>OX454320.1:15081391-16331391 GCA_949715965.1 Dysmachus trigonus
GTTGGATGTTTTTTACACATATATAAGGCAGTGAATGGAAAAGTAAAATTTTTCTTTTGTAACAAATTCGGACACAAAATTAAGTATCCTACAGGAAGAGGCTTTATAAAAATATTGCGGCTTATTTATGGTACGAATAGTATTTCTCAAAATAAAGTAGAAAGAAATTTGTATAAATTATTAGAAAATTATAATTTAAAGTGTTGGCCATCAGTGTACCTACCCATAAATTTAAATGTTGACCAATCTTAAGCTGTAGCCATAATATGGCAGTGGCCAACATCTTTGAATTTTTTTTCTTTTAAAGACGATATTTATTTCATGTATATTAATAAGAAACATAGAAATTAAGCCATAATTAAAAATAAAAAAAAACATTCAAAGTGGTAAATGTGTTTTTAGACCTACATGTTTGCTAACATAAGGCCTCAATATGGTGCCTAAATCGAATATGATTTCGAGCTTTTATAGTTTAATAATATATAATGGAATTGCCGCTACAGTACGTAGTATTTCCGTCAATATTTAAGCTATTCGGTTAATTGTTGTTATTATTTTTCACCTAAAATAAAACAAAAAAAAAGGATATCTCGAGTATTGGTGCATTGTGATAATTATGAATAAAATTAATTGACATCCGAATGAGAAATAAATATTAATTGGGTACATTGTACTTTAAATATTAAATAAGAAAGATAATCAATTGTTGCAGATTAGAATTTATTCAATTGTATGATGTTGTTTGTGTTAAAGTATATTGCGGAGGAAAGGAAAGTATGCGTGTATTTATTTTAAATACAGAGAAGGAAGGAACAATTTTCGTTTTTTTTTAAACAAGGACCTATAATCACCTTTTGAGCAATTCTTTGTTAGCCGCTTTTATGACAAACTAAATTATTTTGTGACACATCGATTTTTTGAAAACACGTTCGATATGAACTTCTATTTCCTTTTCTTTTCTTTTTTATTATAGATTACGCTGAGTCGAATCCCCAAAGAATAACAAATTCGTCCGGAGTCCTAAACTACAATACGTTTGCAAACCAATTTTAAAGTCAATACCTAAATGGTATTTTAAATGTAAAAGATTATCTCAGCTAAAAATTAGCACTGCAAAATAAAGATTCCAACATGACGACCCGACCTAATTTGGTTTTAATATATAAAAACATTTTAAATCTAAAAAGTTACACTCCAAAACGTACTTCAAAAATGAATAGTTAATCATTTTGACTGTAAAAACAATGAATTTGTCAAAAAACTCATTAATTTATGTTTCCTCGAAATTTAGTCCGCTTTTTTTAATTTAAATCAAACTTACTTATTTTAAAATGTAAAACTAATGGTTTTTGCTACTAATGAAGAAAATTATTGCAGAAATGCAACCTCAAATAGCACTTGTATCTTTCAATCGTTTATAATAAAAAGTATCAATTAAAATAAAAATTAAAATAAAATTAATAAAGAGATTTAAAGTCATTTCCACTTTCTTTTTTTATGCTATTCTATATTTCTCTGTTCTTGTCAATAAATTGAGCTCACGAAGCATACATGTCAATTAATTTCATCAAATTCTGAAATTATGCTCTAATTATGTAAAAATATCCTATCCATGGGGATGTCGATGAACATTTTTTTTCCATGAATATACGAAAAACTGTGTCAGTGTCACTCAAAGGGGATCACAGCGCAAACAGTATCTGCCGCTTATCCCAATGGACTGATTTAAGTTAATAAATAAATCAACCCCTGGGAATGATTTAAATGATTAAATTTTGAGGCAAAAGTTGTTTAAATATTTAGACGGTTCGCTATGCTTAAAGGTATGCCTGTCGCGTTCGAGGCAGGGTGGATTTAAGTGGCCTCATTTAAAACTGCCCGAATAACCACATGAGAACTGGATGATGTTTTTATAAAAAAAATTCCTTACAGCAAAGCAGTAATGGTCGTCAAATTAAGGGATTTTACCTTGTTTAGGATAAAGGGTATTTGTTAAAAAATTTGGTTAAAAATTCAAAATAATTGTCATTTTAAGGGTATATAATTTTTGACTCATTTTCATATTTCCCATACATTGTGCTACTACATATGCGTCCTGAAATCATTGTCACCATTAATATAGAGGAAATAAAATCAATAGCTACAAAGCTGAAAACTTCAATAACTACTGCTACTAATTTTCTTTATCTTCCACATTTTTTCACAGAAACTACGCTTCTTATGTTATTATCATATGTATATTGCATTCAAGAAAGCTACAAGCAATTTGCCAGGGATTTATTCCTTAAAATAAAACAAAGTCGACCGTTCTTTTATATCGTTTAAAACTCAAGCAATGCTTAATTTTATTCATAAGCTTAGTTGCATTATTTATGAATTAAACATTAATTAATATGGCCAAAAACAAGGATATGAAGAAAGCGTCAAGTAGCCTTAGCATTAAATTGAAAAATGAAAAAGAACAACACATGTAAATTAAACTTTCATAAGATAAGAACCTAGTAAGTAATAGCACAGTGAATTGATAGGTTGTACTAAAAGCAACCACTCGAAAATACCAAATGCGCGATCATTTATAGGAACTAAACAAAAAACTAAAAATAAATATCAAAGAGGAAATTGCTAACAACCAGAACCAAAGTTAAATAATTCGCTTAAAAATTAAGAAAATATTTCGAAAAGTTTGGAAATCGCGTACGGTGTACCTACATATATCTCAATAAGATGAGTGAAGTGATGGAAATTTTTCAATGAAAAGATAGTTCACAATTAAAATCAAAGAAAAGCATCTTAAAAAATAAATTAAAAACATTACAACAAAAACGCACAAATAAATCACTTGGCTATAGAAAACGTTAAGAGTTTAAAATCAAACAAAGAAAATTATAAGCATAAAATCAGTCAATAGACAATGGATTTCCAAAATTCTGTAGAAGCATAGATAAGAGGAAAAAAAAAAACTTCATTAT
This sequence comes from Dysmachus trigonus, assembly GCA_949715965.1. NCBI lineage: Eukaryota > Metazoa > Arthropoda > Insecta > Diptera > Asilidae > Dysmachus > Dysmachus trigonus. The sequence goes on from OX454320.1 coordinate 15,084,361, forward strand.
GAGTAGAAATAGAAACGTAGCGGTTCCACCACTTAATAGAACGATTCCACCTTAATAACCTTACCAAAAAGTATACAGTACATGTACTATATATGTAAACTTTCACATTCTGTGGAAGAAAAATGAAGTATAAACATAATTTTCGACATATCAATAATATACAAGAAGTTTAAAAACAAAATGAGGAGACAGATAATTTATTTTCATGTATAATCAATAAAATTAAAACTCCTTTAACAACGCTTCAGGTTTCCTAAAACTTGCAAAAACCATAAAAGAGGAGACATAATCGAACAAAAAGTTAAATGACGAATTATATCAAAATAGTAAAGAACCATATAATTAGAAAAATTCATAAACTGAATGTGAGTGTATTTTAAATCAAAAGAATAATAAAACTTGAAGTAAATGTGTTTTGCCTGTAGAACCAAAAATATTAACAATTGCTAAAAATGGGGAAGACGAAAGCAATACGATTACAAAACAGTCTTGTAACTTTGCAATGTCAAAATTACTTAACAAAAGCCTGTAACTCCTACTAGAATTACAAATAACATTAAAATAATAAAAATGGAAATTGGTCACAAAATCAGGAACGAAACGCGGTGTTTGGTAGGAATATTCCGAAGATTAATTAATTAGTAATAAACGAATTATTGTAATTAAATGGAAAAAAAAGAATATGTAACTAAGTAATTTGTTTACAAAATAAAATGATAAATTTTTGTATACATCAGCGAGTGGCAATGTGTTAGCAATTTAATTTACTTATGTTCTTTAAAAGTAATATGAGAAAATGATTAGAAAAAAAAAAGATGAACAATTTGAAGAAATGTAATAAATTATATATTAATTAGGTTATAAAATTAAAGAAAACATTATATAGGAAACAAAATAAAAATTTTATGAAGAAAAATATTACTTGCATTTTCTTTAGACGATAAATAAAAATATTTACTTATTCCTTCATATACCATAAAAACCAGGAACTCCCAGATCCATTCAATTCTTAAAAGCTTGATTTAAAAATTCCTCAAAATTGTTCGGATATTTGTTTTCAAAAAATATAGAATAGACTTCGAAAAAGTAGATTTCGAAAGATTTGATTCGGTCTGAAGTCTGTGTAAGTAAGATACCTACTATTTAAGTGAAAATTGTTTTTTTTAAATATTTTTTCGTTGGTTCTCTGAAACACAATTTTATTTTATTTCAATGAGAGAGATGGCGAAATTTTTAAAGTTGAAAAGTTTGCAACTTTAATTTTAAAATAGGCGCGATTTAGTGAATTCTGTGTCGTGAAATCTATATGGGTCGACTTAGAACATCTATGGATTCTTGTTTGATCAAGAAATATTCAGAACAACGCTTGCAATTAACTAATATTTCATTTGCGACGATTTTCTAGTTGATGCAGAACTTAAATTTTATTTAGAACTTCGAGTTTTGATATGTGATTTTTCTCTTATAATTTATTCAAATTTTTTAATTTCTTTAATATGTTAAGCAAACTCCTATTTCCTCTCCTGCATACAGGGTATGATTTAATTGAACAAAGTCACGAAAAGCCCTACTTTCCGGCACAACATTCATCTTTTCTCTGAGATTGTCAACCCCACCTATCCGTTACGTGTATTAAACACTTAATTTATTTAAAGATTTTAATTAATATGTTGCAATTTGTTCTATAAATCTTTCACAAGTCACGCAATATCTAATTTGAATATTCGCATCAATTTAAAGTATTCATACGATGGCAACCACGTAAGAGCATATTTTTACCAGTTTTATACATACTATGCCACAATGAAAAAAATTCTCACCACCATACATTAACATGAACTTTCACCACCAATCCCTAAAATAAAAATGTCTTTCACCTCGACCGACCAACCATTGCGTCGTTCGTTCCAACTACAAAACTATGTATGTGAAATTATATTTGCTTTCTGAGAATCGTTCAGTGTCACGCAAGAGATTCATGGTAATTTGGCGTTATGGTGTACGCATATATGTATTGTATGTTAGTAAGCTCATGCTCCTGATATTGCAGGCATTGTACGTGTTGCTATACTATAGACTATTATAGTTGTCCTATGGTATAGACTGCAGAAAGTGCTATACTTATAGAGTACAAGAACTGAGGAAAAAAGCAATTGGCACAAATTATAGACGGGTGGTATATTACCACCTACTGGAAAGTACCAAGCATAAAAACAAAAAGGGGATAAATTGCACCAATAATTATTGATTCACCTCAATGCCTAGGTGATAACATAATTATGAAACTATCCCTGATATTAGGGAGAAAGTGCATAAATTTCTGTCTATTCAGGAAGGTGTCACTTATTTCGAGTTCATTTGAATATGTAAAATTGTATAAATCATGTCAGGGGAGTAAGGCAGTTGCTCCCTAGATGGATTGCGTGATAATTACAATTTAGAGGGAATTTGCGATTACACACTCTGCAGAGGAAAGGTTATTGTGTATGTGGTTATTTATTTAACATTTATACTCCACTCTATTTTAGCAAAGAGATGGAGAGTTCTCTAGGTCTACATACCTTTTGCAAGATTTATTAATTATTCGTCTAAAATGTATACATTAAAATCAACCGAATATTTATATTGACCTACAATATCAATGGCAATTTTATAATGAAAGTCAATTTAGATAAAATTCTCATTTAAAATAAATATACACACATTATGCTTATTTTCTCATCCAAATTTTTACGCTTAATTTAAAAAATAAAAATTCATCACATAATCCTGTTAAAATAAACTTTCGGGCAAATAAATAGTATTTGAATTGCATAAAATTAAAGCTTCCAAAGGATCCAATTAATAATTATATTTTTTTTTTTTTATTGAAACTCTGAAATGAAATGCGAAGGCTTTAATTCCAATATGGTAATTTATTGAAAAGCAAGAAACCTCTATATTATATACTAACGAATTTTGTGCGGCTATATGGTACTACTATACTTTGGTAATCTGAAAGCATCGTTATTTCTCAGAAGATATGATTGCAATGCATTTTCAATGTATTGCACAAAATTTCTCAGGTAGTTTTTTCGCCTCTGATGCATTATTTTATCGCATTGCGCTTAGCCATTTCAACTTATCCAATGTGGATATAGTATATTTAAGCAGTATTAGCATATGGTACCTCAGAATTATCCTTATCATTTATTTTAAAGCTTTTGTAGCCTTTATATCATGCTTTACGTAGACAAGTAGGTACATGATCGTTGAACAACACTCAAAGGGTGGTTTTATAATCACATTACATATATATATATAAATCGCGCATTTGATTAAGATTTTTACCGTGATTCTCTTGAAGTGGTGCATCTTTTTATTGATTTTTTTTTGCATATACATATTCCCATATTCCATTTGTCCTTTAAAGTTTAGTTCTCTGTCTACTATTACACCCATTAACACCCCTCATAATCTTAGTATTATCTCGTTTTATTTACATTTAGCTTTAACAATTCACTTCATTTTAAACCACACACTTATTTTCTGCAAATTATTTTTCATTGATCTTTTATATTCACTAATAGCACATCATCCGCGAAAATATCTATTTTAGAGAAAATTATTGCGCTGTCGATATCGCTTATATACGAGTGTATATATAAAAATAATAATGGTCCAAGTAAAGATCCTTGTGGTACTCCAAATGAATTGAAATCTTCAAACTATTGTTGCAGGCTTTTTTAATAATATCCTTGGCTCTTGAATACCTGTTTTAAATCCACTATGTATTTTTTCTTATCCATTTCCTTTATCATTATTTGCATAAGACCTGCTTCGGTACCGCCCAGCGAAATTACAAAATTTCTTTTTTTGTAAAAATTTAGCATGACAGAAAAAAATAATTTTTATTTCGTTCAAAAATTACATGAAAAATTGTTTAAAAAAAAAATGTTTAGTTGTATACAATGTAATATTAAAACTATCATAAAACTTTCCAGCCAGTTCAATAAATCTAGTTTTGTGGTAAATTCGTTTAAAGGTTTAAGTAGAATTATTTAGCTTACTACCTAAAATATATATTTAAAATCTGTTTAAAACTTCTGGTACCTTTTTTTTAATTCAAGCCAAGAACTGTTAATTAATGATGATTGTTATTTTTATTTTTTCCTTGATATTTTATATGCTTTCTACACATGCGACTATCTTGCAGGATATCTTCAAGTTTCAATTATACGACCTCAACTGCTTCTATCAACGCCACAATGGATGCAATAAATCACCATTCCAATCAATGGTTCTGCACTACTACATTGCTATGAAAGATAGAGAGAAGATTGAACAATATCCTTACCACCAGTAACACCCAACTAGCAAAATCAATCAAACCTCAAAAAGTCATCTTGACCTAGACCTGGTCTCTATAAACAGCACAGAGAAATGCATCGAAACCCAATAAACTTAAAAAAAAAAAAAAGAATGAGAAAACCCACCGCGGATACATTTCAGTGATATTTTACATTGGTTTGATATCTCCCTAAAGCCAGGGCTACATGCTCATCCGTGCCCGTCCACCCTCTCTGCGTAGTTCAACACTTCGTAATTGATTTTGTTGAATTAGGTCGTGATTTTGAGATAAGAACTCGCGCGACCTTCAGTCCTCTTGTGTGCATTCTGAACTCAGAGTCAGGCCATAGAAAAGGCAGTGTAACTTTGCATGCACTTGATTTTGTACATCGACATATTGATCCATCTGTAAATCCACTGAAAAAAATAAAAGAGTTTAGAAAGTCTTCGTGCCCGTTTTTTATGCTTATTCATTTTATTTACCCTCTATGTTATTGTTCCCCTTCATATGTTTTTCCTTTTCTTTTTTGGCCTTTTGAGGTTGCTGCCGGCTGCGAATTTCTCGTAAAATCCTTTGGGGAATACCTCGAAAGTACAAACGTGTGACGTCAGGGCAGCTACCCGAAAATGTGTTTTCCCTTGGTGCTGCTGAAGGAATTTACCTTGGCGAGCAAAATCGTATATACATTTCATACATATATGGAGGGCATCGCGTGATACATCACCATTAAATCATCATCAACTATAAGGCAATGATTTGTTACTGACGAAAAATCAACGTGATTTTATCTTGCGGCAGTTGGGGCTTCACTTCACCTATTCAATAATTATTCCTGGAATGTTTGTAAAGGAAAAGTTTCGAGAGATGTCTTGTTTGCGTATTTAGCCCTTGAACTAAAAAGAAAACAAAAGTATTGAGAAAGAAATTGTCGCATACAATATTAAAAAATTACTACATAACTGCAGATAATTTGATTTTCTTTAAAAACTCCATTAGCGCGCTAAAATAATTTAATACTTTTTTGGATACGTTTTTATATAAAACGGAGATATAAAATTCCGATGAAATATTTTTTATTTTAATATGGGACCGCCCGTGATGAAGGGCCCTGGGTGGAGTCCTTAGTCTAAAAAATAAGGGTAAGTTTGAATCACCACCTTCTTGATCTGCAACTTGCGTAGCTCCCGAGCGGTCAAAACACCTTCCTTCCTTCATTAGTCAAGTTATTGAGAGTCCTTCCCTATGTAAATTTCCCAGGAAGTGGTCTGGAGAAATTAATCGGTTTCCAAGAAAATGAATTTAATTAGAGCAAGTTGGGGGTAGCAAGTAAACTAGACGCTGCTGGGCGGACACAATGCAAAACCGCCGCCCTTTTTCGCCCTAATTATGAGGGTAGGTAGTCGATCTGATAACCAGTGCGGCGAATACTTGAGGTCAGAGAACTATTTACCTTTGAACTTTCGATCCGGGAAATGACAATAACAAATTGCTAAATCACCCGCCCCAACAAGAGACTTAAGCACCATGCAATGGGGTCAACTGCCTGCTTTTTTTGTATTTTTCAACAGTGCCCCTCATAAAAATAGGAGTATATGTTGGAGCTCGAAAACCCAGTGAGGGGGTCTGAGGTGCGATCGCAAGATAGATGGCGTTTTGTGCTCACGACATATTTTTTCCCAGCATATCGTCATGAACACTTTACTCCCAATTTTGAGCGTTGTGGGAGCACTCCTCAACCATGAGTACGCCATAAATACTGGTGTAGGCCAAAAGTACCCTTTTCCCAGCCCCCTTTTTCATAGACTAATAAATTTTTCTTCTGACGAACTCAAACTGGCGCAGCCATCACAAGTCACAACCTATAAGTTGGATATTGGTGGGCAGAAGTCGACTCATTTGTATAGTCTTCCTACATTACAGGGTGGGCAAGGGGGGCAGAGAGGGGATAGTAAATAAAGAACGACAAAATGGCAACTACTACCGATTTCTCAGCTCGGCCAAATGACCACTTGAACTTTAGAAAATTGCCACTCATTTGTGAATGCCATTACCAACCAGCAATTCGTTCGTTCTCATGTCGCATGCAAATTTGATTGGTGCAAATAAATGCCACTTGTCCGCCCTCATTCCTCCCTACTCGAAGGAATCGAGTTGCAAGGACGGTTTTGGGAAAAATATTCCATCCTTGGAGAAATATGGGTTAAATATTGAACTTTGGAATGAAATGGTTTTATAGGAAATAAAGCATCTTATTATTTTTCATTTCAGAGTCTTACTCTGAGTCATACATTTGCGTTGAAAAGAGCTCTCTGTACAGGGTGTTTATAAAGAGATTTTTGTATTAATACACGCGACATCAACGTTTACAGAAAGCCCTCAATCTCTTATGAGACTGTAGACAAATAAATTTTTATTGATTACCTTATCACTTTACCAGTTGGCCAGTGACTGTCGATAAACTGAAAAATATGTTTTCATTTAATTTGTTATTTTCAAGTATTCTTTACATTTTTTTTTACAATTACAATTTAAGATTTTCACACAAATTGCAACAAATTTTTTAGGGAATATTCGTAAATTCGCAATCGCAAATTGCAATTTTTGGAAACTTTCATTAAATATGTCGGGAAATACAAGTTCGATCATTATTATTATTATTTTTATATCAATATATTTAATTAATGAATTTTACGATTTTCTTCGACAGGAGAATTGAACAATTTAAAATCTAAAACAATAATTGATTTCTTGTCGAAAAGTGGAGATAAAATTATAAAATTCATTATTGATTTTGTGTTTCAAATAGAATCTTATTTTTGAAAAAGTCGTTTAAGAAAAATTTGCGATCGAATTTCATGAACACTTTTAAAATAATTTTCAATATTAGAGAAATTTTATGTTCGAATTTCTTTTTTGGTTCTTTAAATTGGACCATTTATTACAAAATATATTTCCACTTTTAAAATACATTTTTTTTAATTTTATTTAAATGTTAAATGTTACACTAAATCCAAACCATAGACACTTGTGAAATTTTAGATCAATTGGGTAATCCCAAAGTGGATGAAAAATCGATCACAAAATTTGATTGTTAGTTAGAAACGTTTGAAACTAAATAAAATAGTTGAAAAATCTCGTGATTCTACTGCTTAGAATTAGAATATTTCAATTCCAGTCTATGTTATATGTATTTACTAGATTTTGGATGCTCGTTTTTCAAATAATTTTTTAAGGAAGGTTTCGCTGTGCTTCCAAATATTAGGAACTTCCCCAAAGCTTTTATGTGAAAAATATTCGTTAACTCTCTTAGGGGTTAAATGGGTTAAGAACTGCTCCACCTTTTGCTTAGCTTTTTATGCACGGTGGGATATTTTTTAGCCCATCTCAAAAAGTCGGAATTTCTCATAATTATACAGTTTAATATTTTATTTAAAGTTTTCCACTTTTTATTTGAAAAACAATTAATTTTATACAAAATAACTATAAATAAAATAATCAGAATTTATAAAGCAAGTGCAGAAAGCGGAGATAAATAATAAAAAAGTATATTTCGGATAGTAGACTAACAAGTCGCTGAAAGACGCAGAAATATCAACCAGAAATGATTTGGTGATCCAAATCCCTATCCTTATATGTATATAAATAAAATTTCGTTTGTTTGTTTGTTTGTTGCTCAATCACGCCTAAACGCTTACACCGATATTTTTCATTTTTATTCCGAAGGTAGTACATATTCCAACTTACCATATAGGCTAATTTTTGTTCGGATCATATATACGGTTTCAAAATGGCGGATCCAAGATGGCGGTTGAAAATTTTAAATTTGAAGCGATTTTTATGAAAATTGGAACTAAGGGGTTTTGCAGGATGCTGATTTCAAATCCGCTGTCCAAATTTAGAAATTCAAGATGGCGGATCCAATATGGCTACCAAGATTTCTTGATTTCGACGGATTTTAATGAAAATTAGTACAATGATTGTTTTGAGGTCACTGGTTTTGAATATTATCAACATTTACAAATCCAAGATGGCGGTAAAATTTCTCGATTTCAACGGATTTGAATGAATATTAGTACTATAATTATTCTTAGGCCAATTATTTTGAATAGTATCAAAATTTTCAAATCCAAGATGGCGGACCCAACATGGCGACCAAAATGCTTAGATTTCGACGGATTTTAATGAAAATTGGTACAATAATTATTCTGAGGCCACTAATTTCGAATATTAGCAAAATGTCTACATCCAAAATGGCGGATCCAATATGTGTGATCAAAATGTGTCGATTTCAACGGATTTTAATGAAAATTAGTACGATTTTTTTGGGGCCATTAATTTAGAATATTATCAAAATTTCTAGATCCAATATAGAGACCAAAATTTCTTGATTTCAACGGGTTTTAATGAAAATTGATACAATGATTATTTTAAGGCCACTAATTTTGAATATTATTAAAATTTGGATATTCAAGATGGCGGATCCATAAAGGGGTTTTCGGTTTGAAACAAGTTCTAGGATACAAAAAACTAGAACATTTGAGAAGTGTTTAATTAGTAAGTATTTACCCAACGCCGGATGAAACCGGGTGACCCAGCTAGTATATACACATTTTTTTAATTGACTTACTATTACTTTTTTGAAGTACTGAATTTGTTTATTATTTCAGCTTTAACACCGTTTTTTTATTAAAAGCACTTTTATGTAATTTACGAAAATTGTAAATTCCTCAATTAAAAATTGACTTTGAAATGAAAGAATTTTCGACTTATCCACTTTTAATCTCGATATATGAAATTTGCAGATATTGGATTTTGGACAGCATTCAAAGGGGAATAAGCTTGTCTTTCTTGTCTCCAATGGGAAAAAAGAGAATTTCGAGGTGATTTAATCATTGTTATACATCTAAAATTACGATAAAAATAGTCTCTCGTCCCCATATTCATGGTAGAATCAAAACATTCAAGTTTTGTTGATGTCTGTTTATTACAGAGAAATAATGAAAGGTTGTGAATAAAAATTCATCATTAAGATTTTAGAAATGTCTTTATATATAAATTAAAGAGTTATATATTTCTCTTTGTAAGTTGGCATAATTGTTGCAGGTTTAGGAAGTTTCGTTTTTAATTAAAATCATAAAACAATAATAGCAGGAATTCAATTACCCGATTGACTCTATTTGGGCATATAAATAGTATAAATAGAATAATCAAAAATATAAATACGATATCACCTGCCATCCCAAAAATAAAGCCATTGAGTGCGTGTTATAAATTTAAACCTGATTTTTTCCCCAAAATACGATCCGATCAACGTTACGTCCTGCGATAATTGCATTTTAGCGCGAAGCCCCAGTCCTTCGCGACGAAAATATGTACCCCAATGATTCGGTGAGCCCTTCAATCACGCTAATAGCCGGACGACAATCACTCTCATGCTTATGTAATTGAAACTGTTGCACCTAACGACAATTTGATTGCCAGTCCATCAATACGAATGGATAAAATAAAATTGATCGATTTCGAAATATAAAGAACAATTGTCCGGTGGTAATTGATATTGGTCAAACAGACGGTTCAAAAATTCAGTTTCCAATCAAAGTGTAGATTTCGTTGATGTCCAGAGTGGGCCTATTGTCGAATCTTGTATAATCGTCGATTTTTGGAGCATGGTTAAATGACTGCACTAATGGTTAGTTTTTTTTTTATCGATTTATTAAGTAAACAGGTTCTACAGCTCGAATGCAATTTATTTATTAGACTAATGGTACCTTTATGAGAAGCGTGTATTCGAAATAGGATAAAAAATTTGTAATTCTTTTATTAGTGGCCAGATAGGGGGTGAATAAAAACAAGACATGTGTTCACAATAATTTTTTATTGATCGTTCACATGTAAACATTTATATAAAAAATTGTCGTTGAATATCACCTAAAGTAATGATAATTACACCGAGGTACACATATCTAAAAAATATATATTAAGTATTTGCTCAATTTGTTTATTGTATAAAGCGGCGCATTAGGCGCACGGGCGCGCGGTACGGCCTTTCGTCTCTTACATAGAACTCGTTGAAAGCAACGGAAGTTATCAAGCTTATCGATAGAAATTAACTAAAAGATTTAAAATCAAAGGAACAAAAACGACAAAAATAGGTTATTTTTTTAAAAAGAATTCGCAAACACACAGCCAACATTCGAATAAGCAGAGGTGGGGGTGAGATACATGTTTTCCTTTTTTTTCTTCTCTTTTTTTTAGGGTGCTCTGGAGGACAGGGAATGAGATTAGGAAAAGAATATTATACAATTTCTTTAGAGTGGAATATCGTGAATTAGAGGTGGCAGCTATACAGCCAACTTTGGTCGGATCGCCTCGGCCCGCTTTCGAATCGCTTTTAGTCGCTGATTGCAGTACACTCGCAGAAATATCGCAAAAAATACAACCAAAATTCCAACAATTCCAAGAGTAGATATCTGATGATTGTAGATGAAGCACGACAGCATTATGGCCACCGCCTTGAAAACAAAAATAAAGAAAATTGAATCATTTCAGGGCTCTGCCCTTTTAAAAAGAGTCGCAATAACATGAAATTTGGTCATGCGAAGGGTGTCTGCGATGACAGCATGCACATATGTTTTGATGGTTCCCCCAAGATCAAGTGATATGACCTTTTTAGTGGTAATGTTTCAATTTTTCATGTAACACTCATCACTTACCTGCCGGACGGTCATTATAATGGTGAACACAACTGGCCCAAATACAGAAATTGTGTAGAAAATGAATAATTGACCAACTGCTGAGCTAATTGATAGGATGACACAATCCAAAATAAATTTTGGGTGCTGCAAGTAAACAGAGTTTTGAAGTGGTTTAAGTATTAGTTTTAAAGAAATTAAACTAATTAAAGAATATATAGAAACTATCCTTTTTGGTAGGTTATTCCTATTTTACAGAACTTCTTATGCCGAAGGAATAATATGAAAGTTTCCAAGAATTGAATTTCTGCAATTGCCTGCTCAATTTAACTAAACAAAAACAATTACTGAAAAAAATCCCAGATTTTCACGCCTGTTTTAAATACCTAATAAAAATCTTAGGATGTAATATTGTAAATACCAAAGAAAGGTTAAGACTTTTAAGATTTCGGATTTTTCGGAGGCGGTTCCATTTTTTTTAAGTACATATTTTTGAGGTAATTAAAGACAAATATTCGAATGTGTTAGACAAGATGATTAGACATTTTGGGAACTAAAAGTTATTATTTACGCGCAGAGGCTTAAAAGTTCTGAGCCTAACGACTTGAGTAATTGAACCACATCACCATGTCTTCGTCATCTGTGCATCTAACGCAATAGGTGTACAAGTTCCTCGTGAAAAATGGAAAATCACCTGTGTAAGGAAAATTGAGACAAGATTTGTACCCGAATAGTGACCTTAGGTGACACTTGGGTTCGACAGTATGATCCAGAATAAAGAGAAAAGCCGCCCGAGAAGTTTGATGTGGAAAAGTCGTCTTCCGAACTCATGGCCACCATCTTCTAGGATTCTGAAGGAATATTGCTAATTGACTATCTACCAAAAAAATACGAATATTAAGCTGCACAAAAAGCTGCAAAAAGCGCGCCTAGTGGTTGTGGAGAAAAGAAGAGGTAAATTCAGTAAAGAAACTTTGTTTTTGCAAGATAATGCACCAATTTACACTGCACGACTTTGGAGGCAAGCTTTAAGAGAACCTGACTTTGAAGAAATAAATCACCCATCCTACAGTCTAGACCTGCCTCTTAGTGAATACTTCCTTTTTATTAATTTAAAAAATCTACCTACGGGGACGAAGATTTGAGGACGAAAAGAAGTTGAAAGTGGCCGTAGAAGAGCATTTTTTTAATGGGTTACAAACTTTTTGAAAAGTAAATTCTTTTTGAATTTTTTAATTGACTTCTAATGCCTTAAGATTTTTTATAGTAAATCGCAGGATTTCTTTTATATGTCTTGGTTTGTTATGGGTAAGGTACTTACAATTTTTCTTTTTAAAATCATAACGTGTAATTCAAATCCATAATTTTCAAATCAAGTATGACTATACGCTAAAAATGTATTAAGTTAATTTTACTTTCTTAGCGTATTTCTTTCCACTTTCAATCTATTTTTGTCCTTAATAAGTAAAAAGTGTTCACGAACAAAATTTTATGTTTCAACCTAATAACAGCAGTTGTTATGTTTATTTCCACTTAAAACTATTCTGGGATTTTTTATAAGGAAAATCAATTTATATTGTCTGTCGGAAGTTACAAGTTATGGAATAGATTTCTCATAAAATTCTAAATTTGGGTTCTTATTATGTAGTAGGAAAAATTAAACGAACTTCAATTTGTATGATTTTTTAAAGAAAGAATATATGTATAACATATTGAAAAGCCCTATTGGGACTTCATTTATACTGTTTTTTTAGTAGTAAACAAAGTGAACTTTACCATAGGAAAATTTTTATTAGGTTGAGAAATGAAGTGATCTTGATGGGCTCCCCTAAACAACAGTGCAAGATAACATATAATATAAAAATTTCAAATGAATTATTAAAATAAATGTTTTTTTTTTTAGCCACTATGAAGGCGAAAAGATTTTTTTTGTCTGGTATTTATACAACCTTAAAGTATTTTAACTCAAAATAAAATTATTTCTTACCCCTAAAACTGAACCAAACCAATTTCCTAATTCCTTAACTTACCTCAGTCGCAAATTGCAGTGAAGCTAGAAATCCACCCTGAACCGATAGTGAGGCTGCTGTGAAGAAGGAACTGAAAAGGTTCACCCCGCACATCATCTGAATCGAGGTCATGCCGTAAGTCTTGAACAAATCCCCTTGCCAGTTCGAAGTGAAGCTATCAAAGATCATGTACATCGCCAGGAGAAAGACCCCAGTCAACGTGGTCACCGAGTTAGCCTTGCTCTCGTCCGCGCTCCCAGTCAAGAAGAAGACCATTCCCATTGAAATTAGCGAAGCTGTGAAATATTCATAAAATTCGTACTTATTCCTTGAGATGATTTTTCCCATCATCATCACCGGGATAATTTTGCAAGACTTCGCAAGCACTTGTGTTGGAAAATTTACGAATTTTAGGGCTTCGTACTGAAACCAAGCGCTCATAATATTCGAGAATGAAGCATACGAGTACTTAAAGAGTGGAGCTCTATGCCGGGTTTGGTGCTTTAGGAGCAGGTAACTCCCAGAGATTGTGAAGGCCAGCAGACGATTGGCGAATACTAAAAATTGCGAGTCTTTGAAGTGGGATTTCTTCCCTTCGATGTTTTTGTACTCCTGTGTCATTATCTTTTCCTGGAGGACGCCCCACGTTAAGTAGGAACCCATCAAGCCGACAAAGCAGTAGACAAGCAATACAAGATCTTTGGTAACTGTGCGATTTGGATTTTGTTTTGGTTGAGATTCTACACGTTCTACATCGGTCCCAGCGAGACAGAACTTAACTGCGGTGTGGATGAAGCTCTTTTCTGTAAGGGATAAAAATATTCTTTTGAGAAAAATAAAATTCCCTGACTTTTCACTGACCATTACATTGTAAGTTCCCTGAACAAAATTTTCAAATATTTTAAGCTTTAAGTGTTTCTAATATTTTTTCTATTATAGGAACAATCCAGACAAAATCCATAAGCTGGCCCAATTCTTACTCTAAATATTGGATATTTTTTGAATTTTCTCAATTAGAAATAGTTTTATCAACACGCTCTTAAAAATCTTGTTTCCCAAGATACTTAGAGACCAACATAGATAAGTGGTATTTCCTATATTTAGGTAAGAATTCAGGCTTTTATTTGAGCTACATTACAACACCTATAACTCTCCATTCTTTTTTAAAGATTTATCAAAAAAAGGCAAAATATAGTCTTTTGTACTTTTTAAACTCTATTTTCCTCGAAAACTGGACCCAATTAAGCATTTGCATTTGCAAAATCGTAATGAAATAGCAATGAAATATCGTATATTTTTTTATCTGCCGATACGCACATTTAGTGGTACTTTTATTTATTGTTTTTTTTAATAAAAATTGGTGTATTTTTCAAAAGTTTGTCCGCCATGTTGGATCCGCCATTTTTAATTTTTTAAATTTATCATCAGATTCGTAATCAGCGACTCCAAAAACCTCTTAATACTGGTTTTCACGAAAAAACTGATGTCTGAAATAATATTCATCGTATTATCACCTTGAGGAGCTTTTTTTACAAAAACGTAAAAACAGATCAACTTTATTATTCAAAATCGTAGGTATGTAAAAAAATATTTTTCAATGATTTTTAACTAAAACTGTTATTTTTGTGACGCAAAAATATAAAAAAAAAAAAAAAAACTTTTTTCTGGAATAAAAAATAAGGGTAGCCACCCCCGGGAACTGGATTACTTACAAAAGGTTAGTATATTTACGAGACATCATTTCCATTTTGTTTCATTCGAAAAAATTCATTAGAACTTGAGATATTTAAGAAAAACTGTTTTTGGGGGTAAACTTTAGGGGTGGTTTTCACCCCCTAAGTGTGCGTATCCGGGGATAAAAAAAAAAAACCTGTCTTTTATTTTTCGATACTCTATAACATATTTCAATTTCATCAAAATTGGTGACACACCTGAGAACGTTTCCTTCTAAGTATTATTTGTTTCCTATATAACGATAATCCTTTAATCCGAAACTTTAAAAGCGTTTTTCTCAAAACGATATATTTTCAATTTGCGTGCATGATTACCCAAAAACTAATTGTACGATCTTTTTAAACAATTTTATACGTTTACCTTATTGAATTGCCAAGAATATGAACTAACAATTGGGATATAACTGTTTAAAATTACTTTTGTGTTTTCCATAAAGCTAGAAAAAAAGAGTAAAAATTGATAACTTTTTTTTCATAAAAAATTAAATTTTCAACTTTCTTGACCGCAGATTAGTTCATATTCTTGGAAAACATGTTAATAATGTTTTTGATTTCTGATAAAAAATTTTTTTTTTTTGATTTCTTATAATTATTCTCTGAGGATGCACGCAAACTAGAAAGTCGGGTGGCGGTTTCTGGCTGAAATGATTTAATGACATGTATACAGAAATATTAATAAAACATTCTCAAAGTTTAAAAACATTCAAATGAATTCTTTCCTATAAAACATAAATCCCAAAAAACACTTCTAATTTGGCCTCCTAATGTGGCTTCCTCCCTCAACAGAATATTGGGATACAAATATCTAGGAGTAAAGATAAATGAGAAAAAGTGAATTAGGAAGCTGTAGCATAAGACTAATAATAATATATAGTAAATTATAATAACAATAGACGCTTCAGACGCCATACACACTGTTCTCACGTGTTCCGAAATACGTAAAAATTGCGTCTTAAGCTTTCAGATTATTCATTGGATATTTACTAAATTAAAATAACAACCGAATCTCCTCATGCTATAGTATTGTTTGTTCATTCATTCATATATAAAAAAGCTTTACGTTAATATAAGGTGTTCAAAAATTAGCTCTAAAAATTGTGTGGCGTTACTCGGTATCGAATACTGTAACATCACAAAATTCTTAGGACGAATTTTTAACACCCTATATCTTCAATTAAGGAAACTGTTTGCGTATAAGGAAAATTTTTAGTGGATCCAATATTTTGCACGAGGGTTTTAAGTAAAAAAATTTACAAAAACCAAGCTGGAGAATAGTACTAATATTTAAGTATTTATGTTGGAAAACGGAATAATAAAAACCCCTGGGAACTACAAAAGGCCGTGAAGTAGACTTGCTCACTACCACATCTATAGGTTGTCGTACTCCGATAATTTCTGCAAAATAACATTGCTTTTTAAGGCAAAATATCCCACTTTAACGGGCAAGTGGTGTTCTGAAAAAGGCCTTCCTATCTATAAATTTCCGAGGATTTTGCATTTGCGGATTTCGTGATTGCGTTTCCCGCCGTGTTCAGAGCATCGGAGAATTTAAAATCAAGTTACCTGACTTCTCCAGGTAGTTTGTGCGATTTGTGTACTTGTAGATGAGGAGCCCCGGGACGAAGACGCAGCTGTACCCGAAGCAGTTCACCGCCAGCTTGAGGAGCCACCCGTACTCTTTCGCGCGCTGGTCCACCAGCTGCGAGAGGGTCAGTTCCGAGTCATCGCCGCCGAGGCTGATCCGGAGGTAGTTCGAGAGCAAGTGGATCGCTCCGAGGGTGACGACGACGCAAGCACTGCAGGGCGATAAAATGAGAGGCGTTTAATGCAATTCGAGGCGCTGGGGCGCGCGAGGCGTACCAAATTATGAGGTCTGGCACGACGTTGCCCATCTTACTCCTCCCCCGAAGTGACGCTGGCCCGGAGAATCTTCACTTAAACTGCCGTCGACGAGGTGATTTTCTCAAGCTAACCGTCCCTACGTGGACTAAACGAGTTCCCCGCGGATCTGCATAGTTTCCAGCACTTTGGGAAGGCAGTAAATTCTGATAAAAACCAATCGTCTTCCTCGCAGCGCCCGAGCAGTCACTTTTGAAACGTTGACATTTCTCCTTAAAGAAAAGTCTTCGTGACACTTTTTCTGGCGATTTAAGCGCATCCTGGCGGAACTGTGGGAAATGAATGGAGTTATTTAATACCATACGATATTTTGAAATTCGCGAATTTATTTCTTGGAAGAAAGAGCTAAAAGAGATGACTTCAGCTGCGTTTTTTAAATAATCTTAATAGTTTTACATTGTTTTGGCTTCATATTGAAATTGTTTGCCCTCAAATTTTATGAAAATAGTATATTATAATATTCCATAATTTATTTCTGTTTGAAGCGAGTAAATTAACCGTTATTGAAAATAAATGAAACATTTTTCCCTTATCGTCAAACTTCTGAAAAGCAAATGGCGAAATAGTTTCGTACGGATAATTTTTAAAGTTAGTTGCATTCTGACAGTTCCGGATTATAGGGCTGTCTAGTAACTTTTGAGTAAAATTTTGTTGAATAAAAATCTTGTAAAATGTTTCACATGGTAGTAGGGATAAAGATCAAAATTTACCAGACGACTCCAAGTAAAAATTAGGTACACCTTCAAAATCTTAGGCTGTGTATATAATTGTCAAACATGAATTTTGAAATATGTTTTTTATTTATTTAAAATGTTCTTCAATAACTTACTTCTATCTGATTCGTAACTCAAAATAAAAACCCGCAAATGACAGATTACACAGCAATTGGTGATTTTACTTAAAATTTACTTGGACCTGCAACGTGAGTAAAATCTGGTAAGAGGAGAAGTGCTGTCAAGAGCTCAGTTTTTCCCATCCGTGAAGTTAACAGACACTTTAAAGTAAAAAGTTTTACCCGTGAGTTAACAGACAGACCTTATATATATTCCAAATTCGAATTACTTAGGGCATGTGCCAATCGGACCTCTGATGAAAATGCTGACAAGTTGAAGAGAAATTTTGACACTAACGTGGATAATAACGTATAGGATGTAATGAATCGCCAAAATCCATAATTTTTTGAATGGTGGTTGAGGAAAAAGTTTAACAAAGGATGAAAACAAATATAATACGTAACTGTTTAACAATTTGACTGTCGCGGTGGTCACTCGCAACCCGAGCTTGTCTTCTCAATGGGGCCACGGTGGTAACTGGTAACCGGCGCTATTAACATTTTTAGTTTATGACATTTATCATAATTAATTTTTAAAATTTTGAACATTGTGCAATAAAAATGTGCACTATTTAATATTTTACCACAATACGAGTATACTAAGAATTATGGAAATTATACTGTGAACCCCTGAGCGTACCATATAAAAAGTGCGTAGCAATCAAAAGGTTAAATTAACGGATTTCTATTATATTTATGTGTATAGGAAAACAAAAATTCCTCAAGGAAGCATATTCAGTCAATAGGTTACTGTTACCATTACTGTATAAATGTACTCCCTAAAAGCATAGAATCTCACCTAATTCCTCGAGAATTATCACTGCGATAACATGAGGTTTGTTCGTTGACAACCTTGTGGTGCCACAATGCGCCCTAAACGCACTGGATTTTATTCGTCAAGTGCCAGTTCGGTGTTCGGCGCTCCGAAGCGTCTCAGTTTTACCCCAACTAAAATCCGGGGTAAAATCAGGGGTAATGACGAATATCAGTTTAAATGGTAACAGACGCGGTATTTAAAGTGGAATTAACTCTGGCTGCGAGCACAAGAAGTTAATTTTAGCATATCGATGTGGAAATTATCAAAAAGTAGTTGTTTTAGTTTAGAATTTTTGTGCAAAAGACCAGATGACAGATCTCATTTTTAATAAGCTGTTCGTTGAACTGACAAGCACTGGGGCGCACAATTCGTAGTGCGCATTGGAGTGCCACAGGTTTTGGGTCAACGAACAAATCTTATAATATTTTTACAATTTCAGCTTCATTTTTTAGCTTTGGTTGGTATATACGAGAAATGCGAAGGTTAAAAAAGGTAGAAAAATCACTTTTATATTTATTTCTGTTGTACATTCAATCCTCAACTGATTTCTGTCAGTGACATTTTAATGAAAAAGCTTAAAATTGAGCGTGATATAAAAGGAAAAGGTTCGTGACAGTTACAATATTTTAGTTTTAACCTTTACGAAAATTTGAATTGTTTTACACCCAGCTTTCGAACTCAGTCAACGTTTCTCAATTTCACAATAACATCGCATCGGGCAACACGAATGTATTAACGCCATATTGCATAGCAGTAAAATATTTGATCCCGCTGCGGAAGTGAAACGTTTCCTTCAATTTAATGCAAGTTTTTAAAGTTCTATCGCCTGTTAAATGAGTGAATTTCCTCGGATTTGTGTAGCAGAACCAGATTGCCAAAGTATTTTCATTGCCAGAGCATTGCATAGCCGAGAATTTTGGGGCAATTGAGCGAAATCTCTCCAAGGTAAAGAAAAATTCTTTTTTGGGCTGCTGTTTCGGGTGCATCGATTTAATTCGGGTGCTTCCTAAAGAATTTTGCGGTTTCTATGGCGAATTAGATCATCGCGAAGATTCTCGGTGAAGGCGGGGACCCGGCCCGTGAACATGTCTGGCGCAGGGGGTTATTTTTAGAAGGATTCCGTGTCGCTGCATACGCACGCCGCCAGCGTAAGGCGGAGACTTTTATTGGGGTTTTGGGGGCCATCAAAGGGGTACCAAATTATAAATAAGTACTAACCGCTTAAAATCGTATGCCTCCTGCTCTATTAAAATCGTCAAATGGGGCTAGGACCTAATTTTGATATGTTTATACTTTAAGAAATTTAAATGTTAACCCTTCTTTCCAGCTAACAACCACCAAAATCAGCCAATAAAATAAAAATGTCTATCGATAAAATACACGTGAACTTCTCAACGAAGATTTCTTTAAATGATCGCTTCACGGTTATGCAATCCGTTGGCCCCAAAGTGCCGCCAATGCGTAAAATCAGCCGAAGACGCACACAGAGCGCCTCCCTGGACGGCGGAGGAAACGGCGGCCCCAATGGTGGCGGCGGAGGAGGAGGAGGCCCACAAACCGCATCTCTAGCGAACCGTAAGCTGCTGGAGCAGCTGGAAAAGAAACACAAAATCCAGGCAGCTCTAAAATTGAAACGAGTAATGTCCCCCAATCAAACTAAAATATATATATATATATAAGAATCAAAAAATTTTGATCAATACAATGCTTAAATGCACAAGAACCATAAAACAAACAAAAAATCTAATGTTGCTGACATTTACAGAGGAGTCTAAAGGCAAACTTGCCGACCCGACAGCGTTTACAGAATCGGATTGGCCTGAAAAAAGGCACCATAAACGCCATCCGACTCGCTCCGAACGGAAAACTGACTCGATCGAATAGCCTGTCCAATATCGCCACGTAAGGGTCGTTCTACTCACGGTTCTCAAATAAAAAAAAAAATTAAAAAAAAAAGCTATTCCACAAAATGATCTCAAAAATATTTTTTAAAAACGATCAATTTTCACAGAATGAAGGCTGATTTGATAGAGCCCACCTTAAGACGGTCGAATTCCACCTCAAATATAGCGGCAAGGCTGGGCGCTAGACGCGGCAGCAACGCTAAGGGTGGGTCACAAATACCCCAAAATAGTGCAAGAAGGCGATTAAAACGAAATAGCCTCCCAATTGCAAGAGCCTCATCAAGACAGAGACTCTCCAGATCGAATTCTGTCGGGAATTTAAAACGTTCCAACTCAAGAAGCAATCTGAGGAGAGCAAATAGTAAGACTGGTTTGAATGGATCTGCAGGCGATGTGAGTGTACCGCCAGCGAAGAGGATCAACCGGAGCAACAGATTTCGATCCTCAAGCAGATCGCGCAGAGGCAGCATATCAGTCAGTAATCGATTGGGTGTTAAAAGGGGATTTGGAGGCGGTCTCCGAGACCGCCCGATCAGAGGAATTAACCGCAGACGAAT
The DNA here is from genome assembly GCA_949715965.1 of Dysmachus trigonus. NCBI lineage: Eukaryota > Metazoa > Arthropoda > Insecta > Diptera > Asilidae > Dysmachus > Dysmachus trigonus. Next base: position 15,105,134 of record OX454320.1, read on the forward strand.
CAGTCAACGCGGTGTCGCCCGTGGGCGAATTGGTAAGAGGAGGAATTCGACCAGTAATATGCCCAGTGGCAGCAAAGGTGGGGCTCAGCAGGGACGAGTCAGTCGACCACGAGGGAGGTATGATCATATCTTAATTAAAATCAATTCAGCAAAATTTTTAATAATAATAAAATTCTTATCCCACACAGAGGCGGAGCAACGTCTCAACGATCGAGAAGCAGATCGAAGAGTCGAAGCACCCGCCCACGATCGAGATCACAACAGAGGAATGTCGGACGAGGTGGTATACAGCAGCGGAACTCGCGCGGTGGAGGTGGAGGTCGAGTCCGCGGTCGTGGTGGTCGCGGAAGAGGTATAACACGTCCAATAGGTTTGTAGCGCTGCCAATGAATTTACAACCCCGATTCGGATCTGTAGTGTATCCTCCATGAGATTGCTCTCGTTCCATTTTGTTCGGTCAACAAACTTTTTCATTAGCACATTTTTTTTCTTTAGGGACTCCACGGAATCCGATTAAAAAGGAGGACCTCGACAAGGAGCTCGATCAGTACATGGCCAACACTAAGACTGCCCTCGATAAGGAGATGGACGTTTTTATGAACAGTAGTCTGTAGGGACGGTTGTGGCGGCCCCGGTTTTGTTTAGGTTTTTAGAGATAGAAAACAAAAAATCATTTTACGCAGCAGAGGAAACTTGTTTTAACTTCTAGCGATAATATTAACTCGTGTTAACTCTCTTTTTTTCTGATTACTGTGCGAATAAAACTTTTGTTAGCAATGCCAATGGATTTAGTTTCGATACGCTGAGATTGTCTTTAATATAAATTCGAGAGTTTCAGCTTTTCTTATAAGCAAGAATTCATCAGATTTGTTCTTTTTTTTTTATAGTTTATTTTACTAAAGACAAATTTTTTAATAGTCAGAGATATTTGATAAATAAATCTGTAATGTTAAGTTCATTTTTAATTTATTTGTTAATTTTCCAAGTTAAACATTCTACTGATAGATTGGAAAATAATTTTTTTGCTCGCCTCCAAGTTGATTTTTTTATTCAAAGAATTTTATCTGACTGTTAAAAAATTAACCCTAGGGAAAGTAGTAGTGAACATTTTTATAGCATTGCAGTTCTCTTATTTAAACATACGTAGAAAATTGGTTGGTTTTTTATTTTAATCAAATAAAAAATTGTTTTTAAATACTTTCTTTATATTATGGAAATTTTGAAATCTTAGTAGGATTATTTATGATTTTTTCGAGTAAATTGAGGATTCTAAAATCAAAATGTTAAAATGTCCCGCATAATATTCGGGAAAAATGAGAAATTACATTTATCTTGAAATTTGAATACTCTTCCAAACCCTTTTTTTTGTAAATAAATTACTGTTATCTTAAAAAAAAAATTAACCAACTTTGACTTATTCAAGATGTCTTGAAGATTTAAATTTTCATTTTAATAAGTTTTAAAGCTTACTTGCTCGGAAATATGAAATTTTTGCTTCGTAGTAAATAAAACTTAGAATTCGCAAGTGGAATTTAAAGTTGTGAAACTAAAAAGGGATTTAACAAGCTTAATCTTTATTAATTATTAAATTATAATTGCCAAACCTGCGCAGAAATAATGTGTTTTATAATAAATAAAAAAGTATTTGCAGATTTGTACAAAAAGTTTCATGTTTTTAAATTTATAAATTTTCCATTTGAATACAGGCGGGCATCAATTTACGTTGCCTCGATTTGAGCCGTTTCGATTTACGTCGGCATTTTTTATTTTGTGTATGAACATTTCTGCGAATTTCCTTCGTTCTTCATTCTTACTACCCGGAATGTTAGATTCGATATACGCCGTTTCGGTTGACGTCGCATTTTCCTGGTCCCGAAAACGACGTAAATTGCCTGTATTTTAACTTGAGGATTATTGGAGAATTTTGACGTATGGATAGGGCTGCCATCACCTAAATCGCCGATGCCGGACAAAAAATTTAAAAACACCGGATTTTTGGGTGACATTTGAGTTTTTTCCCGGACACATCACACGTCTTTGAAAAAAATGTTCGAAAGATATCTATCCTTGGCAAAAAATATCCCGAGTACCGGTGAATGCTATCATTTTAGCTATTGAGTTTACGTCTCAAATAACTATTGGAAAAGGGAATTTTGATTTTTGATACTATTTGATACTGCAACAATTTTTCCACTTGAATGAGTTATGCTTTAAATATATGGCAAAAATGACAAAAAACTTAATTTTTTTTAGGTTTGAGACGTAATAATCGATACTAAAAGAATGTTTTCACCTAAAAATAAGTCTTAGAGTGTCTGTGGTTATATGGATGAGCATTGCGCTCTTTAATTTCAAGGTTATATATCAAGTAAATGGTTAAAATACCGAAAAAATTAGTGTTTTCGATTTTTAAAACATAAAAATCGATCCTGCAATCATGTTTTCAACTGAAAATGAGTCCTGGACTATTTTTGGTTGTATGGGTAAGTATTGCTCCCTTGAATTTTGAGGTTATGCCTTAAATAAGTGGAAAAAATGCAAAAAAAAAACGGTTTTTTCGATTTTTCGAAATGACGCACCCTGAAATTCGATTTTTTGATTCCGCCATTCAAAAGAATCGAAAAAAGACTTAAAAAACAATGGTTTAAAACTTAGCGAAAAATAGGGTTCCTAACCTAAAAGTAATTAGGAAAATTAAAATGGCTCTCTTGACCCCAATTTTTAAACATAATAATCTGCAAAAATCCAGGATTATTGGTAACATAAAAATAAAGGTTTGTTTTTCAAAATTTAAAAATTCAGAATTAAAAAATGCGGCCGTAAGAAAAAAATGGGACGAAACCGATTTTACCGGTAATTGTAGACCTACAGGGTCCGCCAAATAACTTTTTTTTTTTGAAAATGCTATAAAAAAAAAACTACTGAATATTTTTTCAAATTTCTTTTTTTATTTCAAATTCCAATCCTTCCGGTTAATGATGGAAAATAATTTCATTCAAATGGCTGCCTCGGCTGGCTATGCAGTAGCCTACACGATCGGTCCAATTTTTAAGTACATTATCGATTGTGTGCAGCTGTATTTCACTAATGGCTTCACGAATATTGTCCTTTAAAGCGTCAATTGTCTCTGGCTTGTCGGCGTAACACTTATCTTTGACGGCACCCCACAAATAATAGTCTAACGGTGTCAAATCGCAGCTCCGAGGTGGCCAAACGACTGCGATTTTCAAAAACAGGGCGCAAAACATCATGTGTAGCGTCGGCTGTGTGGCACGTAGCCGATCGTGTAGGCTACTGCATGGCCAGCCGAGGCAGCCATTTGAATGAAATTATTTTCCATCATTAACCGGAAGGATTGTAATTTGAAATAAAAAAAGAAATTTGAAAAAATATTCAGTAGTTTTTTTTTTATAGCATTTTAAAAAAAAAAAGTTATTTGGCGGACCCGTTAGAAGGCTAAAAACTGGCATGGAGGCATCTTTTGACACAACCTATCGAAAGCGCCACCAGTCGTAGCGATTCCGCTGGGGGCAATTTTCACCACCTTATCCCGCTATAGCCTTTATTGCTTATCTTTCAATCAATCGCGATTCCCCTGACACAAAAAGTGTCCGGGTTTCACCCGGACACTTTTTGAGTTCCCCCTCCGGACGACCTCCGGACACCATCTAAACTAGGACAAATCCGGGGAATCCCGGACGGATGGCAGGCCTACGTATGGAGGATAAGTATTTTTTAGTTCTTGTTTTAAACCAACGGAAGGTCCTTCAGCTAAATTTCAAAATTGAATTGAATTAAGCCGGGAAGTGGGCGGAATGGTATAAGAATTTTAAAAAAAATCGGCGTCTGGATTTATTTAAATTTTTATTCTGGAGCTATCAATTTATAAAATGAGAATAAAAAACCATTTTACAACAAAACCAAACGGCCTCCAAACACTCCCAAAGTCAGCTGATTTTGACAATTCCGCTTACAAGATAAGTTAAAATTTCTCTAGCGATTGAAGCGACTCTTACCGGTAAGATTTCTTAATATTTTTTGTTTTCAACCGGCGTTTCAAGTCCGGTGTTTGGTCTTTTCTCGTTGTTTTTATGGGTTCAATAGTAAATAAAATAAAATTACACAAGTTTCCCAAGTGGCATTAATAATTAAAATGCGACAATTCATCTCGTGCGCCTTCTAAAAATCGTCCACTCGAGAAAGCAGAAATTCAACTTGTACAACCAGTCGCCCTGTGTCTCCACAATCGGTGTCATTAATTGACAGTTATTATTGAAGAAACAGCTGATTTCCAATTGTGAACAATTTCTCTCAGGAGTGGGTGCATATTAATCTTCGGCGACGGTAAAAAATTCCTCCAAAACGACGAGCTGTGTTTGTTCAACCCCCGCATAATAAAATTTTCTGGATCCTAAATAATTTCATCCGTACGCTTAGGGGTTGAAGTAATCGATAAATTTTGCAAAAACGCGACGAATTCCAGCCGAGGGGAGTTCATTTCGTGGGGTCGCTCGGAGGCGAAAAGCATGATTTATGTGAAAATCTAGTGGAATATCCCAGCGCAATGGAGAGCACATCATCATCACCCGAGCAATTGGTCTGCGAAGCGTTGCAATGTGCGTGCAGCCAAAATCCGGAGATTATTCGGCAGGCGGAGGAGAAAATTGGAAACTGGGAAACGCAACCCGGCTTCTACAGGACCCTGCTCAACATTTTCTCAAATCACCAGGTGGACATGAATGTCCGGTGGATGGCTGTTGTTTGCTTCAAGAGTGGTGTTATCAAGTATTGGAGGAAAAATTCAAAAAAGTAAGTAAGATTCCATCCTGTACGAGAATAAGTTGTTAGGCTCTCGTCAAAGTTCTATTTCGAAATGAGTTTCAATCAACAAAACTAGAAAAAAAGAAAACTTCTTCCAAAGACGTTTTTCTTTATTTTCAGCGAAATTGAAGCAACTGAGAAGGTCGAGATACGAAGAAGATTCCTCACAACGATTAACGAACCAGTCCCTCAAATTGCGACACAAATTGCAGCTGTGATTGCGAAAATTGCTCGGTAAGTCTTCCTTTTTTTTCCTCCCATCCAACACTCTGGATAGCTGGATAGTACCGAGAACGAACAAATTTTCAGGCTTGACTACCCCAAGGAGTGGCCAGAACTAATCCCTGTGCTCCTGGAAGCTGTACAGAGCTCCGACCAAATTGAGCAACATCGATCCTTGCTTATTTTGCAGAATGTGATAAAAGAAATCTCCTCAAGGAGGATAATGGCTGATAAAAAGATGTTTGAGGTAGGTATTGTCCTAGTCAGGGCATTCAATAGGATCCTCCAAGACTCTTGGAAGGCAGCTTGCTGAACAAACGTTTGTCAGAATCCTTATCCTTGAAGACTTGATGAAATGGGACGATTCGTTTCTTTTGGCTGAATTAGCTGAGTTAGCTGGGTTTACTCATTTAAATGTTCTAGTTTGATATTTGCTCAACTCATATCTATAACTGTGTGTTCTCTGCTGCTACAATTAATCGTACTTAAAGGGTGGTACAGTAAATTTATTTTGTGCGTATTCAAATAAGAAATATAAAATCCAATTAAGCTATGATTTCCAATAAATTGCGCCGAAACGAACGTACGATTGAATTCCGCCAGGGTTTTTGCGTTGTAGTGAAAAACACAGAAAGCATGTGAATGATATTTTTTTTTCAATAAACCTATAACGCGCGCATATGAGGACGTAATTATGCCGAAATTAACAGAATTTTGTTTTGAGTGCAATTCAGTTAACGCAAGATTCTGTTCGCCCGAGAATCATAGAACCCGAAACATGAGTCTAGTCAAATATATTTGCATATATATATATCAGAGGAAGAAAACTTATTCTCAGCCAAGCTCCTGAATTCGTTCACTCTTTCTACGGAGATGTTCGAAATATTGTAGTACTATAATCCAATATTGTGCATCTATGACTTGTCATTGCTTTGCATTTGGATATACTAAGTTATAAATGATTTATTGAGCACCATTCCTGCAGTTTGTCGAGATCATTCTGCAATGATTGAAAACTGGACAGTGATGGAATAGTAGCATAAAGATTTAAGTCATCATAATATAGAAGACATTTGGAAAAGGTAAAAATTGAAAGAATATCATTAATGAATAATTAGAAAAGCAATGGACCGAGATAACTTCCTTGAGGTACGCCAGATGTTATACCTATTATTTTTTTTTTGAAAAGTATATCTCCAACCTTGATGAACTGTATACGGTTGTACAAATAGAAGCTTGCTAAACTTAGGAAAGGATCATCAATACCAAGAGCTTTGAGCTTGGATTTTAAAATAGAAATATCGATTTTACCTAAAGCTTTTGAAAAATCCTTATTCGATCGTATCGACATATTTTTCATATTATAAAGCACCAGTACAAAAATTTGTAAATAGAATTAAATACGCTACAGATCTACCGGAAAGAAAAACCAGAAACTAGTGAAACTAGAAGTTTAGGAATGGAAATCATAATCGAAACCTCTCTATAATTGTTAACAGAATGTTTAGAATTGTTGGATTAAGAGAAGTCGACCATTAATTTCTTACATGACCTACGTTCAACCCAGTGGGAGCCAGGTCCTGATATGTCTACAAAATATGCGAAATATAACTTTATAGATACTTTTGGAGTATTTCTGATGCCAGGTTGTATCGAAATGCGGAATTTCAATTTTGATTGGAATATCTTAGATTGAGAACTTTATATTACTAAGGTTGAAATCAGCGACCCCAAAAACTTCTTAGTGCCAATTTTCATAGCAATCCCTTGAAATTAAAGAGATCGGATCGAAATTTTGCATTCACCTCTTTGGAATTCTATATTTTATTAGAATAAAAAGTAGCCTATATTGTTAAGTTGGAATAAGAAGCAGGAAACAAATCACAAATATCGAATCCGACCTAATTGAAAAAATTGCGTATATGAATTCAGCCATAAGACACCAATCGTATCGTCTTCCAGAATAAGGTCTGAGTTTCCTTCTTTTAGACACCAATTGATTTTAGTTCCTTTCTCAGGAGCTCACTTCCAACATATACTCTTTCGCCCTAAACCTCTGGGATGGCTACACGACGCTTTTCTTCCAAAGTCTGCAGGAGAACAGTACAACGCAAGTGTCTATGAGTTACCTGGAAAAGGCTATCCTCGCCCTCCGCATCATGCGTAAACTGACTATCTACGGAATTCACAAGCCCTTCCTCTCCCAGGATTGTATGCTATTCCTAGAGGCGATATTCCGCCGGGCGAAACAGTGCCTCGAGTGCCGGTACGAGCTAAAGAGACGAAATTCAGCAGACGCTTTTGTAGAAATGATCGAGAAATTCATCTTGAAACAAATGAAAATTCTCAACGAATTCCTTGAGCAGCATCCGCTTTCTTTCGTTAACTTAATCTCCACAGCACTGGAGTTCTCTTTTAATTATGTTTTTCACACGGGAACGAATATGATCTATGATGGGAACGTGATCAGTTTCACAAATTTCGCTATACAATGCGTGAATCTGATGAAAGGCATCCTGTCGACGAGCTCATATAGAAATTACGGCCAAGATTCAGTTTCTGTGAATGTTAATATTCCAGGAGCTGTTACCGCTCAGAAGGAATTTTTTACGGCAGAACGTTTAAACTATATTTGCGAGAAGATCATCACACACTATTTTCTCCTGACACAGGCCGATCTTGATATATGGATGGATGATCCAGAGTCTTATGCTTCCGACGAGGGCGGGGAGAGTTGGAAGTACGCACTAAGGGTAATTTTCGGAATAGTAGCAACAAGATGTCTTATTGTGCTCTAATTTTCTTTTCCAGCCATGTATGGAGACGTTCTTTTCAAGGCTCTTCAACTCATTCCGGGATACAATGATGGTCGAAGTCCTGAAATATATTCGAAAAGCGCAGGAGATGACCATCACTTCTGAATCGGACTTGAAAGATATTCTGCTCAAGGATGCAATTTATAATGCAGCTGGACTTGCTGCATTTAATTATTACGATGAGATCGATTTTGATGCCTGGTTCACTAACCAGATATCCGTTGAGCTCAAAAACACAACCTTCAACTTCCGAATTGTACGGAAAAGGGCTATCTGGATGCTGAGTAAGAGCCAATGTCTTGTTGAATGAGTGGTTTTATTTTATGTAACTGGGTTTATTTTAGGCCAATGGACACATTCAAAGTTCTCACCAGAGTTGAGGCCACAGCTCTACGCAATATGCTTGCATTTATTGCAATCCTTTGAAGACATGGCTGTGCGGCTCTCCGCTTCCAAGTAAGTATTATAACTTAATTTCAAATACTTGGAAATTCGTGTAGTAACCTACACTTAGACCAAAAAATTAATTTGTATATTTGAATCAAACCTAAAATCTAATTTCAGGACATTGATGTCTTTCGTTGACGATTTCCAGTTTGAACCCATGTCTTTTCTGCCGTACCTGGAACCGTGCTTTACTTCGCTCTTCACGCTGCTGAAAGAGGCAAAGGAATGTGAAACTAAGGTGAGTATTTTAAGCTTCCTCTTAATTTAAAAATATTTTCCGATAATCAATTTCCACAATCAACAGATGAACGTACTTAGCACAATGTCCCTAATCGTCGATAAAATGAGCGATCATATCCAACCACAGGCCGATAATTTGATAACTTATCTTCCTCTGCTTTGGAAAGAAAGTGAGGATCACAATATGTTGCGGTGTGCTATTATATCGACACTGGTAAGTTATAACATTTTATAGTTTGGTTGCAAATCAATTTCTGAAGAGTTTTCTCTGTTAAATAGCTACAAATCGTAAAAGCCCTCTGCGTGATTCCACCAAATCTTTCACCCTTTCTCTATCCAGTCATCGAAATTAGTACTGATGTAAAGCAACCATCTCATGTTTATCTAATGGAAGAAGGACTTGAGCTCTGGTTGGCTGTTGTGGAGAATAGCACGTCATTGTCTCCGCAGCTATTGGATTTATGTAAAAATTTACTTCCTATCATTGGTAAGTAAAAATATACTCCAGTGGAAGAGGTCTTTGGCTAATTACTAATTAGAGGGGTCTAGCTAAAGAAGGATTTTTAATTGGATATGGAGTTGCTTCTTTTAGTTATAGCTGTAATTGTGAGCCTAAAAAAACTTTAGCTAGACATCTCTGCAATATGATAAGTTGTTAAGTAAAGAAGTAAAGAAATAAAGAGTAAGGAATTCCTGTAAAATTAGACAATAAATTATATAAAAAGAATGTTTTTAAAACTAGGATCATTTACAGAAATGTCTTCAGAGAACCTAATCACAGTAGTGTACATTATCCAAGCATATATTCTCCTAAGTCCCGAGGGATTTCTTCAACCATACGGCGAAAATGTCGTAGCTACCTGTGCCTACATGTTAACTGATATGCGGTCTGAAGGAATTGTAATTGTTATGAAACTGTTTGAAACATATTTGCGAGCAGATCCAACTTTGGGATTGGATTTGCTAAGGCCTGTTCTCCCATACATTTTTAGGTGAGAGATTCCATATCTCTTAAGCGTTTTGATTAAACTCCAGATACATTTCAGGCAAGTTTATGAAAATAAGGAATATGCAACCGTGATGACAATGCTGCTAGTGATTGTAGCACGTGTACTAATACTGAACCAGGCTGCCTTCATTGAAGCATTGCAACAAATGAATAATCCCAATCCGCTACAAATTGTTTTGGATGTTTGGATATCAAAAATGCCATCTGTTGCACAACCTGATAAAAGGAAATTGCTGAGTAAAGTTTAAGATTATTTTTTTAAGAAGAACAAATTGTTAATTATTTCTTTTGGGCATCAGGTTTAGCTCTAGGATCGATCCTGACTGTGGACGACAACATTGTTTATGAGCGATTCGGCCGAATATTGCAAAATATCTGCGAGTGCCTCAATGACATTATGAAGGAAGATGAGGAAGACGGGTGTCCTTATGAGTAAGAACATTTTTTTTCTTATTTCATTTGATATGGTGAGGAGTTATCACAGACAAATTTCAAAAAACCTGCAAATCGTGTTAGTGTATAGCTTTTAGGAATTTAAATTCTCAGCCACGATCGTTGTAGTTTGCTTTCTCGTGAAGACCTAACAAGCTGCTATTTCGGAATACTAGTAACGTTTCATATAACAATGTGCGGGGTTTTGTCGTGCTTAAATCTTGTGAAAGGTTCAGTAGCATCGCAATCATCCCGTACTATATTTGTGCTAAGACCTAAGTTTTCCGGATATATTTGCAGATTAAAAAAATACAAGTATCCGAAACAAGACTTTTAAAGATATAACTCGAAAATCATATAAATATAGAGCCACATATAAAATTGTATGGAAATCGGTATTAAATTTAGTAGGGGCTCCAATTGATCCGCTATCGTCGCATATTGTTTACCTCACGCCCTACTATTTCTGTAAATTAGTACACTATTTATTAAAGTTAACTTTAATTTCATTTTTAGTCTTTTAATTGCTATAATACTAAAATAACGTCTCCCTTTTAAATAGCTCTCTTTACTTCGGAGATGAGACTCAATTTGAATCCAGTTCCATGTCGAGTCCAGAAGATTGCATCTACAAAACGAAGCACTATGAACGCAGCAGGCAGCTGTGCCTGAAGGACCCTGTACATAGGATAATTTTAAAGGACTATATTCAGTCACAGGTGCGTCCTAATATTACAGCAATATTATGTATTAGTATTTTTGTAACCAACATATTTGTTCTTTTCGGTTTTTTCTAGATTGCAATGTTACAACAAAATCTAGGTCATGAGCGTTTCGAGAATCTCATGAGGACTGTAGATTCGAGTATATTGTCGAATTTAGCTGATTTTATGAACGTTTTGGTTGAGATACCAAAAACAAATGAATAATTTTGTTATCAGATTTATTTATCTTTATCTTCGAGACTATTTTACAATTTTAAATTTTGTATTTTGTATTTTACACAAAATGAGTTTTTATTTAAAAACAATTTCTAAATATCTGGACACACTTAAAGAAATTTTTCTTGGATCACTTCTACGAGTGTTTTTTTCAGTTTTTAGGCAGTTATCATAGACTGTAGCTATAAATGATTGTGTAGACTAAAAGTAGGCGAAAGGATGACTTGGAGTTATGTGGAAAATTGTGAAAACATGCTTAAATTAACTTCATTGGCTGTATCTATCTAATGGAATGTTCGAACTCGTATTTATGATTTTCCATAGGTAATTTTAATGGCTCATTCAAACAACATTAACATTTATATCACTCAGGTAAGAGAGCTTTTAAATATTTCAATTCGAAATTTTCGGAATGTTGAAAAAATGATATAGCTTCATGCCGCTCAATTGTGAGTTTAGTTTTTAATTAATGCAAGCCGTTCTCTGGAAGACTAAATGCATCGACTCATTTCACCTTTTAAAGTAAAAATAAATAAATATTCGGTTCCCTATCGGAATTCGATTTAAATTGTGTTGCTTCGTTATAAAATAAATAAAATATAATTCAACTATAGAAGAAGAAATGATACCATTCATTAAAATTACTATTCGCAATTCAGCTATATGAAGCCGTAACAAGTCAGTTTTAAAGTTAGAGTTATGCATTTAACGTCCTGTTACGTAGCATACAAGTCTACAATTTATGACCTGCTACACACAGAGTTTGCATTTAAGGTTATCTGTTTTTATAGTCTGTTGCGCTCTGTTCAGCTATTGATTTTCTTCGACTGAATTTTAAGACGTTACGCTTTATTGAGCTATTGATTTTCCTCAGCTAAATTGTCGCAAATTGATGAAACTGCAGTTTTAAAAGCGCTCTAACATTTTAAGTTACTTAGCTCCATTCAATGAGATAGATCTTTTCAGTCGCCTATATTTGATAAAAACTAGTGTACACTGTGGGTGTCAATTGAAACATCCTATAAAAACATACATATGATCCTTTGTTAATTATTTGTATATTTTTTTATACCTCTCTCAATGTACTGAATGATTGTGTATCCTTCTATTAAAAAGCCTTTTATATTACGAGAGAATATAGTTCTAGTGATTAAGAGAAAGTGTATAATTAATAAATTAATAATAAAAGCACTGAAAATAAATTTATGAGAGAGTTTAATGTGTTTTGTATATTTATAGTGTTTTGGTAAGTTATGTTTTCTTGAAGATTTTGTTTGATTTTAAGAATTGATATTCTGTATTCAAGATTTAAGTTTTTAAAATTGAATCCTCAATTCAGCTTAAGAAAAGCAATCTACTACAGAAACTGAATACAAAAGAAAATGTTTTAGTTAATATATGTTTTGATAAACTATAAAACGCTACATTCATTCTATCAACAGGTGGATTACGTCTCCGAAAGTATTCTTCTGAAGCTGGAGAAATTATTTATCCTTCAAAAAGCTATCCTTAAAGCTCCACCCAGATTCGAATCTCGAGTAACATCCTTCTTTTGCCTCCTATCGATTTTCCTAAACACTTCTCTGTCGGGTCGGCGCAACGGAAGGACTGTGCAGTTTTGTTGACTCGGAGAATGAAAGCATCTCCACCGAATATTGTTCATAGTTTTTAACCAAATCAGTTAGTGAATCGTAACGAAATGTACTATATAAAGTGGATACTAATTGCTGGAATAATTTCCCAATCGAGTGCTTCGTGTAAGTGCTCGTAGAAAATGTTTTTCTCAGATTCCCATGAGTATAAAATGGTCCATGGGAGTGACAGCATCTGAGCAATAGCAAAAACACTTATTTTGATGTATGTATTTTATTTGTTTTTTTTTGTTTTGTTGCAGTTATTCCCGTTCCCAATTTTGAAGCGAACCCCTACTCAAAGCGGCTTTATGATGATCTTCTGAGTAATTATAATCGACTTATACGTCCTGTTGTTAATAATAGTGAAACATTAACCGTTTGGCTCGGATTAAAGCTTTCACAGCTGATTGAAGTTAATTTGAAAAATCAAGTGATGACCACAAACTTGTGGGTGAAACAGGTGAGTTAAATGTTTTTATGATTGAGATAGTTGAGAGAAACGGTTCCGAATAAAGTTGACTGCATCCCTATTATATGCGAATAAAAAATAGAATGTTTTTATAAGAAAAACTCAAAGTTATGGATTCTAGTTAAGACTTAAAGACTCTCTTAAACCTGAAATATAAATAATGGAAGCGAAACACCAGAAAAATTGGAGCAACTGCGAAAATAAAATTTTTTTAATAAAATAGTTATTGCAACTCTAAATTTATCGACTAAGATTCTTACAAGATCAGGTGTTCCACAAGGCAGCAATTTGGGTCCCTTGTTTGTTTTATTTATAAATAAAGTTTTATCTGTGATAAAGTACTCGGCGATTTTAATTTATGTTTACGACATTAACATTTTCAACCTAATAACTGATTTAAAGCTTAGCTTATTGCTATCAAATGATCTAAGGCCGTTGATGCTGAGATTTATTTATTTATTTAGAGAACAACTGCAAAATTAATATTTTTTAAGAGAATAAAATAAATAAATCAATTCGAAAATAAATATTTTGTAAACCAAACAAGTTAATAAAAAATATTATAGTAGATAATGGAATTAGAAATAGAGAATAAAAAATTGGTAAGTAGAAAATAAATATATAGAATTAATTTATTAATTTAGAAATCAGTCATTATATTAGAAACAAATTTGGATAATTTAAGAGTTCATTTTAAAACGAGTGCTTTTTACATTTTAGATTCGAAAGTCGAAACCAACTTACTTAACAAATGGTGATTTGTTCCTAATTTTTATTAGTTTTGTTTCAAAATATATATTCTAAGAAAATATTCTAGTTATATTGCACATTTTCATATCACAATATCACAATTGGCCTCTTTTATAGCCTAAGTGTGCCTTTATCGGCAGCCACATTAATCTATATTACATTTTTAGATGGTTGATTTGATGTTTATCAGATTGACAATATATAGTTGATATATGATAAATATAAAAATTATGGGTTCTGTGACTCACATACATATGTACCTACATATCTTTATTATTATTTATTTTCGAAAGAAAGTGGAAGTCTTGTGAATTTTCAAAATGTTGAAATTGGCTCAAGCTTTGCTTTAGGTCAAGCCTGGTTCAAGTTTTACCTTGTTCATGCTTAGTTTAAGTCTGATTTAGGAGTGATTCAAGTTCTTAACCGTCAACAGGTTTTTGACTTATTAATTTACTGGCTCTGCTTGTTCACTAATAACTTAAATAATGTAATAATTAGTAATTAAGGAAAAAGATATTAAAAAATGTGTTATTATAATACAAGACTAAATGTCTTTGACTAATGTTCTACATATTAAACAATCAGCTGTACCTAAGGAAGTATTTAAAGTTTGGATAGGTAAAATCATGGCAATTTGATGAACTTTATGCAAAGGAGACCCGGGAAGAAATCTATGAAATTGATATTTTCCTTTTAGTAACTTGAAAACATAACCAAATTTAGGAAAAATGGACTAATTGCAATTAATTAAGTTCCGTAAGAATCTTTACCGAGAAAATATTAAAAAACGAAAATTACACTAGTCAGCACCAATTTTGGAGCCGAACAAATGAAAACACAATTTCTATAGGATTTGGAAATGCTTAATTGGCTTACATTTATGAAGAAAGTAGGGTTGAAATGTGGACTTTGATCTATTAGAATAACATACGAAAGGATTTAAAACATTTAAAAATATTCCATGAAAGAATAGTGGGCTAAAATGTATGGAATATGGTTAAAGATCATCCACATTTGATACATAAGTAAAATAAAAGAAACTATGCATGGCACCGAGTTTTCGGAGCTATGTGAAGAAAACCTAAAATATAATACATATATTTAATTAAAAACACTTGTATTATTCAAACTAAAAAAGTATTCCTAGAGTAAAATAAAACACATGGTCATAACTCCGTAACCCCGGGGACAGAATTTAAACCGCAAACGTTACAATGATACCCTAAATAACCTCATTTGTTTTATCTATGTCTTAACACGTTCAACCCGGCGCAGTTTTTTATAGTTCACTTCATTAGGCGGTAGTAAAAATCGCATTTTGCTTAATCTGGGGCGCCATGCACAAAATGTTTTAAGAAAAACCTATAAAAACAAATAAATATATAAATACATTAAGTCTATTATAGCCTGCCTGTAAAAATAAGCTCTTCAATTGTTCAATAAAAAAATCATGTGATGTGATGTGAGCCACCGGTAATACATGCTGCCAGATGAACCATTCGCCTGTGAGCCACCGGTGGTACACGCCGGGTTGAACGTGTTAAATGTGGGCCAAAGGGCCAGGTCTCCTTTTATAATCTTTGCTATATGTATCGGTTTATAAGTTTCAACTCAATACAACATTTTAGATCTAGATCAGATCAACAATGTATTATTTTTTCCAACTTCAAATACTCCATCAGAACTAATAAATATCATATTAGAACGATTGCACATAATTCAGTATTAAAGGTTCCAATCTGGCATTGAAATGTGACACATGAAAAACATATTGGAATATTAGAATTCTGAAAACTTACCGTTTTTTTTAATGTTCGACTTTGGAGTTTATTTCGAAGGTAAAGACAAAGAAAATCAAATTGAACGAAAGCGGACTCACAAATCAGTAACTTGAATATTATAATCAATGCTCTTCCATATTCCCGCGTATCCCCTTACAGAAATGGTTCGACTACAAGCTCCAGTGGGACCCAGAAGAATATGGAGGTGTTGAGATGCTTTATGTTCCTTCCGAGCACATTTGGCTTCCGGATATTGTGCTGTATAACAACTGGGACGGAAATTACGAGGTAAATAAAACAAAGAGCCCATAATTTATGCAGGTAAAAAAGAATGAACAGATCATCTGATAGCATAACATAATCTCAACCTTGACGAGAACAAAACCAACCCTACTCTCACTTAACAATTCCAGGTAACTTTAATGACGAAAGCAACTCTCAAGTACACAGGTGAGGTGTTTTGGGAGCCACCAGCCATTTACAAGTCATCATGTGAAATTAACGTTGAATATTTCCCATTCGATGAGCAAACATGTTTTATGAAATTCGGCTCATGGACATACAACGGGGCGCAGGTGGATTTAAAGCACTTGGATCAGGTGAGGGCATAATCGGGGCAATTTCGTTGACATTGAAGGCTTTTTCTTAAAATTTACTACAAATTCAGGTACCCGGGAGCAATTTAGTTCAAATTGGAATTGATTTAAGTGAATTTTATCTATCCGTTGAGTGGGACATTCTTGAAGTTCCTGCTAGCAAAAATGAGGAATACTACCCCTGCTGCACTGAACCATTTTCAGGTAAGCTAATGGATTTTATTGACTATATTTTATTGGATTCCGATTTTATTTGATATCTTAGTATTACAATTCGATTTTTCATATATGTCCGTACTTGAATGGTATTGGAGAGTTTCGTTTCAATTAATTTTAAATCTTTTTATTGCTCGAAGTAGTTGTGCTAAACATCATATATAAGTCCTTCCTTCTCAGTGCCATGTATAAGGAATAAAATAAATTTACCTTATTCTCATTAAACTGGCGAAAAAATTAATGAAATGACAATAATTTTACAAAATTGTATTATACATATAGTAATAATAACTTAGTGAAAGGGTGTTTTTTCAAGCCTGATAGAACTTTCAATTTAAAAAAATAACAAAGAACTAGCTTTTGGTAACAAATTTTTTTTATTCGAAAGACCAATTCATGATATTAACACTAGAACTACCAAGACCCGTCAAATTGACGGCTACTAAATTCCTCCCTTGAATTAATTATAGTTTTTAAAGTTATCTCTTAAGATTTATGCCAAAACTTATTAAGATTTAAAATTACGACACATTCAAAAAGCTTTTCCAGTTATAATTACCAATTCAGAGTTCGAAGCATACAACATTAAAGGTGCAGAATAATTATTAAAATTACAAGCTTATGCTCCGGTGGTTCTAGCGTTAATATTCGGGCATATGGGCACCGCGACTGTTTTTGACGAAGCGCATTCTATCAGTGAAATTTTGCGTAAATTTTTCGAGCAATGTCGACCGTATAACACGAATAATGCGAACAGTGTTGGCTTCTAAGTTGTCAACTGTTGCTCATCATAAACCAGTGGCTTCACGTAACGCCTTAGAAATAGTCAAAAGGTCAGAATCACTTTATCGCCAAATCGTGATTTCCATAATTCGATGGATGATGATTCGCTGTATGGTATGTAGCGCTATCCTGTTGAAACCATGAAAAGTTGAAGTATCAATGTCATCCATATTTTCGGAGAAATGTTTATTATGGTCAGCTAACAATCTCCATTGACCGTAAGATATAAAGAGGCTTAAAGTAGATGGTTTGGAATCGATTGTGTTCCATATAAACCATAATAACTGCCTTTGTAATCGTGTGAAAGAAAAACACAAGAAAGGTGTCATTATGGCAAAAACTAGGAAAATTAAAAATTATTAAAAAAAAAAACAGAGGTTTGTTAATATATGATATCGGTCGATCCTAGCTCGGGTTATAGAGAAAGTAATTGCGAACAAAATTAACTTTGGGCCATCAAAATCAGATAATTCGTTTTGGAGTAATCGTGGGAAACCATTTGAAAAAAAAAAATTATTCACAAAATGCTTTTATATTTTTAAGTATAACGCATTTCAAGTACACACTTGAATATAAACCTTCACAACTTCTAAAATTGTCAAGATTTTTGAAGAATTCTTGTGGGAGCTTATCCCAGAAAGGATTACAAAAAATAAAATTAAAAAAAAAAACTATTTGTTGAGAAAATTGTGTCGAAATCAATATTTATGAGAATTGTAAGTTTCAGAAGGATGTTGGGGAAATAATCGGAATTTTTCAATTCTTGAAGTTATTTCATTAAGCTAAAATTAAAAGAAAGATTTTTTTAATATTGTCCTCTTGGTCCCAAAAACATAAAAATTGCAACTTGAATTGGAATTATTATATTGGTAATTAGCGGAAAATCATTATTTATTAATACTTTTTTTATGAAATAGCTTAATTAGCAGGTGAATACGTGAATGTGCAATATTTCCTGAGTTGTTTGAGCGATTAACGATTTCATAATTGCCGGTTTAAATAAATTGATTTTTGTGATGGATGTTTTTTAATTATACTTCTCAGAATATCTTTGTAAATTTTACTTTTTACTTCCGATTAATAACGCAGCTCCAAGTTGAACAAACACAGGGCTCTTCAAAGAAAATTAATATTTTTTTTCGCATAGCTTTTAAATAAAAGCTTGTTTTGAAATGACATCATATATTATTTTAATAAATTTTATAAAGAAGGAAATTAAGATACTTTTGAGCGAAATGTTTTTATGGAAAAACATTTTGTATTTAATATAGATTCTGTAAGAATTAAATCTAAAAATGAAACAAATTTATTTATTTTTCTTTTGGTTTTACTGTATTTAAATATTCTTAATTGGGCATTAATGGGCATTAAACGTTTTTAAACGTAAACGTCCTATTTTATTTATTTATTTCTTTATTTACAAAAATGTTGCGGCGATAGCCTACAGAATAAATTCAATTAAAGACTACCGATACTTTAGAAATAAAAAATTAAATTGAAGGAAGATAAAGAAGAAAATAATTCATGTAAAAATGCGGAAAAAGGAGACAAAAGAAAGAAAAAAAAAAGAAAAAAAAAATTAATAATTAAATATAGATAAGTCCAAAACAAAATTTAAAAAAAAACAAAACTGAAAAGGAAAAGAAAAGAAAAACTGAGCGAAGCAAATATTATTGTCGGGCGAAGATTACGTGAAGGGGTGGAAATCTCATCTCTTAAAGATATTTTAAAGGAGTAGAGACTAGGACTGAAGATATCAACGTTATTGAATAAGTTATTATGCTGTTTTTGTACTCTAAATGAAGGTGATTTTTGACGGATATTAGTTCTAGCAATTGGAAGTTTAAAAATTAAGAAAGAGTGTGAAATTCTCGGTGGAGTAAAAAAGTTAAAAGTTAGTTATATAATTTAAAGAAAACTACAACAGGTTGTATGTTGTCTATTTGTGTATTTATCTTCTTATTGGCGTAATACCAATAAATAAAATAAAATGGCTTTCTTATAAAATTAAATAATCTCAAATATAAATCCGATTATGTAACTCGTTATAAGTTAAGGAGTCATTCCAAGTTGTTAACTAGAAAAAAATTAAATTTGAAATGAATCAATTCTGAAAATCTCTTTGAATTTCTTGACAAAATCCAGAAGACTCCGTCAAATAAATATTTTGACATAAATTGCACTTTGATTCCAAGGCAAATTGCTGATAAGTAATAAATTGAGTACTCACAATCGAAATTTTAAATTTCGTTCATAGTGTGTCAGTATTATAACGGTTTTTAAAAACTATCTAGTATTAATTAAATGTTATAGTGTTTTTATATTACAAAGCCAAAAATTAAAATGTATTTATTAATTTTTTTACATATTTATAATAATGTTAGGTATTCTGCTTGTTATTTACAATATTATTAACCATATTTCTGATCTGTTGATTAAATAAGTAAATTAAAAAACAGAAAAGAACCAAACGCCGTAAACAATCCTTTGACAACAAGGCCCTCCCCCTTAAATCGACACGATTTTCAATAGCTGAATGACAGGTATTAGATTCCTGAAGGATTCCTGCACACGCAATTCAGCTATTAAATTTGTTAACTTGGATTTTTCGCCTTAAACTCATTGTGATTATGATACTTTAAAACTATTTGGAGTTATTTTTTTTCCATTTCTCTTGCAGATATAACATTTAAGATGACAATGCGCCGAAAAACACTTTTCTACACGGTGAATTTGATAATTCCATGCGTTGCCTTAACATTTTTAACAGTGCTCGTGTTTTACCTGCCGAGTGACTCAGGTGAAAAGGTACGTGTACGTCCCCTCGAGGCGAGGGTGGAGAGTGGGTTTAAGAACGTGTTTTTTCTCCAAACACTAACTCCACCATGGTCATATATGCCGATGACTTTAAGCTCTTTAAACCGACAGAAAAAGAGGGATATTTCAAAAAAATATTGTCCTAAAGAGGGCGTGTTGTTATTGTTTCAGGTCACGTTGTGCATTTCGATTCTCGTCTCATTGACTGTTTTCTTTTTGCTGCTGGCTGAAATTATTCCGCCGACATCTCTGGCAGTGCCGCTCCTGGGGAAGTATCTGCTTTTTACAATGATCCTGGTGTCTTTATCTGTATGGACGACTGTATGTGTGCTCAATATTCACTTCAGGTTTGTTTCGCTTTTCCTTTACTCAATGTCCTGACTTTTTTTTCTTCTGGTAGCCGTTGGTTGGGTCCCAGCAGCCCCAGAGTGTTATTTTATTTGACCTCGATATTTACTTTAGATTTCAACACATTCTTTGTTTCTGTCTCCTCATTTAGGTCACCGTCAACTCATAAAATGTCACCAATTGTAAAACGTTTATTCTTACACTTCATGCCGAAAGTCTTAATGATGCGAAGGACCCAATACACACTGCCAGATTATGATGATTCGATGCAAAGCAATGGGTACACCAACGAGATAGACGTAAGGTAAATATTCTTCCAACAATTTAGGTATATATTATATTATACATATAAAAACATTAAAGTCCTGATTGAAATATGTATCAAATCAATGCGCAGCCTCCAACTATTGGATCTAGAACAATATTGGGAGAATACATGTATTATTTCATACGTCTTTTCACGTACAATCTTGTAGGGCTCGAGCCTGTGATTGTTTTTTAGAGTTTCATTTATAATTTTGTTATGTACGTCTTAATTATAATCTCTTATTCATTTTATTACATACTAAACAAAATTCACAATTTTTTTAAATTTAAATATAATAACAAATTCATCCATATAAGAATAAAAAACAATCGGGTGAAAGGGGAGGGGAAATTCAGTGTTCCGATTTTTATACGAAGCATCTATTAATTTTTGGGGCCAAAAATTGATTCAAATTAAGTGTGGTAATATCAAATGTTAAGGGTATTTTAACTTAATCATGGAGTTCTGAAGAAAACTTAGAATTTTAAAGTTTTGCTGAAATATTACTTAACATTACTATCATTTACACAAAATATCTTTTCGTAATTATTTTGCAAAAAAAAATTAAATATATAAAATACCGCTTCGAAAAAGTCAGCCGTACATATAAGTCCTATATAATAGCCAATAGACAATCTATATATTATACATGGCTACCGAAAATTTAATTTCGAAAGATAAAAAGGCATATATGAAAACTGGAATATAATGATTCAGGTTTTCTTTTATTCAAATTTAAAAATTAAATTAGAAATGTAAATACATATGAATGCTAGTGGGATTGTGTACACTTCTCATTAAATCGTTAGATTTACTCAAAGGCATTGGCCATCGGCAACGGGCCACCATGCCAACGAACTCGTATCCAGCCCGGTTTTATCGAACACATATGGTGCCAGATGTGGGATCGGTTTTCAGAAGTATCTTTAAATATTTTAAATTTAATCTATATTAAGATCAATCAAGAATCGAACGGAGTCCGTATACTGAAGGACCTTGAGCATAAAACAACCATAGTCACAGATCTAATGTATCAATTAACACTTAAGTTTCCAACTGTGCGAAAGAATTTTTAAAATATGTTTAAATGTAGAAAAAATAACGAATTGTGGTCCCTTCAACTAGTTCAATTTCAGTTAGACACATACATACAATGGAACCCTTTCGCGACCACAAGGGAATATGCTTTGTGTGAACGTGACGTGCGCGGGACCGGGCGAAACCGGGTTGAACCGCACAACGTCACTACATATGTATAGAACTGAATTTATTCTGCATTTAATTTGAATATTTGCCAGCTAGAGTAGCGGAGCTCTCCAGGCCGAGCGAACTTAATTGCAGTTGATCCTTCTTTATACATTCAATATTCAGTTGCCTGATGATACTTTTTAGACAGATTTTTCGTTATCCACTAATCTCGGCAATTTGTCGGGCTTTTTCTGAAAATCTGGCAGAGGGATGATGATGATGGGTTCGTGCCCGAATGATGCTCCTCAGGGTACGTTATGCATGCACGTATGCACGACGGCAGAGGAGAGGATACCCTGGATCTGGATGTTGGTGGCTCTAAAATTCCCAGTTTTGTTGAGATTGAATATTTCCTCGCTGGGTATATTTTAGGTATGTATATGTGTACATATATATGTGTAGTGCTGTTAACATTGAGGGCTGAACAAGCACCCGTCCTGAGTGAATTTTTCGACAATTTAGGGAGCTTTTTAGGGACTGTAATGAGAATATAATGACTTAATTGTTTTGGAAATGAGTTGCCTTCGCTGCTCCCTTAAATTGGTGGATTTATGCGTTTTATAATTTGACAGGGGGATTACACGGGTCGGATGGATTTACGGAGCATCGTTTTGTGTGCCAAATTTAGATTATGTTCCAGAATACTCGCGAGCGTTATAATGCTCCTTGAGAATTTTAAAACATCTGAGACTCTCCTGTGTGCGTGTATCGTACGTAAATTTAAAACGCGCATACCCAACCTTTCAGCACTTATATTTTGGAAAATGTAATTTCCGATTTATGATCGGCTTATTTTTTAATTTGTAAAAATCTTGAGATCAAGGCCGGGCAAAGACGAGATAGCTATCTGGAATAAATGTCCTAACCTTGGGTATGCGGGCTTAGTTTACTCTTTTTAAAACATTTAAAGAATGTTGGAAGAATTCTTCGGTGTATGGAGTTAGCGCATTACTTTATAAACTGAGTTAAAGTAAAAATAAATTCATACCATACCAATAGACCTGTAATCTCAGAATTGAAAGAGTAAGAATAGAATTGACTTTTTAATATTTATAGAATATCAAAATTCTATTCATTTCAGTACAGTCAAATGCGTGGTATGTACATATATATGCAAAATTTAATTAAGGCTTTTATAAAAGAAAAAAAATCCATTTAAATTTGTAACTAAAAAATTGTATTATCTACTTACAAATTCGAATTTAAAATAATAGCACTGCATTAAATTTTGATGTTGTTTAAATTCAATAGAATAGCTTGGCAATATGCTCAAATGTCGATTTTCGTCTTATTTTTAACGGATTTTGCATAAAAATTGCATAATTAAATATGAATGTTTTAAAGAATTTTACTTTTGGTAAATAATATTAGATACAATTTGAAAAATTCGCATAAAATCCGCAGTCTAGTTATTATATATATTTTTACTTTTTTGTTGATCCTTTAACTCCAGATGCGTAGTCTTATTATATGTATGCAGTTACATCGGGTCGTCATGTATTTCAGGAACTAAATACATATTTACTTATGTAATCTTTTGATATATACATATATAAAGCTTGGGAAAATATAGCATTACTTAATTAGAAGTTCTCATTTTGTCTTTTTAAAAAATCAGAAAAGAGAGACGGCTTTTGGCAGCATGAACGTCGATTCGATTATAGGGCCCTATTATGGATGTCTATTTGGCTCAATCCGGCTAGCGCAGACACTAAGTTTCTTAGCATATCAGCTTTGAATAAAATCAATATTAAAGAATTCTTAAAAATTCCTGAGAAATATATATATATATATGTATATAAAGAAGCATAGTTAAGACTCTGAACTACACGGGCATAATGAGTATTTAAAAAATGTCCCTTTCTTTTGGCTGAAAAATGAAATTGCCTTAGGAATATTGAACTATTTTTTTTTTTAATAATTCATTAATTTTTACACTTAAAAGATTATTTTATTCTAATATAAAAAAAATTTCCTTTTTCAAAATAGTTTACGAGGGTCAGTTCGGTTTTTAGAAGCTTGAAAAATTGCTAATTTAATAGTCGTGGTGTAACAAATTTTGCCTTCTTTTTAGTTTGATTGATTTCATCTTAAAGATTAATATGTTTATAAAATAATAACAAAATATCCCAAGTGTTTTATAAAATCATCCCCGCCAGCCCAATTAATTTGTTAACTTAATTAAAAGATGGAAAATTTGCTTAGATTTTTTGCCAATGTTGCGTTTTCAAATTTTTCAATTTATTGAAGAAAGTGAACTGAATGTGTATATGTACAGCACCTATTTTATATCCTATATATGTAGATACATCATTAATTAATGGGATAATTAAGTTGCTTCATTACCATATTTTACAGCTTATTTATGTTGGCGCAACGATGCTTTTGGTTTAAAATAATTTCTGGTCATAAAAATATATTAAAATACTAAAATTATGTTTGCATGCCTTTTGAATTTTAATTATAAACATAGAGTAAACAATCTGAGCTAGGATGTAATAAATTCTGCCTCTGTCCATAATGCTCTAAAACATCCTAAAGGGCCTAAGGCAGCAATTTTGTAATCTTTTCCGGATCGATCACTTTAATTACATCACCCGAATATCTCTGAAGTGATTTCTCTTGGTCGCATGATTTTACCAACTATTATGTCTCCTATCAAGGTATATATCTCATAACAGACCTACAACATCTCCGAAGGGATCGATGAACTATATGTATGAGCAAAACTCGAATGGGATGTTATCCTTTGCTCCTATAAACAGATGATAAAATCTCTAATTTCATAACAACCGTAAAAAAGGGACTATACATCCCCTTATGATGGATTCATATCAATTTCCTCAGGAATTATAATCGATAGACGTTCGTTCCCCCTTAATTACCGACCAAAGAAATCCATCGTAGTCGTTTCATAGGAGGCATCTCGTTCCATGGGAGCATCTATCGCGGGATGGCACATAAATTTTAATGCTATAGAATCGCGAGATGCTACAAGCAGTCGATATATGAGGTTAGTAGGGAAAGGGGATGGCCGTGATTGCAATCACTTGATTCGTCCTGGAAGGAACTGAGAAAACATAGATATGATAAAGTAATAAAAGATGCTCGTGCCGACGAAATAGGCCCATTTTATGTACATGGACGAGTAACTCTGAACAATATCAATTCGGGCACTAAGAAAATGTTTCCACCTTTTCTCGCTTCTTATTTATTTTTTTTTTCTTCGCAGGGATAGCATCACTGATTTTCCCAGCGAGTTCAAGGAGGGCCCAGACGGCCAATTCGACAACATCAATTCGAATATGGGCCATTCATCAGGTAAACTCGATATATGTTACTCAGTTTAATTCTTTATATTGATTATGTTTCACTGTTCTATTTTTTCCCCCTTGGGACCGGCGTGCAGAGAACACCTTTCCGCGGCAATTATCACCAGAGGTTCTGCAGGCCCTTCGTGCTGTCAGATTTATAGCGCAGCATATCAAGGACGCCGACAAGGATAATGAGGTGAGTTAACCCTTGATGCGGTTTCCGATCGGAAAATACGAGTTTATTGCTTCCCCATATCCAATCCTTTATTGCTGTCGAGTTTCATTAATGTGTTTTATTAACTCACCCGATTTTGTGCTTCCTTTTCTGCAACCCTAGATTTCCTCCAAGGATCTCGGTCTCTCTCTATTTTTATTTTTACTTCTATTTATTTCGAGTTAAGCTGGCTCTAATCTCTGCCACTCCATATACGAACTTTGAAGCTAGAAATAAAGTTCTTGTAAAGAGTCAACAAGCGTCTTTGCACTCTGCTCGTGCTTAAAACTGTTTAGATCCTTTAGAAAAGGGGTTTGGTGCCATGTGTGGGGTTCGGAGACCGCCACGTCCAATTCCTTGGAAAAGGAAAACTTTTGTGTAAGTTTTCTTATTAGATTTCTTGGAGCAAGTTTTCTACTAATTTGCAGCGATTACTTGCTTGCCTCCACGTACTTGGTACATGCTCACTTAAGGCAAAAGTATGGCCAAATTTGAACTATACTATATACTTAACTCAAAGTATTTAATAAAAAAAAAAGGAGTTTTCTAAACCCGGCGGCAGTCCAGAACCATTGCAAAGGATCATATTTGATTTCTCGTTTCCTGTCCCCTCTATTATGGCTTTGGCATAGCATAGCCTTTACCTCTTGGATTCGCTTCAAGCGAAAATTTCTGGTTCTGGATTCACTTTTAGGAGTAGTGTCGTCTGTCCAGTTTACTTTCTAGATCGGGACCAAACTTTGTCCAGGCCGCATTTTATAGGCAGAGGAATTTTCGATTGCATGGCATAGAGACCGACCAGAGCACCATAGCACATTCGACTGAGAAATGGCGTTACGTCGAAATAATAAATTGTTTCAAATTTTCGAGGAAATTCTAATCAAATGAAATGGTTGAGGACGGCTTGCTTTTGAGGGGATGTTTTGCGGCTGAAGTTTAACTAATGTCGAAACTTTGTGTGTATAGAGAATATTGGATTTGAAAAGAGTTAGAGGTTAGCTAGACTGTCGGTAAAATACTGGTCTGTTGCCCCTAGGTAGATAAAGTTAGCCGTTCTTGTTGCCGTCGCTGAGTTGTCGACAAAATCAATTTAAGACCAATTAAAGGTACGGACACACCAAAAGCGAAGCGAGCGAAGCGGCGCGAATAATTTAAAATTTGGGAACATTCTGTCGCAGTAGACGCTTCGCTCATGTCGCGTTCTATTCGGACACTTCAATTGATTTGTACGGCACCCAAATTTTTTAAATTGTTCGCTTCGCTTTTGGTGTGTCCGTACCTTAATGTTTTAGATCTATTTGCCGGATATTCTATAACAAGAATTTCAGAAACAATGTATGCAAATTCCAAATCTAATAAAAGTCTGAAGACAACTAATTCGAGCTCTGTTCATAAATTAATCGGGCTCAGCATTTCAATTCAAAATAAATCTTCTACATATTAGTTATAATCTGTTAGCTTCAGAATTAATGAGTTTAAGATTATGTCACCTTTCTAATTACCTACCGAGTGAAAAGATTAAGGGCTAAGCTAATAAACTTGATATATTTAAATGAGAGATTTTATAAATATATAATCGCATCAAGTCATGTCGAGGAGCTTATTACGTTGCTCGCTTTCTAAGACAGAATATAGCTTAAGTTAATCGTTTTAAGAATTTTATGAATGCACTTCAGGATTTAGAAGAAGGCTATTATTGGCCGCTTTTTAAAAATCATAATACACTTTTTTTTTCTTAAAATTCAACAACTTTACCAAAATAAAATAAATTCTTTTTTTTAGTGGATATCTTATTTCAAATATTGTTATCTGGACAAACCACTTTCCGTACATTAAGATGAAACGAAAGTGCTAAGTTAGCTATTGTAATCGTTAACAGAAAATGACATTTTTTAGAAATTGTTAGTATAATAGTATTTATCAAAATTAAATTTTAAATTAAAATAATTCTACTAATTTATTCAGTAAAGCAAAAATTAAAAAAGCTTCAGAGGTCAATAATTCTATAGAATTATATAATTAAATGTTGGCTTCATTTGTAGTATTAACAATAGTTTTAATTATTGTGTTACTTATTGAATTAGGGAACGCAGATGGATATTAAAAATAATTTTTGATTAATTTAATAATTCTATCCACTTTTCTTCTAAACCAAAAAGAAAACTCAAACTTATTCGAATTTCGAAAAATTTAAAATGAAATTAATAACAAAATTGATCTAGTTTGCTGACAAACACATCATCAAGTTTTCACCGCATATTTAAAGTTAGTTTGGTTTCGGGATATTTTTTCAAAAATTTAATGTTTGCCTTATTTTCGTATAACGTAAATGGGCATTTCTCCACTAATTGGAAAATCGCTGTCCCAGGCATATATTTTAAAATAGATCTTATTATTGCTGAGTTCAGTGTATTAATAATGACAATATATTAGCTATTCTTGACACGCCATAGCACAAAATAGTAATATAATATTAGAATATTCAATTAAATACACTTCAAACACCTCAAGTAACAGTCCCCTGTCGTGTCCCATTTCCAAAATTACAAGTCTTATAACAAATATTTATTTTCAGTATGATTATTTCCAGAATAAAAAATAAATAAATAATACTAGAATACAGTAAGCATCTATAAAAAACACAATCGTATTTTTAAAATAACAATTTAATTTAAAAAACAGTAATCAAATGCTGTCCTCACTTTTCTGGAACAGTCCCCTGTTACAATTTGAAAATTGCGCTAAAATCACACTATGCATTGGCGCTATCATTTATATCGTGAAACGGAATACAATCGGTGTGAAGTTAGTTCGGTTGTAGAAAAAACGGGGCTGACGCCATTTTGTGCACTGCCACCACTGCGTTTGTAAATGAAACACGTGTCTGGGCCGCTAGTTGAAACAGTCCCCTGGTTAGCATTTTTTTTATAGTTTAACTGATAAAATTATAATATATTTTCTTAAATAATTACTTAGCGAGTATGTTATCATGTCTGCCTCTTCAATTTGACTAGATTGAAAATGATTTTATGTTAGGGAACTTTCTATGTAAAAATAACAGTCCCCTGGGCACAGTCCTCTGTCATTTTAATTAATCAAATAAATAATGAGTAAGATGAACTAAAAGTAACTTATATGAAAATTTGTGATGATAACGGTCACACTTTAAGAGTTGACGAAAATGATGTTTCTGATGTTTCTTTCGATCAAATATTGGAAAAGTTACCAAATCCAGATCTAACCCTAAAAGGGGAAAGATATTATTATTACTTTCCATTAGTTGTACCGGTCTTTGAGAAATAAGTTAAATTTACTAATTTCCTGAAGTGCAATGGTCTGACTGATTTTGTTGTAAGCTGCTAATAATATTTATAACTAGTTATTATAAAAAGTTAAATATTTTCCCCTGGATTATATAACAGTCCCCTGTCGTGATTTTTCAAAATTTGGCCATAACTCACTAATTAAGAGGATAATGTGTGAGCTTTTTGTAAACACATATTTCATTTATTAATGCCTTTCATTGTATTTATATATTTTCTTAATATTTAACAAAAATATGCTTGGACAGTTTTATATGGGCCAGTTTCCAATTAGTAGAGAAACACCCAAATAGTAATTGTTTAAGCTTAATTATTTAAAGAAACATTTTTTTTAATTTTAATTTAATATATTTCAAAACACAGGCAAGTAGAACGATTTCTCTGTTATCAATTTTATAGCATAAAATCCTTCAAAAGGTTTAATTAAAGTAAATTGACTTTAAAGACTATTTAAAAAAGAATTTCTCATACAATTAGAAATTTTAACAAGTTCGTAAGTTTTTCCAGCTAAGTTATCTTGATTTTTTCCACAAAGACAAAAATGGAACGAAACTTGTGACGCGATGCAATTTAAAAGTTTTTAACTACCATATTTTCGTGATTTATCTTTACCAATTTATCGTACTGAATATTTTTGTGTTGTTCGCTTCTTTAAATGATATAGCTCACTTTAATTCCTTTATTGAGAAAATAGTTTTTTCTACTGAACTTAGTATTTTAGATGGGTCAATATACCAAAGCCTATTTTTGGAACTACTCTGCTGTTACCTTGGTTTAATATGTGAATGTATTTCTGGTAGTTGTAATATTATACCTTAGGAGATTAGGTGATTGAATCTATCTAACGTTGAATACTCTCATGCCACTATAAAAAGTTGCCATGTTCTGTTTCTAGCCAATTAGTCTATCTATTCCGAAATATAATAACAAAAGAGAAGATTGAACTCTCCTCCATAATTCCATATTCCGAAAATAAAGCGCTGCTTTCAATCCTCATGAATTCAGGCAAATTCTATACGCTCTATACAGAGCCCTTCTTCTTCAAACATCAATATATTGTTTAACATTGTTCGAAGCTATCAGAGCATGTTTATAATGTTTTCATAATAATTGATTTCATTAAAAGCCATCATTCAGCCTTTTTTGGCACCATCCCTCATGTCTGTTTTAGTTGCCACCCTTTTGAGCTACTCAAGACGTTCGAATAAGGAAAAATAGGAAAGGGAAAATCGAAGGCGAATGGGCAGAGAGACTGAAAGCAGAGTATCTTTCTTAGAGGCTCACAATTCTTGAGTATTTCGGCTCGTTAGCTCATTGAATTTTCAGTATAATTTGACTTTATAAAGAAAATTTTCACCAAGAATAAATTGTGTAAAATCAAAATTATTTTTTATTTTTGAAAGATAACACGGGTATTAAAAGGGCTTATCAGAAACGGTGGAGTTTCTATGTTATTGTTTTTGTTTTGCTTTTAATGTATAGAGCCAATAACCTGAAAAGTGGCTTCAATGAGCTTGAAGATTATTATCGTTAAGCAGAGGGAAATTGAGATTTTAAATAAAAGTAGAATAACAAAAAAGCCCCTCTTTTCTAAACTTCTTCTTATATAAAAGCAAATTTTTGTATCTATATTTACTTTTATATATTTTTATTGCTACTCTTTTTATCGGTTGACTTGAGTCCTTTGTTTTCTATCAATTTACAGATTGTCGAAGACTGGAAATTCGTTTCTATGGTACTGGATCGATTCTTTCTCTGGGTGTTTACGTTATCATGTATTTTTGGAACATTCGGGATAATATGCCAGTCACCGTCTCTATATGATACACGTCCACCAATTGATCAACAATTGAGTGAAATACCCTTGAGACGAACAACATTCACTCTACCGCCACCCGAAATTATTCAGACTACCTACGACTAGAGGAGCAGTTTTGAATATTTTCATCATGATTCTTTTACGTGTGATGTATGATTAGTTGTGGTGGCTTGTTTACGAGATTTAATCAAGTTATTTATTCGGCTATAAAGTATTGTAGAAATTTAATGAATATTAAGAGTATATACTAGTGTGTAAGTAATAACATTTTTTTTTTAAATCCACTACTCGAAATGTTTTTTATGTTGTTAAGTTTTATAAAATAATCATAGTTATCATGGTGAGTTTTTTGATACTCTAAACTTGTTTTATATTCTATAGATAAACACTTGTGATTGTAATTGAGATTTGAAGATATATAAGGATTTGTAAGGAAATGTTTAGAAATTTAGTCGTAATATGCTATTGAGGAGTTTAATAAGGTAATCAGGCATATTATGTGGGTTTTACTATGCACCAGCTATATGAAATAAATACAGCCAAAATTTAGGTGAAAATTCGGGTTGTAATTAATTTTTCCTAATTTTATTTGGATTTTTTCTATGTTTCTATTTATTTATTAAAAGATTTTTAATTTGCATTTAACTCTTCATTACTCAAGGAAGGATATTGTGTAAATTTTTAAACATATTCAGAAATTTCAGAGATCGAGAACTTATAAAATTTTCCAAACAAGTAACATTTTCGGAATATTCTTCAAAAAAACATACTTTTTGTAATCTGCGTTTTTTTTTCATTTCCTTTCAAATTTGGAGCTGCTACAATCATGAGACTTCTTTGATATTAATTAAAAAATTTAATATTTTTAAAAACATTACTCATTTTTTAGTATATGAATGTAAAACAAAAAAACTATCATAAATATTGTTCTTTAATATATACGAATACAGATTTCATTTGAAGGCGATCTTTCGTACCACAGGGTATTTTATACCTTAATTTAAATTTTTCTATTTAATGATAACATTGTAGCCGAAATAATTAGCGAGTAACAATTTATACGTTCTTGAAAGAGATATTCTACTCTACGAAGAAATTTTACATTGTTATGGGGAAAAATTACTAAATTATTTTTCCCCATTATTATGTAGATAGGTATCTCTTCGTTATACGTTAAAAATAAAAAAATTTAAGTAAAGAAATTCGTAAAGTTATCATCAATAACGAACTCTACTCCAGAACTGACCGGAATCGATCCTTGATTCATTGGTGAACTTATTTAGAGCCAGCGGAAAATGGGGGTTGTATTCATCCTAAAATAGGGCAATAGGCCCCTAGAGCTGTCCAAATTTTATAGATCAATCAGCTTAGTATCTTCCCTGTTGAAAACATTTGAAAGATTGTTATACCTTCATAAGGTACAAACTGGAGCAATAGAATGCCGCCCCATCGAATAATTTGCGTAGATCAAAGGTAAATCATCAGCAGAGGTTGTTTTACAATTACCTAGTCTGACTAGTAAAATTGGGAAATCCCTTCAATTTAAGGAAATAGCTTTATGTGCCTTCCTAGGGTATGATGGTATGACTCTACATCTAGGGTTCTTGTGCGCAGTTATATAGACTCAAATATAATTCGTGGGTGGATGCTGTTCTACGAGAGCGTGTCATCTCGTCCATGCTGGACAACACGTGGTGTTTTCCAATAAAATTTCGTTAAGGAGTGGTTTGCTACCTTCAGCACCTGGCTACCTCCATCGAAGGAAACTAGGTTGCTGAAGTATTAACTTAGAAACGTTGATCGTCTTGGTATTAGGGGCCTGAACCCTTTTGTAGTATTAGCTAGTCTTCGACCAAATTATGTAATAGAAGAGAGTGGACTTTATATTAGAGAAATTCCAGGGATTCGTCAAGTTAAGGAGCTTGTCAGATCCTAGGCCTACACTGAAATCATCGCATTGAGAAAAGCGAAGGCTATCAATTTGGCCAACATTGGCTAAGAATGAACGTTATTTTTGTCTTGAAGACCATGAAACTATATCACACATTTTTTGTGCTTGTCCTCTTTTAACATGGTTAAGAAGAAAGATCTTCAAGCAGGACATTTTGAACTCGGCCGAAGTTTGTTACTTTTCTGTTAAATACCTTTTGGCGTTCTTTAGGATAGCAAAACGTTTTTTAGTTTATGTATCGTTACAAAAAACTTTTCGGTCGCAGTGTCTACCATAAGAATGGATACTGAATAATAATAATAATAAATCTGTAACTAGTATCTAAGGTACAAAATGTGTGACAATGGATCCCAAAAATTCTATTTGTCGAAAATTCAGAAAAATGTTGCTATTGAAAGTTGATTTAATTTTCGTAGGATAAAAACGATGAAAAATAAAACCCTTCTTCTTGTATTGTTTCGGAAAAATTGTTGTTGTTAAAAATTAAAAGCTTTCTAATAATTCTCCCATTCTGCAATTGAGATCGCAGTACCTGGAATGAAGATGTAATTCAATTTGCAAAAGTACATGTTCTTAAGAACAATTATTTAACATTACCATCGTTTTGTTTTGCAACATTTTCCCTATTCCCGGTACACATCCGGTGGCAAGAATTCTAAAACCCTTCTTTAGGGCTCTGGTTGGGGTTGTTTGGGGCTGGTGTCTTTAAAGAATCACTAGAACTTCTACACTATGGAAAACAATTTCATTATTTTCCTGGTACTTTCCCGTCAAACAAATGCTGGCTCTTCTGCATTGTGTAAAGGTTTTCCATTAAGCATTGGGATTTGTCTTTACAGAAAATAAAGTAGAAGAACCATAATAGGATTTCTTCTACCTCAAAAGGTGTCAGACCAAAAGCATCATCTGTATTTTTGTTTTTGCATACTGATGATAACTTGAGAACTTTTTCCTCAATAAAACCATCAGTATGTGTGGCATATTTCGATTAATTGTTTTAATTTATCTTACTAATGATGAAGGAAATTGAAGGGGATTAAGTATTGCTTTCAAAATATTGGTAAGAATTAACCCATTTTCTCAAATATTAATACATAAAAAAACACTTGTTTTTAAAGAGCTCGTTAAACTGCAATCATCGAGAAGTTATATTAAATACAATTGCGATTTAAAGAGGCCCCATATTTTCACAGTATCCTTTCTTAGGAACCCCGGCTCTGTTTTTGTAGCTGAGTTAGGGGAACTTTTATCGAAAACCATTAAGAGGCTAATTATCCTCGAGGAATGCTTGCAGAATTTTAACTCGCCCCCATTAGGGACGGGAGGGGGATTGAAATGAAATTAAAATAATTTTTATTACATCTTTTGCTAATCAGAAAAATCCAATCCACTAGAGCCCCATCGCTTCGCTGCCACTGACGCCCATCGGTCGACCTCCCTAAAAGAGTTTAAGTAACTTTTCCAGCCGAGAAGGGACTTAATTCGGTGAATGCGAAAGAAATTCCCTCCTACAAAATTATGGAGCACTCGAGACCTAATAGAAAGATTTTTTGTTTGTTTAATAAACGAATGCTCAAACTAGTTCCAAAGATGTTTCGTTGCATAAGACCCCGAGGTAATTTTGTACGTCGTTCCACCCTTCGCCGTTCTTAACTTCAAAGGAAGTTTTCCTTAGGCAAGGTAAAATTCTAAGGAAAACACAAGCTTTGACGTAATACGGTTTATATAGGGGGCATGTGAAAGAGGAGGACTTCTGGCGCTATATCGCTAGGAATTTCTGGAATATAGGCCAGGGAAGGGCAGGGCAGGGCAGGACAATCAACTGCCTGTGAATAAGAGTAATATAGGGCTAATACAGGAGGCCCTTTCCTGGGACTGGGGCAGCTGGGCTAGTCCGGTCTGGTTTCGCTGGTAGTGTAGTGCTCCTGTTGCTGTTCCTTGCACACACCATTCCTTTTTGGCAGGAAGGAATTTCACTGGAAGCTACTTAAAAGGAATACTTATTTTTTATTTTTTGTTCCTCGTTTGTTCGTCTCTTCTTCTTCGTTTCGTCTTTTAAAACGAACCAAAGGGTTTCTCCTAGGAAATTCCATGAAAACTTTCCAAGTAAAGCATTTCTGTGCAAAAGAAGTGGATTCCAAAAGTGAGCCCCATAGGGAGGTAAATGGGGAAGACGGAACACCCACCAGGGGCAGAATGCTCCATGAGTAAAAGATGAAAAAAAAAGAAAAATATGAGAATCTTCTAAAATTGACCTTTAGGGGCCATAAATTACACTAAAAGTAGCTTAAAATGCTCTGGGATTCACGTAAGCACATCACGTGATAAATGGTAACTACACGATCTTCGGAAAATATTTATGGCAGCGATTTTTATTTTATTTTTTTTGCATTCGTTCTTCTTCTCTTTTTCATTTCGATTTAATTTATTTATGGCACGACTGTGGCGCCTTCACATTGGAAGGAAGTAGGTGAGAAAAATATAAGACAAGGGTTAAATTCAAGACAAGTGCAAGAAGTCTTACTGCAAAAGATTAATCTCTTTGATAAATTGCTTATTTTCTTTTTTTTTTCCGTGCCTTATAGATGGGACTTTGAGCGGAGGAAATATCAAAATCGTAAAACCCTTTGGTCTGCTTTCAGCATTTTTCAGTATTTATTAAGCTCCCTCATATGATTTTTAGCGATAATTTCACCCTCTGACAGGAAAATCACAACGTTTGTTCCTAATTCAATTTCACACGTCAAAATTTCTTTGCAATTTTGTGATTTCCTAGTTTCAGATGAAGGATTTCGATTTTAATTAAATTTTTCTTGTTCACTTGTGTCAATCATAGGGTTCTTCTGGATCGTACAAAATGAAATCATAAATACAAAAAAATTTAATCAAAACCTCTTTTAACCCTGACCATAGAGGGTCAAGGGACGCAAAGCATTTTTTGAGATTTGAAATATCTCAGAATTAGCAGAAATATTCAAGGTGCACGGTTCTGCGGTCAGTTTGACCCCGTGTGCGCACACAATTTTTGTACGGAGGTGTGTAGTCGTAGGGTTAAATATACATTACATTTGAACATATCACCATATTTTCGTTAGATTAGTATATATATTATTATTATTATTTAATTAAAAAACGGTAGAACATAAACGACGTGGCAAAAGACACAAATTAATTTAAACTACAATAGAACTAGTAATAATAATTATAAAATACAAAATTGGGGGATATAATAAAAGTAAGCAAAAAATAAAAACAAAATTAGGGGATTGGGGTAACGCTAAGGCTTTGCTGTTATCACTAAATTTGGGAAAAAAAGGTAAGATATATATATAATAACAATACTAATTTTGTCTAAGAAAATGCATTAAGGGTACTCTTCCTTCCTGTTTGAATTTTATTTATAAATACTATACGACATAACGAAAAAAACTTTTGGAGCTTTATTTATATATCTTTCTAGTATACAAAGAGTTTATACAATTATTAAATGGAAGAATATAGCGATCTTCATGTGATAATGGTGTAGACGCTCGCCGTTAGAACTTGTGGCAGGATTATCTAAAATAAAAAAATTAGTTCAAATTCTTTTAATACATATATGAATATAGCTCTCACAATGGAAGAAAAACTCGTTTCGAAAAGAACGCGTTTAAATTTTTTATTATATAATGAATCAACTACTGAACATTTCGACTTGAAAGTTTTACACAACATTCTTGACAACAATATGCAATGAAAATTAGAAAAATTAATTTTTTCAAAAATGTTGATGGGAGAGTACCCTTAATAGTGTCTTCCCGCAAATGGTAGCTGTACGCAGACACTTTTAGCCAATAGACAAATCGTAAAAGTGAATTAAATGCTACTATATCCAGATTTTGCACACTGCTTACATATGGGAACGATATTCCACTTAAATATACTTGGGGAAAGTTCCTTGTCTTGGTTGGATTCATAGTGAACTTGTTTGATACCGCCCATTTGTAATGAAATCAGGTCATCGTTAAATTTTCGTACCAATTCACCTACGTTCGCCAAGTGAGATGACAGTATATCTGCGAGGGGTATTTAAATAAGTGCCTTCACCCTTCCAGGTTATAATTTCTTTGAGCATGGAAGATTACAATTTTTTTTTACTATATAAACATGTAAAATGGCTAAATCTAGAAAAACATATTGAAAAAATTATCTAAGAGCAGGTACGTTTTTTCTTCTACTGAGATAATCGGAGCGAAATTACTTCATCCTGTAAAACAAACGGATTCACTTTCGATTTATTTTCTTTTACTCTAAAAACTGTACAAATCAATTTGAAATGAAAAAAGAAGTAGTAAGTAGAAGTAAGAAGAAGTATTCAGATTCATATCCTCCACTTTTGGGAGTATAATTGCTAAATTTAGTCTAACAGAAACCTGTAATAAACTCGAACTTACTTTTCTTTCAGTTTCGCTTACTATAATTCTATAAATCTATACAAAAAGGAAAAAATTAAGAGGTAGTAAAATATTCTTTTCCCATTCCCTATATGCGAAATAATCTTTTCATCAACTCTTTAATTATTGCTACTTTATACTCATCGTAGTTGAAATTATTTGTAGGTCGAAATATATAAGTATCCTTTAATTTAATAAACTCAAATATGTAATTTTCCAATTAAATTGGATTATTATTCCTTTTATCGGCAATTATTGAATAAAAACCTCAAGAGGCAGATATTTTACTGAATAAATGTATTTCAATTCTTTGCATTCTCTGTTAATATACGAATATTTAATCCACTTAATTTTAGCGCCATAAAAGATCTGATAAATCAGTGATATTGGTCAATCTCGGCAATATCACCATCGCACTGAAAAAAAAAATATTGGCAAAAATAACCAAAATCGTAGGTTAAAAATACGCCAAACAATAAAGTATGTTTGGTTTGGTTTTCATATTTTCTTTAAATAAGGGGCTAGGGGAGGGATACTTTAGAGAGAGCATTTTTTCTAAATTTATTAAATAAAAAAAATAATAAAGTTGTAAGTTTCATTTAAAGTGGTGACCACTTTTTCTCAAGAACTGCTCGAGCAATAACTTTCATTCAAAAAATGTCGTTCTAAAATTGACTGAATTGTTCTTAAACTAAGAATTTCGTAAAAGTTTACCTAGTTGATGAACTATCAAAATTCCTCATTTTTCGCGGTAGGTATGTTTAAAGTAAAATCGTTTTAAGGTCCCCACACACTGGCGCGAAATATTCGTTCGAGCTGCGGAAATTTCGCAGCGAAATATTCGCAGTAGTTTGTTTACATAGCGTCTAATGTGATTATTCCCACCGGCACGTCGCGAATCCGCTGTGCTAGCGATTTTGCAGCGAATAATTCGCCGCGAATAAGTTTCGCTGCAGTCAGCGTTTTTATCGCCATCGGTGCGTATTTCGTTCAAGTGTTGACTGTGTATTTATTAAAACCGGTGTGTAAAAGATGGCAAAGACTGAAAAATTACTAGAAATTGTTAAAAAACATCGTATTTTATACGATTTATCACACGAGGATTATAAAAATATGCGGAAGAAAGACAAAATATGGTATGAAATTGGGAGGGAATTGAATGAAACCATAAATTTGCTCTTTTATTACTAACTTCGGAAGGAATTGAATGAAACCAGTAAGTATAAATTTTAAATTCCTTAAAAAGTAATATCGGCCCATCCAAGGCCCAATTTCAAGTTAAATTTAACATTTTGGCTCGCATTTACGAATTAAAATAATTGACAAACTTTTCTTTTGTATCAAATGCTAATCTTGATGCGCGTCTTGGGTCGTTATTATAATTAGTAAAAGCGTTTAATCCAGGCTCTGGAGGCTACAAATATTCCCAAAAGTCAAACTTCCGAATATCACCTTTAATAAGGTTTAATATTTCATCAAAACATACAGTAGTCATCCTAAAATAAATATAAAAACGCTTATTATCCTTTCGAAGTTGTGGCATTAAGGTATGAAATTCTCCATATTGACGTCTTTCTTGATTTATAGGATCGATCCAATTCTTTGTTTTTCTGAAAAGAGTTTTATAAAACATATCTGTTGATAATTTGTTAAAAATAAAGTTTTCATGTGGCAAAGTACTAACCTGTGATTTTCCTCTTCTTCCAACATTATAAACAAAAGGGCTTCTTTTTCATCTGATGATGAACACATTTTGAAAAAAAACTCCACAAATATCGACTGTACAGATCAAGTTCGCGAATTCCAGTAGTGCAAGAAACGCTTCGGTGTGCGGATGCACGCGAATTTCGCTACCGCGACAAGCGCGAAATTTTCGTCGCCGCTATCATTGCGAGTATTTCGCGCCGGTGTGTGGGGTCCTTTAATCGAAACCGAGTAAAATGATACGCCGCATATATATAAAAAAAAAGATAAGTGAAAATAAACTTTAGGCCGTGTAAGTCGAATCAAACAATATGAAGAAAAGTCTTAGATATGATAATAACAACCATGTAAAATGACACAACGATTTTATGACAAAAAGGAGATTGTTTCTAATGAATACGAAGCCTTAATTAATTAATTATAAATCGAGTTTGTGGAAAGAGTACGTTATGTAAAATAATCGAAATAACAAATAGAAATGTTTTTCTTTTTTAATTTAAAGACCGTGTAAAACCGAAATCGAGTAAATCAAGTACCATGCAAATTGAGGGATATAGGGGTAAGTGAATTTTGTTTGAGTTAAATATTTTTAAATAGTATAGCGATGTTAAGTTTGTCGGATATTGCAACTTAATTTAACTTATTTTTCAGAGTGCCAAATTGTTCATCATATAGCATCATTCTGGTAGGGCATATTAAAGCGCCATCAACATTTTCTTCTTCATTAACTGCTGCCTGCAGCTATGTCTTTTACGCATACCCCTTAGGGCTCGTATTACAGAAAAATCTTCATAGTGCAAACATTTTACAAACAAAGGTAATTAAAATTTTCTCCTGTTTAGTTTCGTTACATTCGTATGCCAGTATTTCGTTCTTTTTTTCGGAAAAATAAATACTCCGAATGTATATTATAAGCATGACGAGGATGAAGAGAAACCACCTAGACAAAAGTCCTTTTAAATAATTTCACGGTGCTCAAAAGAAAGCTCTCAGAATCCTGGAGCTCACTGGGCAGATATAAAAAATATATAGCAGAATAAGAAACAATACCAA
Organism: Dysmachus trigonus; assembly: GCA_949715965.1. Taxonomy (NCBI): domain Eukaryota; kingdom Metazoa; phylum Arthropoda; class Insecta; order Diptera; family Asilidae; genus Dysmachus; species Dysmachus trigonus. Next base: position 15,144,822 of record OX454320.1, read on the forward strand.
CCAAAAAAAAAAAAAAAAAAAAGAAGAAGAAGAAAAACGAAACGACTTTATTATATAGCCGCGCAATTTTTATTTCATTTTAAGTCCATCTGAAATGAATTGCGGCGTTGAGAGAAAGTGGGAAGTAGAAAATGGACGCAGCATTTTAAATATATCCACTGTTGGTCCTTAATTCAGCTATGCCAAGTAAATGATGATCGAGGGAATAAGGAAGGGAGAGTAGGGTTTGAAAAAAAAGAAGGAACATAGGGCTGAGAGTATTTTAATATTTTAAATTGTTTGTCAAAAAATGTTTAGATGTCTTATACCTGACTCTATGACTGAAAATACATTCGGAAATGTTTTACGTTTGCTATATATAAATGCAGAAAATCTTTTCATTACATTTAGCCCTATATTAGCTGGCATCCGCCGACCTGCCTCCATTTCAATTAATTTCCCTGTAAACGCTGAAACTCGGCATCTTGTGAATATTTAACATATTAATGAAGGAAGACTGAACTTTAATTAAACCAACAAACCAAAAGCTAGAAGTCCAGTGGTATTCCCTTCAATTCCATTCCAGAGCCATTCCAGAGCCATTCCGTTCCAAAAAGTTGAGTTTTAATATTGAAATAGGTTTTTGGGGAGGGGGCAAGACCTCGAATGCTGGTGCTAAATACAAATGTAAGAAGTAAGAAACCACCTCATTGGCAATTCACTTAGCCTTTTGGAAGAAAGGAGCCTTTCATGTAATCTCGTCGGAATTGAAAGTTATTCTCATTGGATACTCAGTGGAAAGCCCACTCGCATCATAAAGTTTGAAAATTGATTACCGTAAGCCGTAATAAACAATGATCTTAAAGTTTATTTCCCCGCAAAGTACTAGGAACTGATTCCATCCTCCATCCACAAGCTCTATGTTGAGTTGTTCGCGTCGCCCTCTCCTTCTGTTTTATATAACACAATTCGTCTCAATCCTCCGCCAGCGACCATCGTTTTTACTGTCTGTAATGGATCGAGAGCGAGAAGATTTCCTCTGTCGAGGAGAATTACGACCGAACTAATACAAAGTGATGGACTCCAACAATCACTAGAGTTTAGAGTATCTAGATAGTGGCGGCAGTTCATAGTCAGGAAATTCGAGTACTACTGCACAGATTTTTAAGTACTTTCCCAATCCCACTTGTTATTATCTTATGGAAAGCAGACTGGTCGACTACTTTCAGAAATTGTTACTTTGTTACAAAATAAACTCTACGAAATTTACCTGAGTAAAATTATGTTTTTGTTGTCCCTCCTGGAATTTTGAATTTATTTTACACAGATGAAATTGTAAAGAAGGAGTTGAACTGCATTTTGAAAGGGAAACAGGATTCTGACATCCATGGATTTAAGTTTAGATATTAAATTTTAGTCTCTTATTTGTTTTCGTTTATTAGTTTTCGTAAAATAAAAAAACTACTTAGAACAATCTATTTTGTAGGTTACAGTGGCAAGACGGGTTAGTTAATGTTTAGAAGCAAATAAAACTTACTACTAAAAACAAAATGGTCATTATTATACCTGAAATAAATAGAACAAAAAAAATAAATGGCTCCATTCCATAGTTGGAGTAGTTTTAGTAAATTCAAATTTAGTTAACGTTCAGTAATTAAAAAAAAAAATAAAAAAGCAGATGAATTATATGTTAAGATTTAATTTTAAATTTAAGCTTTGATTTGAAATAAAACAAAGATGCTCTTACTTTTATGTAAAATTAATGAATGCACTCCTTACGAGCGTCACAAATTTTTACAAAATAATATGCAGTTCTAGAAGAAATGATTTTTTGGCAGTTCTAAAATCTCTAACAATATTTTCTTTCCACAGCCGTACTGATTCAATAAAGGACTTAGAGATTTTAGATCATATATATCATACTTGCATTCTGACAAAATGAGGGTATCCAGTCTTATCTACTCCATCCTGCCCTACTCTCTCCTATTTAAAAATAAGAGTGTTATACCACTTTTGCATACTATTAATATAATCTATTATGTTCATTTAATTTTCCAATTTTATTTTCTGTAATTATAGACGGGTAATTTGACCCCAAATTTACTTGCCATAATTTTAAGGGACGAATATTAAAGCTATCTTTTTGTGTAACACATTTCTTCTAAGAGCCTCCCAAATAAGAATTTAAGAGCTTATTTATTTCTGTCTGGTAACCAAGGATTTTAAGGAAGGAATCGACTAACAGTCAATATGGCTGGTCTTAGTAGTTCTAGTGTTAATAATTTGGAAGTCAAGGGATTTTGTAAATGAATTGTGTTTTTTCAACATGACACTGACTTTTACACGATATTTTCTATTGTGTAATCGTTTTTTTAGAATTTTTACGTATATACATATGCCATCTTAAAGTATGTATCAATCAGGTACAAAAATTGTCTAAACAAATTTTTTCCTTCAATAGATTTAAAGTTTAAGCAGTTTTAAAGAAGTGCCTTAACTTAATTTTTTTTCGACTTTGTTTTGTTGTCAATTAAATTCTGATTCTATTCATCACAATCGTATGCTACAGTAGGTATAAAGGATAATTATAGTAAGTTTTATTTCACAATTAAAAAGAGAAAAATAATAACACCTGTAACATAATATGAGGTTTTCTTGGTCACATTTTACCTGCACTAGTAGAATAATACATATTTCAGGTAATTCGTTGCTCAACATTCATGTGTTTCAAAATATTGATGCATTTTACATAGAATTTTATATTAAAAGCGAAGTATTCGACATGTCGAACTAAATTTCCATTTATTTGCTACCAGCTCTCTGTACTCTCTCTATAACTTTGCAGTCTAACATTTATTTGACTAAACTGAATTTAATGTGGAATTTAAAATAATGGATTGTTATACAAATTAAGCAAATGGATTATTAATTACCCAATATTAAATTAGCTATCTATGACAAGAATATTATTTTTGCATGAGGTAATGAAAGTGATTAAGATGAAATTATTTTACTTAATTGATTGCTTAATAATGCATGTGATGATTTTTAATATTATTTTTAAAGTTTCTTTCGTACAACTATTATTGACGACCATAACTAAAGTCAGTGGATCAGTAAAAGATCATTAATGGATCATGCTTACTACTAGAAGTCCATAAGTAGATTTTTTACCATTAATGTTATAATTTGTTTCGATACACAATGCCCACTGCTGGATTAGTAATGCAGAAATCCACCATTTCTAAGGATTTCAATTAATCCTATTTGTAATTAATAAATGAAAGACATTAGATACATGACCCAATCAACTCCAAATCGATATTTCCACTTCACAGTGTTTCACTTCATCAGCATCCCTAAGGAAACCTAAGCAACTACTTGCTGATGGTGTTACATGCCAACCGTCGTCCTATAGAATCGTTGACATGCGAGTTCATAGTGCATCGCTAATGACAACCCCATAGACCTCCTGCTCGAATGTTCTATGGCAAGGATCTGCCCGTACAAAGGCTACCACCGGCATGTGTTGATGTTTGACGTTTCCATTCAGACCATACATCCACACATACAATAACTCGGATTTGTCCAGCGGCAGGATATCCCTCAATATTCGTTAGTCAACTTTGATTAACTCCGTTCTGCTGTGTGCGCTCTTGATTGTCCAACGAAAACTCTCTAATTGAATATACAAATTCGTCGAATTGTATGAATTTTAGATATCGGAGCATGCAATAGAACAAATACCAGAAATATAATTTGGTGAACAAAAGAAAATGTTTGGGAATTAAAACATATGTAACGTTGTGTAACCAGGCATCTTATTTCTTTCATTCCTTTGTACAGATTTCGGATACTGAAAAAACATAAAGAAAACACTTTCTTTTAATAAGGTAAATTTTTGTACAAAAAATAATACATTGAGTATTGAGCAAATAATTTTTTGAAAATTTGATAAATACCCCTGTTGAATAAAATGTAATAACATTATTCTCTTTGTATCTATATTTTTCTTTTTAATTGAAACAAACATTGTGATCTGAATGGGATTGGACCTCATGAAAGTGTTTTAAATATTAATAAACTAAAATAAATGGATGCTGGTGTCCTCTGTGCTATATAAAATATTTTTCAGTGCTCAGTCATTAAGATCTAAAATTTTAAGCCATATAGGGTAAAACATCCAGTAGTCAGCCCCGCACCAGTACTCAGCCTTTACAGACTTTATTTCCATATAAATAGTGTTGAAATTTGTTTACACCTTTAAAATAAAGTTTAATCGAATCCGTGTTTAATTATTGACTAATACGCACACCTACGAACCAATAGTACGTCAGGTTGATGAGCTACACTCGTTTATTTGCACTGCTACCAAAGACATAACTAGACCCGTCGCTGTTACAATTTTTTCTACAATTTAGCTCACTAATCCATGAAAATTCCACACTACCTCAATTTCAAAGCCCAATATCTCAAGAAATATCTATGTTAGCGATTTGGTGTTCAAGAACTTTTTGGAGGAAATTAAGTTTGCTACAAGTTTGTCATATTCACTTCTTCTGTACCTCTTGTTGTATACGAGATAGGGGCAAAAAGCAAAAATTTCATGGAAAAATTGGGGTTAATGACCCGTACTACCTCCTTGGTGGGAGTTAGGGTTACACCGCAATGGACAATTTTGTAGAGCATTCAATTCTGAAGAAATCCTACCATTGACCAAGATTATATCATAAAATGCCTCTGAGCTGTAGAGTTTTGAAGAAAAATAATCAAAGTTTACACGTACTTTATATGGGAAATCTTTATACGCCTTGGTCTAGTACTTAATATTAATATTAAGGGCTCAAATTTTCAGAGAATTTTTGTTTAGGTATTTGCCACAAAATTTCGAGGTGGGACTGAAAAAAAAATAGTTGCAAAAAAAAAAGCACCCTAATATCTATACTATAGTATATATTATAAAAATGAAAGTTTGTTTGTTTGTTTGTTTGTTGCTCAATCATGCTCTAACCCTTGTCTCAATTTTTTCAGTTTTTTCATATTCCTACTTAACATATAGGCTACTTTTTATTCAGATAAAATATTGAGTTACAAAATGGCTTTTGGAATGGAAATTCAATGAAAATTATCATAAAGGGGTTTCAATTTAAGCCTTAACTTGGAATTCGTAGAAACAATGTCTAGGATATATCAAGTTAGAGCATTTCAGATGTTGTTAATTACTAATAAATACTACTGGTGAAATTGTGTAACTCAGTTAGTATTAATATATTCTTTCAATTCAAAGCGTTTATGTTGAAATGTCAACGACAATTCTTAAAAAATATTAACAAGTAGCTAATTAGTCCTTCAACCGTCTAATTATGTCCAAATTTAATTATCTCAAAGTTTCTGTCCCTCACTTTTCTAAAAGGGCACATTTAGTGAATACACGATTGCACTAATTCTGCAATGGAAACGAGTTGAGAAAAAGAAGAAATTTAAAAGCACGTAAATCAACACAAACTGGAGCCTGTGAGGTTCATCTGGCTGAAAACGAATAAAACATTCAGTTTGCCTCACAACTGTGGCTTGCAAGGGAAAAAATAGGGCGAATTAAATTTTTTTTATACCGCGGAAAATGTTGATGTCACTTAAATTGCACTGGAAAATTGTATTTCCGTTCCTAATTTCCTTCGTCTTTGGACGCTAATCAAATAATACCAAGTCGGCTGGAAGAGTTGACTTCTCTACTTTCCTTCTGTATAATTGGATACTTCTGGGTATTGACTGTGTAAATGGAGCAGGAGTAGGGGTTAACATGGAGTTTTAGAAAGACTTTGGGAGTTTTTAAGTTTTTTGATCTTGTGTTTTGTCCTTAAAAATGGGTAATATGCACACCTCTTATGATAGTTTTGTCTTATTTGTAATATGCCTTATTTCTTAAAGATTGGATTTTGGGTCTAGATCTAAAACGATTAAAGGATTGAGATTTTAACCAACAGATTATTTGATGTAAGGAGGATATACACTTTGGCAAGTTGCATATAAACAGCGATTTTTATACATTATTAAAGTATATATCTATGCACTTCTAAGAATATAGTGTGTCTAAACATTTTCTCGTTGAAGGATAATGGCGAGAAAATGTTACCTTTCTCACTTCTAATTGCCGACAGAGCTGTAGAATAACCATTACCAATACCATTACAATTGACAGTAGAAGTAATGCAAGCGAGACAAGTTTCCAGTAATGCATTGCTGACAATGTTCACTTTAAGTCCACCAAAATACCTCCAAAACTGTCGTTAAATTGTTCGATAATAATTACAAAAGAACACTATATCTACTAATTTACAGGACAACATCTACGTGGCGAAATAATGTTTAGTGTGCGTAGTTAATGAAATTTTGTACAAATTAAAACGAAAAATGCAAAAATTACACTAGTTTACAAGACTTTTGTTCCCTTAAAAAATGTACTAAGTATTTTATTACTAAGATTCTCTGATTTCGAAAAAAATAATAAAAAAATTTAAAAACCCGTATTTTAGCCATTTTTAGAATTGTTTTTTAAAAAATAAAAGGATTTCGCAGCGGTCATAAACATAATTCAAATGAATGCTTAAATTCTATACTATAGTTATAAAATATCAGTTAGTTAAAACCTTTTTCAAGGTTTGTTGGGAGTCAAGATTTTCATTAGAGTTGCACTCCTAGGTACCGTTGGTTCATTTCATTTATATCGCAGAAAGAAGATTCATGAAAAACTCGTTTATTGAATAAATCTTAATAACATTTACTAATAACATGTGATAAAGCTATAGTTCAGAATTCAAACTTTGATTTGACCTGGGGTTTGAGCTACTAGAAAATTCCGTTATTTTTAAATTTTTTTCCAATAGTGGCTAAAATATGGTTATTTTCATTAGTTAACCCTATTTTTCTCGAAAACTTAACGTGATGGAAAAAACCCGATTTTACATTAATGATTAGTTTCTATTAAAGGAAGGAGAAAATTACATTTCGTATGAAGGGCAAGAATAAGTTAAAATTTGTAAATTAGTGTTATTGTGACATTAAAATTAAAAGTTAATATGTTTTATTAATTTTTCATTTAATAATGGTAAGTTTATGTAAGCCTATGTATGTTATATGTAACACCAACACGCCTTATATACGTTAAATTGGAAAATATTTAACTAGTTAACTGTGTGCGTCGTGTATACACGTCAATCCAAAACTCTATTGCGGTGCGGTTGTCGTGTATACACATCATGAAAATAAAATATTACCATTCGTTATAAAGACTCAAAATTTGAAAGATGAAGTGCAGATGTCATTTAGGATTGTTTTTCCTTTTTATTAATAGTAAACCTGGTATAAATTTAGAAAAAAAATAGGTTAAATTCTTTGGTACCGGGATCATAACCCATACACGGTATTGTTGTTTACAAAATTATTTATTTATTTTCTCCAGTGCATTGGGTATGCCTCGTCTTATTTTTTTTTACTTTACTGTGTACCCGATTTCCCGATAATAATAGCAATACTATAAATAACTTACGCGAACTATGAAAGCCTTTAGTAATTTTTGGTTTGTGGAAACTATTTTTAAGTATTTTCCTGTGAAGTGCCAGTTTGTGTGGTATCTTGTTTTGAAAAATACCATACTTAAATTATCTGATAAAAATGAAATCTTATTGGCTTTACTTTGATTTTTTTCGCGAAATTTATTATCAGACCATTTGTATTGCGTTTGACGTGTATACTGGCCACCGCTTGATTTTAAAAATAAATTTCTCAGTTAACTAGTTAAACCAAAAACAAGATAAAATTATTGGTGTGTATAAATAAAGTAAACCTTGGGAGTCAATATAATAAAGAAATGTCCACATTAGCATACAAAAGCCTGGTAATACTGACAACTTGACATGTTTAAATTTATTACAATTAAAATCATTATTTTTGCTAGTCTAAAACCGGTCTACAAATGACTTTTTCATGTCGTAGTCATCCTATCATCCTAGTATCATTCAATTTAGAAATTGAATATTTCGGGTTTATATCATTGTTATGTTGTTATATACTCTAAATTGTCCACTGAATGCCTATTAATTTTTCCCAATAACTGATACTCTGATACCCTAATAACCTGAAGCCGATGTCGCGTGACATAGACCACTTACATAACAATCAGACGACACAGTCCATCGCCTGCAATAATATTTTTAACTGCCTGCCTATCAACAAGTTTTCCACCTCAATAAATTGAATGCCGTGTTTGTTACCTGGCAAAGGTGTTTTTAGAATAACTTCACGTAAGGGGTGGGTCGTGTTGAATTTTGTAGGGCTGAAATCTCAGTTGTGTCAAGAATGGAGGGGAGGGGCAGAGAGGCGCGGATTTGTACCATAATGTAGCATGTCTGGTGAAGTTTATTACCCGGTTAGTTAACAGTCACTGCAAATGCGCTTGGGGTGTAATAAAAGTTATTTAAGGTGAGATTAATGGCCCTAATTCTCGTAACTCGAGTAAGTTACTCCTCGTGTCCTATGTCACATGGGATAATTGCGATATAAGAGCTAATTAAAACTTGTAGGTATTTTTTTTTATGTAAACACACATATATATAATATATATTTTATTTTCAAGGAAACTTACTCATGAAAAATGTCGGAAGCATTTTATTGACCTCGAAAGAAAAAACAAATTATAATTTATTTTGAGAGGTGAGAAAGAAATATCTCAAAATAGATTACGAACTGCCAAAGTCGCACGATTAAAGCACAATTAAGGACGAAGGGAAGGAGGAACGATGTCTCTTCCATTTCCATTCAATTGATAGAGTCCTTGAGGGGCAGTAAACTAAGAAATATTGCTGAAGGACAGATAGATGGACGGATGGATGGCTGTTGAGTGGAGCGAAGTGATGCGTACCGAATTGAAAAACATAAAGAAGGAGGAAAAAGGGAGAAATTATTTTTATTCTGGCTGAAATGGCTCGACGGCTAGCTGGCTCCCAATTACGCTAAATGCTACAGAGGCAGATGCTGTTGATTAATTACCTCTAAGCTGGTATTTAATTAAAGTCTCTGTGACATGCTCCGACTCGGTATTGAAAAGGAACTTTCTTCAATAATTGGGACTTTTTAGGGATATCGTAAAATACAAAAAAAACAAAAAACGTCATTGCGGCTAGCTATGGATCAAGAAAACTGAGGAAAATTTCGAATTCAGCTTTTTATATAAATTGGGTTCTTTAAGCCCTCTGTAATGGAATCTTAGAGATGAATTCAATTGTAAAGAAGAAACAATGTGGTCAAGGACGTAGCGAGAATTTAGGAGGGATAAAAATACCTATTTAATTTTTTGATTATTTACCTAGTGGGACGAACGATATCTTAGGAAATGAGTTATTTTTTACCTTAGATGCATGTAACGCAGGATTTCTAGAGAACGTAAGATCCTGGCAACAGTTTAGGTGCAGACCTTTCAAAACAAAGGCGAAGGAATTTCAACTTCTTAAAATATTTTCACACATTTTTTAAACAGGAGCGTCTTGCTAAAGTCTAAAGAAAAAATCAAAAGTTGATCCCAACTAATAACCCTCTAGTTTAGGAATAGCGCTCTGGAACTTTTCTCTGCTAACCCCAAAGTTACGCCCACTAAATGCGTAATATATGTCGAATTAAAGAGCAAGTTCTAAAACTTCATTTAATTTCCTTGTGAATGCAAGACAAAAGCATGTTCTTAATACGAGAAATAGTCAAGTTATGGCCTCTTAAAGATTATCTTGCATTTGTTGATCTGAGGAAACGACATTCATAAACGAATTCACAAAAATATCTGAGAAAATGTGCGATATGTGAAACGCTGTTCCACATGGCTGTGTTTAGTCATTTTTGTTTAATCCCCTCCCTTACTTTAGCCCCTCTTCACCCTTTATAAAAAATATGGTATAATTTTACCAGAAATGGATTTAACTTCCGGAGAAATACCCGAAAGTGGTAAGAGCATGCTTTTGTCTTGTATTCATAGGGACAGTGCAGTTTGTTTCGATATTTTTTGGAATCGGAATTTTTTTTTATAAAATCGCTTTAATTTTATCAATATTAGGGCATTATTTATAAGCTAATCATTCGCAATCCGTATTAACGCTAGTGCTTGCAATTTTCCACATTTAGTATTGAAATCAAGTAGGTAACATTTAGTATCAAAAAGGATTAAATCTTCAGATTTTGTTTTAGGTACCTACAAGCGAGGTGACAAATTAGTAATATTTATAAGCTCGGTACTTTAAACACCAACTGACATTATATCAAAATATGTGACGAGACCTCAAACTCAATGTAACTCAAAAAACGTTTAGAGTTTTTCGGATTATTTCGATAGGTATAACAATACCAATAACTGCCCTAAATAAATTAGAAGATATTATGTCGGCCTAAACTATGTGTTAATAAGTTGTTTCATTAACAATTCGTTAAGAGGAAAATAAATAAATCCAAAACACATAAACAAGATCAAAAACTCTATTTTTCATTTAGTCAAGGATAATGCAAAACATTTTTGGATATGCACATTTAAAAATCTGGTATGTAGATGATAAAATAATACACAAAAGCTAAAATTACAAAATTCCATAATATTAAATTGAAAAACAATTTTCTTTTAAATGGCACTTTAAATCAATTTTCATCGCTGAAAATATTTTCAAAAAATTATTACGCCTTTTTTACCATTAAATCGGTTACTGAGTTGGAGCATAATTCAATGATTTTCCTAAAAAACTTCCAAAAAGGATTCAAATTTTTCCATCAAAAGCAATCATCTCCACTCGAGTGAGTCGAAAATCGTTCATCCCTACCCCCACCGAATGTTTTACTTCCTGAATAATTATTAATTGAAAATTTCCAGCCAACCAGCAAGTTAATAGTCCCCGAGAAAAAAAAAATAAATAAATATATATATACATGACTGTTTTGTGCACCTTCTCAAGTAGTTAAAGAGCGCGATATGATGAAGAAGGAACAACATTATCGTACGTCTTTTTATCGAGCTCCAAAAATGTCATGCATCTTACGCTCTTGCACACCAACAAAAGTAAAATGACTGTATATCATCCTGTAAAGCGCATTATGCTAAACCAACCGAGGGCACACTGTAGAGAGTGCCTATACAAAGCTTTGTTAACGTTGAAACGTAAAATTCTATTATAGAAAGCATATCAGGCCACAGGCGTACATAGTTCGAGGAGCTTTGAGGAGAGTACATAATAAGCTTCGTAGCATAAAAAATAGGGAAAAATGAAGAAAATGTACCCTAACCAGGAAGGCATTCCTTTCAGTTCCTTCCGAACGTAGATAGACTTGAACAGCTGCTGTTCGAATAGTGCTATATTGCTGCATTAAACTCAGGCCCAAAAGGGTTACCCACCCACATAACATACATCCATACATATATGCATGAGGGAATGCGGCATGTACGGTGGTGCAGTAGTTCTACTATTGTCGGTATGTCAAAAAGTATTATCGATGGAAACCCTTTGAGAGGTGTATGCAGTACTAGGGTTGGCTAAGTGCCTAACCTACCTATCATCCACCCATGTATGTGTGTGCAGCCCCAGCGAATATGTCGAGGGAATAATAGTGAAAGCATCACTGAAGGAAAAGCGATTTGTTGATTTATTATTCAAAAAAAAAAAAAAAAAAAAATTGAAAAAAAGGAGAGGGAGGTAAAAATTTCCTGCTGGATTCTTCCTAAAGGTAAAATTGATCCAATCCTTTTTCGTTCTCACATATAGCTGCAATGAACTATGAAATTAATTTGCCAGAGATCAACTCGACATATCCTAAAGGTATTTGAACGAAAAAAAATCAATTTCCCCTTTTGAGATTTTTTTTTCTACAACCTGGCATTATGAGAAGGTAATTGGATGACAGCATCGATACCTTTGTTCGTCTGCAATCACTTTGCACAGTGAGTGAACAATTGCGCCCATGTTTGAATTGATCAGGTCAATTGTAGCGTTAATTAACACTCTGTCTCATCTTTTTACCTGAAAAAATCGCAAAAAAAACTTTATTAGGCGGGAAATTCACAGGGATAAATTAATAACACACATAATCGAACCCATCCTGCTTCGATAAATTTACTGTGCCAGATAAAATAGTCATACGTTGCGTAAACCCTATACATCTCTTTTGTACGATCTCTCCTTGAATATGCCAGTCAGAACTTGTCTCCTTATGAGGATAGATTTGCAAAATAATAAATTACTTTGGTAATCATTACTCCTACCATTACCTGTAATTACTACGTTTGTAATATTAATACTCTTTCAATTACTTCATTGTAATTAATTACTAGTGAAGTAATTGTCATTGCAATGATATTAAAAGTTCCCACTAGATATGGCAACAATTTTAAATTAAACGATTAATCGGTCATGTGATCACTCGAGACAGGATAATTGCTTTGTTATTAAATCGGAAAGAAATAATTGATTAATATGGAATATGCTTAATCGTCAATGGAATATAATATTGCCAATATGTGTAAACCTTTCAAAATAAATTATGTACAATAATATTGCAGAAAATTAACTCTTTATTTATTAATCCATGATTTCAAAATTAAAAACTTTGACCGCTTTTTCGTGCTTAAAACCTATTTCTTTTTTCGGTGACAGTAGAATATGCCAGTATTTTTTAGCAATATTATAGAATTCGGGATATATTGCTTTCATTTCGTCCCAAGCATTTATTGAATTTTGTTTCAATCCGATCACTGGAGAGTATTTAAGCTAAATTAATAAGCATAATAATAATATAAAAGCTAATTCGTACTCGATTACTCAAATTGACATCTTTTCCACATTTTTTGTGCACTAGGCTTTTACAATGAGTTCATAAATTCAATTCTACTATTACTAGTAGACACAGCAGAATTACAAGGAAAGGCGTTGTTTCATTGCAGCTGTAGGACTTATAAAGTAAGGCTCATTGACATTGATTACGTACACTAATAATAATTCAATGAAATTGTCACACAAAAAAAAGGTCACACATCATAATAATAATCGCATATATCGCCTATAAATATAGAAAGTATTCATTTGATATTTCCCAAAATAATCAAATAATCGCCGATTAATCAAAGGGGAAAATATAATATGATTATTCGAGGGTCTCAAGCTCAAAATTTATCAAGACATGGTTACTCAGATACTCAGAACAAACGTTGATAAGGAAACTCCAAGTAATCGATTGGTATAGCGTTTCCTACGTTGAATCGGGACACCCTGTATTAATTTACTCGTAATGGTAATTGTAATATATATGACAATTTTACAACTCTGTATGAGGATCAACTGAAACTGATCAATTTGGAACTCCCCTTCCGTCCTTCGCATCACTGCATTATTTATGTTTTTTCCGAACCAATTTCCAGGACAGGTTGATGCGTAAAATCAACTCCACAACCTCGTTCGATTTCCACCTGAGTAACTCATCTCTTAGGTAAGTCCTAAACCATCCCTCCCAGTTTTAATTATTTTCCCTGTTAATCTATAATTTGTAGCTTTTAAGTTTGTATGCTTCTTCTGTATGTTTAGCTTACACTAAGTTTAATTAAACATAAATATTCTATAAACCTTTGAAAATCCACTATATCTTATCAATTATTGAATTTCATCCATAAACATTTATAGGATACTATATCAATTAACTGCAGCTCAATTCCGACAATTTATAGCATGTTCACTATACTTGGGGTTATCTTTTTCGAGTTACCGCCTGAAAAGAAGTAGGTCGCCATCCCATTTACAATACTATACTCAGAAGCCCTTTTTACGGTAGTCACACTGAAATGAAGATATCAAAGGTATAGAAAGGTAACCAGGTATAAACCGTACACAAGACGCGCTCACATGGCAAAGTAGCCGAATGCCGAATGAAAAATTTCTTGATAATTTACGTTGGTCCCTTTCCGGAGGAATTCATCCTCCCAATGGTGTTTATTAATCTTTCTGATAGCGACTTAAGACAAATTGCTGAAACTATGCAGTTCGACACATGACTCATTGTTGTCTAGGGAATAAACATTTTATATGTGTATCCTGGAGAAAATCCACCCTCACGTGTTCCTTTAACCCTTTACAGGTATCAGCTGGGATAAAGTCCTAAAGCAAAACTTGTTGATTTTCCTGGCATCGCACCATACCATCGTATTTATCGCCATACCATCACATCTCTAACATCTATCCTGTCCAGAAAGATGTACAAGGTGTTTAGATTTTCTTTTCCTCCGTCGCCCGCATCACCCACTCGCCGTTTTGTTTTTATTTCTGTTTTGGATAAAAGTTGGATATATGTGCGCATAGATCTCATTCGTTTCTCAGGACACACGCATATATATAAGAATATATATATATAGATACATTTCGCTGCACAGAGCTCCAGAGTGCTTTTCCAACCCATTTTTCAGGAGCGGGTAAGGAACTTGTGTCAGATATAAATGGGCATAAGACGTTTTACATTCCACCCACTCCTTTTGCGCTTGTATGCTCGTATTCAGTGGTTCTTATCTTCAAAAGGTTAAAGAGGTGTGATGCGATATTTTCCGTCTGGAATTTTTGCGAAATAAATAAACAAGGACATATACGAGGAATTTCCATACCCAGGGATAAGTAGATGCTCTCAAATTATTCAAATATTATTGAAATTGCCTTGATAAAACATTGAGTACTGTCGTTCTCATTTTTTTCTAATCCATCTAAATTGTCGCTGGTGCGTGAAGAGTTTGTTTAACAGCAAATTGCTTCGAATCCTTAAGATGAGTTTATATGCTTTTCAAAGACAGTAGTATCTGCGAGTATTTGTATGTTATAATAGCTATCAGCATGTTTCGAAAATAACAAATTTATTTGCATTCGATATCACAATTGAGAAGTCCTTATAATTGTGAGGAGAAAGCTTAAGGCTTTATTGCGCTGAACGATAAAATTACTAAAAACAGAATTAGTGGAAAGAATACGTCCATACATACTGACAACATAAACGTAAAAGTTATATTTTTGCAGAATTACCTATATATTTGGCATGTGCACATATGTATATTATTAGGGTTAGAGTCGTTATTCGGGCAAAATATGACGTTTTGTATTTTACCCAAAAAGTTTAATAAAGGTTTACAAAAAATGTTTGAGCAAAATTCGAAAATTATTAGATAATGAAGGGTGTTTTTTCAGTTTAGAACTTCTTATATAAGGATAACTCTCAATTACGCTTGAGGAATGGTTAAGATTTATCCAAATTTAATTTGAAAATCGGTCGTCAGTTCGCGAGACTAATACACGATTTCATGTCGATTATTTTTGGCTTAATGGGTTTGTTACTGAGCAAAATTATCACTTCTAAAGTGAGATCAATCTCTAGAGCATTATATCCAGAAAAATGTGTCTTATTTCTTTAAAACTGGGGAAAGAGCTCACTCTACGGTCAATGAAGATCATTGAAGGTCAATGAACAATGAATATTTCTTTGACATTGATCCTGGCGAGATGTGGTTTCAACAGCATTGTCTGCGAAAATTTACTCGCTACTGAATAACTTCCAGTTATACATGTTTAGAAATTTGTAGGCTTATTCTTGGTAGTTTTAGAGCCGATCCGAATTGTGACTAGAGTTTAACCACTCGCTAATTCTTTTCAAGCCTGGAAATCGAATACATTTGTGTAACGAAATGTCCCTAACGTAAAGCCAATTGACTAAAATTTAACCTTGTAGGAATAATAATAAAAGTTTGACGATTTGGAAGTGCACTCCATTACTGAAATATAGTCAACATTTATCAAAGTCTAAATTGTAGTCACAATTCGCACAAGCTTTTAAAATGGATATTTATAAAAATTCGAGCCACTTCGACTACTGATTAAAAAACGCTATCGTAAGGGAAGTAGACGAAATTAGGAAGCTCGAAAAATGTCTAAATGAAAGTGTAATATAATATATTTAGCGAGCAACTAGACTCTTTCGCACACTTCCTAAATATAATTGCTTATTTGAATGAATTTGAATCGAACCAATTATGACCTGTATAATAAATAATATAATAATATTCAATAAAAACAATCTAGTACTATACTAACCCTAAAAACAATAGGAGCTAATGTAAACGTCCCTAATTTTGGTATAAACCTTATCTTTGCATTGCTACAGTCTTAAATTTTGCACAGACGGCATTAATTAGTAAATTTGATAAAATTGGCAGCTTACCATCCACCGTCATAAAAAAAACCATTTAATTTCTCCATCAAAATCTTAAAATGTCCTGACACTGCCAAAAAGCTGGCCTTTAAAGACCTTCTTGAAAGGGCACCTTTTCCAGAGTAAACAAAATGAATTTAATACCTACTCTAGCTGTTGGGT
This sequence comes from Dysmachus trigonus, assembly GCA_949715965.1. Classification (NCBI taxonomy): domain Eukaryota; kingdom Metazoa; phylum Arthropoda; class Insecta; order Diptera; family Asilidae; genus Dysmachus; species Dysmachus trigonus. Next base: position 15,161,211 of record OX454320.1, read on the forward strand.
GCAGAATTTAACACGTTAATTTACGAGTACTTGACTGGTACGAAACCAACCCTCCACCTACATTTTAAGCCCTCGTGACCGAAGTCACTCAGCCTCAAGATTAAATTAGAATTCAAGTGGTTACCGGGTATTATCTTTTCATCCGCTCAAAGCGAAAGGTAAATTTCCCAAAGGATAAATTTGTTTTCGAATCGGTATAACTCGAAAAAAACAAAAATACACACCGAATCGAGTACTACCGTCTGGAAGGAGTGTGAGTGTTGAGGGGTTGAAAAAAAAACGAAAATCAAAATCGAAACTCGTTTGGATTCCACAGATTTCCAGCCCTTATACTATCCTATCCCCAGAAAGGGTCAAATCCCAGAGCTGTAATTATCTCGTTTCATCACTTCGTTTAATTGCATTTTTTTTTTGTTCAGCTTCCTTTTGCTTGGAGCACCAAACTCATAAGCATTCGGTTCGCCTCTGTATGGTTTGTAATTATCTCCCGAAATCCCCAAATGGATTTTATATCCAGCAGTGGGATCACTGCGGAAAGTCCTTTAAAAAATATATCAAGGGAATGGAAAAGATGGAAGAAGACGACGACGACGACGACGATGGCGACAGCAACAACGATGAAGAAATAGAAGAAAAGCAATCGAAGCATCTTTGTGACTATAGGATTTGGTGATGTAACCAATTGATGGTTAGCATTTTCCATTTTGATTTGACTTTTTGTGGGTCCATTCCTGGAAAAGCGGGTCAGGTTTAATGGTCACCAGCGGGTTACCGCAGGGTTGGGAGGTTGGACCAGGCTACAAGCTACTGTGTGCTCTCAGCCGCAACCATCAGAGGGCCCATTAGACACAAATCAAACGCATTTAGCTGCTCTGGCCAGCGATATTTCTTGTAATCTAGACTAGAGAGACACATACGAGGGAAATTCATTCTGGAGAGTAGGTGGATACGACCGGTTTTCGGTTGGCACTTTGGTCCTCGAAGAATTATCATCGTAAGATGGGTGGTAGATGGGTTCTTCTTTGTCCATCCCTTTCCCTATAATTTTCCCGCCCAAAAGCTAGACCCTCATACTATAGTATTTAGATACCCTAGGGATATTCACGGGCATACAGAGTTCACCAAGAAGATAAATTGGCCGCCTTTTAACCGTTGAACGAATTTAAATTTTTGGCAGTGCCTGGGCAAGACTTGAATGCATAAAATAAAGTTTCCTGCAGTCTCAAATTACCGTGGCGTAATGGTTTTTACAACCCTATTAAATTTGATTAGTCTTAATACCATTCATTTTCATGGTACGCCCCGTGGAGCAATTTTCATGGCAGCTAATGGGATTAGGTGGGAGTTTATAATTATATCTTCAATTTTACCGCGCGGAAAGGGCGAAAGAAGTGGAAGAATGGCGGGGGAGGGGTAGTATTAAACTTAAGGAAGACTGCAGGCCAAGAGAGGTACAAAGAGTGGATTAAATAACCACCTCGAAACACGTCGTTATGTATCTGTATATGTACTATATATATTGGAGTGTTCCTTAATTCTATGCAAAGCGTTTGGAATTAAGAAAATCTACCAAACTACTGACGGCGACAAATTTTCACTGCTTCACCAGATATTCTATAGCATAGCGCAAATAAGAAAGCAGGGACAACAGGAAGAAAAACTTCTTCGTCTTGTGTCTAGGCTTAAAATTCCTTCTTCGTCTACTTGGCTCTTGCTTTCCCAAATATAATCAACAACTTCAATTCTGAAATCACACGCTCCTCCTTTGAAATAACTCCCAATCCTTGAGTCGGGGATGGTGGTCCCGGAGGAGCCACTTGAAAATGTGACAAAGCCATCACCCATTCATTGCCTCTGACTACTGACTCTAAAAAGTTTGAGAGTTAAAAAGTTTTTTGACGCTCGCTACCGTTTCTGCTCTAGACGATTTTTGTCATTTTTATCAATTAAACTTCTTCGCGAGTTTTTCCTTTATCCTCCATCATCTTAAGTAATTTTAATGGTGTAGAGCGAGGTGAAGTTTATTAATTAATATAGCTGGAGACGACGGAGTTGTGGCACATACATGACCCTTTCTTTCCCGCCATTATAGTGCTCCGTAAGTCAAAGGGCTCTCAATCAAACCCTGAAATGTTTTCCATTTCAAAGATCAGAAAATTGATAATTAAAAGAGAATAGGAACCCTTTGGAGAAAATTGCTTTATAATTGAAGTTACGTAAGTTTTAAGAACTTCTGGTCTCCGGAGCACTCTACCGGTTATACGAAAGGCTCTGAGGACAAAGTCGAATCCACCTAAAATTAATATTTTCATCCAGCAAATTCAGACCTCTTGTGTTCACCGTCTGTTCGAAATTACAATTCTCTTTTGTAATTCGAATTCAATCAGTAATAGGTTTCAGCTATGTAGTATACTCATACTTTATAAGTACAGGATGTCCAATAGGAAATTGCGAAAACTAATGGGTCACAATTTTTTAACAAATGGAGAGAACGGTAAAATGTATATACTTTTTAATAAAGGAAAGTGGTCATTTTTATTTCATGTCCATTTTATTATAAAAAAAATTAAATCTATTTAATACAAACCATTAAATTAAAAATATAGTGAAAAACGTGAATTATTAATAATATATATTTGTGAAATGTGAACCATCTACATAAAAGGTATCTACCTGCATTTCTTTGAATCTTCTGTTGCCGGAGAGAAGTACAAAGGGATCAAATCCTTTCTCATGCGAAAAAGAGGAGCCGCCTTAAATCTTTTTTTTTTTTATTCAAGACGGAGCAGCACCTCATTGCACACAAGAAGTATCATCAATAAATTTTATGGCGATCGAGTTATTGGCCTAGGGTACCCACGCTTTGTTATTCATTCGATTTGATTTCTTTTTATTGGGCTACATTAAAGATCTCTGCTATGAAAATAACCAAAAAACAGTTGAGGATTTTATTAAAGACATTGGGAAGATCGTCAATGGCATTTCAAATGAAACGTTAGAACATGTTTTTAATAGTTTTAGAAAGCATATGGATATTTGTGGCAAATTAGATGGTTAAAATATCAAAAATATATATCATTAGTAACTAACCTTTTGCACTACTTTTTTAAATTAATTGTTTTGTATTAAATAGATTTATTTTTTTTATAATAAAATGGACATGAAATAAAAATGACCACTTTCCTTTATTAAAAAGTATTTACATTTTACCGATCTCTCCATTTGTTAAAAAATTGTGACCCATTAGTTTTCGCAATTTCCTATTGGACACCCTGTATAATATAATCAAAAGGATAAAATATTTGCCTGCTTGGATGTTATGAGATCATTACATTCTATTTTTAATTTTTTACAATTCTGTTTAAAAAATCATGATAAATGGCGCGTTTCCGGTTTTACTTGTACCCCGTTTGATAGAATTTATGTCTGAATTTTCAATTTAGTCTTTCAAAAATGCGTTCACAAGATAAAAGTTCTTGTATTTATTTTTTTTATGATATAACTTATTGACATATTAATATATTATATTAATTATTATTATTATTGGTCGGATTCCTAAAAACATGGGAAAACTAGCAACTTATTTGCCTTTCTTTTTGATGGTTAGGTTAGGTTAGGTTGCCGTGGCTGCCTGGCGACGCACTTAGACCACAAGGGCCCATTGTGATACCACACGGGGGCTTTTCCCATAAAAACTAGCTAACCTTTGAACCACTTCGTGCCCTTGATGAAGTGTTCAATGTCTCTGATGTTCTTTGAACTCAGATCCATCAAATCATCAAAGAAGTAAGCGCCCAGATGTTGGTTTCTGCACATTGCTAGTGCTGGGCATTGGCACAGGAGATGGGTTATATTTTCCTCCTCCTCCTCATTGTGACAACTTCTGCAGAAGTCGTTGGAGGTAACGCCTAGTCTATTGGCATGTTTGCCTACGAGGCAATGCCCCGTAATTACCGCTACGACGCCGCTACTAATGGCCTCCCTCCTGAGAGTAATTAGGTTCTTAGACCTATTACGGTCAAATGTTGGCCAGATCTGCCTGGTGGTCACGCAAGTGTTCTCGTTCCTCCACCTATTATCGGCGATCCTTAAGTACGATCGTACAATCTCTGCTTTATAGGAGGCGAGCGGTGTCCCTATCCGCCGAACGATGTCCTTTTCTGGAAGGGTCGTTCCCTGCCTGGCTAGCTCATCCGCTCTTATATTGCCCGGGACATCACTATGCCCTGGTACCCAGATTATGCTAATGTTAACCCCCTCCGCTACTTGATTAAGCAGAGAGCGGCAGTCCGCAACCACCTTTGATGTCGTATACACACCTGTAAGTGATTTAATTGCAGCCTGGCTGTCAGTAAAGATAGAAATACCCCCGGAAGAAGACATATTCTCCTGCAGCCATAAGAGGGCTTCCATGATAGCCTGTATTACACTGCAGTGGTCTGGCAGCCGAAATGACGTTTCTTTTTGATACTCAATGTCAAATTTTCTTGAGCTGTGTTTTTTTTAATGATTTTATTTGGATCTGGGATTTTGCACTGAATTGAAATTTTTGATTAGGTACTCATAGAAAAACTCTTTTAAATTTGCTAAAATAAAATCAAATTGCGTTGACTTATGCCCATAGGGCGTCAAAAAGCGAATCCATTAATTCCAAATTGATGAATTTGATAAAACGATACCAAATTAATGACTTGGAAATATTAGTAACAAATCCAAACTATTGAAAAATGTTGACATTATAAATTGTTGAAATTCCGTCGAAAAATTTGTTTTTGCCAAGACATACCGGTTGCTCTCCTAAATTTTATAGCACCATTTTCTCCAATATTAATATAGCACTTACTACCTGAAAATAACCTATTTTTATGGGACGAGATACTATACTATATATGTATATATGCGTATACTATGCTCATTTTATTTATATTGAACGTATACTATCAATAAGGTCTTCTTCTTTTAAAATCCTGCAATACTTATGTAGTCGTTGCAACTTTGTCCAAAATAAATAATATAAAATTTTAATAAAAATTATCCAAAAAACAATTCATATGAATCACTCACTGCGTCGAATATGATGTGCACTTTCAAGCAAGTTTCAACGCTGTAAAAGTATAAGACTGATGACCTCGGTCACAAATGCATTTTATGCAGAAATGCGCACTCTATTAATAAATGCATGTGTAGGATACATTTTAGCGGTCAACAGTGTTCGGCTGATCGTACCAAAAATTTTAAAAACTAGCTCTCTTGAATTACAGTACTTTTATTGATCAGATGTATGGTTCTTTTTTTTTTTAGTTGACCGCTCGTTACCCTTATATTATATACATACACGATTTTTCGAGTTCGACATCTTTTAGGTAAACAGCGTCATTTGTATTTTAAATAAATGAATATTATACAGTAAGCTACCAAAATCTCTCAATCCTCTTCTTTTGCTACTTCCACTCCAAAAAATAGGAACAAGTAAGTAAACAATCCATTACGCGTCAGCTTAGAGAGCATGACAAAATTGTAGTCTTGCACTTATCCCACTTATCACATTTATCCCAGTCTAAACCCAACATTTATCCAAAAGTATTCTGAAAGACAGCGTACATATCCTAACAAATACTTACATTTCCAATTCCAGAATCTGTTCAATGTTTCATCCCTCGTCTCACATTCTTCCCGGAGTGCCAATTATAAAGCAATTTATTGATATGGGAGTGTCCCGGAAGGGAATTTCAATTGGATCTAACGTGCTTTCCGTTTTATACATATATGTATGTTTTTTTTTTTTTTTTTTTTTGCTTTGTTTTATATTTTGTACCCGAGCAATCTCTTATATGTTTCGCTTCCATTTTCAATGCAATAAATCTTGAAAACTTCAACGGGTAGATTCCTGGAAATCTCTGCAGGAGGCATGGCCGCTCATTGTACCGCGCCGTACCGCATCGTACCAGAATGTGAACATATTCAGCATATTACATAATATACATATTACAAAATAACAAATGGTGTCGAAAAGTTTTTCTACCCTATATGCGGCCAAAGATACAATAAACAAAAGTGAAATCAACATCAGGAAAAAGGGGGGAACGAAAAGCCAGCCCTAAAAGTAGGGGATGATGATAGCGATATTCTTGAACACTGTTTTGTGGAAATATTTTTTTCATCTCATTTCTTACTTTATTTTTTTGTTGACGGTACGCGGTGAATGGTGTGGTGGCTGATTTTTAAGCAGTACGCCGTGAGATTTGCCATAATGCTATGGGAGAAATTAAAGATTTCTTTTAAGAGATATGCAAATTAAATGCCTGGCTTTTACTAGATTTTCTTGTTTTTTTTTTTTCCTCCCCGTAAGGATATTTTTTTTCTGAGAACGGGAAATACAATGTGATTACATTTCATGGGCCACTGATTCGTTTTTGAATACTGGAAATGTGTGCTTTTGGAGCTTTAGGCGTATGTCTAGTTCTTATTAAAAATCATTTATGTAAAAAACAAAATTACATTTAAAAACTGAAGACGAATATAAGGAAATCGTCTAAAGGGTGGGCTATCGGAGGGTTTCAGCTTTAAAAATGCTATAAAATAAACAATGTTTAATAGTTTTCAAAGTTTGTTAATTTATTCAAAAGAGTATACCTTCCGATTAGTTAGAGAATATGATATCATTCAAATGACTCCCTCAGCTGGCTTGGCAGTTGCTTATTTTCTCAACCCAATTTTGCAGCAAATTTCTCGATCCATATTGTGCTTAAGTGCCTGAGTCGTTTCTGGATTGTCAGCATAACATTATTTTCCAACGTTATTCAAGCGTAAATCTATTAATTTCGTACCGCGTAGATATTATACTGTTGTTCTGTCATTTTTTTGAGCATGAAAGAGTTTTCTGTGTTAAAACAACATGCAATATAAAAAGAAACCAACAGATGGCCCACCTTAAAAATAAAATCCGCACAGATTCCATTGTAAAGTGTTATAAAATTTCTCCTTGATAAAGTTCAATAAAATACACTTAAAAGTTGATAAAATGTGTATTTCTTTATATTATTTGGACTATGCCATTTAAGGTAATTTTCGATCTCTTTTGCGCACATTTTGGTGAAAAACAAATTAATAAGTTCATATTAATAAAAACAGGGGAAAAAAATCGAAAATCAGCTGTCGGTCTATTTAGACTTTCGTAATCGTTTTAACATATTGAGTGCCACGTTTAATTCAGCTACACATTCAGCTATTATCCCGAGGGACCGGAGTGGCAACCAACATCTTAAAGAATTCTTTACTAAATCGTGAAACTTTCGAGAAAAAAGAGAGATAAAAAAGAATGTAGTTCGTCTTGTCTACTCGTGAAAACTAAATTTTAAGTGAGCGAAATTTTCGATCTGTAAAGGCGTGTGTCCACTTGCAAGTAACTTCTGCGAGTAGTTCTGCAAGTACTTGCTGAAGGAGTTTGAACTAACAGGAAAACTTTTGCAAGTTTACTTCCGCAAGTAACTTCTGCAAGTTCATTTCTGGGACTTGCTGCAAGTGCTTCCAGAAGTGTTTCCACTGAGTTGTTTATTGATGCGCCAGTGGTCATTTTTTAGAAAAATGTCGTGCGTAAAAGTCAGAGCAGCTGCTGTCGTTGCTGCATTATTAATAAAGAAAAAGAGTGATGCAAATAAAATTGTGAAAAAAAGAAAAATTTGGGTGAGAAAGTGGATCCAGAGGCGGGTGGATTTAAGCTTTCAAGAGTCACTATTGAACGAATTAAGACTAGAAGATCCAACTTATTCCGTTTTTCCACTTTTCCGTTTTTTGGCTTTATTTAACTCTTGAGAAAACTGTGTGCGTAAATTGTGTACTTCCTTTTTTATTTCTTCCTCAGTAGTATCAAACTCACCAGCAATATTTTCTATTATATGTTGTTTTTTTTACCCTATTTTGAAAGTCCGCAATTTTTGTATCCCACAATTCAGGAAAACATTCCACTTTTCCTATTAGTAGTTTTATTTTTGCACTTGACCAAATAAATTTCTCTCTTTTCGCGGCCATTTTTCACTCACGAATAATATGACACAATAATGAAAACTTCCGCAAGTTCCTAAAAAACTTCCAGTCATCAGCAACTTCGGCAAGTAGTTGCAGCAAGTCAGCGAAAAGTGTTTCCACGTTTTTCTTTCAACTTGCAGGAGTCACTTCCGCAAGTCAGGAAAACTTCTGCAAGTCCACTTGCAGTGAGTGTTTCCACGGGAAAAAAAATTGCAGAAGCAGCTTCTGCAAGTGACTTCTGCAATTTTACTTGCAAGTGGACACACGCCTTAAGTATTTCACTTACGATTTGGCATTCATAAGTAAATAATAGATTTAATTGGTTTTTCCTGACAGTTTTACGATAATGTATATCTTTTTGAGATATTTGTTCTGGAAATAATTACTTGTATGTACTACAAACAAGTCACGGGAAAATATAGAAATGTTAAGTATTATTTATGTATTTTAAGCGTTCAACTTTAAATCGAATTTCTGGTGAACAATGGCTGTTTTAAAGAATTGAATTTCTGTAATCACCTGCTTAATTCAGCTTAACAAGAACAATTGCTGAATTGCATAGATAGCTACAAAAATTGAATTCTTGTTGAAAAAATGAATTTTTTTTTGTTTTAAATTGTTACCAGCTGACGTAATGCCGGCCAAAATTCAGATAACAACTGCTGTAATAAAATAAGTTTCCTCTCGTTCTGTTTTCAAGTCACTGAATTCATTTCATTTAGCTTCCGATTGAATCCTCGTCGGGTTTCATTTCAAGCAATACAATTAAATGAATCTGTGGGCTTTGAATTTCTTCGAAATTTAATCTGTTTATCGAAAACAATTCTTGTATTTGCTGGCATTGGATCATAAGTTATAATTGAGGACAATGTGCACTGGCATGGCACAATTACAAGGAATTAATTAATCATGAGATAAGTATTAATTTGTAGATTTTAATAAACCTAATACTTTTGTTTGATAAAATTATGTACAACATTTTATTTATGCACAAACAAACATATCACCTCTATTTAGTGATGACCTTCTTTAAAAAAAAGGTCTTTACATCGCTGTGGAAATCTACCTGTAGAATTTGGTAAATACACAGTTGTTTTGTTTATCTCGAATGTTTTGTAAACTCGAAATTCAGAAGTTTAAATTTTGTTACTTTCGGTTAAATAATTCTTTTATATTTGCACCATTTTGTTCATCTTTAAATTAAATACAAGTAAAATTGCTGTCTTCTTCTAATACAAATTAATAATTAATTGACACTCTTCTGAAGAATTATTGTAATCCTTCAATTATTTTTCTGAAAATAACTTACCTGAGTCTTGTACTTTCGAAGCAACTCAGATATGTAATTAGTACAATTTTTTTCGATAATTTATAATCTCATTGGACTAACAGTAGTTTTTACCTGCTTACAATATCCCCTCGATTCTCGATAAAAATTAAGAGCTCTTAACCTCTTAACTACTATTAAAAATCCTTTTAAAGGAATTAATATGCTACCATATTATTGAACAAATATTAGAAATACACTGATTTCTTATAATTTGTAAATTCTTCTACAAAAAGAGGTCCACCTCTTGAATTAAAGGAATTTTTCAAAACAATTAAGAGGTTAAGAGTTCTTAACTTTTATGTAGATTTGGGGGGTATGTCAGGGTATATTTGGTGATATGTTTGCTGCATAATTTCTAAGGAAGCAGAGCAGAGCAGGACAACTTTTAAATTGCATCAAAACTGCATTAATACTTTATTTTTGAAGCTGAATTGTTGTGAATTAGCGGTGTGATTTTGATACATTTTGAAACTCGTAAGAAAGTTCTATCCAAAAAATCGAAAAAGTAATAAGAAATCAATTCCCGGGTAAAAATGTCCTGTAATGCCGCCTTTTGCCTTTTTAGTCCCATATTTTTGGCCTCAGTTGACATAGTGTTTATAATAGTGCGGGATTTGCCCATTCTTAATGCAATTTGCCTGTTAGAAAGACCTGAATTTTTATAATCTGAAACATCAGTTGTGTCAGCTACTCTTAAGCCTGGGTGTCGATTCATTATTTAAAAAGTTATACCCATTTATGTTATAATTAATAAAGGCATAAATTAATTTCCCGAAATTCTGCTTCAAAATGTTAAAAAACTTATTGGCTTTAAACTAGTCTCGCGATGGATAGCTGATTTCAACTAATGCAACGTACCTCAGTACTAATTAGTAAATTAATCAAGGACATTTTTTCAAATAAGAGTAAAACAAAGGTGTTCGACTATCATAGAGTGTCTGAAGATTAGGCACTGACTTTAAATTAATTTCGCTCCTTGTAACTATATCAACATTCAGCTCTTTACGTTAAATCTGGACACTTAACACATCCAAGCTTGTGTTTTTCTTACTAATAAGGGAAGGGGTATTTAACCGTTAATTGAAAAGTAGTGTCAGAAAAAATACTGATTAAATTTTATTTTATTATGTTATCATTAATGGGAGATCTGAGTCTACACGTCTCCAATCAAGCATTCATAATTAAAAGAAGTGGGATTTTTAGTCTTTGTGAAAATTAAATATGAAAAAGCTGATCCACATAAGTATGTACCATAGATCCAAAATGAAAGTATTTGGAGATATTGGAATACTTTTCTCGATTGACGTATTACCAAAAATTTCCTTAAGGTCTCTGTGTTGTAAAATTAGATATCAGTTTGTAAAGCTATAATTTCATTTTCTAATGTGTATTGTTTTTTAATATTAAATTTGTCCGAAATTTTCAATATCCTTTTTAATTTTTTAAACGTATTTTTTAATGTTATAATTAAAATGTGCATGTTTTTGTAGCTGATGGGATATATTTGGAAAGTGGTTCAAATTGTTTTATTGAAGTACTGATCATTTCAATAGCTGTCTTCTTTTTTCCTTGTAATTCTAAATTTAAATCACTTAATTTTTATGTGAAATCTTTAAGAAACGTTACATCACGGAGTCAAATTTCATCATTTAAATTTGCACATTCTTGATCTTACACTTGCGTTTGTTTGTTGAAATTATCTTTTGCTGTGATCGATGAAAAATCGCTTCGAGATCGACCTGAAAATACACAACGGTATTTTCATAATTTAATACGGAACACTAAAACTCACTTGCAATGAAGTTTTGAAAGTGATTATATAAAAACATATTCTCATCTCATAAAATTTGGATATTACCTTCCTTCATTCCCGAATTGGTCCTCAGAAATTACCTCAATACACAATTCAATTAATCTATTAGGAAACGAAGGATCGTCGATTTAATTTTCACTCATCAATGCGGTAGTTTGGCCTACAGCAGCAGTGACCCTGAAAAAATCTATTGCCATTTTTCCTGTCCTGTCCGAGCAACCCTAGGTCCTGGGATAGTCGCAGACGTTACTATAGGTACTATACAGAATGGGGCGGGGAGTTCTGGAGTTCTGAGCACCGAAAAAGGAAAAATCCCCGAAACATTCGTTTTCAACGGCACAAAGAGAGAGTAGGGTCCCTTTGGCGAAGGGACCTTAATAAATCGAAATCACCCAGTGCTTCAAGTGTCCTTAATTGGACATTTATCTTAATCTGAGTGACACTTTCAACTGCAGATGTCCGTTTATCGGGAGAGAGCTAGCGAAAATTTTCTTTATCAAAAGCTTTGCCTAAATATTGCGACGACAACGTTCTAAGGAGGCATCTCAAGATGCTGCTCATCCTTCCAAGTCCTCCTCTGTCTGTTCGTTCTCGTTTCTTTAGACCGTATCTCCGCATCCTCCTCAGTCTCATCCCAGGCGATTAGATTCGTTCCTATTTAATCTTATAAGGTGGTAGCGATGGGCTAGGGCGGATATTTTATCTCTTTTAAATTTAATTTGGTTCAGCATTACTCTACAGCCGTGGCTAACTTTTCTAGTCTGTTTTTTTTTTTCTTGACTTATTTTCTTGAAGAAACTGAGGTATGCTTTCTCTTCTTCGTCTTCTTCTTCTTCTTCTTCTGTCTTCGTCGACGTAATCTAATTACACGCCTGCTCCATTTCACATTTGTCTTTTGGTACAGAACACCATAGCGATAAGCGCCTTTTATCGATAGTCTTTAGATGAGACCAGATGAAGCGTACGATATCTGGTCATTGTTGCGGATGAGATAGTTCACTATCCTTTGACACAAGACGAAATCCCGCCACCGCCTCGCCTCGGGTGAAAGGGTGATCGGTCGGTGTGACATTCATTTTTTATTAGATTGCCTCAATGAATCTTTTAAACAAATTGCTGCGGTAACGCCTTCCATCAGGGAGCCAATTTAAACGTAACGAAGCAATTAAATGTAATGATAATTGGGTGGGCGTTATCGTCTATCGCCTATCGATGTATCGATATGCCAGGACATTGTAACTTCGTCATGGGGAAATATGCCCTATAGTCTGAGAATAATTATGAAACTATCATCTTGCGGTTTGGCAATTTTCGTATCAAGATTGCGCTCTTATGGGTCGGGTCGGGCTCATACAAATTGGTAACACATTATTCGGACAGACTTAATCCGATTTTCTTGTTGCAGCCAAGGGTAGAGTCTCGGAAAATTGCAAACAATTCATCTTGAAGGAGGATATGTGCAGGAAGGGGATTTTCATAATTAGTCTTAAAATTAATACTGGCTGAGTTTTAAAATTTAATAAACTCATAAAGTCATGGGTTCCAGCTGCGTTGCTCTATCAAGAGGATTTCTCGACACATTAAAATACTGCTAAAAATTCAAGTTAAACTCTCATATCAAATGTACCATACTTTAAGTTCATTAGGAAAATCTTCATTTTTACTTATGAAGAAGTTATTTACTGTTAAATGTTATTAAAATGAATGTTTTGTTTTAAATGTTGATTTTAAGTGGAGGTTCAAATAATACAAACTTCAAGGTCAAAATATTTGGACACGCTTTAAACTTTTATAAAGGTTGTTGGGCCATCTGTTGGTTTCTTTTTAAATTACAGATTATTTTGATACGGAAGCCCTTTCGTGCTCAAAAATTTAACAGAAATACAGTGTCATATCGCCGCTGGCAATATGTAAGCGATTCAGGTATTTAAGTACAGTATAAATCAAGCTATTCGCGAAATAGAGCCCCACCTCCATCGAAAATGTTGTGCAATATTGAATTGACAAGATGGTCTACTCCCAAGCTAGCAGAAGAAACTATTCAAATGAAATCATATTCCACAACTAGTCGGAAGATTTACTCTTTTCAATAAATCAACAAACTTTGCAAAATATTGAACAGTGTTTATTTTATAGCACTTTTAAAAAGAAACTAGCATATAGTCCATACTTTCCCACCCTGTAGAACAAAATTGAATGTTATATTGTGCATACTTATAGGTATAAATCGTATTTAGATATGTAAGATTGTGTGAAGTGTGACATGGAGACAGGGTGGAGTCTAAAAACAACTAAATTTGTCTGACATATTACATGGACGATCACCTTAAACTCTAAAATTGTAAATTAAGATTTTGATACTTTAGGTTTAAAAATTCTATTTTGAAGAGGTTTATAAATTTTTGATAAAATAAAATAAACAGGTCTGCATAAAAGTTGCCCGAACAATAGCTTTATAGGATTTTTCCGTAGATAACGAATCCGAAAACGAGTCGCGTTTTCAAGAAAACCGCATTTCAAAGTTTTTTTTTTTTTTTGGAAATCTCTTAAGAAGTAAAGAAATATCGGATTAGCCCCAAATATAAAATTAATTTAATTATTAAAATTTATTAAGAAAGACGTTTTTCATTAGCTTTTCCGTATGACCTGTGAAATGAATGAACTGCGACATAGGAGAGAGACCCTTGTGAAAAACTTGTCTCTCGAACAAACCTTGATAAAGGTTACAAATAAGTGATATTTTATATATATAGTTATTTATTTAAGCTTTCTTTTGAATTATTGTCTCGAGTTGCTACAAGAAGAAAATAACAAAATAGTGAAAATACGGCTTTTTTCCCTTTTCAACCCTACTTTCTTTCAAATTTTAATGTGATGGAACAAATTCTTTTTCGGTTTCGTCATCACTAAAATAAAATCCTCTCAAAACATCATTCCCGGGAGAGCGATAAGCATGAAAAATGCAGACCAAAGATGAAATAGATTTTTTTCGTTTAAATGTTGGGGTTCGAAATCAATAAAAGTAGGTGCACATAATATTTTTTTTTCCATTGGGTTCTCTCGAATAGTGTATTTAAAAAACGCAGTTTGTCACTTTTTTATTACATTCCTCGCTAAAATTTTTAGAATAATGTTGTAGTCTTAATTTTCAGATCTAAGAAAGTTAAAACCCGAACCATTAAGCAATAAAAGGCTGAGGAAAAAATAATCTAAAAATTTGGCATAATAATTTATGTGTTTAATTTAAAATAATAAAAAGAAAAAAGGAAGAAGAGATATGTTAGAACACAATTAAGTTTAAAAATAAAACTAATAGTAGAATTAAAGTAAACAATTTCAATATGTTATCTACGATGATTGTTGAATTGTTGAATGAAGGAAGCCTTCCAAGCTTAATTAAATCATTTTTAATTAAAGGAATGTCCCAAATATAAAGAAGAAATTATACAAGAATGCCACCAGAAGAAATATATTTAGTAGCATTCAAAGTGGTGTAAGTATAAAAAAACAACAATATTAATTTTAATTAAAAATTTATTATACAATTTGTTTTTAAAACAAAATCTCAAAATTTTTTTTAGAATCATTTTAAATAATAATTTTAAGATTTGCACTATATTATATTAAAAGATTTATAGTAGAATTATTACAAAACATATTCGTGAAGAAATTTATCGCGATTATAATGCAATTACAAGTATTCGTAAATCAACGATCATTTTTATGCATTTTATCCTAGGTGCAATTGTAACGAAATGTGATGGAACAATATCAAATTGATTTATTTTTATTCTTATTTAGTATTAGCTGAATTTTGCATGGTATATATGATTAAAATGAATAGTAAAAAAGCCAAATGGTTGTAGTTTTTCATGATTGTTTCTATTTTTTGGCTTGGCTTTGAAATAAGCAAATCGTATTGCTGTTGATTTTTGTTTTATTTATTTAACAGTTAAATTATATATTTGTTGGGCAATAACTGATAATTCAACATCAATTGCTTTAGTGTCATCGTATAGCGATGGTGCCTCACATAATATGGCAAATGTTCCAACAATAGATGCTATCAAAAATATCCAGAAAAATAGACGATCCAGAACCATTGCAACGAAACCCCAATCTTGATCTTCCTGTTGTTAGTAAAGCCATAACGAAATAAATAATAAGTAAATAAATTTTTGTTATATTTTATTTTATATTAACTAAGTTTATTTTTTCAACAAGAAAATGCTTTTTAATTTGTACTAAAAACTGATAGTATGTTCGTTACACTTACCGCATTAAATTCATCCTGACGTTGCATGTGGTGTTGAATAAACATTACGTTGTGAATAGCCTTTTCTAATTCAAAAGGATATTTTTTACGTCCTCCAACATCGCTCAGTGATTCATCAAGGCCGGATAGTACCGATGGAAGACCATTGTAACCACTCATTAGTCCACCACCTAGAGCACCTACTAGTCCACTGAATCTAATTTTATTTTAAAATGAAAAGAATACAAAACAAAACTATAATACAATATATTTTATTTTTGAATAGATATTTATCATCCGAAAAATTTCATATTTATGTCTTACAATAAAAAATAACCATACCTATTTGTTGCTGTCGTTGCGTGGAGTCCATTGCATCCTCCTCTACCTTGCATTCGTCTAATCGAATCTGGGCTAGATCCACCCGAATTCAATTGCATTTCAGCTGCCAATGCTTGTCTAAACTTTGTCTTGTTAATATGTTTCCCATAATTTATTTTACTGGCAGCCAAATCTCGCAGTAAATCTTTTGGTACTCGCATGAGGAGTAAGGTTGGCAGTCGTTTTATAAAAAATCTCCGAACCCACGGAGCCATTTTATGGGTGCTCGGCTTACGATAGTGAATATTTAAAATTATGATTGTTATCACAACGCTCAGTCCAACAAGTAACATGGTGAAGAGTAAATATTTTCCCAAAAGTGGTAGGGCCAGCGATGTCGAGGGTATGATTTCGGATATAAGCAAAAAGAACATAGTTTGTGACAATAAAATACTTATACAAAGAGCTATCTTTTCACCAGAATCGGCTGGTAGATAGAATACTAGAACTGATAAATATGAGATACCGACACAAGGGATAATTAAATTGACCGTGTAGAATAGAGTTTTTCGCCTTAGAGTTATGTTGAAGAAGATATCTTGGGATAGTAGAAAATAAGATTTAATTTTGGTAATTATATTAAAAATGGTAGCTCTTACCTGGATATGGTTCTGCGCAACACGGATAGTATTTTTCATGTCGTTCTGCTGGTACACCGAGAATGTCCCATTCTACGCTGGGATAATATTCTCGCAGATCGATACCGATTTCAACCTTATAATCCTTGTCGTTTTTCTGATTGATGTGCTTTAGATCGATCTGTGTTTTTGTTAAATTAAAGATTTCAACTTTAAAAAAATGAATAACAGCACTATTAGGATATAAGTAAAACTTAATATGATAATTAGACCGCAGATTTATATGCAACTGTTGTAGTATTAGCCTACGATTTCACGAATTTTACAAAAGGTGAAAATACTTATTTTTGATTTTCAAATTCATTTGCATCAGTATAGCAAATTATGCACAAAATATGCAAGAGATGCTGAAAATATGCAGAATATACAGAGAATATGCGAAAGTATGCATAATATATGAAAAAACAATTGTACCAATAATTATTAAACGATTGTCAAAAATTAATGTTTTCATTATTCAGGGAATATGGAATAAATGTACAAGGGTTTTTGTATATTTATTGATTGTAATTCATTTCACATTAAATAATTATAATTTTTTTGAGGGTCTACTGCATTTTGTTACTAGTGAATGATAGTAAATTGAAATGGTAATATAAAAATCTGTTGTAACGAGCAAATATGTAGATTTTATGCAAAATTATGCCTGAAATAAGCAAATATTCAGGAAATATGTAAATATGCAATATGCAGTATATGCAAAAACAATTCATACGACTCTAAATTTAATACGATAAGTTTCTTTAAAACACCCAAATTGATATCTGGGATGACAAAAAATATGCATTTGCTATATGCAATCCGCGTTCTAATGATATTGATCAAAATTGTTGGAGAATTTAAAATTCTATAAAATAATAGATAAACATTTATTTTGATAACTGCGCATTGTGGTATAATAAATTAATCTGTAAAAACTTTTGACATCCATTAATTTAGAAGATTACGATAAGAGCACATTTTTTGCTCGCATATAAGGTATTAAATTTTTAAGTTGAAACTGAAATTTAACGCACGATCACCTACTAGACTTTAAAAGATCTTGTTAATTTGGTTGGAAAAGTAAACATGAATCGTAAATCATATCCTAAGTTGATTTTTTTAAATTTTTTCCAGTTTCAACAAGTAATTTCTAATCTCTTAAAACAATTAAAATTTTACTTTTTTAAACTTCGAAAATTTATTAATCGGTGTCCTTTTGGAAGGAAACATTAAAATATTAATTTGTATTTACGTTATTTCTTCCCTTTGCTTTATAAAACTATCGGCTAGTTTACTTGCTTGTTTTGGGGTTTAATTTTTCATATATAACATATCTCTATGCATTTTTATTGTTAGAAGAATTTCTGAATATGTTTTGTTAATGTATGTTATTTTTGGTATATTAATTATATGTCAGTATCTCTAGAGAGATTAAGAAAAAAAAACATACTTATATATGTATATGACAGATACATAAATATTATTCTAAAAATGCTTAAATCATCATAAATAATCCACAACATTTCAAATTACCCAAAAAGCGATAAAGGCAAACAATATTTTTCAGTGAATGATATATAATTATTACCTTTGATAATACAAATGCAGACATTCATAAATATTTCCCATAAATACAAATCCTCTCTCTGATTGTCTCATTATAAAAATCTCTAGCTAATTTACTACAGCTAATTTCGTCCTCTGTCCGCGATTAGGGTCAATAAAACCGGAAGGCATGAAATATGCATCACGGGTCAAACCAGCAGCTTAATTGGATCAAAATGCAAATATAATTCGAAATTGTTTTAGTAAATTACAAAAAAAGAAAAAAAAAATAGAATATCTGTGTATTTATAAAACGCTTCTAATGCTAGAAATGGCATTTCCAGCTGCTGTCGCAATAAATCTGTATGAAAATTATTTCCCTAAAAAATTATGGTTGGCTGAGTTTAATGGGGGTTGAGTTATAAATATTTTAATTGGGGGAGAGAGTAAGCAAACAGACATAAAATTATTCGGCAATTTCACCCTTATATTGGCTGCTAATTGTTGCATTCCCCTTTCATTTAAAATTTAATAACATTTCGTCAAACTCGAGGCGCGGCAATTGAATTTGAAAATTGTTTACCCTCTGGTAAATTTTCGGCAAAATCTGAAAACATTTTCAGGTATTGAATGTACCATCATTTATTACGAATGGAGAGTGCTAATTGTGCCCAAAGAGAAGTTATATGGTCAGTTAAACTTTAGAATATATTATATTTTTGTTATTTGAAAAATATGAGCTATTTTGAAGTTTCTGGGATATTTTTACAGTATATAGGTACAGATTGTCTTTCTTTTGATAATGGTAAACTTTGTTAATTAGCAAAAGTTATCGAAACAGGAAAGAATGACTAAAGAAACAAAATCTGACTATTTCCCTACGACACTGGGAACCGAGGGTTGGTTCAATTTGCAAGTTATAACTAATTAAAACTTTTCCCTTTATCTTCTAGAATCGGGTTTAATGCAAATGTTAATTTGAAAAAGAAAGAATAAACCAAATGCAGATGTGTCTACTCACCTGGTCACCGTCGTATGTCCACGAACCGAATTTCATAAAACAGGTCTGCTGATCGAAGGGAAAATATCTGACGTCGATTTCACACGATGATTTAAAAATTGCGGGTGGGGTCCAGACAACCTTCCCGGTATAATGTAGGATGGCTTTAGTCATTGTGGTCACCACGTATTCACCGTCCGCACTGTTCACAATAAAAAAAAATACATGGAATATATTTTTCAATCATGTTTTTTATTAGAAGTGATTTGTCGCATGTTGTGAGGGAATAAGGTGATAGAGGCTCATTGTAGACGCTTCTGGAAGTCGGTAAAATGGAGCCTTGCCAATTATTTTTAATTAAAAACAAGAACAGTTGTCATAGTGCAATGCATTCACATCAGTTGCACATTTCACTATTACACCGAGGTGGGCAGAGTGGGTGAAGGGAATTATTACGATTTCCCATTTAGAACGCCCTGACGAAACGGATATGTGCAATATGCATCTATGCTTCAAGAGTGCATTCGGTGGCCTCCATAATACCCGTCTGGGATAGGAAGTAGAACTCTGACGGAGTGAGGTATCGTATAGTATAGGTGGTAGGTTATATATGATATATGGGTAATTTTCTTTTACAACTTACTTGTTGTACAATACGATGTCTGGCAACCATATGTGCTCTGACGGTACATAGAGTTCAGTGACTCCACCGTACTCTGTTGGATCCCATTTGAATTTGTGATCCTGCCATTCCTGGATTTTATCATTATATTTTATGTGGGTTACTCGAAATAATTTTGATTTATATAGCTACAAATATTACTTACATGCTCTAGCCAGACGTTGGTTGTCAGGATTTGATCCTTTAAGTTCTGAAACAAGGAAAATTCACTTTAAAATATTGTCTGTACACTTAATATCTGCTTGTGCTCAGAAGCGAAAGCAGAAAATAGAGGAATTTTTAAATTATAATCAGTTCTAAACTTTTTTTCATAGTGCTGGAAATGGTAATAATTCCTATCTATCTCACATAGTTAATAAATATTTTGTAAAAGGAAAATCTTCAGATAATAGATATTTGCGAAAAAATAATTTAAGGGCTCTGTTCTGAGATTTTTGTCGAATACAGAGTTCCAAAATTGATTCAGTACGAGAGTCATAATACGTTAGGAGAAATTATTTTCTAATCAATTAATTCCTGTATGAAATTGAGGACTTAGTAAAGTTCATTTTCGTACGAAATGTAGAAAAGGGGCTAAACTATATTTTTTTCAATATCTCGAAAACTATCCGAGGCAGAGTTTTTCAGTATTTTTCTTTACTTCCCTGCTACAAAATGCTTTAAAACTGTTCTCAAATGAAAAAACCACGGGAATAGAATCCTCATAATTCCCATAATTTACAGGGTATACAAGGCCAAAATATCTAAATTTGACGAGAATAAAAACAGTCTAATGTACAAACATTTAAAAAATCGGGTTTTTTGATTTTACGAATTTCGATTCTAAATACATGTAAAAGTGAAATAAGACAAGAATCATAGAAAAATACGAGATATAACTATAAATGCGGCTTTAAACTTTAAACGCGTTTTAAATAATTTTGTATGATCTGTATTTTCAAATCTTCGAAATCGTTTTTTTCTATGATCTGCTGAACTGTTTTTGTGATAATTTTCTTACATAAATTTTTATTAACAATTTAAGATCGAGTTTTATAAACAAAAATACGATTTTTGAGTTTAAAATCTATGAGGCTAGAGAAAAGTTATCATGCTGATTAAGAGGTGTAGAGTTTTTAATAGATTAGAAATCAACGTACGACAGCTTTTAACAAAAATATTTTCGTTTTTGAATTGTGGTATTATTTATACTACTTCCTTTTTCTTTCTTCAATGTCGAAATGTTGTCAAATTTTCCTATAAATTATTGCCATCAGAAACATATTCCATATTCGTTAAACTATCAATCTAGTACCTATATGACGAACCGATTTAAGAATTTTGTTTTTATTTTAATAATATGTATGTGCAGATTATCATTTGAAAAAAATGTTTTTTTTTTTCGAAAACCTTCTACACCAAGCTTTGTCTGCTTTGAAGCAAACATTTGAAAATGTTATTTCAAATAAAATTTCACGGACAAATCTTTGGCACCTTCATAACAAGCTTTTAAAAAAGTTTCGTCAGC
Organism: Dysmachus trigonus; assembly: GCA_949715965.1. NCBI lineage: Eukaryota > Metazoa > Arthropoda > Insecta > Diptera > Asilidae > Dysmachus > Dysmachus trigonus. Next base: position 15,182,369 of record OX454320.1, read on the forward strand.
ATGTGTGTTTCACAAATTTGTTTGTTATTTTATTTCTAGAAATAAAGTATAGACAATTCGACATCATTTTTGCAATAAAAATAGATAAACCTAACAAGCAAAGCAAAGCTGTCTGCAGTAGTCATATAAAATATATTAAATACGTGTGCTGAATATGAGAATAATTAAACTGATTGAATCCCTAGTCATATATTTTTTCTCGTAAAAATGCATCGCAATAGGACCAAAGGAGGAAATTCATGTTTTATACATATTTTAAATACTTTTTTTTTACGAAATCATTCTCTGACTTGATTTGAAAAAACGTAATAAAAAAAATTGAAATATTTAGCACAGACAGCTAGCTTTCATGCAAATACTTTTAAATATCTGATGGTATATCCAGTTTCGTGCTGAACTCCTTTTTCATCTCTTTTTTCGCAAGTCATAGAAAATTCCGGGATTTATTCAGGCGGAAATTCAATTTAATGCACTCTTCCTGGTATGCGAGCTCGGGATATTTCACCTTTTCCTGGAGTGTTATGTACCATACGTAGCACATATAGTCGTTGCCAACGGAAGGGCATACGTCTCATCCAGTTGGTGCAGTAGCGCTACTTTGGTTTTGGTTATCTTCATTTTAGGGCTTGCATGATTGCGAACTCTTATCTTTCGGGTTACTTAGAAGATTGAGGAACTTTTCATTAGGTTCGCCTTAAGACGTCTTCATACAAACATGTGAAAAGGGATAAATTTGAGGAGGAGATTACATGTTTTAAGGGAAAAACTAGTGAGGAAGGAGTTTTTGTACAACTAATGGAAAAGAGCTGATAACACAAGCAAAAGTAATTGAATATTTTTGTAGGAAGAAGAAAATTCTTGTGGTGTAGACACGCAAAATGTATATTTTCAAGTAGCAAATGAAATGCTGAAAATTACAACAATTTGTCATTATTATATGTTCATTATAGTTCATAGTTATTAATATATGAGAAAGTCTGAATGCTCAATTTGTTCACTGCTGTAAAGAAATAGTTTTTGAATATTTATATAATCAACTCTTTTAGTTTTTTTTAAGGTGGTTGCAAAATTCAGAACAGAAAAGCGTACTACTCTGTGAACCGAAATAAGTATATAATATTATAAATTTACCTCTTAGGGTTACGTGGTATACGGCGTTTAAAACAATACATAAAAATAAAATTAGAACAAATTTAAAAACAATGTTTACACTTCAAATACAACCATTTTAACGATAAGTATAACTAAATCAAGTTCACATCAGAACCACATGAATGCAATTGCAACCAAATCCAAATCAAGAGCAACTAAATCAAAATCAGGATCAATCAAGTCAAAATCAAGGGCAGCTTTTTAAAATAACCAACAATTATTTTAAATTTAAATGCAACCATCAATACATAGTTTAGATATTCTTACAATAAGAGGAAGGTTGTTATTTTGGTTGATATTCAGATTCGACTCTTCATATATCTATTTAGATTGCGAACTACACGGTTGTTTTTGAAGTTGAAATGGTTCCTTATTTTGATTTTGAAGTTGATTTTATAATTTTAATATGGTTATAATTAAATTTGATTTAGTTTTCGTTTATTTTGATTTGGTAGTTTTGACATGGTTATGTTGTAAGTGTAAACGCTATATAAACTTATGATCAAAAATTCATAATCCGCCACGCCGATACGTGTATGCAAAATTTCAACTCACTCGGATATTGGCAAGTGGTATTCGGTATAAAACATGATTATAAATTTTGAACCAAGTGAAGTTGAATAAAAGCTTGTTAAAAGGTGAATTAAATTTAGTTTAGTCAAATAACCAATTATTAGTTGTTTTTGGGAGACTTAAAGGTTGATTCACTTGTATATTTCGAACTCCTCAAAAGTATACATAACCATTACCATGTCATTTTTCAATAAAAATATTGCATTTAATGGTAGATATTCAGCTGTTAGAGGCTAAAGTAAATAAATTGGCTAACAACTACGTATACCACACCAACTCCCTTATTCGACAACTTTGCCTAGCTTAGATAATAAAAAATATAGCGCAGGTAGTTTTAGTTTAGATAGTATAGTATAGGGTAGATAGATAAATTATAATTCATGGGGTTTTTGTATAACATCTTTTTTTCAATATTTAATAAATAATAACTTCTTTAACTAAAATATCTAATGTTTACAAATAAATATGAATAGGAAAATCTGAATTCTTTACTCTTAAAATGCTGCTTTGTTAATATGTATATACTGTATGTTATGAAAAAAAAAAAGGTTAGTAATAATAATAAATTTATATTTTTCAATAACGTATAATATTATTTTTTTTGTTTTTTGTTTTTAATAATAATGATTTCTTTGTTAAAATTTCTAATATATTCCGTAAGCTGCTGTTTAGAAAATATTTATATGCGACTTTAACAAAACTAAATGAATTGCCGTAGTAAGACTATAGTGCAAATTATTTTTTTACAACGCTTTTATTAACACTTAAGCCCCTTGTAATTTGGGATATGTAATACAAAAACACGCATTAGCGTTTGACCAAGTGCTTAAGTGTTAACTCACTTTCTCTGTCTGGGACAAATCTTGCAATCAAAATTTCGAGTAGTTTTAATTATGTTAGAGCTTCTAAATTTTGTACACGAATATAAGTCGGGTGACAATACAATATGGCGGACGCCCCAAGATGGCGGATTACCTTTTCTTTACAACCCCTTAATATTGGTATAAAATGAAAGAGTTTGACGAGTAGAGTGCGATTAATGCTATGTGGTGACGTTATTAAATTAAATTACAAAATTAATTATTACACCCAACGTTAAGGTGTGTACGGCGTGCTGATGACTGAATGGCCTAGGGGTCTATACTATGTTGACAGCGTCTAACCTCAGTGCATCGGGCAAACCTATAATAAGCACCTCTAGTGGGTCTCTGAAGGAACTGACCATTTTTTACAACGCTAATCTATAAGTTGTAAATTTTGTAATATAATATATATAAAGTACCCGGGATATTGTATACATATTGTTCTAACAATTTTCATATTACCCAAGGACTATTGAAACAGGTTCTACAGCTTTTTTTTGACATTTAACGCTTTTGGTTTTAATGATCTATTGTATATAAAGATCAGAAAAGAAATTATTTTTTCCTTTTTCGTACATTTATAAAAGTGTTGTCTGTAAAATTTTTTTTTTTTTTTTTAATTAATTTTTTATATTTTGCAAATATTAAAATTAAAAACATCATTCATTTCATATTAGCTGTAACATCAAAGCAGTGCTAGAATTTTCTCGAAAAATAATTATCACGTCCCTACTGTATAGAAATGTATATAAAAGGTTTTAGGCAGGTTATAATTACATATTTACATCTTGGCACTGTTTTTGATTATTTTAGTATAAACGGATGAAAGGGTACAATAAGAATAAATTACTCCATGAACACCCTGTACTTTTCTCATTAACATCACTTAATGTATTCCCCGAATTTATAATCTCTCAAAGGGTTGAATGTCTCCCAAAACTGTGTCTTCCTCTAAAATCCCCTGGCACCTCCAAAGAGGATTTACCTTTCGTTTCGCAATAAAACCACGACCCAATCTTATAATGTCAATATGCATACGGGAAATGACTTGAAAATTGACCTTTCCTCCCTCAAAGGGAATATTTTAAGCACTTTTATCCCGTGTACTCGTAGCATAACGTAAAAGATATAATACCTGTACCGGGATCCGGAATAGGGGATTTAATGCGGCACCTCTTTATTCATGTATAGTATATATAGTATGTATAAGAAAGCATGTCGTTCGTTTAGAGCTCATTCATCAGGCTGACGAGCTCTGTAATGTTTTTCGCATGAGAATATGTGAGAAAAATTAAAAATTTTTAAAGCAAAAAAAAAAAAAAATCATTTCATTGGAAAATGAAAACGACGACAGGGTTAATTTTTTATAAAACATAGGGAAACAGGAAATGTGCGGGACAGAGGTGGTCTACATAGTGTTGTTGACCTTTTTTTCTGATGTGGTGGAAAATTTGATATGTGAGGCACAAAGTTGTGGGTAATTCTGTTGAATGGACAATTTGTCAGGTATTTTTGATCCTTTTGATCCTTGAGGTTTTTCACGGCACACCTTTTTATCTAAATAATTTTTCATTTTATATTTTTGTAATTGAACGCACTTACCAAATCGATAAGTTGTGACAACCTAAGGCCGAGTTTGACGAGCACAGTATCTGTATTATTACTGACTGGTCTTATAAGTCTATTATAGTTACTTAGAAGGTCATCATATAATCGTTTAGCATCCGGATTAGCGCTGACCTCGATCAGTACAATAAGCAATATTAGAAAATGCCCAAAATATCGTATTATTGATGGGAGTTGACTACTCATCTTTAAATATTTATTTTCACAATTTTTTCGTTTTTGTTCTAGTGTCCTCTGGGGGCAAAAATATATAATCTCACTCAAAACAAGGATTCAATTGCAGTAGTCATTGTAAAAACGCACCACCAGATCAAACAGCCCGAAACTTTGATATTTTCTTTCATTACAATATTACTTTAGTTAGGTGTCGTTCTGTACCATGCTCTGATTGAGGTTATAGTCCTATTTTGAGCGATATAGGGCACTTCATCAGATTTTTCCTAATTTGAGCACACTTCACCCCGTCGTTGCACCCTCGGCGAATAGTTTTAAACGGATAACAACGTTACAAACTCGGCTTATACGTACAGAACGCAATTACATATGATGCGTTTTATCAGCAAACTACTTGGCTGTGAAAAGTCGCAAGAACTGATGTAAAACCTCAAAATCTCCCCTTGAAAGTGGCGCAAAAGATTGCCTATGTTCACACTGAGATGAATCCTTGCACAGAGGCATTCATCCTTTGGAGATATAGATATTTTCTTTCGGTTAACAGATACATCCACAAATGTAGATGTATTTCAATATTTTTTATACCAAATTTTACTCAAATCCTCTCAGTTTCACAGTTTTCAGACAAAGTGAATCGATTTTATGACGCGCATGTCCTTTTACAAGCCCAGAATCCCAGACTGAGTACTTTTACTCCTGTAGGAGCTCTGCAGAGCAGCAACGGCGGCACCACCAGGACTCTACAGCTTCCTGGTACATCGTACTCTATAGAAGATGATGATAGACTCCGGTTCACATCTGCTCAGTCGGTATGAGGAAAAACATTTTTATATTTCGTTGGTAGCTAAACTTCTTTTGAAAGTAGGTTTTTATATCCATTCTCAGCCGTACGTGTTGCGTGAAAATGTATATCTTATGCGTTTTTCTGCAGAAAATCGTTAATATTTACAAAAATATATAGAAAAAAAAACACTGCACTCATATTCTTCGTTAAGACAAGAAGAAGAAGAAAATAAAACGTTTCAAAGAGACGCACGATATGAGGCAACTTATATCTATGAGAAAACACAAGGCATCCTGAATGCTTCCTCCTTTTTTTCTTCTGTGCTGATGAATGCTTCAGACTGATGATGATTAACCTCCTTTAGATTCTAGAAAGGAATAATGCATAAGTGGACTCCTTTTCCTTCTTGTCATGCAATAAACCCTCACCATGATGATACTATCATTGTGCAAAACATCGTAGGCACTCTTAAGGCACTGCTATTGAATAAAAAATGGCGAAAAACACTCCCCGTAAAACTGTACGGGCGTTAATTAAGTGATTTCAATTCAATTTTGTGGGTTTTTGAAGAGGGTTGTTTTTTGTACGCTTTGAGATTTTTTATGGATTGATGGAAGTTATGCAGTTTTCTATTCAGGACTATTTTAAGGTTTGCCAATTGACGAAAAAAAAAAACGTTTTTTAATTAATACTTAATGCAAGTGTTGTTTTCGGAGGGTAAGTGATAATCGAAATTATTAAGTAGGTCACTTTATTTTTTAACCAATTTTAAAGGGGTTTCAAATTTATTCCGAGTTTGTTAATTAAGAATATTAATAATAGGATTGTGAAGAACGAATATTTATATTAAAAGCTCTTTTTAAATGCTGATTGAATATTATATAAAGAGCATGTGTTTTAAAGCGTTGAAGAACAACAAAGAAAACTAATCCTCAAATAAAAAAGTTTATCAAAAAAATAACAACTAATTTTAGGTTAAATCTGTTTAATCGGTCTTTACTCGCAGATCACACAGTGTGAGTTTGAAATGATTTCAACTGAATTTGCGGACAAAATTAAGATTATTTTGAGCAATCAGATCGTATAAATGGATCAATCTAATCGTAATTGCGGATGGAATACGATTTGATTTGAACTATTCTGCTTTTTTATTCTTAGAGGACTTGAAGCAGGTATGTGTTCTGTTCTTAGTTCCCAATTATGCCGGGAACTTATAGAAATATCTGTAAAATCTGCACTATTATGAATTTTTCTTAGAACATTTATCAGTAGATATTTGAAGATCTACACATTCGAAAAAGAAAAATGTATATTACAATATATACATTTTTTTAATACGTAGGCTATAGTCGTTCAAACTGAAGTATTAACAAAAGTAAAGAGTGGACCTCGTATAGTTCATCTTATGTCATTTTAAAGTTTAGGTCACGTAGAATACCAGAAAATATCAGTGACATAAAAAATGTACAAATATCGTCAGTCAGGGTAAAACATATTTCTTATAATTTATAATTTAGAAATAATTTCCTCCGAATTGTTATAAATATTTCTTGGTATTTTTGACTGCTAGAGGTTGTTTCCTACCCCTTTCAACGGTGAATGTTATTTTGGCCTATTTTTACGATCATTCTTTTCTATGCAAATATATATTTACATTTAAAATTAATATATTGAAAGAACACTGAATAAAAAAATAAATACAGTCAAGTCTCCTATAACGCGATTGATTCGTACCGCGTTATTTGGAAACCGCGCTATGAGAGACTTCAAATTAATTCAAATCAGGATATGCGTTCTATGGAAACCGCGTTTTGAGAAACATAGAAATAAGATAAATCAGAATAATCTATACCGCGTTATATGGAAACCACCGCCGCGTTCTATGGAAACCACGTTATAAGAAACTCAGAATTAATACAAATTAAATGATTCGTACCGCGTTATATGGAATCTCAGAAATAAATAAATTCTATATAAATCAGACCAGGGTGTCCAGGAAATAGTGCGCCAAAATTAAGGGGATGCAATTAAGGGTAGCTTGGGTCATGACCTACCAGAATATCAAAATATGACCTTAGTGAAAACCTCACCGTTTTCGAGATATTTGGGTTGGTGCACCTAAAAAGACATGTTCTAATTTTTTTTTTTTTGCTAAAATATTTTAGTTAAGTTGCCCTACCTGATAAGCATGTCATTTTTTATTACTAACACAAGACCGTCGAGAAAAAAAATAATCAAATTTTTTTTTTTGCTGGTCAAAATTATTTGACTCTACTTTGACATTAACTGGTGAAAAAAAATGTACTAGGCAGTGATGGGAAAGCAATTCAAAAAATTGCTTAATTAATGCAGATTTCAGAATCACCCATTTTATTCATGAATAACAAGATATTGCCATGTTCAGTTTAAATCAAATTTAATTTTTCATAAAAACCCAAATATCTCCAAAACGGTGAGGTTTTCACTAAGGTCATATTTTGATATACTGGTAGATCATGACCCAAGCTACCATCCCCTTAATTTTGGCGCACTACTTCCTGGACACCCTGTATAAAAACTGCATTCTCAAAGTAACAAGTTGTGACTGATACGGTTAATAAATAAAATTTTATAACAGAAATGACAATGAATATGTAGATTTTTACATATTTAAATTTTTGTTTAATGACTACTAGAATTGACAAACAGAGGAATACACCACAAATGTTAACTATGTACAAACAAAAATTTAACACATCGAATAATTATTGCCATAGATAAACTTTTCAAGCCATTTGAGTTGTTGGAATGTTCTTATATCAAAAACGCGTTATAAAGAGATCGCGTCATAGGAGAACTTGTCGCATTTTTTATATTGCGTTATATGGGAATCGCGCTATAAAAACATCGCGTTATAGGAGACTTGACTGTAAAAGATTTTATAAAATCAAAAAATATAAGTTAGGAACCATTAACAGATTTAGTGTTAACCCAGCTAATTAAGAGATTATTAAACAATTCTTACTCTAATTTTATTAATTTCAAACTTGCTTAATTTTTTGAGGTAACTTCATTTATTTAATAATAATTTTTGCTGAAAAAAGGAAATTAATTCTGTAAATCTATTTCTTTGTTAGTATTATATTTCTGTTTTTAAATTGTAATAGCAAAAAAAAACTGGCTTAAAATGTATATAAAATATGGAAAAAATATATTTATTTGTTTTAACTTGTTCATATGACGAGACGTAAAGATCTTGCTTTTTATCTTTATTTAAGTATTTCCCTTTTTTTACATACAAAGATATAATATTATAAGGACATTCTTTTAAAAATTAACATAAAATTTGTCCCCAATTTACGATACAAGTAGGGTACCGAATGGATTACAGGAATACCTGAAATATTTACATCTGTTTGATGTATAAGGATTACGCAAATAAAAAAATTAAAAGAAAATTTATTGTTTTACTTTAAGAATATGAAGTTCCTATTGTTAATTAATTTTGCGTATTTTAAATTAGCCATTTTATAAAAGTTTAAATTTGAATATTTCAAATATTTGTAAGTAATTTCTTTTATCAATAATTCTATTTGAGAATTTTTTTCTTAAACAATATATAGAAATAATATACGATTATATTTGTAGCCTTCTTCTTTCTCTGTTTTATTCCTTTAAAAATTTGAATGTTCATATTCATAAATTGCATTCAAAATGTTTAAATAAATAATCATATAGTCTCCTTAACTGCCGAAATAAAACGAGATAAGTCACTATAACTTTTCACAATATTCCAAAGAATTTTCATTCGTGTTAGACATTTTCTGTAAGAAATATTAAAATTACACGCCGACAGAAAACGGTGTGTTCACCAAAGCTTTACACTCAGCTGCTTAAACTTGCAATACATCCCGCTTTTCACGGTAGAAGGAGGGAAAATTGGTGTAAGGAGCCATAGGACTCCAATTTATCTGAATCATAAACTTTCCCAGGGATATACATTGGAACGTTGAGGGCTCCACGTTGATACATTCATGGCTTTGGACCAAAATACTTTTTCCAAGGCAACTATGATAAGAATTTGCTTAACCTAGAGCACTAGGAGTGACTCTCTAGAGCCAGGGTTTTTTTTGGGAGATAGTGGAAATTTTCTTTACATAAATTTTATATCATTTTATGGAAAATGTTCACAACTTTCGTGTATTCATCATCGTATATGAGGGTAATATGGGTGCAAAAATTCCTGACTTCCATTATGCAAACATTCCATTGGCAAAAGATGGACTATATCTATACTGTACGGTGGAAAAACCATATTTCATACCAACCCTTGTCCATTATAATCATCATCAACAGGAGCGCCAGAAATATCAGTTAGTGCCTAGATCTCTTGTAGTGGTCTGGATGTCACCTCGTTGTGCAACACATTTTCTGGATGAGGCTGGAATGCAAGGATGAAGGATTGGTCCTACACGGGATGGTCCTCGAAACTTTCATCATCCCTCGGTTAGGTGTACATGTGTGGGGGGTACTATACAAGAATATCAGATCTGGTGTACTCTTGAAATATTTTCCTTCCCGCCCCCTATAAAAGCCAGACTGAGGAGGTCTTTCTCGAAAAGCTACCTTCAACATATAGTATACCTTCCTGAAGGAATAGCCTCCTGTATCGCGGGGGACACAAAGCAGGGATTCGAATCCGACTTCTAACAACTCATTGAACAACACTATTTCATTGCTCCTCCGATTCTGTGGGCATTTGGATTAAGTAAGAAATGTGCAAATTTGTTCAGTTCGTTGAAGAAGCACTTGTGCACATAGTTTTGCCAGCCAGGTGAATCCTCTACACCTATTATTTGAGGAAGGCTTTCGATAATTTTGGAAGTCAGCCAGAAGAAGAAGATTTCGTTTCTTCTGTTTATCGCTTAGGAGGGCATTTTAAGGAAAATGTTTTTCTCCCTTATAAAATGGAATATTCCCTTTCTCCCCATGTCCGCATTAATTTTGGCCATATGTGCGTGGTGGAAATCGTGCAATTTGTTCATTTTATGGGTCCTTATTACGCCACTCAAATATCTAATACAAAAGCGTCCTCGTCCTCATCGGCATATATATTCGGCGGAGGATTCCCAGCACGTATTTTCACCAATTTTTGATTTATTCCCTGAACGCCCAGCCATTATCCTTGGAACAGGTCGGATCCTGTCCAAAATAGTGTTGGTGGTAGTAGTAGTAGTAGTTTCTGTGTATGTGCTTAATGTTTTCGGTTTCTGCTGATTTCTCTCCGAAGATTAATCGAAAACCTTCCAATGAGAAATAATCGAACATTTGGCCAATAATGTAAAATACTCCCGCTGCCCTGAAGGGCCATTAGCTTTTCTGTTTCATAGAGAAATGTAGGCTGTTTTTCCATTTTGGTAGAGGTTCATTGAATTCATCGATTTTTTACGGCTTTACCATAATCCATTGACCTGTAGAATTATTAGTTCGAGAGACGGCCGTTAAAAATAATAGATCCATGTATGAAAAACTATTGTAATCCTAAAAAGTATGGAAGAATTTAAATGTAAGTTTGCACCGCTTTAATTACAACAATGTTATCTCTTAAGGTTTTTACTGAATTGACCATATGTATATTTTTCAAACAATGTTATTTTAAAATTTTAAATATTTACTACTCTTCTGTGGTTCGCTATTCAAATTATATCGTACATTTTTGCATTTTAAATATTTTATTTTATGTATTTTATATTATAAATCTTCAATGGTAAAACACGCTGTATTGTATTCATATGATCATAATAATAAAGTCAATCCAGTCACAATTGCTATGTATTTTACTTTCAAAGTCAAATATATTAAAAAAAATTTATTTTCCTTTCTCTAACCGCCTTCAGTTTTTTTAATTCTAGAAGCGGAGATATTTTTCCGCTTTCCGATTAACTTTTTTATTTCTTTAGTTGATAGGAACAATTCCTAAAGAATATATATTTTAAAAATATCTTATATAACTTCCTTACAAAAGAAGATATTTTTGTAGTACATTGACTGGACTTGCCACACCCAAAAGTTGAAATTTTTTTTTTAGGAGAATTGAAGGAAGAAAAAGAGATATATTAATGAAACTTGGTATATTTATTTCTTCGAAGAATAAAAACAAAAATTTTTAAATTTTTCCAGGCTGCTTTTTGGTTGGTGGAATTCTTTCAAAAAAACCTCAAACAATCATGGTGTACGTGATTTTGAGTTACTGAAACGTCTGAAAAAAGGGTTTTAATTGGTATGAAAATCTCTAGGGATTGAACCAAAAGGAAAAATGTTCATCGACAAATAACAAAATGGTTAGTTAGATATCGATATCCTCTTTTTATATTTATAATTATATAGTCAATAGTGTACAATAACCTTATAAGTCAATCAAAAGAAGTTGAATTGAAAAGAAATGAAAGAAATGTTTTTGTTGAAAGTGAAGTACCATAAGTTCGTTCGAAATAATGATAACTGAAACAACTGTCTAATCACATTAATTATTAATTATTACGACTTCAGTGTGCACTACCCTTAAAGTTATGAGAGGTCTCTTATTAAAATAAATTAAAAATTAAATTAAAAAAATATATTTCAGAAAAGCCAATTTCAGTTTAAATATAAATTTAGATATGCTATTATTTATATTTTTCATAATTTGTTACTATTTAAAGTGGTATTAGCCTATTTTTAGCTAAAAGATAGTTTATTTTCTTTAACTTTTTTATTAATTATTATTGTATAATAAAATTTTATAAGTTTATATTTTTAAAAACATTACTTATACTACTTTCAGAAACAACAACAAGTTTTTATTTTTTGATAGTCATGGCAATGATGCACTTTTGGCAAATTTTAAAATATTGCTTTATGTAAACGGTTAACAAATTTTAATTCCATGCAAAATTTTCTATTTAATCCCATCAGGATCGGGTTTTTTAAGAAAAAGCTATTATAATATCGATACCACATGTGTGTCTTAGATATTATTCTTGTTTTGCGTAGTCATCTATTAAAAATAAATTTATCTTTTTCTGAGATCCCAGTAACCAGATATACATTTTTTATATTGTCAATTTCAGGATACTATGCATCAAGATACACATATACGAACACAAACTTTTCTAATTAATATTTTTTATTTGTTTTACGAATTTCCTTGAAATTTTTATTGAGATGATAATGTTTATTATTGGGAAGTTGGGAAAGAAACTATTATTTTATTCTTTTAAAAATTGTGCAGTAGGTACCAGCAACCTTACGTGAATATAAATTCAATCTATTGATTTCCTATACATTATACATTGAGCTTTTTATGAAATAACTCTAAAATCGATGTAGAACCCTACAGGTAAGGTATTTTAATAACTCTTTAAGGTGACGGAAGTGATTTCCCCCTCAAAACGTCCTGACAATAATCCGTCCCATCCGTTGGATTTATATCTACATGCATCGGATCGAGAAGCGTCCCTTGAGTGGAACTTGAAATTCACTCGATAGGTAGATGGATTTATTTATACTTCTCCGGGAAAACCTGCCTCCGTAACATCCTGGAGTAAATCGTGGAGGCTTACCGGGGGCAGAGCCCGACTTGGGCAACCCATCAGCCTGTTGTACGAACGTACCCCACAAGGATACACTGAACTGAAGTGGATCCCTTGATAACTCGTGATTGCTTAAGATTGCTCAATATGAGAGAAATAATCGACATTGACTTGGGCATGTTCAGTTCAATGATTTATGTCACATCCCGTCCGCAAAATGTTGTCTTCAGGTTTGACTTTTCGCATTCAACCCGTGATTTTGTGATTTTGATGCTATCAGCGGCCCTGTAAAGAATTTTCGAGGATGTGCTACTGAGCTGTGAAGGTGCTCTTTGATATATCTACGAATAGGTGCCCTTTTCCCTCTTGTCTATGCCCTCTGTATACTTAAGCGCAGAGAAAACTTTTAAAAAAACATTCACCTGAGAAAAACTTTTCTAATATTAATTTGAAATAGGGAAGAACTTCTTCTATTTGTAGGTTAAGGTACCCCAAAAAAAGAAAAACGTGCAACTGCTTTTAATTGAAATAGACTCATTCACCTGGTCGTTCATTAATTTGAGCCAGACGTAATTGAGTATGTGATGGTGGTATGATAGTGGTGTTTGCTCGCATGGAAGCCATTAAATCCTTATTATTCCGCCCCCCGCCTTCTGGACCGAGCCAACTAAGCAAACAAACCACCCCCAGCTCTAGAGAAGCCTGCAGCCGACCACTTAAAATGATTATACATGTGCCATTAATTTAAGTAGATGAAAGGTACGGTGAACAGGTGAACTTAAATACTCTCCTGCATGCCTCTCAGACCCCTAGCCATTGGAAAAAAGGCGGGAACAACTTAAGAATTCCATTATCAGTAGAAATTGTTGAAAAAAAAAAACATAAAAGATTCGGGAATATACGGTCCAGCCACTATTATTTTTATCTGGTCTCTATAATTGAATAAAGTATTTTTTTCATCCCTGTGGTGATGTTCGTAGAGTGGTTTCAGAACTAACTCATATTTGGAGGTCGATATATCAAGAAAAAAATAACGATATATAGTATCTTTTATTCAATTTCAATTCAATTGTTTTATTAGCTCAATTAATCCATTACATATAGTATAAGGCCTATTTTAGAGTTCAGGATACTTTCCTATACAACTATGATGATTAAGTTAGCTAGCTGAAAGTTTATTTGGTTTGATGTTTTAGTTGAGGAAAAATAGCTATTGGAAAAAACCTCCAAGTATCTTTTATTTCTTAAAATAAATAAAACCGATAAAGTGCATTGTTGAATTATATCCCACATGATATATAAAATTCAAACTCGAGTACTTAATTTGCCTCCTCTTTCATTCTTATATGAACATTTTAATGTGTTAATTAGCGCAAAATATATAATAAGATGTATTACTACGCCAAATTTCAAGTTTTTACGTCGCTTTTTCGTCGTTCCTGAGATAATCGGCTGTGACAGGCCGTGACAGACATGCGATTAATATCCGTTTTCTTCCTTTGGAAGTACGGAATACTGAAAACAATTAATTAAAAAGTAATTAAAAAAACCCAACTCCAATTGTACTAATTTAATAAGTAGTGCATTAATCACAAGCTTATATTATTTTTATTCCAAGCACCACTGCCGCACTGCAAAATACATTTAAAATGGGAATAGGACATGAGAGGGTGCAACTAAGTTAATTAAAGCCTACCACGGCTGCACCCTAAGGTGAACTGCTCGGCCGTGTTGCGGTCGATGTCGTATATATCCAAATTCGGCTCTCTTACGGACGAGAATTCGGCCGTTAAAACTTTTCACAAACTATTTCTACTCCGTGCTGCTGTTGTGCGGCCGTTTTATATTTTTCGAAAACACTACGGATTGCATGCAGCCAACGTGCCACCATATATTGTAGATACCGTGCGGCCGTGGTGCCACCGCGATGAAGCCATCGTTCATTTTTACTCAGGGTTTTGAGAAGAAATAAAAATATGTATTGTTCTAACATAATTTATTAGTGCCCAGTTCACATTAAAAATCGATAGGTTAAAAATCTGGAACACAAGTTTGCATGTAAATATAGTTATTAATCCTCATATAATATTACTCATTTGAGTAAAAGTGTTCAACTAAAGTGACGGTATCGAAGTATTCATATGAGTAAAAGCATCTGGTGCAAAGTATCGGGTAAATCGATACCGAAAAGTGTTCATATTCGGAAGTAACATAAAAAATTATGCACATAAAAGGGATAGGGATACTTCACCCATTCATACGTGTATCCATAAAGTGGTAACTAAAGTAAGTAACACAGAGACAGTGGCATCGATAAGGAGCAGATTTTTCAATTAGTTTCTGAGATATTTCGTCTTTTTTACTACAGCCCCAATGTCCATGTCTTCCACTCCCGCCACAGCCTCAGTACGTGATCAGACTTCATTTCCTTGGTTTCTTACCAGATGCAGTCTAAAAAAGTTTTTCTATCACTTCACAATTTTCTTTTTCTTTTACAGATGGTTTTGTCCCCTGGTTTTATTGCACTATTTTTTATTGAATTTCACAAGAAGTGAAACAAAGTGCATAGAAGCGAAATTGGATCCTAGCAAGGACAAAGAGGAAGGAGCTATGCCGCTAGCTACGACCATAGAGAGAAGGGGCTGAAGCGTTTTATTCAAGGAAAGAGAAAATAATTAAAAGTAAAGCAATCGTAACGACAGTGATTCATTAATATTCCAACAGTTTATAGCAATTTCACTTAATGAAGGATGTACCTTACTCAATTAGTGAGCCCGAATGCTGCATAAAATCTGTCCAATTCTGCTCTCAGCTTCCTGATACTTAGGGATGCTTAGGACGCCTGGCTTTAGATAATAATAATCATGCAACAAAATTTGAATACTATTTACCTATTTCAAAAATTGATTTTTGCATAATATTTTTAACATAAAAATCTATTGGAGCCAATAGGATTTTAGTTATATAATTAAATAAAATGCACTAAGGCCCAGTTTTTGAGTGAAAGATTAACTTTATGACTAGATTCATAGCTCACAGCTTCCTTACGAAATGTTAAGAATGACAATTATCGATTATTACATATCATTATCATACATTATTAATATTTTAATCTCAGCACCAACCAATAATAATGTGCGCAAGTTTATGAAGAAAATTCGTGAGATTGGCATATTAATTGATAACGCAAGTTATCCTTGTATTCGATCTGTGCGTTCAACCGAAAATGTGCGCCTAAACATGATAACTTCGGATTATTCTCTTACAAGGTCCGACTTAGGAATTGGACTTAAGTGAGCACTGGTTCCAGCAGGATAGCACTACGTGCCTCACTACCCATGCAATAATCGATCTTTTTCCCACTAAGTTCAATAACTGTATAATCAGCCTTTTTGAAGATGTGCGGTGGACGCTGTTGGACTTTTTTTTTTTTTTTTTTTTTTTTTGTGGAGTGCCGTTAAAAATTGATGTTATGCTGAAAATCCAAAAATGATTCACGCACTTAAGCACAATATTAATCGAGCCATTTGTATTTCCATAACTAACCAAATAATTTAATCTTAAATTAACAAATTTTGAAAAATATTTAACAGTATTAATGTTATAGCATTTTTAAAAAGAAACCAGACGATGGCCCATCCTATA
Organism: Dysmachus trigonus; assembly: GCA_949715965.1. Lineage (NCBI taxonomy): Eukaryota > Metazoa > Arthropoda > Insecta > Diptera > Asilidae > Dysmachus > Dysmachus trigonus. Next base: position 15,198,736 of record OX454320.1, read on the forward strand.
CAAAGCAATTTGGCTATTGAAACGTTATGGATATATGAGAAAGTAAGTAGTATAAGTCCGGCTAGTCTATAGGATCTTCTAGAAATATCGTCAATATGGGGAATGAAATTTAACTTGGAATCAAAGGTAAGGCCTAGAGGTTTAAATTGAGTCACTTCAAATACACGCATTGAATTGAGATGATATTCATAGAGCGTAGGAATTTAGGTAAATGACATTTTAAAATATTTGTCAACATTTATAGACAACAAATTAATGACACAGCAGTTTTCCAGACCATTCAAATCGTTCTATAGAATATTGCAGTCTTCTTTGTGATTAATCACTTGAAAAATCTTGATGTCGTCTACAATATAAAAGACAATCCGAGGTAATATTTATTCATAGTCAAGTCGTTAATAAATAATAAAAATACAAGCGGATCTAGAATGGATTCTTGTGGAACATCAGGCACAGAAATAAATGGAAAGGACAAACGACCATTTTCTGTCAGATAGAGTATGACAAAGAGTCAAAGTGTTATAATTTATTCATGTCGCTTAATTCAAGCTATAATGATGACTTAAATTAAACTAATAAACTGCTAAATACTATTACTAAATTCTAAAAAGGGATATAAAATTGAATAAAGTAAGGGTGGGTAGGGGAGTGTTGTAACAAAAAAACTATTATATTGAATAAAGTTCAGACTTTGGATACTATATTGTATAAAAAGATAAAGTGTTAAAATAATATTCATTCGTCTTGCAAAAATATCTCTTTGAAGTAACAAATGTTTAATTACATTCTTCACTTCATAAATTTCAAATAATTTAAATTGTAACCAATTGCTGGGTGATTTCACCAGCGGTGTGCGCTGGCACGGTATGAAGTAGAATTTTCCAAGAAATAGAAATTTAAAGCAAAAGGGAATATTTAGGTGCTTTGGTGCTTCCCGTTGGGAACAGCTCCACGATTGGATGCTGCGAAGGTATCTAATTGTTTCACCCCCATCCACCACATACAGCTAAAGCTATTCATTCCGATAATTGGCATACAATTAGCTTGGGATGCATCGAATGCATCCTGGCGGAAAACATTTGCTGCATCTCTGGTTAGGATAAATTGGTCGGATAGGTTGTTTCGGTCCACGTGCACCACCAATTTCTGAACCGTACCTATCTAGATATCTAGCCCTTCGGGAGAAGATCTCAAGAATTTCACCGCAGTCAATTATTGGAAATCGTTCGAAATTTCATCGGGATATATTTAGTTTAATGCTCTCATAGTCTAACAAGCTAAGCCCGTCCTTTCCTCCCCGCATCTGTCCTTGGTTTTGTCCATGCTTTCCCCGGTTCTCCGATTGACGACGGTTCGAATTTCCTCTAACTACTATACTGGGATACGTTGAGGGAAGCTGGTAATCGATAGCTTACTGAGGCGTACTTTAATTCACAGTCTCATACAGCAATAAGAACGCTCCCTAAAAGCAGCTAGAAAACGCTAGAAATTCAGTCGGGTGGATAGGGAGGGTTCAGCTGCTTTGCTCTGATTGCAACCAAAATTCCCATCCTCGTTCATATGCAAAATAGATCAAGTTAAATGGTATTTATGAGAAAATTTAACGCTTCGAAGTCTGGCGCTCTCTGCTTGGTAAGTGCCTATATCCGCTAAGATAAAATGTCCTTTTGGTGACTGTGACAAATTCTTTTTCTTATTTTTTTCGCTCTAGCGTGACACTCGGCGGCGGTACGACGAAGCAGACCCGGTCTCCAAGACCCGGATCCGGACCCGGATCGAGAGACTATGTGCTGTTTTGAGCGCCACCACTCACAGATTTTTGGTTTGAATGTGGAACCCGTCATTAGAGAAGGGACCCAGAATGGTATGATGGTGGAGCATAGGATGGTATCCAACACCCTTCAACCTCCTCCCCACTTCTACATCTCCCAAAATGGATGACATCGTAAGAAATTGCTTTTTCACTTGGCTTCTCCCCTTTCCGCTCCGGCGATTTAAGTTTCAGCCATTTCGTTTAATTAAAAAGGATTCGAAGAGCTTATTGTACAACATTTTGCCATCGTTGCGGCTTCCATAACCCCTCGATGATTAATTTGGGCCCCATTTCGGGCCGGGGGCCTTTCAATTATTCCTGAAATGTTCCCGACAGAAGACTTGATGGGGCTTAAAACTTTGATAGTTTTCGATATAAGATGGGGAATGAAAACTGGCCCTTATGGACGGAGAATGGATGGACCCTGACACGAGCCGCAATGAAAGACGAACGGACATACCGTCGCTGCCACCCTGTGTCGTGTCACCTGTGACCCGAATATTTGGACTCGGCCTGGGACTGGGACCTGCTTTGCGGTTACAGGGTGATGGTGTAGGGAAAAAGGCCCCTTAATTACTTCTGGGTGTTTGCATAACTGGATAATTATGGGTCCGAGGGACGGCCTTTTAATGAGTTCCCTGCTTACGGCGGCTCGTAACAGGGCCATCCATGGTCATTTTCATTTGTAACATTGAAAGCGTTCTTTAAAATTTATTGTCTTTTAACATTGGCCACCGCCAACGGGGGCATATTTCATGCATAGGGACAAGGGCTCTCTGCCCGGCACCTGATGGCCGAGATAAGTGGGACATTTACTCTGGTTTTTTTCCAAGGCAAATTTGAACTGCTTTATTGCCCACTGGATTTAGGAAAATGCATTATCTTTTACAACTTTTAAGGATTAAAACGGTTATAAAATGTACCCTCGGTAGAAGAAACTAAACCTCGGATTATAATTGGGAAAAATGAGGCACCCAAGAAAAAAAGGAGTATTTAAAAACAAAAATAAAATTTTTGTAATGTACTATCGAATCGGCAGTGACTCAATTTGTATCTATGTAAGCCTGAAATTATAATTATAGCCTTAAATTTAAAATTTTTTATATAAGTTCTTTTCGGATTGTTTTACTTTTCGTCCTAAATCAGTACATTTCGTATCACAAAAGTGACAAAAAGTTAAAAGTTATAGTTTTATATATGTATATATATTTCTCGAGAAGGTATAACATTTTGCCTTTAATGAACAAATTTGAAAGTGAATATTTTCTTTCGTTTGTTTTAATTTTCAATTTTAAGCGGAGAATAATAGAAATTCATAATTTTTAAAGATACAACAAACATTTTCCCTTATTGTACCATGTTTTAAAACTTAACAGCAAACAACAAACGTAAGAGAAATGTTATTTTATTAAAATCAAATTTATTTTTCGACATAACCTTTAAACCCATATACATAATTTTGAATAAATATGGCAACCACTTGATATTGATGAATTAGTAAAAAATTTTCTTTTTAAATGAAAATGAGCTTTATATAATACATTTTTATTTTATGTGCTCTCTTTATAAAATAATATATGCAGATAGATAATAATTTTATTTGTTCAATTCTTCACAGAATTGTACAAATGAGTGTTTGTTGCTAAGTTATAGAAAGCAAGAAAAAAAAATGTGTTAGGCTGTATTTCATAATTTGTATATTATAATAATTCTTTCGCTTTATTGATCTATATAACAAATAGTCAATAATTTATCCAGTAATTGTCAAAGTTTTCCGATTACAGCGCAGGTTGGCGCAGCAAGTATGTTATATATATTATTTTGCTGATTTCATTCATAGTTCATAGTTCAGTCATTATTTTTTGTCTAATTTCATCATATTTAATACAATCGCTGACACAATGAATTACAGTATTATTTTTTCCGCAGATATAATAATGTTCATTGAATGGGTCAACACAACCCAGATTGTATCTACCTTTTTTGTGATTATTCTAAAATTATAGATATTGCATAATCTTAGTTGAGCTAAGAGCCTTTTATCCCATAGTGGAATCCTAAGGTGTATATAATTATAATTATTCGTTAAATTTCTAAATACTAAGATTTTCCTTTTCCCTTGTCAATAGGTCAAGAGTTAAACTGTCCCAGATATCTACTGAGTTTATTTCTTTAAAGAAATTCACGAATTTGAAGTGCCCAAATGTGTTTGATTGTGGATTTACTTCCTAAATCACGTATAGTCAAAAAACTGATCTTGAGGAGTCTATTTTCTGGTAGTTTAAGCGTATGTTCTATTAGGTTTAATAACAGTTTCAATATCGTAACTTTTAAGATTATCATACCAGACTCAACTCGTACCGCATAACTAGGAATATTATTAGGCAAGTGAACCACGTAGAAACTAAAAGAATCTTAAAAAAGTTGCCATATAGTTTATTCGTATTTTTTGTACTGATTACTTAAGCTTCCGAACCAATCTTCTGTTTTTCTATAAACACAATGTATTTTTTTACACGTATTTCTCTGGAACGTATCTATCGTGTAAAAACAGAATTAGGTGTATATGTTACAGGTCAAACTCGATTTAGGTTTAAGCTAAGTAGTTTGTCTTAGGCTTAACAAGTTTAGATACACACTATACATACATATTTATTGTGTAAACGCGTGCTTGTCATCACCTTCAGCTGCCAGTCCATACAATTGCAGACAAGCACTCATTTGTGCTTTAAATTATAAATTAAGATATTTAGAAAAACCTAGTTTATGTAAAATTTGAAAGTATTTAAATCTTTTAAATTCACATTACAATATATAAACAACTTAACTTTTCTTTTGAGAGAATTATTGAATTTTTGTTCTGAATGTTCTATGTTAGTTCTGGTTTTACTTACAGAAACAAATAATGATATCAGTCCCACACTCATGCAGCTCTACTCTTTTTATTGTAGCTTATACTAAGTTGTTGGTTTAAAAAGAAGAAAGTATGCATAAAAATAAGAATCTTGTTTTTTACCTGTGACAATAGAGTTCATTCTAAACTAATGGAAAATTGTCAACCGATCGTGATCTCATAGTGTCATAGAAATTTTATACTCACTCCTTAACTGATTGTGGGATGGGATCATATGCAATACCCAATTTCCATTATAGGAATATTAAAAATGCATAGAACACCTCTTCTATCTTTTCTTTGCACCTGATATTATTCGCATATTGGACAATGCATCCATCGCAAAATTACGTGAAACTCTATTTTCCAAGGGTGGGAAAAAAACACCCTTAAAAGTGCCACAAGAGTTGATTTTGACTGGCAACTAAGTCGTACCGGTTGCCATGTGGTACGTACGCTCCGCCCCATGTATGCTACATATACCTTCCTCGACCTGGAGGGTATCTGTTGAATAAGATTTTCAAGAAAATTCCAAACGAAAACAGGGAAATTTTTACGTGACACACTATTTTGTGAAGGAATTCTTAATGGGTTATTACGACATGTTCCGTCGTGAGTTACATGAAAGATATGTTTTGCCAGGAGCCATTCAAGTTTTGATGTTAGCCCTTAAAAAAACAAAAACAAAGTAAAAATAAAGAAGAAATGCAAATGCCCATTACAAGGTGGAAAGCGTGCAGGGATCTACTCTAAACGATATGAGCACCTCTATAGTAGATTCGCCTACTCGAAGAGATAAAAGGGAATTTTAATTATAAGGCTGTAACATATCCCGAAAATGATATTATTGTACGTGACGATATCCTCCAGGATTACCCGAATACATCATATAGAAGAAAATTTCGCAATTTCCATGAGCACCATAGCTCTCGTCTGGAAGATACTAGAGACTTGATATCGCGGCCGCTATACCACATTTTATACCATCTCTGGCCATCTTCGTTCGTCGTATCCGTCGAGGCGAAGGACTTTGGATGCCACTAAATTGACTGAGCACATCGCACGCGAAGGAGATTGGATAAAAGTGAACGTAGTGGCGGCACGGCACTATACGTCGCCGGGAAGGCAAGAAAAAAATAGAAGCGGGCGAGATTTTTGCAAAATACTCACGTCCGCGTGATATAATTTTCATGCCTTATCATTCGGGGATGATCTCTAACTTCTATTTATGTTACGATTTATAGAGAGCATTACATAAGCCATTAGAAGCGCAATGGTTTCACGCGGATACTCTTCTGTATCCGACGCGTGATAGAGGCGTCAGGCATTTCAAGTATCTAATGCTTCACGGTCCACGATGATGCCCGATCTTTTTTGGTTACCAAAAAAATAAATATATATATGGGACATTCCACGTCAACCGGGCCACCTAAATGACCAAAAATCATGGAGACCTAGAAAATTGTTTTTGGGCTTAAATTTTTGGTCTATCTTTACTCTTCAGAAATTGACCTGGCGTTTTGAAAAATTCAAAATGGCGGATCCAATATGGCGGCCAATTTTTCAAAAATGAATGAAATTTGAATAAAAAAAATACTATGATATTCTGCATAAAATTCTAAGTAAGAAATGTCTTTTGCAAATTTTTGAATAAAACAGTCGTTTTTGAGAAAAAAATTCATGAATTTTTAAAAATTTTCTATTTTGATGGAATCCTAAATTTCAGTCTTATATAGGAAAAGATTGACAATTGGCATATTAGATAGATTTAAAAAATACTCAGGTGTTAGGAGGTTGCTAGTGATGAATGCAATGTCAGATGTCAAAAAAATTCAAAATGTCGGATCCAATATGGCCAATATGGATTTCATCAAGATAGAAAATTTTTAAAATTCATGAATTTTTTCTCAAAAACGGCTGTTTTATTCAAAAATTTGCAAAAGACATTTCTTACTTAGAATTTTATGCAGAATATCATAGTATTTTTTTTATTCAAATTTCGTTAATTTTTGAAAAGTTGGCCGCCATATTGGATCCGCCATTTTGAAATTTTCAAAACGCCAGGTCAATTTCTGAAGAGTAAAGATAGACCAAAACTTTAAGCCCAAAAACAATTTTCTAGGTCTCCATGATTTTTGGTCATTTAGATGGCCCGGTTGACGTGGAATGTCCCATTATATATATTTTCTTCCCGCATTCACCGAACCTGCAGGATGAGAGCTCTTTTCCTAAATTAGTGACGAAACCAGACACTTATGTACAATACATACTATATATTGAATGTCTGAATAGAAGGAATTACGTGAAGTGCTTCAACAGATTGCTGAGAAGTGTTGGCAATACACGTTTACATCAAGTCTCATGATTTTGAAATATTGGGGTTTATTTCAAAAATAGATTTTCAGTCGATTCAATAGCCAAGACACTAAGGGTTCTATTAGAGAAACCGATTTAGTTGTGCTATCGGAAACATGAAAAAAATATAATTATTATTTTTAATGAATTTTTCAAATTAACTGACAAAATTTAATTTATTTTTCAAAACACCTGCTTGAAATTTACACAATTTATGGTAAATAATGTATCACTTTTGAAAAAAATTGTCTAGTTGAAAATTTTTATCAATTAACATGTGATGGACATTTTTTCTTAATAAACTGTTATTTTTAATAAAAGTACATTACATAACACCTTGTTGTTGGTTTTTTAATAAACTTTCAGATATCCTCTATCTATTAAAACTAGTCTGTCTAAATATTTTTTTTAATTACGTTGTCCGACATAATTTTGAATGTGCTGCATCCATGCATGAGACAGATGGCAGGCTCAACATATTTTATTTTATTATGGGCGCTTAAACCATTATGTGTGTCATAGAAAAAAAATTTTTTCGCTGACAGACCAATTTTTATGTATAAATGAAATCTCAAACTGAATTAGAAAAAAAAAAAAAAACAGTTAAGATGGTGTTTTGGCTCAGCCGCTGTACAAATTTATTTAAAAAAATTTGGCACTTAAATTTAAATCTTACGTAGTAATAGAGGATATCTAAGACTTTATTAAAAAATAAGAAAAAAACAAAAAGGTGCTATGAAATGCAATTTAATTAAAAATAATAGCTTATAAGAAAAGGCCTGGCAGATATTAATTGAGAAAAATTGTCAGCTAGATAAATTTTTTCAAAAATTATACATATTTTTAAACGAAAGTATCTCATCACGTCAAGGTTTCGAGGAAAATAAGGTTGAAAAATTCTTGGCCATTATTTAAAAATAATTAAAAGATTCCCGTAGGATTTTGTAAGGTACTTAAATAAAAGCTTGGACCCTTTAGCTATTGTACCAAAATATGAGGGGTTTTAATATTTTTCGATATATACAGGGAAATTCACTTTTTTCCTTAAACTAATCTTTTCATATACAATATGTAGAATAGTAAATAAAGATTACAACTTGCATACGTTCATGAAAAAGTTATTCGCAAAAATGTTTACCAAGGACTATATAGTATAGTGGTTTCAAATCTCTACTTTTGACCCTATTTGTGCTAAAAACGTTATCTGATGGAAATATATAGGAAAAAATCCTATTGAAATAGAATATCAATTGTTCAGTTCGATTTTATGTGATTAAAAAGCAATAAACGTTTTGAAGGATAATCAGATTAATGAACAATATAAAAATTTGCATCAAACTTATTTCTAGCCCAAAGGAAAATTAAAGAGCTAAATCTAGGTTTAGTTTATAAAAGCTAACTTGCTAGTAAATGGATTTTAATAAAAATTGGTCTGTATAAGGACAAATTAAATTATTATATAATACTTCGCAATGTACTGCATATCTTTACAAAGTTTTATTCAATTCTGATAAATATTTATGTACATGAAAAAAAATTTGTATTATTTTTATAAATATATATATTAATTAGTGACAACGCTACAGGTTTCTGAACTATGACAATTTTGAACTCGTAATGGGAGTGGGTTAGAGAAGTCGTTGAAAAGTCATTGGAATGGAGAAAGAGATTTCCATCAATACCATTAATACCCTTACATGATACCTTAAAGAGTTTCATGGGCTGTGTGTCTGCAGCTCCAAAAAAACGTTGATCGGGGGATTCCATACAATCGGTTGTCATATGTTGGAACACATCGTTATGAATCTCCCTATGTATACATAATTCAAAAGATATTAAACTTTAAAATCAGTAATTTCCTTTATAACCATCTTCTATTTTTTATGAGTTTTTTGAGCTTGAGGATTTTTTGAAAAGTAATTCCTACATCGAATTAAATGGGTCATTCATAAAAATTTTTTGGATAGTAAAAAAGTGTGAAAGTAGAAATTATGTGAATTTAATGCGTTTTGATTTAAGGAAATAACAATTCGTCTTGTTACAGTACTTGCACATTGGAGGATATGAACTTTAAGATATTTTTTAAACTATTACGATATAAAAGAATTCGTGTCTTGATATAATGCTGGAATTGTAACTAACCATATAAGTAATAAATATGGGAATTTTTATTACCAAAGTAATTGTTGCACCTTTCTTTATTTTATAGCTCATAACATTTATTACCTTTCGTTGCCACCAACGTAGTAATAAAATCGCCTAAATTCGCAACAAGAAAAAAAAGGGAATTTAATTTTGATTTTGAATCATCGCACCATGGGTATACTAAAAACGAAACGACTGGGACTCGCATTCATATCTTTCGGACGACGACGGGGAATAGATTTTGGATGCTGTCCACGATTTCAAATTCAATAACTGCGGCAGAGTAATAAACCCAGATAATACAAAAGCGCCAATTCTGTCGATAAAAAGGAATAATTTTTATTGTATCTGGATACTGAAACCGGAGACTGCAAGGACTGCACAGAAAAGAAGAGCACTGCACCAGCTGTAGGGTGAATTTAACAAATCAACGAGATGAGGTCCTGCTGACGCTGCCGCCAATGGCGCTCTACCCTTGCACTTTAACTCCACTTTCGGACTGACCCGAAAATACTCTGAAACGATTGTTTTTATAATAATCGACTACATACTGGCGGCGAAATAGCCCTGACCAAAGGGCAAACGTAACGTAGTATAGTACATTTAACAGTGAGTCCCGGCCAGTGTGCACGGATCATTAAAAAGCGATTATCGCCTAAATTATTTCAACTATGCATTTACACATGACCTGCTAAATTGAAATAAAAGCGACTACCCGTGCACGGGTGAGTGTATGCGTTTCTATGTATGTATGTATGCATCCTCAAGTTTGGTGTTTGGACCCATCTTATGTGTGGGTTCGTTTTTTCGAAGTGCATTTTTTTAACGTACGAATAAAAACTCCCATAAGAGTGTGTCTGCTCTCGGAAGTGGTGCATTAGGTGCTCCGCAACGTGAACCTTTTATTGCAGGGTTTTACCGCCATTATTGCCGAATCAAGGATTGTCGTCAGTCGTCAAGTGTCACGAATGATTAATTCTCCTTGCTGAATATGCTGGAGGCACGGATATAGGGGCGTAGGGGGGTTTTTGCATTGTGACGAGGTAAGCTGAGGTTAAAGTTTCATAGAGATAATGCTCCTAAACTAAGGTCCGGAATGCATTTTAGATACTGAATGGTATGGAGTGCGGTGACAAAACCCCAACCCCTGGAGAACCCCCCAACAACTATTGATTCTAAAGTGCACATTTCAGCAATCCGTTTAAGGTCTGTAACAGCTGGTGATTAACAACCACCCAGATAGGGAAATTAATGTTCGGAGCATAATTACTCAAATGCTTAACGAACTCGTTACACATATTGACAATGATAATGTCCTGTGGCATGTATGCGGGTGTGCTTTTCCAATAAAATTTTATTTAATTGTCACAAATTATGCAACATGGAATGTCCCAACTCACTCTTGAATCTAGGGTGCGTTTAGAGGTTTCGTTTTTTTTCCCTGTTGGTTATCTAACAACTTGCTGGATGGTGCAATAAATTGCAATGATTTCACAATTATTGCTTGCAAAATTTATAGAAATTGACGTGTTTTATAGTGATTTCGTATTTGCTGATTCCTTACATTTATTTATTTATGCAAATAGTTCTGTTTAAATTAATATCTAGTTCCATTAGTGGAGCTTGTGATAATTCAATTGAATAGCGAACAAATTAAAAGGTAAAACAAAATTTTTGAAATTAAACGATTTTATTATACAATCGATTATTCTACTAAAAGTTAGAAAATATATTTTCTTGATTATAATATAAATCCTCATAAGGGTCAAAATGCTTAATTTTTCTTCGAATTTAAGTAAGTATCTTACACGGTAAAACAACACGGGTAAATTTGATTCAAAATAGTTTGGTCTAAATTTTATAGAAGCGCAATTTATAAAAGTTATAAAGCCTTAGTTAAAATTATACGAAGAATTAGTCGAATTAACACTAATTTAGAATAAAATTAATAACTTATTGCCTTCGTTCGATAAGATTTGTAAGATTTATTGGTTTTCATATAAAAAGGAAACTCTTATAAGATTTAAAGCAAAATTCAAAATTTTTTCGTATAAATTGTTTTGAAAAATCTCTACCTTATTATTTTTATATAAAACTCAGAATACATAGAAACTATATGACAGAGCTTATAAAAAAATTGATCAATTATACCAAAATTGTCTACCGTGTAGGAATCATTGACCCGATTTTAGAGTAGTGTAAGTATGGAAAAATTTCATGAAATAATAGATATGATTTTGGCATATTTATTTGCTCCTTTCTGGTATACATCAGTTGCTTTATCTGTAGACAGTGAAATAGGTACATTTAATATATATCGTTATATTAATGATCTATGAGCCGGATCTATACAAAAAATTAAATTATGGAACTTATTACGAAAGTTCCAAATACTCAAGTTTTATTTGCGTTATCTTAAGAGATTACATCCTGGTATTATGTTTTCAACTTTTAAAATATTTTTTTTATTTTGTTTGAATATAATATTTTATATTATAGAGTGGTAAAAATAATAGAAAAATTCAGAAATTTCCGAAATGAAATTTTCAAAATCGGCACCAAAAATATTTTCAAGATCAGTTCAATTTGGACGAGCCTTATTATCTAGCCTAGTTGGTATTTTTTGAATAATACTTGGATAAATGAAAAAAAAAAAATGGGGTTTATAATGGAAATAACAGGTTCGTCAAGATGTATAGCTTGTTTTTCTACTTAAATGTAAAATTTGTAAATGTTTTTTGCTTTATTAGTACAGCTAATAAATGTTTATGTCGTAGTACCTTAGAAAAATAATTGCCAAGATTTTAGTTCTATCAAAAATGTCAGGATTATATGTTCGAAATTACTTTACAGTCTTTTGCAGACCAGTTTTGAACGAATAATTTAGAATAAAATATTAATTTCGATATTTTAATAGCTGGTAAAGTTAATAAGTTTTAAGTACATATGCGTACTTTTTTTTTGAAAATAATTTCTTTACATATAATAGTTATGTAAATTAGAGAACATTCATTTGAGTACACCTATCATCCGATTTAGACGATAGAATGGTTCCTCAGAAAATTATGCAAATCAAAATCGGAATTTCGTATACGTAATTCGAAAAGAGACTAAAATGTGCATAATTCAGTCATTTATTTCAAAGTAAAATAAAAGTAAATATATTTTGAAAAACATAAAAATACCAAACTATTTATAAAGTGACTAGAATATAAGGAATAAGTATGTAATTCATATTATATATAGAAAGAAGAAATCAAGTCCAAATTTTTTTTTTTTTTTTTCTAATCTTTTCTTCCTGATTGGTGTTGTGTAACTTTCATCATTCCATAGTACTTAATGCGATTCTGGCTTAATGTAGAGAAATAAGAGACAATCTTGCATCGGCGAAACTTGGTACTGAAATCCGTAATTAAAAATTGTAAATAAATAAATAATACTTAGACGATTTTTATTGTGAACGAAATTCAAAAATGTCAGTAGTAATAACCATGCAGTTCAAATGTTTACTTTTATCTTTTTTTTTTTTCTTCTTAAATCTCTGATTTTAAATACCATGTAAAGGTGAAATCATGTAAAAAGGTACCATGTACTCGTAAATCGGGATATTGATTATAACTTTAATATTAAATTGTTTAGCATACTAAATTTCAAATCGATAAGTTGACAAAAATTTGTAATATTAAAATTGTCTCATATCTTCAAAGAAATATAAAGAAAAATCTCATGTAATATAACGATGTGTTAGAAACACGTTCTTTTATTACAAAATTTCTCTAAAGAAGGAACATCCTGTTCTGCTCAAATTCAAATTCATCTGTAATTTCCCAATGAAATATACTTTGTATGTACCAAAGTATTTTAGATCTAATACACAGACAGTTGATGGACCTATCTGTATTATTCCCGGTACCTATACCTAAATATAAATATAAAACCTATCGAACCCTTAGGCTAGAGAAAATAAAGCGGGACATTTTCTCTCTAGTTTAATTCAAATTTTCAATATAAACTCGTCTAAAGGGACCTCTTCTAGGTTAAAAGACCTGCGAAAAAGAGCAAAATAAATCTACTGAAGTGGTGAAATAGAGCGTAACTTTATGTACATTTAGATAAATAAGAAAGAAAATAAATATATAAAAGGAAATCAAATGTGGTTCTAAAATAGGCAACAAAATATGTTCAAAGACTGCTGAAGGAGCCATAGTACTATCTACCGAATTGGTGCCATGGATGGGGTTCTTCAAAGAAATTAATCGAACGAAAATTTCAACTCTCGTCGGTTTCTTTTAAATAAAACTTGTAGGGCCAGTTGATTGCATTGCTGCCTTCTAACTTTCCTCGTTATTATCTGGCTCTAGAGCTGAAAATTGAGATAACATTTTTTTCCCTTGTCCACCCTCACATCCTTTCAGGTGTGTGTAGAGCCACGGAGCAGGCCGAGAAGGTACTTCAAAGAGTTGGTTTTATATTGCATTTAAATTGATGGAAAAATTCCTTAACAACTTCCTTTATTAAGGCCGTTTGCTGTTTGGGCAAAGGGAGTGATTGAAGTGAAGCGTTTTTTCATAAATTCTTCACGCAGACAAATACCACATCAGATTACTTTTTTGTCTGTTTTTTGTTTTTGTTTGGGCAGTAAAGAAAAGCGCAGACAGAGTAGAGGGCGAAATGTTAAAACTTCGTTATCTTATTCTAGTTTTCAATTTCGTACATTCAATCAAGGTCCAGTTTGGAGACGTAGGAACCCAGCTCTCTATGTATTTGTAAGCAGTAGAGCAGTTCTGGGATAGGGACAGGGGTACGAAGGGATGCGGATACGACCAGCAGTGACAGGACGGACCAGTGGCAGCGAGCCAAATTAAAGTTAGCCTCGAAACGATTTCCTAGTGAAAAAGTTTCCGTCTGGATTTTATGATGGTCCCCGTTGTTGTAACCATCTTCTGTGATAGTCTTTGTTATTTTTTTTCATATTTGAAAATTTACTTCCACAAATGGTTGCATCCCTGAGGATTTTGTTTCAGTTGAACACTTCTTAGTCGTTTTTACCCCCATGAGGTGGACGACAAAACATGTTCTCCTTTTGTTTCCTATTTTAAGAATTGTTTCTTTTTGTATTTTATTTATCCCTTAACTTGTTTTTAAGGTCTATAGAAAGTCAGTGCCGTACTTCGGTGGCACTTTAGACACTATAAATAGTTTTTGGAGAGGACACCCTGTGTGGAATTGTAATTTTATAAAAATCTGCTTTTTTCTTTCGTCTTATTCTGCCTCTTACTTACTTACCCAGGAGCACTAAATAAAATAAATAAATGGTGGGGACAAAAAAAAAAAAGAAAAACTTTAGCAATGTAGTAAGAACGGAAGGGAATAATATTAAGCATTCGAGGCACTGTTTTGGGAGCATCGACCATCAGAACAAAATTCTACTGGCTGGCGGGTATCCAGGGAATTCTTTCGATCGAACTGTGTCCGGGTGGTTTAAAGCCGGCTTCTTCGTCCTCGAAGCCCAGACAATGCACTTGAGAATGCATTAATGGGCAGAAAAACAGAAAGGCAGAGATCTCTGTGCCAGCAAAAATGTATAACCCAACGAGGTGAAAAAGCACTAAATTTTTACACCTATTGTTTTCCACCTGATTGAGTTATGGGATCCCCTGGACCAGTTTATATCTGTGGGCCCGCAACAAACGGTGGAAGTAAGACAGTCGAAGTTTTTCGGGGAGTACGACTCAAACCATTATAGCAATTTTTCCGCCATAGGCATTGAAGGTGCTGAAATTTATGAGGGGAGGGAACAATTATTTTTTCCATTTTGGGGAAAAGGACGTAGACCTTTATGGCATAAATGGCGCTAAAAGATGGAACCTAGATAACCAGGGGTTTTGCTGGTACTGCCATAAAAGTTTATGATTTTATTTAGTGACGGACTGACCAATTGGTCGAGAAGGTCATGGCCTAGGGTGACAAATTTTAGGAGATAACATCAGAATGCAACACCGTCAAGCTTTAATTTAGTACGCCTTTTATTTACTTAAGTAGTTTTATAGCAAATTTTAATGCTGGAAGCTTTAACTTTTTTTTAGATAATTTCTGAGTATTTAAAATAATTATTAGAAATAAAAAAAAAATAAAAGAAAAGAAAATCTTATTAGAATATTACATACTTATAAGTGCTTCAAAATATTAGGATATTTCGTACATCCGTATATCCGAAATAATTTCGAATTTAGGATCTCTGATTCAGACCGGATGTCAGATTCGACGGATACTTTAGATTCCAGATACTAAATCCGGATTTGTTCCTTTATTTCATTTACAAATATTAAATAAAATGGGGAAGATAATCGTACCCATATGTAAAAATACGCCAAAACTGTTTAGATATTTGGAGCATATCTTAGGTTTTTCGAAGACCAATATTTATACAACGAAATATGCATATCCGCAAAAAACCATAAATGTGTTCCAAAACATCTACAGTTTAATTTTCTCGATTTTACACATTGGTATTTAATATTAAACCCTATTAGTTTAATCGATATTTATTTCAGGATTCAGATATCTAAATTATTAAAACTAGTCAGAACCGAAAACTATCCGTATATCCGAAACTATCCAGATCTCAGCTGGTGTCATAGCGGCCTATCCGGATATTCGGATAGTTTGAGGATGTCGGATGAAAATTACCTTTTCCGATTCACTAAAAATCGGAATTTAGTTTTCGTATGTCTTCGGGGTTCTTGATATTATTTTAAAATAGCAACGCACTAGACAAATATTTCAAAACAATTTAAGTTAATATGATAGCACAGTCGTTCTGTAGAAAAATTGTAACTTTCATCATTCATCTCTTCCGATGTTTTCCGAAATTATGTATGATATAATTTGCAGAATATAAATCTGAATATTTTTTTTAATTATGTTTGTTTTTGCATCAAGATCAAAAAATTGAATCAAGAGTGAGCCTGAATTTTATTTATAGTTTTTATACCTTTTTTAAAATATGCATAACTGAGCCCAATTTTTCTTTTAATCATATCCTTAATTTGAAAATAAAAAAATCTGTTTTTTGGAGACTATCACATATATTCGCAATTTTGAGCATTATCATATTATCTTTTGATACGAAGGTTTGCCCCGTATCATAATGAATTTATTCAATTAAAATATGATTTGAAAATAGTTTGTTTTTAAGTTACAAATTAAGTATATTAAATTGTTAAAAGATAAGTATAGCTCGATATTTGTGAATTAAGACCCTAAACCATCGAAAATGTGTTGCAAAATTGGGTTGAAAAGATGGGCTACTGCCAAGTTATTCGATGCGGCCATTTAAATTTAATTATATTCCATACCTAGTCGGCATATTTATCCTTTTTAATAAATTAACAAACCTTGAAAAATATTGAATAGTATTTATTTTATAGCACTTTTAAAACGAAACCAGGCAATGGTCCACCCTTTATATATGACAAAATTAGTATGATAAGTCATTTGTATTTAATTTAGATTAGGATCATATGCTTTAGGATACTTTGTTATATACTCCTACAGTAAACGGAGGAATTAGGACACTCTTTTCGCCATTGGCGTTGAAGGTGTTGAGGTTTATAAGGAGGGTAATATCTTACTTTGGGGACAGATCGTAGAGCTTTATGGTATCCGTCAAAAGATGGACCTAGATAACCAGGATTATTTTTTTTTTTTTTTGATGACATAACATTTTATGACAAGTTGACATGGCATCACCCATTTTGTACAGCGTAAGAATTAGTGAAAAGTAACAACATTCATGGCATGACTTATTAGGGCATTTATAGGAATAGAAATTCAAAGTGTTCCCTTCTATTCCAATTTGCCCTAAATTGCGTATTTCGTGCAGTTCATTTATTCACAAAAGGGCTCCCTATTCCGGAGTCGCACATGACCGACCGTCCGAGCTCCCGCCTTTTTTCCACCCCGTCCCTGTTTCTCACAGCAACTCCATATAAATCTTAAAGAATTCGCAAGAAAATTTTCTCTGATGTTTCGATGTAATCCCCCATCGTATGTATATAATCCGACGAATTTCTTTTCTCCATTTCCCACTCTCTCGGTACACATCCGTACAAATCCTTCCACCCGTCCCTCTCCTTTAGCTTAGAAAGAAGGGTCAGGGATTTATTTATATATTTATTTATTTTTTGGTCTTTTTTTTTGCTGGTCCCCATTTATTACGTTGCCATATTTGTCAAACGGGAGATTCGCTCGACTCTTATAAGATTTATTTTCTGTGTCTCTCAGTTTTAGCAATAAAATACCACATAGAGCCTCTATAGAGCTTCTATAGCTTATCTAGATAGTAGCAAAGGCTTTAACATCGATTATTCCAACTTTAAGGATTTATTTTATTTCTAAGATGAAGTAAAACGAATTGCTACGTTCTCGTGTCCAAAGAAGACAGACGGATACGTGCCATAATGTACGGCAGATACTTATACTGCCGGAATTCGGAATCACTCATACGCAAAATTATGGGGAGAGACGATGTTTGAGGTACCAAGAAGGACTATTATTAAAAGTAGCTTCACCCGGCCCTGGATGTCATGATAAATGAATTGGAGTTGTTTTTCTTTGGTCTCCCAGCGGACTGTACACTTTATTTTGAAAGTCGTTCGTTACTTAATTTGCTCCTTTGTGTACCAGCTCCTTTTCCTTTTATCTCTTGGCTGACAGGCCAGGCATTGTATATTGTATAGTATCTTAAGACAGTATCAGAGGCACGTTCATACATCCACAACGCCTCCTTACAATATTTTCTTCAGATCTGGCCATTTTCTCGTTTCTCTTATACTTTATTGTGTTAATGGAGTCCACCGAATGAGTTATAATAATTAGCTGTTTTCTTGTAAGCGTGGAAAATACTAGCGTAATCCGATAAAGGGCTCCTCCTTCGTTCTTAGGCCACTTATCGGAAGGACTTCTGAAATTCTCGTAATTATCACTTTTCCACAGCATCATCAAATAATCATCTCCTTCATCAACGGAGTTAATAATTCTTTAAAACTGCTTCGCAAATACAAAGAAAACGTAAGAAAAAAATTATGAGAAAAATAAATATCTTTTAATTAGCCAGCAGATAGAAGGCAACAATTTTATGATACCAACAATAGCGATGGCGGTTTAGTGTCAGAAGTGGGATTTTTAAGATAACTTTCTATTCACGCCCTCGTTGTGCATTTTATCCCAAGCTATTTGCTTGCATACTTAAAACCAATTCAAAAAAGTTTATAAGCAACTATAAATTAAAGTTAAATGCATCATCTTCTTCTTACAAAGCATGCGAAAGAAAAACACATTAAAACTAAACATGAAAGTAAAAGCATAAAAAAGTAAAAAACATTAAATTTTTCCCAC
Source organism: Dysmachus trigonus (assembly GCA_949715965.1). NCBI lineage: Eukaryota > Metazoa > Arthropoda > Insecta > Diptera > Asilidae > Dysmachus > Dysmachus trigonus. The sequence goes on from OX454320.1 coordinate 15,217,341, forward strand.
GGAGACGTGCACTTTCGGATTGCTTGTTGACTTCATACCTCCGATCCTTGACTCCCCTGGTATAAAATGTTAATGAAGAGGATTTCTGGTACAATAAACTCAAAGGATTTATTTACGTTTCGACCTTTTATCACTTATCCCCTCAATTAACGAAAGGATTGCGTCGAATAATACAAGTGCCTATCTGCAGATGATGCACCGGCTAGTGCAATAAACTTCGGTCGCAGATGCTTTTTGATGTGGTTTAAAAAAAGAAAATTAATGAGGTACAACGCGATGCAGTCATTATATGTATATTTTTCTGAAATTATGGATTCGATTTCAGTTTTTCTCGCAATTTAAGGGAGTTTTCAAATGTAGTACACGATGTCCAATTATGGAAAACAGTGTTAAATGAAAGTAATGACCCTGAATGACTCAGTGAAAATCTAAAGGGGTTTTTCCTTTTACATAAGTTCTTGATCTAATTTATGTTTCTTTTAAGCGTTATGTTGGCCTTGGCATGATAGACGTATTCAAAGTTTCAAATCTCCTTTATTTATATAGCGTAGGATTTTTCTTCTATATATATATGAGACGTATTATAAATGATTTTTTTTTTTTTTTTTTTAAGATAGGTATATTATTGATTATTCTGTCTTTCTAGGTTATGTTGTAGATTTGTTTAACAACATTTTAATTGTAAACATAAAAATTCAAAATAAATACGAGAAATACTTATCCAATTGATACGTAATTTTGTATAATCTTCAATCATATTTTTATTTATCAACTGTAGAATATTTTTTTAAATCTTAAATTTTTTAGAATAAAGCGTTGTTTTTTTTTTTTTTTTTTTTGTCCCTGATGTTTTTCCAATTTAAATGATTCAATTCATTTAAAAATGTTCTCGAATTTAATTTATTATTCTTATATGTATGAAGCAACTAATCGAAAAAAATCTCCAATTATTAGTACGATAATTTGGATATCGTGAAATTAATAATTAAAGATCTAATGGAAAAGTTGCCTCATTCATTTTTTAATCATAAATTGTTTTTTTATAGAGTTTGTGCAGGTAATTTACGATAGCAAAAAAATAAAATATCTCGCTGAAATGGAATCAAATAAATAAATAATCTGAAAAGTGGAGAACTCTGATTATTAGCAAGTCTATGGTACATATCGATTTTTAATCTATAGCATTGCAATTTGGGAAAATAAACGAAATGCGTCGGATGCAGTTGTATATGAATTAATTATAGCATGTATGCAAAACTTGTTAAAATAGTGGCCTTTCACTAAGCATTAATTGACTATAAAAATTATCTTAGAGATTGGAAAATGTTGAAGATTTGTGTTTTTGTTTTCCCAAAATAGTACAAATAGTCTGATAATACTAGCCTTTTTTTTGTGTTTGCGTTTTCTTCTGGCAATTTTTTTTCTATGGAACTTTGCCTGTTTATGATGTTTATTATGAATGTGAAAACAGAAGTATTAAATTCCGTCACTTTTTCGAGAAAAATCGGGTTATAAAGTAAAATTTTTATCGATTTTAGGGATCTTTTAAAAAATCGTTAAAAAAATAATAAAATGTTTTAAGAGCATGCAAAAATTGCCCTCCAAAAATTCTAAGTAAGTGTAATGGGTTTGGGAATCTTTTTGTAATACATTAAGATTTTCGATTACATTCCAGGACCATCGATTTTTCAGAGATGATTAAAATAGGATATTTCTTACATTTAAATTCCAATTTTTTGGAAAACTTTACATGATGGGACATTTTTATTTTTAGATTCGTAATCATCAACATAAATCCTATCGATGACATCTATTTGTTGATTGGGCGCAAATTTTCGCAGATTAGTGTAATTCGCTGGTACTTTAGTAAAGGCATTTTTAGTTTGTTATTTGAGGATCATCTGGAATTTTTGTAAAAGATTTATTATGGTTATTAAAATGATAACTAGGATTATGTCTGCGCACATAATGCAAAAATTACTGGACATATTTTAATACTTTCGGGGCTTGGTCATTATCCCCAATTAGAATTATTAGGATATTCCTCATAGGGTTTAAGATATTAAAGATATACACTAATATACATATATAACATATGCGCACAAATCACGCAAAATCTACCGACTAGATTTTAAGAAAATTTGGTATAGTTATAGCTTATAACCTGGGCTAATATTTAAGATATTATTTATTCCGATAAAATACAGAATCTCAATATGCTCTAGATTTTTAAACTTCATGGGATTAACATAAAAATTTGAACTTTGGGGTTTTTTATAGCACTAATTTCGAATGTACTATCAAAATTTAATATTTCAAGATTTCAATATGACAATCAAAATTTATACAATTCAAGGGAATTTAATGAAATTTAGTACAGAAGGCATTTAGATGCTTTTGATTTGGAGTCCATTATCAAAATTTGGAAATTCGAAATGGCAGATCTAATTCTGTCTGTCTGTTTGTGCATCCAGCACGTAAAATCTATGCCCTTTGTTAACATTTATGATCAATTTTATCTCCATTGTCATAAGTTATTCAATTCGCTTAGTATTCAATACATATAAGGATCTAGTTGCGCATACGAAACAGAGTGTTATCCATACATTTGTATTTAAACAGTTTACATAATCATTCAAAATATATTGTATTGTATTGAATAAGAATTTCTATATCTGCTTCTCAATTGTTTTATGTTGGCAAGAAAATGTAATTTTTTTGCAATTTGAATAACCATTATGAATAATTCCAACTTTTCCAAGTTGAAAGCAAAAATCTCAACGTTTTTTAGTAAGATCATATTCACGTATTTGCAATGAAAGAAAACAAAAATATCTCGTATCGTAGACCAATACGTTTTTCTATTGTGTAAAAAATTCAGAAAACCTTCCACCTTATCGCCCCAATACATCTGCATTTTAGCAATATCCCATGAATTTGATCCACTTACACAATCTATGCGGGCAATATGATTTATTTGCTGACATAAACGCTGATACGACATGAAAAATTGTATGCAAAGGCGGAGATATAACAATAAAAAGCGTTTCATTGCGGAAACCACATAAAGTTAGCACTTGAATTATGGTGGTCCAACAAAAAAAAAACGTCATATATGGCAAAAATCAAAGTGGTTATCACTCCCTTCAGCCGAATTTTATGCGGTTCGCACGGATTTTTCTGCACAAAAATCCACTCATGAACTTTCACGTGTCATCTGTCGGTTTTATATGCAAAACCACAGAGCAAGTAAAAAATCACAAAAAATATATATATATAATAAGATAAAAAAATCTAACACAACAATGGCAAAATAATAAATAAAAACTTCTCTTTCCCTCTGAATGGTAATATTTTTCGTGGTTTTTTCTCTACACCATATAGCGAAATAATTTTTTAATTTCTATACACACGGATTTGGCGCGTACTCTGAATGAGATGAGGGATGCTGGATTCAGGGGGATGCTGGTGAAAGGCAAAAATGTCTCTTTTCCTTTTTATTTCCATCTTAACCAGCGTAGCACCCACTCGGTCCCGTACATACGTACATAATGCATTACACGATATATACTACAGGGAATAGCCGGAGAAAAACCAAAAGCATTGAGTTCATGGTAAATTTTGTAAATTTATTCTAAACACGTCCCCGAGTCTCTTTCCGCCCCGCATCCGCAGTTCGTGGCCCAACATGTGACTTCTTAAAACATGATGGACTAGAAAAACAAAAGATAAATTCCCGAGTTTTCTATTTACTCCTCCTCAGGCTATATAGGGGTTTTTGGGAGGGTTCCGGTCGACTCCTTTAAGGGGATAGAACTGTAGCCCCAGGATAAGTAGTAAATCTTGATTTTGCGGCTAGATGATGATGACAAAAGTGAAATTAGAGGAAATTCTATACGTGCACTCGCTGCTTAATGTAGTCATTTCCCTAGTGTGAGCTTTAACGGATCGAAGCATAATGATTATGCTGGGAGGTGATGAACAACACGAGATATGCATATATAACCCACATATGGGTTGTATATTTACTCAAAAGAATTTTAGATTTAGCCTCACCAAGCTAATTTATTTCGACAATGTACTACTTGACTTCTCATATTTAATATTTAAATTTGACAAAAGTTTATTTAAGTTTAGCAGCGTTCCTCAGGATTCTGATTCAGGATTAGCACCATTGTTGTTTTTCTATCTGTAATTGATTTGGTTAAATTGTTCAAAGCTAATTACATCTAAAGATTTGACCGATTCAATCATGAGGTTGAAATTACTACGGATTGGTAAATTTATTCCTTCTCCCTCACCAAAAAGGATTTTATTTATTTATTTGTCTACCAAGCTCTTTGCTGTACCTCAGGAAAACCATCCTAGCCCACTTTTATTTATTATTTACGTTAACAATTTGTCTCTGTGTTTATTACATTCTCTGTCTCTGTTCGCACATACGTGTTATTCTCTGTTCGCACATACGTGTTATTCTTGTTTTAAATTCTAATTTACGATTCCGATTTTGATACCATTTTCTCTTTTAATGGGCGTCAATTAGAATTGACAAAACTAAAGATTTGGTTGTTTTGGTAGTTCAATAACTGCTTCATATTTAACTATTAATAGTTCTTATATCAGGCGACATTTTTATTGCTGTTTTGGTAACACCAATTCTTAAAAGCGCCTATTGCGTTTCTGCTCTTTTTACGTGTCCAATATCAATCATCCGTTCTATCCTTCGGAAACTACCCTGGAATAGCCCTTCTTACTCTAATTGATTTAAGCTTATTAAACTCCACTTTCTGGAACATCAACGCAATATCTCCAAGATTTATTTTGCTCTAGATTGTCTTACAGGATTCCGTGCATTCTCCTATCTTGCTAACATTTTTTAATATTTGAGTTCCTATTCCCTTCTTGAGAAATCGAGTTATCCGTAGAAATTCTTAGAGATATATAATAAAACCGATTTGTTCAATGTCCCGCTGTATTGTTGAGACGTTTGAATTCATAGATTTCGATTCATTAAGGAAGTGTGTAAAAATAATCTTCCTTAATTCTTATATATAACTTTATCTATTATTTTAATTTTTTTTTTTGTGTTACATTATGTATGTACAAATTTTTGTTAATTGTTTCGCTACAAGATATATTTTTTTGGAAATTATTGATTAATTGGGAAAAATATGTAACAAAATACTTTAGTAAAATATCTAACAAAATACTTTATTTTTATAATGTTGACAATCACCAAACTAATTTTTGATTTATCCAAGAGGCATCACTTGCAGGCCATCAGTTAGATTACCATTTGTTATACACTATAGCCTTTATTTGCAAGGTGTATATAAATACTATATGCAATTTTTGCACTAAGTAAATATTTACACTGTGCATTTTGTTTTGTTAAATAATTGTAATATATATATTAGGGTGCTTTTTTTTCGCGACTATTTTTTTTTTTCAGTCCCACCTCGAAATTTTGTGGCTAATACGTAAACAAACATTTCCTGAAAATTGGAGCCCTTAAAAATAATATTTAGTACTAGACCAAGACGCATAAATATTTCTCATATAAAATACACGTGAACTTTGATTATTTTTCTTCAAATCTCTACAACTCAGAGGCATTTTATGGCACAAACTTGGGCAATGGTAGCATTTATTCAGAATTGAATGCTCTATAAAAGTGTCCATTGCGGTGTAACCCTTACTCCCACCAGCGAGGTAGTACGGGTCATTAACCCCAATTTTTCCATGAAATTCTCGCTTTTTGCCCCTATCTCGTAAACAACAAGAGTTACAGAAAAAGTGAATATGACAAACTTGTAGCAAATTCAATTGACTCCAAAAAGTTCTTGAACACCAAATCGCTAACATCAATATTTCTTGAGATATTGGGTTTTGAAGTTGAGGTAGTGTTTCTACAATTTAGCTCAATAATCCATGACAATTCCACACTACCTCAACTTCAAAGCCCAATATCTCAAGAAATATTGATGTTAGCGATTTGGTGTTCAAGAACTTTTTGGAGGAAATTGAATTTGCTACAACTTTGTCATATTCACTTTTTCTGTAACACTTGTTGTTTACGAGATAGGGGTAAAAAGCGAGAATTTCATGGACAAATTGGGGTTACTGACCCGTACTACCTCGCTGGTAGGAGTTAGGGTTACACCGCAATGGACACTTTTATAGAGCATTCAATTCTGAATAAATGCTACCATTGCCCAAGTTTGTGCCATAAAATGCCTCTGAGTTGTAGAGATTTGAAGAAAAATAATGAAAGTTCACGTGTATTTTATATGGGAAATCTTTATGCGTCTTGGTCTAGTACTAAATATTATTTTTAAGGGCTCCAATTTTCAGCGAATGTTTGTTTAGGTAGGTTGTAGCCACAAAATTTCGAGGTGGGACTGAAAAAAAAAAAATAGTCGCGAAAAAAAAGCACCCTAATATATATTATATATACTGCAAAATATGTATAAAATGAAGAATACTCAATGAATTTTAAATACGTTAAATCAGCTTCCATACATTGGATTTCTTTTTATCATTTTCACTTCCAAGTCATCCATTAAATTCACAATTTATTCGAATGTTCAATTCCTGTCTCCAAATTGAACAGAATTGCTGAATCGTACCGGGTTCAGATCTGTAACATTTTATTCATTAATATAATACTATATGTTGTGAAAATATAAAAAAGATAAATTCTGGTAATTCATGTGGTTACCACTGAAAAAGGTCCCATTCATTAGGACCGGACAGCTGTAATGTGGTGTACAAAGAAATTTCCGATTAGCTTCCAGTGCATAATTAAAGCGGCCACAAACCGCGCATACGAGTACATCCAGCAAATAACATTTTAATCAAAACAATTGATGTCCATTTCGTCCGCCACACAATCACATTTTTTTCTGGGTGTGACAAAAAATATAAAAATAATATTAAAAATAAAAGGAAGTCAGTACAAACGACATGAAGCGTAATTAAATGCATAAAATCCAGTAAATTTCCATTGTATCAACACTGATCGAAATGGATGGGAACAAATAGGCTGATGACAATTTTCAGCACTTTACGAATTTATCGAATAATGTAAGGATGAATAAATAAAGAGTACAAAAAAAAAAAAAAAAAAAAAAATTGGGACCTATTGAGCTCTGTTGGGCGCATTTTGGGGTGCACTCAGTTGCACGGTATGGTCCTATGGCTGTGACCTACTAAGCCGAGGTCATTGCGAGTTAAAACAGTGCCACTTTATTTGCCAGTGCAATTTGAGTTTTAAATTTTTTATTAAAATTCATCCGTCTGCTGGACTGTTTCTTGCCACCGTCGCCTCTCCTTTTTTTTTTTTGTGCAACTTTACAAGTTTCTGCATGATGCACAAAATTGAACGTTAAACTAAATGCATCGTAATAAAAAATTTACCATAACTGCATCACTCGTTATGACCTGCATACGTACATATGTCTGGTCCCGGTGTATTTTACAGGCCGGGCAATATCCATCTGAAGGGCTGGCATGCAGCATATTTCCCGGACTAGATAGAGGGTTTAGCTAGATAGATAGGTGGCGAAAAAAGGAGTTGTAGGGTAGAACATATACATATACATACACACTCCTCTCCCCGAAGTTCTGGCTCTTTTGCCTGCTTCTTCACCCTGTCAAGGTTTTTGTTGTTGCTGGCTTATTTTTTTGTTTTGTAGTGTAGCCGGAGGTTTAGAAGCGGACACCTTTTACCCGAGAAAGGGTTCCTCTTCCCTGGCAACAATGGATGTAGCAATCAATTCAAGTGCACTGCGATTTAGAGCGATAGCGCCGAAAACTTTTTGGCTACCCTATGACCTGTTTCTTCTTGAGCATGCCTATCACTACACCCGAGGCTACTAGAATAGTGAAATGCGGCAAAAGAGGATATATTTATATTTTTCAACAAAATAACTTGAGCAAATAGAGGCGCTGTTGTCTTGTTTGCACCAGCTCGAGACCGGGTCCGGCGATAAATTCTCCTTTCTGACCTGGGGCACCGCATCCCATTCTATACGAGTTGCAATTTTGCAACGATACGAACCGAACATGTTAGTCCACATTACACCACATATTGGAGCACTAGGGCTGTGGGATGGCGGCAAAAGTGAAATTAGCTGAACAAATAAGAGAAATTTCGATAGGTGGTTGCCAGCTGGTCTATCGGTTAGACCACTCTAGGAGGTGCGATGGAAAGCGGGCATTGTAGGGTAGTAAATCATTTTATAAGGTTCCTGTAAAACCGGTTACGAAACCTATCCTAATTTAACCCAATGAAAGTCTCCTGGTTGCGCAAATTCATTTATTTAATCGAAAGAATGCAATATAGGTACATATGCATAGTATATACGTAATAGATATTCATTTTCAGAGTTTCCGAGGAACACTTTTGGTTTTGTCATGTCTGTCTGTCTGTATGCTACAGATTTTACGCATTTAGACCTACACTGAGAAAAACAAACGATTTTAAAAAAATGGACCCAACATTTTCAAATATGATTTTACGCCAATGCAGCAAATTATTAATTTAACTACGTTTCGCATTAAATTCTGGATCGGTAATATGACAAAAAATAATTTTGACCCTACATTGTAAACGTCTTCCTAACGGAATTCTTTATTTCTGTTATTAACTATATTTGCTTTTGAATTAAAAGTATTGACTAAAATTGAGTAAAATTGACTATCTAGATCTTCTCATTCAACTATGGTTTATATTTACTTTGATTTGAATGCATAATATAATTGCTGTTATAACGAAATACTGTTAAACTTTAAAATATAAATCCAGTTTTTAGGATTCTTACCTCGAAATGAAAAAAAGCAATCCTTTGTTGTCCGTCTGTCTGCCTGTTCGTCAAGACCCTTTTGCTCAGGAACGGCTAAATATATCGAGTTAAAATTAATATTAAATACTAAAATCAAATTGCAAATTTCTAACTCATTGTAATAAAAAGATACGGCCTATTAAAGTTTTCTTTCATGCTGAGAGATTAATTCACTGACTAAATGACTAGAGTAAATTCCCGCTCACCTAGAATCTTTAATAGAGTAAAGGAAAAAATCCGACAACAATTAATTTCTAATTCTATGTGGAGAGTTGTTCATTTCCCGACACCGAGAAACTCCTCAAAATTCGTAGAGCTAGTTTTTTAACATTCAAGTCTATGTAATGGTATAGACCACTCAGTCCTATTCGCACTTGTACGCCTTTTTTAATTTCGTTAAGACTGCTATTTTGAAAACTTTATAAAAACATACTGAATCAGAAGACGAAGGCCTTTACACTACCATGGACCTTCTGAGACCTCTTAAACAAAACTTCAAAACAGAAATAATAATTTTTATGAGCCCAGAAGAAATAAAGGAATGCGCTGAATTGTATTTACAACGCTTTTATTAACTCACTTTCTCTGTTCGGGACAAATCTTGCAATCAAATTTTCGACTAGTTCTAATTAAGCTAGATCTTTGAAATTATGGACACGTGTATAAGTCCGGTAACAATGAAATATAGTATATCGAATATCGTTCTAAATCAAATATTGGGGACGCCCCAAGATGGAGGATTACTTTTTTGTTTATAACGCTCTTGATATGGGTATCAAATGAAAGGGTTACAATATTTATAAAAGCGTTGCATTACTAACATTTACGAAAATATTCGAAATTCATATAAATATATTTTCATATTATTTTTTCTACTATTATTTTCGTAAATATTTTACGTATAGAGTAGACTACCTGTTCAAATTGTCTCAGTAACAACAGCTATATAATTTTCAAATGAATTTAACTTCATTTATTGCTTTCGAATAAAATAAATTTCTATTTTCTTAATTCTAATTAATTTTTCCTGAAGCAATTGAAGCTGAAACCTCTGACCCTTTAATCCCATTAAATCCTTGGACATATCTCTACTTGATTTGTCGTGCGATATCTATCCAGGTATACATTACTGAAAGCCACAAAAAGGATCAATGCGAGGGAGTAGCTCCTGACTGGATGATAAGAGACTACCTAAGAAGATTATCCATTGTTCAAAGGATACATTAAATATCACCTTCCCGTCGTCGCCACTGTCTGCTTGCCCTAGTCCAGGGAAGCGCAAGTAGCCCAGAGGCTCGACAATAAGGAATTCATTATTATTATCGTCAACGGCGACTTCTACTTTCTTAGTATTATTATTTTTTTCTTTCCAGAGCTAAGGAGGAAGGAAGTTTAAAACAATGAGCAATGCAGCAAACTTAGTTTTGAATTCGCCTCGCCTTACCTTTAAGGCTTCATTTGAATGTCCTTTTTCTTTTTTTCTTCTTCTTTTTCCTTCGAGCCCTTAATTCCCTTTTATTCTCCAGGATGATGCTCTGCGCCATCCAGCCTGGCCTAACGGTTGCTCTAATAGCAGACAGTGTAGTCAGGATGTCGTGGTGTAGCCCCTGGTTCATAGAGCTTCTATAGCCTATACTATATAATACTTTCGTCTGACTCCAGAATGCACATAGCATTAGCATGAAAGTTTAATTGTGTCATTCAGCTCCCAGTTTGGGTTGAATGCACAGGCCTAGGGCAATTCAGCTGGCCGATATTTGTGCTGGGCATTCGGCCCGATTCGCCCGTTTGAGGGGAAGGGAAGGGAAATTGCGATAACAGGCGGCCACATTACCGGAGCATTACACAGGCGTGTACCCGTTAAAACCCTATAATCAACCTTGAAGATAATTTCGGCTGAATAATGTACACACATGAAACAGTTAGGAACGCACGGACATACAGGGTGATTTCATATATCCACATATAAAAGAAGAGGGGAGTCCGCTTCCGATTTGGGGACACCAGAAACGTGCAGTATACCTGGCCTCGCCCATATCGTCTACATATTTACGTAGAGTCCTGTAGAGGATCGTGCCACCCTGTGCCACAATGCTCAGGTCCACCCTGTACACCTCACAATAATGCCGTGCTGCAGAAGATGGAAAGTCAAAGATTAATTTGTTGTTTATATCATTGCGACATGCGGGCGGGCGTGCACCACTACCGGAGCTAAAATTGTACAAACATTTGTTTGGATTATCTTCTTAATGTTATACACCGAGATGAACCAGAATTTCTTAAGCTTAGGCTTGGGCGTGTGTACGCTCGCCTAATTGCGCTCTTTCTGGCTCCTGTGCCGATGTGCAGCCAAAAGATTCCAGAATCTGGCATACCTAACCTCATTCAGGTGGGTGCGCGCCCTATATCTTATATAATATGCTCTTCTTCCTTCTCCGCGCGCCGTCATGAATTTTTCACATTTCGTCTATTTGCGGCAAACTCTGTGCCCCTCCTCTCCCTCGGGCCCTATTATGTAGTGCGCGCATAGTTTACGTGCTCGCATGTACCCCATCTAAGCCCGCACCCCGCTCGGGAAGTCTCAACAATTCACCACATTGCAGATTTCCCCCCACGGAAATATATCTATCAGATTTAAGCAAGATTTATGAAGCACCTTATGAATTAGATTGCTTCTATGCATGAATACTGATGTTAACTGCCGGATTTTGGGACCCCGATTGGCGGGCTAAGCCTCGCATCATTCGGGATATCGTAATTTTAATTAAATTTATGTGGTTGCATAAGTTTTGTGAGTAATCGAAAATAGCACTATCTTATGATTTTTTACGAATAGATACATATTAACCCATTAATGCCTGAATAACAAAAAATTGTACGGCAACTTCGAGGCGCTAACTTTTATCGAAGGGGAGGTCAATTCTTATCGAGACCAACTTTTCTAGACGTATTTTGAGTCGCTCGACACGATCCAACAAAAAAAAAGTGAAAAATAAATTATTATTATTGTTTTTGTGCAATATTATGTAAATAAATACCTTTTTCACGTCATTTTTTTTCGAAAAAAGACTGATTTAGTCGGGAAAAAGCAACTTTTTACTGCAATAAAGTGCATAAAACGTGTTATTAGGACTTAAACTTCAAAAATATACAGGCATTTAATCAGTAATCAGTGACCCCAAAAACCCCGAATACCCACTTTTTTTCGAAGAAATTGAGAATTTTGCCAAAAATTGTTCGCCATCTTGGATCCGCCATTTTGAATAACGAAAATCTGATAGCAAATTCGTAATCAGTGACTCTTAAATCTAGTGTATATACATTTTTGGGAATAGTCGAACATATTGAGATAAAAAAAGTGATCGAAAGTAATACAAATATACGTTACATTATTGCAATTTTTATGCAGCCTAATATTTTTAACGAAAAAAATGCCTGCATATTTTTTAAGTTTAAGTACTAATAACACGTTTTATGCACTTTATTGCAGTAAAAAGTTGCTCTTTCCCCACTAAAACTGTCGTTTTTTCGAAAAAAATGACGTGAAAAAGGTATTTATTTAGGTAATATTGCAAAAAAACAATAATAATAATTTTTTTTTCACTTCTTTTTTTGGTTGGATCGTGTCAGGCGACTCAAAATACGTCTAGAAAAGTTAGTCTCGATGAGAATTGACCACCCCTTCGATAAAAGTTAGGGCCTCGAAGTTGCCGTAAAATTTTTTGTTATTCAGGCATTAATGGGTTAATTCATTACACGAGGAAACAGTGGTTTTTCGGCTATAATATCAGCCTACCTAATGATAATGGCAAAATATCAAAAAATTATTTTAAATAAAATAAAGATCTTTATATTTTAGATCTTAATTATGTTTTTATATTTTATTTTAAGTAGCAAAAGTCTAAAACCTTAGGAAAAATACGTACGAACTATATTATAAAAACAAAACGTGTTCCCAGATGCGGTGAATCTATAGATAAAAGTTTTAAATTGGGTCCTGTTTTTGAGAAAAATAGGATTAAGAATTAAAAGGTTACAGATTAGTACTATTTTATAGTTATAGTTTAGAGTTTAAGCATTCAATTTTTCTTTATTTTTTTACACATTTCCAAAGAACTACTCAAAATACGGATATTCTATTTTTAACCCTATTTTCTTTTTGAAAACCAGCACCAAGTTACAAATTTGGTTTTTGAATTAATAATCTACGAAATTGATGCTCTAGAATAGACCATTTATTGAAACAAATTTATTTTCGTCAAATTCTTCGATGTAAATCAATATCATAAAAATTACGTTTTCTTTTTTATGATTTATGATTATGGAAATATTCAACAAAATACCTTAAAAATTTCCAATTATGTAAATATTTGATAATACGCAAAAATAAATTGTCCATTATCTAAGGAATCGGTAATTCATCGGTCAGAAATTTGGAAATACTCAACTAATTCGTAATTTTCAGTAAGAAATTTTTGATTACTCCATCAATCGGTAATTTATAGTCTAGAAATTGGAAAATACCCATTGACGTGTGATATGTCATATGTTATGTGACATGCAGCATAATTATATTTTATATGTGACAAAGCACATATTAAAAGCTACATATAACATGTTAGCACATACAGATTTGAGATATGTGAGAAGGTACATAACATATGTTATATATAAAGAATATGAGGGAAGCTCAATACAATTCACATTTTCCATATGACATGTTACATGTAATGAATAAGAGAGTTGTGATAAAACGAAGCACATATCTTAAGACACATAAAGTGTATATGTTAAAACAGATATCATATGTTCTTTATGACATGTCACATATAGTGATATATGATATATGACGAAGATTGTATGATTTTTGACATTTAATTTGACATAAAGCGATTACGAAAAGGATTTGTAAACGAAAATTAAAAAAATCACTAACTTTGTTATATAATTTCAATATACAATATGTACAAATATAAGCATTTATTTAGCAAATAAATTCCTAGAACAAAACAACACGAACAAGTGCGAGTACTCCCTGAGGCTTCTGTTTCCCTTATAGAGGGTGTTTTAAAATTCAAATTGAATAACTTTTGTAGGACAACTTTTGGAAATTCGAAAAAACCCGAAAAAAAGTAATCATACCCATAGCATTTCTTTCTATGAGACCTTCATTCGTGCCAAATTTGAAGATTTGAGGTCAACATGAAGTGCCCTATAGGTTTTGATGCGTCAGCCCCTAGCTCACTAAATCTGTAAGTAAAAAAATACACTTTGAAAGGCCGTATCTTTGTGTTGCATTGAGTTGGAAACTTGTTGGTATTAATGTCAACTCGATGCCTCTAGCCATTCCTGTGGAAAAGGGTCTTGACCGAAAGACAGACAGACAGACAGACAGACGTGAAAGTGATCCCATAAGGGTACCTTTTTTCATTTCGAGGTATGAAACCCTATAAATGAGACTTATTGCAGCCGAACCGATTTATAATGCACTCAAAATTAAAAAATCAGCTTGAGTTTTGTAGATGATGATATCTTTTTTATTTCCAAATCTTTGCATGACAAATTTGAATTTAGAAGCATGACAATTTGGAGCTGAGCATTCGATTATGTATTATTTATTAAAATTAATGCTGTTACTGTCAATTTTGAAGTATTTTTCTTCTTGTAAAATATATATGCACATAATAAAAGATCATTTTTTATCGAAAAAATGTATGCACACTCTTAATGGTAGTTAACATCAACTAAACGATTTTGGATTGTGCCAGGGAAAGAAATGTCTCCGTAGATTTATGATGACGTTCCACCTCAAGTTCGTGATCGGATTGAGAGTCAGCAGCAGAGCAAATGCTAGAATCACACTTTAATAGCTCCACTCTCGAGTGACAAATAGTCTCGGTGACAATTTTATAGCCAGGCGCCATATCTCCGTTCTTTTGTGGTGCAATGAATGCACCAAATAATAATAAAAAGTAAAAAAACCGGGAGTATCCTTCGAGTACCCACCCCCGACGCCTGTACGTGTGGGCAAGTGATAAACGACCTTAAACAATTTATTATATCTTCCCCCGCCAAGTGGAAGGAAGTTTTAGCAACAATTGCTGGCGACGAGATGCTCCTTAAAGATGAATTGTGTGCCAGCAGCCAACACAACAACAACCACAAAAAAATAGGGAGAGGAGGATTAGAAAGAGGGTACCTTTGAGGCACTTCAATTCATCCACACATACCCCTAAAACCCCCATACCAGATTTCTATTCATCAGCGTCCGTTGAAAGGGCGGTGTATTTAAAAATGAGAGACACTTTGACCCTATCGATTATTGCACTCTTCATTGATTTATTGATTGAGCCCGGGTAAGTGACGGTAAGTGACCCTTCGGTGCCGTCACCACACCCTCCACCCATTTCAATTTCTTGAGAAGATAATTTCTTATACATACAATTTTACTTTTTTCGCCTATAGTCGAGAAATTCCAACGTCCGCTTCTTCAAGTCAGATAAACAGCAAAGTAAAAAAGAGTGATGGTTCCTCATTTGGATTTAATTTTGCGTCGAAGGGAACCCACATAGATGATGAATTTATTAGGGAAGGACCAGGACCGAAGGGCGGCCTCTGTGCCCTACTTCCTGGAAGAATAGATGGATTCCTGGATAGAGAGGCAGGTGGCAAAGTAAATTACTTATAATCTGGGTAATAAAAATGCAAAGGGAATAAATGAGCTTTGTGCCTTGTTATGTCCGTCTCTTCGTGTAGAGATTACCGGGTATTTACCTTGACTACTTACTTTCTTTATTATTAAAAGAACGGTCCACGGAGGGTGGAACTAGGAAGGAAAAAATGAAAAGATACACAAAAGGCGAAAAGAACCAAATCTGTGGTGAGTGGCAGCAGTGACTGCTAAATTGTGGCTCAGTTATCTAAAGTGGATCATTTTCTTAAGTATTTCTGCAGAAGTTGTTTTTAAAACGACGTATTTTTTCACTTTTTTATTAGATATCTTAAGCTTTTGTTTATGCCGAGATTTTCATTTCTTTTAAAATTAAAGCATAGCATTGAGAACTATTGTGTGTTTTGAAAATGTTCTATAGTAAATTAACTATAGGGACAAAGTTCGGGTATAATTTAGTCATTAATTTAAGTTTAATCTAATTAATATAATATATTTAAAGTTGTTAAGAACAATGATAGGCAATTTTATACTCTTAAGGCATATTTTTACTTTGTAATACGTAGGATATGTGAATTAACACAAAAGGTACGTTCACAATCATATACTATAACAATTCTGGTACGTTGTTTAGTAAACTCACTTTCTAGAATATTTCCAATAGTTGCTAAATTCAAATGTAAATTCAAATAAGGGACGGCAATACTCGGAGATGCAAGGGCGCTGCGCCGTACAGTGGACCAAGCGGAAATTTTTCGTGTTTTAAATCTTTCACTTTTTTGTTTGTTAACATAACTACACGAAATGTTGTATAAATAATATTGAGTATATTGTCGTATTCTTATTGGTAAGTATTTCCAATTGGTAAGTATAAAACTACATACTTATACGTATAAGCTTTTCCGCCGAATTTTTGGTTGACAATTTTCTTAGAATCATAAGACGTTAGATTAGAAAATGATGAGCTTAGTGCTGATCATAGCCTTATTAATGAAAAATAGGCTTCTGATATAGGAAAAAAGGAAGAAAAAAAAAATATACCTTTATAGCTTATATTAAAACGATAAGAGGCTGCAATATATATGCTATAGATAAGACGATGTAATAGTTCACGTACACTGTCATCCAAAAGTTAGTTGAAATTAACATATACAGGGTGATCCATAGGAATGTGTGAAAACTAATTAGTCACTATTTTTTAACAAATGGAGAGATCGGTAAAATGTAAATAATTTTTAATAAAGGAAAGTAATCATTTTTATTTCATGTCCATTTTATTATAAAAAAATTAAATCTATTTAATACAAACCATTAATTTAAAAATATAGTGAAAAACGTGAATTATCAATAATATATATTTGTGAAATGTGAACCATCTACATAAAAGGTATCTACTTGCATTTCTTTGAATCTTCTGTCGCCGGAGAGAAGTACAAAGGGATGTTAGAGACCAAATCCTTTCTCATGCGAAAAAGAGGAGCCGCGTTAAATCTTTTTTTTTTATTCAAGACGGAGCAGCATCTCATCGCACACAAGAAGTATCATCAATAAATTTTATGGCGATCGAGTTATTGGCCTAGGGTACCCACGCTTTGCTAGGGGAAAAGGAATAGAATAGCCACCTTACTCGTCAGATCTCACCTAATGTGATTTCTTTTTATGGGGCTACATTAAAGATTTCTGCTATGAAAATAACCAAAAAACAGTTGAGGATTGTATTAAAGACATTGGGAAGATCGTCAATGGCATTTCAAATGAAACGTTAGAACATGTGTTTAATAGTTTTAGAAAGCATTTGGATATTTGTGCCAATTTAGATGGTTAAAATATCGAAAATATGTATCATTAGTAACTAACGTTTTTCATTATATTTTTAAATTATGTAATTGTTTTGTATTATATAGATTTAATTTTTTTATAATAAAATGGACATGAAATAAAAATGACGACTTTCCTTTATTAAAAAGTATTTACATTTTACCGATCTCTCCATTTGTTAAAAAATTGTGACCCATTAGTTTTCACACATTCCTATGGGACACCTTGTATGTATTAAAGATAATATTACTTTTCATAACACTTCTTTCATCGACATCGACAATTTTGTTTTGATTTCTGGTTATTACGCTCTATTATATTTCCAAAGGGATTCCGAGAAATTCTTTTTGCTAGCTGCACTGCAACGTCAACAATGACTCGAGGTACGACAGTATACCTACTGCTAAAAGTCAGTTGAAGTATAACACTCGAGCGTGGATATTTTTGTTTGTTTAGAAAAATAATTTCGCGTTCTTGCGTCTTAATGTTATATGAACACTTATTGATTCATTCGTGCCAAAACTTTAATTTTTAAGTTCTTAAAATTTTATAATGGCTCCTAGACGTAAGCTTAGTATAGAAGAAAGGGCAAGAATTGTATTTGAGTATGAAAGGATTAAAAATTATAGTGAGGTGGCAAGATTATTTCGAATTAGTGTTGAAGGAGTGAGAAAAATAATTTGAAAAAGTGAAGAATCTTTAACACTCGCTGATAAACCTCAATCCGGTCGTCCACGTGTTACTACTCCTAAGGACAATCGTCTTATAGTGCGTCTATGCAAAATGAACCCACGCATAATCGTCAAAGAAATTTAACAACAATTAGTGGAAGCGGGTACTTCAGTTTCTCAAACTACAATGTGATTGAGGGCAAAATGACTGCACACACATATTGTGATATTTTACGTGAAAATTTAAAAAAAACTACTGATGCTATGGGATTAGGTCGGGCCTTCATATTCCAACAAGATAACGATTCTAAACATACTGTTCATAAAACTAAGCAGTATTTTCAAAAAAATAAAATAAAGTTACTGAATTGGCCTTCCATCTCGCCAGACCTTAATCCTATTAAACGTTTATGGGATGAGATGGATCGTAGAATTCCTACAACCTTGAGATGCAACAAAGCTGAGTTTAAATTAAAACTGTTGGACACTTGGTCTAATATACCTTCAACGGCTTTACAGAATCTGGTGGAATCCGTGCCACGAAGACTGAGAGCTGCACTAGAGAATAAGAGTGGTCATACGAACTATTAAAGAAAAAGTGAGATTTTTTTTTTTTTTTTAACATTTTTCTTTATAACTTCAACTAACTTTTGGCGTAACAATTTAGAAGAAATTATTGTATAAATTTTATTTTGTATTGATGGTGATTACAAAATTTGAAGTTAATGTTATTTGATCACTGAAATATTAATCTTTAAAATACAATGGATGTATTCACTCAAATCGATACATGTTTATTTTACTTAGCCTTTTTATTTTTCATAGAGTAGTTTCAACTAACTTTTGGAGGGCAGTGTACAAGAAAGTTTAAATTGATTACAATTACACGTCGATAAAAAAACAATAATAATCTTGAAGAAAGATGCTCTACCTGTCTACGCGTACTCGCAACCGAAGAGCGAGCGAGCTAGCAGGCTCTTATATACTACCATGATCAAAAAGAAAGTGGATTTTTGACCGTACAGTGCCATCTGCTGTCCGATTGTAATAAACTTTTTTTTTTTTGTTGGAATAGTAGAATCTTTATTGACATTCTCTATAATTTGGGGTGTTATACATATACATTTGTGGTAATCAAAAATCTTTTTGCCTGTTTTACCTCTGTTGCGTTTCTGTTATTGTAAAATTTGAATTTGGAATGAACATTAGATTCAGTTTTCGCAAAATGTTGTCTATCATCTTCCAGATTTATCGAATAAATAAGGCTAAGGGTTTTCTCGTTCCAATCTCGAGAATCTGTAGCCATCTGTGCGTAGCTTTGTTTTATTTGTCTATTTGGTGTATTCTTAAACAAGGACACTACATATTATTTTCAAGTCATCTGAAAATCGGGAAAGGTTGTAATTATTGAATTGAATTGAATTTACTTTAGTTGGTTTTATACGTTATCCAGAATGTAAGTATATGATTTAATTTACAGAGTTTGGACTTATGACTATTTAATCCTTACAATTGTGATATCTTACTTCGTGTAGGGTGTAATTCATTTTTGATTATTTGACGCGACTTGTAGGAGGAAAAATGGCGAGTAAAACTTCTTTGTGTATAATTTTGTCTAATCCTTACCTATCCTAACCTATTCTAATATTGATAGACCTATTTTGGGCCTGCATTTCTAGTTGAACTATTTAAATCCTTTAAAACTTATATACATATACCCACTCGAACTTTTTTTGTACATATATTGTTAGTTCCAAACTGCCGAAATCATACCTTTATCATATATATTCGTGTGATATATGTATATATAATATATTTTTTTAAGTGACAAAACTAATATAAGGTCCATATAATTTGATAATTTTCAATTGGATTTTTATTTAACATTACTGAGTTTTATTTTACATATCTTTTTAAAAAATCGTTGCATTAAAGTTGTAAAAACCTAATATTTACAATAAACCGATTGTTTATATTGAGGTTTAAATAGCATATCAGTTTTGAAAGATTTATTGTAAGATCTTTTAACCTGTTTTTTACCAACTAGCTTACCTCAGAAATCGGATACTTTTTTTTCCCCGAACCCCAATTCGGTCGAATTGCGTCCAGTTGGTACCCAAATTTTTAAATCATCACTTAAATCCCCTGTCCGCATTTTCCATTTATATTAGAGCGTGCCCTATCATTTGGGACGTTCTGTGCTCCTTGCCTTTAAAAGTGTAAATATAAAGTTTCATAAATATGTACATTTTTATTAATACCCCCGAAGGGTAGGGGACGTTGTCTAGTTGAAGGTGCGCCTTTTGGGCCGAAGCGGAGCGCCTCTAAAATGTATGAGCCGAGCCGAACTGTCGACCTCTGTGCCAGCCTATCAGATGCGGAAGACATAAGTCCGGCAAAGTAAAAGGAGTAAAATCTTCAGATATTAATCTTAATTTTTTTCGGGTCTCCCCTTTTTCGAAAAAGTACAAGGCATAAATTTTGCGAATTTATTTTCATTTCTGACAGTATAGCCGGAGAATGGGGCTTTTAGTTATATGCGGAGGGTTTAGGCAAGTGCGGCCTTATTATATAAATTTTAAGAATCCTTCTGTTTTTTTCGGGCCTATGTGCGTATATGGGTGTGTGTGTGTGTGTTCGTGAGCATATTGCAAAAGACAGGCCCCCTGAGTATCCTGCTCGGTTCTTTAAAGTGCTGCTTGCCGTAGCCGCTTAAGAAAAGTCAACTTTTCAGTCTTCTAATGCAAATATGAGCGGATCCTGGCCGCCTTCTTGCCTTCTTCTTTTCATGGTGAATAATATCAGGCAGTGTCGCGCGCATCGCGATGTCCCTTTTTAGGTGTTTTTTTTTTTTTTTGTATTTTTTTGTTGTACATGTCCTCGGTAATAAATCATTCCACTTTATCATATAAGACCATCTTTCCGTCTTTTGCTGGTAGAGGCGAAAATCTTTTCCACTCCACGCCGAGCATTAGCCAGCTTTTTGGTTCCACTACCACTAATGCATGGCAGCGCTGCCATTCGGTGGTATGGTACTGCTGTTCCCACTGAGATTACATTAAATTTTCCGAAGGTGCAGCATTTTTGGTGACAAGATAAGCTGCAGGTTTTATGCCATTTTACCATTTTGCCAATTTTTTTCTCTTCTTCTTCTTCTTCTTTTCTGCTTCCTCGAGCTTGTGTTCGTGGCATTAGACACGGTCATTTTTTTTTTCTTTTTGAAAACGTGGGTAAGCCTCGCACGCGAGGTAAGGTGCAAATCCCTTCGAAAAAGAGTAGACAGGAAAAATAGAGGTGGAGTACTACTTTTCTTGTTTACCCATTAGACTTTTAAAGCAATGGTTAAATGTATATGTCGACACCTTCATAATGTTCAGTCGATTTCGCACTGTGATAAAATTTGTTGGATCAAAATCATTAAGCTTTAAATTCTCAAAGGAGATGCTTATTTTTGTAAGGCACTTGATACGAAGTTGTTTGTACCCAGCAAACTAAGCGATTCGAATATGAATTATTTAATGTGAAGAGATATTGGGTGGTCCATAGGCTGGTTTCTTTTTAAAAAAGCTATAAAATTAACACTGTTCATATATTTCAAAGTTTGTTGATTTATTGAAAAGAGTAAGCCTTCTGATAAGTTATGGAAAGTGATTTCATTTAAATTGCTGCCTCAGCTGGCGGGAGCAGCCCTTTTTTTCAACACCATTTTGCAGCAAATTTGCAATTTGGTTTAGAACCCTCTTTCAGCAATAGTTCAATCAATCTCGTGTTTAAGTGAATTAGTCGTTTCTGGATTGTCAGTATAACGTCGATCTTTAAAGGCGTCTCACAAAAAAAGTGTAACGAAATTAGAATTTTCTTCTCAAAATCTGCAGTGTTTTATTAACATAGCACTGACTTTGAGGAGATAATTTTTCAATATTTCCCAGTGTTGTTCAAGTCGAAATCTATTCACTTCGTACCGTGCAGATATAATACTGTATTTCTGGCAATTTTTTGCGTGCAAAAGAGCTATATGTGTCAAAATAAAAAGTAATTTAAAAAGAAACCAACAGATGGCCCACATTTTATGAGCGTTTTTTTAGAAAAAAAATGACTATGAAACTGAGAGTTTATATTTATAATCATGCATTCAACCGTGTAAGATATCCTTATCAATTAATCAAAAGAATTTATATTGTTATCGCAAGAACGTGTTTTTTGAGAATCAAATAAATTAAAGAACTCATTTTAATCGTTAAATTTTTTTTTTCTTATACTTATTACTTTCATTACCAATTTCTTTTACCAAGGCGGTCATTTTTGTGCAAGTGAGTTCCTTGAAATATTTAGTTTACGTTTTTTTAATTAGGAATAATAAGGAAACTGAAGAGAAACCACATTATACCTGAAATAACCCACAGACCTGCTGCAAAGTCAGCGCGGGTTTTAATTATCTACGGGCAAAGGACATTCTCCCCTTAAAATTAAACTTGAAATAATCTTATTAAGCCTTTCACACCTTTAAAAGCGAAAACCTGAACAGTATGGAACACCTGTTGTCCGAATAGTGGGAAGACAGAACCAAAATTTTGCTCTATCCCACAGAACTTGAAGCTTAGCAAGGTGGATTTGTAATGTAGTAATCCCCTGTTGGCCATATTAGATCCAGAAGGATATGCATGTCGTCCAGAAGTACAGAGGTCAGATAAATTCCGAAAGTCGAGAGAAAATGCATATGGCTTACTCCCTCTCGGTGGCTACGACTTGCAATTGCAGCCGCTTTATGTTTTATCAGGTTACATCCCCAGATGACCCTAGAGCATGTAGCTATGTACTTTTTAAAAAGGGTATAGGTATGGCTTAATGAGTTGGTCCTTACTCGTTTGAGCTGACATGGTAGTATTATCGGGCTTAGTTCGAATTGGAGCAGAACTCATTTGATTTTCAACTGGCTTTTTTCGTTTTTAGTCTTTTATGGAATCACCAGAGTTGTAAAAGAGCGGAATCTAATACTGCGATCAACTCACCGCTTAACTCAAAAACTGAGACTATTCAAGTTCTAAGCGAGTGGTGTAAATTCAAATGCTAAACGGGCTGAAATATTTATTTGAGTGCATAAAATTGCGAGATAACTTTAAAGTCTGAAACCAGAAATAACAACTAGGAACACATTATGGGCTCTATTATTAGGCTCTGAACTGGAAAATGTGTTTTAGTTGAGTCGAGGGCGCTTAATATCTCAGAAAAGCCGGAGTGAAAAGCTATAATTTGTTGATACAAAAAGTATAACGTAGAAATTTATCTACATATATGTTTCATATGCCTGTCCGAATCTAAGTTTCCTTCTTCGCCTTGGGTTTTTTTTTATAGTATTATTAAATCTTACGTATGGAAATTAAACGAATTAGTAACGCTTACTGCGATTTGACAGTTAAGAAATGGTAATTATTATTACACAAAAATAATAAATATTTCACTGCACTATTATCAATTAGTAGAAATCACCCTATTAATAGTATATAATTTACTATGAGATATTAGTTAAAATATAACTTCTAATCATAGTTAGGTCAACTATCAAATTTTACTAATTTTCTGAATTGAGTTCTTTATGAAATCTAAAAAATATTGAAAAACCACTAATTTTTTTTTTTCCCATAAGTTTTAAAGACGGGAAAATTAGGTATTCGAATTTGAATTTTATATATCACTAGCTGGGTTACCCGGTTTCACCCGGCGTTGGGTAAATACTTACTAATTTAAACACTTCTCAAATGTTCTAGTTTGTTATATCCTAGAAATTGTTTCAACCCGAAAACCCCTTTATGGATCCGCTATCTTGAATTTCAAAATCTTAATAATATTAAAAAATAGTGGCCTTAAAATAATTATTATACCAATTCTCATTCAAATCCGTTGAAATCGAAAAATTTTGGTCGCCATATTGGATCCGCCATATTGAGTTTGGAAATTTTTCTAATATTCGAAATAAGTGGTTCCGGAATAATCATTGTAATAATTTTAATTAAAATCCGTTGAAATCGAGACATTCGGTTGCCATATTGGATCCGCCATCTTGGATTTACAACTTTTGATAATATTCGGAATAATCATTCTACCAATTTTCATTAAAATCCGTTGAAACCGAGACATTCTGGTCGCCATGTTGGATCCGCCATGTTGGATCCGCCATGTTGGATTTGGAAATTTTGCTAATATTCAAAATTAGTGGCCTCAGAATAATCATTGCACCAATTTTCATTAAAATCCGTTGAAATCGAGAAATCTTGGTCACCATATTGGGTCCGCCATCTTGGATTTGTAAATTTTGATAACATTCAAAATCAGTGACCTCAATATAATCATCGTACTCATTTTCATTAAAATCCCTTGAAATCGAGAAATATTGGTCGCCATATTGGTTCCGCCATCTTTGATTTGTAAATTTTGATAACATTTAGAATCAGTGACCTGAAGATAATCATTGTACTAATTTTCATTAAAATCCGTTGAAATCGAAAAATATGGTCGCCATTTTGGATCCGCCATTTTGGATTTTTAAATTTTGATAATAATCAAAATCAGTGGCCTCAAAGCAATCATTGTACTAATTTTCATTAAAATCTGTTGAAATCAGGAAATCTTGGTCGCCATATTGGATCCGCCATCTTGAATTTCTAAATTTGGACAGCGGATTTGAAATCCCCATCCCGCAAAACCCCTATGTACCAATTTTCATGAAAATCGTTTGAAATTTAAAAATTTCAGCCGCCATCTTGGATCCGCCATTTTGAAACCCTACGTATTATCCGAAAAAAAATTAGCCTATATGTTAAGTCGGAATATGTACTACCTTCGGACATAAAATGAAAAATATCGATGCAAGCGTTTAGGCGTGATTGAGCAACAAACAAACAAACAAACAAACAAACAAACAAACAAACGAACTTTCATTTTTATATATATACAGGGTGTTCAGAGGTGGGAGGTCAATACTGCAGGGGGTGAAAGGTCAGACCGAGACAAGCAAAAAATCGTATGGGTGGGGGGGGGGGGGGGGGGGCATCTCGCACCGTTTGGCAGTTACAGGGTGATTCGTAAATCAGGATTTTGCCTTATATGGGAACCGCTCTTGTATTTTTATCTTTTTTTCTACGCATCGCAGCGGCCCCAAACTGATTTAAAAAAATCACTATTTGGAAGCCCTTTCCAAAAAAGTTTACACCACCCCTCTATCCCCAACCCCTTGGCCACAATCCCCCCTGGAAGTTGAAAAAATTAACTTTTATTTCACGATTTTTCACTTTTCGCCCCACTTTTCTCTGAAATTCATGTTATTAACATACCCACTTTTTATTTTTTTTAAGTTGCCTATCTAATTACCTTTCCAAAAAGGTGCAACATGCCCAGGTAGAAAAGGGTTGCAAAAGTCCTGAAATTAAAACATCCTCACAGGTACCTAATTACTTTATTGCACCATAATGGAAAAAGTCGTTAAGTAAACAATTTTTATGACAGCAAGTTCGGAAATGTTTGTTTAGGAAACAGAGGTAGTACATTTTTATTATTTCAGCAAAACAGTAATAAAATAATAAATGTAATCTCGTTAAATAGCGTTATTAGTTTATTATATCCAGTATTGACACCTAAGTATCCTGACGCTCCGTTTCTAATACTTCGTATGAATTATGGTATAAAAATGGGTAAGATTGAAAGGACATTGACCACAGTTGAAGAAGCAAGCGATAAGAACGGGTGTTTAATAGAGAAAATTAAGATAAAATGGCAGAATTCAGTGTTGACGAGTATGCCGATATAATTTACGTGTACGGTTTAGTAGAAGGAAATGATAATGAGGCCGTACGAGAATACCAAAGGAGATTCCCGAATCGGCGGGTACCCAACAGAAGGGTATTTTCAAGGACTTTCAGAAGGTTAAAAGAAACCGGAAGTGTAACCGCCCCCAGAGCAGAAACGCGAGCAGGAAAATCGGCCGATTCAGCGGACCCCGACCAACAAATCCTCAACATCGTCAGGAACAGCCCTGTAATAAGCATCAGGCAGGTCGCACGAAGGTCAGGATTGTCTTCAGGGAGAGTTTGGACCGTTATGAACCGAGAGGGACTACATCCATACCACCATATCCTGGTCCAAGCACTACAGGAAGGAGATTCCGAAAGACGATTGCAATTTGCACTTGGCTGTTCGAGTCTGACATCGAAAACAGAAGGTTTCTAGACCGAATTCTGTGGACGGATGAATCGCAATTCACCCGGGATGGCATCACAAACTTACACAACCTCCACACCTGGTCAGATGTGAACCCACATAGGACCAGGTGTCGGTCCTTCCAGCAAAGATTTAGTGTCAATGTCTGGGCTGGCATCATCGGCAACCAGTTGATAGGACCCTTCATCTTGCCCCAAGTGCTGAATAGTCAGCTATACTCGGACTTTTTGGAGAATACCCTTCCGGATCTGTTGGAGGACATCCCCCTGGCCACCAGAAGCGCAATTTATTTACAACTCGACGGAGCACCTGCGCATACTGTGAACATTGGTAGGGCAAGGTTAAATGAAAATTACCCAGAGCGCTGGATTGGACGAGGTCACCGAACCTTACTCCACTGGACTTTTTCTTATGGGGAATGATGAAAGATGAAGTTTACTCAAGACTAATCAACACTAGAGAAGAATTAGTTACCAGGATTGGGACTGCAGCCACGAAAATACGGGAGAGACTGGTTACCATAGTCCTGAAACGTGAAATAAGACCAAGGCTACTTGCATGCATCGAAACTGGCGGAGAACATTTTGAACAGCTTTTAAAGGACAAACGTTTTAATTGTAATTAGTTTTTAAGCAAACAAAATGTATTTTTTAGTTAACTTCAGTATAATTTCTTAAAAATTCAAATTATCATGATTTTCTGTAAAAGGATTTTTGTAAATAAATTTTCGTATCCTTTTCCTATCTGGGCATGTTGCACCTTTTTGGAAAGGTAATTAGATAGGCAACTTAAAAAAAATAAAAAGTAGGTATGTTAATAACATGAATTTCGGAGAAAAGTGGGGCGAAAGGTGAAAAATCGTGAAATAAAAGTTAATTTTTTCAACTTCCAGGGGGGATTGTGGCCAAGGGGTTGGGGATAGAGGGTTGGTGTAAACTTTTTTGGAAAGGGCTTCCAAATAGTGATTTTTTTAAATCAGTTTGGGGCCGCTGCGATGCGTAGAAAAAAAGATAAAAATACAAGAGCGGTTCCCATATAAGGCAAAGGTCTCCTCACTACCAAACCTACATTAACAACGTTGAGTCTGTCCAACGTAAGTTCATTAGATTTGCCCTGAAGGATTTGCCTTGGGTCGATCCAATTTGTCTTCCCCCTTACGAAGATCGACTGAAGTTACTCGACATGCATTCTTTAGAAAAACGTCGTGAAGTTGCTGACATAATATTCGCTCACCAACTTATAACAGGTTATATTGACTCACCATCTCTTAAAACTAAATTCGTATTTAGGGATAACCCTCGTAACCTAAGGAATCTGAGTCTTCTACAAACTAACAATTGTCGAACTAACTATGGTATCTATGAACCTATTAATCGCATGTGCATAAGTGTTAACAAGCATGCTGACTTATTTGATACATGTCTTAATAAGCATGCGCTGAAAAAATACTTGTTTCGTCATCAATCATAATATCATTTTTGTCGTGTGATACGCACGAATTCTTGTTCTGCATGTTGTATGATGGTTTTGGTTTTACTAACAGAACCAAATGATGATGACAGTCTCATACTCATGCAGCTCTGCTGCTTGTAGCTTGGACTAAGCTGATGGTTAAAAAAAATCCTGATTTACGAATCACCCTGTAACTGCCAAACGGTGCGAGATGCCCCCCCCCCCCCCCCCCCCCCACCCATACGATTTTTTGCTTGTCTCGGTCTGACCTTTCACCCCCTGCAGTATTGACCACCCACCTCTGAACACCCTGTATAGGGATAGGGATTTGCAGTATCATTTAAAAGAGCTTGTTTTATGGAATACAATTATGTTTTTTAAATATTACATTTAAAATTACATTCTGAAAAATATGCCAAAATAGGATATCCCTCCCACCTTAGTACTCTACCTAAAATTTTATAAATTTTAGGGAATATAATGGCTTACTTGAAGTTTACAGGAAAATTATAACGAATATGGTTCCACATAAAAATTACCACTTTAATGAAGCAAATTGAGAAAAGAAAACTTTGGTATTATTGCGAAAATTAAGGAATAGTTACGATAATGCCCAGTTAGTAGATGCACACTCTATGGTATAAGAATAATGGGTGAAAATAACAAAATATAAAAATTTATCTTTTCCTCTCTTGAGTGCCTGTCCTGGACTTGCAAGACTGTCTTTAAAATATTAAAGTCTGTCTTGAACGAATTCTGTCTAGAATGTAAACGTCTTAAGCTTGTTCGCTCATAACTTCAGAAACTGCATTTTAAATTTGTTTCTTTCTTTAGCTGAGCACAAAAGAAAGGATTTCCCTTAAAATGTCGTGTCCCTTTTAGAAAGTACAAAGAAAACGTGACTGTCCCTTACCAGTTGTTGCTTTTCATTTCTTCGTTATTTTATTTCGTTGTCTTTTTATTTTTCTCGTTAGAACTCTTCCTTGGCAGGTTCTCATTTAAAGTATTTTTCCATTATTTCCTGAATCCTTCCACGATTTCATCTTACAATTTTCGCTTATGCTTAAAAGGACGTCAGAAAGGTGCTGAATGCTTCTGATGGTGCTACCGGCGGTGTTCTGGCCGGATTTTTACTTTTTACTATGCAGATGGGTAACTATGGGGCTTTTACACTTTATTTATTCATTATTTTCCGGAACTAATTTTCACACGTTCTTTGTGTAGTACATGCACCCATCCGAGATGTTGTAAAAAGCTGAAAAAACAGGGGGCGAGCAACACTGCTCGGTGAAAGTAAGTGCTTTTTAAGTGGACCAGCGTTACTTTGCACTTTCTTTTTGGAACATTGTTGTAGCTGGTTATTTTAGGTTGAGTTAGGCAATTTCCACGGCTGGTCCAGAACATATATTCACGAAAAATTTAGTTCTGTGTGTCATAAACAACGACTTTATCTCAGCTGGTGACGCCTTTTATGGGGGCACAGAGCACTCGGTACATGCGAAATCTGCAAAAATAGTGCTCAGGAATTTTGCAAAAAACAAAAACCTTTTATAAGCCTTTTTACTAAACGTTGGGTTATTTACCGCGTGGAAATGGGGAAATGTGCGTATGATATAGAATAATATTTTTTTAGGAGGTACATTTTTCAGGTTTAAAGTTATAATAAGTTAGTCAAGATATCGTATGTTTAATGCAGAAGAATATTCATAAGTTTTCTTTATTTACGAACCGTGGCACCATATGGTGCCACCGTAAAAGTGTTAAAATTAAGACCTCAAAAAGGCGACTAAAATTTTGTAGACAAGCCTATTGCATTCAGATGTATTTAAGGTTAACTTATCTTTCAACTCAAACATTTTTGAAGGTACTTAAAATCAATCAAAACTAATTAAAATTGTTATTATTTTCAGGGCATGTCCGCAAATTGCTTAGTCAAGGCTTGAATTGATTTCAGCTACAAAATATAAGTACAATTAATTGTAATTGTTACAGACATATGTTTTTGAGAACAATTGTTTTATTGCAGAGACTAAACAAAAGGTTTTCAAATGAATTGAGCTGCAAGAGAGAATTTGATAATGTACTGGGCTGGGACTTGCAGAAAGTTATGAAATTTTGTATTATTATTAGCATTTTGATTTTATTTGGTTTCCTACAGAATTTTCAGGCACTACATCCTGATCAAGATCAGTCCAAATTCTGTCGCTGTTTATCCAAATTCGGTTCACATCTTGTTCTAACCTTCTTGCAGCTTCCATTATTAATTAATATATAATATCTTGTTACAAAATTTGCCTTCGTTATAATTTACACTTTGAACAGTAATCGGGATTAGGGATTAGCTTTCGATTCTCCTTTGTGAGGGTCTATGGCAGAGAAGCCTAGCACCATACTGACAAGATCGGCTTGGATTTTTTATAAGTCAAAAATACATTAAATTTAATTCCGGCCACCTTGACCGCCACACCCATTGAAGCTTTCAAGGCTTGTACATATATTTAGGATCGAACTCAAGCATTTTCATGTAGCCCTAAGTATGGGGTAGCTATAAAGATATTTAGGGAAGGGATTCTTGTCCGTCGGCCTTATTCCTCAAAACAATAAAACGTTCGTTCCAAGAAATAAAATCCTGAGGAAAGAGGTTTGAATGTTCAACTCCTGCCAACCTGGTGCAAGCAGCATCATACAAAACCAGCCTCTTTTTTTAAGCAGGTACATTTTCTTTATAGAAAGCGCCCATACATTTACAAAATGTGTATATTCTGCCGCATTGATTTTTTCTCCGAAACTCGGAAAACAATACGATATGGGCCAATTACCATAAGAAAAATTTTCCAAGATTTTGACTATAAATTGTTTAATTCAACCGGCTTTCGTGCGAATACACAAAAGAATTAATAAATAAACATGACTTCATTTAAATTCGCTTTAAAAATTTAAAAGCGTCCCTTTTCTCTTACGAAGCAAACCCCCTTAGGCTTTTATTTAAGGGAAAACTTTTGAGTAAAACAAAACTTCCGTCAATCGTCTCAAAACCAAACAAAAAATCAGCAAAAATCTGATGTAACATGTCCATATGACCCGGATATCATCGCATTTCCAGAAACTTTTTCGCATATATCTAAAAGATACGAAAGAGTAATTGGGATCCATGGGGCTGGTGGCGGGGGGTTGTTTACCGCCATTCTTCGGGTCCATTCCCATCGTTATCGGCAATATCACTTTGTTGAACAATTAATTGCTGGCGCTGTGGCGAGTCCCGCCCCCCGGAGTGTGCTTGCTTCCGGCGACATTGCAAGGATATTTCTTTTTTATGTGTATTATATATTGTGTACATGGAAGGGTAGAAAATGGTTGCTACGGGCGAAATCAAAAGAAAAATGTCTTACTATACTCTTGTGTGTTTGGGATGCTTTCAGATTTTTTATATGTTTCATTTTTAAACAATTTCCCAGCCAGGTTGCTGCCCTACTATATGAAGCCGGGCGATGGGTCCGGGGGTTTGGGGGGTAAGGAACAGAACGAAACCGCATGCAATAAAATACGTTAAATGCGTTCAGAGCTTTTTAGCTTTGATTTTCAGTCTCCGAATCGTTTTCATTTTATTTAGAGCCGAACAGAAAGGAAGAAAAGCACCTCTCGGCTGGATGTAGTGTGGCTGGTTGCCGCGCCGCGCCACACAGAGGGGAATGAGAGGTTTGGTACAGGACGAGACCCTATACCTTTGGCGTAGGGTTGCCATATTTTCGCAGGGCATTAGATAAAAGCTTTTTTTCTTCGTTTTTATTTTTTATTTATATATCTATTATATATTTGTATAGAAGCACATAGTCTAAAGGTTAGGTTAGGTTATGTTAAGGTGGCTGCCTACTGTGATACTGTATGGAACGACCCCTATGTCTAACCAGAGAACCATTGCGAGCCTCTGATGAAGTCCCCAAGGTCCAAGGTCCCTGACGCACTTTGGCGCCAAGATCCTGGTATCTGCTAAGGCTCTTGATCACTGCTACGACATTGTCATTGGCCTACCTCTTGAGCGAGATCAGACTACTTGACCTATTACGGTCGAGGGTTGGCCAAATTTGCCTGATGGTCACATCTAGTGCACACACTCTAAAACTCAGAATCAATTCAACTCGAAGAAAAATTCAAAGTCCTAACTATGTTAACATCAAGGTATTGTTTTCCAATGGAAGTTCCAACAAATACAAAGAGGACTAGGCTCGGCAACTCCTAAAAAATTCACCTCGAAGACGAAATCTAAATATCCCTAAAAAACATTAGATCCAACTTTGAAAACCTCTTAAAAGTCTTTATAATCCAAAATATTCTATATATGTACAAATATACAAATAATATAAGACCTTCCAATAACAAATTTTATTTACAAACTTAATAAATGTATAACTTCTGAAATTAGGTATAAAAATTGCAATAAAAACAAAACTAATCGGTAAGATAAAAAATGCTCGAAATCTGAATTTAAAAAAAATGGGGTTCTGAAAAATGTGAAAAGCCAATAATAACAACATATAATTTTAACGACTTCTTAAGTTACATCTTAATGTGTAGATTTTCTTCATGCAAATTTTTAAAAAGTGGACTTAAATATAACACTTTCACGTGTCACGTATAACAAATGTGATTTAATGTAAGAGAATTATGGTTATTATTTAAATAATATGTGAGTAAAAATAAATTTAAAAAAAGATTTCGACAAAAAAGAATTTAAAGTCTGACTAAAAAATAATCGCAGACATTAATGCGGGTCGGAGGAAATGTAACCACACCATACGTCAATGTAAACAAAAGTTTAATAAGAACAATTAATAATTTTCATAAATTTTACTATAGCTTTATTGTTGTAACGCAAAATGATTAATTTTTGTAAGCCTCAGATAAAAATTAATTAAAAAAAAATATTTCAGATAAAAATGTTTTGTTTGGATTAAGGTTTTCGTTACATTTTTGAAAAAAAAAATTTGAATTTTTTTTACACAAAGGTGTTCTTTAAATGACAGAAATACTGTCCTAAACCCGTTTTAAGAAATTCGTACAGGAAAAAAAGTTATACCTATATTTGTAACGGTACCTCTACGTGTTTTGTATGCAACAATTTTATAACAAAAACTTTAAACGCGTTTTTCTGGAAAATTGCCCACATCTGTAGCTCGAAAACTACTCAACGGATTTTAATAATTCAAAATATTGGGTCGTCAAGGATGAAACTTGTAGTTTACAATTTTGTCAACTTTGACAGCTTGTTTATTGACAGTGACTTAATATTTTACCGTTTTCTTTTTTTTTTTTTGTTAAGAAGTTACACATGTTGCCCGTAGAAGTAAATTATTCCAAGCTCTAAAAAATATTACTAACTTTTTTTAAAAATTATTTTTTTTTGATAATGGATTGGTCGGAAATTCGTACTGTCATGAATTATGACTTCTGACGTGGAACTACGGCATTGCAGACCGCGCGAAACATTAATAATATATATGGCTCTAGTGTTACTACGCAGCTAACAATTTCAAATTGGTTCGCCAAATTTCGTACAGGTAACTTTGACCTCACAAATGAGCAATGCGGTCACCCAGAGTCAAAGGCCAATAATGACGAACTAAAGGTCACCGTTGAGTCTGACCCATCTCAGTGCCTATAAATGGCAAAAGTGTATAAACACTATGGGTGCATACTTTGATGAATAAAATAATTCCTTATATTTGTAAGTGATCAACCAACTTTGACTTTTTTTTCTACAAGTTTCATACTTGACGACTCAATACATTCGATTCGTTGTGCAAAGTTCTTGTAACTAAACCTTTAAAAATATTATGTTACATACCCCAATTTTTTTATACAGGGGTAGTTTACACAAAAAAAAGTGTTTTTTTTTTCTTTGATTTTTCAGAAAAATATTTATAAAATGAAATATTAGAAATATAATGGTTTTTAGGTTTAGCTACTAGTTTTTAGTCTTATGAATAGAATTCCGTTGGAATTTTTACTCTATGAGTTACAGGAAGTACTAGAGAAATACAGGCGTTATGAAAGTGACTTTTGGAAGACGTCCTCTGCAGTGAACAAGACATACTAAAAAGACATTGTAAAACAAAATTGTTTTTATATTCTCCATATGTTCTACTATAATATTTAAAAGGAATTAGTTTGATAAATGTAATAATTTTTCACAAAAAAAAAAAAAAAAGTGTATTTTTTTTCCAAAAATTAAACGAAAAGTCCTCTTAATTTACGACGACGACTGTCCAAGGTATGTAAATAGCTAAAAATCCCAAAAACTTTAACTTCCGATTCCCTTTTCGCGTGACCACTCATATATGTATAATAAATGTTTGTATCACTTTTCTCATCTTCTTCCAAGTCTTGTGTCAAGTCATGCCATGTATAGTTTCATGTATTATTTGATATGGACATGTCATTTATGATGTCATGTTTTATCATGCACCATGACATGTGTTAAGTTATTTTGACATGTACCAGAGCAAACCGGAGCAAAAATGAGTAAACTTCCTATAAAAATGTGGTGTTAAATTGTTTATTGGTGTTAATTTGTAGCCTATATCCACAGGTAAGACATAATCTTGATGAGAGAATTAGTCAACTCGGCCTGGTAGTTTCTGAAATTGCTTTTGAAAATATAAAAAATAAAGATTTTTGTCTTAAATAATTAGTGCTAATTGGTGCAAAAGTGTTAATTAATGTTAATTTATAGCCTATAACCACCGTGAGGTTATAAACTTGCTATTGTTGAAAGAATTATCCAAACAGGCCCAGTAGTTTTCAAGATTACCTCGTACATATAAGCAAGCAATCTCTCTTTATATATTAGTAATAGATTAGAGAATGTAATGGAATGCTTTTGGAAGGTTAAGTAGTAGTTAGAATTCCGCTGGGAATTGAAATTAAATAGTGATTGAACAAATACAGGTGGTAACTCCGATCCTACTGCAGACCGGCACATCCTGTGCGCTTAACCCGACACCCTGTGCCGCCACTACCGCCGTCGCCGTCGCCGCCGACGAGGACGAGAACGAAGTCGTCTTCGTTGTCGTCGGTCGACAATTGTTGGGTATGGTTGCTCCTACGCCAAGGACCTGGCGATGACGTCTCCGGAATAACCTGCTCCATCGTGCTCTGTATGAGATGGGAATGGAAACGGGCCGCAGCATCTCTGTATGTTTTCTGGTGGAAATTTTCAGCGTGTCGCTACGGTTGGGAAGAGTTCCACACAAACAGGTGCACTCCACGCCCTGACGGGACAGTATGCGGCCCTTTCACTCCTTACGGCCACCCATGTTAACCCCAAAAAGGGAGCAAAGGACTATCATCGCTATCGGGCTCCTGTGACGGAGGCTGCGCTCTCTGGTCGTCCGTCGGGGCGCTTCACAGTATTACTTTCTGACGTTCCCGACGCAGGTTCTCTTGTTTGTTTTTGCGGGAGCAGCTCCAGTAGCTGGGCCCAGGACTGAGGAGCGCCCCAAAACAGCAGTGCCAGAGCAGCAGTTCCCTACACGTGTATAGCTAAACAGGCAGTTTGTGTATTTTCCAACTCAGCTGGTAAGGTTCCCGAGGGGTGGGGGGTCGGATGCAAAATAATTCCAGGATATGTGAGGAGCGGAGCACCCTATCCCACCGGTTTTTGTGTGCGTTCGGCTCGTCTAAGGCTGCTCCCGAAACGAAAACTATGTGGCTCTGGTTATGCTGCCGCTGCGACGGGTGCTCCTGGTCCCCATGTTGGGGCTCCTGTCTTCCCTGGTGTGCCGTCGTCTGTGCTCCTGATTTTCGGCACAAAATTTCTGCCCGGCACACACAGCGACACACTTCGGCCTCGTAAGGAAGCTTTTCCCTTATTTTGGGTCCATACAAAATGAACTCAGAATTTTAAATGTAGTTCCATGGAATCAAGGTTTGGCTAGATGAGAAATTTAAAGATATTTCACTGGTTTCTTCGAACGAATTTAAAATGAATTTCAGTTATATTTTTCTTTAATTTAAATTTTATGCATGTAGATGGATTAGTATATAGATTAAGATCTGCGTTACGCCCAATAATACAGGCCGACAAAATTTAACCAACAACTAGAAATCAGACTATATATTTCCGAAAGTTTTTGACACGTTGAATCCGAAACCGACCTCAGAATTGCTTTATCGCGTAAGTTGTTCAAGAGATTCTAACCTAAAAGTGGAAAAAACGAGTTTTCGTAATATTTGAAGTTATGTTGTGTCATGGAGTAATTTTTTAGGTTAGAATCTCTCGAAAACCTGAAGTGATGAAGCAATACCGAGGTGGATTCGGATTTAGCGCGTCAAAAACCTTCAGGAAAGTATAGTCTGAACTCTAATGAAAAACTAATCCCATAAAACAAACCTTGACTATGATTTTAATTAACTTATATTTTATATACAGTGTGCGCAATTTCTATAAGCGCAGCCAGTTTTATTCATGTTTAAAGAAAACTACTTTTTATTTTTCAAAACCGATTATGTAGCATAAATTGCCCATTGGTAAATATTAATTAAATAATATAAAACATTCATTAAAGTAAGTAATTACTTTATAATAAAAATAAATATAATTAAAAGTCTCTTTTGACTGCGCAATTTCTATAAACGCACTTTATATTATAGTCTTTATTTTAAAAGCTTAACGAAAAGAAAATTTTTTTATATTTTCTAAGTATTGTGTTTTACCTCCTTTGTTAGTTATAACTTGAAAAAACCTGTTAGACATCGAATTTATTAAGTTTTTAAACAAATGTTCATCGATATCATTCCAGCATTTCAAAATATCGGCTTTCAGTTGAGATAACGAAGAAAATTGTCCACCATTTGCGTAAACTCTTTGTGCCATGATTCCCCAAATGTTTTCCATTGGATTTAAATCCGGACTACGTGATGGCCACTCCATTACAGGAATATTTCTTTCGCTAAACCATCGTCTTGTTTCGGCAGAAGAATGCACAGCGGCGTTATTCTGTTGAAAAATCCAATCTTTTTCCATATTGTCTTTTAAATATGGAATAAGAGATTCCTCCAACAGGTTTGTATATATGGCAGAGTTCATTCGGGTGGGAACAAAGCGTAAAAATAACTTTCCTTGATAAGAAAAGGCACCCCATAACATTAAACTACCAACACCAAAATTACTACTTAGACGAGGCGAATCGGGTTTCCTTAAATCATGCCAATAAGTACTCAATCCATCTGGACTATCTAAATTAAATTGTTTTCCGTAAGAAAAAATAACGTTTTGCCACTTTTCGTCCTAGTTCATGTGGCTTCTAGCAAAATCTAGGCGCGCTTATTTATGATGCTGTTGCAGTTGGAGAGATTTGGCCGGTTTCTTATATTTAATATAAGTAGTGTCCTTCAAAATTTGTTGAACTCTTCTTCCTTTAATTGGGAGTTGGAATTCCGCTATAATTTGAGCTGCACTTAACTTTTTTTTCATAACTTCTTCTCTTATTTTCCCAATATTTTGTTTGGAAATTTTGGGGTTCCCTCTTGGATGATCCCATAATCCATTACGATTGTCCTTTTTAATAAAATTTCGCACCACACATTCTGAACATCCAATTCTCCTTGCAATTTATCTTATACCAAGACCAGTTTCCCTAAACGCACGGATTCTGACGCGATCATCGTTGTCAAGGACCTTTCCTCGGGGCATTACAATAAATCTTAAGAAATAACAGTAATTATACAGAATTACGCTAGAGTTTGAAAATAAATATGAAACTCACATGAATTGTTTCCTAAAAAGTTGCAAAATTACTTTGCGTTTAACTAGTAATACTACAAAAAGAAACTGCGTTTATAGAAACTGCGCACTCTAAGATCAGTTGTGAAAGATTGATCTATTGCATTCACGCATTGCTTGATATTTGGAATTGTTTAATTGCTTTTATGAATAGTTATAAACTTGAACAATTGTCTTGTAAAGAAATTTTGTTACTATATCGCTTTATTTCAGTGAATTGTGCATTTCACTTGAAAATCAGACGTGCGCTTATAGAAATTGCGCGCACTGTATAGTATTATATAGTATTAGAATTTTTTCATTAAAGCTATGTTTCAAACCCTTACGATATCTAGTTATTTTTCAAATAAATTCTCAATTTTTCGAAATCTGAGGTCCTTATTAATAAAATGTCAATTCATAGTCCAAGCTGTTGAGATTTGGAACATCTTGCTAGATTTTTGACTGTTTCAGTAATTTGATGTTCCTAGATAGAGTTAAAAATTTCCTTATTACTCTGAATTGTATTTCCATACATGTATATAATCCTGTACAGGATTTAGAAGTGTTGTTGTACTTATCTGTGTAGAGTTAGATAAGATACTTTTAATTGAATTGAATAGTCATCTTAAATTTTTTTAATGGTATAAAAACATGTAAACTTGTATAATTTTCCTATCAAGCATTTTCGGTTAAATATTGTAAATTCTTTTGCTACTTTTAATTTGTTCGCATTACATAATGTATTTAGATCCAAGTACTATATAAATCTTTCAATAAGATCAAGACAACTTTGTTTTTTTTTTTCCTTGATTAAAACACTAACATTGTTTCAATTGTAGGGCGTGGATTTAAATTCCCTAGCCCGCATTTAGTTCGTTATTTCTCCCGTTTCAGCCGGAGTAAATCGTCGGTTTCTCATGTTCCACAAATCACGCTTGCTGCTTTAACATAAATACCTCCCAACAGTCTATCATTCAAATCCCCAAAAAATCGATCAATTTCCGAAATTACACTTTAAGAGAGATATTAAAGACCTCTTTTCATCTCAACTCCTCAATTCCAGGAAAAAATTACAAGACGTGTATGAATGTCGAGCCACCACGCTCTATTAATTACATCCCACAGCAATTCCTAGTATCTATTTAAAAAGTAACCCAACCGATTCGTGGAACACATTGACGGTGCAAAATATACGAGACTTACGTTTACCGAATTTAGGCTTTTCATCGTACCCTAAAAAATCGCTCACGAATCACACTTTAGCGACTAAATTAAGATTTGAGAAAAATAAATATCAAAAATAAACCGGAGCATTTTGAACAATATGCATGTGTAAATACGTCATTAAAGATATGTTTGTCTAGCTAGAATAATAAAGCTTTTACTTCTGGAGAATTCTATCATTAATGGATTTTTGTTAAACTTGTTTTATTGAGTTTTTAATAGTTAAAAATATAATATTAAAAGTTTAAAAATTACATATGCAACCTAACTAAAAAATTGTCTTCTCATGTTCAATTTCAAAATCATTCAGTGATTTTTGCATCACATACCATCCATCTAGAAGTTAATACAATAATACTTATACTAAAATATATCCCTTCACTTCCAGTTTACACAAGAAAAATGCATTTCTACAATTTGAAGGCCAGCCTTCTAATGAAACGATAACTATGCTATACGCTTGCTGTTCGTTACGAAATTTTCGCAGAAGATTCAGTTAATGTTCATTTTTAAAATGGGAGCGGTTAAAATATTCGGATTTCATTACTGCGATT
Organism: Dysmachus trigonus; assembly: GCA_949715965.1. Taxonomy (NCBI): domain Eukaryota; kingdom Metazoa; phylum Arthropoda; class Insecta; order Diptera; family Asilidae; genus Dysmachus; species Dysmachus trigonus. Next base: position 15,256,550 of record OX454320.1, read on the forward strand.
GTTTGACCAGCTGTGTGGCATGTTGCGCACTCTTGCTGAAATCACATCTCGCCCAAATCCAATTCTTCTAATTTCGTGATTGTAAGCCATCACACGCCAAAATTTTGCTTATTAATGAACATATTGAGACAAAAATCAGCTTAATCGCTCAGAATGATTTTGAGATAAGGATCTTCGTTAAGTTTTTTATAGCCAAATTAGAGAAATTATGTCGCAGTTCTTGAGCAAAATATGCTCTAGTGACGTTTGGGAGATACCAGATTTCGCCTTGCATTTATTTGTCTTTATTGGAATGGCAGCATTATGAAGTGAATAATTTTATTCAAATTTTTGCAGAAGACATTCAATGAATGGTTTGTCCAGTTGGACTTTTATAACGACCGAAAATTTGAACTAGTAAGTGTACGTTAAGTTGTGCCAATCGAACGCTTACTTTGATAAAAAAAATTTAATAATTTGTAGACGTTATTGAAGTGTGTTTTGTTTCACAATTAACTGATAGACATTGCCGAATTAAAACATCAAAACAAACTGGAGTAAACTTCATGACATACACAACAAAATCTAGTACAAAAATTCGTCGTCACAATTGGAAAAACCTTTATTTTTAAAAGTGCCTTTTTTTTCTTCAAAACTAAGTTTGCCCATTAATAAATTTCGGTGACTGTAGCTACTGTTTATGATAGGGTTTTTTAGAAAATTATTTGTGGTGCGATGTGCCAAGTTAAAGTAATAAAGAAATAATTGCGTTTCTTATATTTAACTTGAGTCGTTCGTATGCTTTTTCGGTTCAAAATTTGTACTCGAATTTTAATTCACTTCCTATTATCCGATTTTGATGAAATTTGACAAATTTAAGTAAGCCTTGTGACAATGCAATATTGTATATCTAATGTCGTTCTCAAACCAATATGGCGGCCGCTTCAAGACGGCGAATAACGTTTTTTTCTTCAAAAGCTTTTTGACATGGGTATCAAATGAAAGAGTTTGACTTGTAAAATACGTTAAACTATGAAAGAAATCCGGACTAAAACGTGTAAAAGAAATACAATTAAAAATATATAAATTATACATATATAAAAGTCTTATTTCAAATTTCTTTCTTTAACTTTTATTTATTTCTAGGTCTGTGTATCATTTCGCTAATTTATAACAAATCAATTTACTTCATATAGCAAAAATAAAATCTTTTAAAAAAATGTCTCAATTTAAAAATTCATGTCTTTCACAACTGCAAAATTTCCATCAAATACGAATGAAGGAAAATTTTCTATGAAACATGTAAAATTCCATGGAGTTTTTTGGTGTGGTTCGAATGTATTAAAAGGAACGGTACATCCATCTATGATGCGCAAATAAGGGCAGAATGGTTGCGTCGTTGCGCAGCTCTGGAGATTTTCTCTGCCTACGACAGTTGCCTCAGAGCCCGCGGGTTGAAGAAATCGCTGGAAAACGTTTTGTTATAAAACGCGAAAAGTTGTTGTCATATTATATACTTAAACTATTCAAAACTAAAACTTTTAAGGGAATATAAAAAGGGGAAAATTATAAACCAAAAAATAAAAAATTAAAAATAAATAAATATAAATCAGCAATCCCCAGTCAGGAAGACACACGGAATTTCTTTGGGAAGAAAAATTATTACATATATAGAGATAAAAGTCAGATAGGCGAAAAGGGAGCGGTGAAAAGGCGGAGTTTTTATAATATATAAATAAAAATAGCCCGAAAAGTAAACAAATTTAATACAAAATTCGGAAATAATTCAAGATAATAAAAGAACACAAGAAGTTTTAGTTTGGAGAAAAAAATTTGAAGTTCACCGAAAGGATTTAGTTTTTAAAGAGATTTCTTTTTTCTGTTTATTGAAAAAGTAAAAAGAAACATCCGAAATAAGAAAGAAAATTTAGTTAATTTTTTCTGTTGGAATTTACTCTTAGTTTTTTTTTTTAGTGGTGGTGACGACGACTTAAATTTCAAAATAATCGGAATGAAAGTGAGGCTCTCGCAATAAAAGATATTCAGCGAAGAAACAAAGCATATATAATATATATATATATATAAAATTGATATACACAACATTATATAGATGTACACCTAACTCATAATTATTCGGTACTTAAAGGACAACAAAGATACAAGCGACAAAGCAACAAAGTTTTCTCTCCTATTAGTCTACGGGTATTTTTATCTTTAAACAAACAAAAAAATAATATAAAGGAAAAAAGAAATATATATTACAATAGCAGAACGAGAAGCACCGAGCGGCGCAAGGAGTCGGCCTCCTGTAGACGTGCAAAAAATACTTGACTGTAGCCACCAAGGACGAGATATTTAAGCGAAAAACGAAAAGTATTTTATACGCTCGTGGAGATGGAAAACAACAAGTCCTCGTATAAGTCAACCTGTCCTCTCGTTTATATGTCCTCTGGGTTTGTCACATCGTGCGTATCCGTGTGTATGTTTTAATAATAATAATACAACAGCAACAACAACAGAATAAAATAAAAAGGGAGAATATCTTGAGAAAAATTCCCTTTTCAAAGCCACCAAGGATATTTGAGGGTTTGTTTCTCTCCCACCCTTCGCCCAGTTGTCACGGCTTTTAGTGAAAAATAGATAAATTTATAAAAGGTAATAGTGTGTGCATTGTTTACTAGAATTTATTAGTGTCCTGAGTGTATCTGTTTCGTTGTTTTTTTTTTTTTGTATCCGGCGAAAAGTGTGTACAGTTTTTTTGTTTTGTGTCATTCTAATACCACTTTTTTTTGTTTTGTTTTAATGCAAGCATGCAAACGAATTGAGATAGTAAATCGCCGCTGATTAGAAATAAATTCAATCAAATCCTACTATAAGTAGTAAAATATTTTGAGAAGAAATATTTAGTTTTGTGCCAATTTGGAGTCATACATGAATCGTACGAGGATGGCGAAAATGATCACAATGATGATGACAATGTTAACGACTTACAAGGCGACCTCCTACTTTAAGGATAAATCGAATTCATAAAAGAAAAAGGTGGTGATTTTATTGTATTTTTCAACAAAACATTTTTAATAATAATTTAATACTTACAATTACTGAGTGCATGCTTATAACATAAAAATAACCAAGTTGAAAATAATCTCTAGTTGTTATATATGATAACATACAAAATTACAAACCTTTCCCAAAATCCCAAAAAGCAAAAATACGAAATTAAACTTTAAAGGAGACTTGTAGAACTACAAAACAACAAAATTTCAATACCTTTTCCTTTCCTCCAACATTTTTCCCTTGTTTCTAAGCATAGCTGGAAATTAACACAATTTGGAAAAAAAAGAACTTTTACGAAGAAACAAAAGGAATTTTTGCTTAGTTGCTTAACTACTACTACTACTCTCCTTATCCTGGTAAAGCCTGAAAATGGGGACTTATGTTCTACATTTCCGAAAAAAAAATGGGGAAATTTTTCGGGGGGAAATGAGAAAATAAAAGAGAGCCACAACCCTTCTTTTAACAAGGCGGTATAGGGTCGGGCAAAGCATAGTCATAGTCAAAACTCAGTCGAGCCAAACCATCCAAACCATTCCTGGTTGAAAGCAACTCTATCCAGAACCGGCTTTTCTAGGCACCAGGAAGAGAGTTACCAGGAGTTGTCCAAAACACGAGACCAAACCAAACCAAACCATAAAAGCGAAGCCGAAACGAAACCGAGCAGAGTGGAAAGAGATTATGAAAGAAACTTTTTAATAGCAACAAAAGCCCCGTGGAGGAATTAACCTTGTTTCCTTTTTTTTCCGCATTGTTCGCCTTCATTTCCAACGGGAACATTGGCCTGTTATATACGTTTTTATTGTTATTATTATTATTTCGTCAACCTCTGTTTATCGGGGAATAGAGTGGCATACTTTTGATAATATACAATTTTTTGTTTGTTATTTTATCTCGACTACGATGTGTGAATAAATTAATCCTTGACTCTGCCACACCCATTTGAAATTTTGCCAATAATATATGGAACTGAATATTGCAGTAGAGAGTTGAAAACCACACATTAGACCAGACAGACAGACTGGCCAGGAGTTTTCCGGGAGAAACACTATCCTGAAAATGTTCTCCCAATATATCCTTTCTCGTAGCACACTCCAATTTCCACTTAATTTCCCTGTATAATACATATAAACGCTTATAGGAATATATCTAAAGATACTTTTGCACACGAGATATGCACACATCACTTAAAAAAAAAATCGAAAATTTTCTTTTTTTGGTTGCACTTTTATGAGGCAGCATATACGTGTATAGCATATAAGCATAATATACAAGTATGGTTCTATACAGTGTATAGTTAGTGCTGCGTTCAAGCTTTCCACACTCTGACTTATATTTTACAACAAAAACGTACACGCTCAGCACATCTTTGGGACGATATCGTGCATGAAAGTGTGTACGATGTATGCCGCTAATGTGAGCATACATAATGGGAAGTTACATTTTTTTACTACCAACCCTTCACCACCCAACCCCAAAACCCCTATGTGCAGTGATATTGTATGTTGGTGCAGTGTGTATGCGAAAACTCATTCTTATCTTCTTCATTACTGCAATTATCGCATGAAAATGCATGACCAGCTCATTTCTGATTTATTGACATTAAAATCTTTTGATGAAAATGTTATTGACCTTTTTATGGTTGGGTAAACGTAAATTATGACGCTTTTGTTAACAGCAGCAGTAATTATATTAAGTTTAATTTGTAATAAGTTTTGAAATATATAAGAGAAATTTGTCATATTTTATTAATGAAACAAAATATTTAATTGTTATTTCTTATTTAGTTTAGGTAAATCTAAATAAAAATTCTAGACACTATCTTAAAAATATTAAAATATTACCACAGCTTTCAAAATTGTATTGGATGTCTTCATCTTCATTTCCCTATTTCAAATTAATTAATAACTACATATGAAATAAAATTGATTTGAAGTAAAAACAAAAGCGTACATATATGTATTTAGAGGTTACCCTTTGAATGACAACCACCTATGAGGAAAAAGGGTTTTCTATTTGACAATTGATTTATTAAAAAATATGCTACAATAAGCGTTTTTTTCGGAACATGTTTTCGAAAACACATTAACACTAAACCCTAGAAAACCAAAAAAATAATATTCATAGTACATGCGGGATATTGATAACTCAATTTCTTGTACGTTTTTATTAGTAAGTAAAAGTAATATGGGAATGACAAAAATCCTCTCTAGGGAATTACAAATTTTCTATCTATCTATTTCTGTATCAGTGATTTTAAAGAATCGAAACCCTTTTGAGAACTATGTTTTCATTAAACCCCTTTTTAGGATCGTTAACAATAACATCGGCAGATTCTACTCTAAGTTAGTTTATATAATGTGTAATATATCAGTTGGCATCTCAAATTATGGTTTTCGAAAAATTTACACTCAATTAACGACATCGCAGAATTTTTAGGATGATATTAATTTATTAAATCGCAATACATAATATTGTTTTAAAGAAAAGAGAAGATATTTTAAAATTCTAAAGTTCCAGAATTTATTTTAAAGTTTTGGTGGAAAATGTTTGCACTAATTGTTGAGGTATCATATGCTAGTATTAAAATATTTTAATTATGTTAGAGTATTTTATTATACAATATAATGATTCTTCATTACATGATTTTATTTTCTCTTCAAATTTCTAAACTATTGTTGATATCATAAAATAAGAGTTTTATGTTTGGGTGTGGGTATGAGATACCCGACTTCACTCACACCGCGTTAAACACTTATTAGGAAAATCATAAAAGAAAAATGATAAATAGCTACGTATGTAATGTATTGATCAATATTAGATATTTTTTTAAGTGTTGAGATGAGATGTATAAATACCTCTGAAAGGTTGGGTTAAATTTGAAAGCTATTCTCTATTTTCTATTGTATCGTATTTGATTATATTGACATTAGTATCAGAAACATTTGTTTTTTTTTATTGATTTGAAGAAAATCAAAAAGAGAGATTAAATATAAATATAAAAACATAATTTGAATTGTTTTAAGGGACTACTACCGGTTAGATTGCAAAAAAACAGCATAATTTTCAATAATTTTTTTCTCAGCTCCTTTATTATATATCAATTTCGAATTTTGCATGGTGATAATAATTATTTCAAATATTACAAAATTTTTTTTTTTTATTTTTATCATTTTTTTCCTTGTTTATAGAGGGCGCCGAAGTAGGTAGCTCAAAAAATGACTCGTCCCATGGCGGACAACTCATCTCAGAAACGAAGAGTCTGAAACAAATAAACCAAACGGCATTTTATTAAGGAATGTCCCTTACGTAGGAAAAAACCAGAATATGCTAAAAAATGATTAAAAAAACAAAATGGCGGACGTTTGAAAATTTTTTTCAAAAAATCGTTTATTTTTTCACTTGTTTTCACTTGCTACATTTTTTTGGATTGAATTTTGACTAATATTGTGGTTTTTTCCTGTGCAGAATACTCAAATAAAGAAGCACTCCAAATTTGAGCCCAATCGGTTGGGCCAATTTGGAGTTAGTGTGTCCGCCATTTGATAAAAGGTCATTTTGAGAAAATCACGTTTAAAGTTTTTTTTTTACTTATTTATTGAATTTTATTTAAAATGTATAGTTTTATCACTCACAATTGATTAGTCTGCTATCCCTGCACCATATAAAAGAAGTCCTGCGTCCTCATAAGCCAGTTGCTCTTGCAGCTTATCATTTTTCTTGGCCAAACGGGCTTCTTTTGACGCTGCCGTTGCTGCTTTTTCGGATATCTTTATGCGCTCTTCGTCCTTTTTTTGGCAATAATTAAAATAGGCGGGCACGCTTAAACTGCTGTAACTTTTATATTTTTGGGAATATCCAAATAAAATTTTGAGACGTGATTTCTGAAAGTATATTGAGTTGAAATATGTAAAAAAAAAAAAAAATTAATTTTTCAAAATTATAACCGGTAGTAGTCCCTTAAAGATTTTCCTCTTAAGAGTAGAGTTCAATGTTGGTGTAATATTAAACCGCATTTTCTTTTAATTAACAAATATAAAATGGCACTTGTCTTAACGTTACTAAAGGAATTACTTTTTGACAAGTTAAATTATAGGGAGATTTTTGGGGTGAATATTTCTATATAACAACTTTTCTTAAAAATTTTTTGAATTCCATATTTGTAAGATAATAGAAAGAGAAAACACAACAAGTTAATTTTGGTAAATCTTTTGAGCGGCATCTTGTTAAAATATATAAATCTTTTTTAGAAAATATAAAATAATGAATAACAAATTATTAAAAAGATTAACTTTAAAATTTTTTACACATTCGTTTAAAACTTGCTTACGATGCTAAATTTAACATTATCTTCGACTTCAAAGCTATAAATTTGAGTTTCTGATGCTTCTTTTCATTCTTTTACTAAAGTTTTGTTCCTATTTGTTATCGAATCTATAATAAAAGTAAAACTACTCGTAACATTACCCAATTAATTGTCTGTAAAAATTCTTCCTAACTCGCACCAACTGTGCAAATAACCAAATCCTAAAAAAACCTAATTTTTATCCACTGTAATTTCAATTAATCTTCAAATTTTGTTCATTACAAATTAAAAGATTTCCTATAAAGAGAAAAACCCAACTGCTAATAAAATGCATTTCAGCGTTTATAATAAAGCTTTAAAATTGGAAAGAACCTCTGCTGTGAGAAGAGGGTACCTCAATTGCATTCAATTAAAAATAGATTGCATTCAATTAAAAGTAGACTAGTTGCCCACTTTCACTGCAACAAATTATTTGGACAATTTGGTCGATGGTCGTAATAGCTCCCTCTTTCTTGAGGAACTCGACTGCCCTCAGTCCTACAATCCTTTTATGCGGTGTTTAAATTTTCAAGGCAATCCAGGAGTACAATGGACGGTGAAGATATTCAAGTGATGGTTTTAAAAGATATCTAACTCCTTAAGGGTTCCTCTTAAGAGTCGTTGGATGGACGGAAATCTCACTGAAGAAATTATGATTTGATTTAATGGCTCTTTTCTTTTCACTAAATTGTGATTACTCGAAAATTGGTAAGCAGAAGTTATTAAAACTGTATTTAAATTTGGATTTCTATTTGAATCAATTTATAAAACTGAAACAAACTTGTTTGTTAGAAATTTGACACACACAATCAATACAATAATTTTATATATTTCAAATATATGCCAAATAAGTTAATTTATTTCAAGTAATTTCATAAACTTATTACTTCAATGGTTCCCATAAGGAAGGAAAATGTGATTTTAGTTTATTTCATATAACATAATATTATATGTTATAACATAAAAATAATATTACAATATAGGAACGTAAAGTATATTAATTAAGAGTCGCTCGTTTCCTCAAAATCGTATTAAAAAGCCTAGTTTAGTTTAGTTTATTTAAATCAATAATATTCTATTCTTCAACAATTGCCTGTTTTAAGTCCTCAATAGAATTTTATTGGTGATTTTCCTTATACACCTGGCGAACTAAAAATCCCCAGAGAATCTCAATTCAAAATCTATATGGAATTAGAAGAGAACCAGGACTTGGTTTCGCGGCTAACTTAGATAATGTTGAATGAAAGGGACTAAACTGATTCGTCTAATTCTTGCTTTCCATTCTTGATTAAGGGAATTGCAATTCCAAACATCCAGAACACAAAAAACGTGCCCTAAATCATCAATCTTCCACCGTCAAAGTTTCTTTTGTAAAAATATAGTAGTTTTTTGTAACAAATCTCGCCAATATCCTTAGAAACTTTCCGGTCCATCTAAATTCCATTGTTTTTCATTGAAGAATACAGTTGTAAATATTCGTTCAAGCGCATTAAGGTTTTAAGATTAAAATGAAATCAAAACCTTATTTTCAAAAAATTTAATATATATTTACACTGTGACGTCTTAATGAAAATATTTAATAAGTTCTTTCAAAAAGTAAAAACCATAACTAAGAAATAAATTAAGAAATATCGAAAAACGCATAAATATTCGTTTAAAGGCAAAACATGTTATAATATTAATATTTCTTATGTCCTCTTTTATTTTTATGACCTGAAATATTCATTTTGGCATAGACTTAATTAAATTTTGAGTTTCCTGTTTAATGTTGTTTTAACAAGTTTTAACGTACTCCTTACGTTCCGTAACCGTGTGAAATTGACGCTAATTTGCGCTTGACGGTATCATGCCACATAGGTTTTCTATAGGGTTGCAGGTCGGGAAATCTAATAAACGTATATCTTTATCCTGAAACCAATTTTTTGAAGCTTTGATGCATGAAAAGATGCATATGTTAAGTCTATGTCAACGAAGTCTTCAAGATAAATGATAAGAACGTCTTCTAATAATTCAGTAAAATTTTGGGGATTCATTCGAGTACTTATAAAACAAATAGGAAAAAATGAAATTCTAACCGAGAAGTAGCCTTCATTATTGCATGTTGAATAATTTCGCTACGATTCAATAGTCTCAACACCGTAGATTGCGAAACACATGTCTCGGCTAACTCTTTTAAAATCTTTCTGCATACGATTTAATTCCTATTTAGTAATCTTTTTATATCTTCTGGTCTGGATTTTTAAAAATATTTGGACAACACTATGACTCCATCCAATTCTTCGCGCAATTTTACAAAAAGACATGTTCTTTAATAAAAGCAAAAATTTTGCCTTTTTTCAAATTTTTAAATCTTGCACCACGTTGCGTGATTACTAAAATTAATTTAATTAATATTACGAAACACTTCCAATGCCGATATTTTTTGCTCATCAATTTCATAATTTTTGTCAAATATTTTGTTCAGCTAGAATCGATAGTTTTCTATAAATCTTACATTTTTTGGTGTTATACATATGAAACGCAATTTACTCGTTTACTTCGTAAGAAGGAATAAACCTCTGAAGAAAATGAAAACATATTTTTATTTTTAAAGAAATTTCATTTGATGCTATTAACTATTACTAATTGTAAATCTGGTCTTTATGTTTATGTCACACATAGTACTAATATCCCAATTTTTTTTTAGATAGCTCATGGCAGTGAAACCTCTTTAAGAAAGAAAAATATTTAAATTGGTATCCTTAAGTTACAATACTAATGTAAAAGATGCCTCTACCTATGTGAGACGAAACCTCTGAATACCAAAAACACCTCTTTTGGAATCTTTTCTAAAATCATTTTCCCTATCTTATCGTGTGTTCTCTGTCATTTTTTTTTATCCGGAACTATAAAAAATGCGGATTTTGGATAATTCTATAGTCGATATTGCCATTAAGAAATTGTTTAAAACTTTTACGATGTAATTTTTAATCGCCTAAAAAAAATTATTATTTTAACAAAATTATGTAAATAAAATGCGCAGCAATAAAATTCTCAATCAATAATCCTACGTAAAAATATCCCAAAAAATTAAAATTTAAACAAATAAACCTCACTGCGGATAGTGTAAAGAAATTTTATTTTATTTGGGTGTTGTGTTGAAAGAAATATTAAACCAATTTCAAGTAGTTCAAGCAAAGGTTTAATCGCTATAAAGTTTTTAATAATTTTATGGTGATATAAAAACCGAGCATGAATGTAGTTTTAATTTTCTTGTTGGTCAAAAGAGCACAATCAATCAATTAAATGAAAATCCTTTCTGCATTATGAGAACTTATATTTATTCAAACTCAATAAAATATGCTGACGACCACGCATTCATATTTAATTTTATTATATTTACTTCTGACTTTTACTTTATTTGTCGGAATTTTATTTACATTGGCACATATTGAGAAGAAAACATACATATGTACAGATACATTTTATTTGTTAGAATCAATTTAGATTTAAGATTCATTTACATCAGAAAAAGTTGTTGCAGAAATGGATGAAAATAAGCCCTTTTGAAAATACATTCCTCATTTATTACTCTCTTTTATTTTTGAATTTGTAAACCAATTTGTGAAAAACAAAGTTTATAATTATTTTCTTGGCAAGACATAAATTTGCATCTGCATGAAATTTCGATTCAAAATTGTCTTATAGGTTTTTTTTTTTACTGCATAAATTAGCATCTAAAATTTACAATTTTCTCTAGACTGAAATCTGTATGAGTATGAAAATGTCTGTATTCTCATTTAAGAGAGGTTTTTTATACTTTTAAGGCTATTTAGGGCCTATTAGGAGTATGTATTCTCTGTTAACTCGATAGTCAAGATAATAAAGTGGATTGCATTGTATTTAATCGATAAATCGATAATAGTCCTCTTAATATCTTAGTCTAGAGCCAATATTCCCATGGTCAACATTATTTCCCAAACCTATGACATCAATTTTTCAATTAGTTCTCAAAGAGTTCACTTCAATGACCTTGATTCTTCAGCAAAACCGGAAATGTTTAGAAAATCATTGAGGTAATCAAAGCACTGACCTTGTACCTGAAGTGTACTATATGATGCTTAACATCTTTAAAGGCTATAATTGATCTTCAAATAACTTCATTAAGGCCTCTTACATATACCGAACAGTTTTCGTCCACAAGAAAAAAATCTTAAGAGACAAACCTTCAAAGAATTATCAAATCTGTGAAGCACTGCAAAATCTCGAAGAGAATGTGAGAAAACAAGGGGAAAAAAACGTGAAACGAGGAAGGAAATTGAAAAGTTTTATTGAGAGAAGAATGCCTCCTCTAGGAAAGTGTCTTCCTCGTTTTAGCATCGAGGCAACATTGCTAAATGTAAATTGCCTCGACCTTTGTTTATTTGTCCACTTAAAGGGAACTTTAGTGTCATTAAGAGGAGGTTCTTACATTTTCCTCTGCTTCGTCTTATAGTTTTCGTCGCTTTCCCTTGTTGTTTTTTTCGATTTCCACCTGCTCTAGGCATGCTTTTCCCATTTACAAGATAGCTACATCTTATTAGCTGTGATTGAATGTGACCGATATTACCCAAATCGATTGTTAGCTCCCACTCGTATATATTCGATATATCGACTGAGTTTTGGTTTTACATTTCTTGATAGTGTGGCTGACTATGAATCATATAGATATGTATATACATATAACAAAAAATTAAATTCAATTATATCTAGTATTACGATGTGTCCCTAATATTTATTATATACATATATACATCAAGGGGAAACGTAATATGACATTTCTTAGAACTTTAATCTTGTATTGCAGCTGCTATAAAATACGTATGGGTTTTTCATTAACAACGCCTTCACCAACACAAAAACAATTGTAGCTGGAGTTCCGCAAGGATCATCCCTCAGCCCTGTACTTTATAATAATATATTAATAGACCTCAGATATAACCGAAAATATGGACTGTAATATCAGCCTGTTTGCAGATAACATGGTCCTACACTATTCAATCTACTAATATAATTAACAATTTGGGAAAAATCTAGATTCCCTGCAGGTTTATTTCTACAAATGGAGGATTAAAACCAACGTAAACAAAACACATATTTTATTAGGAAAGTAAACCATAAACTACTGTCAGCTAGGCCACTTAAATTTAATACATAAGACGTACTCTGGCCAAAAGACATAAAATACCTCGGAGTCTGTTTAGACAAAACATTGACGCTCCACATGTCAACAAAGCCATTCAAAAACAAATAAATTAATAAAAACACTATATCCTCTTATAAAGTATCACTTTCCGTTGGATAAACTTTTAATATACAAATTAGTTTTCCAACCCATTATTATTTATACGTCTCCTGTTTGGAGAAACAGCGCTAAATCACATGAGAAGAAGCTACAAATACAACAAAACAATATTCATTTTCACCTCGACTGATGATAAATTTCGAGCAGAGTAGTACTTTGCCGATTTAGTATATATATTAAATATTAATGATTTCGACAGAATCAAATTGATGAATGTTTAAACCATTCGCTGCCAAATGCGAGATAACTCGTGGCTGGCTATGACTGAATTTCAAGCTGAATATGATTGCGGCAGCGAATGTGAAATAATGTCTAATGAACAATGGATAGATTGTTTGAAAAACGCAAAAAGTTCAGGAATTAAAATCACAAGCAGAGACTAATTCCTTACTTCAGCCACTTATTCAGCTATAGCGTACCGGACAAATGTTAGTGATATGGTAATCAAAGTTGTGTACAATAGAAAGTCCGTGTTGACATAAAATTATTCAAATATTGTATAAGAATATCTTCTTTACGTTTTGTGGTTACGTGGTCTTCCACGTCTGCTGATAGTGGAATTAAAATTACTAGAAAAATATTCCGGTCAAAAATTGGAGAGGATTTAATTCTGCAACATCTACAGAATATAAATATCGCCGAAAAACAAGCAGAACAAGAAAAAGTTTTTGAATCTTGTGACATACATATTCTTTCGGTTGTTCTTTGAGTCACGTCAGAATTTTCCAATGATTTGTTTTTCAAGTGAAAAGTAATAATTTTCGTGGAAAACAGGAAATCCTGACCTGCTCTTGAGAATCTATCGAGCAGATTCGTGTTCAGTGACTGGAAAAATATGGGAAACGATAAACTATATTATATATTTTGTATTTCAAAGTTTTTTGTGTGTGCCTTTGTATATAATCAATAAAACTGCTTGCAAAATATTTGAGAAAGTAATTTTGCTTGCTTTCTAAATTGATTTCAAAAAGTTACTCATTTTACGTAACACTTGACTACATACGCGAGCTGCAAGTTGTAGGTCATGTTGATTCATGTTTTAGTACCATCTTAAGGTTTAGGTTTTAGTTTACTCTAGTATTGAGATAACTCCTAATAAAGTATTTATTTATATGTACACTTGGGAATTTTTGAACTGTGTTACATATCATTACGCTCCCAAAAATAAAGTTGAACGATTTAAACAAAAACACAAACAATGTCCGACAAACTTAAACATATTTAAATAGTTTTAAATGATTTTAACTCCTCATATAGTTACTTTTTGGTTAATTTGTTATCAAATTTATTAAAACGTGGTCTCTCTAAGTACTCTTAGCCCCTTAATTAAAGAAACTTTAAAATAACAGATCTACTCTGGGCTTTTATTTTCGTATTTAAAATTTTGGGTTCAGAAGTAAAATTTAACTTTTGTCATATTATTCCTATACTAAGGGTATTTTAATCAAAATATTGGATTAATTCTCACAGGGAAAACGTTTGGTTTTCTTTCAAATGTAGCATGAAAATGAATTGAGTTATGATATGTTAAATAAAAGTTTTACCTTTTGTGTCTGGATCTGACTTAATTTCCAGAAAACTCAGGCATGGACTTTTATTTTATATTTGTAATAATACTTACTTATAGTCGATTTCTACTTTAACATCATCGAATGAATATGAAAATTCTATTTCATTTTCCAAATGTAACATAAATGATAACAATTCCTCTCCCTGTCTATTAATTTTCACAAAACAATATTTTTCACAAATTTAATATTTATTCTTTTCTTATTTTCTTTTTTAGAAAGTTCTACAAGTGTCAATCACACCGACATACACCAGCTACAACAGCTTATACATCCTGAATTTAATCTGTAACTTGAAAACAGACAAACATCACCAGAAAAAAAGGAAGGAACATTAGGATATATTATTGAAATAAAATAAACTCCAAATTCAAATCAGACAACAAAAAAGACTTTTAAGAAAAACGTTTTCAAATTTAACAACAAAAACAACTTCAAATTCTTGAATATAAAAATATAAATAAGAAAATAACAGTCCAGATTTTTGGATAGGATAAACTTGAATATAAAAAGACACTCCACGAACTTCTTCCTTTTACCTTTACTCATAATCTCTCAGACAACTCAACGAAATTTCTTAAGAAACTTTTCAATATAAAAGAAATCATAAAAAAAATATATTTTCTTCCCTTTTAAGAGAGTGTTCAAGGTGAAATTTTTTTAAAAGAAAAATATATCGGCCAGCGAAAAGGACAAGATTTTGTGGAAAACAAGGCAAAATGCGAAGGATTGGTTAAGTGGTTTCATCAGTTAATGGAAAGTGTCGAGTGGACTCTGTAAACGAGCCCGATGGCGGTGGCTCAACAATTTTTGTGAGGACGGCTAGCAAAGGGTGTGTCCCGAAAAACCACCCTGTTCCAGTTAAATAATAAAGTAAAATAAAATAAAGTAAAAGAACAACACCACCCCTCCGTTAATTGAGTTAAATAAAATCTTAACAAATTTTCTAACAACTACCAACAATGACTAGAAGGAATCAAATTTTGTGAATTGATTATACACAACAAGTACCACATAAAAAAAAAATTTAATACTAATAATAATAATAAAAAATAAAGTAAAATAACAATATTGCAAATATGCTGGAATTGCACATTTAGGAGAAAGTTCATTTTTTAACGTAGCTCCTCATCTCATTGCGGTGAACGAAGAAATCCATCGCTCTCAAGCGGTACTAACATCATCTCATGTAATTTCAGCGATAATATTTTTCAATTAAAAAGTCTGATCGAATCGGAATTTAATCAGGAATTGCTGCAATATATAAAACAAAAACCAACAAAATAGTTATAAAAAAAGGAAACGCGGTGAAAAGTGTAGAATTTGTATTCGAGTTCCCGGGCGGTTTTTTCCGTGTAAATTAGAAAGAAGTGATTTTGTGGTATACCGCGAGAAAACGGAATAATTAATAGTTAAAAATAAAATATACCTCCGAAACCGAAAAAGTGGAATTTGATTCGGAATAATAATTTTATAGATTTTTGATAAAAATTAATAAATACGATCATCAAAAACGGCTGAGCACGTATAATAACAGTCTCTTAAGGGACCCCACCTTCATGTAGAAGGGGGCTCCTCCAAACTGGCGCAAGGCTGCCATTTGCAGGCGATGCACCGTCTTGCGGATCGACTGTAAGTACCAAAATTTATATTTATAAATATATAGTTGTGTAAGATTAAGTAGCTTTTTGAATATGCCTCATAATGAGCAATGTAATAATTTCTAAGGAGAAAAACATAAGTACTTGGATACTTTACACCCTGTAAGTTTTTTAAGATACAGCCTATGAAATTTAAGCGGCGATTTTCTAATGATCTATATAGACCCGGATCACAGATTATTAAAAAAACGTTGAACGAAATATATGAAGCATGGTACCGAACCTTTTTCACTATCTTCAGACAAAGCCACTGACATATAATATAATGGACCATTCGGTTCGCCTTCTATATAGCAAGAAAAATAATGTTGCTTCAGTAACATAAGCTATATATTAAATGAAACTCCATTAGTTGAGAAGTTCGTAATATTTTGAGATGTGGGAAATATCTTAAATTTCCCTTAATCTGGATAGAGATCCAGATAAAAAACTGCATCTTCACTTTGTATGGGGAGATCTTTATAGATCATTCAAAACCCCATCTTTACTTAGATATCACGTCATAAAGAACTCTTTCCCCGTACAAATATGATTTCAACGACTTTTCTACCCCAATTTGTATGTGATTTTTAAAGTGTCAAAGTTCAAATACTATAGACTTTTCAACCATTTTTGTCAAAAAACAATTGTAGTATACTTTGTTGTAAAAAATGGAAACTCGAATTGAAACAGTTCTTTATGCAACTACATCTTACTGTGTCAAGCAAATTATAGGGTGTTAAAAGAAAAAGTTCTGAATCATATAAGAGCTAGTTAGGCTGCTTTCCAATTCAACTACATCAGCATTAAAATCTGTTTTCGACACTAATTTTTTTCCAAAACACTCCCATAGTGTGTAGAGCGTTCGAATTCAAATATACTCAAAATTACGCTTGCACTTGTTTACATGTCAAAAATTAAGAGTTGTATAATAGACTACACTAAAATGGATTTTTTAGAATGCGGTCTCGTTATTCCCAAAAATAAGTTGGAATTATTAAATGGTGAACAGAAAGTAGTAATAACTAATATTGTAGTGATAAATTACAAAAGGAATTCGTTTT
The DNA here is from genome assembly GCA_949715965.1 of Dysmachus trigonus. Lineage (NCBI taxonomy): Eukaryota > Metazoa > Arthropoda > Insecta > Diptera > Asilidae > Dysmachus > Dysmachus trigonus. The sequence goes on from OX454320.1 coordinate 15,273,523, forward strand.
TTTGGTTAAATTCAATTTCATAAAAATTTATTTCAGTTTAAAAAAAGGGAGCGCTGACAAAGCCATATCAAATCTTTCCAAAAATTGTGAAATGACGGATAAAAGTGTTTGGAGCAAATTCGGAGTGTTAGTGAAAATTGCTAGTGAGGTTGAATTGGAACGCGGCCGAAATTACAAGTATTTTTCTACTCATCAATATCATTCATATGAACTATATTGCATCAGTGTATATAAGAAAAGTTTTTCGCAGTTTTATGATCCAATATAATAAGATTTTCCCAATCTTAATCGTAATTTTCTTTAAGGGACTACTACCGGTTAGATTGCAAAAAAACAGCATAATTTTCAATAATTTTTTTCTCAGTTCCTTTATTATATATCAATTTCAAATTTTGCATGGTGATAATAATTATTTCAAATATTACAAAAAAGTTTTCTTTTATTTTTATCATTTTTTTCCTCGTTTATAGAGGTCGCCGAAGTTGGTAGCTCAAAAAATGACTCGTCCCATGGCGGACAACTCATCTCAGAAACGAAGAGTCTGAAACAAATAAACCAAACGGCATTTTACTAAGGAATGCCCTTCATAGCCTGGTTACAATTATAGAAAAATCACTTAAAGGGAAGGAAACAGCCCTATGTATTTTTCTCGATATAGAAGGAGCGTTCGATAATACCTCCTTCGAATCCATGGAAAGAGCGGCCGTCAGGAAAGGTGTGGACATCCAGACGGTGAAATGGATTAAAGCCATGCTAGGCTGTCGAAAAATCACGGCAAACTTGTGTGGGAGCTCCGTGACGGCATGGGCCACTAGGGGCTGTCCCCAGGGAGGGGACCTGTCTCCGCTCCTGTGGTCAATAGTTGTTGACGGTCTCCTAGAAAAGTTGACGAATGCTGGGATAGATTGTCAGGGTTATGCGGACGATATAGTCATTATCATCCGGAGCAAAGAGGATCGCGTGCTATCACGCAGAGCCCAGATAGCTCTAAACCTTGTGTCTGACTGGTGCCAGGAGGTAAACCTTAAAATAAATCCTGACAAAACAGTAATAATACCATTCACTAGAAGGAGGAAACTAACTGTGACGTGCCCCACCTTGAATGAAACTACAATTGGCTTTTCCACAGAGACGAAATATTTAGGGGTCACCCTGGATCAGCGACTCACCTGGAATACCCATTTAAATAAAACGGCAGATAAGGCTATAAGAGCCACATGGTCATGCCGTAGGTTGTTTGGAAAAAAATGGGGGCTAAAGCCTAAAATGATACTATGGTCATATGAGGCGATAATTAGACCCATTGTCACCTATGCGGCAGCCATATGGTGGAATAAAACAGAGCAGTCCAAGGCGATAGCCACACTTAACAAAGTGCAAAGACTAGCCTGTACCGGCATTACAGGGGCCATGAAAACTTGCCCAACTGCGGCCTTAGAAGTGCTGCTAGATCTACTACCGCTCCACCTACACGTACAAAAGGAAGCGGCTAGCAGCACTCTAAAACTCCATATATCAGGTCATTGCAAAGCAAATGAAGACAGAGGGCATTCACAGATACTGAGGATGTTCTCAAAAGACCCGCTGATTATGGGGCCGTCGGACCTGATAATAAAAAAACCAAACTTGGAGATACCATTCAAAACCGAAATAAGAGACCGACAGTGGTGGAAGGAAAATGAAAACCTCGCCCGATTGGGGGTTGTTGCATGGTATACGGACGGATCTAGGTGCGACGGATTCTCCGGTGTGGGAATCTATGGGCCCAACTGCCAGATCTCAATAGCCTTAGGGAGGACTCCCACGATATTTCAGGCTGAGATTATTGCTATAGATACCTGCGCCCGAACTATCATAGAAAAGGGAATGAGAGGTGTAAAAATATGGATCATAACGGACAGTCAAGCGGCGATTAGAGCGCTCTCTAGCTACACTATAGAGTCGAACCTGGTCTGGTGCTGCCTGTCAACGTTAAAAACACTCGCTAGCACAAATAAGCTTACTATAGCTTGGGTACCAGGCCACGAAGGAATAATTGGAAATGAAAAGGCGGATAAACTCGCCAGAAATGGCGCAAAATCCGCGTTCATTGGACCGGAGCCTTACTGTGGCCTGGCCAGGAGCTATTACAGATCCTACCTTAGGCTATGGGAAGAAGATAGCAAAGCCTCACACTGGATCAACCAAACCGGACTAAGGCAGGCGAAACGCTTCATCTACCCCTCCAAAGAGAGGTCGATGAGACTTCTAATGCTCAGCAAGCCGGACTTAAAAATCATTACCGACCTCTTAACGGGGCACTGTGCCCTAAGATACCACCTTAAAAAGATAGGTGTGGAGGACGATGATACATGTCGCTTCTGTCTTGAGGAAGAAGAAACAGCGGAACACATACTCTGCCAATGCCCAGCCTTAGGTCGACAAAGGCTGGCACACTTCGGAGCATCCCTCATAGCGCCGGAAGATGTGTCAAATGCGACTCCCCAGCAGACAATAGGCTTTTTCAAGGACCTGGATATGGAAGGGGTTTAAATAAAAGGGACTAGCACAATAGATCTTATAGGTCGCGTTTGCTATTCGGTAGGCACTGGGAGTGCCCTAGACGACCCAATAACAGAATAATAATAATAATAATAATAAGGAATGTCCCTTACGTAGGAAAAAACCAGAATATGTCAAAAAATGATTAAAAAAACAAAATGGCGGACGTTTGAAAGTGTTTTCAAAAAATCGCTTATTTTTGCACTTGTTTTCACTTGCTACATTGTTTTTGATTGAATTTTGACTAATATTGTGGTTTTTTCCTGTGCAGAATACTCAAATAAAGAAGCACTCCAAATTTGAGCCCAATCGGTTGGGCCAATTCGGAGTTAGTGTGTCCGCCATTTGATAAAAGGTCATTTTGAGAAAATCACGTTTAAAGTTTTTTTTTTACTTATTTATTGAATTTTATTTAAAATGTATAGTTTTATCACTCACAATTGATTAGTCTGCTATCCCTGCACCATATAAAAGAAGTCCTGCGTCCTCATAAGCCAGTTGCTCTTGCAGCTTATCATTTTTCTTGGCCAAACGGGCTTCTTTTGACGCTGCCGTTGCTGCTTTTTCGGATATCTTTATGCGCTCTTCGTCCTTTTTTTGGCAATAATTAAAATAGGCGGGCACGCTTAAACTGCTGTAACTTTTATATTTTTGGGAATATCCAAATAAAATGTTGAGACGTGATTTCTGAAGATATATTGAGTTGAAAAATGTAAAAAAACAAATTGAATTTTTCAAAATTATAACCGGTAGTAGTCCCTTAAAGAAATAAGTAAATACTTAATTACTATCAAAGTATCTGATCACAGCAGATAATATATATATGTATATACCATAAAGTGCTGTCCAACTATCAGGGATCAAAACAACGACCTGGAAAGTCACTGGTCCATTATTATATATGTTTTCACCAATTTCCTCAATTATAGTTTGTAAGCATTAAACGAATTTAAGTACGAGACGCATACTATAAACAAAATTGTCTTATTTGATTCGGAATTTTATATCTATACTATACTATTATTAGTCCAATAAAGTGATTTGCAAATGACGTTTTAGATTATACTATTCATACTACTCATAAAATTTACGTTCGACATCAACATTTGTCCCTCGTATATTACAATGGATTATTAGAGTTGTTTTTGAAATTCTTTTATGAGTGATCTTAATGTTATTAACACGTTGACGACGGTGTATACCATCGGTGGTACACAATTTTTATCAAAACTTATGTATAAAAATTAGTGCCATCGCGAATCTACGAAAAAGATACCGTTTACTTTATAATAGAATGATTACACAATTTATAATATCTGCCAATATCGTTGGATATAAGATCGCAACAATAAAATTATTAAATAGAATAAGTTATGAAGACTTGTATTACCCAAATAATTTTGGTTTCATTACTGTCTAATTCAAAATGGTTCTAATATTCAAATTGAAATTATGTCTTTTTTACTATCTATTCAAAAAACTTTAGGGTTAAAAGGAAATATGGATGTACATAAGTACGTAGGTTTGTTTGATTCTTAAATATTAATGTAATTGAGATTTGTTCAAACCAAAAAATGTTTCTAGCAAGCTTTCAATGCAATTTAATTAATTTTTATCTTCCTGTATTGTCTAGAATGAAAGATCAAAATACAAAATACTGATTTTTTTCTTGCGGTTATTCACACAAACGCTAAGGCCATTATTATTTCTTTTGGCTGTAATTTCATCCGTTACTTTTCTAGGAAAACGTGACTACAAAGACCCCCGGCTGGTTTATTTTTAAAAATGCTATAAAATAAACATTGTTCAATATTTTTCAAAGATTGTTGATTTACTGAAAAGAATAAATCTTAAAAATTAGTTATGGAGTTAGTCTCGACTGGCTTGGCAGCAGGCCCAATTTTCAATCCAATTTTGCATCACATTTCTGATGACTTAGGATCGTATTTCACGAATATTTCGTTCAATATTGTTATTAACTGCCTGAATTGCTTCTGTATTGTCAGCATAAGATCGATATTCAAGAGTACCCTACAGAAAAAAAAATTCCAGCTACGCACAAGCTAACGTACAGCAAGCAGGGTTGGAACATTCTTTTCAACACTTTGGAAATAAGATTTTAATATTTCCCAAAGTCGTTCGAACGAAAATCTATGTATTAATTTCGTACCGCGGAGATACAATACTGTGTTTTTCTCAATTTTTTGAAACCAAAACAGTTGTCCGTGTCAAAATAACATGTAATTTAAAACGAAACCAACAGATAGCCAACCTTTTATATAAAGCATGTTCAAGGAAACATGAATAATCTTCTACCAATTTTTCAAGACATGCTTTCAAATTACATAGTATAAAAGTAAGGAAGGTAATTTTAGATTTATTATGACGAATTCAGGTGTCTGTGTCATGGGAACTCATGTGAGATTAATAAAAAGTATATATAGAGCTCACAAAATCTCCATGAAGGTTGTCAAAAAAATTCATAAGATAGTGTATGCGGAACCCAGCATCGTTTTCAAACGAAATCCCGAAACAGAACTGAATTTGGCATGTTAGGATTTAATTAAAAACTTTTCTGTTAAATATAATATTCAATTAAAGGAGGCACAAAATGTAAATTTAGGGACATAGGGCCCCATGTGCATGTGGTGAGCCCATTTCCCGCAGGCACTATTCCGAATGGCCGCACTCCCTGAGCCCACTTCGGAAGGGCGAGGGCTGTCCTTCTGCCATTCTGTGGCTGTAATATGAGGCGAAAGAATTCTGAGCAGCCAACAAGTACTGAGATACATTCGTGTGGTATCTGCCGCTAAGGAAAGATTCATTTTGAACTACAGAAGTATAACACTCGGGAAGCTGTGTGGACCGCCACAGTAACCTAGGAGGGAGATCTCAAACCGCACATTTCTAGCTTTTCCTAGTCGAGGGGGACTCTCCAGGATCTGAAAGGAGTTGGAACAAGAAAAAAAAAAAATGTCAATTAGGATTGGTCGTATTTCATCTACGGCCATTCTATTTTTTTTTTTTTTCGAGTTATTTGTGGTTTTTGCTCGAATTTCTTTTATGTTGTCAACATCCCGAGGAACAAAAGGGCAATTTCAACTTTTTCCGGCTTAGCTGAGAATTGGGTGTATAGATGTGGGGTATAAAAAAAAGAAGCAAATAGACCATTGGCCTGTCTCCCAGTTATTAAGACATTCCTTTAATTTGTTACCAGAAATTAGCTTTCAAAGAGTACGATGACCAACAGCTCATGAAACTTGACTCTTCTCATTCAAAAAGATCATTTAAAATGGATTAAAGCCGAAGCAGAAGTCTGTTCGTGAAACATTCTCACAAGAGCGGTCCTAATCTCACCCTGTAAATTTTCCATTAGCGCATCCATCCATGAAATCAGAATACCTCAGAATACCTTAAGGAAATCCCTCTTTCAACTTAGAAGGGTTTTGCAAATTGGACAGGGTCTGTATGTTTAAAGAATTTCAAAATCCTGAGAGAGAGTCTTGGCAGAAAGGGCGGCATTTCCATATGTGTTACAGGGAAGGCGAAAGAAATGGATGGTGCAGGGGGCACTTTTGCCAATGCAGTAAGGCGCTCCAGAAACAACAGAGTAGAGCTCCTTCTCCCACCATCAAACTGGGAACAGCGGCAAAAGTGCGCTTTCCATTTATTACAATGCCGAGAAGAAGCTTCTAAACTCGCAGAATAGAAAATCTTACAGATTCCCGCCTAACCCCTCCTCGCACACCCGCCACTGTACACGATGGCAGACACATTTTGTGTGAGCTTTTAACTGATTCCTTCTGTTTTCCAGGCAGACAGAGAAATTCAGGAATTCATTCAATATGTAGACACATCTTGCTCAGCCCTCCCCAAACAAGCGCCCTATCATCCAGCATTCACCACTCTTCTATAGAGCTCGAGTCGTAGTGTGTTGACATTTTATGCAACTGACAGATGAATAATTTATTCGCGATAAAGTCCTGGCGAGAAGCGCAGATTGACGAACACGATAATACCCAAGGAAAATTTGCCAAAAAGGAGGCTTCGAGGCTAACCTGAGGCATCGCACATACACTACCGCCGCTCGGTACTTGTGGTTATAGTAAGATACCCCCCATTGATTTTCATAACTCGACAAGTACAGCACTTTGTCGAATATTTGAAATTCCAGACTCGATCCAGCCTGGCAGTCGTCCTGTATGCAAATTTCTTCTTTTGAGAACATGTTGCAGTCAAATTCTCAATTCAAATTTTCCCAATTTTTGTTCTATTTCCCATTGCCAATGCAACGTGTGCTATTTCTTGTGTTGCTCCTAAGGTGCAAGTGGTGATTTTATTCTTAAGTCTCAAACTGCACTGACTAGAATAATGTCAGCCGCTCATCGCAATAATTCTATGGAAGTAGGGCAGCACTATTTGTCAACACAGATTAACAGGCAGCGGCAGTGAACTTTAAAATTGACTTATTAAATAGTCTTCGCCCGCGATTAATTAGCGTCGATTCCAGATCATTGTCATTTCTCATAATATTCAAAATATTTCTTGGAGGAAGAACTGACTTGAAAATGTTATGATATCACTTTTTCTTCTATTTCTTCGTGCTTCCTTAGATTACTCCCAGGAATCATAAATAATAATGGCACGCAGCGACAGTAACAGCGAAACCTCATTGGCTGAGAATGGTCATGTGACTCTGCCATAGCCAATGAAGATATTTCGCCGCTGCTGTCGCTTCCGGGTCAATTCCACCTGTAAGCTTCTTTGCCCTGAAAAAGAAGATATTGTGAAATTTCTTCAAATCTTGTGTTTCCCGATTTGTTAATCTGTGAACTGTGTTCTTCAATAGTTAAAATAAAGTCAAATTTTATAGATATTTTAGGGATAATGACACGTAACTACTGATTAGATTTGCATGTAGAGAACGGTAAAATTAATTTTCTATATCAAACCTAAACATATTGTCCTAAATGAAAAACAATGTAATTTTATAGATCTGTAAAGAATACGTTATTTAATTATTCTATAAATGGACATCTATTATATCGAGTTGACGAAATTACTATTTTGGTATAAGGATTCATAAAAAGGAATACACAAAAATTTTTTATAAATTTACTATTAAAATTTTGTAAGGCCCTTAATTAAAAAGGCATTTATTATATGGAGCAAAGATCTTTCACTAAATTTTTATATTTTAGACTAAATAGGAAGAAATCAAATGCCTTCTTATGATGCACGTCTACTTTTACTTGGCTCAACAAAGCTTAATTATAAACGGGATTCTAGTTGTGCTTTCTTATTCTTTATCAAAAGTTTGTTATGTAATGATATCAATTGCCTGTAATGGCTGTAATTACTATGATAAATATACTATATATTCATCAGAAAGAACGCTTCGTTTGAGAAACATTGTTGATTGCTTCTTCATAGCACAGTTCTCAAGAAGTAGTCACCAGATGTATTAATAAATTTAAATTTTTCAATGATAGCACAGATTTCACACTATCTATTGTAGATCTGAGTTTAAAAATAGTTTAATGTGTCTGGAAAACAAAATAGAGTTGAACTTTTCAATTTGTAAGATTAATGTATAATCGGTAGGCTAAACAAATAATTTTTATTTTATAAAATTTAAGTTAAACAGCTCCTTAAATTTAAAAGCACTCAATAGAATAAGTTCTAGTTTATTATTTGAAATATGCAAGTTGTTAAGATAATTTGGTATACAAGTTGTTGGGGCAAAATTGTAAGTTTTTCAAATTGTTGTTGCTGTTGGAAGATACATACACTTAAGCTATTATTTTATAGAGCCCAATTGTGATACCACTTTTTGAGACTAGGGTTTCTGGTAGGAATTGAACCTATAACCTCTAGCGCCCTAGTGATTCGCCGCCAACACCGCGTCAGCTGCCAACCGAGCTTTTGCTTTTGTTGCTGCAAGTTAAAGATTTATTCTGAATATCGCAACAACTTTTACGTTCTCAAATGAAGCACACTTAATTACGGAAAACTTATACTGCAACTTTACATGTTTTAACATCAAATAAAGAAATTGAGTAGCATCAGATGAAAACTTCAGAAGAATAAGAGTAGTAATATGCAATGGAGTTGTAGTGTCTGTGGTATTGTCTGAACAGGTTTCTTTTCCACTTTTAAGTTAGAATGTCTCAAAAACCTGATACGATGAAGCGGGAAGGTCGGATTCGGGTTCAGCACGTTAAAAACATAATTAAGTATAAATAAAAGTATAATTTGGTTTCTGGTTTCGTGTAATTTAGCTAAAAGAGAAAATATTTGAATGTGTGTCTTTAGACAAAACAATAAATATCTTAAATGACAACATTAAAGCCCAAAAAATTGAGACATATTTTGGTATACTTATACTCCCTTTTTGGAAAGAAATTGAATACTTGCCATAATGGTACTAAATTTACGTTATTAAATTTGAAATAATTACGCAATGGCTATGTAAAAATCCACTTTTCTTCTGTAAAAGTATTTCACACATATGCAGAAAATTACTCATAAAAGATGTGAAATTTGTTTAAAAAAGTGTTTAATAAAGTGTATTCTTTTCTTCGTTAAAATAGGTAAATTTACACACAACAGATGTACTTTTTTGGAATTTATCTCTAATGAATGGTATAAAATGAATGCAATAGTAGAAATAAGGTTTATTTTAATAATAAATTCGCAATAGGTTATTACTTATAAAAATAAGACATATGAACTTATGGTACATAAATATAATATAACAAACACATTTTTTTCACCGTTGTATTAAAGTATTAAGATGAGTAAAAATGAAAACTTATGATATTTCATTTTTTAAAGTCTCTTAATCTAGATATGAAACAGCAAACAAAATATTTTCGACAGAATGCCTTAACTTTAATGAATACCTTCACAAAGTAATTGCGTATTCATTTTGTTTGAATGAGAGAATTTAGGTTGAAGATTTACGTCGATTTGACGTAATTTGACATATTCATATGCACGGTTACACCAATTTGGTGAATATCATATCCAACGCTTTAAAATTGTGTAATTTGCTTAATTATACAAAAAATGTGTACTTTTAAGATCGTGATAAATTTACATTCAGTTTTTAGAGTGTACACATTGAACATATGTAGCTCTAAGAAGAAGATGTTAATCATAAAAATTCATGAAATTTAAATAAAGCGAAAGGAAAAAAACGCTAAAAATACAGAGGAACTATGAGTCCAATTTCGGGAACTATGCAAAGCTCAGTTCAGCGCTCCCGGTTCATCGCTCAGAGTTAGGAAAGAAGCAGGAGGAGTACTTGAAAGCCCCACTCCCGCCCAATAATCATCTCTCACCCTCGCCCGCCGTCCATTTTGCATAACAAAAATAACAACGAGTCGAACAGCAACAGCACCGGCCCTAGAAAAGTTGTGTCCTTTTATTGTTGCCTAGAGACATTCTCCCGGCGGTCTCCTCTCGTATTTAATTAGCTGCTTCACAAAATATCCAAGTGGCGATGGATATTTGCTCCCTCCCCAGCCGCGTCGTCCTCGGCTTCTAAGTAGTTTGGCTTTAGCCTTATCCCGATCCCTGAAGCAGGAGCAACTCAGCTCCCGGATGGGATATCATCTTTCCATTTCCGCTCCAGTCTCACTCTGGTGTGTTCGTCAAGTTGTGAGCTAGTTTTGAATTTGCTTTTTTCGTTCCCCCATTTTGGCCCCACTCCACACCGTCTTCATAGCCCTAGAAAAAAAGTTCTGTACTAACTTCTTTTTGGGAATATCCCAGTTCAGTTTTGGGGTCATAGGGTGCCCTCTTCACCTCTTTCCCATACTTCGAGGAGTGGTGGCGCTTTTTCAAATGCAAATTCCTTTCAGATATGCTAAATAGGCTTTTTGTTTGACTCTGGTCCTTTTTTGGGGGAAGGGGTGGGGACCAGTTTCTCAACATTTCAAGATTCGGTCCAGCACTCTCAAGCATCGGTTTGCTTGCTGCTGCTGTAAAAGGGGTTTTTCCTCAGATGAGCAGAGTGTACGTGTTTTCGGATATTTCACAGAATTAATAAAAGGACTAAGAGCCACTCTTTTTCACTCCGCCCTCCGCTCTTTCTTTTTTTTTTTTTCTTTTCTATTTTGACTTCGTTCCTTTCTGAAAAGGTTTCCAATTAACCGGGCACTTCGAAATAAGCTTTCAACATTTTGCGGCAACACCAAGTCCAAATAGCTAATTGCCATGCCAATGGAGAGATGTCTGTATTTTCGAGATTTCTTAATGTGAAGTTATGTTTTTGGTAAAATCACCTCATCTCAAAGTAAACACACTTTATAATAATTAAGTATGAAAAATTGAAAATTTCCAAATTGGATGACAACGCTGCTAAGATCGGGAGAGGGTTGAGTAGAAGGGACCGTTGAGTTTGAAATATGTGTACATAGTAACAAAAAGTTTAGCATTACATAAAAATTTGTCACGAAATTTTCACAAAAAAAGGGTTAATAATTAATAATAACAATATGTAAAGTATTGAATTTTACTAACAAGGAGAAGGAACAACTTGATAAGAATGGATTTGAATGATTTTTAAATATACTATAGGAGTTATTCATCTATGTATGTGTTATAAGCAAAGGAATTTTATGGAACCCTTCTTCTTTTACGAGATAAACTTAACAGAGCTTTATACAGATCTTAGATCTGGAGCTTTAAAAACTTGATAATTAATTATAATTCTCACACGTCGAGAAACTATTTTAACTTGTCCTGTAAATGGTTTATTATTCCTCAATAAATATTGATGACCATTTCTCTTAATCTCATCTTTAAATAAAACTGGTAAGTCCTCTCATATAACAAAATACGAGCAATTTATACCTTTATACTCTGAAAAGATTATCAAAACCGCCTATTTTTTACATTAATAACCAACTGATCCCAATCGCTTTTCTACATAAAGAGCCGAATCATGTGCACAAAAATGCATAAACGATTTTCATGATTAAGATTGGGTTCAGGATTCGTATTCTTAAAATGTTTTCCTATATTTAAATTTGTGTAGACTTATTTATTAGCCTAACTAAGTATACATATTTGTACAAGTTATTTTGATTTCACAACATTACATTTTAATACTTTTATATGACATTAATTCAAAATTACGAATTTTTTGTCAATATTTATTTGTGTGTTATATTTGTACACATGTGGGTAACCAAGGTTCAACAAATTTAAAATTTCCTAGCTAAAAAAAGTCGGCGATGAATAAGGAATATGATATCCTAATTGACCTAATGAAAGAAGTATCCGCAGTGTCCAATTTTTGACCTCTATAAAAACAGGACAATAAATATTTTTTATTTTTTTTATTTTGACTTTAGGGGGTAGAAATTTCTTTCGAAATTCTATTGATGGAATTCATCAATTCGATATTTGTTAAGTTTTCCTTTTCGATTCAACTTTTTTTGTACTTGTATTTGATTTTAAAATATTGAAATATTCAAATATAACTTATAAAAGTAGTGTTGACAAATTATTTTAATGGGCCTGAAGTCCTTCATTTAGACGCTTTCTCTCTTTCACTGTTTTTATCATAAAAAACTACACCTACTAGTGAGAATATAATATTGATATTTCCGTATATATCCTTATAAACAAAATAATAATGAATTCCATACTATTTTTAACGTTAACTTGATAGTTTTTCATGTGTTCCACAAGAAGTTCATGTTAAATTGGTTCCTATGTTATGAGAATACTTTAATTCAATTACAAGCGAATTCGTGAATACGAAATTAATTTCAAATCGTATATGAAAATAATAATATATGTATCGTATTTGTGAATAAGGCTCCAGGATTAGGTGTTGGGACTAAAAGTTTGATAGCCATGTCAAATTTAAAGTCGATAATATTTGTAGTTCTTGATAAAACAGCAAACATTCACCGAATCCTTAATACAAGGGTTCCTTTTTGGCATATTTTTAGTACGAAACCCTAAAAACAACTAAAGCATTTAAATATTTTTATATTTTATTCCCTACGTAAAGCTTAGCAATTTTTCACTTTTATGGTTCTGTTTACCGATCTTCGTTTTTATGTATATTTATCCCTTAATATCTTACTAACTTATTTTCATTTAATGGTTAATTCATCCACCATCTCTTCCCCACTGTTTAAGTATCTATAAAATTAGACCATGCATTATGGGGTTTTTATGGTTATTTTAGTTTCATTGATTTCGTGTGAAACATACAGTGGTCGTAAGGAGGAATAATAAAGAATAATTCCAATTAAATGACTTGGACAGCAAAAACTGAAAGGTTTAAAACCAAAACCTTTTATTTTTCATCAACCCCAGTTATAAAAATAAATATAATAAAATTACAATCTGGCCACCATTTATTTAAGTCCATTATTTCTCTGAACTCCAATAGCTTGAGATGTACGAAAAAAGTCAGTAAAATCTGAAAAACACGAAATGAAAACTATGACCCATATTATTTCTTAAGTCGTTAAATTTAGCCAAACGACATTTTCCTGGGCAGCAGCAAGTCAGAGAGCTAGAAAAAGAAAACGAAAAGTGCTAGGACCATCATCATCGTGCCCACCCACACATGAAGCAAAGGGTCACGTTAAACAATAATTAATTATCCTTTCGAGAAAGTCTAGCCATAAACTTTTATAGCGCATTTCCTCTCCTTCAAGTTTTCGTTAGAGACGAAAGCACGTACCTCCATCGGCCGTGCGATTTCATTTATAATCCAATTTTTGGCGTTTCTTTTCCTGTTCTCAATAATAATAAAAAGAAAGGGCGTCCCATCAGCCCTATATTGAGTTGTGTGGGTGGTTCGATGGGGGTGAAAACAAGTGTATAAAATCCAACAAAGCTTCTGTGGTCAGTGGAAGCATTAGAATTCAACCTCAGAAACGATCTGAAAATCACTGAACGTGGAAAGCTGTTCCCAATAGAGTGAATGAATGGGGAAGGCGGGGTCCAGTGGAAGCCCGCGGCATTCGAGATATTTTGGTACAGCACCGGCGCCACCACTGGATTTTATAGCGCAGTGGAAGAGGGCGCGATAAATTTCAGGTCTGCATATAAATATAGATATATAGTTATATATGTATATTTTTTTCGGTAGTCGTTCATATGCAGAGACAGGCTAAAGTGGTTTTGGTCGCACAGGGATATGGTATGGAAAAAAGTGTTAAAAAGTGCAAAACGGCATATAGCCCTATTTTACTACAAGTCGACCGCATGCGCGGCCATGTAGATATATGCTAACGCCTGAAAGTAACGAAATTTATGGATGTACGTGCTGGCATAACCCTGAACATTTTCCAACCTTTTCGTTTGATTCTTCAGCCCCGGATCGATACTATAACTTTTTCCAGACGAATGTGCAAATAAAATAAAATAAAAAAAAGGAAGATAACAACAAAAAACAAGAGCAGCTATTTATATTTGGCATATACGCAGACATTAGGGATATAACAGCGGCATCTACATGTGAGAGATTGCCAAAAAAAAAGGGGTTTCGAAAATTCAACAAACTATAGGTGGTCCCTCTTTATACCCGTAATATGCCTTCCTCAGTTCAAGAGAGCTCTTTTAAAGGTCGCACAATGATGTGCATGACCTCTTTATTGGTGCCAAAATATATCCCCTCTCCTCTGCCCGTTTACCCCCGCCAATTTCGATATATGGTGCTGAGTTGATACGGGGGATTTAGCGCAGTTCAATATGGCACCGAATAAAACACAAATAAAAATTGCGCTCGAAATTTGCGAAGCATGAAAGCAAATATTGAGGAATTTTGCCAATTTGTTAAATTTACAATCCTATACAAGAAAGGATACTGCTACTGCTGGTGATGGGGTTATGGATGCATGTGAGTGTGATATACCACAAATGTGGTGGGCTTATCTTTGCGACGTTTTTGGGATCATTTTGATGTTGAAATTTTCATATTAAATGTGACTCCTATCCTTCTGATACGATGACATGGATTTGCATTGATTTAGCGCTTGTGTTTATTTTTACGCTGCTCCAGAGAACATTTTCCTGAACCTTGGATCATACAGGGTAATTCATATGGTTTAAAATGTTTGAGCACTTATATCAAATAGTGTATTTAATATTGAAATACATTTACCTGATAAATTGAAGTTTGATATTAATTTTCATTTTTACACACAAAAGATATTTTCTACAAACATCTAATTTCGGGGTTCATTTAACTACTCTTACTTTTGATTTTCACCTAAAAATATTGTTGGCAAGCATAATCAGAGAAGTCTATTTAAAAATTGGTTGAAACAATATAATGGGATTAGTTTGAAGTTTAGTTGAAGTTGCAAACTGAATTATAAAAAAACACTCATAAACCCTAATCACAAATTAATGAAAACTAGCAAAAATACTAATAAAAAACATAATGAAAAATTATTAAATAATCAGTGTTTTCTTGAGTTAATTGGTATTTTTCATAAAAATTCAATTAATTTGTTCGTAAAATAACCTCGAACCTACTTCAGAGATCACCTCAAAATCATATTTGAAAGTTCTTATCATAAAAAGGTTTTATGTTTATATATTTCTTAGTGTAATAGCAATACATGCTTGTTGCAACATACATTGACCATACATGCTTGTTGAAACATATATTGACCATATTAAGTTATGAAAAATACCTGGCGAATTTAACATGAATTAAAAGTTAAATTGATACGACTTCGGTTTAAAAACTGAATTCTAATAAAATTGACATTGGCATTTCCTTTATTTCCTTTATTTATTTATATTAGCTGTAGGAACTAGGATCTATTTGATTGAAATAGAAAATTCGGATCATATAACTAACGAGGTGTCAATAACGAAAAACACACACTATTTCATTATAAAAGATACTTTTAGGCACATATTTTTCAAATACTCTTGTAAATATGTTATTTTAAGAAACCATTTGTTTGACTGCTGACCTAGGTTGTTTTGAACACTACAGGGAGTAAAAGGTAAAAAAATCAGTTTTTCGCAAATATCTTTTCTGTATTGATCGAACGGCAAAAGTAGCTGCTATCAAATTTGAGGATCAGAAAAATTTGTTGGATTGCACTTTAACATCAACAAACAAAATTATTTTGACTCAAAACTTTTGAATACGATTTCGTAAAAAAATACATATTCGGAGGCCCCAGCGGTAGCTAGAACCCTAAATCTGATAGACGAATATTCGGTCCATAAAATTCATGATGTGCTTTATATGTTTTTATAACTGAAACTAAGCTCTGACGGAAATAAATTTCCACGATTTCGAATCGTTGCTGCGGTGTATATTTTTCCATGATAATTTGTTAAACCTTGCCGAATAAAAATGACATTTATACTTTCACCAAGAAAAGCGCATTTGATAGTTATCCGTATTTCAAATCCAGCATCTCTTAAGGAAACACTCTTTACAAATGTTGGCTTTCAATGACTGTGAAATATAAACTTAATGACACAGCTGGGTGAAGATTTGGCAGTAGTCATTTGAAGGTTAACACTTAGGAAAAATAACATTGATTTAATATTAGTGACACCATCTTAGCCGAGGCCAAATTACTTAGCATATGACCGTCATAACAACCCTCATTTTTAAAAGAACATTAAAAACAAATTCTCTTAACTTGATCAATACGTGTAGTCTGTAAACGTTAAAAAAAAAAAAAATGCAAGTTACAATGAGCGAAAAATGACGTGGGAAGAGGGTTGAAATTGTTCTTCATTACATCAACACCGTCCGTTCCGTTTTCAAGAGTGGGGATAGCTCGTTGTAATTAGCAAGAAGCAAACAGTCCCAGAATATTTCCGCAAGTAGTAACTTCCCGGAAAAAACATCACAACCGAGGACGGGCAAAAATGGCACCAGTAAAAAATTAAGAGAATAAAATTGTACGTATATATAAATATAAACATAAGGAGAAGAGAGAGAAAAATAAGGCGCACCATTTCATGAAAAAGGAGTGGCCGCACCACTTACAAATGCAGGACGAAACATTTCTTAATTGGCTTATTTGTTTAACAAATGGTACATTACTTTATTTAGCCACTTCGTTTAAATCAGTAAAGGAATCCCTTTCCCATGAAATATTCACAGGATGTGGTAGAAAGTGTTCTCAAGTTTTCTTCTATTTTTCGTTCACTTACCTAGTTAATGTAGGGGTGGAGAAGAAGTTGCGGGTCGGAGCACCCTTTTAGCCCACAATCTCTACATCTTCGCAACCATCAGACAATCAAGGGTTGTTCCAGTAAATTCAGGACTTTTGATAAAAAATAAATAAATAAAAGCATGGCATCAGAGAGCGACGAGTCGGGAATGGGGACAAAAATGGTGAAGTAAACAAGCCTGCATAGTTAATTTCCCACCTGGATGCCACCAAAGAAAGGAATATGACTTTTCCCAGATCTAAGGGTTTTCAGGGGGAACGGGGGATAGGAGATAAGATGATACGAGCCGGGTGCTCTGTCATAGGCACTGAGTATTTCAGCGACGGAACCATCTAAACTAAATTAAGGCTGTAAGGCAGTAAGGTAGCAGTTGCCTCTCCCACGGGCACATTTTCGCAATTGGTGTCCCTAGACACAGCAGAAAATCCTCTACACAAAAGGTGGATAGAAGGATCTGAGGTGAGGGCATCATCTTAGGGCATATGCTAGATGTTGGATGCTGGATCATCCGCAGCACAGAGCCGAGGAGCCGCACTCAACTGAACTGAACTGGATGACGTTAACAGATAAGGACAAGAAGTCCTTTTGCTAGTATCCTGCCCTGTCCACGACAAGGGTATGATACGCACCGCACAATCTAGGTTTTATATAAATTTCGCCCCGAAGGCTGTCAGTACAGGCATGTGGCCCTTTTTTGTGCGTCTCCGGCACTCTCTTGATAAGGCATTAATTATTTAGGGTAAGCTGCCCAGTGATGGCCACTGTACCAGTGATGGCCACTTTTGTCTTTGGGGTGGATTTCCAGCCAACCAAGCGAAATTCAAGATGCGCGCCTTTGTGATCCATATTCTTTCACATGTTGGCAGTAAGATTCCAATCGGGTTTTGGTTCGACCATTGCCCGGCTGAGCGCACGAGCGCATCGCGTCGGACGCTGCACAGTCGGCAGCCTGAGCGGTCGTTTTCTTAGTCAGAGTGTTAAGAGCAGCCGTTCAGGAGACACGCTGTCATTCGACTCACAGCAATCGCACGAACCTCGGGCAGCTTCTTAATTGGAAAAGGATAGGTAGGTTACTGTATTTTATGCTGCTTTTCAAATTTTTTCAAAATTTAAAGGGGGAAAGGGGGGTGGCCATCACTGGGCCAGAAAAACATAGTCTGCCTAGTGATGGCCACACTTGAACTCGCTGCAGTACTGGCGCCGCACTATGGGCTAAACGGTACTTTTTGTGTTTAAAACCTAATATCTCGGAAAAAACCGAAGATATTAACGTAAATTCTTTTTTAAATTGAAGCTGAGACTATGTAGATTACTGGAAAATTAACCAGAATGGCTGAAATGAAAATAAACACTTTTTTTCTGAAAAATTGAATAGGCTCACACCAACAAAACACTTGGTCTTTATTTTAAATGTCATATATGCTATCCGATGAACTTTAACCTGCTGATCACGAATCCGAGGTCAGAATTGCCCCCCACCCTACAGTTTTCAGAAAAATGAAGAATTTCCGTGCCTAGTATAAGCCTTTTTAACTCTTTGAGTTACAAAAGACGAGCTTAAATTAATTTTTACTATAACATACTAACTGAAGGTTTTTGGGGTCGCTGATCACGAATCTGAAGTCAGATTTTGAAAATTCAAAATGGCGGATCCAATATGGCGGACCAAAATTTTTACATTTGATCGAATTTGGACTAAAAATTGTATACATGGGTTTTTGGAGTTGCTAATTACGAATCTGAAATCAGATTTTGAAAATTCAAAATGGCGGATGCAATATGGCGGACCGAAAATTTAATATTTGACCGAATTTCGACTCAAAACCGTATACATGGGTTTTTGGGGTCGCTGATCACGAATCTGAAGTCAGATTTTGAAAATTTAAAATGGCGGATGCAATATGGCGGACCGAAAATTTAATATTTGACCGAATTTCGACTCAAAACCGTATACATGAGTTTTTGGGGTCGCTGATCACGAATCTGAAGTCAGATTTTGAAAATTCAAAATGGCGGATGCAATATGGCGGACCGAAAATTTAATATTTGACCGAATTTCGACTCAAAACCGTATACATGGGTTTTTGGGGTCGCTGATCACGAATCTGAAATCAGATTTTGAAAATTCAAAATGGCGGATGCAATATGGCGGACCGAAAATTTAATATTTGACCGCCATATTGGATCCGCCATTTTGAATTTTCAAAATCTGACTTCAGATTCGTGATCAGCGACCCCAAAGACCCATGTATACAGTTTTGAGTCGAAATTCGGTCAAATATTAAATTTTCGGTCCGCCATATTGCATCCGCCATTTTAAATTTTCAAAATCTGACTTCAGATTCGTGATCAGCGACCCCAAAAACCCATGTATACGGTTTTGAGTCGAAATTCGGTCAAATATTAAATTTTCGGTCCGCCATATTGCATCCGCCATTTTGAATTTTCAAAATCTGATTTCAGATTCGTAATTATTAACTCCAAAAACCCATGTATACAATTTTTAGTCCAAATTTGATCAAATGTAAAAATTTTGGTCCGCCATATTGGATCCGCCATTTTGAATTTTCAAAATCTGACTTCAGATTCGTGATCAGCGACCCCAAAAACCTTCAGTTAGTATGTTATAGTAAAAATTAATTTAAGCTCGTCTTTTGTAACTCAAAGAGTTAAAAAGGCTTATACTAGGCACGGAAATTCTACATTTTTCTGAAAACTGTAGGGTGGGGGGCAATTCTGACCTCGGATTCGTGATCAGCAGGTTAAAGTTCATCGGATAGCATATATGACATTTAAAATAAAGACCAAGTTTTTTGTTGGTGTGAGCCTATTCAATTTTTCAGAAAAAAATGCAACTTTGAGGTTATATTACATAGTGTTTATTTTCATTTCAGCCATTCTGGTTAATTTTCCAGTAATCTACATAGTCTCAGCTTCAATTTAAAAAAAAATTTACGTTAATATCTTCGGTTTTTTCCGAGATATTAGGTTTTAAACACAAAAAGTGCCGTTTAGCCCATAGTGCGCCGCCGAGCGTCTCGTAGAGAAGAGGAGATGCGTTGTGGGTGCCCATAAGAGTAAAATCAGACGCGCGCTGTGTTTTTTTTTTAGAGCTCTGCATCCCCCCCCCCTGCCATTTTTTCCCCCACTTCCCTCCCACCGTCACCGTGCAGAGGGAAGGACCATGTTAGGGTATGGGACGGGCGGGCTGTGGAGAAGAGCAAAACTCTGAGTAAGGAAGAAAACTCTGAGGAGGGGTGGGGGAGGGGGCGTAGTTCTGGTTCGATCTAATTCGGTTTCTATTTTAATTAGGCATAGGTGCATCAACATGGTTCCAAGACCGGTCAACCAGGAACAGGAGGCTCGGGTGCTGGCTGCGGTTGACAGTGTGTGGAGTGGCCATCACTGGGCAAGGGGGTGGCCATGACTGGGCTATGCCTGGCCATCACTGGGCAGATTGTACTTTTTTGTTTATAATTATTTTGACATCAAATAAATTTTATTTTTCTGTTTTTGAAAAGCGTAGCACCTTTCTGAAACCCTCTAGTATACCCGTGATTTTTTTCATACCGCTGAGTTGTACTGGAGACGCATAGTCGTGCAAACTATGAAGCACCGCGCTTAAAGTGGCCATCACTGGGCAGGTTACCCTAATTGCAAGAAACATGACTGCTAATCAACTGACCTTATACAAGTTGACCATATCCAGCCGCCGGCTAGTTTCCAGTCGGTACGCGGGAGGGCTAAACGGAAACAAAATCTAATTATGAGGATAAATTGCTTTCAGTCATTTCGTAGAAACTACCGGAAAATTATTTTTTCGCCCGAGGAAGTTTTTGTTCATCCCTCTGGTGCCTCACAGTCGTACCTGCCTAATCAACTTCAGGACAAACTTATTTAGATATGTACTGTATATAAAGGGAGAGGGAGCTTTTATAAGCATATATACCGTTTTTTTTTTTTGATATAGTTACGATACGAACAGCACGGCGGAGGCAATGCAATAGCGTGCCGAACCAGCCTAAAGGGCTTGATGGAAAGGTGTTAATGAATCCCCTACGTGCGGAAGTTGCTATTAATTAGCGTATTTCCTCAAAATGTATATCTTTCGCTGGTAAAAGAATAAAATGAAATGCAAATGGGATAAGACCTTAGATTATAGAGTACAGAATGCGACAGTAGACGATTTAGCTTTTGTGGTTGGATAGTTTGAAGACCGGATAGGAAATTTCATACACGCCGTCACTACGATAGCGAATTTTGAGAGTTCTCTTAGCAATTTCAGAGCACGGAAATTATTCGGCGAAAAATTCAGTTTTGCCTATTTTTACACTTTAATTTGTTAGACTTTGTATGTTATTCACACTTAATACCACATATCGAATAATTGAGCTCTTTACTTACCTACAAACCTGTTACCTGTTACCGAATTAAGGCCGTTTAAGAATTCGCATGCACTTGCACTATTCCCTAACCATTTTTAGTGTACTTTGGAGAGCACTTCAAATTCAGAACACAGATAAAATAGTGCAATTGCCCTACGCACTGTTCGGAGTTTTTAGGAAAACTTTTAGTGAGAAAAATAGATTTAAGTGCAAGTGCAGGTGAATTCGAAAACGGCCTAAATACCTATTTGAAGAATTTTAATTTTTTATATCATCTGAAGTATCATTTAACCCTTATTGTCTCATCTGTCCGTTTTTGTCAGTCAACTTTAATTATTCATTTTTGTGCTTTTTCATAATATTACCTGAAAAATCTAAAAAAGCCACTTTTAACTATTGTATTTTTGAATTTTAAATATAAATACCGATTTCTTAGGGTAAATTTTATAAAAACTGATATTTTCGTTATGAAAGATGTTTCGGAAAAAGTCAAAACCATAAAAACTCCGGCTCAAAAAGGGGTTGTGAAACCACCCCACTTTTACCCTAACTCGTTCTCTTATGGATTAAACGTCAATACATTTTAGGGGTGGTTTAACGATAGAAATATATTTAATTTAAGGTATTCATACAATTTGTAAGGAAACTTTTAGGGAATATGTAGAAATTCGCGACCGAAAGTTGTAATTTTGATAAATTTTAACTGACGATCTCAAACTCAGTCTGTTATCTACATACTTATCCAGTAAAGATTTTTAAATGTTAAATGCGATAATTGCAAATAAAACTTTAATGAAACGAAAGATTGATTTAACTGTGCTTGGGAAAGAAGGTATGTATAATCTCGGCTTAAGTTTTAAATTAAACTGAGTTTCAGTCGGTTCAGAAAATGGCAGAGTGGACGTATTAACACGTGAACATGAAAGCCCATTCAATTCGCAGCATTGTATGACACCGAGGCCACTAATTATCAGCAAAAGTGCGAAAATGGGTAAATCAATCGAGCCCAAATTCAGAGGTGGGGTGATCGAGGACCACTGCACCAGCACGGCGCCCCGTGCCGCGCTCTGTCCGTCGATACTTTGCCGACCGAATTAGTTGTCTAAAGTGCTCAAAGCACTTGTCATGTATCAATTAAGCCCTATAAATGCGATATATTCCCCCATTATCCGTAACAACATGATGAGAAGTATTTACTTTGGCTCGTGTAACATATTGATGGGTGCTAGGCTCGTTTTGCTCGTGTGGCGTGTTTGGTGAAAAGTGGGCTTTCGCACCGGGCGGGGCGGGTGATGACGTTCGTAATTCCATCACATCATGTCAAGGAGCCAGGGCAAATGGAGAAAATTCAGTGGTTGCTCAACTGCGCCAAGATTGGCTCCTGATGGGGCTAAACAGCTTATTAGCGTTTGTGAAAAGGCGATAAATGGGCTGTGACGTGTCTCAGATGCATTCCGGCAGTTCATGCCAAATACAGCGTGTAACCCACATTCTGAGTCGAGTGCTTCTGAGATTGTAAATTAGATTCATTCTCCAGAAGCCATCCGACAGGCATGCTGAAGTGCCTTGGCTAATTAATTAATTATTGAAACTGTTTGACTATGTGTGTACTCTAGTTTATGGCTTTTACTCACAAAGTTTCATCCTCATTAAGCTAAAACATGTACTGAGTGAAGACTATGGGGACTTTAACTTAATTGTATTTGATGTCTCAGAAAATTTAATATTCTTTGCAAGGGAAACATATCAAAGTTTCCCCATTAAAGACATTTTTTGGATGCTTATTTATTTAACCGAACACTTTAATTTAACTTCTTGTTGATGACATCTTCATCGTGGCTGGAGCAGGATTTGAAAGCGTAGGGGACCGGAACAGTGGAGGACCCTTTAAATTGAAGAAAATCTCTTAACAATTTGTATTTTCACAATTAAAAAACAAATTTGAATTAAAAAAAAAAAAAAAAAAAACATAAAAAGTCCGTAATAAACTTTATTTAATATTTATGAGTTCTTGATGAGCAATATTGGAAAATTGAAGAGCTTATATTTAAGTGAAAGACATTTTACGTGATTTTTTCGAGGCAAAATTAATTAATGATTTATCTTAAGTCCATTTCCTGAAGCAAATCAAAATTGACGTGTCCAAATATCAGTGAATCTATTTTTATAACAACAACAGGAAAAAAATCTAATAAAACCGATAAATAAATCAAAATACTCTACGCACTAATAAAAAGCAAATCCTTATTAAATCTAGTAAATTAACAATATATAATGTGATTTTTTAATCTATGATATTATACACCTTAGTTGACTGGGTAATTTAGCAAAATCATACATTAAATCACTGCAAATAAAATAAAACCAAATTTTAAAAATAATACAAAATTTGCTCTGGGATTTCTCAACTAAACAGTGGTGGGTTAAAGTATATTTCATAACTAGATTAAAGTTTAGCTGCTGTACATCTAAAAATTCACTTATATGTGAACTAGCACTAGCACCGAACTAGAACTAGACATACATTTTTGGTTAAAACCATATTTTAATCAACGTACTAGACATTTTAGATATTTGATACAGCTTTAATTGAAACCTCCTATAAATAAGGCTTTTTATAATATATCCATGTAGCCTATAACTCTCATAAAAATTGAACACAAAAACAAATTAACACCTTTAGAAGTATCATTTTGAAATCTTGAAAATTATTCCTTAGCTTACGATGTATAAAAATGCATATTAACGTTATGACTGAATGAATCACTCTCTAATTCTAAGCTATAATATATAATATTTCGTAATCAATTATTCTATATAGTAGAAAGTTGATCTTAGGCTTATTTTCTTCCTTAAACGATGCTTAAAATAGATCTTCGATTTGTAGTTAATAAAATATTTAAAGAAAAAGCCGAAAAAGTAGTTTTAATAGTGTCGTAACAATACATTCGCTTTAAATAATAAAATGAAATAAACGATGAGAAATAGTTAAAATTTTTATAATAATAACTATAAAGTTTGAAGATATTTCGCTTAACTATATTTTTTATCACAATTTTTAAACAGAAGAACTTAATTAAAATTTGAAGTAACGTTCTTAATTTATTGCTTGATACTTTTTGTAAGATATAACATGTATACTAACCATATTTTTCATTAATTTCTCGAATATTAATCTCGAATATTAATTTTCTTAATTTTGCGATTGTATCTCAAGAACTTCGTTAAAGAAATCGCTATTAATAAAATATGGGATTTGATATAGGATGAAACTATTCTTCAGTTCAATATATTATATTACGTTCATAATATTTGTTGAGGCCTTAGGGCTCCCGCACCCACTGCCGGGTGGTAAATCCGGCTCTGATTGTAGCCGCATAATAAAAGGACGATAATTTGACAAGGATGATTTGTCTATATAAGAGATAATATCAAATAAATTAATTTAAAAACATTGAGAACTACCAAAACGGTCATCTTGTCTAAGGAAAAAAACGTTTATTTTAAATCTTTATAAATAGTCTTTATGTTAGTGTCTTAATTTCAAAGTATTATAAGTGCCAAGTGAAGTGAAGCACGATTTCTTACAAAATAAAACTGAAAACTATTGAAATACTGTTTTTATTAATCATTAAATATATAATATATTAGGTAATTGCTTATGTAAATAATACCCTCGGATTTGCCGAGATTTCGAATATGTTTTGAACGGGTTGGCCGATTTGGATGGGATTTTGGCATGCAATAGATGTTACTAATGTGCATCACAGAAAAAAAGGTTAACCTGAAAACTGAATATAATCGCACAAAAATTGTTTTTTCCTTTGTCTAAATTGTTTTCCACCCTTTTTGAATTTTAGTACAATCACCTGTATAGCTTCCTAATATAGTTTTTTATAAGATATATTTTTTTTCCATATTTTTTTCCACCTGTGTTAAACCTAAAAAAATAAAACGTCGTTTTTTATTTGTTTTTTTGTAGGTTATGTTTACTACATAGTCAACAAAGTTTTTTCCTCAGGCTGATATATTAAACCTTCAGCAGCAGACGAATTGAAAGAAATAAAATAGTAGTACTCAAAGTTGATATGAAAAAGTAAGAGTTTTGATAATAATAATAGTGCCAATTTTGAATTCAATGGACAGACCGAGTTATCAGCAAAAATGCAACTGACTACCGCTTTCACTTTCTTCAATTTCTTATTTGATCGTGGTATAGTATCTGAAACTGTATTTCAAACAAATTTATATTCCTGTCAACGAGATCCAAGTAGACCTTTTATAGTAACAGAAAACGATATTTACAAATATATTGGAATTGGTTTTCTAACTTCAGTAGTTCAAATTCCCAATATTCGAAGGTTCTGGAATAGTACACTAGGAAATGTTTTAATATAAAACACTATGTCTGTTAATAAATTTGAAAAAATCCGACAGTTTCTGCATTTTAACGACAATGAAAAGATGTTTCCCACAGACGACCCTTTACATGATAGACTGCATAAAATTCGGCCGTTTATAAATAGTTTGATTACAAACTTCCGAAAGGTTCCATTCGAAAAATACCTTTGCGTCGATGAGCAAATGTGCACCACTAAAGCACTAAGCTATTTAAAGCAATATCTACCAGCAAAACCTCATAAGTGGGGATATAAGTTATATGTCTTTTGTGGAATATCTGGTTTTGCTTACAATTTTGAAGTATACACTGGGCAGGAAAATAATGATTTCATTCGTCCCGAAACAGAAAAGAACTTGGGCGCAAGCTCCAACGTAGTTGTGAGATTAACTCGGAACATACATACCTACAAATTTGAATTACCGAGTATTTTTTGACAATTACTATACGTCCATTCCATTAATTTCTGTATTGTACAAGAAATGTATTTTAAGTCTGTGCACTATCAGAAAAAACCGACTTCCCAATTGCAAATTACCAGAGGACAAATGGTGGAGGAATATGCCGTGTGGATCCTCTAATGAAGTGGTAACCTCTGTAGATGGAATGGATCTAACTGTTGTCTCTTGGAAGGATACAAAAATCGTAAATGTTATTTCAAATTTCATCGGCGAACATCCTCTTCAAAAATCTGTAAGGCATGTAAAAGGTGCCGGAACAGTAACTGTTAACTGCCCAACTATAATAAAGGAATACAATATGTTCATGGGTGGAGTTGACCTCTTAGACTCTCTGTTTGGCGGATACAAAATAAAACTAGGGTCCAAAAACTGGTATATAGGCATATTTTACCATTTACTAGATATGACTATCTCTAATGCGTGGATTCTATACAGGTATATCTTATCTTGTTATTTTTTATTTTATTTCAAAGGCGAGTTGAGGTTCAGAGGGCAGGAAATGATCTCTATCTTTTATCGCTAGCTGATTTTAAAGTTGAAGTGGTAGAAACGCTTTGTAGAATGGGTGCAAGTCAAAGAATTGGGAGGTCATCATTTGAATTAAATAAGAAAATTGATATTAAACGTAAAAGGGCAACAGCTTCTCATCTTCCTCCAAAAGAAGTGCGCACTGACAATACTAATCATTGGCCTGAGTGGATGCTGTCAAGGCTATCATGCAAATACCTAGAGTGCAATAAAATTACCTTCGTCAAATGTGAAAAATGCAATTTAGCTCTCTGTCTCAACAAATAAAGAAATTGTTTCGTCAAATTTCACAAATGAAATATTTTTCCACTTTTTTTTTCTTCTGTGAATGAATTTGATAAACAGAGCCTGCTTAATTTTTATTTCACGTCATTTTGTTACTAATTGTTTTAAGTTTTTTTTTTTTTTAATTGAGAATATTTTTTTGCTATTGAAATGAAATTATTTTCGTTGCTGTAATTTATTTTTATTTATTTTGCATTACTGCATAAAATATCATATGTGATATTAATATAAAATATAAATTATTTACAAAACCAAAAATCAAAATATCTCTATTTTCCTAAAATGTTGATCCCTAAAGCTATTTTCTTCTGAAAATAATTTGTCCAGCTAAAAAAAAAAAAAGTCATGCAATAAAGGGTTATAACCAAAAAAAAAAAAAATTTAAAATCGACAATTTAGTTTTTTTAGGTATCACGCAGGTAGCACGCAATATATCTATATTGGTTTCGTTAAACAGGACGACTTCTGTATCCATTAATATATCTTCAGGTACATTTCTCTTCAATCTCGAATTATCTTTCGGTGATATCATCCAACTCGTTGCGTGCATTGCCGCTGACAATAAATTACGCAAGTGAAATGATTGCTTCCTTTGATAATGATAGAATTGATACGTCTGCCCTTGTGGCAGATCGGAATGCGAATTCGGTTTGCTAAGGTTCTAGATAATTTTTTCTTCTAGGAGCTGCCTCCCCTCTGTCCCTGCTCCTCCCTTGGTACGTCTTTGAGTGTTTCATTAAAAATAACCTAATGTATCTCTTGTTACAGTATATTTCAGTGACTTAATTACGGATTTGATGACTAAAATGTATAGTTTATGTTATTATATTGAATTTTATATTTATATATACGTGTGTTCGATGTTCTCCGTAGACTAAGTAAATAAATAATCACATTTTCACCCTGTGTGTCTTATATTACATAATACAGATTTACTAGCTCCCTTGCTTAAGGCGATATACCCAAAAGAAGGTGGCAAAGAAAAGTTTATCCGTCTAAACTGCTGCAATTAAAATGAAACGTATAAAATAAACTCTCTGTCTATTTACATTGCCAGACGTTCTTCAGCCGAGGCTACAGTGCCTAAATGAAAACCCGACCATCGTGTACGGGTCCTTTTCCTCTTTAGACGATTTAATCCTCATTTAAAAGTAGTTTACGTCTAACAACGTGCAGCTCGCTAGTAAAACGGCGATAGGTGGGCGAGACTGAAGTGCCATCTACCGGGAGCGACACCACGTCACATCCACAGCTGGGAGCCCGACCACTTTCCTAAAGAGTTCGTTTTTTATGGTTTTTTATGGTAAAATTATTGCTAGGGGAGGAATAAAAAAAATATCATCATTGGGCTATTGTTCCTGTCTAGGGTCCTTGGGACGCGTTGGGAGACGACTTTTCACACTCGTAAGCCCGCCATCCTCTCTACCACCGATTAATCCTTATTTGTATTCCATCCAGAAGGGTTCTATGATGGGTTGGGAAGGTTTTCTTTTTTATTATAGTGCTTGCAGCACCTCACTGTCGTCGTCGTCGTCGTCGTCGTCGTCGTCAAGGGACATTGTTGCTGCTTACTTTTAAAACAAATTCAGTTGAGTGCACCTTAAGGTGCCTGTTTGAAAGCATTCAACGTTCGCTATACAAGAAGAAGAAGAGAAAGAAATAGAAAAAGAAAGGGTTCCCGTGGGTAAAGTGGATACGCCAGATTGGTACTAACTAGGGTGACAAGAATTCGTCTCTCCCCGTACACGTTAGAAATGAAAGTGAGCAAATTGCAAATCATTCGCTGGGGTGAATATTAAAAAACTTCTGTTACCCGGAACGAAAGTAATCCTCTTTTTACTGGTTGAAAATTGGATCTTTGAGTCGCACAAACCCTTCATTTTTATGGGAGCCCTTTTTTTTTACTTCAAAAAAGTTATATACCCGTTGCGCTAATGAAAATTCTAATGGATTCACCCTTACATAGCGACATCCGTCGTCGAAATCAAATCAATTTGTCCAAGGTTAAGGGAATTAGTCAAGTGTAATTGAAAGCATTCTTCTTAAATTGAGGTCGTGGTGAGGAGATAACAAAACAAGCAATCCTCAGATGCCACTCCGATTCGACGCAACACCATGAGGCGGAATAATTTCTTCCTTTCTTTCTCTAAGGCCATGATTCCGTTCCTCCGTTTTTATACTATATGTGTATGTATATATTTTTTATATTCTTTCGTGTTCCAAAGAAATCAGAAGGGCGTACTTCCGCATAAAATTTCTCTTTGCTCTGTGGAGAAGAAAAAAAGTTTTTTTTTGCTCTCCCTCTATATTTGCCGCACCCGATGGCATCGACTGAAATGGACAGGTCTGCCATTCGCGATATATATATATTTTTTGAGCGAAAGAATCCCATAATGACTGCAACCCCTTTTACATTTGTCCCTTAAATACTTTTGTAAAATTTTAATAAAATTTGATGCGAAGACCACTAGAAAAGGGAGAATGGGAACGATGAAATGAAGAAATAAAGGGTTCCACTTAAACTTGGATGGCCCTGCCCCCTTGTTCCTTGTTAAGTCCGACGAAGAGAAAAAAACAATCTTTTCCTTTTGGGACCGAGAAACACGAAATTCCCTTGGTTGGGGATGTTTTGAGCCTCGACAACTAGAAAGGTTTTCACAGATTTTGTGACTTTTTTCCCCAAGATGTGCCCCCGGGGATCCTGTAGGAGTGCGACACATCTGTGCATCTCGTACACCTCAGCGGGTGTAGCGCTGTGGCGGCATCCTATGTGAGGGGATATCAAAAACGGAAAGATAAATTTGCCCCTTATTGTGTTACATTCTCCAGCGACCTATTTTTAACTGGTTTTTTTTTCCCCCCTACCACCTGCATAGTACAGCATCACATAGGGCAAATGAATAGAAAACGGCAGAAAACTGCAGAATAGAGCATCATATCCAGGTTCACGACAGGGGGCCGGGTTAGGGCCACTGAGGTGTAGATGTATATATGCTATGGGAAAATCCCTGACCCAACTTAATCCACGGTGCGCCCTTTTAGCCATTTACCTATCCATTAAAGCCACTTTAGGAGGCACTTCTGGACAAGGACAACAATGAGCTTGGGCATTTTTGTTGTTACCCAAGACAATTTAGACAATTTGTAGAACCTTGGCATTGCCCCCTCTGCTCATCTGCTCGAAATTAGCACCCATCCAGGCTTTGAAATGAAGGGCCCTCCCTACTCTCACATGAATAGTTTTAAGGCGGAACTTTTCATTAAAACTTTCCATCTTATAGAAAGGGTACTCCTCAATGTGCCCTTGAAAGCCCCTACAGATTCTTTGCCTCAGAATAATGCGGGCTAAATTCCTATCCAAAAGGAACATACCATCCCATACCACATGATTTCGGTTAACTAATTTTAATGCTATAAATAGAATGCGAACTCTATTAAAACCATCCAACCATGGAGGATGTCCTTTTTTCGACCACTTTCATTTCCTAAAGCTTCCTTTGTTTATGGGACCATCCGCACCCTACCTCTTATCACAGTTCGAGTAGGGGTCAAAAGGCCCTTTTTAGTTTGTAATGATAAAACACAGGACTATCAGGGTACAAAACCAAAACAACAGGATTTCTCTTCCCTTTTCGGGATCCTGGGAATGAATTTCCTCTTTGCAATTATTTTGGGGTTCTCAAAAAGCCCGGCAGAGGGTTACATCTTTGGCTTTTCCTGATTAGTTTACTACTTTTGGGGCAGAGATCGAATCTGGATTTTGTGTGTGCCAATGACACTTCACCTCAAAGTGGACTTGTAGTGTAAAGTGGCTGCCTCGAGGGATGATATAATTTTAACAGTTTGCGGAAGCGACGTTTTCTGGATTTTACTACGTTTTCTTTTAATTTATAAACTTCTGCTTAGTAATAATTTAATTTAAGAGAGATCCTACCATTTTTGATCTTCTTAACCCCTTAAGTGGAAATGACGAGTCTCGCCCGCAAAGATTTTCTGTGTCAAATCTGACTTTGACGGGGCACACCCGCCGCATATTTAAAGATTTAAAAACCAGATAAATTTTTTCTAATTTGTAATAAAACATTATTATGATATTTACTATTACTATGAATTTATAACTCCACGCATAGATTTGCGCTAAATTTAATTGTGCGCACGCGCACGATTCTTCGAAAGTAAATCGTAAGGCAAAGGGTTAACTTGAGTTTATCTATTACAGAATCACCGTCCATGCAAACCATTGTTCTCTATAATTTATTTATTTGTTTATATCTAGGAGGTTTAAACCAATAGTTCTAGTTTCGTGGTATATCTTATAGAACTACATAGATAAAATGGTAACACTTAACGAAACAAATATGTAGAGTGATTCATAAATGAGTGTTTATATTAGACTAATAGAACTGATGGATGATGCATCATTAGCCAAAAAAATAACAGAAACAATGGATTTTCTAGAAGTTTAGAAAAACTTAATTTCAAGGCATCATCAACTGAATTTTGGTGTGGGGCAATGTTTTTCTCTTATAACTATTTTTACGATCCGACCAATAGAAGTATACAATGAAAATTTAAATGTAAAATGCACTTTTTTACAGGAGTTTCCCAAGGTTTTTCCTTTGTGTTTTTGGATTCCATTTTATTCCACAAAATGATTAAATCTAATGACAGCTGATTGCAGTTACACCCGTTGTTTGGAGCTTTATCGGCAGAGATGCTATGCACAATAAAAATTATGGAGATCCACAGGAAATTTTGTAAATCTCAATACTACGTATAAAATGTATTGTCTAAATAGATGCAGTATTTCAAATTTTATAATACCGATACCATACAAGATTCTTAATTTTGGCAGTGTTTCCTGAAACATTTATTCAATTGTAAATAATTAATAACCGAAGCAAATGCTTGAATAGGTATTTGAATATACATTGTTCGTTGCAAAGCGGTCAGCTCAACATAATTGATACTGTTCATATCAAAGTATACTTCCCTTTGATGTTTTCTCAAATCAAATATGTAATGCAATACCTAACTCTCAAAGAGGAATGTTCTATTCTGCAAACAATTCAAATAATTTGTAAAAGGGATTCAAAGTACCTACCAGTGGCGTGGGGTCCATATAACACGATTCCTACCGGCTTCCCTTTTGGGAACTCATCCTATTCCCGTAAATTTAAGACTTGTTCTATGCCTGTAAAATTCATGGAAAGCGCTCCCAAAATTCATCTCGTAAAGAAAACATGGCAAAACAAGTGTTACAACCAAAAACAACCATAATCTGTTGTTGCACTACGATGGAACCTTCCCTCGCACCGTAGCAGGTTCTATCAAGGGGTTGCATCGGGTATGAAGTGCTCGCTCGCTGCTTCTGTAAG
Organism: Dysmachus trigonus; assembly: GCA_949715965.1. NCBI lineage: Eukaryota > Metazoa > Arthropoda > Insecta > Diptera > Asilidae > Dysmachus > Dysmachus trigonus. Next base: position 15,305,696 of record OX454320.1, read on the forward strand.
CCGGTCATTTTACGGCTTACTCAAGCCCACACTTTTCTCCACGAGTAACAAAGAAATCGTGTGTGATATCCTTTGCTCACTAAAGGCAAATCCTATAAGAAAATAACACGATAGAAACCGGCTTCTCCGCTGTTTTTGTTATGCATAAGTTGAAATTCGGGTCACTTCGGCGGGTGGTTGTTTATTTCTTAGAATGTCAGCTGATTCGTGTCTTCTCTATGAACGGGTGTGAGTGTAGTGGTGCTCTATACACGGTAGAAAGCGGCTTCTCGGGTGAGTGGGGTTGGTTGGGGTGGGTTTGGTTATTAAATCTCTTTGATACTGAAGGGGCTGTGAATTGTAGGAGTGAATGCTCCCTTATTTCACAAGAACACGGCAGAAGTCGTCTTCTCGGAAGGGAGGGGTGTTGTGGTTTTGTTTATTATATTTTAATAAAAAAATTGTTAACTTGTGTCTCTTTTTGCCTTGGTGCTCAACGGATTGTGACTTATGAGTGTGGTGTGGTGCTATTTTATTACCTCTCGATAACACGATAGAATCCGGCTTCTCGTCATTTCTCAGATTAAAACTCGGTATAGTTCCTTTAGTCAACTAAAATTTTTAGATTTACTTAATAAATCAAAATATGATTATTTTGCTCAATCAAGTCCTAACGAAAAGATATCATTTTTAATTACAGTTTTCCCGGGAATTTTCCAGTTTTCTGCTTTAAAAAATGAATTGAACGTTTTATATACCACTTCTTCATTACGGCAATTTGATATTCTCGCGCCTTACTCGCATATTAAATCTGGCATTTTAAAAGATACTTTTCCTCAAATTTTAAACTTGTGTTGTATATTTTTAACTCTTCCCATTACAGTTGCTTCCGCGGAAAGATCTTTTTCAGCCCTTAAGAGAATACATACTTATTTAAGAAATTCTCAAACCGAAGAAAGGCTCTCAAATTTAGCACTCTTATCGATAGAAAAACACCTTCTTTTACAAATTAGAAATCAGTCGAATTTTTACAATGATGTTTTGGTCGAATTCATAAAAAAAAAATCATAGATTAGTTTTGGAGTATAAGTAAGATTAATTATATTTCATATCAACTTTTCACAGTTTTTGTTAACTGCTTTAGTTTGATTGCACGATACACGCGACTATAACGGTTTTTTTCAAAGCCACTTATATTATTCTTGAAGTTCATTGTATGTGCATATTTATTCATAATATTCATATAGCACTTAACTTCCAATGACTTTAAGTATGATAGAAGTGGCCGACTAAATTTGACAAGAATACACGCAGTCACTGTTGAACACATTTTGTAATATCTGACTTCATTTGGTGAGTTTTTTTTCGCTATTAAGTTTCTGATTTTTGCACCGGCTTACCTTCTCAAAAATTTCACCCCACGCCACTGGTACCTACACATGCATATGTATGTAGATTGTACATACAAATCAAATTTCCGAAAATATGCAGACATATACTATAGTAAATAGGATTTGCAACTGGAACATGGTATTCCTTTCGGGAAGACCATTGCCTTTTCAGTAACTTGCTAAAAAAAAATCCCTAAAATTCGGAATTTTTTTTCACATCTTCCGTTGAGGGGATTCTGCCTAAACTCTCCATAGTGCCAGCAAAGACTCGCTCGAAAAAATTCCATAAATTTAGGACAATAAAGAATCGGAAAGAAGTATGGCTCTACAGAGTAATGCTCGTGATAATCCATACAATGAAACGCTTTTAAATGAATTTCTCCCCGAAATCTGCAAAGAAATAAATTAGGAGAAAAAGAGACGTGCATGAGCTGCAAAAGTAAAGTAAAAGTATTTCTCTGCAAGAGCAGGATATCCATGAAAAGATATCTTTAAGACAAATTAATCCAGAAAAAAAAGTAAAGATTTTTTTAACAATTTTAACTCCTGAAATTTTCTTTCGATGTTTTTTTTTTTTTAAATACACTAAATTTGCTTAATGTACCGCAGAGCGGTGGTCAAAGTAATTTGCAGAGTTTCTCATTCCTCCGGGTGGTTTTGGAATTTTTACAGTCCCATCACGAGCTGCAGTAAGCGACTTTCCTGGAGACACATAAAATGGACAATTTTTTTTTATAGTGTGTAAAATAATTGCAGCACTACTCCAAAATGAATAAGAGAAGATTTTAATTTCCAGGAGCACTTTTCGTAGTTCTAGCCACGAACCACAAGTCAACCACCCACCGACCACCCTTCGACCACCTTCTACCTTCGTTCTTAGCGTCATAGTTTTGGTGCGAAATAAGTCCTGAGGGTTTGAGAATTTGGCTGCTCGCATTTAATGTAGTACTCCTCCCCAGCCTCTCAGCTTGTTTTAAAACTTAATCTCACTTTAATCAAAGTTTAAATAGTAAATTTGCTGTCGCTTCCCATTGCGCCACGAGAAACGCGAAAATTTTAGTCCGTGAAATTTTATCCCGGGGGATTTCCGAAGAATTTTTTTTTTTTAATTGCTTGACTTGAAGAAGTTTTTAAAAAGTAAGGGCTGCGGAAGGACAGGAGTTGCAATAAATTCTCTCTCCAAACGCAGTAATTTCTTGCGACGAAACTTTTCTAAAAATAATGTTTGATCTTAACGAGGATCTTAGGTGCGGAGACGCGGGAAAGCGAAAGACTGAAAAATGAATGGGAGGAGCTCATGTTGTTGAAAACTCATCAACATTAAAATGAGTTGGCTAATTGTGCTCATCATCAAGCAAATACATATTACATGAAAACTACTCTGGCGCTCGTGATTCCAATTAAAAATTGTTTTTTTAACCCCATGCAGGGAAGTTTTTTCCTCCATCGTAACAAGGTTAAGTGCGCTTGTGGCTTTCTTCCCCTTATTTTTCTAATAGCGGAAGTCTGCCGGCCCTATACTAATTTAACTTCCATTCTAGGGCAACTTTTACCGTCCGAGTCTAGATAAACTTGACTGGCGCCCGGATATAGGGCAAATCGGAGGGAAGTAGAAAATCATAAATGCTTTTATATAAAAGGAAAAAGTTTTCTTCGATCTGGTTTTACAGTTTTATTACTGTTATATAGTTTAAGTAACGTTGTTTTACAATTGCTAATTTATTCGTAATCAATATGTCTGGAGCGAATGATACGTGTCGAATAAAGATTTACGGATACCATCAAGTTTGGAGATCGTAAAAATTTTATTTTTATTTATTGATCAAAGACCGAAAGACGGTCAATACGAAAATTAAATAGTCAATCCCATAGAGTAAGACAGTATTTTAGGTCAAAGCTTGAAACAGTTTGATATGTGTATAATCGTATGCATGTGTGCCTAGCAATAGAATTGGATAATTTTATTTCAATTTCATAAGTAACAACTTCTAACTGCCTTAAATGGTCCATTTCATTTGTACAAAAAATGATTTCCTAAAAGTAAAAAATTTGTTTCTTATTCGTGGACTAAGCCAAAGTATTCAAATAATTCTTATTTCGAAACTGCATTTTTTATAACGAAGAAAAACATTCTCAGTATGGTCAGAAATTGAAATTATCATTTTGAGAGACACTTGCTTAAAAAATAAAACGTAGAGTTAAGTTAGTTTAGTAAGACTTGCTCAAAAGTAGGAGGAACAAATTTAAAAAGTAAAGCCGAGTAAGGAACTTGTTGGAATGAAAACCCAAAAGACCCCTAAGCCTCACCGAAAATTATGAAATTGGATATTGTTAATAGAGTAAAAAAGTAAAAAGGAAAAAAGAGACAGAGAAAAACGAAATCGCTGTGAATGAATGGATGAACATTTTCTTGAGCTTTTTTACTCATTAAAATTTGCTTGTTTGAAGCAGGTTTTTATTAAAACCAGTAGTGTTTTAAGTTAACACCAAAACCTATACGAATACCTAAATAACAAAAATTAAATAGAGCGTGTCATACTGAGTGATTTGAATTTGATACAAAAAATTGTAATAAGACTAGAATGTTCTTGGCTTTAGAAAATTGTTTATATAATAATTTTTTGTTTTGGTTAGTTGGTTAAATTAAAAAAAAATTATAATTTTTGAAGGTTTACATTTTGAGTATTAAATTTTAAAATTATACAATGCAAAGAGTTTCAAGTATGCATATTTAGAATTTGAGATTTTCTTTATATATTTGTTTTTGTTGTTTTACCTAAATGAAAATTATGGTTAAAAAGTAACAACAAAACGTTTAATTACTCAGAAAATGGAGCCTCTGTTTAATAATTTTAAACAACTTAAAATTTCAGATCGAAGTCATTGAACTAATGCTCCAAAAATCTTCAGAGATAATTTTTCTCGGTATTTGGAAGGTTTCCATTAAATTTTAGATTAATTCAAGTTTAAAAAACAGATAAAACATTAAAATAAGCCACGTATATATAAAAATCTCTAGTCGGTTAGTGCTGAAGCTCTCCAAATCTTCCGGGGATAAATTTACGTCGGTATTTAGAAAGACATTATCAAATATAAACTCAATAATAGATTAATAAACGAACAAAATATGGTTTGTTAAAATGTAAAAGTTGGAATCTCGTTGTATTTAGAAAATTTCGGACCTTAGAGAAATAAAAAGTAAATAGTACAAATAAATACAACATAAAACAAGGAAATACAAAGTTGTAAGTAGCTTAGATTTTAACGCCAAGTACTAAAATAGTTATAAATAGATAAAGTACAATATGTGGCAGTTATACTTAATTGAACATTCACTATAAAAATGCCATAAAATTCTCGCAAGTGTACAGTGGAGGTTTAGCTCCTTCATTCGTCTAGTTGCTGTACACTTCCTTTGAGGAAAATATCGCTGCTTTCACATATCAATCAATATTGGCTGACGAGGAATTGACATGCGTACATATGTTGTGTTGAGAAATGTTTTGAAAATGTGACACAATTGCGTCTATCAATATTCAGTAACCTCAAAATCGTTTTGGGTTATGGAGATGTTTGAAATATTTATCTCTCTATCTGAATGACCAGTTTCTAGGAACAACTATGCATATAGCAATATTATAAATGAAATGATTTCAAATAGATCTTCAAAGTGGAAATAACTGATATTGAAATACAAATTTATTTATCTACATAAGTTTCTCAGAAATGTCTCTACAGATTTCCTACAACATACAAATTTTCAGAAGACAAACAGCAGCCGGTAGGCGTAATCCAGAGTTGTCTTTTCTTCTCGTACATTTCTCCAAGCAAAGCAAGTCTCTATTCATTCTCGTAGGGAAGAACGTCGTCGTAATATTGACAAAAGTTTAAAACTAAAGTCAAACAAAAGCCAAACGCTTATCAAATTTTCACAGACCTTTATAAATTCATTAGCAGCCTAAGCGGTAGAATAGCAGCACATCAAAGGGAAAACATGCGACGATGATCGTATCCATTGAAATACCATATTTCAAAATTTCTGAATTTATTCCGCAAGGAGCAAGATTACTGAGAACAGGGTGACACAAACCCATCTGTTGTATGCAATGCGCACACAAGTACAATATATATACAGACCCTGTACCGGCATGGCACTAGGCATTTAAACAGGGCCGGAGTCAAGGGGCAAGGGATATTATACGACAGATGTTCGAAGCAGATTGCCTAGGCACATGAATTGAAGAAGCCGTCTATGGGTTCTCCTACAGGTCCCCAAAGTTAAAGGAGCCCTCTTTGCGAGCCTACCTTATGTCTTCGTCCCCCTTGCTCGACCTCCTGCTCCCCCGTGTCTGTTTATTTTGTCTCTTAACAAGTTGCAATTCATTTTGAAATTCAGTACTCTTTGTTTCTACAGCCAAGAGGAATTATTCAAGGGAAAAGTGGAAACAATGCCTCATTAAGGAGGCAAAAGAAAACTCTTCAAGGCTTCATGTTTGCACTTGAGTGTGTGCTTATCTTCTGTTATTTTGTTGTTTTTTTTTTACATTTCTTTTTATTCGCTAAAGCAAACATCTTTTTACTGTTTGCTGACTAATTGTCTGGTAGGAAAGAAAAAACGTATAAACGCTAAAAATTTGGTATGGATGAGCAATTTTTCAGTTTTAAAGAAGTGACACTAGCGCCACCTGTCGGTGATTCATATCACATCAATTTGTAAACCTGTAAGATCTTTGAATGCATTCAACTCTTTAGGATTGTTATTGTTCAACAATAGTATTCACATGTATGTTGCATTCGAATTATTTTCTTAAGGTTTTTATGAATAATAGGTTTGTTTCCGTACTCGTAATTGGGCGCCCATAAACGAACAAAGAAGCCCAAATCTGCCCAAAAAAATTGTCTGCACTGAGTTGGGTCGGAAGTGACAGTCACAACAGTCATAATTGCCTGCAGCAACATTAAAACTCAAGTTTCAAAAGCAGATGTTTTCCGAATGTTGCCCACGAAGTATTTCTTACTTCTCAAGCATGAGCAGACTTAACTCCTACTGATATTGCCAGTTTTCTCCCAGAAAAAGCTGCCAGCAAAGTACGGAAACAAATCTAAGATAAAAACAAAAAAATAAATTAAAATAAATTAGCCCAGACATATTTTTGGGAATTAATTCAGCTTAATTTACTTTTATTACGTTAGTGTTCATATTAAGTAGCTCCTGGAGACTATTTTTGTTATACAGAAATTAATTATAATTTATTTTTTTATATTTCTGTATTCCAAATTTAAGGTATAAATAAAATTAGATCGCAAAAATTGAGTCAGAGAAGGGATAAGTCCACCATTTTTGATATTATTTATTAAGTATTAAAACTATTTTCTATTTATTTCTATTTCTATTTCTATTTAATTTTCTATACATATATTTATTATATTTAAAATCTTGTTCTCCGATCGCCATGAGTTTACAAAATTGGCTTAAGAATAGCTTTCCCAATAGCAATAATGTTTTTTTTATTTCAAACAGTCATAATTTGTCGGTGAACCTAAAAACAAATTCAAAATTTCAAATTTTTAGATTCATCGACAAACTGATACTATTAGAAAAATGTATGCAAAATTTGATTTGGATCAGTCAATTATTTTTTTAACTAGCGCTTACGCTAATTTTGAAAATACTTTTTTAGTACATGAAAATATATTGATTTAAATTGATAATTGTATTTCTCTCCTTAATGTATCATATATTGAATTCTTTACATGCGTATTGTTACGTACCTTCAAATTAGTATGATGGTGTGAAAAGTTTTGACCTAAACCTAACCTAATAGGCTTAATTAACCTTTTTATGCCTTATTAAGGGATATAACCACTGAAAAGTGAAGATATGTCCTTAAGATTTTCTCAAAAGTCAGTAGCAACCGAAAAATACGTAGGAATTAAAAATGTGTATATCACTGGCTACGATTTCTAGTTAGGAAACTTTTTATATGTGGAAAAATAACAAAAGGACTCCTACAATTTGTTTTTAAAAAAATCTAATATTTTTTAGGGGTTGGACAAAAACTGAAAAACTTTTAAGACTGCCAATTAGGCTCAAAAATGTTGTTTTGAGAAAAAAGTGTTTACAAATTTTCCTAAAACTAGCCTCTTATTCGCAGATGACTGTAACTCAGCCAATTCTATGATTTTCTATATGAAACTTTCAGAAAATATTTCTGAAATATATTCAATTCAAAATATGTAAAACGAATCGAATTTTTCTTAATTTTATAGTGTTATTCTTAAGCTGCGTGATGTGATCGATTAATTAAAATAAGTGTATCTCCCTCGCCTAATCCTAAGGAGGATATCTATAAATACCCAATAAAAATCAGTCCAATAGATTTCAAGATTACCGTGTGAATACGAACTGAACACTCTACTGATTATTATTATTGTTTAATTCGGAGTGGTTATTAAGCTTAATATTGGCTATTATTAATTTCTAAAATCAAAGAAAATACTTCTTTGACATTAAAATGCTCTAAACGAAAGTTTCTTGAAATTATTAAATAAAATATATCCCCTAATAAGATTTCTTAGGACGTATGAGAAGTCTGTTTATTAAATTTTTTTTTTTTTTTTGAGTTTGAAGTTTAATTGTGGTTGAGCTGTCAAGTCTATAGGGCCGTTGACATTTTTATAATAGTAACACCATTCTCGATTAAAATTCCTCTTTATTTTTTTTAATTATTTTTTAAACGTATATTAGTTTTTCCAAAAAATATTGTTTTTACTGTGTTAAACAATATGTTTTTCTGTATCTTTTTAGCTTTCTCTTAGTAGATTAAAAGTGAATGTCCAAACATATGTTACTACAATTGTGTCTTTCAGTCTGCTGCTAATAGGTTAAACGCTTCAGACGTTACAAAGCTGTCATTGACAAACAGACGGACGGACGGTAAGACAAACACAAAAAACAGGCATATAATATATATTTATTTAAGATTCATCAAAATACACTGATTACTAAATATTTAACCAAACCTTAACAAAACTGACCTGTAATCAAGTTAAAGTCAATATTGTAATAATACAAATTAAACAGGCGGCGACATTGACGAAGTCGACTCATTTAAGCCATAATTGGTGTTATGATAAGGAAGAAAAAGGAAATCATGATTCTTCAAGGAACAAGAAGGGGATGATATTATAAGAATATTTAAAAGCTCCGGAGAATAAATCGTACCCTGAATGCAGTCAAATACATAAGACAGTCCTGGAGATGTTTCGTCTTTCCTCGAGTGACTGAAGTGAAAAAAGTGTAAGCCTATCAGTATAAGGCGGTAGTGAATTAGGATTAGAGATCACGTGGAGATCACGGGAGTAAAATTCAAGCCTCAATACGAGAAAAATGGGCCACATAAAAAGGCGACAAACAGGACAGACGTACTCAGCACCTTGCACCATGTTTTTACATACCCCAAGGTAGCATTATCTTTGGCTACTATAGCGTCAATGTGGTCTTCAAAGGACATAAGTGAGTTCGAATTAAATCCCAAATCGCTGGTCTTGTCAACTCGTGTCATCAACCGTCATGACACATCAGTCGATATGATTTGTTGTAGTTGAATTACAAGGAATCGTACTACGTAATTGACTACAAATGAATCTCAATCTCACTGAAGTGCCATAATAAGGATGAACACCCTGAAAAAAAAACTATTTACTGACGTTTGACAAATACTTAATAGGTGATTTTGATTTTTACATATTTACCAACTATTTAATAGTTATTTTTTCTAACCAAATTAGATGAACTACCGAAAAATGTCTTTATTAAAAACATAAATTCCAGACATTATCTAAATAAATTAAAATGCTGAAAGTCGACGATTCACTTTCACCGCCGAAATGAAAAAACATAATAAGTTTTAGAAGTAGTTTTTATAATTAAAAAAAAAAATTTGCTATAAATAGATTGCTAAATTAGATTAATAATATAAAATTTTCCATTATACGAAAATCTATCTTATTATTTTTTATTAAATACTCCTAAAATGCATTTATTATTTATTATAATTTTTATGAGATTCGGCTTCAAGTCATGCTTCATTTTTTTTTTAAATAATTTGTGTAATTTCAATTTGTTATTCGAAAAAAAACTTCTAGTGTGGAAATACAACGTTAATTGCAATTATAAAACTTGTTAAAAAACTAGTATAAAATGTCGAATTCGAAAACAAAGAAGAGTTCGAAAACATTAGCAAAAAAATTGGAAACCATTAAAATTCTAGAATTTGTCCATATAAACCCCCACAAAACCAGATAGTCCTCCAGGATGTGAAGGGCCTATAAAACCATCCGCCGAGTACCTAAATCAGGTATATCGATTGCCAACGGAGGTTGGGTCGGTCGGAAGCTATATACCACCTGGAATCAATTGCTAGCCAGTTGCAGCCACACAAAATGAAATTTTATCACATTCTGCCCGTCCGCTTTTCAGTGCATGCAATTTATTTTCGCAGTACAATTACAGCCGCCACCCGTAAAATTACCCTAATTCACTGAATGCGCACGTATATTGCATAATATTCGATCTCTCTCCGGAACGACGCACGCACCACGGCGGCGATGGAGCTCCAAAAGTTCGGGTGTTTTGCTCTGTTCAATTTATTTTGTAGCTCTATAGAACCACAATGCTGCCGAATTGTTTGAATTTTCAGAAGTGGGATAATGGGGAGAAAGAGATTGAATGTATAGTGCAGGGAATCGGAAATTCAGACTCTATCGGATATTTACTTGATTATACTGAAATGAAACACTTAGATGGGGCCTTTCGCACACAAGTAAAATAAAAATGAGATCGGTATTCATTTGCTCCTCAAAAAGGCAGGTGGGTGGCCACCTCACCCGCTGTCTGTTCCACTTAGTCGCAAGAATTTCGATTCATGGGATAATTCCTGAAATTTCCCATTTACAGCAGGGGGTGATGATTGGTGGGTTGAAAATAGGTCCTACCAATCCTCATCCCTTGTCTGGCACCCCCCGTCTCACTTAGCGAAACCATTACAGCATCTGTTATAGCTCAAAATGCTAAAAAGGATCTGGCGGATCCAATTTAAATTCACAGCGATGTGTTTGGCGATGCTCTCGTAATGAAATTTTTAAGCTTTCGAAAAAGCGAATTATCACATGATGAGGAGGGAGGGGGAAGGGAGGAATGTTGAAAATGTATGTAGAGGAGTATGGCGCGGAGTGGAGAATGGAGTTGCGGGCTGATTCAATTATGTGTCCTTTTTAGAAAGGAGCTTAAATACGCGAAAAATCGTGTGAAAATTCTAAAAACACTATGACGCCCTTCATACAAACTGGGAGAAGGATGTGGATGTGGTTTTTGTTTTAGAAGATAAAAGACGTATATACACTCACTGGATGCTTTCGGTGTAGTACACCCAAAAAAATATCTGGTTCCAAAAACTAATTTCGTGGTTCATTTAACTATTTTATAAGATTTTCACATAATAAGATTACTGGAAAGCATAACCGGAGAAAACCATTTAAAAATTATAAAACTATTTTGTTAATTCAAAAACATATCTAGTTGAAACGATATGATGGACTTTGTTCAGACAATGAAGCCCATTATAAACACTAGTGCAGATACACTTATTAAATAATTTACCCTAGGTGTCTAAAAAGATAAAAAGTTCCACAGCACTTGTCACTACTCGCAAAAAGTGACCGAACAGATAAGACGCTCACAAATGTCAAAAGTCTAATCATTTGATGTTTCGTTTTGTTTGCTTGCACAACTCTTTAAATCGCAAATGTTAAAGTTTTTTTTTATATTTCAAGTAATTCCTTTCCAAAATTTATAATTGTGCCATATAATTGCACAATGTCAAGAATGTGAAACTGTCACTTTTGACATTTGCGGATGATAAAGTTAAAAGTTGGAAAACTTATCTTATCTATGCAGTCCCCTTCAGTTTAGTGTAGAATTGATGTATTTGGCATTTGCGAGTGGTGACGAGTGCTCTGAAATGTTTTATTTGTTTAGGCCTTAATTTATATAATATCTGTTTTTATTCTAACGTTATGACATTATATTAATTGATCACACAGATATGTGCACTTAATTCTTTAGAAGAAAACTTATAGAAAATAATTAAATTAAGCTATTAAGCTATTAATCTATGGTTTAACTTTTGAAAAGGCATCTAATAGCAATAATTGTAGATAATTGAGAGACATTGACTATGTTAAGTTATTAAGAATTCCTTATCAATTTCATGTAGACTAAAACTTAAATTGAAATTATTTTCATTTAAAAATTAACAAATTTATTATAGTAAAATTGACATGATTTCTTTTATTTCTATTATCTAGTTAAATTCACATTAAATTTTTAAATGAACTGAGCTCTAGTTGATTGAAACAGAAATTCCGTACCAGATAAATTGACAAGCCCTCATTCTTAAATCAAATACAAATATTTTTTCAGTATAGAAAGCAGGGATTTTTATCTGAAATAAAAATAAATATTAATTAAAGAATATCCCGCGGCTTTTGACAAAATAGCGAACTTTCTCTCGACCAGTTGGACAAATGGGTGTGGTTTCTGTGAAACAGATAAATCGGAAACGTTAAAGAATACCTATATATAATTTTTTTTTTGTTTTTTTGTGAAACACTGCTCCTTTCCTACCGTTGTCGTGAATTCTCTGACAAAATCAGACAGCCGCATAACAAAGGACGAAGGGCTGAAATGAGATGGTAAGGGAAAGTGAAGAGCGTACAGAATGAAAAATATGCTCCTATCTTTATACCTTTGAAGGTAAAAGTACAATACACGCACATTGGCTCTGAGTCATATCGTAGTTTCGAACTCCAACTCAGGACGGAAACGTGACTTTGTCGAGCAAAGAATGCTGCCGTGTCCATTCCCAAAAATTTTTTTTAATTCCATTTTTTGTTTTTATAATAATTTTTTCTTTTTCTTCTTTTTTAAGATGCGAACAGGATTATATAAGAGATCTGTGTGTCCGTAAGGAGTTATATATACTCCCTCTTCTTCCTATTGTATGTCTATCATCATTGTCGTCAGCACACCACCAGGAAGAAGAGTACCATGCTCCAGAGAATCCAAACTGGGACCACTGGTGCTCCTTTCCGGCTCCTGGCTGCCTGCTAATGCCGAGATTTTATTTCGGAGCACGTCTATTTGCGTTATCTGAACAGGGCACAAAATTTGTTTTATACACAACGAACGCATAAACCTAATGAGATGAAAGGGCGACGACGAAGTGTGGAGTGCCATGCCATATCCTTTTTTGCTCCCTTCATATTCCCCATAAGAATCTTGTTGAAGGCTTCATCGGGCACTTGGGCGATATGCCTGAAAAGAGCAAAAGCTTCCCGACCAAAGCTCAGGGAAGAAAATATTGTGTTATTGTTGCTTAGAAAAATACGACGACGACTATGACAACTACAACGATGACAACGTCTACTATACTTTCGGCGAATCCCATACTATACCTAAAACAGTGTAGACCATAACCGGTGCTGCTACTTCCTGTTGACTTTAGGGACTAAAGTGTTACTGCACGTGGTAAACTTTTGTTGATGGCCGCTAAAATGGCCCTGATTCCTTATTCATGCGCAAAATTAGCACATTTATGCGGTGTAGAAGAGAAGATTCTGTCTTTCTGCGGCAAATTCTCCTTTTCGCTTCTTTTCTGTTATCGACTAATGTCAATTAAGTTTAGTGTGGGATTAAGGCGAAAATTTCATTCAGGCTGTAAAATTTTAGGGTATTGAAAAAGTTATAGTCAATGTGGATGTATGATTGCAATATAGAAAGGATTTTTGGAAAATTGAGTTTCTCCAAGAAGTTTCCTATTACCAATATTGTGAGGTTTCGCAAGTTTCGAAGAAATTTGATGTCATATCTCCTAATTAACTGATTAATTTTCTTAGCTGAAGCAGTATCTATTACTTATATGTATTTTGGGATTAATCCATAAACGAACGAATTGTACTAGAAATTTTATGATACTATAAATTGGCTCAACTAATTTTATCCTCAATAAACCTGAAAATGTCTCTAGTTACTATTAATAAAACAATATGTTCGGTGTGGCGTGAAATATATGTGATTTAAGTAAAGGATAATCTTCCCCCACTTATATGTATGACATGAATAAATATTACATATGATAACATTTGTGCTTCTATATTAATTTTAAAAATTCATGTATTTTCTTGTGAGAATATTGAACGGATACGGTATACAGGCGTATATAAATTCTTTGAGTTTCTTTTTATCTATAAGTAAATCTAACAATCTCAGTTTTTTTTTAAATGTGATTCAATAAAAGAAAATAATTGTATTTTTTATATGTTTTTAACATTTATATATAATACATAACTTTTCTTAGAAAAACATTAATTTTGCAGTACAACACTCATAAATCTTATTAACCTAATAACTTCACAAAACATTAAATTAAAATAAGTGACGTTATAATAAAAGAATACAAATCAAAATAGTAGCTATTTTCTAATCAAAGCTGGTGATACAATATCCAGAAATACCAAAGCATACTTAAAATTTATACTAAGATAGATACTAATAAAATAACACAAACTTTAGACATTTCCAATTTAGGATCCAAGTTGAAAAATTATTGTACAAAGAAATCTAATTAAATTCCAATATGGTATCGAAAACCAATATCATGATTGTCTATATAACAAAATAAAATAGTACATATTTATATTTAAGAATTCTTACGATAAAATATTTAATTTTATAATAAACTTTATAGCTACTATTCTCGTAGTTATATTTAAATAAATTTTTAATAATGTAGATGAAGAAAGTCGGGGAATGGCTAATATAAAATATTTATTATTCTTGACCAAGAGAAACACAAAACAAACGAATCGTTCTAAAAATGAAAGCCTACTGCTTCAATCCCCAACTCCAAATCTTCTTGGATAATATCTTGACTACAACTTCATTGAAATTGAGTCTTTCGTTCAAGAGTTAATATCAAAAACATCCATACAAATACATAAACAACCCTTTTTGTTTTAATAACGAAAATGATGAATTTTAGGTGTTATATAAAGAAATATAGAAATTAAAAATGCTACAAGATATTATTAAAAGAAAACTAAAAGGAATCAACAAATATTTTCTATTCTCAGAGAAAGAAAATTAGTTAAAATTAATGATTTTGCGACTAATTTATGACTGAAATCATGAATGCTATTAAGGTTTTTCTTTTTAAATACATTAAATAGTTTAATCATGAAACAGGGTAGGAAAAATTTATATTATATTTTAGGTATAGTTAGTTTAGAGTGAAAAATGGCTTTAAAGTAAAATGTAGCTATTTATGTGGTAATATTTAACAATTTTAATTATCCAAAATAACTTTAAATATATAATATTGGATTTTTATTTTACTTTTATAATAGTAATTAATTTAATTTATTTCTTATTTATATAACATATATGTGAAACTTTCTTCCGACACCTACAATTTCGCATTTAAATTAATCTTTTTCTTCCAGAAATTAACATTTTCGTTTTATTTATTATAGAACTCTAACCTTTTGGAGAATAAGGATATTTTAAATACTTTGTGTAATAGGTTTAAATAAACCAACAAAATTTCGAAAGTTTTATGATGTTTTGGCTCTCTAAACAATATATTTGTAATTGTAATTATAGTTCAGGGTCAAGTGTAGACTACTACTGCATTACACAATGACAAGCTGAGAGCAATGGCACCAAACACGACGGAAAACTAATTTTAAAAGGAAATTTACCATAAAATAGTTACTGTAAGTACTTTGGTGGTATAACTCAAGAAAGAAATTTAATCATTCTTCTTACAATTCGAAAAGTTAATAAACAATTGTCGACATTTAAGACTTAATCGACTAATTAATAATAATATTTATTATAATAACTATCGACATTAACTATTTTCTATAGTTCATTTAAAGAAGTTTTCTTTCTTGCGAAATTATTTTAACTATTTTTTAATTTATTTTATGCTATAATATTTTTATTTTTAATATCCACTCCATAGAAAATTAAAAATTGCAAATATGGAACTCTTAAATACTAAAAAATAGTCTCATTTCCACTCACTAGATAGCGTTTGCGTACAAACGTCCTCACTGTTCAATGGACTGGACTAGGTTTAATTTACTTCGGTATTTTCATTAAGATCGTAAATTATTCGTTAAGTACTCCTTGAAATAAGTTTGATTATTTGCGGGAATGTATCTGGGCTACACCGCATCATCGTAAACGTATCTACAGCTATTATCATGTTGATCTAATTTATCCAGTGATAACGAAACGATCCTGAACAAACATTATCTGGCAAAAGTTGCTCGATGTTTGCCCACATTATTTACCTCATCAAAGGATTGACCCGCTCTCTTCGATCCGACAACTGGGAGCCCCATTCCGACAAAGTGGTGGCTGCCCTTCGACCTCATCCTGTTCGAGGAGCAGGACAAGAGGACGAGGTGGAGGATCCGCCAGATAAGGGAGCCCGAGCCACATTTGATTCATCGATTATTTGACCTTTCCCGCCATGAGGTGATAAAAGGAGGAAGTCACGACAAATCCCACACGTTTCACCCGGCACGAACCGAGCAAAAACCAAAATTACATAAATACGCTCCTGAAAAAAATGGCCTAGAATGGAAAAGCCTTCGTCTATTCCTGGTGCTACGGAGACTGAGGAGAGGACTCGTAGCTAAATCATCATCTAAGAAGAAGCTCCGGGAACAATGACAACAGCGGCTCCAGGCTCCAGGCTCCAGGCACCAGCATCATCGGCAGCATCATCCTCAGCCAATATTCGTTAATTTTGTGCTGACTGTCGGTTGTGCCTAGCTCGCAAAACTAAACATAAATTTCATGCTCTGATGCGGTGGTGACCTATCGAATCGAATGTATCTTCCCGAAATGTATGTAAAGCGATGTGATAAATATGGGAAGCGTAGGGTTTCGAAGAGGAGTATTATAAGTCTGGGCTCCAAATATACCAATCTAGAGTTTTCCCTTTTTCGTTTATTGGGCTAGCCGGACGCCTTCGTCCACATGAAATCTCTGAAATGACTGAGAAGACATTCGTGCGATCCCTTCCAAAAGTGTCCTGGACCATTGTCCATAGTCCATTGTTGTTGCCATCGTGGCGTCCCATTGTTCCATGTCATAGGGCGACTCTTAAAAGTTAATTCCGAACAGGAACTTACCAATGTACTGCTGGAATTGCTAATAACTGTTGACGACATGCTTAAGTCACACTTAATGTCCGGACCTCATGTACTTCTTCGTTCGTTATCAGATGCAATTGCGGACACAGCTGGACTTAATGAAGAACTCTGGATCCCACTTCTGTGGCGAGTTTTGGCCGAGTTGCGATGGATTCAGTTTGGGCTGGTTGCCTGTTTTCTGGCTCCTGGGAGGATGGATGCTCGATGACTTTTGGGTGGTGCTACAGAAGTAGAATCAGCAAATTCTAAGAGGCTGGCAATATATGGAAATTTAGTTGCTATAGAGGACATTAGTTTACAAGCTATTGGTAGAAATGAGATAGGCCATAGAAAATTTGTTTCGGAATATTTTCCATCTTTTCTCGGGTTAATTTTATGAAAGTCCTCAAACTACATAGAATAAGAAATTTTGACAATTTCCATATGTATATTACTTCTTCAATTATACATTTATATAATCGTACAAAAGAATCCCTATAACACAAACCTCTATATATATCTTACATATTCTAGTTTAAAGATATTGCGCCACGCCGCGTAAAACTTTTTTAACTTTAAGTTAATTTAAGTCGCATCCTACATAATATTAATTGTTTCATCATATAAAATCAATCGATCAATCAATCAAACGAAAAAAGTCGGGACACCTATTTCAAGTTCAAGAAAAAAGATATCTAAACTTATTTCCTTTCAAATGTTTCAAGTTATTCAATAAATATTTGCATATGTGATTTTAATTTTTCTTCAATAATCCTTTACAATTCGATAAAAGTCTTCAATCAACGGTGGCGCACCAATAAAAGAAATTTTGAAAGGAATTTTTACAACTACTTTTAACCAAATTTTTTTCATTTATGAATAAAATTTGAATAATAACAACTTTCAAGCAGAGAATAAGTTTTAAACAATCTTTAAATATTCTATACGTAATTGTTTTCTCAACAAGAATATCTTTTGCATTACTAATTTTTAATAATTCTTAATTATGATAGATAGTAGAGAAGAAGTTCCTTCAACATTTTTAGAGAGACACGGGGCAAATCTTTTCATAACCTTGAATTTCGAGTTATACGTCAATTTGTATTATACATATTGTTGTTATTATGCCCGCCGAGCGGTTAGCCACCAAAACTACAAAATCCGCCTATAATCCAGCAACGAATAGCGGCCGAACAGACAGACCGACAAACTGAGGGATAATTTTATTAGGACCAAAAATCGATTTGAAGTGAAGCTGATCTCGTCTGTATGACACTTGACTTCTCTGCCACAGACACTTACAAAAGAGTGATCGAAAGCTATAGCTCAAAGTGTGAATTATAACGAAGGCTATATATTATATGGTCGTCCAATATTATCAAAAGATTTTTCACTTGTCTGCCTAAAATTGTTATGCATTTTTTTGCTATCTGCCTTACTTTTACAAATAAAAGCGATCAAAAGATTAATTTCGATTAATTTCTGATCTTAGAGATAAAATAAAAACTATTCAGCTACAGTTACAACTTCGAATGTACATATAATAAGTTAAAACTAGCAAAAACTAATTAGCTTACAAAATCAGCTGAGAGGTGTACCGAAATTCTTTGAAGCTCTTATTTAGTCATTTTCATACAAACCCTAATCGATACAGTCAATAGTGATGCTGTTGATGTTTACAATAGACTATCAAACATCCCAAAATCATTGTGCACCAACGAAATTTTCCAAAACTTGCTTGAAATCCATATCGAAAAATCAATCAATTCGATCTGGGCTTAAAAACAAACAGTTTCAAAAATAAAGTCATCCTGATTCATATCCTATTTTCCTTTGTTCGTGCGAGTTGCGAACTCCAATTGATGTACTTTTTCATCAGGACACATCCGCCGCGCACACAGCCTGGATTCGAGTTATTCCTTTAAACAGGAATCGCCCCACTTCTCGTGCACCGCTTCCATCCAATCGATGAATTTGCAGTCGAAATGAAAAATCTTTATCGCATTGCGTTGGCACTTTCCAACCGCGTTAATTCCTTCGCTGTTTTTTTTTTCTCGGTCTTACGTTATTCAAAGGAATGTTCTGCTCTACTGAAAGCATGTCAACAGGCGTGAAAAAACGAGTACACCCATATTCAATTTTGTGTGCCCCATTCGTCCCATCTCGATCGAAAGGTTTACCGGGTTTCAGGGTTTTTTGTGGTGGCGTGGCATTGGATATGATAAAAATTTGGGATTAAAAATTCAATAACAGAAATTTATGATTTATGGAAAGCTCTTAATATTTTTGCATTAATTTTACATGTGTTGGCAGAACTGGGGACGATATGCAATGCATGATTTTACCGTGTCGTTGGAGAAGGGTGTGCTTTTCAATTTTATATTCAGAGAGCTTTTTATTTGTTCTTTAATGCAATAAATACTATTTTTTTTGCAAATATGCTTGGGTTTTTGTGAATGTTATTATTTTTATAGATTTCGAATAAATAGCTTGGCTTGTCACGTTGTATTCAAACGACAATTATTATACGCTTTGTAATTTTTTAAACTAATTTTGTGTACACCTACCATAAACACATTTTAATTTTTGCACCATTGTGTATTTTTTTAATATTATACATATATTTTATATTATATTTTCAAATTTTCGTACTTCGTGAATGGGTTTTCCTGTCCCCAGTATTTTCTGTTACTAGTCCTAGTCATGACATTAAACCTAAAAATTATGTTTATAACATTTAATTAAAAATAAGTATAACGTAATTGTAAAAGCGAAACTGTAAATATATTTTTAAGAAAATAATAAGGGATATAATATAAAACAGAACAGAATGATTTGTGAAAAAATTATATGTCTATTTGACCTCAAATCGCATAACAACTATTAAAGGGATTTAAATGAAGTTTATATTTTATAAACTTGAGGTTTTTAAAGTCCTACCTTAGGCTATATTTTGTTATTTGTTGTCTTAAAATGGCGGATTCAGTTTGTCGATTGAATATTTAAAATTTCAAAGAAATCTAAGGAAAATTAGTACTCAGCGTTGCTGATTTTGAATCTCTTATTGAAAATTAAGTGTAACAGAAAATTTTACATTTAAATGGATTGCCATTCAGATAATTACTTGGGGTTTTCGTGCTTGTAGATTTCGAATCTGCTATCAAAATTTGGAATACCAATATTTCAAAGAAAACTAACGATTTTAATGAAATTTTGTATATATACCTCGGGGACTACTGATCAAAGAAATATTTAACGGATTCTGGAAAAGAGCTAAATTACATGCGGACATAGTTACGAGCAAAATGCTAATTTATAATTAAGAGAATAGAAAAAAATTGTATAATATCATTTTTGTAAAGAATTAATACTTTAGACTTTAAAACGTACATTTTCTATTTTCAATATATTGTACGTTGCCTTGCGAAATACTCTTGCTTCCAGGACCCTGTTTTCGGAGTTGCTGAGAAAAGTTTCACAGTACTTGTCTAAAGTTCATTTTTCGAAACAACATTATAAATGCTAGAATCATTCTTGTTATTCTGACCTGATCCTAAAGAAATTATATTTATAAGTATGCCAAGAAAATTATACGGAGTATCGCAAGGCTCAATCTTCAGACCATTGTTATTAAGTACTTTTCTACTCTGCGTCACGGCAAGTATCGTTTAAAATATACACCCCGAGGATGGAAGTAAACTATGAATTAATTTTCATTTGTAGAAAAGGAAACCATTCCATTTCTGTGAGCTTTCCTTTAGCGAAACTTTTCCAAAAATTTAATTCACTCGTCTTCGAAGGATATAACAACACAACAAAACTTTCTCTCCCACAAAAACTTTTCAAAATTTATTCTGCTCTGGTTAGCAATGGAAGAATTCAAGGGAGGAAATTACAAAAGTTTTGCCCCGAATTATATTATACATACATATATACCCATACATTTACGTATTTTAGCCCCTTGGAATATGTCTGAAGAAGAATGCACAGAATAAAGTTCGGCACACGGTGCTAATTTCTAGTCTAAACACTAAGGAAACTCGAAACGAATTATTCAAGTGGAATAAGTTCCATTTCAAGGCGACTAACTCAACTGCCGGAAGAAGTAAATCATAAGAAATTTTTTGCACAACTCCCACCACATTTTCACGACTCGTGGTATAGCATAGAAAAAGTAGGTGGGGATGCAGCCTAAGGTATATGACATTCGTGAAATTTTTTATCATTTCTTATCGTAACTCGATAACATTTTTCTCCTCGATGGAAAATTGGTATATCGCAGCGCATATAACAATTTTTCCACCTAATTCATCTTGCTCCCGTAAATTTTTCCGGCGGCATTCGTACATGTAATTGTGCCCTCATAGTAGTCATTTCGAAGGATCCTTGTATCCCCTTCTCCCTACCCCCTCCCCTCATTCCCTACAGGCTTTGGAAATCATCTTTTATCAAGAAACCAATAAATTTCATTTTTCGAACTGCTCCGCAGAAGGACTGTGACGGTGCAGAGTTTGGCAGGGGTGAGTTATTCCGGGTAAGGCAGAGGCCAGAAAATGCTATAAAATTTTGAAGCTTTCATTCCCTCCTCATATAATAATTTGACGCAATAAAAAATAACTGGGAAGGAATAAGGAAGAGAAAAGAATATAGGTATAGGAAATATTTCGTGCCCTACAGGTTCGGGTGGTGCCCCGGAAAGCAAAGACACTTATTCGTCATACCACCACCACTACCCACCCTTCGCACACGAGTTAACTTTGCGAAAACAGTCAAAGCCCCATCATCCTTCCCGCTCCCTCCGAACATCGTCCTTCTCGCACCGTGTCGTTCAGGGTGGCCGAGGACGGCCGGGTGTCTGTCTCGGGATGAATGGGGCGATATAACTTTGATATAAATATCAATTTGTTGCTGAAAAATTTCAACAAAAATTATTACTCAGCACTTTATGGACTGCATGAACACACCACAGCAGGTCTTTCACGAAAATATCGATAAGGCAAGCGATAGGGAATTTAGGGGGATCTGCTCTGTCTCCCCCGTGTGGACGGCCGCCCTTAGTCCTCGAGTTATAGGTGGGCGACGAGAGAACTCGATAGATGAGGGGTTGATCCACCTTAAACCGTGATGACGATACCTCAGCTCTCTGTATCGGTTGATTGATTGCTGAATTACACGAACGGAATGTTATTAGCGCCATCCAGCGGTGTTGTGTAGCAATGTACGTCACGAAAAAGAATTTGATTAAAAAATTTTAAGACCGATATTAGATAGGCCAAAATGATGTTTTATACCGCTGCTGTAATGTAATGGTGGGTTGTTTACGTAAAATGTTAAATAGCCAATATGCAGATAGTCATTTGTATAGATCGTTGTAGTCTAAGAGCTGGTCGCCACTTCGACTAAGGTACAGCAACAAAGCTAAAACTTTTTATACATACTATTTAATGTAATTGAAGTAAGAAAATCCACTTCTGACAGGATAAGCGCGGTTGCAAAAATACCGACTATTTTTTCCAAGTTGCCAATTTATAATTTAAAAAAATTTATTACCACAAGTCTGGCACCTCAGTATATCTTAATTTGCACTATTTTGAATGCTAAGATGGGTAACACTGTATTTTTCCAAAGCTGACTTCTACTGAAAATGTTCTATAAAATATTCTAGGAAATATACTTTCTCGTTCTTACATGAACATCTGCACTGCACTACATATGGTGAACAATATATTCATCTGGGAAGCATCTGTAACTGTTCAAATTGTCGGATTTTCAAAATATAATAAGACTAATAATGTTCAGCATTTATTGGACATATATTTGTACTCTATATATTCAATTTTTCTGTCTTTAAATGAATAACGTCAATGATGTAGTCAATGATGAATCAATACATCTTTATGCTGATGATGTTCGAATTTATTTAATTGGTTTAATATATTAGAGGATTGTATAAGTCGTGTAAATGATGATGATGGTATTCGCAGAATTTGTGGTTCGAGTATGAGCAATAGATTAATACCTCAAAATGCTATGACCTTGTCATCTACCGAAGCGAAACTTATATAATATATGATGATGATACGATTGACTTTGTGGGTTCAGTCCAAAATCTGATAATGGTTATTAATAATAGAATAATATTACGCGATTAAATAAAAAATTTTAATCGTAAGGTCTATAGCAGCTTGCGACAGCTTTGGGTAAGATCTTATATTCTATCGTGATGCTACATATAGGAGAAAGCTATTGGTAGCTTTTAAAGATGTCCTACATTTTATATTTAAACCATGTTTCGCAGTACACCAGTTCATTTCTTGGAATAGCACTTGACATCTACCCTGTCCACCTCAATCTCAAATTACCACATTGCACAAAATAGTGTACGTTCAAAAACCAGTATCTTTATAGTAGATTGATTATCTCGCAATCATCAAGTTTCTTAAAATTATTAATTTCTCGATACTATTCTCGTTTTGGTGAGAATTCAAATTTTTGCCATTTCAGATCTTTCCCCCTAAGCTTTGTACGCTAAAGGTTTGTGTTTATACATTATAATCAATAAATTATTATTATTATTATTATTTTTATTATATGTATTTAGAAATGCACTTGAATTATAACTAGATAAATTTCTGAAAACTCATATCGTTTTATTTATTTGACTCGGTTTTGTTATCAGAAAAATTATATTTATATTATAAAACATCTGGGATTCATCCAAAACCCAAAAATACATACATACAGTGGTGTGAAAAAGTTTTCGGAAATTAAGTATTTGTTCAAAATTGTCATGTAATAAAAAAAATGTCTGTGTGTAGTATATTTATTCATTGATTTTATCATATCCTTGTTTATGCTTAATACTATTATTATGTTGAAACAATAAAACTTCATAGATTTTGGCACTTTGTAAAGCATTAAATCAAGCAACACCAGATAAGAATGTGAAAAAGTTTTCGGAAAATAGCTGAAATGAGTGAAAATGATGTCGATATGTAATAAAAAACTGATAAATATTTTATACTTAATATTTAGTATGATATCCTTTATTCTTTATTACTTCCTTTAAGCGGTTTGGCATAGATTTGATGAGGTTTTTTGTGCATTCCTGTGAAATTTTACTCCATTCGGTATTAAGAATGTCGCGGAGAGCCGGTATTCCAGTGGGCTGCGGATGTTTTCTGATTTGCTTCTCCAAATGAGCCCACAGGTGCTCAATTGTGTTCAAATCTGGGCTCTGCGGTGGGGTTTCTATCACATGAGGGCAATTGTACAAAAGCCAGTTGCGAACATCCCAAGCTTTATGCTTGGGATCATTGTCTTGATAAAAATAAAAATCTTGAACATTTAATTTTTGAGCCGACTGTTTTAAATTATTTTTCAAAATGTTCAAATATTCGACTTTGGTCATAGTAGTGTTTATGTACACAAGATTTCCTACACCATTGTAGCCCATAGCACCCCAAACCATAAGGCTTTTGCCACCGTGCTTCATTGTACTATTTATATTTTTTCTGTGTAATTCAGTATTCGGCTTTCTTCTCACCCTTTCTTGCTTAGTATCACTTTTCCACAAATTAAATTTGCTTTCGTCTACAAATATAACTTTTTTCCAAAATTCGATATCTTTTTTTTTGAATTCATTGGCAAATTTTAATCTCTTCTTTCGATTTATTGCACTAAGAAGGGGTTTTCTGCGTGCAACACGTGAAACTAAACCATTGTTTATAAGTTTTTTTCTTATAGTTGAACTGTTGACTTCTTTTCCACTAAAATATTTTAGTTTTGAAACCAACTCCGTCGACGTTAGCTTAGGATTTTGCTTTATTTCACGTAGCAAAAACTTTTCGTCACAAGACGAAATTTTTTCACAATAACAATAATTTCCGAAAACTTTTTCACATCACTGTATATAGATGAGCATTTGATTCTATTGTTCACATTGACATTTAATAGAGAAATAGAAAGAATAGTTTTCAAGAACTCCTTGGTTAGGAGAAAATAAAAAATTTTGTAACATCTGTTTGCCTAAATTTTGAGAAAAGTTATTCTATTCTAGGCTTCATAAGGCTTTCGTCTAAGGAATTATATGACCCATATATTTTGAAATCTTTGTGCGTTGGAGTAGTAAGACCCATTTTGGAATATGCTAGTATGGTATGGTCGCCCTTATCATTCATACCTCATTTTTCGAATCTAAACCTTTCGATTCTTTCGTTTCGCTTGCGTAAATTACCGTGGAAAACCTTACAAAGATGCGCTTTAATTATTGAATCTACAGACGGATTACTGATGAGAGATTTCCGAAACGAAATGATGAATATCATCAATTATTGACTAGTGAAATTGACTATGTTGCTCCCTTCTTTTAAGATTGGCGCTAAGATTCACAACTTCTGAAGAACAAAGATTTTACAAAACTGGTTTCATTCTTTATGATATTATGGCGACTTATTGTATTTTCTTTTAGTTTACTATTATACAATCGGACGGTTGTCTGTATATAAATAAATAAAAGAATTTGAGAGGATTAAATTCAATTCGACATTACAAAAAAAAAGCTGCTTATAAACCTTAACTTAATTTAATGTAATCTTTTAAAGAAGCTTATCTGTTAGAAATTTAAGCGTATAATAAATGCATTCAACTTGTTTATAAACATCAAGAGCTACAGCAGTACAGTAGCGTCTGTAAAAGACGAGAGAGAGAGAGATAAGTGACGTAAAAGACAAGAATTAGGGCAATTCAGAGGATGAATTATTTCCAGAAAGTGGAAAGCATTTATCCACCTAAATTGCTTCATTTGCCCTTCCTGAGTTTGAGCATCCGACACCTGCCAGGGGTGCCGCAGAAATTCACGTCTCTTCCGTTTCGCCTAATAATAGTAAAGTTGATAAGTCAAATTGCGGATGATTAAATTAGGGCTGGAAGGAAGGAGCCACACTCACATGAGCACATACAAATATCCTCAAGATTTTTAAGTTAATAAGACCCTACACTTACCTTCATTTTCATATACTATAGGAGAGATGCTATATAGAAAACATTGACGCAACATCAGCACAGGAAGAAAAGTCAACCACCTTTGGCGGGATCCGTGCCCTGTCCCGTGCGGGCGTTCTTTTCACCCCCTCGCCGGAGCCCAGCCGTGTGCTCATCCACAGCTGATTTAACACGATAGAATGGCTTGTGGATGATTTATTATCCTAATGCGATATGAATTTTAATCAGACCCAAACTCTTGTATCTTAAGATAGATTATACGTGGCGGGGAAGCTTAATGAATAAGGGTGCGCTCAAGGGATGTGTCCTTGTGCCGTTGTTCTTCTAACGATATGAAACGAAATCATCGACCAAATACCCCCTTTCCTCCCCCTCTCCGCCCTCTCCTTCATTCTCTGCTCTGGCCTCTTGCTGCAGCAAAATATAGGGCCAGAACATCCATAGTGATGACGACAGCGAGGACGACGATATCGTCGTCATCAGCGTCGACAAACGATGGTATGCGATGGTGATAATGATGAGGACACAGAATATACCAAAGGGTGTCTCATCCCGAAGGAACGGTGTCAAATACTATCCTTAAGGATGAAAGAAGAAGAAAAAAACTCCTTTCAGTCGAGCGGCGGTAATCTGAGTTATCACTGCATGGCGTGCGGCATATCTTCAGGAAATATGCTGCAATATACGGGCAAATATCCCATAATTTCTGTTAATTTATGATCAAAGGAGACAACCAGCTGTTTTAGGTGTTTTATTCATGAGAATTTATGGCTCACGCTCGAATCGTGTTGAGTTTTAAGTGCACTAATTAAATTTTAAAGCCTTAGTGTGCATTTCTTGAATATGTCATGATGCCTTTAATTTCCTGAAGAAATAATGTTATGACATATATTGTGCACCTACTATACAGGTAGATAAACCATTCCTCTTATCATAGAAGAGACCCTTGAGCGAATAAACTCTGGATAAAGTACGATGTAATACCCATTTTTTAGGGGATGTAATGAACTCATACCAATTCCCAAGGCAATACAGTACACCTGTGCAATTTAGCAGGAAACTTTTAACTGCAATCACTTTAGGGATGGGATGGTTTAGCCGCGTATTTATTCCTTGCTTGAAGATGGGAAAAATCTGGAAGTTTTGCAGGGGTTACATACAAGTTTCTCCCAAGCTGCAGCGTGGATTCCTTGGGGATATGTAAACAGCTCTGATATACAGGACCACTATAGTGCGCCAAATTACCCCCGAAAAACCTCAACCGGTGTGACGGTGTGCAGTTGGAGTTCCTAGAGGCAAAGGAAATCTCTGGAATTGAGTTAGGAACTCCTCAAACTGAGGGAGGAGTCCCAAAACGTGCATATTTGTGCCTTGTGGTAACGAGAAGTATTCATGGCACGGGTTTAGATACATTCCTCATACCATCTAAGATTCTTAAAAGTTTTAATTTTATTAGGATTCCATAGTCAAATATTATTAAATTACTATATACACTGTCGTTCAAAGTTAAGGGATCACCCAAAAAATCGGAAAATTATCTTACTTTTTAAACTGTTGTATCTTCGCCAATAAATGAATGGATTTGGATGAATCTAAGCTCATTTTGAAGTTTGTACTATAAAACCTATTACTGAATATTTCTTTCATCTCCTACTGCTCAGTTAGAGCCAAAAAATAGAAGATAAAAATGATCCCTTAATTTTCTATGAAACAAAAATTTGTGAGTAAGTCCAAGTGAAGGATTTTGAAGCAGGAATTTTTCCCTTTAAATTTTTGTTTTAAATTATCCTGTGATGTTGGTTAACCGAGCTATAAGCTGTCAAAACAGAAACGTCATTTTCAAATTTCATTCAAAAGTGTTTTCAACGCCAAATTACAAAACTGAAAGTGTTTCTAAATACCATTACTACTTTTTTTATTTTTTTTATTGGAGCAAATTAATTCAATAACTATAAATTTAACAGAATTTCCATTCCTCTATTTTTAATTGTTTTATTGTTTACTACTTAAATGGTGTAAATAGCTGAAAGTAATTTATTCGTTTTACATCTTACTAAATACATATATTATAACATCTACTAAATACGTATAAAGTATAAATAAAATAATTGAGTGTGGAAATTCAAGATTGCAAGAGTCTTGCAAACGACACCAAGACTAAGTCTTTTGATGCAAGATCAAAACCAAGACCAAAGCTTGCAAGATGAAGACCAATGCAAAGACTATAATAAATTGATAGTCCTTTTTGTGGTATTTCATTAGGCCCAAATGTCGTAAATAGAGTTAGGCCTAATGATAAAGTATAATCTTCTTACAAATTTTTAGAAAGTATATATATGCAATATATTATCTTTAAACATAATGGCATATATAAAAATTATGAAGGATACATTATTATGTTAAATGAAAAACAAATAGCATGTATAAGCTATATATAAAGTTACATGTGTTTTTTGTTATTACTTTAATTACACAATATTTAATGGCTTATTTAGCCTAAAGTTATCGGCGTAAGATTTGCGTTTAGAATTCCGAACATATGCCTAACTTAAGTGTGCCTCTAATTTTCCACATTAAATCTTGATGGGGGGGAAGTGTGCGTGCCTCATTTTGAGCAACCTAATGAGGGTCTTATAAGGTAATAATTAGGCTCTCCATATTGTAGTTTTCCTTAGAGTTTCCCACATTCATAATTAGGACTACATATAGTATATAGAATTCCAGCTGGATATATTGCTATTTATAATAACCCAAAGAACTGAATAATAAATTTTCAGTAATATCTACATCAAAAACTACACAATACATATTACTAAAAATTCTAGTACCTAATCCAAAGTTATAGCAATTTAATGTGCTCTTCTAGAAATTTACAATTACACTAACTGCTAATAAATTCAAATTGAATGCATAATTTCCCTTTACGCACACCTCACGACTTTTTTGACTATGAGTGCACTGTGGTTTGGCTATAGATTATTAAACATGCAAAATAAGTACACAAACAAATGAAATTTTTCATTGCAACATGCGATACATCTTCTTTATGAATTCCCATGCAAACAGTCCTCCCTTTTGTTGAATAAATCATCATGAAAACTACACAGCCAGCAACTGAACAACCACTAGACATAGTCGTAGGGCCAAGAACTGCATATTTAATAATTTTCCCGGTCTGCCCGGTTCGCACAAAAGGCATAGCGAATATAGGGATAGAAAAATAATATTCCAGGACATTTGTGTCACTTTCCCTTTATAGTCCCGCAGTTCTATTTACTGCTCCTTCATATGAAATTCCCTTTCCGGGCTGCTTCCAGGATATTACATGAATTTCCATTTTAACTTGGCTGTCCGAGATTTGTGCTTTTCTGGTACATTTCTATGTATGTATGTATGTATGTTTGTATATGTAGATGTAGCTTTGTCGAAGTTTGCTTCAATAGCGCTGTTGGTATGTTTGGCTTATTGAAATCCTGTGGATAGAAATATAGAGTTCCTCCTTCTTCTATTCTTCTACAATTTATTTTTCGAGCGAGTAGAAGAAATGTACTACGGTAATAAATATTCAAAAAATTCTTCACACTCTTCAAAGGAAAGGAAATTCTCCAAGACGATTTTTTTTTAAATTCTTGTACTTTGTATAGCAAACAATTTATTTTTTGATTCGATTGTAATTTGTGTTGCTGTTTTTTTTAACAAAATACCTTTAATAACAACATATATTTAATATTTTAAACTCATATTTCCAAAAACAATATATCAATAGAAAGACTATAATTGACAGCAAAACGATTTCGTTGCGTACCTTAAATTAGTTATTTTCAAGAAAATCATACAAATCACTAGTTCACCAATCCGCTGCAGCCGTCTGAAACTCTATGATGCTAGTATCATACATAAAACATTCGCTTTAGGTTTAGAATCATGCAAAATAAACTGGGGGCGAAAATATGCGTGGCCAAAGCTAAGATCAAATTGTCAATTTAAATGGTTTTATATGTATACAGTACAAGTGCATACAAATATTTAATATACAGGAAGAAAACTCTAAACCCCATATAAACCAGAGAATGTATTACCTACATGTAGCAGTGTGTTCTCAATTTATACAGCATCTGAGAGACTGACTCTGCAAACCATCAAGACCGATTAGAATAGCTAAACTTAACCTTTGTAAAAATCTGATTTTTTGTATTCATCTATAATATTGGCTGGACGTGGTCGCACTTAAAAAATAAAAGGAAGTAGTTCCTGAAGAGATAAACAAATTTTTAATTATTATTTCAAATTAACTCCCCGATTCTTCGATTCTGGATAAAAATTAAGAGCTCTTAACCTCTTAACTTACTATCAAAAATTCTTTTAAAGGAGTTAATATGCTACCACATTATTAAACAAATATTAGAAATACACTGATTTCTTATAATTTGTGAAATCTTCTTCAAAAAGATGTCCATCTCTTGAATTGTCGGGATTTTTCAAAACAATTAAGAGGTTAAGAGTTCTTAACTTTTATGTAGAATTGTGGGGTTAACTAAAGTAGTGTAAGAAACAAAAATTATAGAAAATTACTTTCCTTATGAGCGGTAGCGGGCTATATATAATATAGTTAATTGGTGCTATTTTTAGCTGGCTCTCGCAATTTCCTGTTGAACTTAATAAACAATGTTTTTGTGGTTTTCAAATTTGAAAATGTTTAATAATCCTTTTAAATACCAGAATTTTTCGTCTTAGTTCTTACTTTTAATTTTAAAGGTCAGTTAATTTCATATCGTTATTTTCATTTATCTAGTACACATATACAATAATATAACAGTAAAATAAGAATGTTATCTCAGAAATCTACAACATTTTTTAAATAAGCAGGAAAAATAATTCAATCCAGGAGTTTTTCCATTTATTTTTAGACCAGAGTTCATGAGAAACCATTCCGTAAATCGAATTATCTCTAAAACGATTGCTTTTACGAGTCAAAAGAATTATCTTTTTGGTAGGAAATCTCCGAAGCTATAAATTAGACAATATTTTTTCAGTTTAAGTGACTCTTAACAAGATATTCACGAAAAACCGTTTTTGGTGACCTTTGACCCCGCGTAACATTTTTACTTTTGACATTTTGTTTAGAAAAAAATATCAAGGTTCGTACCAAAATTCAGCTTTCCAGGAATTTTTCAGAAGCGCAATGTCTAATTTCTCTGGACTGTTATTGAATTAGCAAAAAACGTAGTAATAGAAGTTGTTTTAAGAAAAAACTCATTATGTAAATTGAAAATTTATTGAAAAATTTATGAATTCAAAGTTATATTGAGAAAACAACTCGGCAGTATGAGAAAACTAAAAGTTGATGAAATTTTTAACGAATTGAAAGGTAAAAATTTATGTACAGTATAAGAATTTTTAGTATACTGCCTGGTAATTTTTACTATGTAAAATGTACTTTTAAAAAATTTCCCAGATTCTTGTAATTATATCTTTTCGTTAACATAAAGTATGAGAATTTTCTACTAGCTTTTTGTGAGAAAACAATAGGCATAGGTAACGAAAAAGAAAAAAATTACTAAAAGTTGAAAAAGGTCCGGGATATTAAGTTTTATCAAACAAATATAAAATTATCGTAAAATCAATAAACATTATCTTCCATAATTTCATACATTTCGAATAATTCTGGACTGTTCGAAAAATTATGAGCGGCAGTGTATGCAAAGGTGAGAACTGCTCCCGTCATACCCCATACACACATACCCACAAGGTGAGATAAACTCAAAGTCGATTAGTAGTGTATTCGATAAGTCTCCCTTTCTAGTCTATTCATCGGTTCTGGACTCTCTATTGACTTTCTATTCCTCATCGGAACTAATAAATATTTATATTTAGCAATAACCCTAAAATTTTGATTGCGAGATAAGCCATAATCTAAACTTTGTCGTCCTTTAACGGCACCGTTCGGGCAATTTACATGTAAAAATGATGCTCCTATAAAATTTTATCACTGTAAAACTGTTCGAATAATACGGGGGAAAATCTCGTCGGCGAGTTTATGCGGCCAGAATTAACCAAAATATCACATTTAAGCCGCCTCCGGTAATGAGTAACAAGTAATAAAAGACGCTATGAAGTCTTCAGAGGGAGGGGATGGGCCTATATCCACTCGATGAAACTTATATCCTATGTAGCGTATATAGTATAGTATATAGGACGTGCTAGCTGTACCATGACACATGAGTTGACGAAGTTTTCGACATGATAGGGTTGAAGCTCCCTCGATACCTTTCTGGCATATTTAGTAATCAAACTAACGCACCATCTAATGTGGTAGCCCCTTTTATGATGAATAGGCTGATTTTTGGTTTTATTAGGTCGGCGAGTTGAGCTAGCATCTCAAATTAGTTGTAAATTTGATATGAGACCCAGCGCCTGTTTAATAATTAACGTTGTCGCAGGTAATTACGCACTAGAGGACCCCTATCTCACGCCTTAAATCCGCCAATAGACAAGCACAGGGTGGTGCATGCATAAAAAGGATATTTTCATATTATAGTGGAGGCCGAGAATATGAAAGCCGCCTTTTCGAGGGTTGGTTTGAGAAGCCCCGAAGCATCTTGGCAGAGAAATTTTACCCGACTGGGTCATGAAATGTATAGATACAGGGTGGTATGTAACATATATGCCCTTGCACGGTGAGATCATTCCCGCCACAAAACTAGGTATGGTGATATACTATATATGCTTTGCTTCTCAAGTACACCATCCATCCGATGAAAGTTGTAGGGGTTGAGAGGAGAAGGAGCAGAGGGGCACGAGAACTGTTATGTGGTACGGGTGAGGGGAAAGGAGAACTGCTTATACACACAAGTAGCAGCCAGAAAAGTTGGCAAGGACACCTGTGCCGC
The DNA here is from genome assembly GCA_949715965.1 of Dysmachus trigonus. Lineage (NCBI taxonomy): Eukaryota > Metazoa > Arthropoda > Insecta > Diptera > Asilidae > Dysmachus > Dysmachus trigonus. The sequence continues at coordinate 15,338,229 of OX454320.1, forward strand.
TCTGGTGCTATGTTGTAACACACATTCCTTCCTCCACCCCCTCAAAACCATTCCTCTACCACCCCCATCAAAACCATTCCTCTACCACCTACCACTCTCCCTCAGGTACACACAATCAACACGAACTTTTGATTAACTTTTACGACGATGGTTTAACCAGATGAAAGTATCTGGCCTGACCTAAATTTAATCCAGCGATACCTTGCTCCTGGATGTCCCTGAACGATGTGCTAATGTCTACTAAGAGGAAAAAGTATTAGCTCCCGCGCCCTCCCCTTACAACCCCTTTCCTTCCCGGTTGGGATGAGTACCTGCAGGTTGAGGGGTTGGGGAGGGGTACACAGGTGCAGCGGGGCTCTGTGTCAAGATGTGTGTACACCTCCCCTGACAGGTAATTACTTTTATCTATGGTTGGGGCTGCATGTGAAACCCGACGTACTGTTTTTCGGTTTTTTCTACCTTCATATGTCAACCGTTTCTGTTGGTGGTAGGGAGAAATGTAGGTACCTACCCTTGTTTCGCTAGAGTAATGCACTTGGCAGCAATATTTCGCAAAGCAGGTGAGTCCTTGTTGCACTGTGTGCCACATATATATGATGGATGACACGGTTAATCGAAAATCCCCACCGGGCCAGATCTCAATTTGTTATACTACATTTTGCAACCAAGTAAAAAAAATAAAAGATAAAAAATTAAAAAAAATACTCAGAAACGTGAAAGGTAATCGTAGATGCAGAGAAAAATCTTTTTCCACTCAAATGCATTTTAATATGTGTTACGCATATGGTCGTAGCCAAAGAGAGGTTATTTTTGGGTTCAACCCTCCCACAAATTAAAAGTAATTTCTACATTTTTGCAGTGCCCGAACTCTGTCGTTGCGTTTTCCAAAATATCTGACCACGATAATTAAGATCTCTAAGACTGTTATTAGCTAGGATAAATAGAAATGATTTTTTTGCTATCTTGAACTTCTAACGAATCAAACCCATATTCCCAAAAATCAACGATATGGCAAATCATTAAATTTTAAAACAGAATAACGATCTGAACCTTGTTTTGTGTTTTCTTTAATTTTCACACTAACGTTTTTTTTCTACTCTAGGAAGTTATGTAATTTGTAAATGAAAGGGCGAAGAAACACACAAACTGTTCCTCTATATATTCAACACGTTTAACCAGGAGTAGATCATCGGTGGTCCAAAGGCTTTGCTTTTATCTGGCGGCGTGGACCATCAGTGGTCCACGCTTAGTTTTCTCTCAAAATAGAGTTGTATCTGCACTGCTAACAATTTCACGAAACAAAACAAACAAAACGCAAGCTGTGTTTCTTATTCGGGGGAGAAACCCATTATTTATTTAGAATAGTTATTTGAGTATTAATGAAGTGACATTATTTGGAATGAACATGCAAAATATCTAGATATCACCCTTCTTAAAAAAAACTTAACTTTGCAAAACATATAATAATAGTTCTTAACAAAGTAGGCCATTAATAGATATTTAGTTTGAAAAATAAGCTGGTAATATATAAAGGTTTATTTCAAATACTCATGCTGTGTAGTCTCAATGTCAAAAAATGTCATATAAAAAAGTGTCACAAAATAAAGTTCATAAAATAATTTTTAACTAACATTGAGCTACACAAATTGTTTGATGCAGAGTTGATTAACAACATATTAAGGAGTGCTGTCGAAACATTTTATGATAGGTGTAACTATGTCGACAATCCCTTAGTTAGGGAATTATGGCAAAGTGTAATTTAGGTTAGGATATACATAGATATAAGTTTTAGGTCAACTTCTTAAGGGGAAAACGTTGGTGGCTTTGTTTCACTTGAAAACATTTTTTGCGGTCGGATTCTTGTTCTACTAGTATCCACATTATGGATGACACGCTTAATCGAAAATCCCCAACGGACCAGGTCCCAATTTGTTGTCTATATTTTGCAACAAAATATAAAAAAGAAATAGTAAAGGGGAAAAAGAGGAAAAAGGCTCAGAAGCGTGAAAGGCAACCGTAGATGCAGAGAAATGTCTTTTTCCACTCAAATGCATTTTAATATGTACCACGCATAAAGCGCCACTTCTACAGAGCGAATATTATGACGAATGATATGAGTGAAAAGGTGTGCCCCATCCGTGCAGGTGTGATAAATTCATTCCTTAGACATATTTCTTTTTTTTTCCCACCGGCAGCTATTATATCTAACTCGCCTTGAAAAATAGAATCCCCTCCGGCTGGCTTTAGAAAAGTGGAACAAGCACAACACACGGTCCCATATAATTTACTTAATGAAAAAGGAACGCACGTACAAATAGATATAGAGCTTTAATAGGGAAGCCCTGGGACAAAAAAAGGGGCCCCTCCCCACAATCATACAGAAGGCGCACCTGAAAGCAACTTAATTTCATTCTCGTAAGCCAGCGAACAAACACCGTGTCGACATAGTCGTCGACGTGCACCTCCGTTACCCTAACTTTGGTACTTGGGGGTTTATCGCATCGCAGGAACATAGAGAGCGCCGGGTATCGGTATAAAGAGTTAAAACCTCGACAAAGAACTCCTCTGAGATGTTCGTTAAAAGGTTTTAAAACGATCCCAGCCACAATCAAGGACGTCAGTAAGGCACAGATAAAATATGTCGAGGCTTTTGTACAAAAATATCCCCTGTTCACGTTTACGTTCCAATTCCTGGCGGGTCGGCGCTCTTTTGGCTCAATCGTGCAGCGCCATACCTTAGTCCGGGGGGTTAGGTTGGCGGGTGCAGGGCAAGGATCTCGGTGCTGCTCCTCACCTAAAAACACCATAAAAAATAATAAAAACCAGGCCAGCGGGCGCGTTACGGGGCCTAAATGAAATTTCACTGAATGCTCACGAGCCCCCTATTCATACGAGAGTAATCGACTTTAAAAATTTAAAAAGTGCCACCGCCTTCTACCCGCTTTTTGAAATATTCAACATAAAAATTCCAAAAAAAAAATAACCCTCCTCTATATGTATCGGATGAGAGTTTGGGGTTGGGGTTCGAGTCAGGTATGGGCCGGGCTGCCTTTCTCTGACTCCTGATCCAAAACGAGAAAATTTTTATGCAACTTTCGAATGCAAGAGCACAATGTGTGCTCCCCTCCTGTCGCAGAGCACCACTGCCGCCGCCACTGCGTCACGAGGCCGAGTTCTTTGACTCGTTTTTATGTGCGCCAATCCTTCCAGCACCGGCCCCCTACCTCTCAAGGGGGTGTTTTATTATGAAATATTCAAGTGCTATTGATCAAGGAACCGGCCCGTGGAGCATTATATCCTCGTGTGTTTACTGCTGGATAAATCTTTCGTATATATTTTTTAAACAACGCTAGCAAGAGCGTTTCTGAATGCTCCCTGCTTTCGTTTTTTTTTTTTTTTTTTTTGAGTGTCTACAAAAAAAGAGACAGAGTGTTCGGAAAGTGCCCACCCCGATACAATTTCGTGACTACTGAAGTTTAGTGCAAGTTTCGCATAACCAATTGCAGCTGTTTTGAGCTGAATAAATGCATATTTGCTGTGAAGGTACTACGAAGTAAGCTGCGAAAGATAAATTCACGACTATATACATAAGTGTGTATATCTTCTTAAGCAGTCGAGAGTTTTATACAGCCAAGGAGGAAATATATTGCTCTTCAGAACAATTTATAACTCAAGTTTCATAGTAATCTCCTAAATTCGTTTCAGAAATCTTCATAAACCAATTTAATTCCATCTCATAAGTCAAGCAGATAGAATTTTATACCTGATATATGGTCAATTTGAGAAAAGTACGATCTATGCAGAAAATTATATTGAAATAAATTTTAAGTATCGAATTTATGAAGATGCCCAATATTCTCTCCAAATTGTCTAGGAGGTATTTACGACCGTTGAGTTGATATAAGCTATAAAATAATATAAAATTGAACATTTTAAGTAGGTAGTCCAGTAATATTAGATCTATAATGGGCATACCTTTGTAAAAATTCCCATTAAGCTAGATTTTGCCATTACAAATAATGTCATCAAAAGTGTCCATTTATCTGACATGTGTGTCAAAATTTAATGGTGGTGAAATGTAAAAAAAAGTCAATTTTTCGCGAATATCTCGTTATTTTGTATTACCACTACGACAAAAATAATCATAATTTTTCACGATAACACGGCCTATTTCCTTTTATGTATTCTTTGCAGGGACCGTAACCGTTATGATATTTTCGGTAAAAATCAGATCTAAAAAATTATTTCCTGACTGTTATTTTTCTGGACAACAATAAAAATTATGTTTTGATTTTTATTTTTAAAATCAGAAATAAAAATCAGAAAATGATTTTTATTATAAAAATCAGAAATAAAAATCAGACTATGATTTTTATTTTTAAAATCAAAAATAAAAATCAGAAAATGATTTTTATTATAAAAATCAGAAATAAAAATCAGAATATGATTTTTATTTTAAAAAATCAGAAATAAAAATCAGAAATTGATTTTTATTTTTATAATCAGAAATAAAAATCGGAAAGTGATTTTTATTTTTAAAAACAAAAATAAAAATCAGAAAGTGATTTTTATTTTTAAAATCAAGAATAAAAATCAAAATATGATTTTTACTTTTAAAATCAAAAATAAGAATCAGGAAATAATTTTTATTTTTAAAATCAAAACTAACAATCAGAATATGATTTTTATTTTTAAAATCAGAAAATAATTTTTATTTTGAAAATCAGAAATAAAAATCACAAAATGATTTTTATTTAAAAAAAAAAAACGCGCTAAGCTAAATATTTTACGGCAATGGGAGCGCTATCTGTTGAATGTGATAGCAATGCACCCAATACTAAACATTGATCATGCCGGACACCTCTGGAAAACATTTTTCTGATTTTTATTTTAGATTTTAAAAATAAAAATCATATTCTGATTTTTATTTTTGATTTTTATAATAAAAATCATTTTTTAATTTTTATTTTTGATTTTAGAAATAAAAATCATAATCTGATTTTTATTCTTGATTTTAAAAATAAAAATCACTTTCTGATTTTTATTTTTGATTTTAAAAATAAAAATCACTTTCCGATTTTTATTTCTGATTTTTTAAAATAAAAATCAATTTCTGATTTTTATTTCTGATTTTTTAAAATAAAAATCATATTCTGATTTTTATTTCTGATTTTTATAATAAAAATCATTTTCTGATTTTTATTTCTGATTTTAAAAATAAAAATCATAGTCTGATTTTTATTTCTGATTTTTAATATAAAAATCATTTTCTGATTTTTATTTCTGATTTTAAAAATAAAAATCATTTTCTGATTTTTATTTTTGATTTTAAAAATAAAAATGCGAAAATAATTTTTTTCTGTTGATCTTTTTCGAAAAAATCACAAATTTAAAAAGCACATAAAATTCTTAAAGCTCAGGCCATAAGAATCATAATGCTACATTTAAACCAATTTTCCCACAAATTTGTCTACATGATTTTTTGGTTGGAAAAATTGAAAATAATTGTTATTTTCGGTCCCTGATTCTTTGAGCCAATTGAAATTTCAATGGCTTAATAATTCATTTTTGTTCGATTTAGTATAATGAAATTGTTCGCAACATATGTATTGTATTAGAATCATAATATACAAGACAAGTCTCGTCTGTATGAAAATACAATAAGTATGTATCAATGCAAGGGACACAAACGCGATAGTTTACCAATTTGCAATAGGCATATAACTGCTTTCTATGTAACACACATGTACGTGAAAGGCGAATCTGTATCTGAATCTGACTGATTTTGATAAAATGTTTTAATTACTAAAGCCCTTTGTTTGATTGTGTAATGTAAGGCATCATGTAGCAGTGGTTTTAATAAGATTTTCATTCTTTAATTCTAAAGCTGTTTTTAAATATTGACCGCCAAAGACAACAACCGGGGAAATGTAAAAAATTTAGTTATAACAACTTTTCTATCTTAAATTATCTCAGCGGTACTATCTGTCCAAACCGGTATAATCCCAATAATAAGATATATGATAAACTCTAGCTCAAGATCTCTGTTGACCATCATAAAACCTTCATCAATAATTGCTAATCGGATTATGTATGAGCGAGGCTTTTGGACTTCTACCCCTCACCCTTTGTTTTGTTAAATGATGTAAATAGTGATCTATTAGCAGACACAGATGAAAATGACAGACTACCAAAATAGTACAAAGCCTCCTCTATCTCTGCTCAAAACCTTAGGTAATCTAGAAAATATGTGCAACTACGTACTATATAAATCTTAATGAATTATTATTTATTTATTTATTTATTTATTTATTAATATCATAACATTCTAGATCATTTACAGAGTAAGATAGTTTTTATTTTTTAAAGAGTTTAGAATTTCTTAAGTTATTCTTTACAGCTTAGATATATTAATTTAGCAAAATAAATTCTGTTTAATGAATTATTTGACGTTAGTGAATTCAATTTTTTGATGCTTTTAAACTTGAAATTAAAATTTAGTTTCCGACATTCTTAAAATTTACTTTGACTCTAATTTTGATAAGGAATGTACTTATGATTCCATTGGGAAACTTTTTCTCTTGCTGTGACCAGGCGCGTCTGCAACGCACACTTGCCCCTGTTATGTGTTAGTTGGTTTATGTAAACGATCTTCTTGGTTAAGAAAATGTTAATTGTATAGAGTTCAGCCAAAGCCAAATGATGCAGGTACACCTGTCGCAAATGTGCACTTCATATCTGAATTAAGTGTAAGTTCATATGCATAATACTAGGTCTCGTATGTATAAAAATGTTCTATTGTATAAACTCTCATGTATGGTGAGCCAAAAATTATAGCTCATATAGTCTATAAAATACCCTTGTTGTATATTGAAATATAAATCTGTACGAGTTTAATATAGTCGAAAAAAGGTACTGAACTGAACTGACACTATCTGACAGTTTTTAATGTTCCCATAAAATCAGTAAAGCGTATTGCTATAATTTTGCAGAATTTTTTATTACATCAAAAATTGTGTTTTACCAAGGGTTAATAAAAGTTCAAGTATTAAAAAGTAATTTTTGGAATGATTTAAATCGTTTACCCAATTCATCTGGTCGTTAATTTCTCCTTAAACTAAAAGGATAAAGTTATGGATTATGGACGACCAATCTGGATTGTCCTTAAATATCAAAACTATGAGGAGAGTGATAAAAAAAGGCAATCAAATTCAAAATGTAATCACATGTCAGGGCATTCCATAGACATCGACCAAATCATTCCTTTAATCACTTCTCCTAATGAGAACAATAATTAATCAAGGCGCGTTCGGTTTAGATGTAGACGGACATGCGGGACCGGAAAACCCAAGAAGATATTCCTGCCATCAGAAGGGATATCCTGGCACTTCGTTAATTATTTCTCTTGCCATTTTGAACATACAGCAGACAACGGCCAAACAGTGGAATGAGGAGAAGAAGCACAAGATTGATAGATGGTTTCGGTGAAATTATTAAATATTAACCGCAAGCTGGATACCATCAGTCTGCAAGTCATTTGACCGAACCCGCACAACAGGGCGCGGAAAGGGAAAGGCAAGGAGGTTGAAGGGGAAGGGGTTCGGGGAGATCTTACCAGAAACACAATAGAGCATAAAATTACTAACTATCATATTCTATGCTAGTGCAAAGTCGATAAATAGCAAAGATATTCAGTCGAAATCAGGACAATCATTCGAAATAGGTGATTTTTTCGTAATTATCTAAATTGTTTCGTAATTTTGTGATAATTAACCCTCGCGGTAATGAAATAAATTTTGTTGTTTGCTAAATGTCCGGAAATTCGACGATGTGCAGGGAAATGGAACTTTCTGCTTAAACAGAGTTTTGGGCCTTCAATAATCAGTAAATCTTGCGTTATTATTGGAGGGATTTTATGAGGACTAATATATTTGGATGCCAAGCGAACCGGACACTCGATTTGAGCTGATTATCATATATTCATGATGCCCGAATGATAGAATTTTTGCAGGTGTTAATATTTTTAACTAACTGCTGCATCCGTATTTATCGCTGGAAATAATATAATTTTATAAAATGAATAAAAATGAATGCGATTGTAAAAATAAAGATGTAAAATTTTACCTGGCATGTATGCATGTAATATTGCATGCGTTTAAAGTTGGACAGAATGGGGATCGACTACCTGCATTAACTTGCTATAAAAGTAGGTATTAAATATACATTGTTCTGGTTTTTAGTGCAAGCTTTGAAGAGTGTAGTTCATTATTTTTTCAAAGATGCAAACAAAAGAGCAGCATATTCGGCATATTCTGCTTTATGAGTTTAACTAGCTTTGCCATATCCGGCATTGCGGACACTATATATACAGATAAGATAGCGTTTCACTATTATAAATATTATAGAGATATATTTTAAATCGCTATTATAATATTATTTGAAACTATTGCCATATCTCTGTATAAACAATGTTTTATTTCATTTCTTAGAATAAATTGTTATGATGGAATTTGTTGGGGAATGAGTTTCGCCTGGTTCTGACAAACTAAAACAAGGTGGTTCATATTTTACTTAATTTATTTGGCTGAACAAGTTCTTTGGTACAAGATGAGCACGTCCGATTATCACGACGGTTGAGCACGAAGAGGCTGAGCTCTTTGATGCGAGCAATGATGGTGGAGTATAGTGGAGTATAGCCGATGTTGCCAGCTCGGTAGATTTTCGGCCAGATTAATTTTTAAACAGAATTCTTATTCTAGAGAGAATAACATATAATTGTCTATGGGAAAAGCAATTTTCCCTCAGTTCGATACTGATAACGTTAAATGATTTACCTTTGACTTTTTGGTCATATCTAAGCACCTTCGAATTGGAAATTGCAGGCATTTAATTTGAAAAGGTAGGTGCGAAAGCATCATTGGTATATGTGCTATAAATACTGTGTCACCTTTGGCAAGATCAGTCAGAATAACGACTTTAGTCACATTTTCTGCTATGTACTTTGGTCACACGTAGACGAGTTCTATTGCAAAGGTTTGGTGGTTTGAGATCTTTTAGGAAAATTTTACGCATAGTAGCGCCAAGTTGTATTAAAAACTTGTGTGGAGGTAGGTATTCATATCAATCATCCTATAGACAACGGCAACTATTCAAAGAACATCTCAAACTTAAGCGTTGAGCTGACATCCTTTCGCAAGCAACTGATCCAGAAATTAAATATTAAATAAATCGGTTTATGGTTATGGTATGCTTAAAGAGGATAATTTTTTTAAAATATAAATTCGTTAGTCTTCTTTTTTTCTGCAATAAGAAACGTCACCAAAATAACGAATTATGTCTTTACTCGACCGATTTATGTGTAAGGACATTTTAGCTAATATATCAAGAAATCAATACTCATCTCATATGGAAATCAGCCATTTTCAGCTGGGAAGGGAAAAGTTATTGTCAATTGAAAGGGATATTATTCTTATAAGAAAGCTACGCACCCCAAATAATCGATAGGAAATATTATGTCACCAGCAGTCCCCGGCTAGACGGCTTCTTTCACTGAGACCGGTCCGCAGCAGTCGGCTTTAAGGGAAATTTATTGCAACGAAAATATGAAAATATTTACGATGAGTTATTTATGTGCTATACACATGTTACACTTGATTTCCTTTGCAGATAATATAAAATTCAATATGAAAATTATCAGAATACATGAGAATCATGTATATTGTACTTTCGCACCCCTTATTTTTGACTTTCTCTAACATTTAACTCGATTGCTAAGTTAGTTGGGATCGTATCGTTGTTATATGTAGCCTATGTTACTCCTGACATTTTAAAGAATATAAGCCACGCTACACCAAATATAGTTTGGCATTTATATAATAGTATAGATAAAGGCATTTAAGCAAAGGAAAGTATGAGAAATATTCATTCGTCCTGGAAGAATGAAAGTACAACGGGGAAATCTGCTTCGTTGGGACGTTTTTAGAATTGTCAGTCTAATTTTACTGTCGTAAAAGGGAAATATGGGCTAACAGAAATACAACCAGCCATCAGTTTGTTTTAAACCTTTTTAAGATATACGACCCGAAAAATGCTTCAAAGAAAAAAAATTAACATCTAAAAGGTTACCCAAAAAGAAAATCCATCAGAAGAAGTATAAAATGCAAAAAGGCTTCATGGGTCTTTCCCTAAAAATATTTAATTAAAGTGAAAATTTCTTCACATGTATATTATGCTTAAATGTGGGTTCAGAAATTTTCTTTTTTCTGGTCCACTGATCATCCATAAAATTTGCCATAGTAGAAAAGGAGGCCCGACAAAAATGCCGTAGGAATTACTTTGCGTGGTGTTGACCTCGTCCCATAAACTTTCGAACACAGCTAGTTACGGACACACATATATTTAAGTCAACCGAGAAGAAAAAGCTTGGACTTGTTCATTCAGCATTCTTTTTCGCTTGGGTCCAACTTGAAATTTACCTGTGGAATGCGATACAAACAGGATGTGTATGTCTGAATTCGAAAGGAATTTTTTATTCGCATTATATCCCTATGTCGAAAGAAGGAGCAACACAAGCGTCAGCTCATTTCTCCGGGGAGCGTAAGACGGGGGAAGGTGCTTCTCAGGGACGCACGCGGCTGTAGTAAGCTCCTCTACAATGCAAAAACCACACACATACATAGACATACCAGCCAGCCCCGGCGGCGACGACGACGGAGCCAAACAAGCTACAGAAATTCCTGAGATGCCTTACCCCTAAGCTAAGGGCTTATTACACTTATTTGCCCTTTTTGCGTTGCTTGAAACAATATTTTTTAGCGCGCGGAAAAGGATGCTGGATGGAGCTGGAGCAGCAATGGCTCCTGTGCACGATGTCGTCTTCTCCTCGGAAAATTTTTGATTAGGTCCCTTTTTTTTCGGGGAGCACGGCCAACACGGATAGCGTGCCGCTGTATTTACTCTGTAGAATTAACCTTTTAACGCTGACAAAGGACACATGCTGCACAGGGCATACACGCTTTGATATTCAATTATATATTTTTTAAACATTTCGCAGTTACCCGTGAGATACAGAACAAATAAAATCCCATGTGCTGAAAGCAATGTGATTTTTCGGAGGCATACATTCTCATGAGAAATGGTGGGTACCAAGTACCAGCCAAATCAAAACCAACACTTAATTATTTAAACAGACTAAATTTCAGGTCATAAAGATAAAAGATATAAAACACAGTCGTCTTAATTAAAACCAAAACATAGAAACTTAAATAGAAAGGAGCCTTATGGATATATACGTAGGCAATATTTAAAACTAATTAACGAGATTAACGCCCAATTTTTTAATAGTTGGAAAAATTATTCGTTGAAGAAAATTGCTTCAATGATTAACTTGATTGGGATTTTACATTATTTTTAATTTATCTGTTGATTTTTAAGCAAAAATTTAGCAAATAGAGTGGAAATACATTTTTTTTTTTTTGCAGTCAAGTTGATTTTTAATTTAAGGGGCATCATTAGTGTGAAATTTTGAAAAAAATCGATGCATATTGCATATTTCTTAAAAATACAATGTTAAAATGTCAAGTGCATATCTGAAATAGTTTTTGAATTACAGCCATCTGAAGAGCAGCTGCTCATCGTATCGAGATATTGGTAAATGTGTGAATTAAACTTTAAACACGTTTTTCTCGAAACTACTTTTTTCAAATTTGCTGCAGTTGGAATTTGAATATAACCTAAAATATTTTTTTTCTCCATTTTGAATTTTGGTACAAACACAAAAATTTTTGTATAGCTTCCTAACATAGTTTTTTATAACATTTAATTTTTCTGCACCTGCGTCAAAACTAAAAAACTAAAATTGCGATTAGCCTAATTAAGTAGGACAGGTGTGCTGAACCTGCATGCAAAATTCGAATTTGATTGGTCGAATGAAACTTGAGTTATCATGCAAACCAGATAGAAAAATGCGGTTTCGAGAAAAGTGCGTTTAAAGTTTCGGAACTCTTGTCAGGTTTTATTTGTTGAATTAACATATCAAAATCCCATTGCAGTCATATCTTCTAAAGTGACACTTCAGAACTCTAATTTTTTACATCCAAAATTCCATTTACAAGTGTGTCTTGGCTAGAAAAACTTTTTTTCTTTTCGAGTTCCATGATAGGGTCCCAGAGTACCCCCTAATCCTTAACTATTCTGTGCAAATTGGTACCATCAGTATCTAAGTAAGGACACAAAAGACACATCCAAGTGAGAAATCCCTAGCGAGTAACCGAGAGTGAAATACATTACATATGTTGTGATTTACTGCCAAAGCTTACAAAGTTCTTTAATTTATGCAGAAAGTTAAATCACATACGAAACGTACACACATTCTACAGTAGGGGGTTAAAAAAAAAAAACAGACCCACTTTTCTTATTTTCTTTAGCGTTCGATACTTCCCCTTTGAGGGAAGGCAAAAGGAAATAGCTTTTAAACTTCAATTTATTCGAAAAGGGGAGTTTGTTCCGCCCCTACGGCTGCAACTCAACCCGAAGGTGGAATTCTATGGTTAAATCGTCCCGGTACGTTTCTATCTGGGACTATATGCATCTAGGAATATCCGTTCGTACAGGCAATCTGTTGTCGTCACATCCTGCGTCGCAGATCCCCGTTCCGATCCGGGAATGCCGGGATTAGCATATGTGACGGGTTGGAGCCGCACGGCACCAACGACACGATGACGACAACGACGACGACGACGCCGACCACATGATACGCTGTAGCACTTTGTCAAGTTTAGTTTTATTACTTTGGTGGGAAAATTTACATTATTTGCACATCAAAGATTTCAAATGTCTCCGAAACTGGTGGTGAGGTCGCATATGGCGTAGAATGTTCACCGGGACGTTAGGCTCCCGCTCGTCCCTCGCCTCCCACTGATATGAATACGGTTCCCGAAGGGCCTGTGCCCGGGGAGGTTGATTTTCATAAAAGTTTTTATCTAAAACAATTCTATGGTTTTAGCTTAAAATCCCTCAGAACCTCAGTCTATCAGTCCGTACCGAGTTCGCATCTCTGCTGCTCTCAGCTTTGCTTTTCTATCACAATAGAAGCCGCCCTTATCACTCGAAAACTTCTATTTCGTTTCGCCGACGCTTGAGGGATGCTGCGGGGCATGTACAATATCCACAAAAGAGGTTTCCTATCTGATCGTGGTTTGAGAAACTTTTTGACTTCTCGTCAAAAGAACTCCGAAGATTCTGCACCGCGAAATCGAATCAAAATGATTTATGGCTTATTTGTATGCAAACAGGTGCTCCAGAATTTAGTTCGCGTGTCACACTACAACTCACGATTGGAAGGATAGATATGCTCAGATACTCCCAAAGTGGTGCATAATGCTAACAATTTGCATCTAAAATGATAAATGCTTCGAGCATTCAGGTAAATTGACTGATGGGACCAATAAAAGTTGACGAATTGGAAATTTGCCTGATTGACGATTGAGGACACCTTAAAGTAAAGGAGTCATTTAATATTAATAATAATAATTTTTTATTTTTCACTTTTCAGTTTCTTTTTTCGTCGGTTTAACTATTTGTTAAAAAGTTTTTATGCTTTAATTTTTTGTAGCTAAAATGTATTAATTCTTCCGTCTCCATCATCAGGTTAATTTTAGGTCTCCATCATGTTATAGTGACATCAGTACTTTATATGTGTGCCAAGTTTCAACAGAATCGGTTCACAGGTGAATGAAAAATCAATCATTACCTATTACAAGCTATTTTTTCTACCTTTAGGGGTGGGACCAGCTGCGAAATCGGAAAGAAAAAAATTGATATATATGTATATTAGGGTGCTTTTTTTCGCGACAATTTTTTTTTTTTTTTCAGTCCCACCTCGAAATTTTGTGGAAAATACCTAAACAAAAATTCCCTGAAAATTGGAGCCCTTAATATTAATATTAAGTGGTCGACCACGGCGTATAAAGATTTCCCGTTTAAAATACACGTCAACTTTGATTTTTTTCCTTCAAAACTCTACAGCTCAGAGGCATTTTATGGTATAATCTTGGTCAATAGTAGGGTTTCTTCAGAATTGAATGTTCTACAAAAGTGTACATTGCGGTGTAACCCTAACTCCCACCAGCGAGGTAGTACGGATCACTAACCCCAATTTTTCCATGAAATTCTCGCTTTTTGCCCCTATCTCGTAAGCAACAAGAGGTACAGAAAAAATGTAAATAACAAACTTGTAGGAAATTCAATTTCCTACAAAAAAGTTCTGAACTCCAAATCGCTAATATCGATATTTCTTGAGATATTGGGTTTTGAAGTTGAGGTAGTGTGGAATTTTCATGGATTATTGAGCTAAATTGTAGAAACGCCGGTTAAAAATATGTACAGTATTGCAAAAAGATCTGGCGTTTTAATATGAGTGCTGAGAAAACTTACTACTTACTTGCTTAAGCCTATTAAGGGTAGCTCAAGCCTTGCTTAAGGTGGTTCAAAATGGACTCAAGCTCGAATCAAACCTGGCTGAAGTCTTTTATTAAAAAAAAAAAGTAAAGATCTTTGCTCTTCTAAATGAATTTTCCCAGAGATCAATTAGATCGACTTCTCGCCCCCGAAAAGCCCTATTCTGTAAATGACATCAACATAATCTCTCATATATACAATACATACAAATATATATAAAGTTTCCTCGTTTAATAGTATAGGATATATATTTAGATTCGCTTTTTTAATCTTCTCTAAAGAAAACGAAATATTGAGCCCAACAATTTTTAAACTTATAAACATTCTGAATTTTTTTAAAAATAGTTAAAGTTTGTATTAATAAGCATGCTTGAAATGAATCAATTAACACCTAATTTATTGCAATTCGTCCTATGGACTATAACAGCAACTGCTATTTTCTTTCTGATTCGTTTTAATAATTATTACTTGAAACTTTTATATTTAAGTTTAATGATATAAATTGTATACATTTTTGTACTTACCTCTTTATTATATTTCATTTGATAACCCAAGCAGAAACAGTTATTCTGCATCATTTGTAGTATAATTATTATATAACTAGAACCAACATAATTTTAATACAATTAAATTGTTCTGACATCAGTATATTTAAATTGCACAAATGTTTTTGCCCGAAATTTACTTCAAGGAGGTATAATTTTAGAAAAACCATACTTAACTTAAAATTTCGTATTATTACCATGTTTATTCGAAAAGTTTATTCAAATATTAACTTTGAGTAGTTTTATGCCTTCTTCTTTTAATAGGTTTACGAAAAGTTTTCTTTCAAATCGAGAACTTGTAAAATTTAAAAAATATAATATAAACCTTACGACAAGTTTTCATAATTTGTTATAAAAGGTTTTGTCCAAGATACAGTATGTCATAAATATTCATGTTATGGAAAACTAAGCTGTGAATGGTCCATTTGTTTTCAAAACTAAATCTTTTGTGCATAAGAAACTTTTGAAAATCTTTTTCTTTCTTATGAAAATTCATTTTTAGTACTTTGATGTTAAAACTATGAGTAAAAAAAACGAAACTAAGCAGTAAGCACATTTTTCCCAGAAAGAAAATTATCGTAAAACTTTGAAAGTTTTCCCCTAGAAAATATTTTTCATTTGACTTGACTTTTCATTAAAAATTTTTTTGTTTAGCCCAGACGAATGTCAGAAAAAATTTCAGTTGAAGAAAAGATACTCACACTATTTCGCGTCGACATAGCTCAGAAATTTATCTTATCATCTTCTTGAGCTGGTGGGGGGCTGGATTTAGATACTTAATTGGATAATGGGTGGGGGGTTGAATTGTGATGAGGACGAAATGACAGAAATAGCACAGGACCTAGAAGACGAGAGGTGTGTACGTGATGCTGTAATAAAGATATTAAAGATAGAAACTATCTGAGAATAAATATTTATAGCACCCGCGGTAATTTCGTGTCCCTTCCTACCTTCAAAACCCAAGGATTTTCCGCTTACAGTGACGTAGTCGTGGATTTTAACTCCCTGACGAAAGTTTTACGCCAGAATTTCTAATTTTTAGTCATTTCCCTCAGGGGCGTGCCGTGGAATGGTACCGAGAGGAGAAGAATCTCCTTTTTGGGAAAGTTTTCACTGAAGAAAATTTATACGGCGTGACTCTTTGTAAAGTTTTATGATTGCTTTATGAGAGCGGTGAAGCAGCGGATACTATGCTAAAATATACGAAAATCGTGTAGTTTAACGTCAATGGCGGCACTTACACAGTTTATAAGAGTTTTAAGCAAGTTTCCAGTTTCGAAGCAGCTAATTTGACGCCGCTCGTGCAAATAAAGGTGTCCTTAGGAGACCTTCACTGGAAGTAAATCGTAAATTGCTCTGCCATGGGTGCGTATATCCCCTAAATAAATCATGTCCAGCTTTACCATATCGCTCGGCTGTCGAAAACCATCATATTATTCATGTAAACAGGTTGGAATTTCAAATTGAGTTAAGTGCAATTACCAATTGACAATGGGTCCTGTCCCCTGGAGATGTGCGAAGGTATGCTCCTCAATCCCATCTGTGTACCGAAAACGGTACACGTCCGTGTCTCGTCGTGGACGTCATGGGCCGCCTGTGGGAGGGACGAGGTGGAGTCCCAGCTTTAATATATATAGTTGCAAATTCCCAGGGCACAGCAATCCATTCAGAAATTCTATTAACACCGACCACCTACCCCGGGGGAGTAGTTAGTTCTCTGTGAGAAGCTCAACTTGGAGGCAAGTCCTTTCACCTTTCTCACGTTTTCTTGTCGAAAAGAAATTGAAGGAAACAACTTTTTATTGCCATCACTCAGGCAAACTTAAGTTCGTGGTGTGTAGTAATTGTTTCGGACTTTTTCTGACTCTGAACCCACCCTTTCCACTGTTCATTAGTTAGGAACTTAAGAATTTAATTGGAACTTTTCATTTAGATCTTTTGCGGTGCTATTAACTATTTGGTTTTCTTACTTTGTTTTACTGCACAAATTGCGGTTTTGAAGCAATTAGCAACTTAGATACTCTTATATAACCAAATCCTCGCGCACTGAAAACTATCCTACTGCTTAAAAGTCGAGAAAATTCACAAAATTAGGATTCTGTGGTCATTAGTAGATCAATATAACTAGTACGTGTATTCTAAAACACAATCCGATATACAAGTATTTTTATGTATTTAAATATTTATAAGAATAAATGAATATCTAGTATATCTAGATACAACAAAAACTTACAGTCAATCATAAGCTAAGGTAAAATTTTTAGGGCTACTGCTAAATTTTCACAATTTTCTTATTATCAGACTTTTGGAGCTGGAGGTCGAAGACAAGATTTCTTTTAAATATTTGAAGTGATGAAGTGCTAAATTCATTTGATATGACACAACAACAACCAACCAACCAAAAAGGTATTTTTGAGAACCTATATTTATGTTTTCTAGACCAAATTAAAACCAAAACCAAATTAAAAATATGTAACCGACAGACCGTACTAAAGAGCTGATAAACGTCCATTCGCTTTTAAAGCCTCAACTGATATGAATTCCTATGTTAATTTCTTGTTAGTTAAACTGAGGCGTTCGCAGCACGTCTCTATAGTTCACTGATAAAAAAGTCAGATAAAATCATAGAAAGCAAAAAAAGTTTTGTAACAAGTTATCGAATCTTTTGCTAAAACGTTTTGTCAAATTTCTGACTCATTATTCTCATATAGCAATAGTACGTTTAAAGCATATCCTGGATACCTATCATACATATACAATAATCTCTAGAACATTTAATTTACGAATTGTTTCCTAGATATGATTTTCATTAATTTCTAAAACTCCCAATCCACACTCATATAAATACTATTTTTTCCCTAACTGATTTAATGGTGTATTGCGACTTTTGCCTGGGAAGCTTATCCCATTGATTTATATTTTTTCCTATCGCGATTTAGCTATTTACTTTCTCCCAGCACGAACAGTGGAAAAACGTGCACTTTATTGCATTTCGTGGATTTGGCGAGTACATACATACATACATAAAATTTTCGTGTACTGCACGTAGTCCTGTCCCAGAAAAAGTGGGTTAGGTTATCTCTAAACAAGTCTAAATGAATAAACGCCATGATTGGGTCTGACACTCCAAATAATTTCATGGTTGAAGTGAAGAAAACCCGAAAAAATGTTGGGCACATATGGCAGCTAGGGGGCGTTATGCCACATATGTACGTAATTCATTTCGGACCAAAATCAATATGACGACCAAGGACCAGCACATCTCCAGCGAACAATAGATGAAATGAACAAAACTATTGAGATGTTTCCTTTTCGAATTGAAAAAAAGAATTGTGAAAATCGCTTTTTCCATGCCTCACGGCCAAAAACGAAGGGCTTCATTTAGGGTTTGGGTTTTATCAGAAAAATAAAAATACGGAAAGCGATCTGTGGAGGTCAGGAAAAAAATAAAGGATGTGAACGCATACCTAAGTCGTTATTAGACACAAACTCTTAAAAAAAAAATTCTTCATGTATTTCATTTTATTTTCGGGTGCCCATATCTCTTTTATGTTTGTATTTCTTTGAAAAGGAAAACTTTCTTGAACCATTCGTTTATATTTTGGAGCCCTTTTTTACTTTTGTGTATCCGCCGCCGGTTTGTTTTCCGCTTTAATTTGTATAGATAGATCGCTTGCCTGTTGGCAATTCCCAGAATGGGCGGATAGAAGTAAATCATACCAACTTAAGAAAATTGTGATGGGGAGGAAAATGTAGAACTCACTCAAATCAAAATCGAATCGTGACAATGATTACAATTGTTTGGGCGGATCGTTAAGTATTATTTATATTTCAATTTGGCTTTTAGTCATAAAAAATCGATTTCAGCATCTGGGAATAACAACAACGCTTAACAATTAGAATTAATTGCGTTTGGCAACAATGATTAATTTGTGGAAAAACGCAGTTTAAAAGCATGCTTTTTTTCTTTTCGATTCTATGATTGTTATCTAAATCTCTCTTGTTGAGTTATTAAGTTATCAGAAATATTTTTCCAATTTTAATAGGACTGTGTCCACTTTAATAAAGATCAAAATAACAATAAAATTCATTAAGAAGTTGTGTTACTTCAAAATGTAATTTGCCACCAAAATTGGGACACCCTATAATAAAAACTATAGTACAGTGTGCGCAATTTCTATAAGCGCAGCCAGTTTTATTCATGTTTAAAGAAAACTACTTTTTATTTTTCAAAACCGATTATATTGCATGAATTCCCCATTGGTAAATATTAATTAAATAATATAAAACATTTATTAAAGTAAGTAATTACTTTATAATAAAAATAAATATAATTAAAAGTCTCTTTTGTCTGCGCAATTTCTATAAACTCACTTTATATTATAGTCTTTATTTTAAAAGCTTAATGAAAAGTAAATTTTTGTATATTTTCTAAGTATTGTGTTTTACCTCCTTTGTTAGTTGTAACTTGAAAAAACCTGTTAGATATCGAATTTATTAACTTTTTTTTATATAATAATATAATAGATTTATATCGCACTTCTCAGCATGTTGCTGGAAACGTTCACCTAATTCTGAGCCGCCTAGGCATTCGAATTTAGGCTCTGTGGATCCATTTTCTGAAAAATCTTAAAAACTAAATAACAATTTTTAAAAATATTAAAATTTATAATTCTATTTTGTGCTCCCCAGACAAATATAATTTGGTATAAGGGGCAACACATGAATACATAATATTATTAATTAATCATTCCGCTATAATTGTGCTTAATTTTTCGATTTAATAAAATTTTTGATAAGGCTTTTAAATTCCACAATACTGCGAGCATTTCTTATATTTTCTGGTAAACTATTATAATAATTAACTGCAAAGTAAATTGGATCATATTTTAGTCGGTTAGTCCTTGGTGCCGGTAGATTATAAGTTCCCATCATTGCTTTTCTTGTATTATATCCGTGAATTTCAGTTCTCAAAACTAGGTTAATCTCTTTGTAATGTTATAAATGGCCTTAGCCTTTTCTATCTCTGTTAGTTGCTTCAGGTTAAATTTGTCTGTGCTTTCATACAAAATTGTAGTGGCCGTATCCCGAGGAAGATTAAACACCGCTTTGATAGCCCTATTTAACAATCTCGATATAATTTGCATATTCCTTAATGTGGTTTGACTCCATATTATTAACCCATAAGTTACCAATGGCAATATATTCGCATTGTAAATTAGATTTTTAATTCTTGGTAGTATACAGTTGTTTCTATTTATGACACCAATAAGTCCAGCCATTCTCCTCCTGATGGTTTCCACATGTTTAGTCCAAGTAAGTTGATCATCTATTACCATTCCCAGGTATTTGTATTCCGAAATTCTACTAAGTTCCCTCCCGTCGATTCGTATGTTTATATTAATGTCGTTTTTATTTTTTTGCTTTATAATCCTATAGGTTGTTTTTTGCATATTCATTGATAATTTGTTTCCTTGTAGCCAATCATCGTATTTTTTAAGATCTTCATTAATGTTGTTTTCTAATTCTCCCGGTGAGTCTCCTGAATATAGTAATAATGTGTCGTCTGCATATATGATGTATTTCGCGCTCAGATTTTTAAATTTAATATTGTTTATATATAACAAGTAAAACAAAGGGCCTAATATTGATCCTTGAGGTACGCCGATTTTGATATTCCTCTCCTGGCTATAGATGCTGTTTAGTTTCGTTTTGATGAACCTTTTATTCAGATAATCCCTTAGTAGCTTGAGTGGTTTTCCTCGTATGCCCAACTCCTCCAGACCTTCACATAATATTTCGTTGTCCACAGTGTCAAATGCTTTTTTAAGATCTACAAATATTGCTACTACATACTTATTTTTATCTAAAGCTGTATTTATGTGATTCATAGCATCTATTATAGCTGTAGTGGTATTACTTCCGCTTTGAAATCCGTATTGATTAGGATCAAATCCTCCGTTTCTCTTGACAAATTCCACAATTCTCTTGTATATAACCTTTTCATAGACTTTACTTAAAGAACTTATTAACGATATAGGTCTATAGTTACTTGGATCATTTTTATCTCCTGTTTTATAAATCGGGACTATAAGTGAGGTTTTGAGACATTTTAAACAAATGTTCATCAATATCACTCTAGCATTTCAAAATATCGGCTTTCAGTTGAGATAACGAAGAAAATTGTTCACCATTTGCGTAAACCCTTCGTGCCATGATTCCCCAAATGTTCTCCATTGGGTTTAAAGCCGGACTACGTGATGGCCACTCCATTACAGGAATATTTCTTTCACGAAACCATCGTCTTGTTTCGGCAGAAGAATGCACAGCGGCGTTATCCTGTTGATAAATCAAATCTTTTTCCATATTGTCTTCTAAATATGGAATAAGAGATTCCTCCAGCAGGTCTGTATATATGACAGAGTTCATTCGGGTGGGAACAAAACGTAAAAATAACTTTCCTTGATAAGAAAAGGCACCCCATAACATTAAACTACCAACACCAAAATTACTACTTAGACGAGGCGAATCGGGCTTCCTTAATTCATGCCAATAAGTACTCAATCCATCTGGGCTATCTAAATTAAATTGTTTTCCGTAAGAAAAAATAACGTTTTGCCACTTTTCGTCCCAATTCATGTGGCTTCTAGCAAAATCTAGGCGCGCATATTTATGATGCTGTTGCAGTTGGAGAGATTTGGCCGGTTTCTTATATTTAATATAAGTAGTGTCCTTCAAAATTTGTTGGACTCTTCTTTCTTTAATTGGGAGTTGTAATTCCGCTATAATTTGAGCTGCACTTAACTTTTTTTTTCATAACTTCTTCTCTTATGTTCCCAATATTTTGTTTGGAAACTTTGGTGTTCCCTCTTGGATGATCCCATAATCCATTACGATTGTCCTTGTTAATAAAATTTCGCACCACACATTCTGAACGTCCAATTCTCCTTGCAATTTCTCTTATACCAAGGCCAGTTTCCCTAAGCGCACGGATTCTGACGCGATCGTCGTTGTCAAGGACCTTTCCTCGGGGCATTACAATAAAACTTAAGAAATAACAGCAATTATACAGAATTAAGCTAGAGTTGGAAAATAAAAATGAAACTCACATGAATTGTTTCCTAAAAAGTTGCAAAATTACTTTGCGTTTAACTAGTAATACTACAAAAAGAAACTGCGTTTATAGAAACTGCACACTCTAAGATCAATTGTGAAATACTGATCTATTGCATTCACGCATTGACTGATATTTGGAATTGTTTAATTGCTTTTATGAATAGTTATAACTTTAACAATTGTGCCTGTAAAGAACCTTTGTTACTATATCGCTTTATTTCAATGAATTTTGCATTTCACTTGAAAATCAGACGTGCGCTTATAGAAATTGCGCTCACTGTATGTGCCTATTTAGATCGGTTTTATATAAAAAATACCTTTCCAAATTAACCAACACCATTAAATTTTGATGCTGTTATTATTCCTACATTTTAAGACTAATTGAAAAAGGATTTCTAGTTGACGACCAATTTTGTTACAGTTTTTTGTGTTAACTTAATTGATATTTATTGTTAAACAGCAGTAGTTTTTAATTTGGCTTTATCCTATCTTCATTGTCTTTTTGTTATAATTTTTTAAAACATTCACCTTGTGTAAATTAGGGACATGTTTTTTTTTCTAAACAAACACACATAGTTTTTTGTCCTTTATATTGTTTAATCGAATATATTTTATAAAAACCGTGGATAGTTGTGCTCAATGCTGCCCATCTGTGAACCTATAATTTGTTTACACGAAATTGCATAATATAATAAGGCAGTGCAAATAAAAATCTCTTTCGTTTTTTAATAAATGACTTTTGAAAAGTGATATGATCTGTGAATTAATACATATTTTTATAGGTCTTAGTTCATTGCTGAGCCGTAACTTCCCTTTTGTTGACACTTTTGAAATATCACGAAAACTAAAAGTAAAGTAGACACAATTTATAATAAATGCCAGGAGATCATAAAAGAAAAATATACATATATGTCAAGTAATAAAAGTTTTTAAACTTACCACTCTATTAGGCTTGCTATTACGCAATTGAATTTTTATCAGAAATAACACTTGTAGCTTCTCAAGCACAACTAATCAAGACGGAATCAAAATCGTTACTAATGATGTCCACACGTGTAGTGTGATGTTTGTGCAGATCACAATCACCCTAAAAAGTGGTGCCTCGGGTCTAAAGTTAGAGGAAATGACATTTAAATCTTGTACTTTCAACATTCTGTCCAGAGTTCAACAAGGTAGTCACTTGGGTCCCTAACTATTTATTTATTATTTTGACTAAAGATTTACAATGTTTTATCATTTGTTCAATTCTTGCAGCAAAATATTTTCTCTCATCTGATGCAAACTTGTGGCAGTTCAATTTGAATAAATTTATTGAATATGACATATAAAATTCGCATTTACTAATTTAAATTAGGTA
This sequence comes from Dysmachus trigonus, assembly GCA_949715965.1. NCBI lineage: Eukaryota > Metazoa > Arthropoda > Insecta > Diptera > Asilidae > Dysmachus > Dysmachus trigonus. The sequence continues at coordinate 15,361,704 of OX454320.1, forward strand.
ATAATTTTATGCTTAAATTACTTTAGCAGGATTACGCTCAGATTTTATGTAAGCGAACAAAAATCAAATTTTGCATTTATCATTTTTGCACAAATGGTAAATCGTTCAACGTTTATTAAAGCCACATTTTCTTTAGATTTCTAACTGTGCCTGATTAACTATGGGATTTTACCAGGGTGCTTTTTGCTTTTATGATTTTATCAGTTATTATAATAATTTCATGTATTCTGTAAAAGATGGATATATGGATATAACAGCAGTACAAAAAGTTTTCCTTCTCATCTATTTTTAATTATATATAAATTTCCTCCAATTATTTTTTCAATTTACAATTTTCAAACCCCCATAAAAGTTATACAGATACTTCTTTCATAAGGTAAATTGTGGCATTTTAATGCGTTATCCATCATAGCAAATATCGTACTTTTGCTTATGATAGCATTTGTGTAAGAATTTATATATCTTCTTTATAAAGAAGTTATGAAAATAATATTCCAACGATAAAAAGCATTACTAGTTCCTAGGATTATCAAGTTCATTTTCTCCTAATGAACCATTCCCAGATATGACCGGATGTGCCAATACGTTTTTCCTTTATAGTCATATCCATAAAATAATCGTCGGACGAGACAGATAGGCGCAGTTTTGATTTATAAGATCATGTGCCCGACCATCAAGAGTCCCATTCTCGGGGCTGTTTCTCTCGAAAGTAATGGCACAAACAGGAAATTTTAATGCAACCAAGGGGCCAACCAGTCGAATAAAAACTTAATAACAACGCAATGCCGTAATTTGCAAAAGTGGGTAGTATTTTTGTGCAACTACCCAGAGTCCTCCACAGCTCGTTCCGGATGATATTACATAAATCCCTTCCAGACTTCTTCTTGTTCTTTCATCAGCTTCTTCTTTTTTCGCAAGACACTAAATCTGTATTTTTACGGATCATTCAAGTACCCATAACTGGGGGACTTACTCCATCCACTTTATGCGGCCCTTTACTTTACTTTACTCCTTGCGAGTTAGCCCTGTTAACATTTTCATTGGACATAAATGTCGTTCATTAAATTTGAACGAGCCGTGGAGCCTGGAAAAAATGAAAGTAATGCTAAGACATCTCCTCGTAGTATATAAGTTCCGCGGCCCTCAAGAACATATACAACAAGAGCAAAAAATAATAATATGAAGAAAAAATTACAGAAGAAAGTACAAAAGTCCCACGCCAACGCCCGGCAGGATATTAGGACGCAAACATTCCCAGCGCATGCATACATAATTCAACGTTTATGGCATCAAACAAACCATGACACAAAGAAGTACAAAAGCAAAAGAGGCATTTTTCTGTGATCTTTTCGTTCTGTTGCTGGCTGGTTGGCGCACGAGCAGGTGGGGGTGGTGGGGCCCTAATGGGGCTCTGACTTGGAAGAAAGAGGCTCAGTGCTCCAAGTCAGTGTCTGGTGGACTCAACTACATACATATATGCGTCTTTTGAATGAATGGAAACGGGCTTGAACGAAAACAGTCAAACTTTAATTTGACCTAGGCTGTCTTAAACTTACCTAACTTAAGCTTGAATATCTTAAGCTCAGCTTAAGACTTATGAAATACCACACGAATTGCTACACAGTCGAAAATTTTGGAATAAATTTAACACTTTTTTGGATTGTATGTATGACAACACCAAAAATATACTACATTATAATATTTTACACACATTATATATTAAAAGTCAATACATAAATACGGTAGTAGTTGAATCAGTAAAGATTTAGAATCCTAATTTCTTACAATTAAAAGCTTAACACAGCAGAGTAAAATAAATTAGGAATACTCTTGTAATGGCAGCCATGTACATCGGTTCGTTCCTTTATAAATAAACATTGTTCAGTATTTTTCAAAGTTTGTTGATTTACTGAGAAGAGTACCCCTTCTGATTAGTTATGGAACATGATTTCATTTAAACGGCTGCGTCTACTGGCTTGGCAGTAGCTCACTCTGTTAACTCAATTTTACAGCAGTTTTTCGATAGTTCGGGGTCCTATTTCACGAATAGCTCTGTCACGACGATATATCGAAGCTGCGTACAAACCTATGTACATAAATTGCGGTTCGTGCATTATTATATTCGACCGAACTTTTATTTTGAAAATTCGCACCGTGTTAGCAACACAGTACTCACTTTGGAAAACGTTTTTCAAGCATAAATCTATTAATTTCGTAGTGCGGAGATATTATACTGTTTTTCTGACAATTTTTTTAAAGCACGAAAGAGCTGTCTGTGTGAAAATTACATATAATTTAAAAAGAAAACAACAGATGGCCCACCCTGTAGTTTGAAAAAAAAGCAAAATTAATTTTTTTTTAATTTTTTTTTTGCAAGGACTTTTTTCTAAAAATATATACATATATAAAATATAATCCATACTAAAGTATAAGCTAAAACAATGTATGTACGTCTCTTCTTTTTCATCCATAAAGTTGTTTATACTGTAAATTATTAAAATTTATGGAGGTATCATATCAATTTAATTGTCTGGGGTAATTTCAAAGTAGTTCAATTTTTCATTTAATAGTTCTGTTTAATAAACCTCACAAAAAAAAAAAACAATAAATATTATAATAAATAATAATAAAAATAAATATTTGTTTACAAAATTTAATTTCTTAATTGAGCCAAACTTCGGATTTTTTCTTTTTTTCGTAGATTAATATAGAAACCACATCTATAATGATAATTAAAATCTATTCAAGTTGTATTAAAAACGTCCGCATCGTTTATATTTATCCAAATTGAAAAAAAAAACTCATGAAATCCATTTGCACAAGAAACCACAAAAGATAACAAACACACACATTTATTTACACAAATAACACGTACATGGCTTTGTGTAAATAAATTTTTATTTACACAAAGCCATGTACGTGTTATATCTTTGTTTGAGCAAGCACAGAATTAAATCAATTTGTATCCCCAAAGGCTATAGCGGGATAAGGTGGTGAAAATTGCCCCCAGCGGAATCGTTACGACGGGTGGCGCTTTCGATAGGTTGTGTCAAAAAATGCCTCCATGCCAGTTTTTAGCCCTCTAAGTCTACAGTCACCGGTAAAATCGGTTTCGACCCACTTCTTCGAAAATAAATTCTTACGGCCACAGTTTTTATCCAAAAATTCTGAAAATTTCCACAAACCTTTATTTTTATGTTACGAATAATCGTGGATTTTTATAGATTTTTACCTTTAAAATTGGGGTCAAGAGAGCCATTTTAATTTTTCAAATTATTTCTAGGTTAGGAACCCTATTTTTCGCCAAGTTTTAAACCATTGTTTTTTAAGTCTTTTTTTCCGTTCTTTCGAATGGCGGAATCAAAATATCGAATTTCAGGGTGCGTCATTCCGAAAAATCGAAAAAACCGTTTTTTTTTTTCATTTTGTCCACTTATTTAAGGCATAACCTCAAAATTCAAGGGCGCAATACTTACCCATACAACCAAAAATAGTCCAGGAATCATTTTCAGTTGAAAACATGATTGCAGGATCGATTTTTATGTTTTAAAAATCGAAAAACTATTTTTTTCGGTATTTTAACCATTTACTTGAAATTAAATAGCGCAATGCTCACCCATATGACCACACACACTCTAGGACTTATTTTTAGGTGAAAACATTCTTTTAGTATCGATTAGTACGTCTCAAAACTCAAAAAAACTAAGTTTTTTGTCATTTTTACCATATATTTAAAGCATAACCACAAAAAGGCCTAATACTTGCCGATACGACAATGTTCAAGGACTCATTCTTAAGTAGGAAAATTGTTGCAATATGGACTAGAATCTTAACAAACATGAAACAGAGGGAAACTTCATATATAGAATTATTAATTTATTTTCATGAAATAAGGATATATTTTTAATCTAGGCTGGAATAACGTTTATATATAATGATACAAAAAAACAAGTCCAATTTCTATCAAAATATAAAAAAATTTATATATTATTAAATATATAAGTAATAAAAACTTAGTTATAACAGTATGTATTTAATAAAAAATAATAATGTTTTATTCTGCAATAAAAAACGTCTGCACATTCTCAATCTTCGTCATTATCTTCTTCAATATAAAAATATTTCAGAGAGAATCTTAGATGGTCTAATAATCTTTGATTTATATCTAGAATTAGCTAGATAATAAATGAAAGCAGCAATATGGGAGGAAGAGCCAACAGTACTTAACCCATTAGCACAGTCACAGGTATAGCGCAAAATACCACTGTAGCCAACAGAATTGGGTTTTTACTCAATATCATATGTAGGTCCATTCAATAATTTGTTGAGATCTTCGCATTCCTCCCTTTTAGGGAGGAGAATTTGAAAACTTCTTCCGAACATTAAATATGATCCGCCGGCATATTGAATATAATGAACTATTTTTAATTTTAGTAGTTTACAAGTGAATAAGAAAATATTAATTGCGCAAATTGATTTATCTGATTATTAATAATAGTTAAATAATCGAATGGGAATATCAAGGTGCTACCCATTGCGTGCCCTCGGCCGAATAGTTATGCTAAGCCGTATGGCTAAATACGAAACGCCATAGGCTAACATTCTCTTAGTTCGAATAATCTGTTGCATGAGTCTAATGCTTTAAATGCAAAATCTAATACGACACTAAGAGAGAATATGACATCACACGACATGAAAAAAAAAAATGTTTGAAAGTCCTTAAAAGTTGTATCGGCAAGTATGAGGCCTTTTTGTGGTTATGCTTTAAATATATGGTAAAAATGACAAAAAACTTAGTTTTTTTTGAGTTTTGAGACGTACTAATCGATACTAAAAGAATGTTTTCACCTAAAAATAAGTCTTAGAGTGTGTGTGGTCATATGGGTGAGCATTGCGCTTTTTAATTTCAAGGTTATATATCAAGTAAATGGTTAAAATACCGAAAAAAATAGTTTTTCGATTTTTAAAACATAAAAATCGATCCTGCAATCATGTTTTCAACTGAAAATGATTCCTGGACTATTTTTGGTTGTATGGGTAAGTATTGCGCCCTTGAATTTTGAGGTTATGCCTTAAATAAGTGGTCAAAATGAAAAAAAAAAAACGGTTTTTTCGATTTTTCGGAATGACGTACCCTGAAATTCGATATTTTGATTCCGCCATTCGAAAGAACGGAAAAAAAGACTTAAAAAACAATGGTTTAAAACTTGGCGAAAAATAGGGTTCCTAACCTAGAAATAATTTGAAAAATTAAAATGGCTCTCTTGACCCCAATTTTAAAGGTAAAAATCTATAAAAATCCACGATTATTGGTAACATAAAAATAAAGGTTTGTGGAAATTTTCAGAATTTTTCGATAAAAACTGTGGCCGTAAGAATTTATTTTCGAAGAAATGGGTCGAAACCGATTTTACCGGTGACTGTAGACTTAGAGGGCTAAAAACTGGCATGGAGGCATTTTTTGACACAACCTATCGAAAGCACCACCCGTCGTAGCGATTCCGCTGGGGGCAATTTTCACTACCTTATCCCGCTATAGCCTTTTTAAGGTTCCTTCATCAGGAGAAAATCCGTTTTTTATTTTGTATGCGTATTTTATAAAGGACTTGCTGGGAAAATTTACTTAAATATTCATACTTTTTACGCGAGTAAACCCACTTCTTTACTTTCTCCACATATTTCCTTATTTCTTTTTTCGCATTCTTATTTTTATATATCTGATAAAATCGCGAAAATCTTGGGGAATATTACACGGAATATCTCAAGGATACATATTAAAACACCTTAACCAAACCATACACTTCTTTTGGGGCATAGAGAGGATGAGTGTTTAAGATGAGAGTGATGTTTTTCACGCAATTTACACGTGTTTACTGTCGTCTTAAAGAAAATCCGTGATGTATTCACCTTTATTTCTCATTAGATTCCAAATTTTCGGTATTATTTTTCAGGTGTCATCGTTTGGTACGAACATTACCAAGCATTTTCCATGAAACGTTTTTGTGTACCTTTGATTGTTAAATAGAAATTAGCAGAGAAAATGAGGGTGGCAAAAGCAAACAAATTAAATGGAAATTTGTGTAATGGGATAGCGTGTTTTGAGGATATCCGGCGCAAAATGATATGGATTACATTAAACATTAAATAACGATTCTCTTCATGCTTTTAAGGCTGTAAAGCTGAATGCGCCGGATTTGACACGTTATAAAAATAATTGTATAGTGATTACATTCAAGCAATTAGAACTGTGTGTCACTTTTACTAATGAAGTACTTTAGAATCATCTCATTTAAAATTCCATTAAATAGTATTATATTATTTACATTATTCTCTATTTCTTACCCATCTTTTTTTTTGTGCATAAATTTTATTTAAAACGAAAAATCCAACCGTCATTTCTGATTACTGCAAAAATTTGAAATTAAAACTTGTTTGTTTGTTCAAACAGGAAATCGTAAACATTTTAGTCGAAAAACATAAAGCCAAAATTTTACTACTTTCAATTCAGGCATAATAAGTTATTTAAACAAACTTTTGGTGAAACATTAAATCCTGTCCCAACCTCCTCGTAACAAAATTTTCATTATTTTCATGACTGTGCTACCCATATGAGTTAAAAGGACTAAATTACTGCCAAATTAATGCTTGAACCCTTATCTAATTGACTGAATATGGTTGTCATCTGTCCGAAATATACAAGATGATTAAATACAAAGATTGGTTTACTCGGCTCCAGTTATTTTCCCTAATTAGCAATTAAATATTGTCTCGTTATAGTTCAGATGTGAATGAGTAACGACCTTAAAAATTATTCTTACTTTGTTAGATGTGGTGAAATAATTGGAATCAAGCATAATATCATTTCTATTTTTTAAAAATAGTTTCACCATGTCAGATTTTTTATGTTTATAAATTTTTACAACCTTATTGGATCTACCATTTTCATATTTAAAATGTTGATTTTAAATTACTGAATTTGAAAATCCCTATGTATTTATTCACATTAAAATCCTTTCAAGTAAAACTCCGCAGATACTCAGATATTTAAGTTAGGTACAAACCGAAAGGTCTCAGTGCCGACCATAAGAGTCACCCCTAACCATTAAAGATATAATATTAGAATAATCCGTTTAAATTTAATTTTAAATTTTCAGTCTGTCTATTCGATTTTTATATTTAAATCGCAGATTCGAAATTATTGATCAGGATTCTCAATTATCAATTTTTATGGCAATCTCTTGAGGTTTTAAACTCTCGTCGTTTTAACAAAATATAGTATAGCCTAAAACCTACCTACAACCTCAAGCTATCATCAAATGAATATTACAGTACGAGTCACAGTAGTGTGCGATTTTAGCCAATCGTATTATCATACAAACGGAAATCATGTTAGATTTAATTCCCGGCTTTCCCATGCAATTTGAAGACACGGGTTGTTTTTCGCAACCTTATGATGGTGGTTTTCATGTATTACATCAAAATTACCGCAGTTTCTTGTCACTTTAACAAAACTTAGACGTTTTACGCTTTTTCAGCGGCCATTGTTGTTTTTAATAAATTGGGTAAAATATTGGAGTAGTTTTCACCCTTTCCATGGGTTTGTTTCAAATCTATTGGATGGACGCTAGTGTTTACCCTAAATTAAATCGTAATACACCTGCAAATTTATACATACATATATACTAACTTGATTCACTAAGATCGAACAACTATTCGCGGAGCTTTATCTCATTTTGTGTTTTTTGGCTCTAGCAAATTGTTTTGGGGGTGTTTTTGACCTTTGACTCGTATTTATCGTCTACAAATACATAGGGATACGACGGTATGTATTATTTACTAATAGAACTATTGGATGATTTTGAAAAATGTTTTTTGACATTTTCATTATAAAAGCCTTATTCGTTATTTTTAAGATTTTATGAATAAGCCAATATTCCATGCAGTGGCGTAACTGCAAATGTTCGGCTCCCTCTCAAAATATGTATAATTATGGAACAACTGATAATATATAAGAAATATTAATATTGTTATTTCATGTTTTAAAATGTAAATTGTTTTTTTTTTTTAGAAATTACTAATGTTACGTTAACAAGTCGTTCTAAAACTTGGATCCAAAAATTATTGTAGATTCATATCGTATTTGCTCTTCTGAACTTTTATCGATTACATCATTATTTTTCCATTTTGGATATACGGGGGGGTGTTCAAAGGTGGGAGGGGAATATTGCAGGGGGTGAAAGGTCAGACTGAGACAAGCAAAAAATCGCAGGGGGGGGGGGGGGGGTATCTCGCACCGTTCGGCAGTTACAGGGTGATTCGTAAATCAGGATGTTGCTTTATATGGGAACCGCTCTTGTATTTTTATCTTTTTTTCTACGCATCGCAGCGGCCCCAAACCGATCTCAAAAAATTACTATTTCGAAGCCCTTTCCAAAACGGTCAACACTGCCCCCCTATCCCCACCCCTTGGCCACAATCACCCCTGGAAGTTGAAAAAATTAACTTTTATTTCACGATTTTTCACCTTTCGCCCCGCTTTTCTCCGAAATTCACGTTATTAGCATACCTACTTGTTTTTTTTTAAGGTTACCTACCTAATTACCTTTCCAAAAAGGTGCAACAAAAATAATGTAGAAACAAGACTTATCTCAAAGAAAAGATAAAATCCAAAAAGGTTCATTCTTCTAAAAGTTAAAACAAGGAATAATAAAAGAAAGACAATATTGCAAGTAAAAAAATACGATTTTTTGCTTGTCTCAGTCTGACCTTTCACCTCCTGCAATATTTCCCTCCCACCTCTGAACACCCTGTATATAATAACATTGCACATGATATTTACTTCTTTCGTTCAGTGTTATCTTTTTGGAAAGACTTTTCCAATCTCTACTGCCCTGTGTTCGCCAATTATCATTGGATTCTTTCAAAAACAACCAAGAACCTTTTGCTTCTTCAAAAAACTGCATCCAATTTAGGAGAAAAACAAAGTTTTTCATCAATTCCATAGTTCGTTGAAGTTTTATAAAAATTTCCTCAAAAATATCGAATATTTTGTGCTGGATCAAGCTTAACAGATCCTTGAGGTCTATCATACATGAATCGCATAATATAATAAATAGAGTGCTTTTTTTCGCGACTATTTTTTTTTTTTCAGTCCCACCTCGAAATTTTGTGGCTAGTACCTAAACAAACATTTTCTGAAAATTGGAGCCCTTAAAAATAATATTTAGTACTAGACCAAGACGCATAAAGATTTCCCATATAAAATACACGTGAACTTTGATTATTTTTCTTCAAATCTCTGCAACTCAGAGGCATTTTATGGCACAATCTTGGGCAATGGTAGGGTTTCTTCAGAATTGAATGCTCTACAAAAGTGTCCAGTGCGGTGTAACCCTAACTCCCACCAGCGAGGTAGTACGGGTCAATAACCCCGATTTGTCCATGAAATTCTCGCTTTTTACCCCTATCTCGTAAACAACAAGAGGTACAGAAAAAGTGAATATGACAAACTATTAAGAAATTCAATTTCCTCCAAAAAGTTCTTGAACACCAAATCGCTAACATCGATATTTCTTGAGATATTGGGCTTTGAAGTTGAGGTAGTGTGGAATTGTCATGGATTATTGAGCTAAATTGTAGAAACACTACCTCAACTTCAAAGCCTAATATCTCAAGAAATATCGATCTTAGCGATTTGGTGTTCAAGAACTTTTTGGAGGAAATTGAATTTCCTAATAGTTTGTCATATTCACTTTTTCTGTAACTCTTGTTGTTTACGAGATAGCTGCAAAAAGCGAGAATTTCATGGAAAAATTGGGGTTATTGACCCGTACTACCTCGCTGGTGGGAGTTAGGGTTACACCGCACTGGACACTTTTGTAGAGCATTCAATTCTGAAGAAACCCTACCATTGCCCAAGATTGTGCCATAAAATGCCTCTGAGTTGTAGAGATTTGAAGAAAAATAATCAAAGTTCACGTGTATTTTATATGGGAAATCTTTATGCGTCTTGGTCTAGTACTAAATATTATTTTTAAGGGCTCCAATTTTCAGGGAATGTTTGTTTAGGTACTAGCCACAAAATTTCGTGGTGGGACTGAAAAAAAAAAATAGTCGCGAAAAAAAAGCACCCTAATACTAAATTTTTTTTCATATCGTCTACCAACATTTTACTTTGAAAATTAGCTTATCCGTTGAAATCGTCAAAGTGTTTTCGTTTTCCAGCTGCGTTGTAACATGTTTAAGGAAGTTTGTTAATTCTGCTACTTTAAAGAAGCACCCCTGCACCTCTTTTTAATTTTCTTCTTTTTGTTGCACCGCTAGTATTACTTAGTTTCTTTACCATTTTCACCCTTTAAAATTTATATCCATAATAGCTACGTTACTATAGAAAGGAATAAACGAATTGCCAATAACTTTCCAAATGAACTTATAAAAAAGAACGCAAATAGTAAAAAATGTTAATTTTTGACTTCTTTTGCTCTCGATAGGATTGAGATTTTAGTTACGCCTTATAGTGAGAGAAATTATATATTTAGAAATACATTTTGGGTCCTCTCCGACTTCGGGCCCCCTAATACCGGGTCTTGCGATATTGTAGTTCCGCCCCTGAGTCCATGGAAGAAAGGTAATCAAACTTACTTATTACTTTTAAAAAATCGCTGTTGACCAGTGTTAATGTAAACTTTTTTTACAATTTTATTGTATAGATATCTAATGATTTATTTCAGTGTAACAAATCTTATCATCGAGCCAAAGACTTGCTTTATTTTATTCCATTTTTGAAACATACAGAATTTCAAAATTTCATTTCAAAGCAATAACCTTAAAAAGTTTCATCTGAATTCAATCTATAGCAAAATAGCCAATAGGCAATCATTTGCATCCGTACATTCTGTAGAACGGTGGAAAAATAAATCGAACCAATCTGTAATTTCTGCTGCAAACTTCATAAAATTCCCCAACCCTTGCAGAATCCGAAATCCCTGCCGACTAGAGGTGTTAAAGTCTCCTGGCCGAGGTGAGCAATTCCTAGTTGCTCGCGTGTGAAACGAATCGAGAAATTCTTTTCTTTTGGGCGTTTGAAATATTTTAAAAGATTGTCGTCGGAACTTGACATCGGATATGTATTGTCGGGATGTTGGGGATAGGGGTGAAGTGCAATTTCCGGACTGATATTATAAAATACACAGTCTAGTCGCCCCCTGGTATCGAGATCGAGATAGAATCCCTTTCTTCCCGGGGATCTCGGGTGTGTCCCAGGCAGGGTTCAGGGCAGAAACCAGCAACAGCCATCCTCCTGTGGGTGTGGACGGCGCCAATGGCACACACATCACCCTTCAAATCGTCTAGCAACAGACTGTCGAGGATTGTGGAATTCAATTACACAATGTACTACACATACCTCGGGGGCACTTCTCTTCGCCGGGGTTCACTAAATTCTTTCACGGTGTTGACCTTTCCCAGGAAGTCTGATTTTAGCCATTTCGGGGACGAAGACGACGACGTCGACGAAAGGGCACACAGCAGCACAGCAAAGGCACTCTGCTGGGACGTAGATGAATGAACGTTTAAAATTGTTTTCTTCAGTCCCTTTTTTCTACTTTCCCAATTTGAGAGTCCGTGCACCGAATGTATGGCACAATTGTGCTGCTCCTGTGCGCGCTATTTCTGCAGAAATGGTCTAAATAAATTAAGCAATTTTTATTGCATCTGGCATTCTACATGGAGCCGGTGGAAGTCTCCAGTTAAATTGGAAAATACTTGGGCGGTGGTCTTGCTCTGCTCTTATAGCGAATGTCATAAATCTGAAAGCGAAGCGAATTTAGACCGAACCCTCCTCCAGGGAACATCTTATTTGTGGGTTTAAATAAAACGGCCATGTGGTTTTCGGTTTGGTCCCCCATTTCGTTTTTAATGGAAGAGTTATAAAATTTCGTCATGTGCAGTGTATGCACACTTAGTTTAACTCTTGGTGGGAGATGTGGCCTTGATTTTTATTCACACTAACGAAGACTGTTCGATAAGTAAAATTCGACTTATTTTGTCACATAGTCTTCTTTCAGCTCAACACACAAGAGCAAAATAGTAATTATTCTGATACAGTCACGAGATATAGTTTTTACGAACAATTTTAATTAATTTATTTTATTATCCATTTATTTGTCTACAAAATTACAATTTAAGGGAGGATATACATTTTGAACGAGAAAAAAAACTCATTTTTGAAAATTTTTTTTCAAGGGGAAGTTTTTATTCAAATCAATCGAAACTTTTTTGCAATTATAAGTGTATCCAGTAGTATACAAAAAAAAATTTTTTTAATTTTTTTCAACAAAATGGCGGCCGTTAGATGGTGTTGAAAAAGTCGTTGTATTTTGCTTGTGACGGTTCTCCTGGTCGCAATTTTGATGAGAAATCAAAAAATCAAAAAAATTTACATTAATTACATTCACAGTTAGTAGATGAATTACAAAAAAGTGAAAAAAAAAAATTGCACTTTTGGCGTAACTTTTTCGAAAAAATCAACAATTTCTCCGCCATTTTATCACATTTTTCCATATTTAGTAATAAAATATTACAATAATTTTTAATTCATATAGAAGGTAATACTATAATAAAGAAATCCTATAAGTTTCAGCTCAATCGGATAATTAGTTTTCGAGTTATTACCGCCATAAACTCCGAAAATGCTGTTTGGAGAAAAACGCGTTGAAAGTTTTAATTATCGAAAAATCGTACTTACATTTTAATCAGCAATCCCGGGAACGATGAAAAAAAAACACTTGGAGTTCGAATTTCGAAAAAAGTGTTTCAGGAGCGTATTCTACGGGAAATTTACTAACTTTTTATGCAAAAAAAAAAAATTGAATTTTTTGGTCATTCAAAATGTATATCCCCCCTTAATAGGCCACGCAAATACTACAATATAATCAAAGTAAAATTACTAAATACGAATAAAATTAAAGTTTAAGGCCTTATTATGGAAGTCGAGTTTGCAAAACCTGACTAGCGAAGACACTAATTTCCTTAGCTTTGAAAACGTGTCTTCGCTTATCAGGTCGAGCGAAATCGACTTCCAAAATAAGGTTTTAAACTTTAATTATAATTCGTATGTAGTAATTTTACTTTGATTATTGAGTATTTCCGTGGGTTTCACATTTTGAAAAAATCTAATATTTTGCTGCAATTTTTTAATTGTAAAAAGAAGTACTGTTACATTCAAACTTTTAAGTATTAAAAAAAAGTAGCATTTTAATTATATTCTATGAAAAATTCTTCATTCTTACGTTAAACTTTAAATGTGTTTTTCAAAAACGAATGCACCGATCTTATTCAAATCTTGCACACGTCTTCTAAATTGCATTGACTAGGGATTGAACGAAGTATTTTTTTTTTCTTCATCAAAACTTATTTTACATGGCAATATGTATTGTTTTTTCATACCGAAAAATGAATTTTTTGCACGCAACGCCGCTAAAAATTCAGATTTCAATATTTTTACAAATCCTTCGTTCATTCCCGAGCTGAACACATATACTAATATAAAAAATTTGATTTTTGGGGTTTAGATAGCACAAGTTATGATGTCCACCGCATTTTTAAGAGATTTCGAAAACGAGTTCTCATCGGATAATTTTTCGATATTTTTCAACAAAAATGTCATAGCATATAGGTCAAATACTACTCTTTTTGATACTTATAAGTTTGAATGTAATAGCACTTTTTTTACCATTAAAACTGTTTTTAAAAAAAACAGAATATATAATGCAGGTTATTAATTAGAATTAAGCTTTATCAGCATTTATATACATAACATATTTTTAAATTTAGAACCGTCATATTTATATTCATGGTTAAAAAATATCTATATTTGCCAAAAGTATTATAATTATCGTTGTTATTTTAATGCAAAGCAAGACTTTTTTCTGGCTCTAAAAGTTTGTATATCAGAAATAAAAATTCCACATCTCAATTTATGTTACAATTCGCTAAGAAAAGCCTTTGAAAGCTTTACGTTACTATTTGAAATTTTATTTAATATATCCACTCAAGTTAAAAGCTAAATGGATTTTGCAGTTTGATCCTTAAAATTAACTTTTCAAGCTTCTCTTTTCATCCATAAGGGTACACGAATGTAATTTATCCAATTTAAAGTGCCATCTTTATTACATACCTACCTAAAAGGCAGTCTACCTTAACTAAAGTCACATTTAGTCAACAAACTACTATAAAACTTTTCTCGGTATAAAATACTTTATATGAGGATACCCCCGAAAAGTTAATGTGTATTTTCATGAAAATCAACTAAAGGAAGGTGCAATGTAAACCACTCCCTGCACCCTTTCTCCTTACGTTAATACCACAAGAACCAACCTTCGAAACCCATCCAGCCGACGGTATGAAACCATTGGAAGAAGAAAATTCAAAGCCACTTGAATTTTCAAGCTATTACCTCGAGGAAATTTTAATGAAGAAATAACTTCGTTTCCACACCCGACGTCATCAGGATAAAAGCAAATAAGCGCGCACGGGATTCTGGATGGAAAGGGATGGAAAGCCGGGGAGCAGGAGGAGGAGAAGGAGGAGAAATTCCCGATCCCACCCTAATTCCTGGAGCTCTTGTCTAGGTGTGTACAGTAAGCTCCAACTTCCATATATCCTGGCAGTAATATTTCCTTGAATTCAGCGGCTTCTGCGAGAAGTTTCTTGTTAGGAAAGCGGCACATGCTGAATATTTTGGACGACTACAACCCTTCCGGAGTATGTAGGGCTGAAACTTAAACTCCCCTCCACTTTCGAAGGTCGTCGTTGCTAATGCTAATATTCCTCTGTTGAAACTATTTCACTATTAAGAAACTGTGGTGGAATGTTGATTTTTTATTTTTTCAACTCACCACATTATGCCTGGTGGAGTCTATCTGCAAATGTTTGCCTTTTCCACCACCCGGTAAATGCGTTCTGGCTCGATGAACCTTTTGCCCGAGTTAGCCGTGCAAATTAAATCAGGTTCTCTTTCAGCTTTATGTACTTTGCAATTATCCATGTTATACAGAGCTGACTACTGTATGTATGTATATTGTAGCGATTTTTGTGGAACGAAGTAAGAAGACTCTTCTAAAAATTACAACAATTTTTCTTCAAGGCGTAAAAATTAATTAACCAGGGAAAAAGAACAGATCCGAAAAACTTCCCTTGCACTGTTTAGTCAGTGTCGGATGTTCTGAGAAGAAATCATTTGGGCCATTAACTTTATCGTCCCCGCCCCATCTTCTAGTCTACAAAGAAATTCTTAGCTTCTTTCTTAAGCTTAGTCTGATGACAAAATGTTCTATATTTTCAGTATATTTTTTTAAATCTAGTCAAGGATTGTGGTATCATCTTACACCCCTCGAAAAGAGGCTTCAAGTTACTACTTTTAAGCTAAGGGAGTGATTTACAAAGCGACGACCGTCCATCCCTTAAAATTTTTTGGTAAAATGAAGCGAAATGCTTCACTTTATATAATATATATCTATATACATTTATATATATATTCTCTTGCTATTCTCAAATAGCGAGGAATTTGCCGAAAAATACTTTTCTTCCATTTTCAACGATGGAAACAGCCCTTCAAGAAATTGTTAAATTATTCCGCCTATTTCTCTCTGTGATTTTCCAAAATATAACGTAAAAGAAAACTCCTTAGAAAAGTCTCAGCCTCAAGGGCTGTAATTTGAACCCGTACTAGGCTAGGTCCTTCCCCCACTACGTATTCGGGAAACCGCAAAACCATCGGGTGAATGTGGAGGAGCATAAATACCATAACCTAAGAGGACATCCCTAAATTATAGAGGAGATCGTCCGATTCTCCGAAGTCTATTAAAGCTCCTTCCTAAATGTCCATTTGAAATTTGTCAATGGGACCCCGGGACTGAAGAGCCCGATCCGGAGCCATGTGCCCCTCCATCCCCATGTTCCAGTTGTGACGGCATCGCCCACAGCCTCTCGCTGTTAACATCCGCAATCTGAATAGATGGCTACATGAAATTTTAAAATTGAACTCGCCCGTCTACACGCAGATAAATAATTCAATCTCCCGACAAACACGAGTTATTTTTCCATGCAGCTGTCCCAGGCTCGGTGACATCAGACATGGGGAAATTTATTAAATGAAATAATACTTGACATAAACGACAGAAAAACATATATTACACATTTTACTTTTAGTTATTTTTAAGGTATAAATTTAAAATAATATAAAATCGTATAGATTTTCGAATTTATAAATTATTGATGTCACAATTTTAAAAACAACTTTTTTATAGATCTACTGAAAAAAGTAAACATGTGAAATTGAGTATTGTAATGACGTACATATTGCACCTATTTTACTCGCCAAGAGCTTTCATTTGATATTAATATCAAGGGGGTTGTAAACAAAAATATAGACCTCCCTCTTTAGATATCCGCCATATTAATTTTATAATAATATCCCATAGCCTAAATCGCATTGTCACCTGACTTACACACACATGTAAAATTTCAAACTTCTAGCTTATCAAAATGTAGTGGAAATATTGATTATATAATTTGTTCCCGACAACGAGATATTTGCATTAAAATATTATAAAAATGAAAAGAGTTCGAATAAATTCCTGACAGAAGTTTTTGCCAAAAATAACTTTTTTGAAAACCCGAATATCGTTAGAACATTTGTGTTTAAAAAAATATTAAAACTATAAAATTTTATAGAGAATTGTAACAAAATTACAAACTAAGTCAAAAGTTTGTATTCAGATATTTAAAAAAAACCTAAGCCGCAACTGGGTTCGATTTTCTTCTTCTTTGATTTTAAGTTAACAGTGCATAGTCTATGCCGCTAAAATATTTTCCTCGAAATTGTAAAATTAAAAAAGGACATATACTACAAATAGGTAGACGCTATGAAATTAAACCGATTGCACTAATGTTTTCAAACATTGGTAAATATAGCTTGCTTTGGCAATGGACTAAAGTTTGTAGTGTTATATGTAAATTTTTTTTTTTTTTCTAAATAACACTATTTTAATAATTTCGCTTCGAATATTAATATTTTTAAAGTGTTAGATATTTTAAAGGGGCGGAGTAATGCCAAACTTTTAGAATTCTTCGTAAAAGTAAAAAATAGTGAACTCTCTAAAAAAATGGATTTTGAATTTGAATAAAAAAAATTCATTTAATAATGCGTTTTCGTAACATTTGTAGAAATGAAATGATAAGAAATATATTAGATTCCCAAAAACAAATTTTATTTAAACTAGGTTTTTTTTTCATTTAAAACTTATCTTATCGTCGAGATAGTCAGCATTATTATTTATAACTTTAAGCTATATCAGACAACTTCCGCCTTCGATAGCTATAGAACATTCTTATTGTTAGCCATCTACTTAAGTCATTTTTGGACGTCTAATTAGCTCTTAAGTTGCAAAGAGTAAAATCTTTTGAAGAACTCATATGAGTTTTTGTTATGTGGGTGTGGTCTTGTGTTGTCATGAAGTTTTTTTTAACCATTTGTTATATGGTTATGTTAAGTGAACTTTTAATGAAAGGTGCAAGAAATTTCATTTCATAGCCAAAAATTAACGTCTTTGTGTCTTCAATTGAATATAAAGTGTAAAATAATAACTATACAATTTATTGCTATATAGTATAGTATTGATATTTTCCCATTACCACATATTTCCGTTTTATTCGAAATAAATTTACGCTATATGTCAATTCGGCGTGTCACCTTGAAGTTGTGTTGTTTGTTGTTGTTATGACTGTTTAATAAAAATTGCGATGAATTTTAAAGTACCTAACTCTGTTTTTTATATTTTCAAGAAATACACTACGAAAGTTGTACATATTACCTAATTGTGGCAGCTTGAGTGAGTGAGTCTGACGTCTTCTAGTGCAAGAACTTTATTGACCGGAAATTGTACAGAAGATATAAGTGTCCTAGAGTACCTATACAAAAGTGTACTAGAACACCATTATAATCTAAAATGTGGGACTGCCACATATGCTACATCTCCTCCTACAATTATAACATATCTCTTAACACGTTGAGCGCGGCGCCAATATTTCTGATCTTTCCGCTCTGCCGGCAGCGAGTGGGCGCTCCTCTAATGGTGCGATAATGTAAGATGATCCGCGACTTTTAACAAAAAAGGTTGTTACATTTTGTTACATGTGTAAATCCCAGCCATACTTTTGCTTAGAATGCTTTAATAAAGCTCATTAAAACTATATTTGACTACATTTCATTCAGGCTACATTTATCTTTTAACTTTAATACTGCCGGTCCCACCGGACCGATATCGGCCTAACGAAAAGTCTAACGCCGGTCCCTGGGGACCGGCGCGCGCCGTCCCGGACAAAAGTTCAGCGCGCCGGTCCCCAGGGACCGGTGCCGCACTCAACGTGTTAATAAATTCTAAATTTCTGATACTGATTAATGTAAATTTTTTTTTTTTTCAAATTCATCATTACACTTTTATACAGTTCAAATTCATCATTACACTTTTATACAGTTCAAATTCATTATTACACTTTGATACAGTTCAAATTACAATGGGTATGGGTTCTTCTTCTTTCCTAAGGTAAGTAAATGTTTATACAATAGCCTAATAGCTCGGTTCAAAATATGCAATCACATAGGCTTTATTATAATATGTAGATTCGACCACTTCTGAGTCTTGAAGGACTGGTATGAATGAGTCCATTGTCATGAGACTGCTGTGAAGTGTTTGATGTATTTTCTTTATTATAAGTATAGTCATAGTACAGGTCCTGGTCAGGAGCTTTTATATCCTTTGGGATTAGTGTTAGGAATTTACTGTTTCTTCTATATATTTTCCCATTTTGTGTTTGTACTAAATACGATCGCGGTTCTCTTAATTTTTTAATAACAGTGGCTTTTTCTCTATTTCTTCCTAATAATATGCTAACCGTATCTTCTACTTCAAAATTTGTTTCTTTTCTCTTTTTGGTTTTGTTATAGTCGTTTCTAACCCGATTTATTTTTTTCTGATGTAGTGATGAATCTTTAACAGTTTTCGGTTCTAGTAATTTTTCATGAATAGGTAGTTTAGTTCTTAAGCGTTTATTGTATAACATTTGAGCGGGCGAGTAGATTAGATCTTTTACTGGTGTATTTCTATACTCCAGTAAGCCATAGTAAAATTGTTCAGGGCTATCTGTCTTTTTTAGTAATTGTTTAATTATTTGAACAGCGCGTTCGGCAAGTCCATTTGACTTTGGGTAGTGTGGACTGCTAGTAGTTATTTCAAAATTCCACTTGTTTGCAAAAGACCTACATTTTGCGGAATTAAAAGGAACATTGTCTGCAATTACAGTGTGAGGAATTCCCTGACGCGAAAAAATCTGAGCCCAGGCATTACAAATGTCTTGAGATGTCTTCCCCTGCAGTTTCTCTACTTCTATCCACTTCGATGTATAGTCTATAAGAACTAAGTAATTTTTATTTGCGAATTCACAGATATCGCAACCGACTTTTTGAAAGGGTAATTTTGGTATTTCGTGAGATATCATGGGCTCATTTCTTTGTTTCTGACAAATCCAACAATGTTGAATGAAAGACTCAATCTCGTTTGCCATGTTAGGCCAATAAAGTAGTTCTCTAGCTCTCGCTTTCGTCTTCGACATACCCATGTGTGGTTCATGGAGTTGCTGTAATATCTCTTTTCTTAGGGTTTTTGGTACAATTAATTTTTCATTCAAAAATACTAAATCATTTTCTACAAAAATGTCTGATTGGTGTTTGAAATAGCCTCTAGTTTCATTACTTAGGAGTTTTTTATTTTTCGGCCACCCCGTTTTATATAGCGTGATTATTTCGCTCAGTACAGGGTCTTTTAAAGTTTCTGTTTTAAACAATTCTAATTTAGTTTGACTCATGTTAATTGATAGAACAGACTCTACTTCAATCTGAGTTTCGGTATTGTTTAAAAAATGTCGTGAAAGATAATCAGCAACGTGCATTAACTTTCCGGGTGTGTATTGTACATGTATGTCATAATTTAGCAGATATATTCGTAACCTTTGCAACTTTGTTGACATTATTTTGTGTATATTTTTATTCATTATGGCTTCAATAGGCTTATGGTCACTCTGTACTAGTGTTTTGTGACCATATATAAAATTTCTAAATTTTTTACAAGCAAAAACAATCGCCAAGAACTCTTTTTCTATTTGGGCGTACTGTTTTTCCGCTTCACTTAAGCTGCCAATACCGTCTTTAGACGCGTCTGTTTGAATGACTAGTGGTAAGTTTGGATTGAAAGGGCTTAAATATGTTATTTCGTCTAGTTTTGCTTTAATTTTCTTCATTGCTTCTTCATGTACATGAAGCCAATGAAAAGAAACATTTTTTTTAAGTAGATCACGCAGGGGGGCTGTAAGTTGAGACAGGTTCGGGATAAAATTTCTTACGTAATTTACAAGACCCAGAAATTTTTGAAGCTCTTTTTTATTTGTTGGGCTTTTCAGCATTTTTATAGCTTTCGTTCTCTGTCCATCTGGTTTAATACCGTTTTTGCTAAATGTGCCCTAAGAATTTTACAATTTTTTGGCGGTACTGTAGCTTTTTAAAATTAAATTTTATTCCTAGTTGTGACGCTCTGGCTAATACCGCTTCTACGTTCTTGTCATGATCTTCGGCAGTTTTACCGTAGATCAAAAAATCATCAAAATATAGTGCAAGGCCGTTCAGATCTCCGAAGTTCTGTGTGTTAAACTGCTGAAAAATTTCAGGAGCAGTTGAAATTCCAAAGGGTAACACATTGAATTGATAGAGACCGAATGGAGTGGAAAATGTACATAATTTTTGTGAATCTTCATCAAGCTGAACCTGCCAGAATCCTTCCTTTAGATCAAGGACTGTAAAATATTCGGCTCCGGTGAGCTTGGTGAAGATATCATCTAAAGTAGGGATTAAACATTGTTGTTTTTTAATGTACTTATTCAAATATATAGGATCTAGACAGAGTCTTAGCTCTTTGTTTGGTTTCTGTACTATTACTAGGTTGTGCACCCAATCTCTTGGTTCATTTACTTTTGAGATGATTCCTCTATTTTCTAAATCTTTTAAAGTTTCTTGCAACTTTGGCTTAATTGCAATGGGAACCCGACGTGGAGGGCTAATTTTGGGTATTGCATCACTATTTAGTCTAATTTTATAAGTTTGTGGAAACTTTCCTTGCCCCCTAAAACAATTTTCGTAATGTTTAATTACATCTAAATTACTGACTGTATTCATTTCATTACTGACTGTCTTTATTTCATTAGTTTTCTTTATCAACCCTAAGTTGATGCACCCGGTAAGTCCTAATATAGGAGACAAGTCTTCTTTAATAATAATAAAATCTTCAACCGAGATATTATTTTTATAAGCACACTGTAATTGACAAATACCTGCAGGTATAATTTGTTGGCCACCGTAAGCTTCTAAAACGACAGTCGTTGGGTTTAGCTTTATGTTTGTGTTTTGTATTTTCGTTAGTATATTATTAGGAAGAATATTTGTTTGTGACCCTGTATCTATCTTCAACTTTACTTTAATATTTTCAACGCGCACTTCTTCGACCCAAATATTTTTTAAGTTGTTAATTTTCAGCGAATGTATGAATAATTCGTTATGTATGCCGTCATCTTCCACCATGTCAATACATTTGACACTCTTTGACTTACAACATATTGCAAAATGGTTTGGTTTCTTACAGTTATTGCATATTTTGCCCCAAGCTGGACAATGATTCACTGAATGAATATTATTACATTTCTGGCACTTATTTTCCCTAAATCTTTTATTTTGTTCGTTTTTTAAATCATTCTTATTTTTACTAATTACCTGCCTGTTTCTGTTTTTAGTCGTACCTTCTATTGCTTTACTACTGCTACCCGATCTCGTGTCTCTGCTACTTCTGACTGCGTATCCGGCTGTAGTATCGGTTGACTTCTGCCCCGTATGTAGCTGTGTCCCGGTCTGCTTCTTATCGAACTTGATGGAATTAATGCTGGAACTCCCTGGATTATGAATCTGCTTGGTTTGTTGTTGCGACACTTCAATTGCTCGACAGGTCTCGATGGCTTTGCTGAGTGACAGGTCCTTCTCACTGAGAAGTTTTTGCTGTATTTTGTGATCATTTGTGCCCAACACAATACGATCCCGTATTAGAGATTCTTCTAGCGTTCCAAACTCACACGTTTTCGCCAAAAGACGTAAATCTTTTAAAAAAGTATCAAACGGTTGCTTTGCGAGCGACTAAAGAACTTGAACCGTTCATATGTGTTGTTCTTAATGGGACAACAATATTTTTCGAAGGCGTCTTTTATTTGCTTGATATCCTTAGCTTCTGCGTCGGATAAGCCGAAAGTGTTGTATAATTCTACAGCATCATCACCAATGATGTTTAGAAACGTACTCACTCTGACTTCGGCTGACTTTTTGTTTGTCTCACTGGCTATTTCGAAGATTTCGTAGTTTTGTTGAAATCGCCGCCAGTTCTCTGCAAGGTTTCCCTCCAGGTTGAGTGGTTGTATTCGCCGCAGGTTGTCCATCACGTGCTTGGTCAAACTCTTTTCTTGATCAGGTTTTCTTTTGTTGCTTTTGTTATAACTTTATTTTCCTGCTTGTTGCGATTTTTTCCGATTACCGGCTGCGCCATGTGGCAGCTTGAGTGAGTGAGTCTGACGTCTTCTAGTGCAAGAACTTTATTGACCGGAAATTGTACAGAAGATAAAAGTGTCCTAGAGTACCTATACAAAAGTGTACTAGAACACCATTATAATCTAAAATGTGGGACTGCCACATATGCTACACTAATAAACATATTTACTATTGAAAAAGTATTAGTATTACTTCTCTAACAATTTATTTATCTAGATCTTTAAGTTTATTACTGGAAAACGAAAAAAATTTCTGATTTTCATATATTTTTTACAGGGGTGGACCTGGCCTAAGATGGGGAGCGTGCTATTCGCAGCTGTGTTCATAGCGTTACAAATTGCCACCGGCCTGGCCAACCCTGATGCAAAACGTTTATACGACGACCTTCTAAGTAACTATAATCGCTTAATACGGCCTGTGGGCAACAATTCTGATCGTCTTACGGTCAAAATGGGCTTAAGGCTGTCACAATTAATTGATGTTGTAAGTATAACTATTGTATATTTTCCTGACTATTTCTATAATTTTCACTTATTTTATTACTTCCCTACTTTATGACAGATTGTTACATAAATTGTTTTTTTTAAAGCAACATTTTTCATTCTGTGCAATATTATAATTAAAATTTCATTTATACTAAATAACGACTCCCGTACACAAAAGCTAGTAAAAAATTTTGTTGAAATAATTAAAACAACAAACTTCTGAAAGAAGATTGGAACAAAATTATTTCACACTGTTTAGATTTAATTGTTTTATTTTAATTTATATATACTATTTAAACTTAATACTTAAAAATAAAATCAATCTAATAAAATCTTCTTTAAAATCAAAAGGTCTATTTTTATTTGAAACAAGTCGAAATCTTTATATGTGTTCAATTTTTCAATTCAAAGAGGTCTTATTTTTTCAAATGTAAATTAATATAATAAAAGGCCCAAATGTTACTTTTGCATGTGCAGTGACAGTATAGGAATATTTTAAAGATAAAAAATTGGGGCTTGTTTATTTATTTATTAGGACATTTTTGATTTGATAATATCATTTTATTGAATTGTGATTTTTGAATTTAAAACAATTTTTGTTTTTTAATTTTATATCTCCAAATCTGTATAATTAGTGTGATAAGAAAAATTGAAACTGATTTTCGTGAAAACTTTTCTGAAGGCTTTTTTGAATTAGATTGGAATTTTTTATTGCATATTTTTATAATAATAGAATAAATTATAAATGAAAAGAAATGTGTGCAACGTAAATGGAAAAATCAATATTTTGGACAGGTTTGGATTTTGTTTTTATATTAGTATTTTGAAATTATTTTATTTTTAAGTCTTTTATTAAAATGATACTATCTACAAATCGTTTTGATATTTATCGCCTCAAAAATAAAACTTTTTGCAGAAAGATTTAAACTATTTATTGATTTTATTTCATGAAATTAAATTATTTCTAAAAGTATGTATGTATATGATATCTAATACGTATTACTCGTTCACTAGTTGTAAGACTAAATGTCCTTTCTGTCCTTCATTCAGAAAACAAACACCCACTTTTAGATATTACAAAGTCAGTCTATAAATTCAGAAAGATACTCTCACCTGTTCCGGCTTTACTAAATTGTTCGCCTCCATCAAAATCATATAAATATGAATATATAGGATATATTATATATAATTTTTTTTCTTGTTTTTCTGTTTTAATTAATTTTTAATGTCGCTCTTGTCATCTTTCTTAAGAAAAATTTCATGACTTCGAAGTGAATAAACGAAGATCTCTATCATCGTCTTAAATTTAATTTGCCAAGATTATATCTAAAATGTTTTTCTTGTGAGTCAAAAAACAACAACCACTAGCGCGTAACAACAACAACAACAACGGCCACACAGCAAAAACATGATAAAAAAGTCAGGCAAAACAAAAGTTCCTTAGTAAATGTGAGTATCACCTGGCAGGCAGAAAAAGGCAGGCTCTTCATATTTTCTCATCTTTTTATATTTTTTCTGTTTTGTATATGATTATCTGCTCTTTTTATGTTTGAGGCTATGTTCGCGGTGTATCTGGCATGCATTATTCTCGGAAAAACCATATGAAAGAAAAAAAAAAAAAAATGATGAAAAAATATTATCTGTCTATAGTCACGTGAAAGGTAGAAGAATATACTATATACCACAGCATAAAAAACACTTCAAGAAAATTGTGACTGATGGATTTCGTACGGTGAGTCCACCTTCGGTTCTTTTTTTGCGTTGCCCTTTTTTAAGCTCTCATATGTTATGAAATACATTCGAGCCTACCTAGGGGTTGAAAAGCGGTGATAAGCGGGGGTGGAGAGCATAAAACTTTGTACAAATATGTCTGATGAAAAGAACATTGATCAATAAAATTTTATTAAATTAGAAGTAGACAGATTGTTGTTAACACTTTCTGAAAACGAAAAAAAAGGGTTTGGGCCATCAATTTTGATGAAATGGGTGAATTAGTATGATTTCTGCCATTTGTCTTGATTTGTACAAACAATGTCAGCTGGAAATCTGACGAAAACCTTATGTAATGAGATTTTTTTGTAATGTTATTTGCTAAAGGTAGCCTATGATAACTATGTAGCTGGATAGAGAATGATTTATTATTTTACAAACTCAACATTAGGAAATATTGTGATTATTCGCTTTAAAAATTAGCGAATATTGTTTTGTTTTGCAACTTGATGGTTTTCTCTGTATAGTGTACATTTCGTACTAGTAAACGTTATGAAAAATATACATATGTTAAAGGAACTTATTCTTATTCGTAAGACTATTAAATTACACTACCTAAAAAGGACAGTACATGTAAGATACATACTAGAAATTTAGCGTTTCGAACTTCGAAGTACTAAAACTAAATCTTTAACGAATCGTAGTTTCATTTTTTTTCTGATAGCTGCTGTGAACAAAATCATAATATTTAATTAAGAAACACTTGGAATATGGTTTTTTGTTTCTTAGCCACAAGATGATAAATATTAGCCACTTGTGAATTTTATTAAAAATAAATTGTTTAAATATGAATGAATTTACTGCAAAAATTATTGTGTTCAAAACGTCCGTGGGTTTTTTGGCAAAGAATTATTGTTTTGTATTCTGGATATTTTGTTATTTTGTTGTTCAAGGCGAAATCATAAAATTGGGTCGGAGCCTTAATCCCTTAATTTTTCAGATATTTTGAATTGGATAAATTTCACAATCAACCCGAGTAAAAATGAACGGTAGCTATACCATGGCTTTATATATGGCGGTACGGCTGTTGCACGTCAACTGCACCACGGCCGAACCAATTTGTAAAGATATATATTTATTATTTATTTATAAATTGGTTCAGGGGATGGTGCCGCCATGGTAACATTAAATGGCGGAGCTACATATACTAGTCCCATTTTTGATATATTTTTTATCCGACCCACAGACTACGTGCAGCCGAATAAAACATTCAAAGTGAAGAACTCGTACTGCTCTGTTGCAGACTTCTTAACAATTTTTATTATTTTTACTCGGGAAAGTCGTACATAGAAATTTTTCAAACATTCATGCATTATTTGAAAATTTTAAAGGCATAATTAGTACCCGCATTTGATTTCGGGTAAAATGTAAGGCCAACATAAATGCAGCTTATTAATAAAAACTTAGGTCCATGTTTGTAATTTAAAACTGCGAAAGCAAAAGGTTTCTGTATATTCACAGATCAAAAATATTTTTCAGTTCAATTTTAATACCATCATCTCTAATTAGATTTATTAATGTATTGTTTTTATCGATATCTACTGTACACGGCTTCGTGTAGTAATCGATAAAAGGGTAACAATCTAAGTCTTCGATTTTAGCACCATATTTGAAATTACCATCCTTGAAAAAGGTCAGGGTATCAAAATTCATAAAAATTAAATAATATGAACATTTCCTTGAAAAAAAATAAGCTTATTTCCATTTAAAAAAATATGTGCGGGAGTTTATACATAAATATCGTTACAAAACTGAAATTTCATCAAAAAATGTGTAAGATTCATGTGGCCAGATACTGTATGTATTACGCAATAGTCGTATTTTTTGTGGGATCTGGATCAGGCAATTTATGCGCAAAATTGGATTTTAAAAGCAACTGATTATAGCTATGATTTTAGATTTCTCATAAAAACCATGACTCACGTCATACGTACCCATGCAAACCCTCAAAACTTGAACCAAAAATTAGTTTCTATGAAATCCTAGCTCATGGGAGATAGTTAAATATTAGCAAATGTAGAGATGATGAGAAATATACATACTATGTAAAATGTATAGTAAAGTTAGAGTAGAACTTTACACAGAATAGACGTAATCAATTTCTAAAACATTTTTGGTTTTTGTTTTCATTCACAATTAAGAAAAGTAAATTTCGTAAATACCTTCTATTTTGTTCATAGATTCTATGAACAAATTTGATTGCTGTGTATAATATACAATTAATACCATAAACCACAAAGCAACAATGTCTCTATAATTTCAAATAATTACCACCCTTCGTTCCTAACCCAATAAAATTACTTCATCGAAGAAGGAGGTGTTAACTCCTTCTGATAGGGCTCCTCTTGTAATTTAATTATTGATGAGAGCTGCGGTGATACTCAATCACCTGTGCCTGTGTGCTTTGAAAATAATTTTAACTTCCATTAGAACCAATACCACCTCATTCCGCCCGTAAATTCATGAGCCTTTCAGCCCACCGTCGTCGTACGAAATTCTAGTATTACGTTTTTGCAGGAAGTGCTAAATAGGACGCTCCTCGGAGAAATAAATAGATGAAAGGAAGGAATTCGATGCCCTGGCCACGCTTGTCGTTGTTGTTGTTGATGTTCCTCGCGCTTTGTTGTTCTCGATGTTAATTAAATTTTGGTAATTTTTCTCAATTAAAAGGAATTCATCGTTTACCTAAAACTTTATTCTGTTAGCATAGCTTCACTTCGTTCTCGACGTCGTGGGCATCGTTGCCATCTTGTCGTAGACATTGTTTTTTATGGATGGCACTGTTCTTCCAACAATACTTTCACAGGGTGGTACTTGTTTTACTATCACCACCGTACTCAAAGTATCCTGACATCGTATTTAATTAATCTTAAGTAAAACTATATTAATTGAATTTGGAATGTAATGAATGTCCGAAAATTTGCCAGGGTGAAAATTTTTGCTAATTTAAATTTATGCCAGATCAGTTGTTTTGCTCCTGACTTCCGGAGGAGTTCTGCACAATTCTCATGATTTTCCATGGCAAAACACTTTCTAGAGTTATTCGGAAATTGTCAGTTTTCGTGTGGATTTTCTGTCTGGAAGTGTCGCATCAGTTTTTATCAAGTTATATTTTAGTGCTTATTGTTTGCATGAAACAACGATAAAGTTTGTTTTGCGCTGACTATCGACGTTGATAAATGTTTTTTTGGAATGTGCTGCGCTGTCCCGTACACAGGACCATGGAGGTTACAAATACAAGGATATGCGAGCAAATTTTAGAATTCTTCAGGGTGCGGAGAAAGGTTAAGGTGTGCCAGATTTAGTCTTTCATTTAGGTCCCCAACTATAATTATTTTTTCCTATTTTTTATAAAAGAAATTTGAAAACATTTTACGGTATACTGAATCATATTGTTTATTGGAACATAAATTAAAAAATTAGAAAGCCTTGCAAAACTCTTAACAGATTATCGGTGATTAATTTCACAGGATTTATATAATATCAGCGATTTCGAACATTTTGTAAAATCTTAAAATGTCATTTTACAAGTAGCAACGGAGATTGCTAAAGTTAAAATTATTTTATAATTTTTAAGGTTTGTGAATCTCTCGAAGGGATTACATTTTTTTTTCATTTCTCTCTTTTTAGTATTTTCCTCCAAATTATTCTGAGTCTACAGTTAGATAAATTTTCAAGAAAAAATAAAATATTTGAGGATATAATAAATGTACATAAATAGAAGAAAAACTTAAAATTAATAGACTTTTAATAGTTTTTTCAACTAATTTTAATCAATAGAATAGATCCTACTAATGGAATATATATGTATGTTATAGTATTGGTTATCATATAAAAATTGTGAAACCTCCAAATAAACATAATATGAATATGAACTTCTTTAAATTAATTCCTTGTTACTCCAATTATATCCTCATTTTATAAATAACGGACTGGAATATTGATTCAAAACTATAACATATTATAAAAATGCTAGGATCGTGTTATACAACCTAAATAGGAACATGAACAAAAAATAAGATATTTTTTAGATTTTTTAAGAAAAGGCCTAAGGATATTGTAGTCGAAAAATTGAAGGAAGTATACCTGGAGGATTCTCATTAAGTTTTTTTCCGATAACTCCGAAAACTTTTTAGATTGTGACCCTTTGCATTTCTCCCTCATCAAAAATATTATTTCTGGACATTCATAATTCATGCTAGAAAATAATAATATTTTGCCGACGCAAAATAAAAGGTAGGTACCTTCAAACTTTTACTTCTTCTATGTCGTACATCGCTTCAATCATTTCTCGGGTCGTTAAATCCATTTCTGGGAATATTTTTTATAGAGGGTTAAAAGAGAGGTTAAAGTAGGAGAGGTGATTATTCATAAAATACTAAACACAGTCATGTGGCACAGCGTTTCACATGTTTCTTGGGACGCCAAATTGATTTCTGATGTTACTTTCTATGTTGAGATTAAGGTAGTATAACTAAAAAAAGGGGTTATTTGAAAATCATTAAATGCAAGCATGTTGCACATAATTTCAGAGGTTTCTTGGAACAATAAATCTATTTCTGATTACAAATAAAATAAGTAAGAAATATCGTACATTTTTTTCAGATGTTTCTGTGGGATAATCCATTTCTGGTGTTATTTATTATCTAGGGGTTAGAAAAGTGGTGGAAATAATCAAAAATCACTGAAAACAACCATATCACGTTCCGTTTCATATTTGCCTTATGTCGGTAAAAGCAAAACAATCTTCAAGAGGCCATAACTATAACTTGCCTATTTCTCGTCGTAAGAACATGATGTCTTATATTCAGTGTCCCTCTTGAGTTGGGCATACTTTGACCGGAGTTGGCGGAGAAAAGTTCCAAAGTACTATTGTTAAACTAGGCTGCCTCGATTCCAATCACTACACCCACATTCAAAAAATCAAAAAACCCACCATGGTGGAACAGAGATCTAAGTGAATTAAGACAAAAGAAGAAAGATGCTTTCCGCACCTTAAAACGGAATCCAACGGATCCCAACCTAAATATAAAAAACAAAACGCCCAGCTTAAAAGAGTCATGATTGCAGCTAAAGACAAAAGCCTCTTCGAGCTCACTTCTAGCATAAACCCTACAACCTTCCCAACTGTAATCTGGAAAAACATAAGACGGACTTTTGGTCTAAATAAACCTTCCCCTACAATCGATAGTATATCAACCAACAACCAAACCTTCACAGATCCCACAGATATGCAAATCTACTCGCCAAAACATGGTCTATAAATTCACATGACGACAATTTTTCCCAACAATTCAAACAACTAAAAGAAGAAAGCATCCTAGATAACCCACCAAACAACATGTCATCCAAAGCATAACAAATAAATAACACTATCACCTTATTCGAATTAAACGAAACTCTCAAAACACTTCATGGAACTACACCTGGTTATGACAAAATTTCATACCCAATGATAAAACACTTATCCGACGCAAGCAAAATAAGGATCTGTAAACTATTTAATGAATGCCTTGATAAGGGACACTTTCCTACAAATCTGGAAAACTGCTACAATATTGCCAATAGCAAAACCAAACAAAAACAAAAGAAGTATCGAAGGATACCGTCCAATATCACTACTCAGTTGCATGGGAAAAGTCTTAGAAAAGATAATTGCGAATAGGCTAACTTGGGCGTTAAATCCCTATCTAGACACCAAACAAATCGCCTTCAGAAAAGGAACGTTAGACGTTTGTCTCCATCTCGATCACAGCATTGCAAAAACACTGTCAAGAAAATCGCACTTATCAATTATAGCACTTGATTTCGAAAAAGCCTTCGATAAAATTGGAATACACAGCATCCTGAGCGAACTAAAGCGCCTAAAAATTAATCCCAAACTATACAACTTAATACTTAACTACCTTCAACATCGTAAAATCAGAGTCAAAGTAAACAACAAGTTTTCGGATATACACCCTCTCTATAATGGAATCCCCCAAGGGTCACCACTCTCAGTAATTCTATTCAGAATTGCATTTAACGGCCTACAATCAATATTTTCAAATCATCCAGCATTCGACTATTGCCTATATGTAGACGACTTATTCATAATATGTCAAATAAAAGAGAAACAAATAGCCACTCTAAAAACCGATAAACTTCTACAGGAGATCCAATCTTGGTGCACCACATCGGGAGCAAAAATCTCAGTTGAAAAGTGTAAGCAAATACACTTCTGCCGGAAAACAAATGTCAAGATAGTCTCGTCTGAATCGTTGATACGTTCAGTCGAGAAACTGCCAGTGAGTGTCCAGTGGAAAGTATTAGGTGCGAAAACTGCGAATTAAATCGAGTTTTCAGACAGTGTTCAGTGGGAGGATAAGTAATCGTAACGATTACTACCATCAGCACGGTAATCCGGCTAACGGCACGGCAATCCGGCCTTATCAAATATTCACGGGTACATATCTTCTGTACGAAACACCTGAATATTCTACAGGAGACAACAAGTGCAATCTTAAGCACAGACCCTATAACAATATTGGTGGCCCGGACGGCAGGGCGTCTAGTCAACACCCGCAGGACCCAGGTTCGAGCCCGACATCTGGCTCGAACTTTTTTAACTCTCTAAAACGCACTAGCGCCTAAAGTGCATAGAGGAGAAGAAGAGCTCCATCAGAATAGCCAGCCGAGCACCAGTGGCTCAGGCATGGCCGAAAAATTTCAAACGGACAACGGGGTCCACAACAGGGATTTCTCTCGGAGGATCACAAGATCAGAGGCGGCGAAGCAAACGCTGACACCAAGTCCACCTAAAGTCACGGCAATGGCATCAGATGCAGAATCAACAACAAAGCCAGCAATCAACTCCACAGAGGAAAAAATCGAGAAACCAGCGGCGTCCCACAAAGCATTTAAAAACACAGAAAAAGCACAACTCTTTTCCACGGCACAGTCACAGGAGACAGATATGGAAACCAGCGAATACAGACAAAAACGAAAGCGAGTTTTTAAAAAACCACCCGCTCCTAAAAAGGCAGTCAAAAAACAAGGCGCAAACGCGAAAAAAAGCACTTCGGACAGCGAGTCCGATAGCGCCTCATATGAAACCGAACCCGGAAAATACAAAGGCACCAGCAACAGATACCAGGAACTCAACACCAACGACGAGGAAGAAGAAGCTCGACTAGAAGAAGTCATACAGCTAGTGATGACGAGAAATAACAACAAGCCTCAAAAGGAAACCCTAAGGAAAAATCCATCGACATCATTGACGACAACTACAGCGCAACGTACCCATCCACAGGCAAATGCACAAGCCAGATCAGCCAACACCACAAGCAACCAGCAAAAACCAAAAATTAAGGTACCACCAATTAATATTTCATTCCAATCTGTAAATGACACTATAGCAATTTGCAAAGTAGCTCTTAAGACAGGGTTTAGTATTAAAAGATTTAATAGGAACAGTCATGTTGTCCATGTTCAAAGCATGGAACAATATAATAAAATAAAGGCATGTTTTGAAAAGGCTAAGACTCAATACTATACATACACAGCCAAGTCAGAACGTCCTCATACCATCCTCCTTAAAGGTCTGGACCCGGCAACTGAACCGGAACATGTCCTAGAAGAGTTAAAAGAGTATGAAGAGGAAAAAATCAAATTCCTCCTTGTCAAACGTTTTACTACTCCCACCTCTAGGCAAAAGAAAATAAATCTACCTATTTACTTGGTACAACTGAGCCCGGACAGTCAGCTGAACAGATTGAGAGAAATAAAATCTCTCAACCATCAGTTGGTAACCTGGGAAAAGCTTAATAAAAGGGACACTGTCCTGCAATGTATGCGCTGCCAGAGATTTGGGCATGCTGCGGCTAATTGTCGCATGGCATTCCGATGCGTCAAATGCGACAAGACCCACGAGCCAGGACAGTGCCCCTTAGGCAAAGAAAAGGTAGATGACAAGAACAAATTGTTCTGCGTTCTCTGCCAGAAGCACGGCCACCCCGCCAATTACAGGGGATGTCCTCGCTTTGCCGAGCTTAGAGAAAGAATTCAAGCCCGGAAACAGCAAATCAATGAGAAGCAAAAGCAAAAGGCGCAAATGTACGCTAATTATGTAGCTCCTAACATGTCCTATGCCCAAATGGCAGCAGGACCAAAATCAAATGAGCCAGCTAAGATTAACCCCACCGCAACGTCGGCTGAGCCTGATACCAAAGCGGTTCTAATGGCAATTTACACGCAGATAACTCAACTAAACAAAAGGTTAGATGAGCAAGCGCAAAGAATTGACATTATTTACTCAATGCTGTTTCCAGAGTCGAACGCTCCGTAAATCATTTCTGCTTCGCTAGCCGAAAGGAATACCCTCAAGGTCGTAAGTGTCAATGTAAATTCATTAATAAGAGTGGAGAGGAAAGCAAACCTTCACGCCCTCCTGCAACACGAAAATCCCGACGTGCTCCTGGCTAGCGAAACAAAGCTAAACCAGAAACACAAACTGGAATACACTGACTATGAAGTGGTCAGACGCGATAGACCCAACTCCACTCAAGGAGGTGGAGTTGCGGTACTAATAAGAAAAGGCATAAAATACAAAACCGTGTACAACAAAGCGATATACCGATTTAAAGTAGTGGAAGCTTGTATAGTATGCATATCCCTCCGCAGTGGTAGGAGGCTTTATGTAGGCTCGATATATGCACCACAAACTTCTCATCCGTCAGAAGCTATCGATGAAATCAACAAAATATTCCAAGAGCTCCAGCTAGATTCAGCACTTAATTACTATATTCTGGCTGGAGACTTCAACGCAAAACATAGTACGTGGAATAATAATATTGTTAATACCCGAGGCAACCTACTCAACGACTGGTGGGTTCGCAACCGTATAACGAGCAAAATTGCACTCCTGGCAACGGAATCCCCGTCATTTCCGAGCCACGGATCTTACCTGGACCTAGCACTTGTCGATAATAGGATAGCGCTCACTCAGACGAACGGAACTGATATTAACTGCCTACAGGTAGTCTACTACGACAGTGACCATAACGGACTTTGCCTCACCGGACAAATCCCAGACGAAACGATGGAAATGGTGGAGCACGTCCAGACGGGAAATTTCAATTACAGAAAGGCTGTCTGGCCGCGTTTCACTAAGGCCCTACACAGGGCAATACGGACAAACCTACAGATCCCAACAAACACTCGAAACTTAACGAATACGGAGATCGACCAGCATCTACGAGACTTGGACGATATAACAAGACAGACAATGGACAAAACGCTACCGAAAACTAAACCGGGATGCAACTTAGACTGCTACCGAAACAGGACGATAGACACGTTACAGAAACACAAAAGCAGACTACTGACGGAGCTAAAAAATCTCCAACGACAACTTACAGACAGACAAAATCCTCGAATTATAACTCTCAAGTCCCAAATCAAGGTCCTCCAACAACTTATAAAGATGAATTATTCAATATCAATAAATGAGTACTGGAACAAAAAAACGCGGGCTATAAACACCAGTAACCCGAGTATGTTCCCGAACATAAATCAAATATTCAGGAGGCGGGATAGAAACCAGATTGAGAAGCTATGTATTCCGCGGACCAGACAAAGTGAGCAATACCTATTTGAAGCAGGGTTAGACCCGGGTGAGGTCACTCTCGACGAGAGTACGTTCCTCGTAGAAGAGGAGCAGGCCAGAGTTGACGTGATGGGAGCGTTTTACCAGAGCGTGCATGCCATGAACACTTCTGTTCAACCGGACCACGCTCTGGAGAGACGCGTCTCTCTTAGCAACCAGCAACTTACCAATGAAATGGGAACATGGAAGTCTGAGAACCGGTCTATCACCGTGTTCAGTGATGATAACCCGGCTGACGATCCGACGGGATCTTATTTTATTGGGAAGGAGGAGCTTGCCTCTCTTTTCCGAAGAACAAACTCGAAAAAGTCATCGGGGGCTGACGGGATCCCTAACATAGTACTGCGATATATGCCTCGGATAGCAACGGACATTTACGCCGTCCTGTTTAACAACGCGCTGAATAATGCACACTATCCAGAGCACTGGAAGACAGCGCTGGTGTACCCCATCCCTAAAAAGGGAAAAGATAGATCTAATCCCTCAAATCTTAGGGCGATTAGCTTATTGCCCAACATAAGCAAAATATTTGAGAGGGTAGTTCTAAGATCACTTACAGCCTGGACAGAAGAGAAGAAGATTATACCGGATAATCAATTTGGTTTTAAAGCGCGACATGACACTATTCATGCCGCATCAAAATTAGTATCCGACATACAATGGAACAGAAGTAGAGGGCAATGTACCGGAGCATGCCTTATTGACTTCGAAAAGGCCTTTGATACCGTATGGTTAAAAGGCCTGATCCATAAATTAATAACATTACAAATTACCGAACCTTTGTTGTACATGATTTATAACATGATAACGGGGAAGAAGTTTATCGTAAAAAGTGGAAAGCTTACTTCTAGCAGACCTTTTCATATTAAAAACGGGTTGCAGCAGGGTGCGGTTCTTTCCCCTGTACTCTTTAACATATATACGAGTGACCTTGTGGGCTCCCTCGAATATACCATAGCGTACGCAGATGATCTCATAGCGTACAGAACAGGTCCAAAAGTGGAAGGTATTCAAAATCTCTTACAGCGTGACTTAGAAACAATTGAAGAGTATTCCAACAGATGGAAACTCAGAATTAACCTAGATAAGTGCGAGACGATCCTGTTCAGGCCACCATTGAGCCGGGCCACTCGAGATACTAGGAAAAATTGGAAAAATCTAGTACTCAAAAGCCAAACCGGACAGACATTACAGCAAAAGACTGTGGTAAAATACCTAGGGATCTGGCTAGATAATTGCCTTATCTTTAAAAACCAAGTCGACAAACTCATCGAAAAAGCGCACAAGGCCTTCCAAATGACCAGACGCTTGTTCTACAGCCAACATCTTGATCCTAGGGTCAAGGTAATCTGTTATCAGGCGCTGGTCAGGCCAATTATATCATATGGATGTCCTGTTTGGTTTAACATAAGCCCATCTTACATGGAAAAAATCCGCGTGTTCGAAAGACAATGCATCCGAGCTTGTCTTTCGAAATTTCGAACTCCGGATTCTGAATACCTATGGTACTATTCAAATTCGGAAATCTACGAGACGGCGCACCTGAACAGGATCGATAACTTCATCATAAAATTAATTCGACGTCACGCTCTAAGAGATATGGATAACGAAAATAATCTAATTTCGGGAGCATATTACCCAAATAGGTTATACCACGAACGATCTAGATTAAACGGCTTCATCCCTCCAGAGGCTTTTATATACCTGGATAGCGAGGGCATGATACAAAACTCAGAAGGTATTCCAATTATATACCATATATATAGAGGTGCGAGGAACAAAGCAATTGAATTCAATCCGATTAACGTAGACGAAAGCATGTTCCGATTCAGTACCAGTGTTCCAGAAAAGGACAAGGAGGAAGCCCTTAAGGCTCCCTCCAAATTTTGGTGGCTTAAGCAGCACTGAGTATTAAGCCTAAAAAACAAAAACAAAACAAAAAAAAAAAAAAAAAGCAACACAAAAAATAAACTAAATAAACTAAACTAATTTGAACTTGCGACAGCATAAAATTAGGTTAAGAGTATTTTTAGGTAGGGTAGTTAGTTTAAGTCAGAGTAGGTTTTAGATTTAGGATTAGGTTTTACTTATTTATAAAATAAAAATATATTAGATTTTAAGTTTTTTGAAAAATTTTTCTTAAAAATAAAAATAATACATCTAACCAAGAAAATAACCAGGGACTGAAAAGTGAAGTAGAAAATAAAATAGTATAGTTTTGAATATCTGTTTAGGATTTAATTACTAACTAGAAATATAAGACAATAGTATTTAAGGCATTTAGCTATAAGATATTAATATGTAAAGTGAATGAAATAAATGCTGTCAAACAACAAAAAAAAACAACAACAAATGTCAAGATTATACATTAAAATTCGCTGGAACCACGCTTGAGAAAGTGGAGAACCTGAAAATTTTGGGAATTCACTTCAACAGACGATACTCCTGGAAAAAACAAATTGAAGAAACGAGAAAAGCTTTGTTTAAAAGACTTGACATAATTAAATACCTTACATCAAAAAAATGCAATACTCACCCCTCTCAAATGCTTAACGTTGTTCGATCTTTAATTATCTCTAAACTAGACTACGGACTACAAATCTACGGAAACTCATCAAAAACTCTTCTAAGCAGGCTCAAATGCCCATATCACTCCGCATTAAGATTCAGCCTTGGAGCTTTCCGAACAACACCAATCAAAAACTTACTGATTGAAGCTGGTATGCCCACTATAGAGCAACGACGAGATCAACTCACTCTTAAACTCTACCCTAAACTGCTAACATCTCAAAACACACCTACAACAAAGGATTTCAAAGCAACCCTCACACGAAAACGTGCTCTTAAATACTCCTCAACAATATGCAAAGCAGTTAAGCTCGCTCAGGAGGCAAACCTCCCCAACTCATCAATGCACAAAAGTAACACTTCGCGCCCTCCATGGAACTTAAACCCTAATACAATAAACCTACAATTGGCGAAACATCAAAAGAACACAACAGCTACTGAAACCTATATACCTACAACTATACCATGAGGAAATAAACAGCTGGCTTCCACCAAATTATACATTGCTCTTCACAGATGGCTCGAAGAAACAAAGCATAGCCGCTTGCTCAGTAGTTAAAAAAGACGGCACTATAATTAAAGTAACTACCCTTCCTCCCCACACTTCAGTATTCACGGCTGAACTAACTGCCATACAAAATGCACTTACATTTGCAATACAATCCAAAGTTAAATTCTGCATCCTATCTGATTCGCTCTCAGCCATACAAGCGATCATGAACACAAACTCAAAAAATACCATCCTAAACAGCATCCGTGATAAACTTATAATACACCAAAACCGACTCCGAATAATGTGGATCCCAGGACACGTAGGCTTAAAAGGAAACACCATAGCTGATGAAGCTGCAAAACTTGCAACAATATCTCCACTCATTACCTCGGAAAACTCCAACCCTACCGACCTTTATCGTGAAATAAAAAAGTACTGCTATATAAAAGGCCTAATCCGCAACAAACCCAGCCCATACCCGTCAACCCTAGATAGAAAGAAATGCACAAAAATCATCCGCCTACGACTGAAACACACCAAACTCACGCATAATTACATTTTCAACAGAACAACACAACCTACATGCACCTGGTGTAATACCATCTTAAACATAGGCCACATAATCTACTACTGCCATAAATTTAACAACAAGAGACACCTAATCCTCGACGATCAAAGAGTACCAAAATTTCGAAACCCTACCGTTCAAAACTGCGAAGATATCCTGGAATTCCTCACATCAACAAAACTCTACAACGAAATATAAACCAACAAAACAACTTTAAATAAGGAAAGAATACAAACTAACAGCAAAGCAATATTAATTTTAATAA
This sequence comes from Dysmachus trigonus, assembly GCA_949715965.1. Taxonomy (NCBI): domain Eukaryota; kingdom Metazoa; phylum Arthropoda; class Insecta; order Diptera; family Asilidae; genus Dysmachus; species Dysmachus trigonus. Next base: position 15,400,192 of record OX454320.1, read on the forward strand.
CCCCTAATTGTGTTAGGACCGATAGCCTTAGATGCTCGTGTCCATAATTCGGACATTAGATCTGTAAATTTATTTACTAATCTAATTATAAATAAATAAATAAATTATGCTGTAACATAGATTACATACACACCAAATATAAACAGTCTGCTCTGAATATGGCTTCCCACTGGAAATACAAACATTCCAAAAATTGGTGGACAAAAAACATACATAAAAAATATATTATAAAATCGTTAACCCTTTTTTTCCTTTCTGCGATCGTACTCCTTACAGAAAATATTATATGAAAAGAGACCAAAAACCTACCTCAAATGACTTGTCCCCACAATCGTGCAATTGACAGGTGCACCAATAAACTATCCATTTTCATCGGTCTCTCTTATTCTGTTGAAAATCAAATAATCGAAAACTGAATTCAACTTCGAAGAATATAAAATGCTTTTGGGGATCGCAGCTTTTTCTCAGCTCTAAAAGGATTCTCAAGGGGGATTCGAACTGTCTACCTATTGGAATACCTACATATTATTGATTGCTGATGCTGTTACTGCTCTCAAACTGGGTTATGGCAAATTGTGGCAATACAAAGGAGATTCTGTTGAAATTCCTTCAGGAGCTCCTCTCGAACACATCCCACTTAAGTGACACATAGATAGGAAACGAAGCGTTCGAAATGACAAACTTCTCAAATAAGTGCACAATACTTAGAATTTTGAGTTGAGATGGATTGTAACACTTACTGCTTGTTTATCTTGTTTATATCTGTCTATCATGTCTTTATTTTACATTCGTCAAGAATGGAACTGATTTATATCAGATAAAATATTTTCTAATTCTGTTGGTAATTTACTCTAATACCTCTTTACTCAATTAATAATGGTTTCCTTTCGTTTCAGAATTTAAAAAATCAAATAATGACTACCAACGTGTGGGTAGAACAGGTAAGATATAACTTCAAGTAATTAGTATTGCATGCACTTTACATGTTGCAAAATATTTCAGAATGCAATTATTGGTATGAATTCAAGTCTTTTCTGGGTATTGACCATTACTAAATTAAAAAAATGCAATATCTGCCTAAGATACACTACCGAAGTTCAAAACACAAATTCATTCTCTCTCTTACTGATGATAGCTTGAATTATGACCATATGTATTTTATTTTTATCATTAATCCAATATTTAACCAATTGTGGAAAATTTATCTTTGTAACTACATATTCAAACACGCCTAAAGGGGGGATTGCTGAGAGTATTTCACTAGATTATTGTCCATTCCCCGAATGACCATTTACCCAAATGACAATTTACCCGAACGTCCACGCGCCCAAAAATAATATATACTATATGTAATGTAATGACAGTTTGCATAAAGCAAATTTCCAATTAATGGACAGTTTCTATAAGGAAAATCTTCGGTAAATAGACATTTTGTATAAGGAAAATATTAATACCAAAACTCTCATTGATTAGCCTTCTTGATACATGTACAATAGATCTCGTTGACTAAACTAATTCCATCATATCGTTTAAACCAGATATGCAGTTTAAATAAAAAGATGCTTGAAAATAAAAATAAAAATTTTTTAAATGAAATTACCTTTAACTTTTGAGTAGGAAAATTACACCAATCCAAAGGTCGTCCATTTTAGAGCTAAAAATTAATTAAAATACTTTCCTACAAGCCCCAAAACCTCTTCACATTGAACCAAAACCTTTTTTTTTTGTTTTTTGTTACCTTTCATCCCAAAAATTCCATTAAGAGGACAGGAAGCGACCTAAAATCTCGTTAAAGCCTTAACAGCAGCAAAGCACATAACAGCGCACTTGACATGTAATTTTAGGAAGTATGCAGATTACCACACCTCAAATACCTCACAAATAATCTCCTCAAAGCGTTTAAAGTCTTCTTTCCCGCCGCAGGTGAGTCACGCAAGGTTCAAATACCACCTTTAAAAAAATGCATTTCTTTCTTTGACACTTTTATAACAGGCTGCGAGGGTGGAGTAAGGGGAAAGCGGACGTTCGCTTTTAGGGCACCTGTCAGGATGAAGGGCTCTCAAGGTGTACTATGCGTCACTTAGGTCGGACGGATATGCAAAAATATTTTTGATCGCATACACTTCAGCGCCAAGGAAGCTTGTAGGTAGTGTGTAAGCAAAAGTCGACTTATGTGAAAGAATTTTTCAATTACCAGTATCGTCAAAATACACGTTTTATGTGTAATTCAGCAAAAAAGTATTAAATTACATCATTTTTACAATTTTGGAGTGGTATTCAATCAATTCTGTAAATATTATTTTATTCAACACAAAATTGGTGTAAACCTGCAAGATGAACTGACGTAAATCTAAGACTTAAATGATATAGGTTTTTGTTCTATACCAGCTTTGTCGACACGTGAAATCTTTATTTATTTTAGTGACTTGGATTCATAAAGTATAAAGATGCAAAATGCAAATTAATTTCGGTTTGTAGAGCTAGTTTTATCGTGTTAAGTAATGTAATTTAGATTAAATAAATATAAAAATGCAAAAAAAAACCGAGATATGTAAATCGAAATTTTTTACGTATTTTAATACTGAAGGTAAAAGTGTGATTTTTTTAGCTTATTGAGCTAGGTTTTTCGCGTTAAGTAACGTGGTTTTAGTTAGTTAAATAGGCAATTGCAAAAAACCGAGATATTATAAATCAAACTTAGAGGAGAACTTTCTTTTCCGGGCTCTAGACTGCTATTCCCCCTTAAGTTACTTATAAATAGGGTTTTAATATTCTTCTTCTTTATATGTAAATTACTCACAATTTTGTTTATACATACACTCTTAAAACTGAATGTAAATTAACAGTGATCTCAAGAGCAATTTTATATTTTATTCTATGAACAAATTTACCAGGATCGTAAAAGTATACATTTTTGGCAAAAAAGTGTGAAATTACACAATTTTAAAGCTTTGGGTGTGATATTCACTTAACTTTGTAAATGTGGTGTGATTTTACACCAAATTGGTGTAACCGTGCACCTAAATGTGTAAAATTATGTCAAACTGACGTAAATCTACAACCTAAATCCTCTCATTCAAACAAAATGAATGCGCAATCACTTTGTAAAGGTATATTCCTTAAAGACGTGCTGTCGAAAATATTTATTTTGAAGGGAATAAATTCCATTAAAGGTAAAATAACTAGATTAAGGGAGTTTAAAAAATTAAATATGATATGTATTCATTTATACTAATCTTAATACTTTAATACAACGGCGAAAAAAACTTTTTTTTATTTTATTTCAATGTAATATAAGTTCATATGTCTTATTTTTATGAGTTTATTATATAATTAACAAATAATAACCTACTGCGAATTTATTATTAAAATAACCTTATTTCTACTATTTCCTTCATTTTATCCAATTGTTTAGAGATAATGTACTTGTCCCCTAATTGTATTGTAAAAATACTATATTCATAGGAGTATTTAATTCCAACAATTTACATCTACTATGTTGTAACTTTGCCTATTTGAAAGAAGTAAACAATACACATTTATTATGCAAACTTCACATCTTTTATGTGTAATTTTCCGCATATGTGTGTAATACTTTTACACAAGAAAAGTGTAATTTTACACAGGCATTTGCGTAATTTTTTTAAGTGTAACATTACAATCATTATTTATTTATTTATTTATTATTTAGCAACAGGTAAAAACAACTATTTGTCATTACTAACTATTAACTATAAATGATCAAACTGAGCTTAAGATAAAAGAAAAAGCAAAAATTAACCATTATATTATATATTGCATGCTTAATTGAATTTTAAGATAAATTAAAATCGATTAAAGAAAAACAATCGAAGGTATTCAATTTCCTTTCAAAACGGTGTAAAATTACATCAACATTTTTTAGGGTGTAAATTCTTGAATGCAGAATTTGTGAGTCAGTTATTCATGAATTATACGTAAAAGGTCTTGAATAATACATATCTAGTAAATATAATTTCACAGTATTTAGAAAACTTGTAAAAATCATACCATTTACAAATTATAATGTATGAAAACTGCTTTATAAAATGTCCCACATTAATTGTGAAGAAAATCATTAAATATTAATAATACCTTACTTTTTAGTCGGTAATTCCGTTTCTTTGCTGTTCACTTTCAAAGTAAAAGGAAGAAATCATTGCTTCACTTTTTCTCCTCACTGTACACAATTTGAAAAAAAAAAATCTCAACTCCTTTCCATTCTGCTCTCCTTCCTCCTCGATTCCAGTGTCGTCATTCCTTCGCTTAACGGTTAAAATCAGGTAGGTGTTTCGATCCAGATCACCTCCCCACCCCTAGCCCTAAGTTATATTTCAGGCTTTCCCCGAGACACATATTTTTTTCCCATCCAGCCAAAACAGCGCATCCTTTATGGATTGAAATTATCTGCCACGAACGGCGGATTGTGCTGAGGGTGCCCTTCCCGCTCTCCTGCCATTCCCCCAGTCCACCTCCAGGTAGCCCCTTTTTGTGCCCTATGTTTTTTTTTTCGGGGAGAAAAGTCAAAGCTTGGGGCTTGTTGCTAAACACCTTCTGGATAAAACTTTATTACTGCTTTGGAGCCTGAAGAGTTTCGATTGACACTGGGAAAGCTTTTAAGCTCTTGACTTATACCTGCCACCCATATGTTCTGCTCCTGGGTCCCGGTCCCGATGAGTCCCCGACCCGAGAACATGACTTGGGGTAGGGTCGAGGGAGTGGGAAACTTCCTCTTCCGGAATGCATAAACACGTTCCTCGAAAATATCGATTCCCTCCTCGAATCTGAGGCGATCAGAAACTTGAATTGCACGGATGCTGGATTGAGGTTTTTTTTCCCTCCTCTTCAGTGCCTTATGAACCGTACCGTCGTCCTCTATAGAAGCCGGTAAAAATTGGTAGTTGGGGGTCTTATGCCCTTACCTGCACATCCAGGCGAAGAGGTGCTTTTATTCCCTCGTCTTTCGACTCAAAATTTTCGTCAATTTGATTTTTTTCTCCACTGTTTTGTTTGCCCTCGTTCACCGCAAAGGTTGGCTTTTTGCTGTTGGTTGTTTTTTTCTTTTTTCGTGGGCACGTGTATCAGCACCTGAAGAAGATTTTTATCCTGTGAAACTTCTTTTGTGGCACTACCGAAATTTTCAAGTTTTCCGTACCGAGCAAAGAGTGCGGTGAACCACTTTCGTTGGTATAGTTCGGTTCAGAACAAATAGGGCAATCCTCCTCCCCTAATACTCCCCTTTTCCAATTTCCCCCACCATCACACCTCAAAAGGACCTCGATTTACATCACTTGCCCTCGGGAGCAGTATCTCAATCTAGGCTGGAGAGCCCGGAGGATGGTATAGAGGTGACCAATTTTATAGTTGGGCATTTAGGTCTCGACACTCGATGAAAGTTGTGTCAATAAAGCAATTTATGATTATTGAAACCAATGCTGCGCTGACACATACTCAATTTTCGGGGAAAAAAATCCATTAGCAGGTTTTTTTTTTCTCTCCACTACCACCAACCACCAACTAGGGTCAGTCGGCATTGAGATCCGAGGAGAAAAATTAGTTTCCTACTTTTGTTGGCGCAGTGGGGGTTGGATTCCAGTTGACAGGTCAGGAAAGGTGCAGACTCGTATAGTTTTACTTAGCATGAAAAATGGTTGGGGATTTCTTTTTGTGTTTGCTCATATTGCGGCTACTATTTCAGCATAATTATGTGCCAGTCGGGAGCATGTAAAAATAACTTTTGTCGACAGATCTGTTTAGGACAGACGGAAATGGACTCAATGTTGTGGAAAAAAGTAGGACGCCGCGAGATAAAAACAGGTATTAGATACGTACATACAATGCTTTTACTTATGTTTCCATTGACTATTCATATGTATATGTAAGGGCTAGGCTGCTCTTTTCAACATGATAACAAAAGGTTTTGAACAGGTTTTTAATCTTTGATTTCGTTTAAAATTACAGGCTATCTTCGTATGTTTATAGATCTGTTTGATAAATTGCTGCTAACAATTTGCACATCAAGAATTAATTCAGAGGTATATCTACCGCTGTAGCATGCGAAAGGAAAAAGTCGTAAATTGTTGTAGCGATTAGTCGAGGCAGTACTCTTCAAAATTCAAAGTCTAGCTTACAATTCTTGAGTAATTAATGGATTTAAATAATTTTTTTATTTAAAATACATAGAATGATGAGCTAAATCAATATATAAATTTCCATTTTTAGCAACTAGTATTTATTTTGAAAAGTGCTGCTTTTTACTCCTTTTCTTCGAATATCTTGAAAAATACGCTTCGTTTATCGAGACAAATTGTTAAATAGTTTTCCACAGTCGTCAGACGAAGAGAATAAACTTTGAACCAGTTTTTTAGGTCCAATAATTTATGAGATATTAATTTTTTAATTTGAACTACAGACCTTCTAACTATCAGACTATTAATATTCCTGATATCGTATAAAATTTTCAAGTCCCAAAGGTACAAATTTTGAATTGTGCATTCCGAGTCTTTCACTGTTTCAAGGCTCTTTCTTCATGGGCAACACAAAAACGAATATTTTGTTTTTTAAAATGTGTCGTTGTTTTTGTTAATAACAAGTGGTTAATTTGAAATATATTTTGTTTATGCGATTGTATTTATTTATTTTTCAAAAAGGGTCTCCTCAAGACATTTTTATACAGGACCCACTCAGGGCCAAGTCCAACAACTTTAAAAGAGAAATGCGAAAATATTTTGTGTTAATTTGAATAATTTATATCTTCTAAAATATATTGTATGTCCCACTGCAAATTAAATAAATACATTAATCGAAGATATTTCCACCTTTACTCTGTAAAAAAAAAATCCTACAAAAATCCTTCAAATTGTAATTGTAATAAAATTTCTTTTTCGACTTATTGACAGTGACAAGCACGCTTTTGTCTTGTAAAATAGCAGATCAGATCAAGAAAACAAAAATTGCCATATTTTCTGGAATTATTTATAAAAGAAAGATTAAAACATACTAAAAATAAAAATAAATAAATATGCAGATAATCTAAATTTTCGAAATTTGTGAAGAGACACCGATCTCAAAGATTCGAAATTCGAGCAACCCTAAAAACTCATAAATGCGAATTTTCATAAAAGTCCTTCTAGAGGAGTTGGGGCAGAGTGATACGCAAATAATATCTTGACAAACAAAAGTAATTTAAATTTCAGAAAATAATTAAAAGATGACATTTCACGAAAGATTGTTCGAGTGTAAGTGCGATCTGTCACTACAATCAGTTTTCTATGTTATTCAGAAACAAACCTCTTTAAATTAAACATATTTTGAGATGCTTATCCTTGGGATACAATACTACATACGTGCACAAAGGACTTTGATAAGATTATTTTTATGTTCATATTATTGTGTCATTATATCTAAGCTAATCTCAAAAATCAAAATAATATATTTTAACTTTTTCAGAAAATACATTTTATTTGAATGGTTTTTATATTTATTAATTTTTTTCTTTTCTTTTTAACAACTGATCATAAACCTTCTTCTAACAAATTTTCAGTTTAGAAAAGAGACTCAGGTATCAAGAGCCACTTATCAAGTAACAAATTCAAGTTCTAAAATACGGAAACTTATGAGAGCTTCTACATTCTCAGTAGCAGGCATCATTTGATACCAGTCTCAAATTATGCAACCTGGGAAAGTACAGCTGAATTCATAAAAGTTTATATATAATATTAATTCTACAGGAATAAAAATTAAGCTGAAAGCCGAATTTTAGAACGTTAATAAAGGTTTAAATCCAGTTTCATACTTCTAGATTGTTATTCAGATATGTCTTGCTTTGGTAGCCAACATCATGAAGATCTATACTTACGTTTTGATACCTGAGTCTCTGAATATAAATCTTGAATTTATTAAAATTCATAAATTATTTTAAAACTTTGTGTTTATTATTTGTTAAATATACTATATCTAAAATATAGGGATTATTATTTCAAATTAAAAAAATCGAGACTGTGCATAGGCACAAAATCGAATATTTAAGAAATTTAAAAGCAATATAATATTACCAGAATAAAATAAATACCTTTTGAGAAGAAAAATTTGATTTCTTGACAAAATACATATCCACTCTCCTTTCTGAATTCGAGCAAAACCCGAGAAAACGTATCCAAAATGTTTAAAAAGACCACAGCACGGCACGGAAGCATCAAGGCAGCAATGTAAAATATGACATCAAAGAATTTAAGGCCGTAGCTCCGCCACTTAAAGGCTACTACGGCTACAACATCGGCTGAACCAATTTATAAATATAAATTGGTTTGGCCGTGCTGCGGCCGAGGTACAGCCAGCGTTCATTTATTCGGGTGTATATAAAACTTTCCCATAATTTCTCAATTTTTATATTGCCTGATCAAAAACCGCATTACATTTCCTACAAATAACGAAAGATTAATGACATTTTTTTTATTTTCGAAATTGTTACAATATCTCATTTAAGTTCAACGTTGAATTTGATCAAACTCAAAAATTCCATTAAGCTCTCAACTTTTAAGCTTATAAATTGGATGTCACATTTTGTGGAGTGTAATTTAATCGGGTAGTCGTTCCGTTCCGGGAACAACCAACCAAAACAAGGCCCACCGCCCACTCGATCTAGGAAGTGTCACTTCGGGTCGCAGAGACCCGACCGCAATGCATACTGCAGCTGATGATAGGGGTAAAAACCTAGTCATTATGCTCCCTCCAGTGCCGTTAATGCACTTCTTATCAGTGCTTCTGGCTCCAAAACTTCCCCGCACCATAATTAATTCCGTTGACACGTAATTCCGCAAAGCTCGTAAATTTAATGCACGCAAAATGCATTATATATGAATGCGTTGCGCGATTGTAAGTATCTACGAAATATACGAGTTAGAAGTTTTCTTAAAGTGCACTGGTCTGAAAGATTGCGACTATTCATAAGGTTTTTTTGACTCGAAACTAACTTTTTATTTGCATATGAAATCCATGGTGTCTACTACTCTCAAAAAAATTATCCTTGGTAAATCCGTTGTTTTTGTGTGATTATTTTTATGTGTCGTAAATTAATAAGAATTCGTACAGGGTGTCCAATAGGAATGTGTGAAAACTAATGAGTCACTATTTTTAACAAATAGAGAGATCGGTAAAATATAAATACTTTTTAATAAAGGAAAGTCGTCATTTTCATTTCATGTCTATTATATTATAAAAAAATTAAATCTATTTAAAACAAACCATTAATTTAAGACTACTAAAAATGAATCATTCATGTTTACCAGGAAAGCTTTATAGAGAAAAGAAAAACAGAACAAAAATACACGAAATCGAATATCAGAAATTCACAAAACAGTCGATGAACAGACAACTGTTTTGTTTTATGAATTTTTGATATTCGATTTCGTGCAATTTTGTTTCACTTTTCCTTTTTCTATAAAGCAGTGATTACAAAGCTTCAATAAATAACAGACAGAACTGATCAGATACTCGAGTGGAGTGGAGAATCTCTTGCACAAAAAAAAAAATCAAATAAAAAGGAAATTACAGAAATTTAATATTTTACCTCAAAAAAAAAACAGAAATTTTATATAATGCCTGCGTATTTTATGCAATCCCTGCATTTCTTCGCCACAGATATTTGTAGTATGTATTTATGAACACAAGAGCGAATAAAACGTCCTACAATCTACATTTAAAAAGTATTTCGAATATAGATATGTCCTTTATTGCATTGGCATATGTCGTACGCCTAGTGATGTATTAACAAATTTGAACGAACTTTTCTTTATACACCTTTAAATAAACCAAAGTTCATATTGGGCATTTTAAACATCAAATCTTGAATCGAGGAGCATAGTAAAATCAATAATTTTAAAGTGAACTAATTATAGTAGACACATTTTTGAACTTTGATGATGTCTGCTTCTATTTTTAGTTTTTAATTTATGTTTAATTCCTAACTCATTTATTTTGTTCATCTTAAGCTCTTAATTGATTTTCTTTTTTTATGTTTGAAATCTGCGAAGTCTGTTATATTCGATAATTTAATTTTCATTAAGGATACTATGCTATAAAATTATTAACTTTGCACGTATATATACATTTTTTACTACTTTTTGACTCTTTTTTTAAAATTAATTTTTGGAATATTTTTACTTTATTTAAATCTTAGTGGTATGGTAGTATGTTATTGGATCGCATTAACTTCATAAACAAATAAATGATTCATTGTAATATGTTGTATAATTATTTCGATCGAAATGACAATGCTCGAAATTTAGTTCATACCTCTGGATTTTTGATTGCCAGAATTCAAGTCGCTTTTCATAATTAACCAAATCATGAGGTTTAAATTGGCTAGGCATCAGGCACACAATTCTAAGTTCAGCCTGGATATAACAGAGTAGACTGGAGCAGTCCAAACCGAACCAATCTAAGTCAGCAAAATCTCCATCATCCAGCAGTGAAGGTAGTTTCAAGATTAATTATGATTCCAACCCCCCTCACAGTCCCGCCGACGACAAGCAGTTCTGGTTTTAATGTGACGTTCCATTGAATGTGCTTTTGTGCATGTTCTAAATTAAATTTGCAATGCAAATAGACACGGACGGGACACGTCCAAGTTGTCCTTCTCTACCTAGCGAGCTCGTACTAATTGAGGACCTTCTCTGCTGCTAGCCGAGCATATATAGACTAGGTTGGCAGGCACGCAGCCGAAATTAGTCAGTTGGTCCGTCCTTAAAACTCAAAAACATGCAGATAAGCTCTAGCGCTTTTATAAAGGGAAATTTTATCCCATTTTTGACTGTTCGGGTCTGTTCAAACCCCCCACCGTTCGTCCTTGTTGTGTTTTTCCATCGTCCTTTTTCAAGTCCTTGTTGCGCAGTAATTTGTGGTCTAATTTGAATAAAACTTTCTACCATATTAGTTAATTTTAATTTTGTTGTTATTTTGACATGCACTATTTATTAGATGAAATTAAAGGCCCATGTTATTGCATATATATTTTTTTTAATCCTGGCGATTTGCAATAAATTTAAACAAAATTATGTATAAAATTAAATGTTGTTTTAATCAAATACAGAGACCACACTTTGTGGAAATGTTCATATCATCTCGGTTTCGTCTAATTAAGAACCAGATTCTAACTAGTTTTTATTATTGGCAAATTTTTAAGAAGCCAATAGTTTTGGAAATTTTATCATACTATTTTTGCCTGTTGTTTTGTATTAAATAAACATATATACTTCTAATTTGCTCAAAAGTTTATTTTAAGATAGTGTGTGGTTCGTTTCTGTTAAGGAATAATGTCACTAAAAGTCGAATCTTTTACGTTCAAGCATGCTTTTTTAAATATTCTTCTTCTTTCAAAAAATACTTTTGGAATATTAAGTACAATTTATAATTGAAAATGGAATAACAGCCAGTAATTTATAATCACATCAATCAATTCTATTGTTCTATCGTTTCAAAATCAAAAACTTTAGATCCAGAAGAAGTTTAGTGTAAAATGATTAAACTAATATAATTTTAAATTAAAATTGTCTTTTGAAACCTTCCGTAGAAATAGTGTTGAAGTGTTCAAAATCAACATACAATTTCTAAATAATTTATCTTAACCAAATCGAATGATTGGCTTTTACAGATCAAACTTTTCCTTGAATTGGCTTTTATTTATTTGTTGTATATTGTTGTTGTGCAATATTTACCCATATTTATAAATATTGTGATCCACCAATCAGAAACTAATTAACGTGTCTTATCTATACTATTAGGATCAAAAGCTTTTAAAGGTTTAATGAGTTTAGGAGATTAGATATACTGATTCAAAAAAAATCAGTTATGTTAACCCTAGAAAGACAATCGTGTTAATTGAGACTAAAGTAGAATTTTTTCTACATATGTAATGTATAAAATCAAAAGGTTAACAGAGAGAAAAATAGAATTTATATTTCCCACAAAAATAATTTGATCATTCCAATGCGTTTACATTTATCAATTTGAAGAAAAAAAGTTATTCAGCCAATTTAAAACTTAACCAAAGTGCTGTCAAACAGAATAAATCTATCAAAGAAAAAACCCCTTTTTGTCCTCGATAAAACCCGTTCATAAGAGGGAAGAAAATCCGAGTCAATTCATTTGCCCACAGGCAAAATAGGATTAAAACTGAGGAAAACACAAAAAATTAAATCAATTGGTTGGAGACCCATTCAAGGTTTAATATATTTATCTTACCAAAAAAAAAGAAAGAAAAGTAGTATAAAAAAAGAGCTCAGGATTGAGGAACTCCTTAAGGATGGGAGACACTTCGTTGAGTTTGTCCTCCCATTATCTAAAAAGGGAACGAGCTGGAGAATTTTTCAACGACTCAACTTTAATACGATTACTCCATTAGAGTGGTATTAGGTTACTGCTGGAGTCCTAGACCGATTTAGGGGAAAACCTCTGTTGTCGCACTTCAGGATTTTCATCCGCAGCCACTACTTATACATAGAAATGTATGGGGGTATGTATTTCGCCAGCCTCCACATCACCCAGAGCAGATATACTCGTAGTGGAGTGGCCTCTTTTTATCCATATCTTTTTCGGGGTCTCGTCCTTTCATTTTTTTCTTCCTCTTTTTTTCTAGCTATATCCTCGAGGATGAAGCTATGCACGGTAAATACAAAACTAATCCGCCTCTTTGAGGTAGTTCAACTTGGATTTTCCGCTTTAAATGCACCCAGTGGTACCAGCCCATCTCCAGCCCGTTTGACACAGTGGCGGCGCGATTCCTTGAGCTGTGCACTGGACAGACCTCCATATTCGAAGGGATTTATGTGATACGTGTAAAAGTTTTATGATCCCTTGAAACGTTTGCAATGGAAACAATTTCCGAGTTAAAAGCTCACTTTATGTCCTTATCGTCTGCACATTTTTAACATATTTATGCACTTAAGGCACGACGGCGAAGAGGAACGAATTTTTATTTCAGTCACTTCAAAAGGATCACACTTGAATGGAGATGCATTTAAATAAGGGATTGTGCTGATGATGGAAAATCAGTTGTGGTTTCCTAGAAAAGGGAGTCGACCACATAAATATGGGGATTCAACCAAATTATAGGGCACATTCAGATAAAAAAAAAAAAAAAGTAGGTTATTTTAGGGGTGAATCAACCCCAGATAGATTTCAAGAATTAGGTATTTTTCATTTCTGGGTACGAATTTATGAGTCCTTCTGAAATTTTCTAATTATGTTATTACGAGAATTGTTGTAAATATACTTAGAAGTCAACAAAATCAACTTAGAAATAAAACTTCAACCTTTTACGCGAGCAAGTTTCCCTCTAATATATGCGTAGAAAATGAATAATCGTTAGCAAATGGCTGATTTTGATTCTAATCGATAAATTATATTATTCTCAACATAACCATTTTTTTTTAATTTTGAAGAAGTGGAAAATAAACATTTACATATTAGGAGTGACATTTAAGGATTACTAATCGTTATTAATCTATGGGAAGTTAAAGTATTTATTATAAAAATTTCCAACTACATTCCAATAAAGCAACATTTGCGGGAAATGTTACTTTAATACTTGTTTGCTTGTGGAAATTTAAGGTGAACAAAATCTGTCGATTTCAACATATAAATACTGCTTTAGGAAAAACACAAGAATAACTTCTAACACCATGGATCTATTTTGATAATCGTAAACATAAAAAATTATAGTATATGGAAAAAGAGGCGTACCACTACGATCAACATCAACAACGACACCAAAGCGAAACATTAGTATTGCAGAACTTATGCTGTGTGTTTGGTGGGGTCAGAAGCGCATATTGTTTTTTGAGAGGTTAATATTAAAGTCGATCGTTACAAACAACAATTAATCGCATTAAATAAAGCATTGAAGGAAAAATGCTATGATGATGATATTTTTGCACGACAACGCTCGGTCACATGTTGTGAAATCGGTTAAAGAAGCGTTTGGCTGAGATTTTGCATTTCAACCCGCCGCCGTATTCATCGAACTAATTTCTAGACTACAACTTTCACTCTTATGAAGAGATCAGAAAAAGTGTCGAAAGTTGCCTTGCTTCGAAGGATATTCAATTTTTTCACCGCGAAAATACCCTGTTACCAGAAAGATGGTAAAAAGTTACAGCCAGTAATGGACGACACTTTAATTAAAATAAAATATATTTTTTTATTTAAAAACAATAATTATTTTAAGCGCTGCAAAAAGATTAAGGTACAATTTTGCCTTATTTTTGAAAGTTTTTGTATGACTCCGTCAAATAGCAGCAAAAACGTGTAAAAAGTAATTTTTCTTTTTTCAATTTTTTTAAGTATTGTTTGCATTCCTCTACTCAAAAATTAAAAAAAAAAACTTATAGTTATGTTCAGAGTAATATTATTTATCGATTAAAATCAAAATAACAATTTTAAATAATAGCTGGGTTTTTTCTTAACTTAAGCAATAAAACACTTTGTATTGAATGGAAGCTTACCAGAATAAAGATTTGAAATTTCTGGAAAAGTTCATCAAATTGCCATAATTTTATCCATGCGAAACTTCAAGTTTGGAACTGAATAATTTTTAGATTAATTTGTTACCAAAGAGTACTTATAAATTAATTTTAAAATATCCAATTGTAAATGCCAATCAACGAAGAAATATAAAAATCTTTCTTGAATCATTATATTATATTAAATCAAAAATTAAAATTTGTATTCACCCATTAAAAAATAATGAGATTTCTATTCTTTGCAAAAGAAATGGGTGCTTTTCTCTTCCATGCAAATAACAAATATATCTTCCTAAAAGAGCTAAAAAAGATAAAATTTCAAGCAACCGAAGAAAAAACGCTTCTCAAAAACAAGAAAAAAAAAGGTTCAAGTCTACAAAATCCTAAGCTAAGGACATAACAATCAAATTGGAATTTTGCTCCACAATTCAGAAAATATTCTCATCACTTTGGTAACATGTTCTGAAGAAGATGAAGAAAAAAATGCGGTTATATTAATCCCCTGGTGATGATATTTACCTTTAATGAATTGGTTGCTATGCGAGTTGTTTCAAGTTTATCTGACGGACAATTTTGCTAGATATAGACAATGTAAGCGTAGGTATCTTTATCCCTAAGTATAGAAGTTTTATTACATTTTCTACGGAGGACGAAAAATACAACTCAAAAACAAGTTCAAGAGCACCTCATAATTTTATATAATTGGGAATGGAGGCAGAGTTGAATAATATCCTCCTATACAATTCTAGCTCATTCAATAAATATTATTATTATTTCTTTGGATATAAAACTGAAAAATAAACATATTAACATATCAAATTTTATAAAGAGTTATCCTTATGTAATAAACCCACCCGGTAAAAAAGATCATCGCCACTATCCAAAGAAATGAAATGAAAATCTACAGAGAAAATTTTGAAAACAAATTGTAATATGCTTACCGAAATGAAATTCGTACCGACTTGAAATTCTTATCGTATTCTGTGATACGCCCCCAAGGTAAGATATATGTTTACTTACTTACTCTCGCCTAGTCAGGTTCTGAGCCCATATTTGGAAATTCTATTTGATTATAATTTATGGAAGTTGATATCGAGATGTTGGTCTTCGACGGTGGTGGATTAATAGAAAAGCATAACAAGCACGTGCTTGGAAGCTCTAATCTGCTGGGACCCCTATCCTATCGAAGCTTGATTTTTACTTTATTTTACTTTATAAAATTTCAATGAAATGATACGATATAAAATATATTACATACAGGTTTAGTTAATAGTATATAGGTACTATCTTTCATATTGCGTTCAAGTCGAAATGTTGGGAGAGTAAAATAATTCGGATGACTAATCATGGTGGCGGGATAATTGATATATAGTATATGGTATATTCAGGAGAGCTTATTTCACGAATAATAGTTTAAGAGCCGAAAAATTGGTTTTAATAATACAGTCTGTAAAAGTCAAAGTTAAAAAATAATAAAAAAGTGAAAAATATGCCTTTTTGGTGAGAGAAAAGATTAATTTCAACGTCAAAAAATTGAATATGCAATAGACTTGAATTTTGTCAAAGTTTTTGAAATATATTTATATCTTTTTTTCAATTGGTGATGTTAGCTGTAAATGCCATACTCTGAACACGCATTTTTGTTAAATACAAAGTTCAAACAATCTTTTCTTTAAAAATATCACGGACAAAAACTCAACTCGATATCTCGTACGTGCTGATACCAGTCACATTTATTTTTCACTCGAGAATTAATGCAACCGAAATCAAACTAACTCTTAGACTGTAATAGTAAAATGTAAAAAATTGCAATGCTAGTCAAATAAAGGGTATACAGGGAAAAAATCACGAAAAGTTTGAAATACATTAATTTCTCAAAATAATAATTTATTCTTCGATGATGACTTTATGTACGAAAACTAATTATCGAAAAATAAATTCCTAATTTAATAAATTAAATTCATTTCGAATAGTAGTTTATTTTGTTTTTTCCGTACATCTTTCAAATGTTTAGAGTAATTCCTAAGAATTAAATTCTCTCTCTCTATTCATCATATATGTGTAACTTCGTTGTACATCTTATAATTCTTTAATGAGAAAAATGTATAATTTTGATTTTAATTAACGCCTGCTGCCTTCTGAATCAAGTAGCCAAGCGCCCACAAAACTTCTGTGTCTGGGGCCTCCAAAATCTTAATCTGCCACTGGTCTGCGACAACACATGGAAAATCCTACACTACGCAGACTACGTATTACTTAGTACATATGTTGAAAATATTGAATTTATCTATATTATTTTGATAGAAAATTACGCGATCATGGATAATACTTGCCTCAATTCCCAATTTTTTGAGTAGCCATTGACATTTAAATTGGAAACAGTCTATTCATATTTTATTTAGTGTGTTGAGAATAATAAACAATGTTAAATTAAAGTATGTATAAAAATAAATGTACACTGCTCAATGCCACAGATCAAATCTACTTCAGTAAAATCAAAAGCAAACAACAAAGTCGAATCGTATAGGTCACTACTCCAAAAAGTAAGACAAGTAAAAGGAGCTCACCAGAACCGCAGGAAGGATTTATTTACTTGCCATTTCCTGGCCTTGTCATGTTTCCAATTCCATCAAGTGTTTTTACTTTCGCAAATCGTAAGACGAACTTATGACTAATAACAGACATTCTGCCCTCTGGTCAAATACGAACTGACTGGTGATATGTAGTGGGCATTGACACAAATTGAATTTGGTTGGAAAAAGCAAAAAAAAATATATATATATATTTCCACACGGAAATTAATGTTTGTGTCTCCTGTTTATCCAGAACGCCCAGGTAAAATTTCTGGAGCTCTTCTGAAATGGTCATTTTTCGAGAATATAAACGACTAAGGTTATATGATGCATAACCACCCTGTACAAGATTTACTTACAAATGGGAATTGCGGTGAAATATTTTGCAACATTTTGTAATATTTAGAGCTTCTATATTGATATTTCATATTTTGCAGGAATGGAATGATTACAAGCTAAAATGGAATCCGGACGACTATGGAGGTGTAGACACCCTGCATGTACCATCCGAACATATCTGGCTACCGGATATAGTGCTGTACAACAAGTAAGTGAAAAAGGACCGATTTGGGCCTATATCGGCTTCAGTCCACAATGCACACATTTTATTTGATTTGTTTCCGAAATGCGCTTAGCTTCCCGAATAGCCTAAAATCCACTTGCTCAATACCATTTCTAGGTTTCCGAGTCGTATGGAACATTATTTTGAGTTATTGGTATCTGTTCCTAATGTGCATATTTCTGGTGTTGTTTGGCCATTAATTCATGCTGGTTTGTTCAATAATAAATAAATTGCAGTGTCAAATAATAGCATTGGATTGGAAAAAGTATTATCAGCATTGTGATCGATTGACTATAACTTTAAGCAAGTTTAGTTGCTGTAGTAAATTAAATCGGAAATTAGGAAAGTGAAAAAAGAAAATTAATGTGAGAATAAATTCGAAATTAACATAAATATTTAAGATCTCTCAAAGAAAATACGAATTCTAGCAAAAATATATTATGAAGTACATACATATACATGAAATATAAGAGCAATTTGGAACTATTTATCTATATAACAAATGAATATAAGTATAGGAGCATTTCTATTAGTATAGTTTACTTAATAACTTCCATGCTGCGCAATAGTCACGCAATTTTTTTAAACTAAGATATAGCGACTTGGAGTGATCTGAAAATGAAAGTGTTAAAGATCATCGGAGGAATCGACCTGGCTCTACACGAGATCTCATAACTTTTTAAGAGTGAACGAGTTTCTAGACTATTCCTCCCATTGTTGCTTATATGTAATACACTATATACACAACTATCTATTCTATTCGATTGTATTCTATTCATTCTAGAACTATGAGCCCATTTTTACTTATAGAAAAGTTTGTTTTTTATTTCCTCATTATTTGTACGCTAAACCCCGTCTGCATACCAAATGTGAGCTTTCTAGAACTGCGGAAAGTTCATTAAAGGTCTTTGATGATCATGAGTGAGTGACCAAACCAATGAAATTTGTATATTAATTACATCTAAATTAGCAGAGCTATGAAAATAAAATTTACTATACTCCATAAGCTTGTTGACTACATGTTATCTTTGATTTGAATTTGAGATATCAAGTATCATAGTATCCAGACCGAAGTTATGAGGGTTCAAAAATACGTCGAATCACTTTGAGAAAAGGTACGATAGCGCCCTTTTTTGAAAGCTCGACTTTGCGGTTTGCCAAGATTTTCTTCCATATTTTAGATTTTCTTTACCACTCATTGTAGAAAAATATTTTTAATCTTAAGCTCGATATTTCATCTTTTGTTTTTAAAATCTTTTTTAATAAATAAAAGAGAAGACAAGAAAGTCATGTAAACAATGAGTTGAATACGATAGATCGCAACCTTAATTCTTGCAAATTTCGATTATAATAAATCTCATTGTTAAATTAATAATGAATTATTGCGCTTTGAATTTTCATGGATTATTGAGCTAAATTGTAGAAACACTACCTCAACTTCAAAGCCAAATATCTCGAGAAATATCGATGTTAACGATTTGGTATTCCAGAACTTTTTTGTAGGAAATTGAATTTCCTACAAGTTTGTCACTTACATTTTTTCTGTAGCTCTTGTTATTTACGAGATAGGGGCAAAAAAAGAGAATTTCATGACCCGTACTACCTCGCTGGTGGAAGTTAGGGTTACGCCGCAATGGACACTTTTGTAGAGCATTCAGATTTGAAGAAACCCTATCATTGACCAAGATTATACCATAAAATGCCTGTGAGCTGTAGATTTTGAAGAAAAAAAATCAAAGTTTATGTGTATTTGATACGGGAAATCTTTATACGCCTTGGTCGAGCACTTAATAATAATATTAAGGGCTCCAATTTTCAGTAGCTTTTAGAACAATTAGAATGATGTTATAATATTTTCTAAAATATATTATTAATTTTATTTTTCTAGACTTAATTAAGTTTCGAAAACATCTTTATAAGACTTTACAATTTTTTAAATTTTCAATATATTAAATTCTATCTGAGCAAATGAATGCTCAAAAAATCTCATTTGTGTATACAATATATTTGGGTTTTTAAAAAATATCGGGCCGAATATAGGCTATCGTTTCAATTTCAATGTTGAGTTCTGTCGAGAAATGTGATCGTTCTCACATGGATGTGCAGTATTCTACATTAGATACAAACTTAAATTGTCCACATTATGTAGATATATTGTATGAAATTGTCCCAGACAAGGTGATAGCCTCTTCATTTGAAACCTTGATATAAATAAGTCTGTCTAATCTAAGACCTGCAGAAAACTCATTCTTTCTTTTAGTCTTCATCTCAGGAGTGGCGCTTAAGGAGTTTTCACAACGAATCGATAAATTCACGGCTATTCAGGCATCGAGAAAAAAGCGAGCCCAAGTGGCTTTTAAATGTGTAGGAAATTTATATGCAAGAAATGTGCAAGAAGTCTTAACCAGAACCCTAATGCGACTTTTATTTGTACCAATTTCGCTTGAAATTGCTTCTATATCCCGACCTCTCCGCTGGTCCAGAGCGAAGAAAGCAAATGTTATTCTCAAACAAAAACTTTGAACGTCTGTCTGTATTTGTCTAGTACTTGACTGGAATCTCAAAAGAAAGCGAGGGCTCTACTCAGCTTCCAGAATATACATTTCTTTACGTAATCGTCTGGGTGGTATATTCGTATAAAAAAAAACACAGAAACAAAATAAATAAACAAAAAAAAATAAATAAATACATATAGAAACGTTGAAATGAAGTCACCAAGGCGCCAAATGCGATCCTTTTGACGCAAGTTTTGAAGCATTTATTGCCTATATGGAGGGGAGCTGCCATGTCTGTGTATATATAGGGTCAAAAGTGGCTTCACTAAATACCTAATCTATGGGCAGTTTACTGTCTGATGTGTACACTGAAAATGTTAGAGTAGAAATAGCATTTTACTTGAGATTGAATTAATGGTGCGAAAGCAAATAAAAATCGTCGACAAGATAAAAAGTCTTTTTTTGTATTTTCTCCCTTTACTCTCTCCCTCTGCTCGACCATTCAGATGAGCAGCGGGGAGCAGAAGGAAGGACGTCGTCTATTTGATTTGAGGAATAAAACTGCTTGGCCCTCGGGAGGAGAGATGGATAACCCAGTTGTCGTTTCGTTTCTTAACTGATTTCTGGTTCCGGATTTAGTGGTATCCGGTCTTGCTATAATCGGCACATCAACAAATCCACCCCCTCAAAACAAAAGGAGATTTTTCTTTTTCTTGAGATGATAATCAATGGAAATTAACTTCTTTGGTTTAAGTAAAGTGAAGCCCTGGGGGGAGATGATTTCGCTTCCATCTAAACAATAGAATTCTTCTATTTCGGGGATTTTGTTGGGTCTAAGCAACACTCGTTTTGGGATTAATTACGTAAAGAGGACAACAAGAAAATACCTCGATTTATTTGGATAAGAAGATACAGGAATAGATATTGGTTGTCACATATTTTTCAGAAACTTCAACCGATTTACCATCTCTGGTTCATTATATCCCTAATGCACACAGTGCTTAAGAATAGCTTCTGTAAACAAATATAAGTTCCCTATTGCCTTAATCATGATGAATCTATAATAAAAAGAACATCATAGATATTCATTATCAGAAAACAGTTCAATAAAATTGCTGCAAACTGTATCAGAGTTTCCTTATCGATCTAGTATTATAGCACTATTAAATTTTATTGTTTGTTTTTTTTTAGGAACGAAAATAATGTATCAGATTTTACAAACACAAACTTTCACTATACTAATTACGACATTGTATTTATTATAGTATTTTTTTTTTTTTTCATTCTTCCAAGTTACTTTGTCTTACAACAATCCTTAGATAATAAGGCGTATTCCAAGATCCTTTCAGTGAATTCGACCCAAATCCAAATATCCTAAACACACATGTAGGTACTCAATTTAGTGCAAACTCGTAAATTTTAAAACTTCAACAGCCACATTACATCACGTATTTTGAATTTCAACTTATTAAAGCAGATTTAAATTAAGCAACCATTAAAATCTCATGTGTAATTAATTGTACAAGGCCTTTGACAGGATTAATCATATTCTTTCTTATAAACTTTCCGTCCTTGGTTTACCGCATGTTGTATTGATTGGATCTCCTCGTATTTGTCTGACCGTACTTAAAGTGTTCCTTTCCGTTAAGTCCTTTCTGATTTTATTAAAACACATCTGGTGTACCACAGGGTAGCCATCTTGGTCTACTATTATTCATAATTTACATCAACAATTTATCCTTTATTCCTAGAAATTCGATAATTCTTTGCTATGTGTTCTATTAAACTCCTTCCGCTAAATGTTAGTATGTGTACTTATTTGGGTGCTTTTTTTTTCGCGACTATTTTTTTTTTTCAGTCCCACCTCGAAATTTTGTGGCTAATACCTAAACAAACATTCCCTGAAAATTGGAGCCCTTAAAAATAATATTTAGTACTAGACCAAGACGCATAAAGATTTCCCATATAAAATACACGTGAACTTTGATTATTTTTCTTCAAATCTCTACAACTCAGAGGCATTTTATGGCACAATCTTGGGCAATGGTAGGGTTTCTTCAGAATTGAATGCTCTACAAAAGTGTCCATTGCGGTGTAACCCTAACTCCCACCAGCGAGGTAGAACGGGTCATTGACCCCAATTTTTCCACAAAATTCTCGCTTTTTGCCCCTATCTCGTAAACAACAAGAGCTACTGAAAAAGTGAATATGACAAACTTGTAGCAAATTCAATTTCCTCCAAAAAGTTCTTGAACACCAAATCGCTAACGTCAATATTTCTTGAGATATTGGGTTTTGAAGTTGAAGTAGTGTTTCTACAATTTAGCTCAATAATCCATGACAATTCCACAGAAACGGTCGGCTACTAACCTCCACCGAAGACCAAATAAACAGATGGAGAGAGCACTTCAGCGAGATCAATGGTAGTCAGCCACAGATCACAGATAACAATAACAACCCCGTCAGCATCAATCACAGCTCCACTAGCAGTAGAAGCAATGACCAACCCCCCTCAACAGCGGAGATCATTGAAGCCATAGCCAAGCTTAAGAACAACAAAGCAGAAGGAATCGATGGTATACCGGCGGAACTCTACAAAGCAACACCAGAGGTCACAGCAGAGTTCATGAAGCCAATCTTAGATCAAATCTGGAGCTCAGAATCCATCACGCAAGAATGGAAGAAGGGAATCATAGTTAAACTCCCAAAGAAAGGTGACTTAACAGAATGTTGCAACTGGCGGGGGATAACCATACTGAATGCTGTGACTAAAACCCTGGCACTAATAATTCTCTCGAGGATAGAAGGACAAATTGAAGCACAAATGCGCGAAGAGCAAGCGGGATTTAGAAGAAACCGCGGGTGCATAGACCAATCGAACACCCTGCGAATAATTGTAGAACAATCGGCGGAATGGAATGCTCCTCTACTCATCACCTTCGTTGATTTCGAAAGAGCATTCGACACAATACATCGCACCGCAATATGGTCGGCACTGGCCCACAAAGGAATCCCAAGCAAACTGATACAAGTTATCAAAGCACTCTATAACGACGCCGAAACAGCCATCCTACACAATGGAAAACTAAGCGACCCAATACAAATAGAACGCGGAGTCAAACAGGGCTGCCCCCTCTCCCCCCTACTCTTCAACATAGTCCTAGATGATGTCATGAAGAGAGTCACAACAACACCACGAGGTATAAAGTGGGTGCATGACACACACCTAGAAGACCTAGACTACGCAGACGACATTGCACTGCTGTCGCACACCTACGAAGACATGCAATCCAAGCTAGAAAGTCTAGTACAGCAAGCAAGACAAGTAGGACTAAGAATCAATGTGAGGAAAACAAAGAGCATGCGACTAAACATCACCAACACCAACCAGCTAATTGTAGACAACGAATTAGTAGAGGACGTTACATCGTTCAAATACCTGGGGAGCATCATCTCTACCACTGGAGGGGCAGAAGAAGATATAACAAACAGATTAAGAGAAGCTAGAATGGCTTTCGGAAGGCTAGGGGCTGTATGGAGGTCCGCCCACCTATCTAGAGGCACCAAGCTCCGAATATTCAACTCGTGCATCAAGCCAATACTACTATATGGAAGCGAAACCTGGCTAACAAAGAAGAACGCGATGAACAAACTGCAGGTCTTCATAAACAAATGCCTAAGGGTCATATGCAAGATATTCTGGCCGAGAAGAATACTCAACACCAGCCTGTGGGAAATCACCAACCAAGAACCCATAACAACACAAATTAAGAGAAGAAGGTGGAAATGGATTGGCCACGCACTAAGAAAACCAGAACAAGCAATAGCAAGGCAAGCGCTAGAATGGGACACAAGCGGCATACGAAGAAGGGGACGCCCCAGAATAACATGGAAACGCACGATCAAGAAAGAGATCGAGAACAGCAGTAAAACTTGGGAAGAAATAAAAGACACAGCCCTAAACAGGAACGAATGGAGAGGCTTAGTAGACGCCCTATGCTCCCAAACGGGAGTAAATCAGGACTAAAAAAAAAAAAAAAAAACATTCACACATATGGTATACCTACCAAAAATATTACCATCCTTTCCCGCAATGCAGATTTATTAGCAGTCGTTTCCATGAAATGGACGATCTTTTAGCCAGACGCTTTTAAAAAAGCCAAAAACACTTCCTGGCATCTATTCACCCTGTATTTGTTTCTTTTTTTTAGGTTAGGACTTTGTCGCAAACTCTGAAAAAAATTTCCCCAGATGTAATCTTTCGTCCTGGTCCTGTCCGCCTTTAGCACTCTATATACGGCAAAAGTTCCATGTACATTCACCGAAAAATAGGAGAAAAAATCAAGCCAAGTGAAACTATTCGAAAATTCTCTGATGGCCTTGCTGGGAAAAATGCTTCCAGGACCTGATAATTCCTAAAAACTTCAGTCCAACTCATATCCATCCCCGTACTTTTCCATGCTGGCGAACTTGCTTCAAAGGGCTATTTTTCCAAAGGCTAAGGCGCGGGGTGTGTTCGTTAGATCATTCGTGTTTTCAGTCAGCGCCGCAGATTGAGGCCAACTATGTATATACATATACATAAATATATATAGTGTATGTAGTGTTCATGTACCGCTCCGCACCATCCCTTGGTACTACTGTCGTCGTCATCGTTGTCGTGATGACAGAACATGAACCTTTCTGAATCCGAGACGATAGCAATAAATTTCAGTGGCTGTTTGATTTGAAAACTTTCGTTACAGTCAAACTATCCAGGCTGAGTGCAACATGCAGTCCGAACTAAGCCAAACTAGAAAAAGCATAAATGCAGGGATGGTGAAAGAGGACAGGGGTGGGAATTGTGTCCCACATGTAAGCCGCGCTCCCGACCCAAATTGGGTGGCGATGAGGAACAACTATTGAATCAATAAAAGAGTTGCAGTTGCAATCGCAAGGGCGGCGGATCCGAGGGGGGACTCGACTGATTGCAGCTTTAGATCTGTTCCAGTCTGACCCGTCATCCCGATGTCCTTCCTTTTAGTGCCCCCAAACAGAATGGGGATATTCGTCGGGACACATCCATGCGGCAGAGTGACTGACTTCTTCGACCAGGGGCGGCGTGGTGGCGAGGAAGATCACACAAATCGAATCAGCACGGTCTCTGACTATGTAACGTGAATTTCCGTTGAGCTTTCCTGTTCGGGGAATTTTTCACCATACTACGGGTAAACCCTTAGCAAACCTTCTTTTTGTAAAACCATAAATTGAAGGCGAATGTTTTTTTTTCTTGCTCCCCATCCTGATATTGGTTACAGAAAATGCATCGAGACATAAGAACGTGAATGAATCCCCATTTTCTATTGATATGGATAAATTCAATATTTTCTTGGAACCCTTAGGAAAATTCAATTCAAATCATGAAACAGTTTCAACTCGACATTTTTGCGAGGGGTTTTCGCATGGGACTTCTCTTAGCAATTTTCTAATGAAACATACAGCATTGCTGCATGACTTACTCTTTCTACAGGAATGTTTTTCAGTAAAACTATTCTTTGGTCCATATCTTTCTAGAATTTATGGAATTTTTCCACACCAAAGAGGCTATTGTTCACTGTCAACTGTATGAACTGACCTGAACCATAACGCTATAAATTTGGTATAGGTTGTTATAATTTGAGTTTGCTGCGTTCATTTCCTTTTTTTTTTTGTAATTTTATCTGTTTCTTATAAAGAAAATTAAAGGACTGCGATATTCCGCCGTAGTAAGTGGACTTAGGTAAAAGCGTCATAACAAACAATGTGTGCGTAAATCTATTTTATTCTATTTCAAAAATAATCATTAAATTAAAGCTGAATGCTGTACCTACAGTATCAGATCGGATTACTTATAATACAATCATAACAACATATAAACGAAATGATAAAGATAAATTCAACCTCGGCTTCGGAGAACGAATCTTCAAAACCTACGTTAAACATTCTCAATACCAATTATATTATGCTCTTAAAAAGGAAATCAGAAAAACTCTTTAACATTAGCCTTATTAATGATATCGTCAAGATGGTCCTCAAAAGAAAACCTAGAGTTTAGTGTAATTCCTAAGTCTCTGACTTTGTCAAGCGTGTAGTGGGTAGCAATGAAAGAATTCTATACATATGTAAAAAAAACAAAAACAGATAAACAAAATCCTAAAAACCATAAATCATGACTAGATGTTGTATTAAACGGCATAAGAAAAATAATTACATTAAAAAAAGGAACTGGGTACGATTAACCTAAAGCTAAGCTTAAATCTCGTTTGTTTTTTTAAATCATGCAGGTTTATAATTTATATTTATAATTCATATATAATATATAATTTGACATATACGCAGCCTGAAAATCCCTCTTGTTGAAATCTCAATCATTATATAAATGAAATGAAATAAAATATCTAATTTGCGAGCACGACATTCTACCTAAGAATTCTTGAAATAAACGAATTTAAGGCAGAATTTCTTATTCGATTTATCGACGGTGACAAGCAGCCATTTGTCCTGCTAAATGACAGATTGAAGTATTTAACGTAGAATTTTCTTCCATTTTGCTTATATTAAGGATTTTTGCAGAATTATTTCAATAGAAAGGATGGGAACATTCTTAATTTAAGGATTTTCTACGATTTCCACCTACACTTTGAAGGAATATACAGAAAATCAGTCGCGTAAAAGCGTAAAAGAATTTCATTAATTGCGACATTTTTATCCATAATAACGAAATCTTTTGCTAATGCCAAATTTTATTTTTAGGGATTTAATTTTCTTTCCGTTTTTTGCGATGCGGGATTTCTTTATTACAAAATTTAATTTGTGTTATTCGTATCATTGCAAAACCATCTCTAGACTTAGCAGTAACCAAAACTCCTTCCGATCCTACTAATGTTATAAAATTGTTATGTTTGTCTGTTCTATGCTTTTGAATAAATTTACAATACGGTTACTTGTCTGATTACGATAAAACTTTGTATTAACTTTCATTGAGACTTGAAACAAATGATATTTTTTATCAGAAAGCAATAGTTTTCGAGAAATTTAACTTTAAATACCCAATTCCAAATTTTTAAATATTTACACCAAATTTTCAATCGTACGTTACATACATAAATACTATAATATATATAATAAAGTCAGACATCTGCTATAAAAACCTTCAAAAAAAAAAAAACATAACTTTAAAAATATCTTATCTGAAGTTTGTAAGAAAATCCAGGCAAATATTCCGTCAAACAAAAATTTTGTTATAAATTGCACTTTAATTTCAAGGCAAGGAAATTTAGTTTCTACGAAATTCTAAATTTCGTTCACAAAGTATAAAAATCGAAATTCTAAATTCGTTTATAACTATACATTACATTAAATCTCTTATATATAAAAATTTCAACAAATAAGTCATACAAAAAATAATATAATTTTTATTTAAAATTGCACTCAAAGATTGTGCTCGTGTAGCTGCTGGAAAAAGTCCATATTCCACTGCAAAATCCCTCCTAAGTGCACACAGTAAAATGCATTAAATCTTTAGAATATTTTATGAAAATTGCAAAATTCGTTCACAATTTTCCCTCTTCTTCTTTTATTTCAGCGCTGATGGAAATTATGAAGTGACAATAATGACAAAAGCAATTTTGCACCATACGGGTAAAGTGGTATGGAAACCTCCTGCCATTTATAAGTCATTTTGTGAAATTGACGTCGAATATTTTCCATTCGATGAACAGACGTGTTTTATGAAATTTGGGTCCTGGACGTATGATGGATACATGGTAAGTACTTATAGTAGGATCAATAGTTTTTATTTATAGTCATAATCCCGAAACTTGCATCCTTTAATCCATCACTTTGTTATATGCCCTATATAGATCTAGGTACACAGGATTTAAATCAGAGTGGAGATTTGTGTATAGAAAGATGCACACGGATTGAATTAAAATCGACTGAATCCTTTTCAGTGCAATGAATTTTATTTGCTGAGTAGAGTTATTATGCAATTCTTGTGAAATTCGATTTCAATTTGGATATTTACTCATTCACGTTTTGAAGTGTTGATTTGTGAATAAAAGAGTAAAGGATGAATTTTTTTTTTTTTTTTTTTTAACTTTAATTCACCTTTTTATCCTCTGAGTTGATTAAATTCTCATGCGAAAACTACACCAAAAGGCTCTTAAACTTTCGATCCTGATGCTTCCCCTGTATTTTATCTATTTCGGAAGTCACTCCATCACCCAGTTTCTATTGGGTAAAAAGGAGAAATTTCTTCTACTGAAAGTCAACATATTCTACCAGGGGTATCGCAGGAAAGATAATTCATGAAATCTCTCGTTATCGAAAGACTGATATACCATTCCCCTCGCGTACATTTTAAGAGGAAGAATAACAAAAAGTCGTCGAGAAACAATTCCACCGATGAAAAGTCATCGAAATTGATTTACTGTCGCATTAAATATAAACCGAAGGGAGACGAACGAGATAGATGTCTCTATATAAAGTCTTCCGTAGAGGGAATCGTTGTCCTACTGAATTTATATTGTGCTTCCCAGGCTCTATAAGTCTTGGCAATACAAAAATCCCAGCACGTTCCAATATTTCTTGTTTTTCAGTTCATTTTATCCTCAGTTTTCTAGATTTCTAGTTTGTATGTATGGTATGTATTTTCTGTTTTTCTTTTTTTTTACTCTAGTTAGTCTCGTTCGCTCTATGACTTATTGCCCCACAAAACGTAAATCTTTTCGTCCTGTGACAAATTGACAAGATACAAAGTGCCTACTCTCAAGGGATGGTATGTTGCGTCAATAAATCAATGAAAAGAAACCTTCTGTACTATACGTTTCACCTCTCTGGACGATTGTGGACATCATCCCCCATAGAATCTAGACTCAAGACTCCAGAAAGAATGAACAGAAGGTGTATTGCATCCCCGAAAAGAGTTTCTTTTTTTGGAACTCAATCTTTGCGCTGAAATGCCCCATAGATAGCATATCTATCTCTGGTCTAGATATATATCTAAGGTGAGCACTTACAAAACCTGGAGGAGGGGCTCAACAAGTGGCTGTAACTCTATAAAAATAAATCGGTGGGAACAACCCAACCGTCGAAAACAGATATAGTTCCTCCCTTTTGTATACTATTCATCCTCCCCTCTATATGTTCAAGGAAATCATCCCCTCCCGCCCTGGGCTAATAGCGCTGAGAAATTGTTTTTATTTATTTCCAGAGATTCTTATCCTGTTTCACCCAAGAATTACTAAAAAAAAAAAAAAAACCGAAAAACTTTTTCTCCTCCTCGTCTTCTACACTCAATTTCAGGTTGACCTGAGACACCTCCAGCAGACTGCTGATTCAGACGACATAGATGTTGGTATCGATCTTCAGGACTACTATATATCAGTGGAATGGGATATAATGAAAGTTCCAGCTGTGCGAAATGAGAAATTTTATAGTTGTTGTGAAGAACCATACCTGGATATTGTTTTCAATTTGACGCTTAGACGTAAAACACTTTTTTATACAGTTAATTTAATAATTCCGTGTGTTGGTATATCATTTTTATCAGTGTTAGTTTTCTATTTGCCAAGTGATTCAGGTGAAAAGATTTCATTGTGTATTAGCATTTTACTATCGTTGACTGTGTTTTTTCTACTGCTCGCTGAAATTATACCGCCAACATCTTTAACAGTACCATTACTCGGGAAATACCTTTTATTTACAATGATGCTAGTCACACTGTCTGTAGTTGTTACAATTGTTGTACTGAATGTAAATTTTAGGTAAGTAAAATTTAAATTTTTATAAATTTTAATTCATCAGTCAATTAAATCATCAATTTATCAGGATGAATATTATTTAAGATAATTTGTATTTTTTGAGACCATCTATTTCCGCCCCGCTTAAAGCCACCAAATTTTGAACTTAACTTTTACTGAATCGGAGTGCAAGCTTTTAATTTTTACAATTGTCTGTATCTTTAATGGAATTAACCCTTTGAAGCACTGCGGGTCATCCAGAAACCCATAAACATCCTGTTGAGTTATTATTATTTATCAGCAATATAGGATCGATTTCGTAAATAATTATAATTATTTATGAAATATTGAAGTAATTATTTATAATAAACAATAAATAACAAAATACATAATTTTTTTTTAGAATAAATTCATAACGAGATCAAAGATTAGATGTATTCATCTAGGAACTAATTTAAAAACAAAATTAATTTTTGTCCTTCATATTGGGTCCGCCTTTTTGATTTTTAAAAACTGATAATAAAGTCGCAATTAGCGACCTCGAATACCCCTATATACTATTTATCAAAGACATTAAATTTTTTTCAACATTTTTGTCTGCCATTTTGAATTTTCAAAATCTAATAATAAATTCGTAATCAGCGACATGAAATACTTCTGTGTAACAATTTTCATAAAAGTTCGATGTCTAGAAAAATATGTGCTTCAAAGAGTTAATAGTTAAGGAAAATTTAAAAACTAAAAATTGTTTATTTACACTAAAATTTCAGCTCCTTGAAATTTGTTGTTATTCTCTCGTTAAAGCTGAAAGATTAATTTTTTTGGACATTGCGGTTATATATATATCAAAGAAAAATAGTATCTGATATTAAGAGCTTACAGTCATGTGGCAAACCAACCAAAAATGGTGACTTTTTGAAATTGTCTTTTTGTTCAAATTCCGAACTTTTTCCAGTATTATTATTAGATTAATATATACTATATTTTGAAATTTGGCAAAGTTTTACATCTTATTAACCAACATATCTTGCACTAGTTAACACTTTAAATATTCATATAAGAATTAAAGAAGAGGCAAAGAGGAGGTATTCGAATTCGAATTTAATTATTTATATCATGTGGGACATAATTTAAAAGAGCTGGTTATGTAAAATACAACAACATATTTTTGTTATAATTTTAAATAATATATTTAAAAAGATATTAGAAAAAATATGCGAAATTAGAGCACTTCCTCGACATATTTCCGAAATTACTAGACCTAAAATTTTAACAAAATCAGGGAATATAACGTCTTAGTTGAAGTTTATGAGAAGATTATAATGAAAATCCTAGGTCTTGTCTCTCTACGCATAATTCAAACTCGCACTTGGCCGATTTTTTGTAGGCATCCAAAGTAACAAATGCAATGAAGAGTTTTTTTTTGTTCAGTCTCTGCATATTTATATAAAAATAAGTATGCAAAATTTTCAAGTTAAGTATATCAGTAGTTTTAGAGTAATCGTGGTCAACGATTTGAAAAATTCATTTTTAACAAATAAAACTCGATTAAAGTTACGCTTAGTACCTACATTTAAATGCTTATAATGCTTATAATGCTTATAATGCTTATAATACAAAGAATTATAATTCGGCAGTTTTACTCAGTTTAAAATAAAATTGTATTTAAAATGTTGAGATATTGTAATATATGAAAATTAAAATTACCAAAATTACTAAATATAGCCCCAACAGCTTTCAGTATTTCTGTTTATCAAGAAACATATACTTGAAATTTAAATTACATGGAAAATGCCAAACAAAATAAATATGCCTCCTACATATTTAGAGAGAGAAGTTTAGAATTCCTAGAATTTTAATTACTTAAAGCCTATAGCCATTAAAAATTAAAAAAACATACGAAGGATAATACTTCATAATGTCATGCTTCTTAAGATATTAGAGCTTAAAGCTATATATTTTATTTTATATATATTTTTAAATGAATTATTTTTATCCAGTGCCTCTAGGAATTTGTTATCAAAATAAAACTCAAAGATCCATTAAGCTTCATTGAAAAAATTCTTCAGAAAATGTCATGCTAATCTAGTAAAGAAAATCGTTGATTTTCAGCCTACTAATATGTTTAGATGATTTATTTATATCAATTTAGACAATTATTCTTCTAAAAATTATTAGACGTATCTGCTATCTCATTATATAGTAGAAGAAAAAATTAAATAATACTTTTCTCAGCGAACGGTTGGCCTAAAATCAATTAAATGCTTATATACTCATTTATTTTCTAAAATGTATTTATATGTGGGTAATATTTTGACTATTGAATTAACAATAACATTTTACAAAACAGGTTTTACAATCATCTATTATAAATAAGAATTACAAAATATCAAGTAAATTTTTAAACAATTTATCTAAAGATTAATCATCAATTTGTGTTTAGATAAAATTCACAATTTTAATTTTTCTTTGTTCAAAATATTCACCAAAATATTAAATCCCAATAAGTAAATATAATAAAAGGTATGATAGGCAAAATGCTCAAATCTCGAACAGTGCACATCATGAATTTTGACCCAATTCTCGAATGAGTTTTAATTCCAATTTCGAAAACACCAAGCAGGGTGCTAATTATCATATAAAGTTTTCAAAATATTAATTTTTACCACCCGTTATTTCGATTTCATCCCAACTTTTAATTCAGCAATTACAGAAGGTTTTTGCAAACAAATTTATAAAATTTTGTTGGGAGCAAGAATGATTAAGTTCAATCTCAGAGGTGTAGTCAAAACTATAAATCTGATATCAATTAAATTTTCTGAAAAAAAAAAAATTTAGTTGGACAATAAAATTTAATGCTGCGGTACATCAGGTTTGCCGGCTGCGAAGAAAACCCTAGAAATAAGCACTGTATTCAATCTGAGGCTCCTATAACCTATAACGTTTTATGGGCACGATAAATTATGAAATTCTATCGCTGAGAAAGTATACGTTATCGCTAGTAATTTCAGGAATTTTCATGACACATTTAATCGGTAAATACAGATTTCGTGCTATCCCTGCACATAAAAATATTAATAACTATGGAAGTAGTAAAATGAAGAGAGGTAAAGATAATATCCACAAATATTCTTCAATAATAACAATAGTGACCATTTTTAAAGAAGCTTACATTTATAGTATATATAATTTTAAAAAAACGTACCTAAAACCACAAAAATTAAATTACATCATTATATAAGAATATGTATGAAATGAATAGTCTAAAGTGTAAAACAATATTTCTACCGAAAATTTTTGAAATCAAAAAACCACACCTTAGAGATTTGTCTCTCTTATTTGATGATTTCATAATGAATGCCCCCAATTTTGCATTTCACCTTAAAACTCTAGGTTCACATTGGTCATTGTCATAAACACAACATAGTGCTACACTAGAAACTCCCATGATAATTTTCCTGAAAACTTCATTAGTAGAAGAGTATTCGAATGGAGCAAAGCCCACATTGCATCTGTTGTATTCCCTAGAAGTTTTAATTCAAAAACTTTGCATAGTTTGTTTCAGTGCAATAAACAAGAGAAATACAGCAGATAGCAAACAAATTCCCTTTTTCTCCCGCCCCATTTCTAGTCTACTGCGGTTAAGCAATAAATTTTACTTAAAACAAATACACTAAAGCAACAAAACAGAAAATAAGACAAATAAAGGCAGCCTTTCCTGAAGAAAATATTTTGAGGACAAATTATATAAACAAGAGTGAACAAAAATGACTTTTTCCAGGTCACCGGTAACGCACAAGATGTCTCCCTGGGTGCAACGGGTATTTATACACATTTTACCAAAACTCCTATGTATTGAACGACCACAGAAGGATGATTCTGAAGAGGAAGAGCAACCACCTGAAGTGCTAACAGATGTGTTTCACGTACCGCCGGACGTGGACAAATTTGTAAATTACGACACTAAGCGGTTTAGTGGCGATTATGGTATTCCTGGTAAGTCCAACTGAACCCTTAACTCCAACCCTTATGCGGTTGATGGAATGCATGACTTTACACAAAATTATGTATATAAAAGAGCATATATCGTCCCAAAACTACTATTTCCTATTCTAGATCCAGAGTATACATAAGAAACGTCTATTCATAACATCAAAAACAAGTCATTTTCTTAAATGGTAACTTTTCCATTTTTCTCAATTGAAATTCTAAAGGCTAAATACCAAGAGAATATCCAGTTCAATGGACAGCGAAGATTAATAGAGTTTTATTGAATTATTGCCGGAAAGTTTATATGAAAATTAGGAAAGTTATACTGAAGTTGGTCCGGAATGTTTTTACATTCGACATTTTATACATCCTGAATTTAGTAGCTCACGCGGTCAAAATGATGGCCAAAGTGAAATTCCATTCCATTCAAAATTTCCATTAAAATAGTTTTAGTTTCCGATTTTCGATTTGTTCGACTAATTATATAATTGGAAATCAAGAACTTGTTATCCATCTTCCGGGCATTATCATATTATTGATCATTAAATGAATTATGACCATTGTGGAATGTGATGGAATACTTTTGATGGATTGCCCACTGCAGTGGGATATTCTATTGAATATTAATCGATAACTATTATGAGCAATGTAGGTACAAGGAGTTTTAATTGTTTGAATTGTTCACAGGGTTTAATCCCCTGAGCACAATGTCTGTTTTATAACAATACCTTACGGAGAACTTTAATTTTCAAGATCTTTCAATTTAGATCAAATGGTGCTGACATTGATTTTTATTATATAATAATTAATGATTTATTAAAAAATATTATATTGTTTATTTTTAACCATTGTTCATTTAAAAACTTTTAATTCTTATTTGAATCTATTAGGCTCCGTTCACTATTTGAGACTAAACTAAATACTTATGGTCTCTTCTCTGTTTCTGTTGTTGCTCTGTTATAGGCTTTTAACTTTTGAGCCGTTTGACCTCGAAAACTAAAATTAAAAACCCGAATACATATACATATATGTATGTATAAAAAATAAAAACTTAGGTACGAACTTCTTAGTTACTAAATGGAGTATGAAATATAAATTATAATAAACCCATTAAATGGAGAGTTAGTAACTTAAAAAGCCCAAATATAGAAATACATATGTATAGTACATAAGTATATTTTTTAGGAAAAACTTTTCTTAACAATAAAAATTAATAAATTAGTTTCGTAAGCTTCCGAATTTGAATTGTATCTCAAAAAATTCTTGCAGTGAAAAAAAAAACTGAATTTTAACTAATTACATATGGAATGGTAGTCAAAAAATGAATATGTTTACAAGTCTAGTCCGCAAAAGAACTTGAAAATATGTTGTACATTCACTATATCTAATAAAAACAAATTCGCCGAAATCACATACATACATTTATATAAGAAGTTATTTTCAAATATTTCCAATATCTTCTCTTACTTAAAGTTTAAATCAGACTTATTTATAATTCCCTAATTCAATTGTTTCAGCATTTGTAGAAATCATGAATTTGCTTAATAATTTCTACTAAATATTATAGATTACATTGATGGGTAGATAATTTTGCGTGTATGAATTAATCACATTACTTTATAATTAACATACGCTTGTAATGAAATTTTAATTACAAAAAACGAATGTATGATAAATGAATATATGATGTATCAAGCAAAAACAATTTCCTTGACACTGCATTTTAAAATACATACGCACTGTTTTTATACGCTATTCATTTATTGATAGACAACATTAAATTTAAAGTTATGCCTTAAACTTTCATGCACAACTGATGAAGTTTTATTTTTAAAATGAAAAACAACTGCACGTTGTGTGAAATAGGGAGGTGTGTGCAAATATATTGTAATTCATTCATGATTTATCGAAGGTGGTAATTTAATTATGTAAATACACGCGTTCAGATTTAATACAACTTTCAGAGACAAATGAAAACAGGAAAAATGTAGTTCGTTCGTTAACAGACACAATATTAAAAATATTACGAGGTATGCTGTTCTTAATATATCAAATTTTGTGAGCTGTAAAATCACGGATACTAATTGAACCTGAAACCTGTAAAATTCTTATAAACGCTGGATTACGAAAAAAAACTTATTAAAAACTTACTCACATTTCAAATACTTTATTGCTCCTTCAAGTATATAGAATAGCTGCGTTTTTTTCTTCTATCCAGAACATAAGGTAATTATCCCTTATTCTCATAAGTAACACAGTCAAGATTTATAATTTTTTTTTAAATAATACCAAATTGCATCAACTTCCCATATGATCACTTTTGGGTCAAAAACTAAACTATCTGAAAATTTCCTTCTTTATTCTGGGTAGCTGTAAGCTTCCGTTCAATAAAAAATGTTTTATTTTTCTGGATAGACGAAAAAAACGCAGCTAATAATTTTTTAATAATTTTTGAAAATTTAACATTTCGTCTTAAAATTTTTTTAAAAAGTGAATCTGATAATTATAGAAAATGATCCAAAAATATTGAAAACTTTTCGAGTTATCCTGCAGACTGTGAGAAAAACGTGATTTCAAATTTAAAGTTATGATGTACCATCTAACTATACTTTGTGTGCCCTTACATTATTTATCATATTTTGTTATTTTAAAATTGTCCTTTTGAAATATTCTGCAGATTGTAAGAAACGATACTATACACAAAAAATATCTTTTTCAAAATGTTGAAGATATGTTTCCTCTTAAGTCGAATTTAAAACTCACAACTATCAATTTTCGATTTCTCTGTTTTAGAAAAAAAAACGAGAAATTTTTATTTTACTGAAAAAATATATAAAATAATTTAACATTGTTTAAACATTTCCCTTTGCAGCCTTACCACCATCACGTTTTGATGTAGCTGCATCTGGTGGTGTTGGCCCATGTTTTGGAGAACCCCCACTGCCAGCACTGCCACTGCCCGGTGGTGACGATGATTTATTTAGTCCCTCGGGAAATGGCGACATAAGTCCTACCTGCTGTCCTGCCGATATTAGTCCAACATTCGATAAGCCATATATGCGTGAGATGGAAAAGACAATAGAAGGCTCTAGATTTATAGCGCAACACGTTAAAAATAAGGACAAATTCGAGAGCGTAAGTATTCCAAATTTTGCATTTTATTATTTATTTTAAATTTCTGGAAAGGGAAATCATGTTTTAAATTGATATTTGAATGTAATTTGAATACGAATCATAAATTCCGGCAGCGTAAGGGACTTAGAGCATTAAGAAGCACAATAATTCTTGCTTCTTCACTTTTTTTGGTGAATTTCATTAGCTTTATAAGACCCCTTAATGATATATTCAACCAATAAAAATTAAATTTGTTGATTTTCCGGTTATAATCCATTGACACCAGATTCGAAATATACTTACGTATTTTTAAAAAAATTCTTTATGGTGGGTTTTTTAATTATACCCAAAATTGATATTTTAATGAATGAATTAGCGCCAAATTCAAACAAAAATTAATCCATTTGAATCCTCTTTGTAAAATCTGCAGAATGAACTTCAAGGTTCAATACATTCAAAGATCAATGCTGTCGGAAAATTTAAAAAAATCTATACTATTTTCTATTTTGCGTATCGTGAAAATTAATCATATACCTACATGTATTTTATTGTTAATTGTTGCCTACAAAATTAAAATCTTTCATTTAACGAATTTTCCTCAAATTACAATTCTTGCAATATGCGGAAAACATTAAAACATTCATGTTAATTAAAAAAAAATGATATTTTTTGGTTTAGAGCAAGATTTTTTTTTTTTTTTTTAATTTTATATATTAAAAAATCAAATTCAATTCATATCTGATCACATTTGGGGGTTAATCACAGGTCAACGATATTTTTATTGCCGCATAAGTGATAAACCACTTTGATACAATTTTTTTCGTAGGATAAGAATTCGAAAACTAAAATCTTCCAGCACATCATATTTTCGAGAAAAGTAGGTTTTAAAATTGAAAAAAAACCATATTATGAACATTTTTAAAAATTTGTTAAAAAATAACAGGTTTTGGCAAAATATCAAAATGATGCTCGAATGAAAGTTTGAAACCTCAGGGAGGCTTTTCACGAAAATGCTCCAGTTATATAAAATAATATGTCTATAAAAAACATTAATTTCGTGGAATGTTACGCAGAAGTTTTTAATATTTCTGTATTTTCGTTTAATAGTTTACGGCTTAAACTTTCATTTAAGCCAAAAAACAAATTTCTTCTATATTTCAAATTTGTTTTTCAAACATTCCCAAAAAAAAATAAAATATCACTTATTTTACATTTTAAAGCTATTTTAAGGTACATTGTGAAAAATATTAATTTTTAGATTCGTGCACTTAATATCATCAAAAGCAAGCAATTGTTAAAACTAAAAAAGCTTTTAAGGTACTCCTACCATCTATAATTTTCAAAAAATCATTTTTTTTCCTCTTTTTTTCATTTTTCGACTCCTCATAGCCTCAGAAATCATCTCCTAAATTTTTGTTGAGAAATTCGTAATAGAAAAAAAGTTATAGCGTCATACAGCGAAAGCGCGTGGATGGGCTCCGAGCAATTCTCTAAACTTTAAACGCGTTTTTCTCGAAATTACATTTTTTGAGTCTGTCCCTAGATAATCTACGGATCTACCGAACCGATGTGAATAAAACTTGCTGCGTTTTGTTTGTTTAGGTTGCCTCTGTTGTAATTTACCACAATTTAGCCCAAAAATTAAAAAAGAAAACTTTTGGCAAGAAAAAGATGAAAAAAAAAGATATTCACATTTTTTTTTTTAACTTTTGTAATTTTTTTTGCATTTTTCGATTAAATGTGGTAAATTACAAGGTAAGGGACCTTCCTTTTTAAAATTCCGTTTGAATTTTTTGTTTCAAACATCTCAATCCTGAGATTATCTGTGACTATCATATTTTCGAGCTGCCGGTATCAGCGCCCCTATATAAATTTCTGAATACAAAAATTAAATTAAATTTTTTTTTTTTTCAATCTACAAGGATCAAACTTATTTTAAAACAAAATTGGTTGTAATATCGAATAAAGGGGCTGAGAAAAAAATCATGAAAAAGTGTATTTTTTTTTTTTTTTTTGCTCTCTAGACTGTAGTAGTACCTTAATGACCCCATTTTTGCAGACTTGTGTAATAATATACCATAAAAACTAACTGCCAAAACTCTGAAATCGATTTTAAACAATTTATTCCACTCCCTAGGTTGTATGATAGCAAGAAGACATTTTTGAATATCCACATATATATATATATGTAAATATTTCTTCCAAATCTGTCAAATAATTCATTTTTTATATTGGAAAACAAATATCTCTTATATTAAAACTGAAAAAATGTATTTGACCTATTATTTACTTTTTATTGTTTCGATACCGTAGAGTCGGGGTACTTTGTCCCAAAATTATGCTACTATTTACTTCGCATTTGATTACTTCAGTTTTAATAGCTCTACGTCTGTATTATTGCAATAGGTGTTTAGTTGTGAATATAGCCAATTTATATACACAAGTATAATCAAGTAATACAACCTCTAAGTTGTATTTTTTTTTTAGCAAAGTTTGGGCCAAAGTTGTACTTTGAAGATGGTTTCTTTAGCCCGTGTGTTTTTTGTGTTTTAAAACGTATTGATTTCAATGTTTTGAATAAAGTAACATGTCCAGATCGATGACACATGAAAGAAATATACATTATCTTCAATAATTCGTATTTATTGCATTCAAAAACTTACAAAATGATTAACAAAAAGTCAAAATCTTTTAGAACATAACACTTTTATCACAAGTTTGTGAAAACTAACAGAAGAATTTGTATTAAACTATCAAATAATATCCATCAAAAGTATCTCAATATGGATAAGTAAGGATTTTAATAAACATCTCAAAACTAGCAACTTATTTCATTATATTTATCAGTCAACAGTTATTCATCAGTCTTAGAAATTGAGAATCATCAGGTAAATCAACGTATCCGTATTAATTATATACATAAGGCCTTCTATTATGTGTTAGTAAGTTAGTAATTTAGTCTGTCAATTTCAGGTACAGTAAATAGTCCTTTCTTTATAAGTTTGGGAACTTCAATCTTCTTTAACACTGATTCCCATGAGTATAATTGTTCGTCTTTTATTGCAGGCCATTTCCAATACTTTCCTTTCTTCATACAACTTATTAGCGCTCCTTCTGCGCTCAACGATACAATTTGGCCTGGATAAATTATAGAATTCCATGTCACCAGCACATGATCACCGATAGAATAGTCCTGACGTTCCTCCTCAACAACAGCTTCTGCTCCGACATTACAGCTCTGACCGTCTGAATGCACATGCTTTAACAAAGTTAAGTCATCTACCATTTTATCTTTATCACTGCAACTCTGATCATCGGAATTCGGATTTTTCACCAAAGGTGGGTCATCTATGGGGTTTTCATTAAAGTCCAGAGGATTGGATTTTGAATGTTGAGCTGATGGATCATTCATAAATGAATTACCGTCATAGCTGATCTGGGGATCAGGATTTGAAAGCTGCGACAATGGCAAATTGTCTTCTGAATCATCAGGTAGATCACGTGCCGTAATGAGATCTTCTGTAGACGAAGCCAGACTCATTTCTGTGTCAATGGACTCTGTGGAGGAACTTTTGCAAATCAAAGGTTTTCTATTTTTCCCCTTTGTCTTGGGGTTTGTTTGAATCATCCTCGAAGGGCCAGCTTGTTCTTTCTCTAAAATATCTTCCAAGCGAATAGATCGACCAGCAGGAACGTCAAGTTTTTTCTTCTTAGCTTGATTCTTTTGAGCTGGCCTGTCGTTATTCTGCACTTGCTTTAGATTTTGCAAAAATGTGTCGGAAATTAAATTCAAGTCTACAATCCTGTCTTGACTTGGTAATCTTCTCAAAGGTTCCTCTACGTTTTGAGGATATATACCAGATCTGTTAAACCCATTTTGAAGGTTGGTTTTGGTTTCCTTCATATTGTTGTAATTTTGCCCGCCGAGCGGCTGGCCGGCAAAACTACACCATCTGCCTTCGCTACGGTTTGGCCGATTTGCCAAACGAACGGACAGACAACCGGACTTAGGGACATTTTTTTTTTAGAATAATACTCGTCCACCGAAGTAGACGAGCCCAAAAAATCGATGAGTGTTTCGATCCGAGAAGCCAAGCTGATCTCGTCAGTATGGCGCTTGGCTTCTCTGCCATAGACACTCACAAAGGAGGGATCGAAAGCTAATCCCTATATCTGCCCGATCGCAACTTCAAGTGTGAAGTATAAGCGAAGGCAAATACTGTAACAATACTCCCTCGTCAGAAGCTCGAAGTTCCATCCGAGCAACCTCATGCGGCATTCAGGACGACAAGGCTGATGCAGCGATGGATGCAGCTGCGGCATGGCTGCAGCCGGGATAGACGCCGGCGAAATACAACTGCCACAACGTTACTGCGGCAGTGAAAAATCGGCCGTTGTGGCAGAGGAGAAGAGCCGCGGCAGCGCAGGAGAAATACAACCACCACAACGTCACTGTGGAAGTGAAAAAATCGGCCGTTGTGGCAGAGGAGAAGGGCCGCGGATGCGCTGGCGGGGGCGAAATACAACTGCCACAACGTCACTGCGGCAGTGGAAAAAGTAGGCCGTTGTGGCAGAGGAGGATCGCTGTCATCGACGCCCTGGACGCTAGAGGGTTTGTGGGGTTGCCCCCGGTTAGGAGGGCTCCGGGAACCCCACACCTGGCACCATTGTTGTAATTTTGCCTGCCGAGCGGCTGGCCGGCAAAACTACACCATCTGCCTTCGCTACGGTTTGGCCGATTTGCCAAACGAACGGACAGACAACCGGACTTAGGGACATTTTTTTTTTAGAATAATACTCGTCCACCGAAGTAGACGAGCCCAAAAAATCGATGAGTGTTTCGATCCGAGAAGCCAAGCTGATCTCGTCAGTATGGCGCTTGGCTTCTCTGCCATAGACACTCACAAAGGAGGGATCGAAAGCTAATCCCTATATCTGCCGATTTGCCAAACGAACGGACAGACAACCGGACTTAGGGACATTTTTTTTTAGAATAATACTCGTCCACCGAAGTAGACGAGCCCAAAAAATCGATGAGTGTTTCGATCCGAGAAGCCAAGCTGATCTCGTCAGTATGGCGCTTGGCTTCTCTGCCATAGACACTCACAAAGGAGGGATCGAAAGCTAATCCCTATATCTGCCCGATCGCAACTTCAAGTGTGAAGTATAAGCGAAGGCAAATACTGTAACAATACTCCCTCGTCAGAAGCTCGAAGTTCCATCCGAGCAACCTCATGCGGCATTCAGGACGACAAGGCTGATGCAGCGATGGATGCAGCTGCGGCATGGCTGCAGCCGGGATAGACGCCGGCGAAATACAACTGCCACAACGTTACTGCGGCAGTGAAAAATCGGCCGTTGTGGCAGA
Source organism: Dysmachus trigonus (assembly GCA_949715965.1). Taxonomy (NCBI): domain Eukaryota; kingdom Metazoa; phylum Arthropoda; class Insecta; order Diptera; family Asilidae; genus Dysmachus; species Dysmachus trigonus. The sequence continues at coordinate 15,442,592 of OX454320.1, forward strand.
GGAGAAGAGCCGCGGCAGCGCAGGAGAAATACAACCACCACAACGTCACTGTGGAAGTGAAAAAATCGGCCGTTGTTATAAAATCCCCCTTTTAATGGGTTTGCACAACACCTCCGAGCACAATAGAAAAATGCAACCTCGATTACACCATTTAATATTAACTCCAAACTACATCAAGTTTACTTAAACTAAATCAATTCAAGAAACGCGGAATGTTGTGAAAATACCATCGAGATTTCATGCAAAGATTCCGATTACAAAAATCGATGTAAATCAAAAATCAAAAATATTATAACAAAAATGATCCACTCACCATGCGCGCCAAATCCAGAGTGAGACAAGGAAGTAGCTTTTCAATGATGGTTGAAAAGCTACTCCCTTTTGGGTAGTACTAGAGCTGCCAATATGGCAGGTCAAACAGTTGAGATTTAAATTTAAGTTTGAAAGAAAACGTTTTCACAACATCCCTCACCCCTTGAGATGCGCTCTTTCTAAGATGCGCTTACTTATGTAACTACGTTTACTACTATACTACGTCTACAATTCCAATTAGGCAACATATTTATTTATTAATTTTTCTAAAGTTCAAAATAGCATTATTTGAAAGTTCATGTTATGAAATTCATATTATAAAATTTATATTTATATTGTTTTACATTCTATTCTAAGTTTCAAATTTGTCAATTATTTAAAATGTATATAAGAAATTCCATTTTTTTTTCTGTTATATTAGTTATAGTTACAATTCCAAGCTTATAGATAATATGGTTTATATTCATTTCTTGAAAAATTGTAATTATTATCTCGGATGTCATAATTTAAATCTAGCAATAAGTATATTCATTATAATCACATTACCTTATCTACGAGTAATCGGAACCAAAAGTATTAAGTGTTATCAATAGAAATCAAACATTAGTAAGAGTTTATACCTTTCGAAAAGATTTAAGTCTATTATTATGAACAACCTTGGTCGATTTTCCGATCTTGATGGCACTATTTTCGTTTGACAAAATATCAACAATTTGATAGGGTCCCAACCAATATGGATCAAGTTTTCCCTTCCGGGCTTCATTCCTTAATAAAACCAATTCGCCTAATGAGAAGGCAGAATCCTTACAATTTCTATCGTAGTAATCCTTTGATTTATTCTTTGATTTAAGTAAGTTTTCTTTAGCTAGCGCAAATGATGTCTGGAGTTTAAATTTAAGATCAAAAAAATAATCTTCATAATTGTTTAGAGGTTCTACTGATTCAGACAGGGAGTTTGGTATATTGGGCTTGAAACCGTATATCAGCTCAAATGGCATGAATCCCGTAGACGAATGTGGAGTAGAATTGAAAGAAAACATTGCATAGGGAATCCATGAATCCCAATTTGTTGGATCCCCTTGACAAAAATTTCGTAAAAAGTCACCAATAGTCCGATGTGTTCGCTCCAGAGCCCCATTTGTCTGAGGATGATAAGCGCTAGTGTTAAGCTTCGTAATTCGCAATAATTTGCAAATTTTTCGGAAGACTTCGCTCATGAAGTTGGAACCTTGATCGGTTAAAATCGATTCGGGTGCGCCGAAATTACAAATGAAATGTTCGCAAAATACGCGGGCAATAGTTTCACTTTCCTGATTGGGTATGGCGAGTGCACAAGAGAATTTTGTAAGGTCATCTTGCATAGTTAGTATATATTTATTGTTGTTATAAGATGGATTAAAAGGACCGACAATATCAAGAAAAATTTTTTGGAAAGGCCGGCATGAAGTCGAGGTGATTTTCATTGGAATACGATGCTTGAAGGAACCCTTATTTTTCTGGCAATACTCGCAGTTATTAATAAATTTTGAAATTTGTGCGATCATTTTGGGAAAGTAAAAATATGCTCGTAAGCGTTTATAAGTTCGGTAAACACCTTGATGAGCTCCCAACGGACTTAAATGAAATTCTTTTATAATCCTTAAAATTTCTTCTTTATCATGTAATATCTTTATTTGAGAACTACTAGGATCGGTTAGACTATAAGACTCTTCAGGAGATATCACGCAAGAAATTTCGGTATCAGAATCATTATTAGAAGATTTCCTTTCGTTTTTTTTCTTAGACTGTGATCTGGTGACGATATTTACGTTACTTGAATTAATTCTAGCACGACTTAAAGCATCTGCATTAGTGTTAAGATGTCCAGACTTGTATTCAATTGTATAATCATATTCGTCTAGCTTAATTTTCCAACGAATTAAACGGGAAGACGGTGTTTTCAAATTGTTTAACCAAATAAGCGGTTTATGATCAGTAATTATAACAAATTTTCGTCCATACAGGTATGGCCTAAAATGTGTGACTGCCCACACGATAGCAAGGAGCTCCTTTTCAATAACAGAATAATTTCTTTCTGCTCGATTTAGGATTCGACTGGCAAATGCTATCGGGAGATCGGAATTATTTACTTTTTGGGACAAAATGCTTCCTATAGCAAAATCACTGGCATCACATGTTACGTAAAAAGTCTGGTTAAAATCTGGGTACTGAAGGATGGGAGTATTAGTTAAAGACTGCTTAAGAGATTTAAATGCCTCATCACAAAAAGCATCCCATATAAAGGGTCTATCCTTTTTCAACAAATCATTTATAGGTTTAGTTATTTTGGAATAATTTTTAATAAAACGACGATAATATCCAGCGAGACCCAAAAAAGACTTGACTTGTTTTTGGTCTTCGGGAACTGGAAAATGTTCAATAGCTGAAACCTTCGACGGGTCTGGTTTTATGCCTTCAGGCGTAATTATATGGCCAAGATACAAAACTTCCTTCCTTAGGAATTGACATTTGCTGGGGTTGATTTTTAATTTATTTTTTCGTAGGCATTGAAATACATCGTGAAGCCTAGAATTGTGGTCGTTTAGATTAACACCGTATACAACAATATCGTCAAGGTATACAAAACACTTGACGCCGTTTAATCCAGTAAGGACAGCATTCATAAGGCGCTGAAAAGTTGCAGGTGCCCCTTTAAGACCAAAGGGCATCCGCGTAAATTGAAAATGGCCAGTGGAAGTGCTAAAAGCTGTTTTGGCGCTATCTTTCGGATCCATAGGAATCTGGTGGTATCCGGTTGCCAGATCAATAGTGGAAAAATAACTAGCTTTGCCTAACTGATCTAAAATTTCTGGGATATTAGGAAGTGGAAAAATGTCGTCAATAGTAATTTCGTTTAGTTTTCGATAATCTACAACTAAGCGCCACTTTTTATTTCCATCGACTGATTTTTTTGGAACTATTAAGAGTGGGAAATTCCAAGGGCTTCTACTGGGTTCAATGATGCCGTCATGTAACATGTCGAATACCTGTTTATGAATTTCACCCTTAGTAGCTTCAGGTAATCTGTAGGGCTTGACGTATATAGGACCTGAATTTGGCTTTACAGGGATAGCATGGTATGCAGCGTCAGAAACGGACAATTTATCTCCATCTAAATGAAAAATATCGTTGAATGATCGACATATATTTAATATCGACTCCCTTTCCTGAGAATGCAAATGACCAAGAGATAATTTAGACTCGAGACGCTTCAAACGATCGGAAATTTGATTCTGAGTTGAATCAATATGAAAAAATTCAAAATCTTCAGGAGATTTTATATTAAGACTGTTACTTAATACTGCTGGAGTAAGTTCAAAAGGTTCTTCCGATGCATTGACGAAACTACAAATGGCATTTCCGTTTGAAATTTTCATTAAACAATTAGCTGCATAAACATTAGATGAGATTTCTTTGGATAGGCACAGAAGCTCTGAATTTTCAGGATAGTTTAGGGAAATATTTACAACCCTTTCAGACCTAGGAGGTAGTATTATATTGGGATAATTGGAACACAAGTTAAAGGTCAACTGAGTAGGATACGAAGTTATTAGTATCTGTCGTTTAAAATCTAGCTGACATTGAAATTTCATTAAAAAGTCCTTGCCTAGGATTCCACTATAAGAAATTGGAAAATCTTCACGAACCAAGTGAAATATATGATTTAGTGTTAATTTAGGGTTAATAGTAAATGTCATATTGCAAGTCGCTACAGTCTCTATCATTTCAGATGAAATTCCCTTGATCTTGCACCTGTTGTTAGGGTTACATAAAGTGTTACCATCAACACAGTCACGTTTTATAATACTCAAATCAGAACCAGTATCAATAAGAAAAAGAGGATTTTTAGTGTTAAGTTCATTGAAATTTAATTGAATAAAACGATTATCAGCCGTACCTTCTGTAGTCAGATTTAGAATGCGAGAAATAGGGAACTCTTGGGTTGAAATTGGATTATTAATTGCACGAGAGGGGTGCTTTAACAATGAAGATTTGGAGCTAGCACAATTAGAGAAATTTTTTGAGCTAATATTGGCAGGGTAATGAGAAATGACGTCAAGCAGATAAGAAGACGGCTGATGTGAAGGTCTTGACGGTATAAGACTGCCACTAGATTCTTTACAAGGCGAGGTAGTGCTGTTAGCACGAGGTTCCCTTTTCTTAGTAAGCTGGTCTTCGGCTTTAATCGTGTTAGAATGATTAGGACACTCTACTTTGTTTCGCAGACTCGCAAGTGAGTGTCTGGAGATGCCCTGGCGAGTCCCGAAGAGTTTCCCTGATTTGAGGTTCTGTGATTATCAGACGGAATAGATGTGTTAGATGAACCTTCAGAAGAACGTTTTTCGTCCTTACGCTTCTTTGTTTGACACTCTGATATATGATGGCCTGTTTTTCGACAATAGGCACATATAATATTTACCTTTGGGGAAGGACGGTTATTAGAGCAAGACTGATTTGGAGCACTGGATCGGTTAGCGACAACATGATTGTTAGAGGTTGATATGCTACTAGACAGACGAAAACATTTTGAAGCAACATGCCCTACTTTATTGCATAACTGACATTTTGTGGAAACTGAACTAGAAAGAGGAGATGCGGTGTTTCGAAACTTATTCTGCATTAATATCTCTTCTTCACCAGCGATTGAGATGGCATCCTTAAGTGAACTAGGATTTCTGGCCTTAACAACAATTTTCACTGGTTCTCTTAACCCTTGCGTAAATGACTTGAGCGCGGTTTTTTCGTTTAGACCGGTTAAAGCTTTAATTTCATTTTGCCTTTTAGCAGTAAACTCACGAGTGGACACCTCATTTAACGAAGACAAGAGCTCCTCAACACGATTGGCATAATTTCGTACATTTTCATCTTTATTTTGAGATATACTAATTAACTCGATTTGTAGGGATTCCAAAGATCTTTGCTCACTAAACTGTCTTTTCAATGCTTCCCTTAAATCTTCCCAACTACTAAAGTTTTGGTACTTCACTACTTCGTACGCCTTTTGTATAAGTTTGGTAGAGAGAAAATTTACAAAATTAGGTTTTTCCTCATCTTTAATACCTTTGACGATTAGATCGCAACACGCAAGGAACCTATGTAATTGTGATGAAGTGCCATCAAACTCAGGAATGACTTTCAAGGCTAGCGTTAAATCTAGAGCAGCCATGACGTTATCTTCTTCAGCAGAGGAGGCTGTAGAATAATTATCTTCTTCTTCAAATAATTTTTTAAGACCGGCTCTTGTTAAAGGCATAGGATATTATATGGTTCCGTTCACTATTTTAATATGCACAGGGGAATCAGCACTAAGCACTTATGCATGCACAAAACTTAATCTTACTAACTAAATTAAATCATGTACATATAAGCAAATTAGAAATTTAAGAAAACTACATGAACTACTCACTGATTTACATAGTAGGATTAGCCTTAGGTATCTCGCAGATAAAAGAATTGATGCTGATGAACTAGGTGTAGATGACGGAAGACGGAACTGATGCTGGTATGCTGTGCGATTTTGGTTTGAATTTGCGGCAAGATCCGACCAGGTCCAGCGTGATAAAGATGCGTGAGGTGAACTAGCCAAATCCAACAAGAATGTAAGCTGACGGTACTTATTGTCTGGTGAGGAGTCGTAACTGCACTGATAAGCTCGCTGATAACTACTGAAGTGCCTTATTCTGGTCAGAATACGAAGGATGGCGTGTTTGTGACTGGACTGCGTAGAGATGCTGGCTCCAGCTCGAGGTCACGCAATAGGCAATTAGTTTGCAATTAGGTGCCTTTTGTATTTTTTTTTTTGTTTTTTTTTTTTTTAATATGCCGTGGTTATATTATCTCCAGGCATGATGATAGGCAATGGTGAGTGGATAAAATCGAAATGGATCATGTATTAGAATTTTATTTAATTATTAAATTTTTTAAATTGAATTGATTTTGACTAAGCAAATTGACTATGTACTATAGAGATCATAGAGGTTGTAAGATTGAAAAAACCATGTGCCAGGATTAGGTTAGTTGTGATTCCACATTTATTGCTCCTAAAGCCGGGAATCTATTCTTAACAAAATGAAATTTTGGGATAATGCGGGATCCCACCGCTGCCACCACTGTTATAAAATCCCCCTTTTAATGGGTTTGCACAACACCTCCGAGCACAATAGAAAAATGCAACCTCGATTACACCATTTAATATTAACTCCAAACTACATCAAGTTTACTTAAACTAAATCAATTCAAGAAACGCGGAATGTTGTGAAAATACCATCGAGATTTCATGCAAAGATTCCGATTACAAAAATCGATGTAAATCAAAAATCAAAAATATTATAACAAAAATGATCCACTCACCATGCGCGCCAAATCCAGAGTGAGACAAGGAAGTAGCTTTTCAATGATGGTTGAAAAGCTACTCCCTTTTGGGTAGTACTAGAGCTGCCAATATGGCAGGTCAAACAGTTGAGATTTAAATTTAAGTTTGAAAGAAAACGTTTTCACAACACCGTTGTGGCAGAGGAGAAGGGCCGCGGATGCGCTGGCGGGGGCGAAATACAACTGCCACAACGTCACTGCGGCAGTGGAAAAAGTAGGCCGTTGTGGCAGAGGAGGATCGCTGTCATCGACGCCCTGGACGCTAGAGGGTTTGTGGGGTTGCCCCCGGTTAGGAGGGCTCCGGGAACCCCACACCTGGCACCATTGTTGTAATTTTGCCCGCCGAGCGGCTGGCCGGCAAAACTACACCATCTGCCTTCGCTACGGTTTGGCCGATTTGCCAAACGAACGGACAGACAACCGGACTTAGGGACATTTTTTTTTTAGAATAATACTCGTCCACCGAAGTAGACGAGCCCAAAAAATCGATGAGTGTTTCGATCCGAGAAGCCAAGCTGATCTCGTCAGTATGGCGCTTGGCTTCTCTGCCATAGACACTCACAAAGGAGGGATCGAAAGCTAATCCCTATATCTGCCCGATCGCAACTTCAAGTGTGAAGTATAAGCGAAGGCAAATACTGTAACAATATTATCCAATACCGTTTTTAGTACTTTAGGGAACTGGTCTTTTGGCAAGGTTGGAAGTCTTTTTCCTTCCGGGCTATTTTTCCAATCAAGCAACACTTGCCGCCATTTAATTTTTAATGGTCTGAAGTACGCCACATCGAGAGGCTGCAGTACATGTGTAGCATTGGGAGGGAGGCACAAGAAGCTGATGTTATTAGCCTGGCATGCTGATAACACATTTTTGTTAATATGGGAAGACAAATTATCGCCAATAATGACTTTCCGGCCTGGCTTCTTTTTCAAAATTGGCAATAAATGAGACGTAAACCAGTCCTCAAACGTGGAGCTATCAATCCAACCGTTTTTTGTTCTATTGTAACTTGCTCCTTTTGGTCCATTTTCGGTCCAAGTGGACCACAAATGTTCTGCTTTAAATATAATGTACGGCGGAACTATTTCTCCGGCTGCATTGCAACAAAACATTACTGAAAAACTTACTTTTGTAGCGTTTACTACAACTTCCGGGTACTTCGTACCACGTCGACAAATAACTCGCTTTTTCCCGGGGTCATCGGTAAGATTGCTCTCGTCGTAGTTATATATATTCTCCGGTGGAATACCTTCCAATTCTGCTTTTAAATTTTCAATGAAGTTTTTGATAGTTTGTTCTGTAATATCAGCTCGAACTTTCTTGATATTATTTGCGAATCGCTTCGATAGTACTTTATTTCTTCTAAGAAATCCTCCAACCCATTCTTTGCCAGGTATGTTATTTTTAAACTGCTTAATTTCTCTACCATGTGATGATAAGTAATCTTTAATAATAATTTTGAGATCGAATTCTGTTACTGGAAACTTGAACTCGGCAAGCGCTGTAATATGAGCAACAAATGCCTGTTCTTCTTCTATTGTAAATATGGTTGGATGGCCCGGTTTGTTAATGTGTTTATTCTTTAGTTTGTTCTTTATCGTGCTACGAGGGATATTATACTTTACTGCAGCATCCCGCTGAGTTAGAATCTTGGATCTTACATCGTTTAGACATCGATCCAGCTGTTCTTGAGTATAGTCAACGTAACGACGGCTTCCTGCTTTCCTTCTATATATAGTAGGCATTTCTGCATATCTGGGAGTTTAAAAAATAAGATTTAGTTAATAAAAAATAAATAATAATTTCAAAAAATTCAGCAGGTTACTTTGGCCCATGGGCTAAAGAAACCTGAAATAGTGGGCCAAAGTATACTGCCATTTTAATCATTACCTATTTCTTACAAAATCGTCTTAAACACTTTGTTTTTTATTACATTAGGATCCCAGACACATATCTGTTACGATTGATAACAAAAAAGTACTTAAACTTACCTGATAACTCAGTTTCGCGACAAAGTTTGCGCATTACAAACTCACGTGTTTTGCAGGTAGTAAGTTGTCGTTGGCACTGACAGGTTCACGCATGCGCTGCGTTCCTTGAAACCACTTTACCGACAGAACTATATAGCCATCTATAGATTATAATGCGAACTACTAAGATAGCAATCGCTGTAACGGCGTGGCGGGAAGTCTAAAGTTTTTCACAGTTTGGGCCAAAGAAACACCCTAGGGCTAATGTACCCCGACTTTACGGTATTTATTTAGATTCTATCGGTCTTATAAAGAGTAAAGATGTAAATGATGGAAAGTTAAATTTTTACATACTATAACAATTTACTTATAAACGAATTCCAAAACAAACATAGTGATTTCATTATTTAAATAAGAAATGATTTTACTATTATCTCCATCTGGTGGTTATAAAATATAAAATAAATAAATTTTATTCACTTTTCAATGATTGTTAGACCAATTGTTGGCCGTGACGAAACCCAAAACAGAAAACAATGACAGAAAAGCTTTAAAAACTTGTTTTTTGGCATTACTTTCTGCCTTAAATTGATCACGTCCTAAAATTTTAGTGCAATTTTTGGCAAACTCAAAATCTCTGTTTTGATAATTTTACTGATTTGGATCAAAATCCCGAAAGTAAAATACTGACAGATAATAAAAATTAGGTACATGATTGAGTTGTGATAGTTAAATAAGAAAATTGCATTCTTTTATTGCTCTACATCTCTCGAGCATATGTCAAAAATAAATCCAGACGTATGTGGAAGTATATAGGGTTTTTTTTTTATTCTAATAAATATCACGGCATGTCTGCACCCCGGCACATCATTCCTAGTTAGCATGGCACTGTCGTAAAATTCCCTCTTTATGAGGGCATTTTGCGTACAATTTTTATGCGGAGGATGGAAAAGTTTAGATACGGGCAAAAGACTGTTGACCTCCTTTTATTTCATTACTCCTTCTGTGTTTGCGTTTATTTATATATACTATATGTGCACGCTCTTCGAGAAAAGATGCTTTTTTTTCCTCTATGTTTATTTATTTACTTTACTTTTTTTTTTTCTCGTCCTCACCATACCACTTTTATGGTGGGCAAAGAAGTTTTCCATGTTCCTTAAGGGACTATTTCGGTCTAGAAATTTCAAAGAATCGATTTTTTTTTTTTTACATTTTCTGACTCTTTATAGTCTCAAAAATTATGTCCTGAAATATTTTAATGAAATTCGAATTCTAAACCGGTCTAGAGCGAGTTTTTCGAGAGCGCGCGCGCGAGCATTTTCGGCCGTCAACTTGTATTACGCAGCTGTAACTCGCCGAGCAGCAATCTAAGAATGAGCCTTTCAAACACAAGCCAGCATTGAGTAGTGAAGTTCAAGAATATGTAAAACCAGTATTTGAAAAGCTCACAAATGAAGAATTATTACGACGTTGTTTGGGGAAAAATACCCAAAATAACAATGAAAGTTATAATAAAACTCTCTGGGCGATTGTACCCAAACACACGTTTGTAGGACATGATATTATTGACATAGCTGTACATATTTCACTTTCAATATTCAATGATGGAAGGATGACACTTTTGAAGATGTTAGAAACAATTGGCTGCAGAATTGGAAAGTGTTCATACGATTATGTGATATCAAAGGACGAAGAGCGCATCGCAATGGCCGAAAAAGCCGCCAAGGCTGCAACCAAGGAAGCTCGTATAAAGCGAAAACAGGCTCAACAGGATGAACAAGAGGAATACGAACGTAGTGATCTCATATTATATGGTGCAGGAATAGCAGATTAACTGATTGTAAGGGTTACAATTCGATTTTTTACAAATTATTCATGTTTTTCACAAAAAAAATCTTTAAACGCGTTTTTCTCAAAATCAACTTTTTTCACACGGCGGACAGTTAATCTCCGAAACTACTCAACCGATCATTACCAAATTTTGTGTACATCTTTATTTAAGTGTCGTACACAGTAATACAGCAGAAAATTTGAGAATTTTCCATATAAAAAAAAAATTTGCGAGAAAAAAGAACTAAAAACGAGGTCAATTTTCCAAGTTTTTTTTCAAAATGCCGCCATTTTTTTTTTTTCATCGATTTTCCGAATTTTCTGCTGTATTACTGTGTAAGAAGCCTTCTTTTAAAAGACCTATTTTGAATTTTTTGTTTCAGACTTCTCAATCATGAGATTAACTATCCGCCATAGAAGGAGAATTTTTTCAGGACCAGACTTTGACGCCCTCTACATTTCGGAAAAAGAGTGACAAAAAAAAGAAAAAAATTTTTTTGTGTAGTTTTTTTATGTAATAACGTGTTACAAAATATTTCATGTAAATATCTAATAAAGGAGCCCAGAAAAAAATTCCCAAAAAAAGACCATTTTTTTACGTTCTAGACCGAAATAGTCCCTTAAGTCGTCAATTTGTTTATCAGCACCGAAAAAATTGCTTGCCATATATCAAAGGATGATAGAGGGGCTCTGGCAGAGATCCCTGCAGTGTTGCTAAATCAGCATTATTTTGGGGCTCCTCTTAAATTATAGAATAATAATGAAGTCCTTCATGACATGGGTATATATATGTGTTGAGGATGGCCGGGATAATAAAAGATCTTTGTTTTCTTTTATACAAAACCTTATATTAAAGTCCTGACACAATCAAATGCTGATGCCGGTCCGTCTCCGAAGAAGTATGGCGGAGGAATCCCCTCAGCGGCTCGCATCCGGCAATATGGCGGAAAACGTCACATTCGGCGTTGGGAGATAATAGGTCGGGTGCGTTCGTAAACTACTTCGTAACAGTTCGTCCATCCTGACGAGGTGATTCGTCCTCGAACACAGTGTTGCACTCTTCGCCTTCTTCGCCTTCCTCACCATCGCTGTAAAGGTCTCCTTCGAAGTCGGAACACCATGGCTTCATTTTGTCCGACGCATAAACAGAATTGAACTTCCGTTGAGAAATCTGAGAATGTGGGATGTCTTCTATGGTATATCGATCATTTCCTAAAGACGCAGTTACGATGTATGGCCCTTTGTACTTAGGGTCAAGTTTTCTAGATTCTCCGGTTGATATAGCAGGTCGTTCAATAACCACCAGGTCGCCGACATCATACTTTCGTGGGGCTTTATGTGAGGCATCGAATCGGTGTTTTTGTTTCGCTTGTACGGCTACAATGTTCTCGGCAGATGACTTTCGGATTGCGTCCAAGGATTCTCCTACACTGTTATCTGGAAAAGAATCATCATTATGAAGAGCCAATAATATTTTGTTGCATAAGGCGTTTCTCGGATGGAACCCGAATAAGAGTTCTTGAGGAGTCTTCTTGGTCGTTGCATTCTTCAGAGAGTTAAGACCCCATTGTATCGATCTCAGGTGCTTGTCCCAAGATTTTCCGTCCTTAGCCATGGGCCCTATAGCCGATAAAATGGTGCGATTGTACCTTTCGATTAAGCCATTTGATCGTGGTGTCCGTGCTGCAGTCATGACATGAGTAATTGCGCTTTCCATGCAGTAACGTTGAAATTCTTTAGAGGAAAACGCGGTTCCTCTATCGGAAATAATTCTCATCGGTGTACCAAAATGTTGGCTGATATCGTCCAAAGCTTTAATCACGGGACCAGTGCAAGTGTTACGAACAGCCTTCAAAACAACATAACGAGTGAAACCGTCAATTATGCCCAGGATGTGTGTCATCCCCGAGGAAGATTTCGGGAATGGTCCGAGGTGATCGACGTGTATGGTATGGAAGGGTATAGGAAGTCTCTGGTAGTTGTGTAATTCGCCCTCAAGTTTTCCGCTGGGTTGCTTGTAGTAGACACATTCCACACATGATTTAATGTAGTTCTTTACACAGTTCCGCATTCGGGCAAACCAAAAATCTTGACGTAACAACTCCAACGTTCGCTCAACACCATAGTGCCCAATATCATCGTGGCACGATTTGATCACCTTCCATCTCGTTCTTTTCGGAACTACCCAGCGTGGCAATCCATTCACAATTCTGAATAGTCGGTCGTTCTTCAATGTGTAGTTTTCGTGAATTTCCTTATCTTCGGACGTAATTGGTTGCTGCTGTAAAATCCTTACTATGTCTCGAATTTCCGGGTCTTCTCTTTGTAAGATAGCAAGCCAGTCTGTAATGTTAATAGTGACGCTAAATATATCCAGCGAAGCAGGTTTTGGTTCTTCTGGTCTTCCAGTGGCATTTCGACTCAAAGCATCGACATACGTTATCTTCTTACCCTGCCTATACTCTACGTCGAAATCGTATTCCATGAGTTTTAACCACCATCTCGCGATACGTGGCTGCAGCTCCTTTTTATTGGCTGTAGCACGCAAGGCTTCACAGTCGGTAATGACTCTGAAATGACGACCCAGTAGATAAATTCGAAATCGTGTCACTGCTTCAACCACAGCTAAGGTTTCGAGTTCATAGCTATGGTAAAAACGTTCCAAATCCGTGGTCTGACGGCTAAAATACGACACCGGTTGGAGTAAGTTGTTACTGTCTCGCTGCATTAGTACTCCACCTAATCCTAGTGAACTAGCGTCGGTGTGTACCTCGTGCGACAATTTTGGATTATATAGCGCCAATAAAGGTTTGCTGACTAATTTACATTTCAGGATATTAAACGCGTCTTCCTGTCTTGTAGACCATTTAAACTCAGCATCCTTTCGCAGCAACTCGGTCAGGGGTTTAGCTAATTCCGCGTAATTCTGGACGAATCTGCGGAAAAAACTCGTCAGCCCAATAAACTGACGCAACGTGTGTTGGTCGATTGGTCTATTAAAATTTTCAACAGCTTCGAGTTTTTTAGGACTAGGACGAATTCCATTGATTGATAATTCGTACCCTAGAAATTCTATTTCCGTTCTGAAAAAGTAGGATTTAGTCAACTTCAGGGTCAGATTTTCTTCTTTGATTATAGCTAAAAATCGTTTCAGCTTCTCCATACCATCAGTAAAAGATTCACATGGGATAAGGACGTCATCGAAATATACTACCACTTCTCCCGGTCTCATTCTCCTGGCTAACACGTTCATGATCCGTTGGAAAACGGACGGTGCATTTACGAGGCCAAAAGGCATACGCGCAAACTCGTATTGGCCGTCGGGTGTGATAAAGGATGTGTACTGTCTTGATTTTTCGGAAATAGGTACTTGGTAATAGCCCGATGCAAAATCTAAGCCGATAAAATATTTGTTTCCACTCAGAACCATTAGCAAGTCTTCGACTACTGGTATCGGGTGACTGTCTTTAATCGTGATTTTATTTAGCCGTCGGTAGTCTATGCACATGCGAAAATCTCCCGTTTTCTTTTTAATTAAAATTGCTGGCGAAGCATATGGAGACGCGGATGGCGTTATGATACCCGTTTGCAAAAGTTCATCGATTATGTCGCGCAATAATTTTAACTGTGGATATGGCACCCTATACGGTTTCGTCTGTACGGGTTTTTTGTCGCTCAACTCGATATCCATTTGAAAAGATCTCGCACAACCCAATTCGTTCAAATTTTTTGCAAAACACGCCCTGTATTCGTTTAAAACCTTAGTTAATTCTTGTCTTTCGTTGAAATTTAATGAATCGCTCATATTTAATTCATCGTCGGTAATTTCCTCGTTAATTGTCAAACAATTCGCCACGTTTTTCGTCCCTTCATCGTTCGTATGCTTGTCCAGTTTATTCGCAGGTAGTTTAAACGCGTTATCTAATTCGTTAGGGAAATTTGTATTAACATTACCTTCAGCAACACTATTTTTTTGTAGTTGTTGCACGTTATCGGTCATCATTGTCGCCTCGAAAATCGCTGCTGACTGATCCGGTCCCAACTGCTGCGGATTCGTGCCTGACGTCGTTGGCCGACAATCCGTTTCGGAGCTAGTAGGAGTAATTATCGTCGCGATGGAGTCGTTTGGCGAAAATTTCGACATCGGCTCCTCGGAGCTGCCTCCTGTTTCACGATTTGCATCACCTGTCGTTGGCAGATGACGTCTATTTGGTTCAATGTCTAAACGGCCTCCTTGAATCAGAACTCGCACCGTAGGTAAATCGGTAAAATTTCGACCTATAAGCAGATCGAACTCCATCGCACTGTCCGGGACAAGGTACATCATGATGTCTGCGCTCACGTTGTTTACTTTAATGTTGACATCAATATAACCTTCGGTTGAACATGCGCCGTTCGCAAATCCTCGTAATGCCAGAGTGCTTTCTTTCACCCGAACTGCACAAGACTGAGCGCAAGAAGACTTAATAAGACTGACGTCACTGCCTAAATCTACAAAAGCCGTGAACATGAACTTATCGTTTAACATCACTGGTTTGAAGTAAGCATCAGCTCGAACCAGTGCTACCTTTGGCTTCGATGTGCTCTGCTTTTCATGACACTTATCGGCTGTGTGCCCAGATTTCTTGCATTTCTCACAGCGCGGGCGCCGTTGAGGCTTGGGACAATCGCGCGACAAATGCCCTTGTTCACCGCAATTAAAACATCGAGTAGTTGAATTTGCATTCACTGAATTTCGTTTGTTGTTCGTTGATTCCTTAGCCTTCGGAGCGTCATCGCTCAATTTTGACGTTTGCTCGTACATCTTCAGCTGATTCAGCAAAGAATTAGTACTGCCATGGCACTGACACGAGAGGACTCGTTTTAATTCAGCGTTATCGAGACCATTGATGATGTATTTTATCACCGATTGTTCACCCAATTTTGCCTTTTGTGCAATCGCGAGGATATCGTAAAAGTAAAACTCAATGCTCTCTGTAGGAAGTTTTCGCCGCTTCATTAGGGTGAGATGCACATCGGCTTCGTCTAAAAAGGACGGAAAAGCGTTAAGCAATTTACCTTTTAGTTGATCCCACGATTGAATTTCGTGCTGAGTGGCATGTAGCCACCGTTGGGCTGCACCGGCTAGCCTGGATGATACGATCAGGAGTGTAACCTTGTCGTTCCACCCATAGACGGACTTTAGATTTTCGACCGCTTCTATCCACTGTTTAGTTGAGGTTGATTTATGCGACGGGTCAAACTGAGGAACTATCTCCTTCATACTGCTTACATCGGTAGGTGGCCAGTAAGACGATGTTGTTGTGAGGTTAGGAGTTAGCACATGTTGCGTTTGGGAAAGTAAGAGCTTTTCACGCCTTTCCAAATCCAATTCTCGTTGTAATAGGGCAATTTCCTTGCGAAGAAGTTCTACGTCCCGCGAATGCGACGTGGTATTACCCTGAGGCGTGCTACCATGACGAGTTGTAGGCAAGAAGGTATAATCCGATGGTTCACTCGCGGTGGCGTCGGTAGAAGACTCTTGTGCGCCCTGTTCTTCTGTTGCTACGGAATTTGGAAGATTAGCTTCGGCCATTACGGAATTAGTGGAACGATGGCTGTACTTAAGCGGAGTTAGGCTGGCGTCGTAGGAGGCGAGGAACAATGTAACTCCCAGTTGGTCTCCGGTCACTACGTGATGAATTTTCGTAATCCTCTGGTTATCTTGGTGTTCCTCTCGATCCCACTTCTGATTTGTTGAGGATGGCCGGGATAATAAAAGATCTTTGTTTTCTTTTATACAAAACCTTATATTAAAGTCCTGACACAATCAAATGCTGATGCCGGTCCGTCTCCGAAGAAGTATGGCGGAGGAATCCCCTCAGCGGCTCGCATCCGGCAATATGGCGGAAAACGTCACATTCGGCGTTGGGAGATAATAGGTCGGGTGCGTTCGTAAACTACTTCGTAACATATGTATGTGTATGTTGACGTAGGAGAATAGCCTTTTAACTAAATTGCCTGAAATGCTTGCAAGGGGATTTTTCTTATATATATATATTTTTTTTTTCCAAGTCGGGCTTAAATGTATCTTTATTTTATTTTATTTTCATTTATTTTTTATTTTTGCTGGATACGATGGGTGCCCCATGATCGTAATGATATTACAGGAGCCCTTGACTTCCCTGGCCTAACCAACTTCTCATTACTTAATCAGCATAATCCCCGGGGTGCTGTGTTATTCTCAAAGTGCCACTTCCGTGGCGTTTTCAAGAAAGTCCCGAGTGTGTGTCTCTGACAGGCAAAGTATATCATAAGTATCCAACATAGTTCACCGGCCTCTGCAGCATATCCAGCACCGAACTGGATATCAAGGCCTAGAGCTGAAACAGTACCAGCCACAAAAAAAGGGACGAAATAAAGTGTGGGGAAAAGTGTAAAAAATATGAAGAACTTGATGAATCATTTCATTTATGCATATATACGGAGCTTAGCATGGCCCGGATGTGCACTTGTACAGCATAAAATACACTCTGCGGGTGTGGTGCCTGCAACACCCCAACATCATCAGCATAGCATCACCAAGCAGAGAGCATAATGAAAAAAAGAAAAAAGAAAGGAAAAAGATAGGCGCAAATTCAACAGATGCTGGATGCTGCATCATCAGGTTGGACCAGGACACTGATAGTCCTTCATATTCTAGAAAATCGGCTAAAGCGATCTCATTCATGGGGTTTGGACCCTCCCATCTGCAAAGTTAGGACGTACCCTGTCCACCCAACCCCTACCCAACAGATTCTTTTCTCGTTAAGACAACAAAAATCTTCCACTCACTGTACAGGGTGTACAAAAAGTTTATTATTATTTTTTTTTTTTTTTTTTTTTTTGTGCACACCGCCCACAGAAACGAGTGCAGAGCAGCCCAGTGGCAGAAGCATAAACAGCATAAAAATGCAAAAATTAGCATCTGCCTGGACACCTCTGGAAAAAATTTTTGTTTTCTTATTTTCTATTTTAACAGGCAAACAACTGCACCAAATAGCAAAATAGCTTTCGCTTCGCTTGCTTCACATTTCATTGCATTTGATGGAAGAGAAACAGGAAAACAAAAAAAAAGATATTTTATTACACTTTGCTTATCCATTTCGCCTTGGATGATAACTTGAAGAGAATGAAAAAGCGCCTAGAAGCAGAGGGTTTTTGCAAGGGATAAAAAAGGTATCCTACAGCCGGAAGTATTTTAGAGGAAAACTTTTGCTTTATCGTATTCGTTTTTACCCTCTTTTATGATAATTTCCAGTACAGAAGAGTATTAAAACTAATAAGACGAACGAAAATACAGGGAAAGGATCAAAGAAAAATGAACACCCTCAACCCCGATTTAAAAAATCTGTTTGTTTAAATTACAGCAATAAACAGCAATAGCACCCACTGTCTATTTAGGATACTTTCTCTACAAAATATTAAGTCAATATTTTACTTGAATACTTCCTGAAAAGTACTGCGCTGTTTACTATGATTATTACATCATCTCCAGCTTCCTCGGGCTTTGGGGAAATTCTTTTACTTAGAAGATTTAAAGAGATGGCAAATTTAAATTAACCCTCAGGAGGTACACTGGGTATAGTATACCCGAGCACTTAATTTAATGCTTTGCCCTTCTTCAACAGTCGATTGAACAGAGTGCTACTATAGCGGGTAGTCTACTATGTTTATGACATTTTCATGATTACATTCGTATTCTACACCGTCTGACGAATCGATAGAAAAAAAAAATTTGTAAATCCATCGCTTCAATGCAAAGAAATTAATAGTTCAAAATGCAGGGGTATGACATACCCAGTGTACCTAGATAAGTAAGCCCCGTAAGTGTACCCCCTGAGGGTTAAATTGTACTTAGTTGAAAAATTTTCTTTTGGATTTTGAGCAATTTCGTACAAAGAATGTTTTTCTAAGAAATACCGGATTTCCAATAGGGATAATTGTCAAATAAACTGTCATTTGTTGTAAACGGTATAACAAATCATTATGGTAAGATATACGTGGCTACAGAAATTTCAATCATCGTGTAATCATTCCTCTATATTTTCGAAATCAGGACTCGGTCATAAAAATGTATAGAGCGGTAGAGATGAATGATCCGTGTCTATTTGTTTTCAAAACTTCCGGACATTAATGTTGACAACTTATAGTTTCAACAGGATGGCGCTACGTACCATACAGTGACCGAAACAATCGATTTCAAAAAATGGATCTGTCAATTGACCACCCAGATCGTGTAATTCGACACCGTTGGACTATTTTTTGTTCAGATATGTGAACTCATTGATCTATACTGATAAACCAGCACATTGGAAGTCAACACAAGACGTGTCATTGTGGATATACGGCCCTCAATGCTCCAAAAAGTGGTCAAAAATTGAAATAATAGAATCCGCTATGTAACTAGCAACCGCGGTGCTTATATTACCGGAATTTAAATATTAGATATTAAAAAAATATCTTTCGAATAAAACCAATTATATGGTCAGTTGCCTAATTTTCACGTGTTTTATTTAAATTCGAAATTCGGACGCGATTAAAAAAGAAACCTTTGAAAAAAACAGAAAAAAATTTCTCAATTATACATTTTGCATTGCAACGAAATGAGCAGTTGCAATTTTCTGAAGAATTCCAGGGAAATTTATTTAGAAACTGAAAATTAAGACGAAATAATATTTGAAAAAGTCCTTACAACTTTCAAAATATTACTATAACTAAGTTATACCCAAAAAGTAGTAGTATCACAATTGGCCTTTAAATGGCGCCTAAGGTCCTATCCAAGGAAAATGAATTAGGTTTTATTGCTCTTTCCTGAATTATTATTTGTAATTTACGATTTTTTATATAAATACTAACCAGTTCTTATATCTAGTTCGACTTGCTACAAAAAATTTTACTTAAAAATAAATAAGTGATATCAAATTGAATATTTTAATAGCAAGCCTTCTTCGGTCTATTTCCGGTCAAGATTCATCATCTAGATATTATTTGACAAATGAAATTCATTGTAATCCGATCTAAAAGGTTCTAAATCAATTAATTAAGAGATGCCATTGCCAATTCTTATCTTCCTTTTCCAGTTTTTGTGGTAAAATTTCCATTTTCTGACTTGAATTCTTCACCCCTGTGACCATCTCTTAATTTCATCTCAATGACCGAACTCATCCCTAGGCACAACCTCAACAACTCGAATTCGTGTCGTTCCTCCATAGCTTTTTCCTCCCCTTTTTCGCACCGATATTGAACCCTATTCACCAATGACGTGAAATATTTGGGACAGGTGGTCTTAATTAATAATTCATTCCCTCTAATTTCGGAAATTTTCGTGATTTCGCACCTATTGAAATTCGTCCGGTGATATCCTGAAAATTTTCCGATGATCTATTGCATTATTGGACTTAGCTTGTATATATACTATATACATATGTATAAACTTGGAATATCCCAAGATCCAAAATTCATTGAGAAAATACGCACGCCTGCACATAGTCGGATATCCGAAATGATTTTATTCCCCTGTATATTCCTGTCGGTTTTAATATTCCTGGTTTGGTTGTCAAGATATCCACATATACATTCATATATAAATGCATGCATATATGGGCAGAATCCTAATAACCACAACCATTGTTAAATTTTCAGAATGTTCTACGCCTTTTGCCTGCTTTATACCAGGGAGTGTTCATTTCTTCAGGTACTATATTACATGACTTTCCCACAGGATTTCATCTGCCCTATACCTGTCGAGGACCGATTGTGAGAACCTCTTCGGATTCCAGAACTAATACCTTCATTGCCCTGAAAATGTAAGACGAAGATGAATTCGCTGTCCGGCGATTTATCTTTCCCCGATTTATCTCTTCATTGAATTAATTTCCATCAGCAATCAAGTGGTGGTTTGTACATGAAAATTACAAGGATATGTTTCCAATTGCGGGGTCGCCTTTTTATTTGTGGTACTATAGTATACATATGCCCAATCCAAAAAATTCATTCATTTCAATCCCGCATAAGGGCTGTTATAGCTGGCTTTTACTTTAACCCTTTACCGCATTCACAACCCTTTCTTAACTTTAAATTAAACGAATACCAGGGAGTCAGCCAGTCGTCTTTTTGAAATGCTCCTTCTGAGTGACTAGCTCGATTGTCAAACCCTCATCCAGCCGGTTAATCTGATAGGCGCCCTTGGGTATATAATGTACAATATACACACTCCCCTCAGCCCTTCCATCCCTTCCCCGCCCCCATAAAAGGAATGACCTTAGTATCCGAAGTCAAGATCTCTTTTTCTCAGAGTGTCTTCTTTTTGTCGAACAACTGCTGCGGATAATGTGGTGCAATAACTGGCCATCATTGTCACAGTTCCGCCTTCCGCCCTCTGCGGCTTCTACAGCTTCCACAGCTTCTACAGATTCTATATGACTTTAATAACTTCGAGGAGTTGCAGAAATGGATGTACCTAATTCCTAGACCTAGAGTTTTTGACTAAGATCCTGGCAGAAATTCTTGGACGGAATTGATTTGAACGGCTTCGAAAATGGGGACTTCATATTCAATTAAAAACTATTTTGGGACACTTTGTGCAGTAGTTTAATATCGTCCCCCCTCGGATAATTAATTTGACAACAATTTATGTATAGTGTCCATTGAATAGAATAGGTGCAGATACCAGTTTTCCTCCACTTTTTATTCTCATCTGGTGGTAATTTCACAGCACAAAGCACCAAAAAAGCTCAGATATGCAACAAACATTCAATTTGCTCTTCTCTAGGGCCACCATCTCAGATAAAAGGTCGACACTTTCGCAAAATTGATGTCCTTTCCAGCAAATTTTATGACGTCATAAAAATGTGCACCACCGCAAAGGGTTGAACAGACATACATAACAAAGTGCAAAAATTGTTAAATGTTTCCTAGATAGAATAGAATATCGTGCAGAGAGTATTAAAGTTTATGAAGTGAGTAACTTTATAGGATACTAATGGAAAAAAAGTAATGTGATAATAGATTTATGACTTGAGAATCATCATTCAATTTGACACACATTTCTTTTACCATAACCGACTATATATTTTCTAATTATTTTTGTAATCATGCAGTCAAGCAGATATATGTATAGTATGTATTTATAAAGATTAAGAGGACATTACACTTTTAAATGGTTTACAAAAAGAAAGTAATTTCAATGAAAAATTATGAATATTACTAGTTAAATTGCATGAAATGGCACCAATTTACTCTCGTTCTGGTTATCTGAATTTCCAAAACTTAATTTAAGTTCGTTATTGACAGAATTTTACATGCAATTGACTTGCATTAATAAAAAAGCAAAGAAAAGTCGCAAAGACTAGGTTAAATAGGTAAAATAAATTTAGAAAAACACAGCCTTTGTTGTTTTCAATTGCTATAAATAATTGACAATTTATTAAAAATCTGAACAAATTGACGTTGTTTCCGTGAATTAAGTCTTGGCAATAAATGCAACAAAGATTAACTTGATCCGACTTTCAGTTTTGTCTGCGTTTGGTATAACTTATTAAAAAATCATGTTTCAGGAAAAATACCTTCAAAGTTTGAAGAGCTTATGGAATGCTTACCTATATAAAATAAATTAATTTTAATTCTTAGCTGAACATTTTTCTGTGCATTATTGAGACAATAAACTATGGAAAAGCAAATAAAAACATTTAAGGGACCATTTATAAAATAATAATGATTCTACAGAGGCGTTTTGAAATAAATGGTTTAAAGTGATGGCTGCTACACTGAAAAGAAAACAATGTGGAAACAACATAAAACAATATTACAAGAAATATGATTCGAGCTAATTTTGGATTTGGTTTTTTTTTAATAAGACATTGACCCATTCGTGTTTTCACTTGTTTCCAGTAGTTTTGGTTATTGTTCATAATCTTAATATTTCTCAATTTAACTCAATTTTCAATTACTTCTGAAATATACAATAATTTCAAATGTCTTAATCCTTAGACTAGAAATGGGTTGCTCTGCATCCCAATAATTTTTAGTTTTTTCACTAGCTGAGTTTTTACTCGTTAAACAAAAAAACTATCCCTTAAATTTATTTATTATTTATATTTTTATGTATTTTAAAAATTTCTTATCATTGGATTTCATAAAAAAATTCATATGAATTTTTCTAAATTCAAAATTTCATTCATAGTCTGAACACAGAGCAAAGATTTAAAATTTCCTAAAAATAATATCAAATTGTCAAGATTTACAATCACTTTTAAGTCAAAAATTAATCTGAAAAATGTATAATACAAGGTTTAAAGTTTTGCATTTATAAAAATCACGAGAATTTGTTGCACTTTTCCAAAAATATCAAATTTTTATTCTGTGTAGCTGTTAGCAAGTTTTTCGTTCAATAAAAAATGTTTTATTGTTCTGCAAAGATGAAAAACGAAACGTAGCTACTAAATTTTGCTGGAAACCTCCATTTATCGCACTTTTATTGTAAAAATTAATCCTTAATAAATATTCGTTAAGCTTCAGGAATTAAACTTCCCAAAATCTTATGAATACATGTTTCGGTAAAATAGTTACTTAAAAAATCAAAGACAAGGAATATTGGTTCCACACCAATTATCTGAGGCCAACAAAGACCTTCGGCGAACAGTCTATGTAGGGATTCATTTTTATCTAGGGGAAATCAGTGGAGATAAAAAATGGATCCTTTAAGATAACATAAGGCACTTCAAATAATAGCTATCGTGAAACCAGACACCAACCCGACCGCTAAACCTACCTTATCCCTGAAGAAGGTTTTATTGAGTTTTCAGTGGGGTCGTTAAGGTATAGTTCATTTCGAGCTATTGAAACCTGGGTAAACAATTCGTACTGACTTGTATTGTCAATAATTAAAACGACCGCATTTTGCACTGATAGAAAAAAGTGCAGTTTTAGAGAAAAGGTGTACAACCCCAACACGGTAACGCCCGGCCTCATACAGCGAAAATCACCCAAGAAAAAATTAAGGGGTTAGGTTGGGAAGCTCTACCACATTCACTATACACGCAGACATTTTTGGAGCATTCCTTAAGAAATAAAACCCTTAACAGCCGATGTAGGGCGATTGAACTTTTTCAGAATAGATGGCAAACCGTTATTGATAATGACGGAGATTTTATAACTGATTAAAATATGAATATGTTATTTCTTTATTAATACTATACAATTGATTTTGTTTATTGGTATCCCTAATATAACGCACTGTAATTAAATTTATAGTGTATTTTACGGCAATGATATTAAACTGTGGTATCCCAGGCGTTGATCTGCGCATTCCCAAAAAGACACTTTAAATCACTTACCGGGGAAGAGAAGGTTGCCCACAAACCCTCAAGGACCTATTCCCGAGACTTGTTTACTCCAATCCTAATGACCTAATCAATAGCCCTGAAGGAGCTCCTATTGATATAACTTTATCAAATTCGCCCTCCGAGTCGAGAGTGTCTACTATGGGTAAATAAACACTGTGAGGGGTGAAAGTACTTTGTGGGGTGATTTATTTAGCTACTAAGATATTGTCACTAGCCTGTCGAACATCATATGATTATTAAAAAAATAATTTTCTTTCTTTTCTTTCGATTTTACTTGCAGGTGGAAGAGGACTGGAAGTACATAGCAATGGTATTGGATCGTTTATTTTTATGGATTTTTACAATAGCTTGCGTAGTAGGTACAGCATTAATTATCTTACGTGCACCTAGTTTATATGATACAGCACAACCAATAGATATTTTATATTCAAAAATAGCAAAGAAGAAATACGAATTACTTAAAATGGGCAGTGAGGATGTATAGCGACCAGCCGGGTTCGCAGCCGGATACTGGAACATGTTCCAAGTCTGGCTACGAACCCTGCTCGAAGCAAGCGACGACGATAATGGATAATAAAAGTCGAAGCTAAATAAAAACAAGAAATCATATTTAAAACAGAAACAAAACAGCCATAAAACAACTTAAAACTAAAATAAACTAAATTACATGTTTTTAAAACATTGAACAAATATAAAAATGCATTCACATCAAGAACAAAATACAAAACATCCATTTAAAATTGCATAATTCAAAACAAATCGAACGATGAAAACATTTTAGACGTTTTTAAAACTAAATAAAGAATGAAACATGGTTTTTATTGTAATCTTAGGCAATAATATAGGAGTGAAGGATGATAATGTTGACTGGTGCCACAAACCAGTAACATTCCTTTTTTAATACAAGAAACACATTAAAACTGAAAGTAAAACAATAAATTTAATTAAAACAATTGTGTGAGTGTGGCATTCACTAAAAATTATAGACTTTAAACGAAAAATTAAAATAAATTAATTAAAATAAGTTGAAAAACTGAATAAATCTCATTCAGTAACAACAAAATAGGAATGCTTGATATTGTGGAGTGTTGTTGATGAAAGGAAACGTTATATTATACGTGAAAATTACTAGTAAAATTAAAAAAAAAGAAAACAAAAACAAAGGAAATAATAGACTCGAAGTCATTTGTTTGTTAATTCATGTTGTCTATAAATTGATACTGAGTTATTTTAATTATTCATTTGTTAAAGTAGTGATACTTGAAAAGAAACATTTTTGATGCAAAAAAAAGAAAAGAAAAAATAATAAAAAATAATGAAACGAAAACACAAGGGTAAAAGAGAATCAATTTTTGTGACTATTTTTATAAAAAAGAAAAACAAAAAAGTTATTCAGTGCATACTGGCGAAGTATGAGGAAGATATTTGCGAAAAAATTTTTATTATCTTAATAATATTTTTCTTATTTTATTTTGTGGCTTTTACACACTGTACTTTTCTTTAAATTATTTTATATTATTTAATTATTATTATACTAATTTAAAGTTATTTTTACTAATGCTTTACTTGTGGAGTTAAAGTCTTAAACAAAATCTTTAAACAAAAACTGATCTAAAATTATTACTAATTTGCTCCTCCTATCGCCGATATTGTGTCGTAATGCATAGTGCTCTCAATGTAGAGTATTATCGCTATACAAAAGAATTAAAATGCAGGCTTCCAAAGAACCTTATGCAACTTCACTTGCTCACTTATTCGTAATTTCTTCTTGAACATGGTTTAGGTTTGAGACCTATTCCAAGCTTCACGTCACCACCAGAAAGGACATAACTTCATGCATCGTTTACCATCCGATTTGATATTTTTTTTTATCAATCGTCCATCCATACATCGTTTAATTCTATGCACTTTTGAGAACTACTTTCTCCGGTTGCTTTTTTTACCTTTACCCCTATTTATTATCTTCACTACTTTTTAATAAACTCTTTTCCCTACACGAAATGCTTAAATTTTTTTTTTTTTTTTTTGTCAAACAATTTTTATAAATTAATTATTTTTACGGCTTGAATGCTGGATATTTTTTCTTACTTTGCAGGCGGGTACATAAATACTATTATTATAATAGTTACATATTAAGGTCATCCCATATATTGTGGCTGTTTTGCAATTCTTTTAAATTCTAATTCAAAAGAAATTTTATTTCATCTACTCATAGATATACTTATCATTATTTATCATTAATTATTCAATAAAATTTTATAAAATCTTTTATCTCTTACTTTTTAAAGTACAGGTGGATATGAAATGGACGCTATTTGCGGCATAATGAAAGGTATATAAGAAAACAAGGTTTGAATTTTGGGTAACCCTCTTACGCAAAATAGAATAAAATTCTTAATACCGCAATAAAACAAATATCTAAAATTTTGTTTATTGTTTATTAACAACTTATTGACTCGAAATTCAATAGACATCCTCGACATACAGTGAAAAGAATATTCTCTAAAGAGTTTTGAAAACTTCATAGCAGTTTAGATGATTTCGAAGGAAACCAATTTAAACTGACAAACACACAGTCATTTATGTATTGTATTTCGATTTTGATATTTCAAAATATGAATAAATCTAACCCTCGATTTGTACCCTACTTGATATGCACAGTTTCGTTTTTATGCGGTATTTCAATTAACAAAAAAGGGAATTTCTGTATGGTATTTCGATTATTTGTTTTAGATCTTACATTAAACATACATTATTATTGCCATCGTGTTTTATAAATTAATTGAAATAATTCGTCACATTAAATTTATCTTTGAATATTTTATATGAATACTGGAGTTCTAATTTCGAAGCTTAGTATTCAGTAGAACCAATCTTCGTTTTGTCACAAAATCGTTAAATTTACACGGTTATTATGAACGTATTTACGACTTTTCTTTATATTCGTTGAAACAATTTACACAATATCAAGATTATTTGAGACCTAACTTTTTAGATATATTCGGCGTCCCATTTTACACGGTTTCACGATTTTTCTTAGAACGTATTTACCATGTCAATTGAGGGATCACACTGAGCCTGAACCATGATTAAATGAAAAAATCTCTGATTGCAATTTTTCTTCTTGATTTTAAATATACACTACAAATGAATTATTTTGAGATAAAAATGAAAATATTCTTTGGAGAGTTTTTTAAAAAATTGATTTTTCATCTTTTTCCAAAATCACAATATCGCCAATTTGAAATACAAGTATAGTGAATAATTAATCTGAAAAGGTATTGTGGTAAATATTTAATTTTTGATAAAAATAGATAAATGAACATCATAACATACATACACCGTGTCCAATAAATTCGAATGCAAAAAGAATTTGTTAGATCGAAACACGTAGTTAAATTTTATTAAATATTTTTAATGGAATTTAATTATAGTGTAAATTAAGAACATTTTACAATAAATGTTTTTTAATTATATGTACCTTCTTTACCTTTTTTTTTACTAATAATAATATCTTTTCAAAAGAGTTACAAGCGGCACGGACGATTGGCATGGGTATTTCGTCCCAAATTACTGATGTTTTGATCCTTGAGTTTTGACATCATGTAACCCCAGGAAAAAAAAATCCAAGAAATTAAAATCAGGACTACTAGGAGGCAATTCTTCCTATGCCAAAAAGTCGACTTAATTTTCAGTACGCCACTCCATTTTACTGAAAACGATAGTAGTCGTCTCAAAACAATTCCTTACAGACTGGAAGCAACACGGCTTAAAGAACCTTCTTCTGGTAGTATTCAGCCTTTTCCTTGACCTTGACACCCCTTTTCAATAAAAACCAGAGGGAGCTTACCGCTTTCACAAAAACTCCCCAAACAATAACAGATGAAGCATTTTGATATCTAGACACATAATGCTCGTTTTCTGGAATGTCTTGATTTTTTACTGACCGATCGCGATTACGCGATCATTTTGAGGGTTGGGCGGTTGCTGCAGAACAAAGAGTTTTTCATCGGAAAACACAAAATCGTCTCCGGCGTGCCAAGCAAGAATATTGGAAACTCTTGTAGCTCTTTTTTCTTTGGATAATGTCGAAACTCCATGAATTATTTTTTTTTTATAAGCCTTTAAGCCAAGATCTTGGGTGAGAATCAAATGTACCGAAGACTTTCCGATTCCTAATTTTCCAGCAAATTTTCTTACCGAACAACATTTTCTTCGAATTTGCTCTGTTACGGCTTTAATGCGTTGCTTAGTAAGTACAGTGCGCGGAAGTCCGCAATTCTTACGGTTTTCAACAGACGAGGTTTCCTTGAAACGATTTTTGGTCTTATATACAAAGTCCCGTTTTATTCCCTCTTTTCTCAGATCACGAAATATCTCACAAAGCCTTGTATTTAAAATTGGCGATATTGTGATTTTGGAGAAAGATGAAAAGTAAATTTTTTAAAAAAAGCCCTCCACAGAATATTTTCATTTTTATCTCAAAATAATTCATTTGTATTGTATATTTAAAATCAAGAAGAAAAATTGCAATCAGAGATTTTTTCATTTAATCATGGTTCAGGCTCAGCGTGGGATGGGTGTATTTATTTATAAAAGAAATGCAGTTTTGTCATGTAAGGAGAATTTAGGCTCAAAATCTTGAAAACAAATTCCCAAAATACAAAATTGCAAAAAGTAATATCTTAAAAAGGCTTATCCAGAATATAAAAATATCTGAACATTTCCGAAAAATCAAAATCTTGCAGAGCAGTATACGCAAACATTATTTAAAAGCACAACAGTGTGCATATCTGTAAATTTTCATTCGAATAGTACACATTTCTGGTTAGAATTAATTTTTCAATATCTAAACCTTCTAGATTTTGTCTACCATCATATCCATAAACTTTAATATCGCCTTCATTACAATGAATTTACTTATAATTGCATGGCGAATATTCCACTTCGAATCTCACATTTTTAGCACTTTAACACTTTGACTGTCTTGTTTCGCGTACATGTGCACGATACGCAATAGCTGAATAAAACTGGCAGTCAACGCGTTAACCCTTTTAACTAACTACACCTGAATGCACCAAATGTAATGATTTGCGGAAGTAAAAAAATAGTTGCATTTTTAAATTTTTTAAGATTATTTTGTAATACTCTTAACAGAATATAAAATTTTTTACTGAACCGATTTCAAAACATTTTTCTAATATAAGCAAAGTAGCAGTTATTACTTATATAGCATTTTTTATGGGATGACCTTATACTTTAAATCCTTGGAGGGTTGAATTAAATTGCTTTAAATATTTTCGAAGTTTGTTACACGATATTATACCCGCAGGATACAATATCTACTAAAACTTTTCTGATCATACACCGTCCACAGCAAAAACAAAATCACAAAAAAAAAAAAAAAAACACAGGTAACTTTATTCAAATTATTATTTTCTAAATAATTCTCCACAAACTTCATCTTTCATAACTTCAATTCAAATTTTCCTTTAAACTTTAACCTAGATAATTATAGCTCAATAATAGCAAAATCTCAATCAAGAGTAATCAATTAAATAGCAAAAAAAAAAAAAAAAGAGATAAAGTCGCCAATAATGAAGAGAGCTACATTCGAAATTAATTATCACAATTTAGTTAGGAAAACAAATGTGCAACGTGTATTGTTTTATCTTTTTCTATAGCAAGAAGAACAATAAACTTTGCAAAATATGGATAAAGCATTTTTTATATGTTTAAAATACAACCACTCGCAAGAAACGAATTATTAATATTAAATGAGAAGAAAAAGCTACAAAAAAAAAAAAAAAAAAAAAAAAAAATAAACACTGTAATATATTCCGAATGTCATTTTTTATAAAAGAAAAAATTAAAAACATATTTAAAGTAGGTGAGAAGAAGAAGAAAACATTTCAAAAGTGGTGAACGAAATTGACTATATTGTGAGAGATGATATCGCTTATAAGGTACTCATTTATATTATTATTTATAAGCATTTACGTGATTATTAACTACTTTGGCGGGGTAAGAGAAACAGTTTTTAAACATACACATTGTGAGAAACGTAAGCTATAATAAAACATTTTTTAACCAATGTAATTTCGATATAAACGCGAAATTTGGATAATTACAGGAACTGAAAGGTGGAATTAATTTAAAAACAAAACAAACAAGAAACGATTAACGTATAATACAAACAAAAAACAACTGAAAAGGCATAGCGAATAAGGATATAATTGCTGACTAGCACTTTTTAGCCAAAAACGTAAAACATTTAATAACAAATAATAATGGGAATGTGGCAACTGCATACGCGTGTATAAAAACAGGACAAGCCAGTGGAAGAGAGATAAAGTTGCTTGATAAACAAAAAATAGAATTAAATATAAATAATATTAAAATAAAAAACGACGATGATGTTTTTTAAAAGAATTTAAATAACATTAACTAAATACAACTTTTTTTACTTTTTTACACAAGGAACAAAAAGATATTTTACAATAAATAGTTAGCACCATATTTAAAACACAGTGTGTAATCAAAATTATTATTAAAGAAGAAATTAACTGATAGATTTATTTTTACAACTACATTTAAACTACATCATTTTTTGCAAAATTTAGGCTCTTTTATTTGTTTTCGTTCAAATTCTGTACCTTTATTTTAAGTTTACATGCCACTGAGTTCATCCCTGATTTCTACATTAATTTTATATATAGTACTTTAGAAAGTTGATACAGTAAATGTGGCTAAAATAAGAATTTATTCAGATTATGCTTAGGTTAGAAAGTACGTCCAAAATATGTCCTTAATAAAGCGCTTATAAAAATGCTTTCCTAGAAAAAATACGAGAACTGAAAACAAACCTATTTCTTTCAACTTATCCACTTATCAACTTTTTATGTTTAGTTAAACTGAGGGCTATTTTTAAGGAATTTTACCATTAATTTCTAAATTCATAACATTGAAGACAAATTTTATCTCTGGAGGGCGAATACAAAACTTTGCGGTGACAAGATGTAGATGTAGATTGTTATGGCTGTCCGAAGACACACTTAGGCCAGGGCTTCTCGTGGGAATCGAACCCATAACCTCTGCGGTGACAAAAAGAAGCAATAATAATAATGACTTCTTATTATAGCCCTAAAATAGAGCCATCATCTTGTTTTTAAAATGCAAGGTATACATTTCTGTTCTCTTATTAATTTCAAATTCCTTTTGCTTCAATTGGCATTAATACCACGGAAATTTTATAAGAAAAACTCTCTGACAAATACTTTCTCTAACATTAATTTAAAATTTGACTCTTAATATCAAAGTTCAATGCTCTTACTGTGAAGTCTATATTATTTTTATTCACTCTATGTATTCAGGGATTCATCTGGATCCCAAACACTTTTTGAGATATGAAATATCTCAGAATGAATAGGGATATTCGAGGCGCCCGGAGTGTCGTTAAAAATACTTTTTGCCGAACTAACGACGATTCCACTGAAAAATACATCTTAACTAAAAAAAACTTTATAATAAAAATTAAAAAAAAAAAAAAAACTGTTCGTGAGATATACACACTACACAGTTCGAAAATGTTCGGGGGTCAACTTGACCCCGTGTATGTTCCCAAAATCTGTATGGAGGTGTCTAGTTCCAGGGGTTAATTATTATTATTATGCTATTGTTACAGATTTTTTTTTTTTTTGTGATACTGTTAAATAAGCTTAGAAAAAATGATCTAACAAAAAAAATGTCATCCACTGCATGACACTAAACCTCATAACTTCCACAATTTCCAGATATTGAAAAAAAGGCTAGAGCAAATATATAGCAATTTAATTAATAAAATATTCCAAAACGATCAAAAATCATCACCAACTGATCATCAACACACTTAAGACTTTGAAAACTAATATTTCAACACGTTTTCCCAAAAGCTTATACAGTGGAGGAAATAGCTATAAAATCACTTATATTTTGGTAATTATATACAAACTGTTGGGATGTTTTAGAACCAACTTTTAAAATATAATCCGTTAGCATATTTAGCGTTAATAAACGTTAAAATTTTTTAGTTTTTGTGAACAGTATTAAAAAGCTATAGAATATATAAAAATTGGGCGTTTTCGAAAGGGAAATAGATATAAAATCACTTTAAATTTTTAACATATTTTATTTAAATTTAAATAAATTAAAAATCTATACAGCTACCTCGCTTGTTAATAAGCTCAAATATTCTTTTTGACATTGACAAAATTAAATTTTCAAATATTTTTTTGTCTATTTTATTCCATTCCTCAATAATTTTCAATTTAAGTTCTGAAACATTGTTAAACTGCCATCCATTTTCATAAACTCTCCTGGTAAGGATACCCCATAAGTTTTCGATGGGATTTAAGTCCGGGCTGCGAGCCGGCCACGGCAAAAGTTCAATATTTTTGGTCCTAAACCAATTCTTCGAATGTGTTGACACATGGATTGCCGCATTATCTTGCTGGAATATCCAATTTTCACCGTATTGGTTGTCATCAAATTCGATGAGGACTTCCTCCAGAAGTTCAGTGTACTTTTCAGAATTCATCTTATGCGTAATGAAACATACAGGAGTCGATCCATGGAAGCAAAAAGCAGCCCAAATCATCACTGATCCGCCTCCAAAATTACGACTCATCATTGTCTCCTTTTCTTTTCTTAAATCGTGCCAATAAAACTGGCACCCGTCTGGACCGTCTAAATTGAATTTTTTTCATCACTAAAGATGACCTTTTTCCATTCTTCAGTCCAAGACATGTAGTTTTCCGCGAATTGCAGCCTCTGATCTTTATGGCTTTGTGTCAGTGCCGGTTTGCGCATCCTTTTCCTCCATGCTACCTGATTCGACTCCGCCAGAATTTGTCGCACGCGTCGTACCGTTACGGGCAAACCAAGGTCACGCTGAATTTGTGATGCTACCGACTTTCCTGCCATTGCCTTTGAAATAATTTGGCATTTATCGCGCGGTGGTAACTTAGGACGAGCTCCTGGACGCTGATTTTTATTGTATTCATCGCCTAAAACAATGAAATTTCGCACCACAGTAAAAGACCTGGAAATCAGGCGAGAAATTTCTCTAATGGATTTTCCCATTTCCCGAAACACAGAGATCCTTCCCTTTTCTTCTTCAGATAAAGCTACCCCTCTTGGCATCCTTAAAAAATTAAACAAATTATGCAATTTTAATTTAAAAGTTCGCGTTAAACCTCTTTAATATAATTATCTGAACTTACCCGATTATAAATTTTAAAAATTTTGGCAAAAAAAATTGTAGAAATTGAAAATACAGATACTGATTTTATAATTATTTCCGCTTTTTAACCTTGCAATTCGAGCACCAAATTGAAAGTGAATTTTTTTTCAACACTTAACGGGTATTTATAATACATTACCTGACATTTCCGGGACGGCAATAAAACAATTGAACTATATAAGGGTACTCCTTAAAAAAATAATTCGAGGAAACGACTATACCATTAAATTTATAAAAGAATACTGAGTGATTTTATAGCTATTTCCTCCACTGTATAAATATAAACAAAAACAAATATTAAAAAAAATTACAAAATCATAGTGACAAAATTAATTACAACAAATTAATTTGTTTTTGTTTTTGTTTTTCTTTCATTGTAGAATATAAACACTAACACGTTACTTTCGAACGACGTCAAAGATTACTATTCCTTCTAGAGAGATTGTGTGTTAATAAAGACATGTTGTCGAAAAACAAATAGAATTTTAGTATAAACATTAAATTCTCTCACTTCAAACAACCTACATACTCACTTTTGGAGGTTATACTGTAGTTTTATAAGCAAATCCCTGCAGATTTTTACATACTTGTAAATACTTTTAAAACTTTTTATTTATGTTAAACAATTTTTCTACTATTTCCAATTATGTACTAAAGAGTACGAAAATCCTCCAATCGAAATTTCTATAGTAAATTCGAAATCAGTAACCTTATGAAAATATAAATGTCGATTTTTATTGCAATTTTGGTTCCGTTTACAATTTCAAAAGTTCGATCGTAGATCCCAAAATTCTCCGAGTACCGATTTTCATGATAAAACCTTGTAGCGTTGAAGCAGGTAATGGAAGTCTTCCATCAGGCTTTGAAGATTCAAAATCAATGTTCATAGTTGATCAGTTCGGTAAAAATATGATAAAACTCTAGATTCGAATTTTAACAAAATGTTAAGCTAAATAAAAGCATTGAAAAAGCTAACAATTCTCAAAGGATCTAGTTAATAATTAATCAAGCAAAAACTATCATTCTATTTTCCAAATACAGAATTTATACAACTGTTCATCTTAGTCGCAATTTTTTACGTAATTGAAATTTTACTTAATTTCAAATATCGATAATCTTTCACCGATGAGAGATGTATCTTTAAAATTAAATCAACTTGAAAGAATTTAATAACATTAAAGGAAATTCCTCCTCGTTTCTAAATATAAAAAAGCAATTTTGTGATTAATTTATGAATATAGTAAAATATGCCCATTTCATTTCCTCTCCAATGAAAATAAAATCGGAAAATTTAAAAGTAATCATAATGTCTGTCGATTGCCTCTAATCGGTTTAAAAAACAAGCACACACACATATAAACAAGATACTTTTTAAGAATTATATAGATTTCATAAAGAATTGTGAAGTAATCCAATTACTCTAAATATACCCCTCGTTAAAATGGTATTTGATGTGTAGCAATCAGAGAAAGGAATTTTTTTTTTAAACAAATTATCAAGTCCCGCCAAAGCGGAAACCTCATTCAAGATATATTTTTCGCATTAATTCTAGCCCCATGGTGGAAGCAATTTTATTTTTTTTTTGTGGTCTCATGAGTTGACGAATCTGTCGAAAAGAAAAAAAAATTGTATATATAAGTTTGTCCTAAAAGATTTGGTGTGCAGGAGAGTGAGGGAGGGAATCGAAAGATTGTGGGCTGTAATCGCATTTACCATTAGATCGCTGCTGACAGATTCATTCAACCCGAAAATTCAGAACGATATACAGAGTGAACTAAAGAGAAATTCACGGTTCTCGTTGTAAGGGAAATCAGTTGCCACGACTACCTATGTATGTCGAATTGAATTCGACGGACATTTTAGGGATAAAATGTCCTATCAAAGAAGGGAAACGAAGTATTAAGACCTTCATCTCTAGTTCAGAAATATATATGATTATTTACTTTGAATGTATGTATGTATATACACTCTCCTAAAACCCTGCATTCTAACATGCTTCGTATAGTTTATATTTTGTTTTTTTCATTTCATTCAAAATGATTTATACTTCTTTGAAGGATGCGGGCTAAAGGTATGGTTCAGATATCCAAGACACATGTGTTGAGTCGAATTCTCGTAGTTCCCCCATCGTCGTCGTCTGTTGAAAGGGAAAAAGGTCGCAAAAAGGGCAAAACCTAACCGATTTCGGACGCCCTAGTTCCCCCTTTGTCTCTCTTGACCTTACTAAAGCAATTTTCAATTTCCAGGAAGT
Source organism: Dysmachus trigonus (assembly GCA_949715965.1). Lineage (NCBI taxonomy): Eukaryota > Metazoa > Arthropoda > Insecta > Diptera > Asilidae > Dysmachus > Dysmachus trigonus. Next base: position 15,478,008 of record OX454320.1, read on the forward strand.
TGCACATGTCATGAACAGATTTCTCCCTCGACATAGGTGTCGAACCTTTCATAGAAATATATCGGACTAAAACCAATTGTCATCCCGCTGACACATACATACACACACAGGCAGAGAGAAAAACAATATTTCTGAATTCTTTCATTGGCCAGAAACAAGAAAGTACACTACTTTCCTTCAAAATTAATTAGACCCATCATCGTAAATTAGTGGGGATTGGTCGAAAGCTAGGATATCTGAATTTTTTATAAACTCACGTATACTGCATACAGATTATAAACAGATAGCCGTTTCATCGTCTTTTCGTTTCAATTTCAAATGAATTTTCAATTTGCTAAGTTGTTTTGATAGAAAATTCACTGCAGAGCTGTACCATCGCACACAGGCATACAAACTATATATATTCAACTACAATACCCTCTCCTATGATACTCTGCTCTAAAGCCAGCTGGCCAGTCCCGACCAGAAGTTCAGGACACTAATTGAATTTTTAATTAGAAAAATCGTTTTCAATAGTGTTAATTCAGACTGCCGCATTTGCAGATACTGCTGGCCGGATAATCGAATCAAAGATTTTTTTTTTCTTGCACTCATCCGCACAATAGGATCGAAGACCTACCTAATAAGCCACTCAGCGAACCCGAACTTTTTCTTCCATTTAAAGTTATTGCTTCTCTAGTCGAGTAAAAGTCAAACTCAGTGGCAAGAAAAAAGGCATTTAATTTTCTTCTTATCCACAGGAAAAGAAAAAAGAATAGTAAACCTCTATCGATTCCCGAATTCCTTTTTTTTTATAATTTCGAATTCTTTTCATTTTGCTGCGCAACCAATCGAACACGAAGCAATTTAATACTAAACCTATCAAGATTTTAGACATACTTCTTCCTAACAGACATCAGTTTTAAAATAAAACTTACATTTTTCCAAAAAAGGTGATTGCCAAAATTTAAAATGAAAAGCAATATAATAAAACCACTTCGATAATAATAAAACAAAATTATTTAAATATTTAACAAGAATATGAAATTTCTGGTACATAATCGAAATATCAAGCTCGATCATTTGACCGAATGTTAATAGGTTTAGTGTTAAAAGCTACAAAAAAGATAAAAAACCCCTTTTAAACAAAAATTTAAAAATAAATATAAATAAATCATTCAATTAAAAAACTAAACAACTAATCAATTATTGAATAAAAACAATTTTTTGATAAAAAAAAATGAAAACCTTAAACAAAAAGTCTTTTAAAGTACGAAAAGTTAACATATATAGTCCAGCAGGAATTATCGTGGGAATAAAATTGAAAATTTTTAAAAATATGGAGAAAACGAAATAAAAAAAAAATTAATAATAATTTATTGTCAGAGAGAAAACGCGCGTAAGTAAGAAAAAGATCATTATTGAACACTGAGTGATGTACTATAAGTGAAATTAAACGCAGGCACACAAAAATGAAACACTATTTACTCCACAAACTGTAGATAAGGCGCCAAACACTAGAATTGAATAGCACACTAAAAAGAAAGTCAACACTCAAAAAACGTGTAAACAAAACATTAATCGAAATGTTTTTGAGCTTAGATAAAAGAATGAACCTTTTGGAGGTATGAGTCCTTTCCGTTTGGATATTCTCGTATTTTTCTATATTTTTTTTTGTTATTTTCTATTAACTTTTAATTAATTTTGTTGAGCAATTGTGTATAGACGAGATGAAGAGTGTAAAAAGTAACTATAAGTGTGATTTTTGTGATATAACACCTGTAAATATTTAATTAAATCGTAGTTACATGTCTTCTTTTAACTCTTTTCTATAATGTGGTCTCATTATTTTTGCATTTTGTAAGAGATTCTACGAAACGAAGAAGACAATTCACAGAGACATTAATACGTACTAGAACAGCCTTATCACTACTGGAGGTACATATGCATAATAATACAATTTTTTATCGCAAAACATTATAGATTAATAATGGAAGGAAAAATTTGAATTTTACTCAGTAGTTTGTTTCAACACGATTTTTAATAGATTAACTTTAACATGAACAACTCACTATATTTGGCTAATTTATATAGATTGCTAAAATTTCTATATTTTACTAGTAAAGTCTTTTTAAGCCATTAAAAATCAAAATAAACCAAAATAGAAAACGCTTTTCGCATTAGATAGGGAATTCTAAAACGAATTTATACCCACCCATTCGAGAACGACAAAAAATTTGTAATCGATGTCGATCCGAAAAATGGAACATTACATAAAAAACTGAAAACGATTTTAAAAGCTTCTATTTAATTTGTTTTCTTGTTGTCTGTCTGTCTGCTACAAATTAAAGTCAAAATTGAACCAGTTTCCCTTATCGGAATAGGCTGAAATTTTGCATACACGTGGAGTTCTGATGACAATACAATATTATGCTATCATTAATAAAAATATCTGTTTTTTTTTTTTTTTTTTTTGTATAATACAATAAGAATGAAATTTTATTTTCTTATGATTGGCAGTTTTCACAAATATACCGTGAATTTATCAAAACAGTCTCTATCTTTTTGTAATATAATTTGATAGCATATCACAACCAAATTTCTGGACCCTGAAAATATCTTGCAATCATTTTTCATGTAGAACGCATAGAATTTATTCCCTTGATCTCACCAAATTTGATACAAATTCTCAAAATTTCAACTCCATTTCTGGTTTAGATTTAAATAAGTTTTATTAAAATCGCTGTACTAGTTTCCCGCAGTTCATTATCTACATATAATAATTTATTCAAAAATGTCAGATGTGGTTCATTATTTCAAGGTCTAACATTAATTTAGATATCAGTTGTTTTGAAATGGAAATATTTTTAACTCCGACTGTAAGACTGAAAAGTAGAAATTCGGTCACTATATCAAACATGATGTCAACATTCAAATTTGAGATAGTGAAAAAATTCTAGTTTATTAATGTCAAGAATTAATTAAAATTAATACCAAAATATTATTTATAAAAATAATACTGGTCCACACTTTGAATGAGTTCCACGATGCCTGATTTATTTTAAATAAAGAAAATCAAAAAGCTCTTCGAATGGGATTTCCAAATTTTTATTTTTGAAGGATTTTCGAAATAAATGCATGCACTTTTTGCTAAACTCCTCGTTATATAATAAATAAATAAATAAAACTTTTGGAAAATAATCGATTTTGAAAACATTGTTTCGAGATTCGAATTACTCGTCATCACTCTTAACACACTATCTGAGGGTAGTAGTATTTCAATGAAATTTGAAACATGAAGTAGCATATATTATTTCAAAGGTATGGATCACGAAAAAAATCAAATTTCTAATTTAGTTTTCTATTACAGCACCTAATAATATAAAAGCATAATAATGCTTAGAAATATATTATTGAAGAGAATATTTAATTTTGAATTTTGAAAATTGTACTATAAAATATTTGCTCCTGTTTTTAAGAAAGGTTGTTTTTTCTATGAAGGATCTTATTCTAATTATTAACTAAATGTGGAACAAATGTACCTAGAAACAGTGTAAAATATGTGCTTCATCAAAAATTAAAGGTATAAATATCAGGACGCCACACTGAAAGTTACAATCTTTTATAACAACTTTATTTGCATATAGCTCAAGTCTTTATATAGGTAAAATTTTCAGTTAAAACCCTTACGCGACAATAGCTAGACATGATAAATCTGAGTAAAATTTAGTAAGTTTTTCCTTCTATTACTGGCTAATTGAAAATAAATGTCCTTCACAGCACATGCACGCAATATTTCTCAAAAGAAGAAAAATAAGAAGCCAACGTATTTCTCTTAATATTTTGCTTTTTTAGACAATCACGTCGAAAACAAGAAAATCTAATTCTCGATAAATAAAGTATAAATTTAAATAAATGAAAAAAATACAAAAAATTCCATAAGCTCTCATTGGTTGTGTTTTTAGATTAATATTGCAAAAAAAAAATTTATTCCATTGGTGAAATTAATAAAGCACCCTGTTTTTGTTCACTTACTTAAAAAAAAAGGTATTTTTACAAAAGACAAAAAACTAGATGCCAAAGAAAAAATCATAGATTTCATTTCGTTAGTAACAAGAGTTCTTTGATAAAATAAAAAGAGCTCTTTTGCAGCATTCAAAAATCATTAAATAAGACGGCGAATTCACTAGCTGTAAAGCTATTTAAAAAAAAAAAAAAAAAAAAATGGAACAAAAACACGTATAAAGTAAACTAAAGGTGGATTCATACTTAAGTAGGCTAAAATTAAAAAAACTGCAAATTCATTTATATTTAATATCGAATAAGTTTGTAAGTAATTAATAAAAAAAAAAAATTAAAAAAAAAAACAAAAGAAAATGGATACTGCCCGAAAACATTTAGAAGTAGTTAAACATGTATAAAAAACATACACAAAACCATTGTAAAAAATATAAAATGAGGCATATAAGTTTAAAAAGAAATATACGACGCTGTTTTTCATTTGAACAACATTCGATGCAGAAACAACTAACTTTACTTAGTTTTTCACAAGATACATCATAGATTTTCTATTGAAACACGTGAGAAGAAAAACCCAAAAAAAAAAAAAAAAAATTATTTAAGTATATGCGGTGGAAAACTACAACAATTTGTAAATAAATTTTTAATATTTTACTACCACTATTATAAATATGATGCATAGAAACGAAGGATATTTAGAGAATTTATCAACAAACAAAAAATATTTTGTAATTATAATCTTGTACATAACGAAAAATAAAACAATTCAGTATTATTGTAGAACATTTTCTATAAAAAAAAAAAAAAAACAACAACAACTTATTAGCTAAAGTAAACTAGAATAAACAACTGCTCGAAGTTAACATCGTGACTAAATTGTTTCTTTACTTCGCCTGAGACACAAAAAAGCAACTTAGTCACTATTACACCATAGGGGATAAAGTGGTAAAAATTCTAGCCATTAGCCATTGTATTATACAAAAATTTAATATCGAAGTAAACGATTTAAAGTTAATAGGGGTGAATAATTTGTACGAACATAAGCAAAGAGTGAAAAACCTTAGTTTTAAGGGATATTTTTATGGCAGATATCTTCACAGGTATAAAAAAAAAACTATTGTTAGAACATACACACACAAAATACTTATGTAAAATTAGTGAAAACTAAAATACATAAAAAATGAGAAAATAGCTAAACAAAAACGATTACAACGAATGTATCTAGCTAAAAAAACTTCTCACTAAAATTAATTCTCTGTAATAAGACCTTACCCAAAATACCCTACAACAAAACATTATTTTACCTCACTTCAAAATTACCAGCAATATAATAACTTTAGTAAAAATTGTATAAAATCACCCTTAAACTGAATGTGAGTAAAACAACATAGCAACAAAAGGAAATGGTTTCTTTCCATCCAGCAATAAGTTTTCATTTTTGGTTATAACTTTATTTTCCAAACCAGAAATCTAAAAGGGAAAACGAATAGCTAATAGCTAAAAAACCAACAAAAAATTTTAGTAATAAGGCGTATTAAAAGAACGAAAAAAAAAAATCTTTACTTTTATTTTGAATATTTGTAAAATGTTTGAACATTATGGCATGACCCTGATTTAAAATCGAGAGTCTTCCAATCACTGGTCGTGTTTTGTCTTTGCATAAACTTCTATGCCTACCTACACACACTAAAAAAAAAGAGAAAAAAAACTAAAAAAAATCAACAAGCATAAATCTAAAAAGAATCATAAAAAAATTTAGAGAATTCAAAGAGTGGGACGCTATTTTTTAGAAGTGTAAATCAAGGCCAATTTAATGCTTGCAAAATAAATCTACACAATTCTAAACAGCTGCTATTGAAAGCATCCCAGTCCCTTAAGTCTTTAAAAATACCTATACATACAAAAAAAAAAAGTTTTTAATATAATTTCCTGATTGGTCAAAACTCATTCCCTGTATTAAATTATTTTCTCATGATAACACGCTGAGGGTTGTACGGTCCTAATTATAATTCGTAAATGCTTTATTATCATTGACAACGATTAAATGGCTTTTGGGAGAGTAGGTGAACATCAAAAACAATATGCGAATTATTATTACGTTGCAACACCTATTTGTTGGGTATTCCCTGCGGCTTTTTAAATATGTTTTTTTAACCCTCTAAATGACTTTTTCACGCTATATAACCACTCTTAAATTTTATGGAAATTATATAAATCCAATTAATGCGATTTTCATGGGTTCATAGCTTTTAACTTTTGGGGACAGCATTTATCTGACCTTCCTAATTAGCTGCCAGACATCGCGTTATGTGCGATTGTTTGAAAATATATTAATATTATATTATTTCCCACATCTAAATGTATGTATAAGTGACTTCAGTAGTAAATTAATTCAGAACTTTTTTAAATGTTAACAAAATTAACATATTTCTTATCGTATGTACCGGAAATGACCCACAAACGAAAGCTCTCCATTTATATATCTCTCTCTTTCCTGTCAAATGAATTTTTACATGTAACCTTCTTAAAAATTCTGGCTCAGAAGGTGTTGAAAAAGGCATACTTAATTTCTGAGATCTTTCTTACCAAGATCAATCAAAAAGTCTAGAAGGCATTCTAGAACTGAAGACAAAAATATTTAAAGCTGTCCTAACTATTCTATATCTGCTTAAAAATTCTGCTTTTCAAAAATCACTGCATTAAGACTTTTGGTCATATTACTATAGTAGACTAGCGAAGATACATTTCCAAAGCTGGAAATGTTAAGTAAATTTGTGTCTTTGGGCCGGGCAAAATTTATAATAATACTATTACGATGTTGAATTTTACGATAAGAAATTCCTACCTTTTGCTCCTGTTTTGGGGTTTAAGGGCCGTATGCAACGGGCTTAAACTTTATGCATCAACTCTACTTAAGCTTAAGATTTAAAATCTAAGACTGTGTCAGAGGTAAGCAGCTGATTTAAGAAAAGTATCAAAGTGAAGTGGGTAAAATTAAGTTTGAATGAGAGCCGTTCTATCTTTTTTGCAATTTTTTTACATAAGAGCTATGTAGGTACAATAAAAAATGTATTTTCTTATCAAACCCCTACTGAAATGCCGCTGTTAAAGTGTTAAACCCAAAGCAATGGTAATTCGAAAATGCTTCTTGATATTTATACCGCATTTTTTAAGACTTGACTTGAATTTCAAATCTTTATTGTTTTTAAAATATAGAAATTGATCTAATGATTCTTCTATTTAACCTATGCCTATTAAACAATTTGCCGTATAGTGGAGTAGAAGTTTTTTAAATACCTGGTACGAAAAACAGGAATGTCGACAATATATCTTGAGTAACTTCGCAAAATGTTATGTACTAGAGATTGGATTTTGCATATAACCAACTCTTTTAAGAAAAATTTCGAAACTTTATAGTATTATATAAATCAATATAGTACATATAGTCTAACTGGAGGAATTCTTTATTTTTCAAACAAACCCGTAGAGTGTACTGAAACCTCCTAATGGAGCACTTTTACAAAACAACACAGAAGCTTATAACATATATTATTTTAATTTATACCGAAATAATCCCAAATAGACTGTTTTCTGAGGTGATAGAAACTACTTATGCAAGAAGGCAAATATTTTTTAAGAGCAGAAATATACCTATTCAGACAAATTCATGGAGTTATCAGTAACAACACCTTAGTATTTGAATTAACTTACCATTACCATGAAGTGAAGCACTTTTTAGGCGCTTTGATCCCACTTCTGAAAACCTCTGTTATTTCCTAGCAACAATAAGAATTTTTAAATATCGAATAAATCTGGTAGTATGCCATTAGAAATATGCACATCTTTTCGACTGCTCAAACAACATTAGTATTTTATTGCACTCATTTTCAGTGAAAAACTAACGTCAACGTTTCTTTATAAACGCTGATTCGAATTAATTTAAACTTGGTTTTTCACTGTTTCCATTTCTACATGTACTTGTATATAAAAACTAAACTACTTTCTACTGTTTCCTTTTCAATAGATTTATTTAAGATTACTTAAATTAGAAACTTTTTCAGTTCCAACTAAAATTCTTCCATTCACCCAAAAATGTATTTTCTTTAAAAAAGCAAACTTTCAATAGCAGCTCAATGCATTATAATCCAAAAATCAAACCGATTGCAAAAACCCTAATTTTCACCTTAATATATTTTAATAAAAAAGCGACAAAAAAAAAACACTAAAAAATTGCGTTTAATTGTACAACGGTTTCACGAATGAATTTTATCAATTCAAAATAAATAAAAGGATAATTAAATTTTAAATAAAATAATTAAATACATAGGCGGCAAATTAGTTAAAAATTTGAAAAAATTGATTAAGAACTAGGATAAAAAAAAAGGGAAAGAGCAGAAAAAAAGTGTATAGTAAAGTTTCAAGGAAACGAGAAATGAACGAAATGTAGTTAAAATCCAAAAGATGTTACAATTTTACAATATGAAAAGGCATATAAAGAGGTTTGCTAAAGTATGATACTAGAGAAGATATAAAATCATTATAGCATTAAATATATTTAAGAGGGTTGTGACTGAGCAAAGATGTTATCCATTCGTACGTGTTGTTAATTTTGCTCTAAAATTATTATTTTCAACCAGCATTATATCTTACCACTCTTCCAGAAACCCTGTTGTTTCTCCTCCAGTCAAAGAAATAATAAGCAACAAAAAAGACAGAAAACACAATCCACTTTTGTAACAGCAGCCTATTCAATGTACATTGATTCCACTTGCATAATTCAACTCACTTTTGTAGAAAAGGCATAAAAATGACAAAAAAAGTATGTGCAATGTAATCAATCACGAAGAAATAAATGCGTATTATAGTATAAGATATAAGGACAATTTTTATAAAAGCATTGTAAATAATCACAGGACTATTTGTACTTCATAAATAAAAGTCATTTTTTTAGGTATAAATTTTGTAAATTTCGTACATAAAAGGTAAATATATACAGAAAGATGCTATAATTTGTACTTTAGGACACAAAAAATGCATAATACGAAATAATGATTTGACTTCCTAATTTTTTATTACTCATATAAGTCGTGTAAGTGTAACATAAGAGCGAAAACGTGCATAAAATGCATAAGCCAAAAGAAAATAGATAACAATTTCACACTACTCCAGACACAGGAACATTAATGGGAAAAAACATAACAAAAAGGGAATGATGCAGAAAGCAATTATAACACACTGTAGAACTACACTATATATAGAAAAAGCAGAAAATAGATTATAAAATTATAACGAATCATTCAACTTAAAATAGAAGTTAAGTTTAATACGAAAAGAACTCGTTCTCTTTTATGATTTTACTCCTTTAGTTCTGTGTCAATAAGGGTTTTTGATAAGTTATTGGCACTGTATAAAAACAAAGAAGAGAATTCACTGGATAACACCATAATATGAAATAAAGATGAAAACAATATGATCATTTAACATTTACATAATGGATTTACTATTATATAAAGAAATGAATAAATAATAGAAAATGAAATATATTGTCATCCATAGTTTATATCTAATTATATAACGAAATAAAACTAACATAACGCAAGACACTTATATAAACATGGAACGGACAAGAAGACGTATTAAATTGTAATATTTGAAAAGCAAATTATAATAAATGAAAAAAAAATGTGAAAGAAAAAAAAATAAAACAAAAAAATAGAAAAATACTAAAAGTAAACATTGTATATTTATTAAAAAAAAAAAAAAAAATGAATAAAAAATATTACAACTAAGGAAAAAGTGAAGAAAAGTATGATATATAAATAAATGTTACGCGTTATTAATAAATTATGAATAATTTGTTTTAAAACTGTCTTTCATTTTATACTAATTTTTCAATCCATGAATCCATATTCCTTGAATTGTGTTAAAAGCCCTAAATTGTTTTTGCTTAGCTCTAGGACGATGCGATAGCAATAACGAAGAAAAGAATTTGGTAAAGTTTAAAAAAATAGTACAGTGCTAAGTTCTTGAACTCAATCATTGTTTAGGTCAGAGCATAGTTCGGAATTAGCTGACATCATACCATATCATTGACAAGAGTGTTTTAACAGATTTTTACTATTTGAAGCTCTTATTCGAATTATTAAAGAGAGTACGAACTTAACGTTGTTTTCCTATGAAAACGAAAAATTTTTGAAAAATATTTTGAAATGTTTTCACACACATTTCAGTCCATATCCATATATAAACTTCGTTATTATAAAAATTTATATTTATCTTTTTTTAACTTTTTCAGTAGTATGTAATTTGTAAATTACTTATTATACCACTTCGGCTTAAAAATATAAGGGGTTTTGTAAAAATTGCTTTCAGCGTATACCACACGTATAAAACTGAAAATTTTGATCGATTTTAATTTGAGTGTGGTGAATTTTTAGGTCTTCATCAAAACTATACGCTAACAAAAGGACCCCGCACAAATTGTATGGAAATCGGGTCCCGGTCAAATTCGCTGAAACTTTGCAGAAAGGTAGTTGTCAACCTGCTGATCAAAAGTCTCTATGGGCCCGAAGTCATCCTATGATTAGTTGCGGAGATATAGAGAGGTGAAGTATAAGACATTTGCTGCAGACCCAAGTACACTTCACGAAGTCTCTAGTCGCTTAACTCGGAAACCGAGACCCCTAACAGAAATCTATGAACACAAAGTTGTGGATAGTTATCAAGACATGTCATTACAACCATAATCATGTTCGGTTGACCTTGACCATGGACCTTAACCCATTAATGCGCAAAACGAGAATTTTGCTCATCCAAGTTCAATTGTACTATTCGAATAGAAAATTGGGACGATTTTCTTCCAAAATCGTATATAGGGGGTTTTTGGCGATGATCTTTCAGAATCTGGCATTTGTTTTGCATAAAAGCTTGAAAAACCTTGTTATTTTTTGGATTTTTTTTAAAAAACTGCTAATTTTTCTTGGTTTTTTTCTTTTCAAAGTTATCTTGTTGTTGCTACTATTGAATGATCATATAACCAACAGAAATCGCGGTCCGAAAGTCTAAATATTCTCAAAACTTAGTTCTGAAAGTTCTTTTTTGCTTTAGTTTTTGCAAAATGGCCATTTTGTACAGCAATGTAATAAAAAATTTTGCGATTTTTTTACACGAAAAGGATCAACTTTACAAAAAAATTTTATAGAACAGAAAATACTTTAAATTAGCCAAAGAATTCGCGTGATTTTTTTTCAGAATTTTTTGGACTATTTTTGGTTTTTTGGATTTGGCCAATTTTTGAAAAATCCATCATAAAAAACTATAAAAATATTTTTACTCAAAAAGGATCAATTTAACGAATAAATTTTATAGGACAAAAAGTGTTTATAGTTGGCTAAAAAACAAATGTGAATTTTTTCAGAATTTTTTGGATAACAAATGAATTCCTGAATTTCCTGTGACGACATATAGCCAATGACTCCTCATTTGCTGAAATAGTTTTAGCAGTTTAGGCTGCAAGAGGTAACAAACTATCTCATATACATACATCATTCTGTGAGATTCATATCCCTTCCTTTTGACCTCGTCATAGTCGGGTAAAAATAATATGTATTCCAATTATAATTGTTTTGCACCTATATATCACTCCAAACAAGGCTTAAAAACTCGGAAAATGAGATAAAGTAATGATGATAGGTCCTTAATTTATTTTCTAAACATAAGGTTTTATTTCTATTCTGTACCTCCCATAATTCTAATTCTAAAAGGAAATAAAGGAACATCATAAGAATTCAAAATGTAACTTAAATGAAGGCTTGATTTCTAAATTATAGCTATAAAATACCACTAACCTGTAACCTTTGAATTTTTAACCCTATTTTTCCCAAAAACAAAAAACAGCATAACTTTTCCGTTCACACCGGACAACATTTTTTGTTATTATGTTTTGTGTTTATGTTTTTTGCGGTATAAGACTTGGGGAACAATAACAATGTTGATATTATCCATGAACTATTGGAAAAACGTCTACAACATTTTTTCAATTTTTATTAAATTTATTCATTTATGTTTTTGAGAATTAGAGATAAAAAACCTTCCATCCTTCCAGAGCTCCAGGGACAAGGCGCTTACTACGACAGGTTACGGTATGATGCTCTGAGGCTAGATGCCAAAGACATAGTATTTTAATACACCCCTATGCCATTCAGTCCGCAGCGCGGCATTACCACCTTGGTATTGGGTGTGGTAGCTAACTTTGTAATTTAAGTTTTTCACATTTTTCACTATAATTTTCCAAATCATTTTTTTGTTTTAGATAAACGAAACTTTTTGAAATAAAATTGACATAAAATAAAAATGACTACATTGTTTTATAAAAAAACATTCATATTTTGCCTATTCTTTCATTTGTTAAAAAATAGTGGCTCATAAGTTTTCAGACATTCCTATCGGACAGCCGGTACTACATTTTATTGTCAGCGGACTTATACATGTGTTCAAAATTTCAAAGCGCTAGCTTAATTAGAGCTAGTCGAAATTTTGATTGCGATATTTGTCCCGTATAGAGAAGTGAGTGGATAAAAAATAAATATAGCGTTGTATAATCTGATTTTACGAAACGTCTCTGAACTCTTAAAATTGTTTCCATCGTAGACCAGAAAACAAGATGCTTACGAGAACTCGACGTCCAGAATAAACATATTTGATTGCTCTTAAACACCGTTTAACTGGAGCGACTGATGCTAATTGATATCACAAATAATTCGGTTTTAAAGAAGTAACTAAAGTTCAGAACTTACCTCCAGTTGTTTACGCGGCCTCTTCAGCGCAGTCCACAATGCAGCAACTTCGCGATAGTGCCTTAATTTTTCTGAAATATTTATTGCTATCATCTGTGGTCGAGTGCTTCCAAGATGTCTCACAAGCAGACAAGAACCAGCGCGTACTATCGCGTAAAAAGCGATATGTGGCGTTTCCAGAAGGTTCTTCACTTTCGGTTAGTTTTTTTTACGTAATGAATAGCTTATAAAATGTGTCCTAAACCATGAGGTGTTAAATTTAAAAATGCAGGCCGCTCTATGCACTACAATTGGAGCCATTGGAAATCCCCATGTCGATTTTATAAGTTATGCCATCAACTGGGGAGTGGCCTATGATCTGCCGAATGAAACGTGGGCGGTCCAGGCGGCGCACGGGTTCAAAAACACCCCCACCCCCGCAGAGACGAAGCCTGCAATGCAGCGACGATTTCGCCGCGAGCTGTACACTAAGATAGAAATAGCCATGGACAGGTAAAGCATAAGAGCATGAAACATTTTAAAGTGCAGCATGAGACAAAGATAAAAGACAAGAAATGAAATTTTTGTTACCCAAAAACAATTTTCAGCATGGGCTACAGCGGCAGAGAGTGCATCCTCCGGGCATTGTGTGAAAGTTCAAAATATTTCTTCAAAAGAACCGGAAATATGATAGAGGAACTTTTGAAGCGAATATTCAGGTAAGCTTGAAAATCCTCCTTCTTGGGGCATCCTCCTCCACTGAATGCCACTGCATTTTACGTTAACTTAAAAATATATAAAACATTTTGCAGTTTCCCAACGAAGAAAATTAATGCCAGGGAACACCGTGACATCCACCAGTATCGAGCGGCATATAGGGTCGGTCGGCAAACAACAGAGGATTGTAGCCAGAATTATCCAAATTGTGGATTCTCTCTGCTTGAATTAGCTCTTGGAAAGTATTCAACAAGACCAGAAACAATTTATTCATACATGTGATCCGAAATGTCATCCCCAACATAGGGCGAACTTTATATTATATATGTATATTTGATTTCCAATGCAATTTTGTACAAATTCAAAAATAAACAAGATTTTAGTGTTCACAGATACGAAAATGTAAATATGAGAAGGCATCCATTAGGCACAAAAGTGTTCATGCTCTTCATTATGCGGCCTCTGCACCAATATATGACTAGCAGACAATTTCACTGAAATCGTATTTAATTGCTTATTTTGTCTGCATATATTTGCTAAATTATTTACGAGAAAATTTAAATTAAATTTTCTGACTGAGTAATATATTTCCGCCCTCTCGCATGTATTGTAAGGCTGCAGCATACGAGCAGGAACACAAAAACTGAATTTGTGATCATTATCCGAGTTAAGTTAAATAAGGGAAATATTTTTTGCTCCTCCCTTTTGAAAATTAGGAGGGCTTAATCGCTGTTAAATAAATAAGAACTATTCTGGCCAAAACGTACGAACCGGGAGATCAGCGGAAAAACCTTTTTAATTTACAACATGAATGTGTGCCAAGTTTTGTTGAACATTTGGCACGTACAGCTTTACGGATTTATAGTATACTATTCCCCGGGTGCAGTTTCACTTTATTAGTTTAACCTCAAGTAATAATTTCGATGTTTTTATTTATGTAGCGCAAAATGGGTGAATCTTTAACATATTCAATTTATTCTATTAAATCGGTACAAAAATATACATACCTATACTGGAATAATTTTCTTCTCTAACACGGAGTCAATTATTTAAAAGTTAAGCATAGGGCACTTATATTATGCGGTTTAATAATGAACAAAATTTTACACATAATTTAAAATAAAAAATTTAATATTTCTATATAGACGCTCCTCCTGGGAGAACTTTTGTAGCAGGGTGGAAGAAGCATCAGAGACTAGCCGTCTACGCAAGGTCCTCTTGACGTCCCCGGTCACCCCTAATCTACTGTTGAAAGATAACAAGGAACGGACCTCTTCGTGCAGGGACGGCCTTAGCCATTGCGAGGCTCCGGGCGGGTAGATCTTTGCGAGGCTCTTGTCTTTGTGGAATTAGTTTTAATGATGATACTTGACGAGAAATGCAAAGTTATTAATAAATAAATTTAGAGTTTTAAAATTGTTTATTGGAAATTAACAAAAATTAATAAACACAAAGAAAAAATATTTTGATGCTCTTTTTGCCTTTTTTGCCCAAAAATTTGGATTTTCTTTCAATGCGACACCTTCGATTTTTTTCAAAAAAATTCACAAAATTCCACGTCTAAATACAAATTTTTTGAGCCCTAAATGAAGATGGGATTCGAATAACTTCTAATTAAAAAAAAAAATTTTCTATTTTTTTTTTGTAATTTCGGTTTTTTCGTTTTGAGAATTTGCGAAAAAAATCGCATTGAAAGAAAATCCAAATTTTTGGGCAAAAAAGGCAAAAAGAGCATCAAAATATTTTTTTTATTAATTTTTGATATTTTTTCCAGAAAGTACATAAAAAAAAATGCCCCCCATTAAGTTAGAATATCTTTATGCTTGTCAAAGTTATGAATATTTTAATTTATTTTTTTTTAAAATCGGCAACTTCGATATGAGTAAAGATAAAAAGCTAAACATTTACGTGGATACTTCTTTCAACACATATAATAACATATCCGAAAATCAAAAAAATCAAAGAGGGTCACAGACAAAACGTCGTTGAATTGAGCTGGAATGACCCATATATACATTAATGTTAAAGATGTATCCCGCTAAAAAGCATACCAAAAATTTCAATCCTTTAATAAGAGTGAAGAAAAAAGAAACATTTTCTCCTCTTTGCTTTGTTGCTCTAAAGGCTCTTTTACGCCAGAGCAACATCGTGCTACAGTGCGGAATGCTACAAATTGAAGCATGCGTCTCCTTGTTGCATGCTACGATCGCCAACATCATGCTGCCGATGTAGCATGCGGTAGTCTATTTTACGCCGATGCAACACCGTGCCTAGATAATTTTCAAAGCATCGTGCTATTTTTGGAGTGTTTTTGGTCTACTTACTCGATTGATCGAGGAGATAGACACCGTAGAATATGGCTGATCAAGCAACTTTAGCAGCAGCTTATTTAGTACTAAGCCATGCAGCTAAACAACGGAAGAAGAAACGCTGGTGGAAAAGAACATTATTTCAGAACGGCCGACGGACTAGTTTACTAACAAATATAAAAGCAGATGATGGTGCCTTATTTAAAGACTTATTTAAATGAGGACTTTGAACATTTACTACAATTAATTACACCATATATTCAAAGAGAGGACACCAACTACCAAGATAGTATATCACCGAGAATGCGACTGGTAATCACATTAAGATTTTTAGCCACAGGTGATTCATACAAGTCTCTATTTTTTTTATAATTTGAATTGCAGACATCCCACAACACTTCACTCTTTCTATAATCTTCAATGAAGTCTAAATATTTTTCATGACTCCACTCCATGACCGATAATCTTTAATTCAATTCAATTTCTTGGTGTGATTTCGCCAAAATCGTTACTTTCCAAAACAAGTACAAACAAAACATAACCTAGAAACTGTTTCGACGCACCAAAAATGTCGCATGGAATCCATCGTGTTCGGATACAAGCTGCGACAGTCTGCCTCATGACGCAAGCTGTTGCCATGCCGCACGATTCTTGCCACAATGTGCGACATTTTTAATATTGTAGCATGCGGCCTTGTGGCATGCCGCAATGCCGCAAAGTGTTGCCCCGGTGTAAAAGGGCCCTAAGTCCTCTCCAAGTTCAGTGTGGCCATATGCATTACCTCCAAGTTCGAGAACTGTCAGTGGAGATCTGCGACAGGTTCTGCACCAGACCCTAATATTTTTCTACTTGGGTTGTTGCGCGAGTGCGCGAGGCCCCTGCAAGAGCGAGGCCCCGGGCGGTTGCCCTGCTCGCCACCCCCAAAGGCCGCCCCTGTCTTCGTGTTTGGAAACATTGGAGCTGCTGACCGAAACTCCTTAGTAGAAACAAATTGGAATGGGCTATAAATAGTGTTGGGGCAGTACTTTGCTGCATGGCAGCACTCTTTTTAGCACTGCACGAGTTGTGCGATTCGACCGTCACCACTTGAATCCACGCGGCGGCGTCCTCGTCCCTTTTTGAACTTGACTTGATGTGTGCGCGGTCATGTTTTTGTTTTGCGCTGACCTCCCCGGCTGTACGCTCGATTTTATTGAATAAATACTTTTTCAAACAATTGCCAAACGTTTTTGTTTTAACTGCCCTTATAAAGCTTGGTTCTGCTCCCACAGGTTATGGGCCCAGAGCACCTAGAGCACCCAGAGCATCCAGGGCATTAGTGCGAAATTTCCTTTGATTCTGTGATCCGTGTCGGAAATATGAGTTTCGCGAACGTGTCGCGGCTTGAGCTGCTGAACCGGGAGAACTATGACACGTGGCGAATTCACGTCGAAGCATTGCTAATTAAAAACGACGAATGGGACTTTGTGAGTGGCATAAATGTGAAGCCCGAGCCGATCCCCAATAATGAGGTGAATGCGGCGGCCATTTCGGCTTGGCAAAAGGGCGACAGCAAGGCGCGGTCCGATATCGTTTTAAGCATAAGCTCCGGGGAGCTAAAGCAAATGAAGGGGTGTGCAACGGCGCGAGAGGTCTGGCTCAAGCTAGAGTCGGTATACCGGTCAAAGGGACCTGCGCGAAAGGCTGCTTTACTCAAGCAGATTATGTTGCACCGCATGGACGAAGGCGGAGACGTGCACGAACATGTCGCGAAATTCTTCGACGCGGTCGACAAGTTGCAGGACCTGAGTGTCGATGTGAATCCCGATGTGTTGGCCATCGCGTTATTGTACAGTTTACCGGCAAGTTACGGCAATTTTCGTGTGGCTGTTGAATCGCGGGATAATCTTCCCAGTCCCGATGCCCTACGTGTAAAAATTATAGAGGAATACGAGGCTCATCGGAGAGAGGGGGCATCGACGTCGGGCGCGATGTACGTGGGCACTACACGAAGGAGCCCGAGTGTCAGGGTGCATAATAAAAACAAAGGAAAAAGAATTCGGTGCTTCAAGTGTGGGTTGTTTGGCCACAAGGCGGCACAGTGTCGTAGCGAGACACATAGGAGTGATCAGGTGTCTTTGTGTGCGAATTCGGTTTCAACGGAACAGAGGCAGGGTTGGTGTCTTGACAGTGGAGCCACCTCGCACTTATGTGGTGACAGTGTTTTGTTTGACAAAGTTGCAAATTCAAGGCGTGGTACACTCAACCTGGCCACTGATCAGTCGACGGTTAGTGTTGCCGAGGGCACGGTCAAGTTTGTGGCTAGCGCATTCGGACACACCAAGGAGGTTTCCTTAAATAATGTTTTGCGCGTGCCAAATCTTCGCACTAACCTAATATCAGTCGGAAAGATAACCGACAGGGGCCATAAGGTAATTTTTGAAGGCAACATTGCGAATGTACTGAATTCGAGCGGACAGTCGATACTCGTCGCGGACAAAATAAACGGCTTATATTACGTACGTGAGCGCGAAGAGTCTGCGGGTGTCGCGTCGGGAGGTGTTTTGCCGAACATTTCATGGCATCGGCGGTTAGGACATTTAAATATGTCAGATCTTCGGGAAGCTCAGCGGACGGGCAGTGTTCGTGGATTGAGGCGGAATGAGCTGGGAGACGTGGCAGAGTGTGACGTTTGCTTGAAGGGCAAAATGTGCCGAAAACCGTTTCCGAAATATTCATGTCGGGAATCGGAATTGTTGGAATTGATACATTCTGACGTGTGCGGGCCGATGAGAGTGGATTCGTTCAGCGGGGCAAAATATTTTGTCGAGTTCATTGATGATAGGTCTCGATGGTGCGAGGTGCGTTTTCTCAAAACCAAAGACGAGGTTTATGAGGCGACTAAACAATATGTGGCTTTGGTCGAGAATCAGAAGGGCCGCAAAGTCAAGTGCCTTCAAACGGACAATGGCCGAGAATATACGGGCGGAGAGTTCGAGAAATATTTGAGGTCGCGAGGTATTACGAGGCGTCTGACAGTGCCGTATAACCCGGAACAGAACGGCATCGCGGAGCGTAAGAATCGGAGCTTGATAGAAACGGCGCGATGTTTGTTAATTCAGGCGGGACTTCCTCCGTGTTTTTGGGCTGAAGCTTTAAATGCGGCCAACCACATCAGGAATAGGTGTCCGTCGAGGGCTCTTAATGGAAAGACGCCATACGAGGTTTGGACCGGTAGGGTTCCTGACGTTAACTATTTACGCGATTTCGGATCTCGTGTGTATTGTCTTGATCGAACGCCTGGGAAAGGTAAGCTGGAATCTCGTTGTAAGGAGGGCATTCTGGTGGGATTCTCTGAAGAATCCAAGGCGTACAGGGTTTGGTTACCCAAGAGTAAGGTCATGATAGTGTCGCGAGACGTTAAGTTTTCTGGTCTCGTTTCATCGGATGTTGATAAATTCGAGGAATTTATGCCTGGCGAAGCTGGTGGAGATGCGGGTTCTGACATTCGAGCTGTAGGGCCTGACTCCTTGGACATCGAACGGATTCCTTCGGTTGAGGGTCGCACCGATTCAGGGGAAGCAGCATCCGGTGACATCGAGATGAACACGCCGGCAGCAGCAGTTGATACACAGATTCATCAGAGGACATCAGGGAGGCCGAGGAGAATCAGGACGGGACGACGAGGTCGACCGAGGAAGTTTTTCCAGCGAGATGTACATCTTGTGGAGACGGCGGATGTCTCTGAACAGGTATTTTTGGCTGAATTTCCTATGAAGCAGGCTATAGATGGTCCCAACTCAAAGGAGTGGTGGGACGCTATGGCTCAGGAGGTACGTTCGATCATCAGGAATGACACATGGGTGTTAACGGACCGACCCGAAGGGGAGTTGGTAATTGGCAGCAGGATGGTCCTTCGCAACAAGCATACTTCCGATGGTGTTTTGGAGCGGCGGAAGGCTCGTCTGGTCGCCCAAGGTTTCGCTCAGCGACCTGGGATTCATTTCATGGAAACTTTCGCGCCTGTCGCTCGTCTTAGTACTATACGTTTTCTCAGCGCTTTGGCAGCAAAGTATGGTATGACCATCAGACAGTTTGACGTGACGACTGCCTACTTAAATGGTGAACTACAGGAGAGAGTCCTGATGGAGCAGCCTAAATATTTGAGGGAAATCTTGGAAATCATGGTTAACGGTGAAGCCGATGACAAAATCAGAGAGAAGGCGGCTAGTATGCTGGCTGATATCGGTAAGGGTGATAAGGTTTGCCACCTTAAAAAGTCGCTTTATGGATTGCGACAGGCTGGAAGGCAGTGGCATGCCAGATTGCGCGAGGTTCTTCTAAGTTTCGGTGCCAAGGCATCAAATGGTGATCCATGCTTGTACCATAGGGGTCGAGAGAAGGATATCATTCTGATAGCGGTGTATGTGGACGACATTGTAGTTGCATCAAGAAACCAGAGACTTATAGATCAGCTGGGAAGGAAGTTATCTGAAAGCTTCGAAATTAAGGACATGGGGCGCATTCGATATTGCTTGGGAGTGGAATTCAGCCAAAGTGATAAAGGCGTCGTCATGAGTCAGCAGGGATATATTGCCGATTTGCTTAGGCGATTCAACATGACAGATGCTAACCCGGTGAGTACTCCTGTCGATAATAATACTAAATTACGTAGGGGGCTGCAGTCTGAACAGTTAGACGGGGATGTTCCTTATCGCGAGCTTGTAGGAAGCTTGACCTATTTGGCTTTGACTACGAGGCCGGATATTGGATTTGCCGCCAGCTATTTGGGGCAATTTAACAGTTGCTATGGAAAGGCTCACTGGACCGCTGCGAAGCGTGTCCTGCGGTATCTAAAGGGGACATCTACTCTCGGATTGATGTATGCAGTTGATGCCAAGCAGCTCCGGGGATTCGTCGACTCTGATTCGGGAAATTGCCCCAATGATCGTCATTGCTATTCTGGGAATATTTTTGTTTTAAGTGGGTGCCCAATTTCATGGGACTCTAAAAAGCAACGGACGGTTGCACTTTCTTCGACCGAGGCCGAGTACATGGCCCTTACAGAAGGAGCTAAGGAGTCGATTCACTGGTCAGCATTCTTAGGAGAGTTGGGATTTAACGATTTGACTGATATAGTGATATACAACGACAATTTTGGTGCGCAGAGGCTCGCAGAAAATCCAGTTTTTCACGCGAGAAGTAAACATATAGATGTTCGTCATCACTTCGTGCGAGAGTGTTTGGAGAACGGACGTCTGAACGTGCTGAACAGTTCCATCGGCCGATAATGCTGCGGATATGTTGACCAAGGGACTTCCAAGACCGGCGATTGAGAGATGTGTCAACCTGTGCGGAATGCGGCGAATTGACGGGGGTTCAATTCCATCTGCGAGGATGTGATGACTCATCGTATCAAGGGGAAGTGTTGGGGCAGTACTTTGCTGCATGGCAGCACTCTTTTTAGCACTGCACGAGTTGTGCGATTCGACCGTCACCACTTGAATCCACGCGGCGGCGTCCTCGTCCCTTTTTGAACTTGACTTGATGTGTGCGCGGTCATGTTTTTGTTTTGCGCTGACCTCCCCGGCTGTACGCTCGATTTTATTGAATAAATACTTTTTCTAACAATTGCCAAACGTTTTTGTTTTAACTGCCCTTATAAAGCTTGGTTCTGCTCCCACAAATAGTTTCAAGCCTTTCAAATTCACAGGCTTGGACGACATTATACCAGCTGAGCTTCGAAAAGCTAAGGAGATATTTATCCCATGGCTGTTGGCCATTTACAGGGCCTGTCTCAGCCTAGTCTACATCCCCA
This sequence comes from Dysmachus trigonus, assembly GCA_949715965.1. Lineage (NCBI taxonomy): Eukaryota > Metazoa > Arthropoda > Insecta > Diptera > Asilidae > Dysmachus > Dysmachus trigonus. Next base: position 15,499,604 of record OX454320.1, read on the forward strand.
AGACCTGAACTGAAGTCAAGGTTGTGTATATCCTCAAAGGGGGATTGTCTCACACTGCAGGCCCAAAGACTTCAGGCCTATTAGTCTTTCTTCCTTTCTCCTCAAAACGTTAAAAAGACTGATCGATATTTATATAAGAGGGTATGTAAATCCGGTGAGATTATCACCCTCGCAGCATGCCTAAATTAAGGGCAACTCCACATAAACGGCCCTGCATATCCTTGTTGACCATATTGAAAGGGCCATAACATACAAGGAGTACACACTTACGGCCTTCATGGATATCGAGAGAGCGTTCAACAATGTCAGACCAGAGGCGATTGCGGGAGACATGAGGGGTCTGAATCATTGGGTTGATCAATCAGATGTCAAGTGGCAGGATTATCAGCTCAATTCTCTGGGCATCTTCCATTAGAAGACATGTGAACTGGGGTCCTGGTGCCGCTTCTGTGGAACCTGACCCTGAACGATCTCCTCCTAGATCTCGACCGCTCGGGTTGCTGCGTGGTTGCATATGTGTCAATTGTCAATGCAAAATCAGGCAAATACCTGAATACGTTCTCGGAGGTGTTACAGCAAGCGCTAAATAAGCTCACCTTATGGAGCGTTAAGAGTGGCTTGAACGTTAACCCCAATAAAACGGAATTGGTACTATTGTACTGTACACTGCAAATGTCGTGGCTGTATTTCAGAAAACCCGCCACGTATTCTGCACTAGACCCCCGGTACACTGCAAATATCGTGGCTGTATTTCAGAAAACCTGCCACGGATTCTGCACTAGACCCACGGTACACTGCAAATGTCGTGGCTGTATTTCAGAAAACCTGCCACGGATTCTAAACTAGAACATTTGAGAAGTGTTTAATTAGTAAATATTTACCCAACGCCGGGTGAAACAGGGTAACCGAGCTAGTTTTCTGTATAAAATCATGTTTAAGACGTTCACGGATGTGAGCATTCGTTATCGTGGTGATATTAGTACTCGAAAAATGACACGGTTTATCTGATTATCTTCATACCCACACAATCATCTCATCTGGGTGAGACGCAATTATTGTATTTACCATATTTTCAATACAATAGTCCGAAAATGACATTACCAGATGTTTGTTGGGTCCTGTGAGAAGGCATCCAAATAGAATATTTCTCATCATATTCTACCAACCGCTATACCGCTTCAGTAGAAATGTATCGGGAATTGATAAATGTCACGATTTCATCAACCTTGAAATGCAGCCAACTTCACACTGTGGCAAAATTTGTGCTTTTACCCAAAACATTTATGGTCAGATGTTTCATAAGGTATCTTATATTCTTAAATGTCATTTCTTCTTCCACTTTTTTTCAGACTAATATAACAGTTTTGTACAGAACCAGGTTTGATATTATTTCTATAGGATTATTTCCTTAGATTAATTTACAAAAATTAACTTTTCAAAACTATTTTTTTCAAAAACGAACGTAATAAGTCATTTTTGATTGATAATTCGTAATTTACGGAAAAATCCTATAGAAATGTTATATGATTTTTTCTGTTACAAATTAAATATTAAATTTTTTCTACCAGTATATTTGGATTACGGGGAAAAATATTTTTTAAATTGCATTCAGGTTTTAAAATGAGTAATTTGAAGAGTTTACATAATAGACCGAGCTTTTAATGTATAAGGTAATATTATCATAGATTTAATGCATGTATCAGCTCAATTAATTGTAAATTTTAAAGCGGAAACTCACATAAAGAAATAAATGAAGTGAAGTAAAAGCTTATAATAAAGTAAATAGTCTCAGCTATTTCAGTTGATATGAATTTATAACTACAATGGCTCGAAAAAAAAAAATATTTCTTTTGTGTTTTTGAGGTAAAATTTTACTTGTTTTTTTTTGTTTGTTTTGTATCCTAGCATATTGAGTATCGTTTGAAAGAACGTGTTTGAACTTTATAACTTTTAAAACGACCTACGCGCCAAACACAAATGAGAATTATTTCAACGAATCGAACCAAATGAATCAAGTGGGGAGGCATTTATTTTATAATACAAATATTTCCGCAAAATATATTACAGGTGTTTTTAAAACATAAACACTTGTGCGAAAAAATACCACTAATTGAGTCGTTAAGCTGCAAAATAGGTCTTTTGTTTTGAGCACCTCGAGACCTTGAATAATTGTGAATATGTATTTGCATTGTATGCGCACGTATGTGCAACAAATTCCAATTAGCGTTGCAAAAACAAAAGATATTCCGCTTTCGGGCTACTCCGGGTTAATTAGTATATTTGCTTTGCTTGATTGTCATGTTTTCACACTATCCGTATACAAAGGCGCGCCAAAAACCTTTTTCCTCGAAGCATAATCAGTTTCTCGCCAACTGTTTTCATCACTAGAGCTCAGGGTTTTCGGCTGCGGGCGACAAATTTTCTTGGCAAAATTTCATAATTCACCATCCGCACTTCCGTCATATCAATTCTCGACCCAGAAAACGGAAATAAAATTCAATTTGAACGCAAGAACATGAATCTCAAGTCGGTTGCCGGAATCTTGGCGGGGTTTATCCTGGTCGTTACCTTTGCCCCTTTAATGAGCTCGGATGCAACATACGGGAATAATAATAATACATCGGATGTTAAGTTAATTGAGACACAATCGGGCACACTATCTAGGAAAAGGAGATATGTTGCCTTTCCGGAAGGATCCTCGTTTTCGGTACGTATATACAGGTCCTATAATTCACAATGTCCTTATTACTAATATAGATGTAGCTAGTGTAACGTGTTAATTTGGAGAGAAACATGAATTAGATTGCTGACGATAATATGTATATTTAGGAAAGATAATTTGTTTGCTTCACCATATACCTCTTAAAAATTCCAAAAATTTACTGAGTTTTAATAATTTGAAGTCAATCTCTGTTTATAATACTTAGAAGTGATACTCGATTTTTTTTGATGTTTTTGTCAAAATAATTTAATAATATAATTTCTCAAACATCATTTATTTGTTTTTTCTTCGAAGCTGGCATGAATTTTACTGTGGTTCTAATATTTTATTACAAATACGTCTTAAAAGTAAAGGAGTTTTCAAAAAGACATTTATTAATAAAAACTCAAAATTTATAAATATTACATATATGTATTTATTAGATTTCTAACTAGAAAATAAAAAATAAATCACATAAATTCGCGATGTGGGACGTTAGAAAAGAAAAGAGCCGTTTTTTAAATTAATAGATTAGAGGTATTTACGTTTTGTTGTATTTGCTATTGTATCATCAAAAAATCGATTGCCATAGAAACAACTACGAAAATATAAAATCTTTCATTAGGCAACAAGTTATTCTTAATTTTTGTTTTGCTCTTCGTACGAAATATATCTTTTTAATATCTTTAATGGAAAATAATTACTAATGTAAAATATTTAAGTTACGTTTTCGCGAAAAATCGGGTTAAGAAATATAAATGGTATTTATTTTCAAAAATAGCAGCTCGGCACGTAAATCAAATCAAAGCTTGAATCCTAAGCTATAGCTTTAAAATATCACATATTTATAAACTTTATTAAGATTTCTTTAGGGAACGAGTTCTTCATGAATCTTTTCTTAAGAAGAGTGAAACTCTAATAAAAATCTTGTCCCCTAAACACACCTTCGGGAAGATTTTAATTAATTGATATTTTATAACTATAGTATGGGATTTAAACTTTCATTTAAGGTACATCTTATAACTCATACAACCCTATTCTCGTAAATGAGACGTAATGGAATTTTGTTTATAATTTTTCTTTCAAAATTGCAAAATCTTATCTAAACGATTACGTATATTTTTTATGCCTTATGGTGAAGAGCCTTGTAAACTTGTGTAGTTAATCTTTCCCAATCAAAAAAATTACTATATAAATAATTTATAAATATATTTCGTTTCCTTTTTTTTTTCTCTATATTTTTTCATTGGACATTTGCGAGAGTATAGTCTAAAAGTCATTTTTGTAATAGCCCTTACACTAAGCACACAATTCAATTTCAAAATTTTCACTATATCATTGAAATTAGAGTGCAATTTTATTAAAATCTTTGTTTTACTAATATTGATCTCTATGTTCTTAAGAAATTCTAATGTGATAATAAGTTTTAAAAATTTAATTCTAATTCTAATAAAAGAATGCTGAAAACTAGCGAAAACACAAAATACAATTAGTAAATTAATTCACTAGTGTTTTTGTATAAGGGAAGAAATACAATTTTAATAAGTCCGACAAAAAGATATTGTAATAGAGAATAGGGCTCCTGGATAGTAATTATAGCGCTCTATATTCCAGCTGCTCCACCTGCACTTAGCCAGATAGACAAAGTTGATATCTGTGCTACATATGCCACGGGATAACTGACTCCCGACGACGCTATGCGTCTTCCGTCTTTCGTGTTGCTCAAGTTTTCTTTATTAAAATTACACGAAATTGTGTGAAAGCCCGGCAAACTGCCATAAAACCGATGAAACCCACTTTATGGCAGTCGCATGCACTTGAGAGATGCTAACAGCCCACTTAGCGTAGTTTTCATTTTTATTCGAGTTTTTGGTGGCTCTTCGAATAGGCGATAAAAAGCTACAAAGATACTCTTTAAGGTCGCTGTTTGCTCGACAATTGGAGTAATTGGGAATCCAAACAACAACCTGTACAGCTTCGGCTTGAATTGGGGTGTTTCTTACGACCTGCCGAACAGTACGTGGATCCTAAGTCACCTGAATGGATTCAACAATAAGCCAGCGGAGAATAAATTTGCCGAAAAACGCAGGAGTCGAAGGGAGTTTTATCAAGAAATTGAAAATGGTTTGGATAAGTATGTATTAGTTACTAATTATTTAAAGGTTACCATACTGTGATTGGACTATAAAACAATTAAAACTCTAGGCTTGATTTATAAAACATATTTGGATGATTTTACTTATTTTTAGGACATAATCATAGTATACCTATTGAAGATTTTCAGAAGAAAATATTCGTATGCCGAGGTTAAGAGTAGTCAGATAGTCAGTAAAACCCAAAAAAGTTTAAGACCTTTCTGAAAAAGTGTGTCACGATGACCACTGTTACTCGTTACTGCCTGATCTTGTATAAAATTAAGGGGACTTGATATGACCAAAAGTTGAATTTTCTTTTTTTGGAAAATTGACGGGAAAAAAAGAGATATATTAATGAAACTATGCATATTTATTTCTTAGTCTTTTTTTTTAGATTTTGCCAGGCTGTTTTTTGACTGGTGGAATGTTTACAAAAAAATCACTTGTATACGCTATTTTGGAATATTTTCCCATATAAAATACACGTAAACTTTGATTATTTTTCTTCAAAACTCTACAGCTCAGAGGCATTTTATGATATAATCTTGGTCAATGGTAGGGTTTCTTCAGAATTGAATGCTCTACAAAAGTGTCCATTGCGGTGTAACCCTAACTCCCACCAGCGAGGTAGTACGGGTCACTAACCCCAATTTTTCCATGAAATTCTCGCGTTTGGCCCCTATCTCGTAAACAAAAAAAGCTACAGAAAAAGTGAATATGAAAAACTTGTAGAAAATTCAATTTCCTACAAAAAAGTTGTGAAGACGAAATCGCTAACATCGATATTTCTTGAGATATTGGGCTTTGAAGTTGAGGTAGTGTTTCTACAATTTAGCTCAATAATCCATGAAAATTCCACACTACCTCAACTTCAAAGCCCAATATCTCAAGAAATGTGAATGTTAGCGATTTGGAGTTCAAAACTTTTTTGTGGGAAATTGAATTTCCTACAAGTTTGTCATATTCACTTTTTCTGTAGCTGTTGTTATTTAGGAGATAGGGGCAAAAAGCGAGTATTTCATGGAAAAATTGGGGTTAGTGACCCGTGCTAGCTCGCTGGTGAGAGTTAGGGTAACACCGCAATGGACACTTTTGTAGAGCATTCAATTCTGAAGAAACCCTATCATTGACCAAGATTGTACCATAAAATGTCTCTGAGCTGTAGAGTTTTAAAGAAAAAAAATCAAAGCTTACGTGTATTTTATATGGGAAATCTTTATACGCCTTGGTCTAGTACTTAATATTAATATTAAGGGATCCAATTTTCAGGGAATTTTTGTTTAGGTATTTGCCACAAAATTTCGAGATGGGACTGAAAAAAAAAGAGTCGCAAAAAAAAAGCACCCTAGTGTACATATTTTTATTATATTTATTTTTAGTTATTCAAGTGTATGTGGAGTTTAAGATAAAGCAACTGGGAAATAAAGAAATAATGAGGTAGGATTGTGCGATGAATTTATGTTATTTTTTCGCATTACTTATAAACTTACTTATTGAAATTAAGGTTCAGTTAATGTTTTTCCTTTTTTTCCTTTTCACTCAATCCAAAATTATCACCTGATCATCTTAAAGTCTTCAGGTAATATTTGAAAAATGTTATACGTAATAAAAGTAAGAAAAAGCTAGATTCAATTTTTGCCAAAATTTCTGAATACGACTAATTTTTTAATGCAGCCTCGCGACGTGCAACTTGCTGCGAAATTATTGCAGTTATCATTTAAAGCGTGACACTTACGAAAAATTGCTTTTATTAATATTAGGAACACCATCTCTTACCCAGATTAAAGCAATAGTTTAAAGGTCTATGTGTGTCAAATTACCAAAAATATCCAAAAATTTGATTCATTAACCCATTACAGCATAAAGTTTGTTAATGTACTTAAGACTGTGATGGTAAATAATGCCTGTTAGGGCCATATTAATGATCCAGTTAGTTAATATACAGCGTGATCCAAAAGTATGGAAACGGCTAAATAACTTTCGAGGAATGCATTTTGGAGAAAAAAGTTGTAGGCAAAAGTTTTAGGAATTTTCCCCAGCTATTCAATGGTGACCTTAGATTTGACCTTGACACTGGCCTTGAAGGTCATTTCAAGGTCAAGTTGACTTTTTTAAATTGGAACCCTTATTTTTGACCGCGGAAATGGAAAGAGCGGAAAATTTTACGTCTGACTATGATCTTAACCATGACCTCGAAGGTGATATCAAGGTCAATATGACTCTTTAAAAGAGAACTGCATTGTTACTGCGGATTTGTAAAGAGTGGACGTTTTACATTCGAATGTGACCTTGACAACAACCTTGAACATGACCTTGGCAATGACCTTGAAGGTTATATCAAGGTCAAGGTGGTTTTTTGAAGGGGAAACCATGTTTTTGACCACGGGAATGGAAAGAGCGGAAAATTTAACGACCACGGAAATGAAAAGAGCGGAAAAGTTAACGACCGATCATGGTGAAGTCGATTAAGGCAAGGTCAAGTGTGTCATGGTCAAGGTCACATCCGGGCGCAAAACTTCTGCTCTTTCCAAATCCGCAGTAACAATGCAGGTTCCCCTTTAAAAAACCATATTGACCTTGATATGACCTTCAAGGTCATGGTCAAGGTCATAGTCGAACGTTACCTTTTCCGCTCTTTCCATTTCCGTGGTCAAAAACATGGTTTCCCCTTCAAAAAACCACCGCTCTCTCCATTTCGTTGGTCAAAAACATGGTTTCCCCCTCAAAAAACCACCCTGACCTTGATATAACCTTCAAGGTCATTGCCAAGGTCATGTTCAAGGTCAAGGTTGTGGTCAAGGTCACATTTGGACGCAAAATTTCCACTCTTTGCAAATTCGCAGTAACAATGTAGGTTCCTCTTTAAAAACCCATTTTGACCTTGATATGACCTTCGAGGTCATGATAAAGACCATAGTTGGACGTAAAATTGTACGCTCTTTCCATTTCCGTGGTCAAAAATAAGGGTTCCAATTTAAAAAAGTCAACTTGACCTTTAAATGACCTTCAAGGCCATGGTCAAGGTCAAATCTAAGGTCATCATTGAATAGCTGGGGAAAATTCCTAAAACTTTTGTCTACAACTTTTTGCTCCAAAATGCATTCCTCGAAGGTTATTTAGCCGTTTCCATACTTTTGGATCACCCTGTATATAGTTGCTGCTTTATGACCCGTCCGATATATTCGTTCAAAATCAAACAAAGCTATCATATATATTTTTTTCTATGAATAATATGCAAATTTCTTCCGTCCGATTTATCGGACGTTATGCTGTAATGGGTTAAACAAGTCGAGCTTAAGAATTAGCACAAGAGTAATAAGACCTATTTTTACTTTACTATTCTTACTCTTTTCATTTGAATTTACATTAAAATCAATTATTTTTCGTGTTTTGAATTTTAGCCATTGCAATTCAAATGCAAAAAATAATATATAAGGCCCTGTTCACTATCAAGTGCTGTGAACTCAAATTTAAGCCAGGCAACCAAAATTAAGAATAGTCCTAAGACAAGGAATTTATGTAGTTTATAACAGGAAACAAAATTTAAGTCTGATTTTTTCAACTACGTACACGTTTGTAAATGAAAAACATATTTAAATATGATACAATACGTTTTACATATGTCTCTATATAAACGCTTAAAAAAAACAAATACTTTAATTATGGTTTTTTATAAGAAAGTCTTATGCAAAATGAAGAAAATATGCAACTTCGAGTTTTAAGTACATTTTTCAGGATGTGTTCATATATTCATTAATTATATTATGTTAGCTATAGCCAGGCAGCCTTTCTAAGGTTTTAGAATGTTCTCTTCAAAAACTGGATTACAATTTGTAAGTATTTATATTTTGTGAACCAACAAAGTTATTGAAGAAAGTCATCATGTCGTGTACACCGTTTTCTCTGGAAATAGAATTCTAAGAAAACGCATTTAAATGTTTGTATTTGTCTGTAGATCTCTGCGTTAATTCCCATTACAGAATAAATAAGATCTTCGACAAGTCATTCAAAAACGTTTAATCAAAATGCTTTTTAAACAAAAAAAAAATCACAGTGGGACAGCCCTTACTAAATTTGGAATTAATAATAATAAAAATAATAATAATTTATAAAATTATAGCATGGGTTACAATGGACGTGATTGCATTCTGAGAACACTGTGCGAGAGTTCCAAGTTTTTTACAAACAAGGAAAGTGACATGTTTTTGGAAATTGTGCGCATAATTTTCAGGTAAATACTTTCAGTCCCCATAAAAGTGAAAATTAAAAATAGTTTGTCTTTCGATAGCATACCAGGATGGAATATTTCATCGCAGGAACATCCGCAAAATGTGCAATATATGAGGGCTTTTCGACGAGGACGACATCAAGAAAGTTGCGAAACTTTTTATAAAAAATGCAACATTTCATTACTAGAAATTATTTTTGGAGAATTTTTTAAACGAGTTCTTGAAATAAAATAACTTTTCAATTCAAATGCGATTTAATAAAAACAATTTTCAATTTCCATTGTCCTGTTTCTCCTGGAATTCGAATTCTACGCAATTTATCCAATTTATGATAATTTTTCAGGTTTTCACACTTTTCAAAAAGAAAATATTTTGATTATTATAGAATAGAAATTTATATTTAAATTTTGCCACTTGTGCTTTTACTAAGAAATACGTTATTTTATCAAAAATCTGTTTTCCTTAAACTATTTCAAAATTACCATTTTTTTCAGTATATTATTTTAGTCCTACTTAAGATAATTCATGTCCGTATCAAATTGTATTTTTTGTAAATTCTGTAATAATTGATTTATTATAAAGTGTAATTTTTTTAGAGGTGCCAAATCTCCGATAGGGATAACTCTCCAATGAACTGTCAATATCATTTTTATTTGGTAGGATCTAACAAATCACCTTGAAATACACCGTTGAAACGATTTCAAATCATGCAAATTTATTTCCAAAATCAGGACTCAGTTGTAAAAACTTATAAAGCAAATCATGAATTTTATAAACCGAATAATAGTCCCTCTGAATGGTACATGGCAATAATCTTCGCCTGTTTGTTTCCAAAACGTCGGTATATTGATGTTGATGACTTTTGGTTTCAACAAGACGACGCTGCGTGCCATTCAGCAACTGAAAGAATAATTTTCAAGAAATGGACCTGTGAATTGGCCACAAAGATTGTGTGACTATTTTTTGTGGGGATATGTGAAGTCTTTGGTCTATGCTAATAAACCAGCTTCTATTGACGTATTGGACATAAAATGTGCCATTGCAAATATATGGCCCCAAATGCTAAAAAAAATGATACAAAATTGGTCTGATGAAATGCGCTATGCAGCCGCAGTGCTCATATGCCCGAAACTGAATTTAAATATCAAATATTATTATCTTTCGAATAAAACCAAATTTATGGTCATATCATAGTTAATCGTAATTTACAATGTTTTTGTTAGATATCGCGCATACAAATGGGTAGCTGTTAAAAAATATAAGCAATAACTAACTCCTGTACCTAATATATTATATAAAAATATATTAATTAAATTGAATACCTCCTTACAATTATCTGCTCAAATCAATTCATTAAATTTATTTCTATTTGCAACGAACTTAATCAAATAAACTCCAAAGCTTTCGTTAGAGAGGATAAACTTTTCGCCCTTTTTGCAGTAAGTGCAAACAGTCAAAAGGTATTTCATTTGCAAGTTACCTGGAGAATTGCAAAAAAATTTATAAACATCATCAAGTATCTCTTGAGAGGTGCTCTGGGCCTGTCATCGAAAATATCAATTACAACCATGCTTACGGCTGTTGAACAGCAAATCTCGTGAAATTTGAACTCATTAAAAGTTGCAACACGAAAGCTTTTCGCTTGATATTGAAATACGAAAATTGTGAAACATTTTCTCGCATACTTCAAGATGCTCGCGATATCTCTGCTTGAGACATTAAAACTTTCTTGTTGATTCTTCTTAATAGTTCGGCCAGCAGATTGAGCAACGTTCGTCGTTTACTGCTGCTGAAGCGACCAGGTGAACCGATTTTGTTTTTTCCCTTATTGATTTATAAAAATGTTTTAAAAATTAAGTCTCACTTAATATTACAGGAAAAAACTGCAATACACAGAAATAAATAAATGAGTGAGTAAATGGCTTTCCTCCGAACTAAGATACAACCAAAGTTGTTCGTAACTACGAAAAAGAACATCTCCTTTAAGGAGCAGGACAAGACGGAAGACTGTAGCAAAAGCAGACAGAGTAAAAAGTTATGTTGACTGAATAAAAGTTTTGAGAATTTCTCCTCACTTAAAAGGGAAGCAAATATTTATACTTTTAGTTTTCTGGTAGAATAAAGGATTATGTACTGCTTTTGTAATGTCGTTTGTGCTAAATATACATCAAGAGAATGTCTTATTTCCTCGGATTAAGAATAAAAAATTATATATTATATATGTATAAGTCCTTGAGATTTCACAAGAAAACGTTTTATTCAGATACAAAAAAAATATTTAACTTGCATCCAATTAAGTGGGATTCTGTTAACAATTCAAATATCATCTGTGAATGGGGATATGCTGTTGAAACTTATTGGACAGTGATTGTGGAAGATTTGCTCGCAGTACTCCTCTTTCAAGTAGGGGAAATGTCTTCGGTCCTCTGCTTCTAACCTGAAAATAAAATAATAGGTCAACAAAATATAAACAAAGTTCTACATAAAATTTTATATTAGTACCATTCCTAAATAATATAATTGATTATGTAAATTCTCTATGTATTATATGTTATGGGCCTTCGGAATCTGAATTAATTTCTGATTGAATGTTATTTATGTGAATAAAAAATTTACCGTATTTTTGATTTGATTTGATTTGTTGGGGGGGGAGGCAAAACACCTCGAACGCTCAGACCTTTTAGTCCATTGCGCTCAAAACCCCCGCTCTATCTGAACTTCCCCGTTGTCCTGATGTACTGGAGAATCTCAAACAGAGATCGAGAATCGAAGTCCTCCATCCTCATAACATCGGCGCCAAACGCGTCCCTACGTGCACGAGAGAACGCAGGACAGTCACAGAGGTAGTGCTCTGTGCTGTCCTCCTCCTCCCCACACGAGGGGCACGCAGGGTCGTCGATGATTCCCAGGGTATTCAAGTGTTTGCCAAGAGTGTTATGCCCTGTAATTGTCCCTACTAGAGCCCTGCAATCTTTCCTACCTAAGCTAAGTAAGAATTTCGCAGTATTCTTGTTCGGATTACCTATAAAGTACTTGGTACGTCTGCAGGTACTTAGGCTGGACCATCTCTCTCCGTGAACTAAGTCAACGTGTCGAGTTATCCAGTTCTTCAACGCCGCAGAGCTAATACCAATAATGGGCTCTGGACCTATGGGGTGGGAGTTAGCGCCTTCCCTCGCCAGGGAATCTGAAGACTCGTTGCCTTCTACTCCCTGGTGGCCAGGGACCCATATAAGAATGACCTGATTACATTTTGCAACCGAATTCAGTCGTTTCTTACAATCTCGGACTATTTTTGTTCGAGTATTGGGATTAAGAAGTGTAGCAAGGACAGCCTTACTGTCGCTGCAGATACCTATCCTTCTACCTTGCCACCTCTGGGCAATTATCCAGTTGGCCACTTCTAGAATGGCAAAAACTTCAGCTTGGAAGACCGTCGCCATGTTTCCAAGTTAGTAACTGTATTTGATCTCTTCGTTCAAAAACCATCCAGCGCCCGTACCGTTTACGGTCTTCGAGCCGTCTGTATAGAAGATGTCGTTGAGTCCATTCAATATTTTGTTTGGATCTTCCCATTCCTCCCTTTTTGGGAAGAGAATTTGAAATCTTCTTCCGAACATTAATATCGGGGTCATATCATCCGCCGGCATATTGAATAAAATGCACTTTTCTTCAAGCCTTTGTGATATAACACCATGTCCGATAGCATGTTTACCGTGCCAGAGTCCGCACTTCTTTAGGCGGCACACGGTCTTCATTGCTTCTTCTTGGATAGCAATGTCCAAGGGTTGCATGTTAAGCATCGCGTTTAGAGCTGCACCGTATAATGTGGTTTATATATTTATTATGATGTTATAACATCGGTCCTTATTTTTTTCGAAATGAGGTTGGAGCTGCCTTTATCGTCAGTGCTGTGCGTTATCGACACATCAATCAATTTCAAAAAATTAATGAAATATATCTATATACATCTTGTGGTTTCAACAGGATAGCACAACGTGCCATACAGGCATGGAAACCATCAATTTACCACTCAACAAATTTGGCGAAAATATTAGTTCTAAAAATGGTCAAGTTAATTGTACACGTGTACACGTGTACTCGGACTTATATAAAGTCTCAATAGGCTTGTATTTAACACATATAATACTTGTTAAAAAAAGTCTAATTCAGTTAACTGATAAAATGATTTTATACTTAAGATTTTGATCTCTCTAATTAATTAACATCCAAATCCACCTATTTCTCTCTTTAATTTTCAGAATAAATATAATCTGATATTATGAAATATCGGAAAAAATATGACTCTATGTCAATGTAACTAATGTATTACTTGACATTACTATTAATCTCCAGTTTAGTAGCTTGAAACTATTACCTGAAATTGAATCGGTCAAATTAAAGATCTGTAGATCTAATCAATTTCCAAAGCCCTAACTGAATATCCTGAACCACATTGCCAACTTTATAAAATCCCCATAAAGGATCAAAATCAAACAGCAGAGAAATGATTCCATGACGGAGCTCAGCCAAAGGCTAAAAGGGAATAACACACCCTTTCACAAAATTCTACCTCAAAAATCAGAACTCATTAGCAAAGTCAATCTAACGAGGCTCCCTTAGTAAATCCCACAAAACTTTGCGAAGCCGAACTGGAGCACCTTTCGTATAGTTTTAGTGGGAACCTTCTTCCACACTCGATTTCGCTTCGATGCCTTTTAGCCGGAATGGAATGCGTATACCTAAGCTAATCCAAGTTAAGCCGAGGTCCCCGTTTTAATTAAATGGATCTAATTAAGTGCTCTAAAATTAAACTGAAGATGTTTTCTCGACTGTCTTCCATTATGATAATCTGAAATAACTATTTCTAGATAAATTCCCTCCCCGGCACGATGATGCTGGTTGATATGAGGTATATCGCGCATAAAATTTCGCAACGTAACGAACGAACCCAAGCGCTGGTTATGGCAATGGCGCTCTTATACTAAAGGGTGCTGGTTTATAATCTGCTGGCGGGACGAAGCACTGCTTCAAGGATCCAAGGGTCCCCCACGAAAATGGGGACCGGGCAAAGCCGAGAAGTTTCCATCACATCATCCCCGACCCCAGCATCTATGCTGCAACCGAACTAGCCCCAGACACATCTGAAAATTACCATTTCAAAGAGTTACTCACGTGAAAATCAGTTTAAAGAGTTTGAATAACAGTCCGGATTCCGATGCAAGGGTCTTCGATGCCTCGCAGAAGGACTTCAGGACACACGCCCGTCCGTCGAATCCATGGCTGTTGCATTATCATCAGATCGTCGCATCACCCGGGATACATCAGGAGATGGAATGGAAAAGAATTTAAGGGTTAAATTAAGTTTAATGTCTCTTCACGGATTTTGATGAAACTTGCTAGGAACTTTTAGTTGATTTAAGATCAAAAATGTCGAATATGCAATGTCTGTGGCCTACATACTTCCTAAGATATTTACTTTTCTACAAAAAGTAACATGTTTTCGGTGACAGTTTTTGTGAAAATTACTAAAAATTAAAAATATTTCCATCCTTTATTTGTGAATACCCGAGTGAAAATATCTAAAATTTCTAAGAAGGCCGCAAAACGGCCGCAGATATCTGCACTTTTAATATTTCGGCCGCAGGGGGTCCGTTTGTCTGACAAATTCGACCGCACCACGGCCGCACTATAAAATGTATTAAAAATGGGAATAGTACATGCCGTAACTCCGCCACTTAAACGCTTCCACGGTCGCAACATCGGCTGAACGAATTTATAAATGTACATACCATACATGTATCTCTATAAACTTGTTCGACCGTGGTGCAGCCGTTGTCATTTGTACTCAAACCGAGCATGCGAACGTTGATATTTTTCACAAATTATTTCTATTCCGTTTCATATTTTTTATAAAAACACAACAATCGCGTGCAGCCGTCATACTGTCGTTATCTAGAAACCGTGCAGCCGAGTTGCAGCCACCGTTCATTTTTACTTAAGTAAATATGCAGAAGTCCTGAAAATACACAAATTGCGATAATTTTTATAAAATGTAGCAAAATGTTTAAATTATTGTTTTTTCACAATTTTGACATGCTCAGAACGAAACACAAGTGTGTAGTTTACTCACAAATTTTTCAAAATGTGTCATATATCAACCAAATTGATATTCAAAATTTATGTCGTTTGAACAGCTTTATCTCATTTTTTTTTTACTTTCTTGGATGGGTGACCTAAGCTTTTAGTTCTATTTAGAGCCCAAAGATCATGATTTCTTTTGTATTCGGGGAGCCGCTAAAAATGTAACTCTACTTTTGAACCTTTAAATCCTTGAAAACGTTTTAGAACATCAAAATAAAGCTTATTCGTGACTTTTTAATGCTCAAATAAATAATATTTCCATGCAATAATTATATCTTCATATCAAATTAGAGCAAATATTCCAGTCTAAAATTGGAACATAGAGGACCTAAATAGAGTTAACAAATTCGGTAGATACGTCGTTGTTGATCAAAATAAGGTTTAATTTAGATATTGAAACGATTATACAAATTCTACAATGAGATAGTGTTCAAGTATCAATTGATATCAAAACTAAAATTTGATGATTTTTTCTAATAAAAAAAATTATTGAGATCTCATTTTTTAATTATTCTTCTTCAGCATACTATCACAAAATATCCTATATTAAATTACGACGTTTTGGATTTCTACCTCAACAAAACTTTAATTCTTACTAAAAAATAATAGTTATTTAGGAAAAAAGTTAACTTTTATTTATTTTTTCTGTAAAGTGTAAATTGCAAATAAATAAAATGCTATAAAAAACTTTTATTTTTTTCTGGG
Source organism: Dysmachus trigonus (assembly GCA_949715965.1). Lineage (NCBI taxonomy): Eukaryota > Metazoa > Arthropoda > Insecta > Diptera > Asilidae > Dysmachus > Dysmachus trigonus. The sequence goes on from OX454320.1 coordinate 15,515,518, forward strand.
AAAAATTAAAATTCTGTTATTATAATTATAATTTAATTTTTTCAATGATTAACAAAAAGTTCTTTTATTTTTTTCTGGCAAATATGGATACTTATACCTTGCTTTAAACCGTATCATAGATGGTTTTTAAATATTAAAAATAAGGAAATTTCAATGGCATATATAATTTCGATTATTTTAGATTCCTGAAGAAATTGAACGAACTCCTTCCACATTAAAGGGAATGAGAAGATGTATAAAGAAATACCAGAAAGAGTAGTTTTCTGTTTTTAAGATTAAGTATTATTCCAAAACAAAAACACAATTGTATTTTAATTTTTCATGTTTATTAACTTTTTATTTTAATAAATTAATTGAAATAGTCCACACGTAGTGTAAAAAGTGTGAGTCTTTTAATATTTGATATAAATACTAGAGCATCAATTTCGCAGCCTAGTATTCAGAGGTAACAATCTTCGTTTGGTGATAAACGTGTCCACAACTATTCTTTATAATCTTTTATTCGATTTACACGACCTAAAGCTAATTTGAACCTATCTTCTTTATACGTATGTGGCAACATTTTATTCCATTCCATTAGTCTCAGTACTGTATATTTAATATATTAAAGTCATGTAGAATAAGAAAGATCAATATATGCATTTTACCAATTTAGCCCTAATATGTAAATTAGAAGTTTGGATGGATGTTTTATTTGCTGGTAGCAATATACGATATATGTTATTTCCTAGTATGAAATAACTATTATAAACCCGACTATTTGGAAAAATAATCAAACCAGGTTCGGTCCCTGTTTAACAACGTTTCATAAAAACCCATGTTGAGACCTCAAACTCAATCTGTTCCGGATTGAACTTCAGAGTCACAAAAGGTTAGACCAAGTGAGGGAATTATGATTGAATTACTGGTCCATTAGATCTTCGATGGCGCTGTAGACATCCCGCTTGAATGGACGGTGCTCCTTGTCGTTTTCGATTGGATAATTCGCTCGAAATCCATACGCGTTAGCCCACAGCTGATTTACCTTGATGATGTTACACTTCACATTCGCACGGAACTGGAAAATTGAATGCACCTGGTGAACGATTTGAACGAACATAAAATCCCATGCCAATATATTCCTTACGAACATTCTGCTCTTCTGCAGGTAATCAAGGTAACGTTTACCCCTCTTGAGGGTAGTATTGGCGGACTTCTGTCCCACCAAAACGACAGACGGGACCAAATTTAGAACTACCACCAAAAGGGCAAGTCTAATTACAAACAATTTCATAGCTTAAAACATTCGAAGAAACTCAAAATTATAAATTTTCACCGGACGACGAAGTATGGCACCTCGCGTCAGAATCTAATCAAGTTCGCGTCGAGAAAACCTTCACCAGTTTTATCTCATGACTGACTGAATTGGTTTTTGGCTGACAATTGCTCTCGAGATGAGATGGTTCCCTAATTACGAAAATAAACAGAATTTGAATTTTCAACGTTTCATTTTTACCTAATTACATTGCTTCTCCCCGTGGCGTGGCGGCGGACGCGGTCTATGCAAATGAACCTGGCTTACCTGTGCCCGCACGTGAAAACACACACACACACACCATCGCACAAAGATGCTGCTTCGTCGAGGAGTTTGGATACGGGCGACGGTTGTGAACAAGTCAAACTTCAATTAGCATTTGTCGACCAAATGATTAAGGTAAGCCGGCTTACATCAGCGAGTATTGCTCCGGATTATGGGCGAAAATATACCAAGGTTGCGCGACTGTACCGTTATAGCATCCAGCATCATCAGCAGCATGATGATACCTGGTACAGTTCGTGATGGACGCCGCATTATCAACATCGATGGACATTTAAAATTAGCATCTTAGTGCCGTTTCCAGGTCTTAAGATGATGGCCAATGGCTTCTTAAGGGTGCTAAGATACACTGCGAAAACATGCTGCTCAGCAGGAATATTTTTGAGGTCAACTAACCCGATTTATAAATAAGATTAGAAAAATTTTTTTTATCGCAACTTTTCTTCATCTAATATAATATATGTTAATAATCAAAATCTTTTTTTCTAATTAACTAAACTTTAGAATCTCTTCAACCCTCAAAATTAAAAGGAATATTCAATATTTTTAAATACTTAAAATTAAATGAATAACAGAAGGTTAAAAGCAAAGTTTACCACAGCAGTGTATCGTCTATCTGCTCGACATTCTCTATTTTATATATTGTTTATAACATTATTATTAAGGATTTATGTGGATTCCAAAATATGAAAAAATTGATTTCGAAAAGAAGTATAACATTCCAACATTTGAAACATATAACACACCAAATTTGAAACCCACGTAACTCACTTTCTCTGTCCGGGACAAATCTTGCAATTAAAATTTCAACTAGTTCTAATTAAGCTAGGGATTTGAAATTTTCCATACGTATATAAGTCCGGTGACCATATAATATAGTATATCTAATATGGTCATAAATCCAATATGGCGGATGCCCCGAAATGCAGTTTTACCTTTTTCTTCACATCCCCTTTAATATGGGCAAAAAATGAAAGGGTTCGATGAGTAAAATACGAAAAAAGAATGCTACCATCAATGTGTTGAGCTTCAACATATAAATTGGGCAATTATCCTACGACCTACATGTGTAGATAATTTATCTAGATTTTATGTATTACTTACGAAATTTAAACAAAGGCTCTAGCGGGATAAGATGGTGAAATCTGCCTCCAGCGGAATAGCTACAGCAGGTGGCGCTTTCGATAGATTCTATCAAAAGATGCCTCCATGCCAATTTTTATCCCTCTAGGTCTACAATTTCCGAACAAATCGGTTAAGTCCCATTTATTCGAAAACAAATTTTGAGGTTATGCCTGTTTTTGTACATAAGTTTAATATTTGCCACATTTATAGGTATTTCACCTAGATGCAGTTTTAGGTGACAAGAAAGTATTTTTATTTCACCTAAATAGGATTAGGTTAGATTTACCTAAAGGTAGTTGTAAATTTGCCGAATCATATTAGATGATTTATTTACTTTTGTATATTTTCCTATATAAGTCATAGCATTCCAGGAATAGCAAGTTGGGTTAGTACCACGTATTTTATATGTATGACTTGTCAGATCAACTCGAAAATTTGGTATTGAGTACCAAAAAGATGATATTTATAAGTTTATTACTTACCGCAATTCATTTTCCTCTGTTTTTAGTAATTCGACTGATAAAATATCTACCTATGCACAATGGGAATAAGCACAATTTATATTTTTTCCTTACATTAATCATGGAATGATAATGAAATTGAATTTGCACTATAGCTTATTGTTCAGTACAGTAAAATTCCAATTTCACAATTCACAATCATTGGTCAACTGGTCATATACCTAAGTGTTAAATATAGACGAATTCATTGAATAGATATGAAAATATGCCCTGATACGTCTATATACATAAGATAACTTTTCCAAAATATGTCAGATTATCGAATATCGTCTCAAGCACTGCAATCAACGGGAAAAAAGGACATAAAGGCCACATGTAGGCTGGCCGTATGGCACCCTATATTAACATGAAAAGTACTCCAGAAGGGTGAAAAGTAAGGTCATGGTGTCCATACAATTTATGGAAGAAAATCACGTTTCATCTAGATGGGCTCTCATAACATCCTTGTTGTCATGATAAACCTTTTTTTCCGCCTCCTTTCGAATGGAGAAAGTCGAAATTGTGGATGTTTAGGTGCGGGGGTACGTGCAAGTGAACGATATCCGATCACCACCTGAAAATAAGGAGAGAAAATGAAAAAAAAAAAATATATATAGGTATATAAGTTTTTTTGTGACGAGATGTTCTTTTAATATCACAACCTAAGGAACCAGACACATGGCAGGCAAAGTAAAGTTTTCTTCTACGTTCACGTCTTCGTCGTCGTGCTCGTCCTCTTTTTATCCTTATTACCAAAACTTTCCTCTTTCGCTGGCTTGAAGTAAAGGCGCGTAATGATGGCGCTCTGGCATCCTTCGTTTTTCCGAATGATGGTATGTGAAGTGCAAAACTTTTTTTTTTTTTGTTACCATCTTCTTCCAGGACAGTCACTTTCTTTTTACTTGCGGTTGGTGGTATAAAAGCAACCGATGATACCACACGGCAGGACTAAGAAAATCCATTTCGTTTTTCTTGATGATGGTGGTGGGGCCTTAATGAGCCCATCAGTAACAACATTGGTGCTGGGTAAAGTGCACAAACAGTGTTCGCTTTTTCCCTAACCAATCACTCCCCGGCACGTTCGGTAGATTTAAGCCTCCGAAAAGAGAGTTCCAATCCCTTAAAATGTTGGTATCTATGTAAAAGCATAAGAATGAATTGTGGCATCAGTCGCATTATTGAAAAAAACATAAATTTATTGCCATGAATCCGTCAGTGCGGACGGTACGACAAGTAAAATTCCTATAAATTCCGCATGGCTAAACTTTTACCGGGGGTATTCAGTGTTTCTGAGCCCTCTCGACAGGATAACATATACATATACATATATTCGGGCTTCAGAGAGACCCACAAAAAATAAATAGCAGCCAACAATCTACGCATTTGAACCCCCAAAAACTCTTTGCATATACTATCAAACTGAAATTTGTTATGAAACTTGCCAAAGTCCCTACAGAAGCCTCGAATTCGATTTAACCGCGTCGAAGGATAGTATAGTGGAGCGCTCAGGATATGGAGCCCCATGGCACGATGGAGCTCCGCTGGGAAAAGAAAATAAATAAAAAATAAATAAAGCGCGCTGATGTGCTGCCAGCAACAGCACCATCAGCAACATTACACAGAGCGAGGAAATCTTTGCCTTCGCGGAATTGAGGGAAATCCCCTCCTAAGGCATTTTGCGGACATTTAAAGACACGAGATCACTTCGCTTCCATTTTCGGGTAAAAACATTAACTTTTTTTTTAGCTCCTCACGCCCGCTATGAATGAAGCTGCCGTGCCGTGGATGTGACATGAACATTCACGAGATAAGGCACTACTTGAGGACATTAAATTATATCTGTCGCCTCGGGTGCCGCGGAGCACCGTCTAAGAAAGGAGCTTCTCAGGGTGATAAACCCTTCTTAGGTTCCTTTGTAAAATTGTTTCCATGCAAAACGCGATCTAAGATATTTCTAAATGCTCAAAATCAAAACATCCACAATACATACAACCAAACCATCCTATGTAATCATATTCTATCCTGCCTTTGCTAAGTCGGGAAATTTCAAGATTGCTACTTTTGATGCTTGGCAATGAAAACGTTTGTTCAAAAGGACATAAAAAGATTAAAATTATTTTGTAACTTTGGAAAAAAGATTTCTGGATAAAGATAAAGATAATTTACTCTTTATAAAAGATAATTTTTTAACATAAATTGAATAAAAAATAAAGAATTTAGGAAATATAACGTACAATGTTTTTACAAAATTTTTGATTTTGTGAACCAACTAAAAGCAGGAAAAGGTGCAAAATTAAAAATTTTACAGTTTGAAACGAAAAATGTGTATTATAAATTTCTTTTTAGCAATATTTTAAATTCACACTGGAAAGAATTCAATTCTGAAGAGAATAAGCTTTCGTTTGGTTCAATAGATAACATAGTTTTTTTGCTCTCACTCCCGACAATTTCACAAAGTCTCTTCAGGAATCGGCAAAAAAATCCGCCATATTTGATAAATTTGTAAGAAAAAAATTGCTGTTGTACTAATCGATTGCATCTTTAAATACATCTGAAAGTTTACTAAGATCAGTTATTTCTTTCCCTTTTTGGACATCATAAAGCAGGACACTGCCTTAAATACTCCGCTAAAAGTACTAATTTCCCCCCTTGTATATAACCGAATATAAAAAGTGCCATCGCAAATCAATTTCTGGAACTAAAAATATTTGACGTTTCACGGCCATTTTAATTATTTGAAGGTGACGGCTCAATCTAATCTAAAAATCAAATTGTTTAAGTGAATGAGTTTTTTACCACATATCCTTTAATTATAGTAATATTATATATATATATTGTAGTTTAAATAACATCGTATTGTATCGTTATTTTTAACGATTAATGAAGATGTAAAAAAGTTTGAGGTTATGCATTCATTACATTCGTAGAAATATAGTTTCAAATTCGAGAGAAAAATCCAAATGCTGTCCCCCAATGGTAGCTTAATATCGTCCCAAGGACGATTATGGCAGAAAATAACGCCGAAGTGTATATTAAAAAATTTAAATAACTTTTATAGCCCCATTTGTCAAATTAATATGAATAAAAGTTTTATTTTAATTAAAACTAAAAAAAAAGTTTCATTTATATGTAATAGAACTAGCTGGCCCGGCAGACGTTGTACTGCCCTTACTGCTACATTTTCATTATGCCATGTGCGTCGACCAATATTTGATCGTGTTCTTTCTTTTCGCATGTTTCTACAAATAATACCATTAATATAAGAAAACAGTATTTCCGTTTCATATCCCTAATTAATTTATTGAACAAACTTATACGTTGTTTAATATTAAGTAAACCGTTTTACACTTCACAAATATTGGAAAATTACCCGGTTTTACCCGGCGTTGGGTAAATACTTACTAATTAAAGACTTCTCAAATCTTCGTTTGTTATATCCTAGAAATTGATTCAACCCGAAAACCCCTTTATGGATCCGCCATCTTGAATATCCAAATCTTGATAATATTTGAAATTAGTGGCATTAACACAATTATTGTAGCAAATTTAATTAAATCCCGTTGAAATCTAGAAATTTTTTTTATATATTGGGCCCGCCATCTTGGATCTAGAAACTTTGATAATTCGATAATGATCAAAATTAGTGGCACCACAAAAAATCGTACTAATTTTCATGAAAATCCCTTGAAGTCGAGAAATTTGCATCACCATATTGGGTCCGCCATCTTGGATTTGGAAATTTTGATAATATTTAAAATTAGTTAAATCAGAATAATCATTGTATTAATTTTCATTAAAATCTGTTGAAATCGAGGCATTATGGTCTCCCTATTGGACCCGCCATCTTGGATTTATAAAATTTTAATAATATTCGAAATTAGTGGCCTCAGAATAATCATTATACCAACTTTCATTAAAATCCGTCCAACTCGAGACATTTTGGTCGCCGTGTTGGATCCGCTATCTGGAAATTCTGATAACATTCAAATTAGTGGCCTCAGAATAATTATAGTACTAATTTCCATTAAAATCCGTTGAAATTGAGAAATTGTTGGTCACCATTTAGGATTTGGAAATCTCGATAATATTCTAAATTAGTTGCCTCAGAATAACCATTGTACTAATTTTCATTAAAATCCGTTGTAATTTAGACATTTTAATCGCCATGTTGGATCCGCCATCTTGGATTTGGAAATTATGGTAATATTCTAAATTACCCCCCGATTCTGGATCAAAATTAAGAGCTCTTAGCGTCTTAACTATTATCAAAAATCCTTTTAAAGGAATTAATATGCTACCATATTATTGAACAAACATTAGAAATACACTGATTTCTTATAATTTGTGAATTCTTCTACAAAAAGAGGTCCATCTCTTGAGTTAAAGGGATTTTTCAAAACAATTAAGAGGTTAAGAGTTCTTAACTTTTCTGTAGAATTAAGGGGTTAGTTCAATAAGAATAATCATTGTACTAATTTTCATTAAAATCCATTGTAATCAAGACATTTTAATATTCAGAATTGGTGCCCTCAAAATTATCACTGTACTTATATTATTTTCATTAAAATTCATTAAAATTCATTGAAATCTAGAAATCTTGGTCGCCATATTGGGTCCGCCATCTTGGATTTCTAAATTTTGATAATATTCAAATTCAGTGACCTCAAAACATTCATTGCACTAAGTTTCATTAAAATCCGTTGAAATCAGGAAATCTTGGTCGCCATATTGGATCCGCCATCTTGAATTTCTAAACTTGGACAGCGGATTTGAAATCCCCATCCCGCAAAACCCCTATATACCAATTTTCATGAAAATCGCTTCAAATTTAAAATTTTCAGCCGCCATCTTGGATCCGCCATTTTGAAACCCTACAAAGTATCCTATGTCCGTTTCCTGGTTTTAAGCTACCTCTTCACCAATTTTCAGCCAAATCGGTTCAGCCGTCCTTGAGTTATAAATAGTGTAACTAACACGATTTTCTTTTATATATATAGATTTTCCACTGATTCTTCGCTCCTATTGGTTGCAGCGTGATGTTATATAGCCTAAAGCCTTCCTCGATAAATGGACTATCCAACACAAAAAGAATTTTTCAATTCGAACCAGTAGTTCCTGAGATTAGCGCGTTCAAACAAACAAACTCTTCAGCTTTATAATATTAGTATATATAAACTGCAAAATTGGAATCATTTTAACCTTGATGAAGTTCTAGGGTCCCAAGTCAAGATTAATTTCTTAATAAATCTAAAATTGTATGAATCACGGACCTAAAATTTTATGACATTGTTTAATTTATTAAAAATAAGCTTTGTGCAAAAAATTAGAGAATTTTATTTAGTCATTAGGCCACTACAAAAAAAGTCGCACTAGGAACTTTACTGCGATTTTGTTAAACATTTATATGACAAGATTTGCATTGGACATTATTAAAACCTTTTAGCCAAAAAGTATATGTAATATCAAATATGCGCAAATTAATATCAAATATGCGCATTTGAGATTATAACGTTTTATTTCATAATATTTTATTTGCAGAAACTATGGAACGAATTTAAATAAGACATTCAACAAAGTAAAATTTTAAATCTACAACAATAAATATTAATTTAACAATGTAATAAGTTTTATAACTACAACTTTTTAAAGTAATCTGGCAAGTTTTATGTGTACGCAAATAACAATTTTCGTTATTGTAGTTACAATGTTCTAAATAAGACGGAACATTTTTAAAACAGCGCCATTTACTTAATTTTCGTATAGTTCAGAGCTTTATTGTGTGCAGTTGCATTGTCCTTCGTACTTAAAGTTTTGTGAAATTATTTACTTTACTTCTTACAATTTTTATATTGAAATCTGTCCAGTTTGTAGAGTTCTCAGCGATTTGAGGCATATGAGGTGTCACCTGAAAGGTAAAAGGTTTTAATTCTAAGCGAGCCTTCTATCATTATCCTGAAATATTCTTGATAGGACTTATACTGCTTTCAGTAAATGCAACTCCCGTCAAGGAACAAATTTTCAATTTTAAAAATAAAGTGAAGGAGCTTTTTAGGAATCTTTTTGGGGTTGGCACCGAGCAAACATTGATCAGGACAATCCAAAGAATCGATTATTATATTGTAAAACACATCATTCAGGGATAACCTGTATAGAGCGAAAACTGCCCATAATCCTGGAGGCTTGTGGCGAATGCATAACGCACAAATAAGGAATATTAAAAGTTTGGCCCGGCGAAAGGAATCCATAATTCACCACACTATCATAAACGTGTCTTTCTATTTTTTGATCACAGTAGTATTCGAAAAAATTAATGCTTAAAAACATGATGTTATATTTATTATATATTTCGTTATAAAAGCCATCATATCAAAAAAAAATATTATGAAGTAAATTGGCACACAAATCATATTTGAAAATTATTGATTTAATGTTATTTTCATTGTTTTTACAAAAAAATTGCTATCAGCGTTCTACCAAAAAAGTAAGACGATATTTGAAAAAGTTATTATTTCATTAAAAAATCATTACAAATATTTGAAAACAACAATAATTTCTCTGTTTAAATAAAACAAAACCTTATATACCGCGAAGTTAAAGCATCCACTCATCGTCTTGTCATAAATATTTGCTTTCAGACCACACGCTGTCATACCTCCAACACTGAGCTAAATTGATTTTATCTCAGATTTATTTACAGTTACAAATTACCAAGTACTAATAGACGTCGGACTGAAGTCAAACAGACCTCCGCGATCTTTCGAGAACTTCCTAACCACCTGTTTACCGAGACGAATCCATCCATCTTCGCCTTAAAGACGTTCGACTTTCAAGAGACTTCGTCACGGGCACTTCATACAAAATTAAAATAAAGTAGAGTCGGGTTGAGACTATATTCGACGAGTGCCAAAAATTTGTATTGTCTTGTTACAAGAAATTTTACTTAATTCAATTAAAAGTTAAGCAGGTGTGGGATCGTGATTCAGTTCATCAGTGGCAAAAAGGGAAAAATGTTGGTTAAGTTGAGGTCGGGAAAGTTATTGTCAGCCAATATTATCCTAATTGTGTTTACTCTGGTCACATCAATTAATTCAGATATTGTCGAGACAGTAAATACCGACAATGAATTGTTAAATTCCCCCCAAAACGTAGCTTTCATTCATAACAATGCGACGATCTCCCGCAGTGCGAACATCACTTCCAGGAGCAACAATCAGGATAAAATCCTGTCGCGACAGAAGAGGTACCTCATCTTCCCTGAAGGGAGCTCCTTACAAGTAGGTAAGTAGCTCTACTCCCCCTTTCAATCTTCTTGGGAATTGTGTGTTACTTTATAATATATTATTTATTAGTCCACATAACGATTGATTGATTGTAAATACCGCCACATGCCGCGTTACTATACCGCGAAATAATTCCGGTACAGGGAAAATTCGATTAAAATTTCTGTGTAAGGTGATTGTGGATTAATCAGTTACTGCGAAAATTTTGTATGCAAATTGGTAAATATTTGGACTGCTGCGATATTTCGAATCGTTCGCTCAACTGAACTGTATATGATGTTTTTTGGTTTTAATTATTTTCCTTTAATTTTTCTCCCATTGTTCCTCCCTTCGTTGAGGAAGGTACGATAAAATAAACGAACGGCAACGAGCTGAGGTATTAATTAACGCTCGCCTCAAATAAATTGAAATGGAAATTACTGCCTTCGATGGGCCACTCCTTGCACAATTTATACCTACTTATTACAAAATGAACTTTTGTTTGACTGCCTGTCTGTTACTATAGCTTTTAACTCGAGATCCGCCGCAGTCCGAATTTCAGGTTTTGTCTTTCCTGTGGCTGCTGGGTCATATTATAGGCTTTATTTCACAAAATCGACTTAATGTTTCTATAGCTATAGTAAAACTTATTCAAAGAGGAGTAGAACGAAGTCGGTATTTTATCGTTTCCTTTCCTTTAATTTAATGTAACTTTGGCAGCTACGAACAAAAAGAATATATCAAAGATATTCGCTGTTTGGTATAGTTTTTAGGGATGTTATTAACAGAAGAAAAGCGTGGTTACATCAACTTAAATTATAGGCTATAGCCATACAATAACTAAAGGACATATCAAATGTCATTTTCGAAATAAGGAACTCGGTCGCCCAGCTATAGAAGAATAGTAAATTTAAATAAGTGCGATTAGTTAGGTATTAATAATAGTAGTAGTAAATAAGTAAGTTTTTAATGAATTTTTCCCAAATTAAAATATTACTCAATTTACAGTCTCTGGCTAAGTAACACGTAGATACAATAATGCAGATGCATAAATTACAAATTCTATCACTGAATGTTGATCTTTCTTACCTTGTAGAAAAGTCAACTTTGAAATAACCAAACAAATGAAAATGAAATGATATGAAGAGAAATCTAAATAAGGAAACGAACACTATAAAAAATAACTTTTCAAATCCGCTTCAGATCATTGAATCCACTCATTATTCGCGTTAGTAGAATACTTCAAAAACTCATAGATTTTAAAATTTCTTTCCTTTGAATATTTACATTTTCTTGATATTTTTAAAATCTAATCTTAACATTTATCAATTTAAATACGTTATTTATTAAATTACATTTACTAAATATCAGAATTTACAAGAAAAATTATTTAAAACAAATATGGTATTAAAAATAAAAGAAGTGGAGAGGTATGTGGAAAGATTTTTTTATCAGCTCACCTCAAGGAATCACGTGGTATACCCCGCGGCACTTTGATCTGAATCACCCTGTATATATTATATACATAATTTTAAAATACCATATTTAAAAGATATTCTGAAAAATATGAGAAAATAGAACATTATTCCCCCTATTTCCAAAACTACCTAAAATTTTAGGAAAATCAGGATATATAACGCCTTACTTAAGGTTTATAGAGAAAATCAATAGCTTTTAAGATGTCATGTTCTGTTGACAATTTTGTTTAAAAACTAGATACTCGTTAAAGTTCAGGTATAATTAAAAATTTAAAATTTTCCAGTTTTTGACCAGATTATACCAATTGTTGACTACACAAATTATCTTATCCTTGGAATAACCGTCGCTCTTGCCTGGGAACTGCCCAGCAAAAGGCCCAGCGAGCTCTTCGAGGAAGTTAAAGAGAAACTAAACGACGGCACGCTGGGCTTGCGGCAGGATGAAAAGGTTGAGGATTTGCAGTACGTTAAGGACCCGGAACTCGAGCGTCAAAGATACGTCGGTCCCAACCCCTACAATCCTCAAAGAAGGGTATTCTCCACGTGGAACGATAACTCTTTCTACGGCACACAGAACTATTATAAAAGCCATCCCCGGCCCTTTTATTCGGAGAGCGGTCCTGTTTACTACAACACCAGCAAATGGGCAAAATATGGTGAAAGGCGATATCCAGACTATCAGAAATACTCCCAACCGAATTTCAACTGGAACAAGGGATCACGATGGAACGTAGCCGACAGGTATATGTGTATTATATGATGTTACTTCAGAAAATCCCTGCACGTTAAATCCCCATTCCAATCATAAGGGCTTTTGTGATCGAAAATAATCATTTTCCACACTTAATCGCCAACCTAATCCCTTCTAAAAAGTATGTCGACAAAAGTGAAATTGACCCCCATCCTATGGGCAGATCTACTTAATCACCCTGGACTGGTCTGTCTGTCTATCTGTCTGTCTGTCTGTCTGTTCCTGCCATAGCCACATGTACGGGTTCGCATGAGACGTGAACCCATTCCAATTCAGAAAACTCTATACTATACAAGCTTTGACTTGGAACTGTGGATGGATGCAACCCTCTAATCGATTTATCAAAACGAAATTTACAGAATCTCCAGCACACTGAAAAGACGACGTCCGGTAGATCCAGGAAGTGGTGGCGGATATCAAGGGAATGTTGCTCGGAAGCACAGGATTTATCCTGTATTCGGGAAACGAAGCACTGATAGCCATCACCTGACCGAGGAGGAGAAATTTCATTTACGTTACCACCGCAGTACCAGACAGCAGTTATATATTAAAATCGAAAAGTATTTGAATACGTAAGTAGATGCTGCCTTGTAATATCTATCTACAGCAGCAGCCCTCTATCCTTCTGCCAGCATTATCCAGCACATTGGTGGACTGCTTTTCTTTTAAAAAATCCAATTTATACGGCAGCATACTCCCGGTAGCTCCTGGGGCTGCTACTGGGAGAGGTAGGGACTATGATTGTGCTGGACGTTGGCTTCTTCCTTTTTTTCTTCCCTATTACAAATTCGATTTTTAGACAGGGGAAAAATGGTCTTCACTGTGTCCTGAAAACACTTTGCGAGACCGGCCAAAGACGTCACGAGGAGGAGCCAGACACTTTTGTTCGGGAGATTTTGCGAGCAATTTTTACAATACCAAAAAGCATCGAACCAGTCACGAATAGCAAACATCGAATGTATGATGAGGCGCACCACCATCGCGGAAACTGCGGTGAGGAATACCATTCCTGCCCGGGAAGCATTTGGGGAGATGACTTTTTGTTTTAGAAGGAAAAGAATTTATGTTTCATAAGGAAATTGAATAAAATGTTTAAGAGCTTCTTGGAATATGAAATTTTACTTGTTTCATGTAACCAGCTCAACTTCGCTAAATAGAATCCTTAATATTAAAGTTCGAACCGTCTGCTAGTATACTTTCACATGGCTTTTACATTCTGACTAGCTTATTAATGCCTAGTGAAATCTTTTTCATTTCATAGAAACGATATTTTATTATCAGATTTTTGGATACATGTAAATAAGCATCCAACCAAGGCAAGTTTATAAATCTACAATAATTTTAGTTTATAAACTTGCCTTGGCTGGCAACTGATTAGATACTGTAAATTAAGTAATTTAAGTATCAATAATTTTGTATATCATCCTTTAATGGTCTTTTCTTTAAAGTAATACAAAAATATTATTTTTAACTTTTTAGTTTAAGCCAAGGTTTTGAAGTCGGTTTATATTTTATGTAAAAATTTATTTTATTTTTCAATTTTTAATTAACGGAGAGTGTGTGAAATTCAATACTCGCGATTAATTCCCTAATTTTCCAGTCTTAAAGAAGGATATTTGCTTCAAATTTAAATGGGACCATTCTATATAGCCTATTCAATAAAAAACGAATCATTGAAATCGGTTCACAATCGTGGAAGATATTGCGAACCTCCTCCTTTTTTTGAAGCCTGTTTAAAAAAAAATTGATTCTTATTAAATATATTATTCCGGCTATCATAAAATATAATTATTATTCTGCCTATCAGAAAATAAAATATCATTTCTACTATGTATTAAAAAAGATTTAAAAAAACAATCAAAACCACCAGAAATCCTCCTTAACTTCATTACAGAACGAACTGTAACTCAAAACCAAAACGGCCCTTATCAAAATGATTTTTTCTTAACATTGATCTCTGAAAAATGTTAAATTGAAAAAATATTATCAAATTGAGCAAACAACTGTTCAGTTGATGTTAACTTTATCTTAATGAAAGTGATTTTGTTGGTTTAACATTATCTTATCAAATTAATAGTTATATTTTCGTATACAAAAATACTATCAATCAATCATAAAAAGAATAAAAGTATATTTGAGTGGAATTTTAAATTAAATGTGCAACAAAATTATCAAAATTCTATCACTCCACTCCACATAAAAATTGATATGATGCTCTATTATAAAAGCGAGAAAAATATCATTTTGAAAGTCCAATCTAGAAGATTAATCTGTTCCACTATAAATTACAACTTTACTATGTATATCTTTTGTATCTGAATCCTATTAAGTAGAACATATTATAAGCAAGTCGTTTAGAGTTGGTTGTGCAGCAACTGGTCGAAACTTTTAAATAAACCGCCTTTGTCATTAAGTCGTCGATGAATTCAAGCTCTCCGCATCCATTTCAAGCCTGAATCCCTCTACTATAAGGCGCACTGCAAATTTGTTTTGATTTACATTTTTATATAAACCAAAAAGAAAAATTTTAGTTTTATCATACCAAATAGTCCGTTTCCATTTTTCAGTAGAGTAACCTACTTTAAGAATGGCCTCTTGGATTTTCGTAGGAAATAAAGTTTTTGACTGATTCGCTTGGTATCGCAGGATACAGGGACTGAAAGGGGACGTGAAGTTGTTTTTGCTCGGCGCGTAAAACTTTTACAAATACGTCCTTGTAAGAGGTTAAAGCTTAAATTGAGTTTCAAGTCTTCTCAAGGATTTTGATAAACTTTCTAGGAACATTCCTCATTTGCCAAGATTTATGTATAACTTTAAAATTTTGAAAAGTGTAATTTTTCTGAAATGATTTTCTGCATAATCTCACAAGGAAAAGGTGTTTCCATAATTTCGCAAAAGTCTTAAAAAAATTAAAAATTTTCATTTTTGCGAACTGCCACTTCAAAAAACAAATGCGTTCTTGTCATCGTCGATAAATCGAAACAAATATTTTCCTTTATTTCGTTTATTTCAAGGATTCTTAGAGATTTTCCTATAATGCAAAAGTGAAAACGCTTTATCAATTTGCAACGATTTATTTATCAATTTGCAAAGATAATTTTATGAAACAAACAGAAATACACGGCGGAATAAAGTTTTTATAATGTTCCATAATAATCCATGAGGAACGGCATAAAACTTATGAGTCTTCCAGAGTCTTGCAGTTAAAGCGTAATAATTGTAGTGGATTCGACAATGAGTGCTTGTTATTTCATTTGGTGCGAATTTTCTGTTTCAGTTAACTAGATCCTAGTTCACGTATCTATTTTAATGACTATTTTACTAGTGAATAGTTGAGATATTGTAAAGAAAATACCTGTCAATTTTACTATAATACATTTGTTCATTTTTAAACAGAAATCATTTCAATGTAACTTTTAGTCCACGTCATAACTTAACATGGTCTATGTTTGTTTCAGCAAGCATGCATATTCGTTGCTATTAGATACTTGCTCGAAAGTTAGTTTAACACCAAAACAAACAGTGGCCTATATTGCACCATAATTAATTTTTATAAATTAATATAAAATTTTATAAATTAATATAATATAATTAATATAATTATTTTGTCCTTGTTTTCCGATTACCTACTTCTAGAAAATTATATGTACAGATATGAGAATCAATATAATGTCCAAAGTTAGAAAACACCAAGTATAATATAAATTAGCCTCTCGCCTTTCCCAAACTTTTTCGGCTGTGACCCCGTATTTTTGGTAAAATATTTACTCTGTCCTATAAAACTTAATAAATTTCACATTTAAATATAAATTTAAATAATTATTAACAATGATAATAACTGAAGTAGCAAAATTTATTTTACACATTTCAGTACGAGTGTAAAGGATGATGTTCTTTGTCATAGCATAACAATTGCAAATTAGGAGAGAAATATGTTAATTTTATTCTCAAATCTAGTTCCCCATCTATTTCTGTACTTTTTTTTAAAAATTACTAAATTAGAGAATGTAGCTTCACACGTGTCGGTGTTTACGAATGGCATTAAAAACTGATTTGGCTTTTCACTAAAATTTAGATACTCCCTTGGACAACTTAACCAAAATAGTTAAGGGTATAGAATCAAATTTTTTTAAAGAGTAGTATCGCATGAAAGTTCGGTTAAATTATTTTTAATATTTCTTCAATTTCTGCTTCATCCAAATTTTGTCGGCAGGAATATCCGAAAATATATTCCTTAAAATTCTGTATTAGATATTCTTGAATGAAGACTGAAAGTATTGCAAGTTGTAAATCTTCTCCAAAATGATTTTCTATAAATTTATACAATGCTTCAAATAATTTAGAATTTCCTTTTGAAACTCGTTGTTTCCATAGAGGAATTTTTTTTATTATTGCTTCTACTTTCTCAGATGCTTTAAAAACATTTACATCAAACACTTGCAAATCTAAATTTAATTCGTTTAAGGCAGAAAATATGTCGCTATACTTTTTATAACCAACTGAAAGTCGTGAAATCTGTCTTTAAATAGAAAAATACAATCTTTTTTAGATGGTATTGATTAAAAAATAACAAAACTTCGACATTTAACATTAAATTTAAATTTTTCAACACGTTAGGAAACGGTGGCGGTAAATTAATTAATAAGGGTATCTACACTAGTGTTAAAAATGGACCTAACAAGATAGTTTTCGAATTTTTACATAGATCTCTCTAATCATACTTAGCAGAAATCTTGTTAGGTGAAAATCATAAGCAAAAATTGTAAAGTGAACCATTAGATTAATTGTTGTTAATTGAACTAGATATTTTTTTTTGGTGTATATGAATTTAATTACAAAATATGTATGTAATAATAGCAATTTACAAAAATAATAGGTAGATTTGGAGTAATTTGAAAACAACTCTTTGGTTTATGATAATTTTCTTCCCGAGACTGTTATTATATTCGATAAATTAAAAAATAAAATAATGCAAAACACCTGACCCACATTCACCTTCTGCTGAAGCCGAGGTATCGAGAACCTTTATTAATTGATATGCATCACGTCTCTGACTGGGAGCAAACATTACGAATCCGTGTGCCATCTGCAGATCTCGTTCGTAAATTGTAATGATATTCATGCGTACATTATCGCCGAGATCATAATTAAATTAGCCAGTGCACGAAACCCATTCTGGAAAACTCATTTAAAATGCAGAAAACCATTGGTAAAACCATCACCCTAAATTCCGCCAACAGCCAGAAAGTAAGTTGCGCGGGGCCTGAACGAACCCCCGGAAAATGGCGTTGCGGTGGAGCGTGATGGGAGTTGTTGTTTTACTCCTTGCAACATACTCAGGGGCTGTCAGTGCGGAATGTAAGTGCTCGGGGGTGGATAAATCTTTCCGACAGATGCTGTCCCGCAAGAAGAGGTTTGTGGTCTTCCCGAAAACTTCGACAATCCTCTTGACGCCGTCGTTCACGAAGGCGCTCATAACCGGGTACCCGCGAGGACTTGTAACAAGCGTCGAAATTGACATTTATCATCCCTTGCCAGATACCTTGGAGGGCTGGAGACCGAAAATCTTCGATAAGACTGGTACTGGTTCGCCGCCTCCGCCGAACAAGGAAGAGGTAGTTATGATGCACCCTGTACCCAACTACCCGGAAATCGCCGGACATGAAAAGTGGCCCACTCCCCCTGAATGGGGGGATCACGGGGAAGAATTAGATTTTTCCTGGTACCCACCACCGCAGTCCCACAAAAATTGGTACACCGATTTTTCACCGAAGGTAATAAAGTGATTTGTGAGACGGCAACAATTTATGATGGAATTTGTTCAGTTTGAAGCCAAAAGAAATTAAGTAATTCATTTGAAACAATTACAGCCCGTCCCGGTGAGGCTGCCGGCCTGGACCCGCAAGCGACGGATTTATGGGCCTTGGAATAATGACGAGACTGCGACCGAGGAGGACTGGATGCACTTTCGACCCCACCGGGAACGGCGGGAGATTTATTCTAATTTGGAGGATGCTGCATCATTGTAATTATGGTTGATCTCCCCTCTGACATGTGCTTCTTCTCAAAGCTGCTTTTTTATTTTTTTTTTACTTTAGACTCGGCTTCAACATAAAGTCATGCATTTTGAGGACAATATGCGAAGCTAGACACTCCCTTCTTCCCCCGGGGAAATCATTCATTCAGGACGTTATTAGGATTCTTTTTGTGTAAGTTTAATTCAAATCAATCAAACAATTTTTTAGTGCAATAAGTACATAGGTCAAAGAATATCGAATAACAAGAAGAGACACTCTAACACGCTATCAAAATTCCAATCCATATGCAAACTCTGATAAATAGAGCAGGAATATAACAAAATTTTCCATAATATAAAGCAGGTCAGGAAACTACTTCTGTTAATTTTTCACAGCTTAAACTATGAAATGAATAATCTTTTTTTAATGGCGACCTGGAACAGTTGCATTTGTGTTGGTTTCTCACCTTAAGGGTTCAAGCCCTGCGATCTACGAAAAGTATGTATATTTGAAAAATTATTTTTTTTAAGATTATTAAGCAAAAAATATTAAAGAACGTTGATTATATATTGCTGATTGAGCTTTAAATTTTTACAAAAAATATATATAAAATATTTTTTTTAATTTTTTTTTTTTCAATATTAACATAATTTTTTATAGGGTAAAATGGACCACTGATAAAAACCTTTTCATCATGATAACTTCCTCAAAAATGATCCAATCTGCACAAATAAAAATAATATAATCTATCTTGATAGAGGTATTGATTTTAAGGAGGCATCATGGTTTTCATCAGTAGTGCATTTCACCCCATAAAAAATGATGTTAATGTTTGAAAACAAAATGCATTATTTTTTTATAATTTAAAACTCAATCAAAAATCGATATTCTTTTATATCTTCCACTTAATAACCTTTAAAGTAATTTTTTTAAATATACATATTATTCACAACGCGCAGAGATATGTAACCCCTTAATAAACTTTGGTATAAATCTTAAGGGATAACTTCAAAAAATATAATTAATTCACGAAAAAATTGAGTACCAATCAATTTGACTGATTTTGTTCGTAGTTATAGTGTTAAAGGCGACCTGGAACAACAAAAATTGTTGCGTGTGTCCCTCACTTAAGAAAAATATAGGGTGGTCTTGGCTTAATCACAAATTTGAACGATTTTAAAAGTTTTTAAATAAAAGTGTGCGTTTTAAAATGCAATTAATTAAATAAAATTTAATTTGTAAAAAGTTTAGGTAAAAGGGCATGAGTGTTCTTTCTTGTTATAGATATTCTTTGCGTAGGATCTATAATATGTACTAAAATTTCTTTTCCTGCAGGATCCCAACTAAAGACGAGTGGATGGACGAATACAGTCTAACTGCTAGGTCAGATGAAAAAAACTGCAGTTCTCAATTCAGAAATGAATGCCCAATCAGTATTATCGAATTTCTTATGCACGGTGACAGAGTTATTTGAAATTATTCTTTGAAAAAAAAAAAATCGTTAACCAAAATTTTGATTTGTTCCTATATTTCTTTATTTTGCCTTCATCTCACTGTTACTTCACCTATGACTAACGAGTAGTTGCATAATAATAGTTCATATGTGTCTTGATAGTATCTCAAAGTAAAAGAAATTGTGACGAGTTTAAATTATGGTGGCATGCTTATTTTGTACAGACTATCTCTTACCGGGAATTATTAAAGAGTAACAGAAACAGCTAATATGTTCTGCATTTTTGTACCATAAATTCTACTTTTATGAATGTATGCTTGTATTAATTTTTAACCGAATTAAAAAAAGGAGAAGATTCTCATATGCTCGCGAATTTGATCGCGTGGGCTTGAAGATTTGGTTGAATACAGCCTAAAGTATATTACAGAAGAATTACACTATCAAACCATTTTGTAAATTTTGCCATAAAATATAGCACACCGAAATTGATCTTTCAGCGGTATTGGAATTTGGAATTAGGAACACGGTGGTTGGAGATAAAATTGATCCTAAATATGAACATATTAAATAAGCTGCAACTACGTTAAATTTCATAAAATTCCGTCCTGTAGATTTTGCATGATGCATTATATTGGATTTATCATCTTGAAATTCAGAATTTTGATAGTAGATTCGTAATCGCCCTTAAAAAACCTTTATTTTTATAGAATCCCAAAAATTTCAAATTTTTTTATATGCGATTTTTCATAAGAACAAATGATATCTTAAATATTAGCGCAAGATGTAAGCTACAACTATTAACAGTTTTCTTAAATTGCGTCGGAAAGTCTCCGTGATGCGCTCACAGACACGACTCGGTTATTGTTTTATTATATGAATAAATAAAGATAAACGAATATCTTTAATATCTTGATTCCCCATGAGGAATATCGTGATAATTCTAATTGGAGATAATGACCAATTCTCTAAGGTATAAAATGGCAAAGTTTCATTAAAATCTGTCCAGTAGTTTTGCGTTATGCTATCACAGACACAACCCTAGTTATCACTTTAATATGAGAACAAATAGATTAAAATGTAACTCTACTCAGAATGATTTTGGATAAAATGTGACTAATAAAAATTTGGATATCACAATGCTTTTATATATTATTTATTAGTTAGTTAGTATTATATAAGATAATATTTGAAATTACATGTATGATGAGTCGCTTTTCAAACTACATAGATCAAAAGCACTATTCGGATTTTTGTGTGAAAATTATTTAAATGTTTTAAACTTCTTTGCAGGGAGCACGGCTTTAAATTAGCAAATTATCTATTCAGTATTCTCTAATCGATTAATTTTTTAATGGTAAATTTTAGAACAAGGCCCCAAGAAAATTATTTAACTTTATAGAGTGATATTTTGTTAGGTATACTTTTTCTTTCAGAGATATTAGAGAAAATATCGCAAGTCGTAGTTAAAAGTGCAGGCGTATTTAGCTTCTTCCCTTTTAAAAATTGTTAGCTCTGGCTCTGAGTTTGGTCGTTATTATTATATCGTATACTTAATCCATAATATCAAATTCACTATTTTTAAGCTAGTGATAATTAAAAAATTACTTTTCAATTTTTGGAATGGGAATTGAAAAGGGTGAATAAAACAAAAATGTTTTCCAATAAAAATACTTTCTCTTAATTGTTCATTCCGTAAAACTCAAAATTACAATACAATGTTCATGTAACATAATCGGCTTGAATAAAATATTTATTCAATTTTACAAACAAAAAAATAATTCAAATTAAAAATTAGAAAATAAAAATACATATAAACAAAAAGAAAATTATAATCAGAAGTGAAAACGTTCCATATATTATTTACACTTTAATATCCTTTACAGTACACGTATTTTATACAAAAACTAGAAAACAAAACAGATAGAGCGGACATATATATAGACTCATAGGACCTATTTAGAAAATAAATTATGTACAACTGCTGGTTCACATTGCGACGAAAAAAATACATATATATATAAAAATTTATATAACAACCTTAGCTTTGAGAGTATACAATATGTTTTAGCTCTTAAACATTAAACTGTTTCCAACTTGTTTCTCTATCCATCTCATTATGTCGTCGGTGATCAGTGAGTATACAATGGATTGGGGCCCTCGACCGCATCCTCCATTAAAGCTGACGAGCCCTTGAAGGGCCCACCTATCGCTGGATTCGGGCTTGCAAGATAGAAGAGCCCCATCGCTTACCTGTGAAGGGAGATTTTTAAAGTTTAAATTTCTTAAGGGATTTTCTTTGATCTTTATAAAACTTACATTGCAAGCAAGGCTCTTTTCATTATCTAATTGATTTCTTAAATCGGTGCAAACTGAATCGACTGGAAGGCTTCCTGCAAACAAATCTGTGGAGTTGCATGTTTCTTTGGTGGATATTGTGATGTTTTCTGAGTAGAATTTTATGGTTTCACCTGTGATTTAAAAAAAAATTAAATAATTAAATTTTAGCTTTTTTGAAAACAAAAAAATTTGTATCGCCAAAACGGAGAAATCTTTGATAAAGCAAGCGAAATGTTCTAAGAAGGTCTTATATAATCTTATATATATAATCTTAGGAAAATTTAAAATTAAAACTTTAAATTTAAATATTTTTTAAATTCACTTCACTATAAGATTTTTATTCCGATTTTAAATATACCCGTGTTTAAATCTCATTAAAGGTATATATATGATAACTCCTAAAGAAGGGACACTACTCTGAAATTTTCAAAATCGAAAAAAAATTTTCTGCATATTTTGAATATAATTTATATTTTAGATTTAGAAACATTTTAAGAATTTTTGCTCTAACCGATAGAAAATATACATAATATATAAAATTAGATCAAAATTTGCTTGTGACATTATCTAATTTGTTAACTATCACTATTTTTGTGATAAGAGGAAATACAAGTTTATAAGTTCTTTATTAAACTCTTCAAAGCATTATTCATTTCTAAATTGGTCTAAAATTTTAAACACATCATTAAAAATGTGAAAAAAAGATTTTAGTGCTTACCATCTGTATCAAGATTCCAACTGCTGATTGCACAAATTTGTGTTTCATTTATTGGCGCTCGACTCAAGCACACTGGTTTTAGTTTTTCTGTGAATTGCAATGGATTTTCGAGTTCCATCAGCACAATATCCTTTGAGTACATCAAATGGCTGAATTTAGTCTGA
The DNA here is from genome assembly GCA_949715965.1 of Dysmachus trigonus. NCBI lineage: Eukaryota > Metazoa > Arthropoda > Insecta > Diptera > Asilidae > Dysmachus > Dysmachus trigonus. The sequence continues at coordinate 15,538,896 of OX454320.1, forward strand.
AAAAAGAACAAAATATAAAATCGTAATACTTTCAGTTCATCCTTTCGTTTCGACTAATGAAACTTACATGAGCATAAACGTGCACTCGACTTATTCTAATTTTTGTGAATTCACCAGAGCTAGAGTTAAACTCCGTACTTTCGTTGGGTAGTAAAAGATTCCAATTATCCAAATTCCTAAATTTCGTAGGAACAAAGTCTGGACTTTCGACTAGACATGTATAGCTTGAAATTGCCCATTTTGGAGCAATTATGGCAGCAGCACATTTTACTTTTGATTTATCACTGTATGCCAGGGATGCTGTTATAGAGGACATAGGATTTGTGTCGCAATCTACCGGAAAAATATTTGATTTTTTACTTTGAGATTATTTTTGTTAAGTAAAAAAAAAATACATACCATAAGGTGCACACATAATAGAAATAGCTCCATCCCGGCAAAGGTTTGTCAGCTCAAAATTATTCAAAAAGTTATTTTCATCGACTGATTCCATATTTTTCATTTTAAACAAATTGTCTTCGCTATTAGCATCATTCAGGGGCAAAACAGTCCAGGACTTTACAGCTGAAAATCCTAGCTTCTGGCAAACTTGCTCAGATTGATGTCTAGTCCAACCGTCAGCACAAACCTTATTTGGTATACTGCTGTAGTGTCTCACTTTTAATAGGTACTCATTTAATTGCTGATGTTCTGCACCCATCTCGGATACATTGCCCAACTGGATGCACCCCCATTCATCAGACATGTCTGGACAGTGACTAATTCCATCACAAACATAACTCTCAGCGATACATCCACCTGAGATGCATTTAAATTGCTCCGGCTGGCAATCGCAAATTCTTTCATCCTCTCCATCAAGGCAATCCACCTTGCCGTCACATTTCCATATTTCAGGTATACAACGTCTCTGTGCCGTGCAATAGAATTCACTATTTCCGCAATTATCAGGGCAATTCATTTCGTCCGAACCATTTGGACACTGCTCAAGACCATCACATTTCCAAGTGGATGGAAGACATGGTCCAGATCCGGTTGGGCTGCAAGAAATCTCATCGAATCTGCATTGCCAAGAGTCTGAACAAAAGTAACAAAGCATGTTAGTTAGGAAAATAGCTTTTGGGATGTTTGTTTGAAGTGAAAACTCTTTAGCACTCTGCATTTTTCATGGTATATAGCAGAAAGTTAGAAATATAACCGTGCAGTTACATTTATTGACTAACTTCGCAACATACTCGTATAAAGTGTCGAAAATCTGCTTAGATGTTTGCTTTTTGATTTTAATTTGTCTACGAAATTGGCAAGCTTAAGATGTTCAATGCAATATAAAAGCAAAAAGTTCTCAATTTAAAGGGAATTCAATTAAAATATGCAATAGACGTTCTCAGGAGCACTACTTTATCTATAGAATTTTTATAATTTAAAACTTCTAGTGCAAGAAATTTCTATGAAAGTAGGCAAATAGAATTTTTTTAAAATTAATTATTTTAGATGGTCTAAAACATTGATTTTGTTATTTCATGGATTTGTAGTAAAACTGAGCTATATTTCTTGGAATTTTTTCGGCTATATGTATATAAAAAAAAAAATTTGACCTTAGACTTGATCCAACAATTTTTTGATAAGTAATAACTATATTTTGTAGTGCTAGTTTTAGCTATACGCATCCTACATTGATGTTTGAGACCATGAGCGTTAGTCGTTAAAAATGGACATTTTGCAGTATTATTAAAGGAAATTTTATATTAAAATTATTTACAAATTATTAATCAAATTTAAATTTAAAATTTAAAAATTATGGCTTCTTTCATATTTAAAAAGAATTTCGAAATAATCGCTAATTTTTTTAGCTAATAATGCATTTAATTTTCTTTCTTCAGCTGCTAGTAGTCTTGTTCAAAAACTGGTTTACATTTTCAAAATTTCGAATCCAAGATGGTGAGAGAAAAGTTTCAACTTAAAGCGAATTCTTTGGAAATGAATACATATTATTTTTGGTATTTCTCATTTTAAAAACAAATGTTTCAACCTGCTTTGAGAGTACTAATTGGACTGATACACTTGTTTTAATGCATATTGCTATAAAAGGAAAGTTTTACTTCAACCAATGTGTAGAAGTTCCACGCAAGGATATTTTTTAGATATATTTCTTACCACAATTGTTCTCGTCACTTCCATCTCTGCACTGTTTGACTCCATCACACACAAGATGCCTTCCCAGACAAAGTCCATCATTGCATTGGAAGTGGCCTGGACATCCGAGTTCCTCGCAATTAAACTCGTCTGAGCCGTCCGAACATTGAGTTATTGAGTCACACCTCTCACTCTGACTAATACAGAAAGTGCCATCCCTCAAAGATGTCCCATTCACACATTCAAATTGTCCAGCAGAACATTTTGTGAAGTAATCAGCTGGATCAATTGCAAAGTATTCCGTAATATTCCCCTCAAGGGTCTTAATTTCTGATGGACGGTCTGTTGCATTGTCTGTGGTAAAATGACTTTCCTTGATAATTGTCGTTTCCTCAGAAGATGATGTTAACTCTTTCAACGAATTAATATCGTTTTTTGAAGAGCTTTCCACTTTAATCTCTTTTAAAGTCGAACTTTCATCATTAAACATATTTTTCGATTCATTTATGCTTGGTTTTGCTTCTGAAGCTATTATCGAATTATCAGTAGTTTTCTGGCTGCTTTCATAGATCTTGTATATGGCACTAATGTTCGGTTCGTTGTTCATAACTTGTCCAATCTCTTGAACATTTTCCTTTCGTATAACATTGTCGCTATTGATTCCATTGCTAATATCACTAGAATTTGGTTGTAGATTTGCTACCACTACTTCTTCATTCATACCTCCTACCATTGTGGTATCTTTCTGAACTTCATGATTTTCTCCTACCACCATTATATTTCTGTGAAGATCTTTTCCTTCTACCATCATAGCATCTGTTTGATGATCATGTTCTTTTTTAAAACTATCACCATCTACCATCATCGTTACATTCATTTCAGTTTCTGATGCATTAACCTTTCCAACTATACCATCCATACTGCTCAAAACATCCTTAGATCTATTTTCGGTACTTAAACTATTCTCCGAGACGTTTGACGTTTCAATCGCATCAACTAAATTCGACTGAAACGTCGCTTCATCTAAAAAATGACCGTCTATTGGTGTTTCAGTTATTTCCCTAACAACAAGTTCTTTCTGAACAGTATTTGAATCTGTCGAACTTACAGGCGTGGTTGTAATACCTTTTTTTGTTGTTGTGCTCAAAGGTATTACCTTAAAATCATTTTCAGTTAATTCATGAAATTTTTCGTGATAAAAAAATTTTCCTTTTGAATGATCTTTAACATCATTTTCCTCCGATGTAAAATCACTCAAATTTGTTGTGCTATCATCTTCTTCGAATGAAGTCGTTGTTGCAGATGATTCATCAATTTTTTCTGAATTTTCTATAGAAGCTGAAGAAGATTTATTAGAACTCATTTCTTTTTCAATTGATTCCAAAGTAGTTTCAGTCATTGAATCCATTTTTTCTGTGGAACCTTCCATCATTGTGGTATCTTCTTCCATTAAATTTTCAACAGGTATAATCGTTGCCTTATCGTCTTCAGTAGAATCAATAGTAGTGCTCATTAGCAATTTTTCAAGATCCTTCTCAGTTACAACAACATTATGGAAATCTTCAGCTTGTCTCTGCTTTTCTAAAGGTATCACCTTCAATGGTATACCATCGATCATCTCAGCATAATTAATAAATTTCTTATCATCTGTAGGATTCATACTATGACTCTCATCATTGTCTAGACGATTTCTTTTTTCACTCTCTTTACTTACTGCATTATTTTCGTCAGTTTCATTATGAATTTCTATATCATGTCCACGGTGGAGTATATTAATTAAAGTTGCATTATTTTCTTCTTCAGGTAAAAATGGTGATAAATTCGCTAAATTTTGTTGATGTTGCAAAACTTCACTATCTACAAATGGTTCTGTTACAAAATATGAATTGCCTTTTACAATTTCCGATGAATTATTGCTATCCGAAATATTTTTCCAAAGACCAATAGGTGCTGTTGTGGCATACAACGTTTTCGAAGTATTCGTCTCACTTAAAGGTACGAAACCATCTGTTAAATTGGCGCTAGAAAGATCGATCGGCTCAATAACTCTTGGAGATTTGAAATAGATTTCGGTTGGCATGGGTGTGTCATCACTAAGTTCTTCGGTTACTGGTGCTGGAGAAAAGTTACGTTGATTTGGATAGTTCGATAGTGTTGAATGCATAATTCCCAACTTATCCATATCGAGAACAGTTGCATTTTCTGTTTCATTATCCTCTAAATTTTTGTCAGCACTTAGTGTAGTCTGTTCAATTTTTGAATCAGTTCCACTGATATGTGACATTGTGCTAGTAACAGATTCCCCAACTAATAGCACTCCATTTTTATGATTCTCATCTTCAGATTTTGTTGAGGATTTATTCACATGTTGAATATGTGACTCATCAGAACTTACAGCTCCTACGTGGTATATGAAAGGACTACTAGAGGTATTTTCACTTTCCGCAGGGCTTGAAATCAAATTAATATGTTCTACATCATGAACAGTGCCGGGAAGTATTTCTTTAATAATGTAATTTTTTTCTTCTACTCCTAAAGCATCATGACTGGTAGTTGTTGCAATATGCTCTTCAGTTGTATCTTCTGATTCCAAAGGCATATGTGTGTGATCGGTGATATTAATTGTTGTAGATGCATTTATAGCAAGATTATCTTCCATTAAAGTGGTAGACGTTTCAGTATTTTCATTATCTTCAGTATGTACTACAACAAAGCTATCGTTTGGTGTATCTTCATTTTTCATACCACTTTGGACAATGGTTTCAAGAGTAGAACTATTATCTTCTTCTTCTATAACTGTACTACTTTCATTTACCTTAGCAGAACCTCCTTGAGTTGAAGTTCTCAAGATTGCACTGTCTTCCATTTGAGTAGTATCTTCATATAGCGGAATATGGTTTTGCTCATTTAACTGAGTAGAATTTTCATCTAAAACCACCATACCCACAGTATTTCCCTCTGTTATGTTACTATCATCTTTTTGAATTGCAACTATCGTTTTTGTGCCTTCTTCATGCTCAGTTGCAGAAATATTAACACTTGAGGCTGCTGTTGTTGCCTCAAATATTTTAAAGTTATCCTCTTTCTCGGCATTAGCTGTCGTACTACTTGTCGTTGTAGATAATTCTAAAACTCCTAAGTTACTATTTTGTGACATTGAAGTAGTTGTTATGACTGTAGTTTTATTGATATTATCATCACTTTCCATATCTTTAGATGTTTCAGTGATGGTATCATTTTCCTGTTCTGCTACTTTATTCTCTCTAAAGCCAATAACAACTGAATTTTCATCCTCATTATCATTAGTTTTATTGATAGAGAAAGAATGGACCATAACAGGATCTTGTGTTGCCGTAGAAGTAGTACTACTATGATCACTATCATTTTCAGATGAATTATTGTCAGATCTACTGTTGTTTACTAAATTAAAGAATCCATGTCCATTGTACAGAATTCCCATTGATCCTCGATACTCCTCCTCATTATGTTGCTCAATCATTTGATGCTCTGTCGAACCTTCAGGTTCAACAACAAAAGGTTGTGGAGTGGTAGTCCTTGTTATAACGTGGTAGACTTTTTTAATTGGCTCAAAATCTTCATCATAATCTGTGTCGTCGTCAAAGTCATCATTTTCAGTGCCACTAGATATATTTTTTTTATGGTGATGATGCTCATGGCCACTCAAAACAAAGTCATGACCAGTTTGTGAATCAGCTTCTGTTGTAGATGAAGTAACAGAAGAACTTTCGGTAGTAAGAACTATTCCAGGTGCATGAGTTGTATCTGGTACAACATTAATTTCAGTATCCTCCTCTGGCATGAAATCGAAATGAACATGATGATCAAATGATCGGGATGATTCAGAATATGACTTGGTAGTATTTTCTGAATCTTCTGAAGAGTTTGAAGATGTTATTAAGACGTTAGATGACTCAAGCGAATGTGAAGAAGTATCCTTAGTTGCAGGTTCGGGTTCAGCTGCTGGTTCTGGTTCAGCTGCTGGTTCTGGTTCAGCTGCTGGTTCTGGTTCAGCAGCTGGTTCTGGTTCAGCAGCCGGTTCTGGTTCAGCAGCTGGTTCTGGTTCAGCTGCTGGTTCTGGTTCAGCTGCTGGTTCTGGCTCACTTGTAGGGCGTGGTTCGTTCAAAGGAACGACACTAATAAAATGTTGGGTATCATTCTGATGATCCTGTGAAAAGTCTAAATCAAAATCATCAGTATTATTTTCTTTATCATCATATCTTCCATGACCAGATGTTCCGAAATGGTACACACCATCACCTGAAGCCAGTTCATTTATAGAATCATGCTCATTTTTAGCGTCTATTTCTGTGTCAGTTTTTGGTTGTGGCTCTGGTTCAGGCTCACTTTTAGGTTCCGGTTCCGGTTCACTTTTAGGTTCAAGCTCTGGTTCTGGTTCACTTTTTGGTTCAGTTTCTTTTGTAACTTCTCCATCATGCCCAAAGTAATGTACCTGATGACCATGAACATTGTGACTACTTTGATTATATTCATCATTATCGTCCTGCGATAAAATAGGGTTCATTTCATCGTATTTATTCCTGGCATCACTATCACTTATATTGACTTGTCCTTCTTCTTGATGATTGTGATCATTCGTTTGTTCCTGTTCATGCAAATGCACATGATGTAACTGACCTTCACCATTATCATCGTTGTGAGTATGTCCATGGTGTAAATGATCTTGATTACCATCATTATCATGAATATATCCGTGATCTTGATCACTTTCATTATCATGAGTATGATCGTGCTGCATATGATCATCGCCATCATCATGTGTATGTCCATGATGTAAATGATCCTGATCACCTTCATGTTCATGAGTTTGATATACATCATGTTCATGATCCAGGAACTTTGATGGACGTGTTGCGTCATGAACATTAAAGTTATCAACCAAATGTTTCTCTTTACATTGATTATCAATATGGTCATACTCCATTTGATCTTGACACCGGCATACAAAATCGAAAGCCTTTTCATGATAGACGCATCCCAGGTCGCATACAAGTTCACTTTTATTCATTGCACAACGATCAGGTAGACGTTCTATGCGAATAGTGTTTGTTGGGACAAGGAAGTTTAATAAATAACCATGATTTTGATTGAGATATTGCTCAATTTTTTCTCGAATTGAACTTTCTGTCATTGAAGTTGAAGAATCGTTTTTATTCCAACTGATACGATAATCAATTATGACTGATCCCGGCCTTTATGAATAAATTTGGTATTAATTTTATTTTGTTTAGATAATCTTATAATATTAATTTACCTCATATTTATAATTTTAATGTTGATATTTTCACCAGAGTTAAATGTTGTTTTCAGCGCCTGCTTTAGCTCCTGTTCCAAATCTCTCGCCAGGTTTTTATAAAGTGTGGATTCTTTATCGTTATATGCTTCCAAAAAGTCCAAATTCGTTAATTTTAATTCACCGTCCAGAGTATTAGGAACTTTTCGAGAAAAAAATTGTTAGTATTTGGTGTTATTTAAAATGTAAAAAAATATATTACCATAAACAATATCGCTTTCAGTCGTTGTTACAACTTCTTCTCCCTTAAACTGCCTCGATTCAATTGGTGTCGGTTCACTACTGAGTATGACACCAGCTTGAAAAGTAATACTACGTAAATATACACTTTTTTGATTAAATTTTTCATTAACTTACTTGCTGCCAAAATTGCTAAAATAATTGCAGCTATTATAATTGCAGCACATATCGCCCAGCACAGCCATTTTCTCCAGTTTTTCTTTATCCTTTTATCCTTTGTGACGTAAAGTTTTTCACCCCTGAAGAAGGCAAGGGTTAATTTCTTTTTCTATAATATATATTTAATAATATATTTTTTATTATTATCTTATCAATACTTTATTTAATACCCTGCGCCTATATGATTAAAAAAGCAATTTTGTAAAGCGTGTATTTGTTGTGTTTATTTGGCTGAACTTATTTACATGGAGTGTTTCAAACAGTATAAAATATTTGTGTTATTTAAAACATATAAACTTAAATTATAATTGTATTGTTTTTACTTCAGTGTGCCATCACATGTTTTATGTTGCATTAAATACTTTGTTATTTTATTTTATTTTTTCAGAGAGAATTTGTTAAATGTCGCAAAAATAGAGCAGACTTTATTTTACAACTTTCAAAGAAAATAAGCAGCTGAAGAGACTTATTCAGCAGTATTTTCATGATTCTGCTTCTATCATTGTTTTCTGCTTTTGATGTGTTACATCATTTATTCATAAAAATAAAAAGCTATATTCGAACCATCAATATGTAGATACACCCTCAAAATTATTGCAATATAAAATTTGTTCAAACAAAATATAAAATAACACGCACCTTTATTTTGTTTAATTTCTTTTATATTGTCTCTTTTGTAATGTAGGAAAACAAAAATTGAATGATCTTAACATTATTGATTTATTGAACTTTGAGGTTAGAACGCCAGTTGGTGTTACGGAGGATTTTACACCTCTTTAATAAACCTGTTGACAGTTGTGGGCTATTTTTTATAATTCTATTTGTTATTTCTTCAGGCTACAAAAAATATTCTTCTGTTTTTTAAGGAAGAAATAGAAGATGACTAAACTTAGCAAATAAAAAGTGCAGTGCTAACCAATACAACAAGAGTGGAATGGAGAGTTTTAAGTATATTATTGTTGTAATATTACAATATTTTCGCGATCAACATTATCCTTAAGAGATTAATCAGTCTTTACAAAAAATCCACCCATGTCCCATATTATATAATATCATCAAGAATAATAACCCAAACTATAATCTTATTCTTAAGTGACTATTTTTTAAGTGTAATATAACATTAAAACAAATTATTTTTGATAGAAAAAACTTGTTCAGAAATCTGCTTTTACATATTTTCTTCTATATCTCTAGGAAAGTAGATATTGGACTATATCGGTTATTTCGATTATAAGTAATAGGGGTACCGGTTAATTCATGCGGTTTTTTTTCGAAAATTGAAGCTTTATTGCGAAAAAATGGTTACAAATTTAATATTCAGAGTATTGTCCATCGCTAGCTATAACCTTTTCCCATTTTTCTGGCAATACACGAATACCCTTTCTGAAAAATTCGGCCGGCTTCTCCGCTATCCACGAATCGATCCAATTTTTGACTTCTTCATAATTGGAGAAGTGCTGGTCAGCCAGGCCATGTTGCATTGATCGGAAGAGATAGTAATCGGATGGCGCAAGGTCTGGACTAGCTGGTCCCACCAAATACACAGCATAACCTTCAGGCCATGAATATTCTGAACGGCCGTCGATGATGATGCATGGCCGGGGTATCCATACGTTGCCCGACGTTTTGGATTATCGTAATGGACCCACTTTTCATCGCCAGTGACAATTCGATGCAAAAAACTTTTTCTTTTGTGCCGTTGAAGCAGTTGTTCACACGCGAAAAATCGGCGTTCGACGTCTCTTGGCTTCAATTCATACGGCACCCAATGGCCTACCTTCCGGATCATTCCCATTGCTTTTAGACGATCGGAAATGGTTTGTTGAGCGACGCCAAGTGATTTTGCAAGTTCTTCTTGCGTTTGGGATGGATCTTGGTCGAGCAGTGTCTCCAATTCGTGGTCTTCAAACTTTTTTGGCTGTCCGGGCCGTTCATCGTCCTCCAAGTCAAAATTGCCACTTTTAAACCGTGCAAACCACTTCTGGCACGTACGCTCAGCTAGAGCATGCACACCATACACTTCCACCAAAATACGATGACTTTCGGCAGCCTTTTTCTTCATATTGAAGTAATGAAGAAGTACTCCCCGCAAAAACACTTTATTCGGCACAAAATTCGACATTTTCAGAGTAAAAAAAAGTATTGTTGTTTACGCTTCAGCTAAATGACACATACTGATTCTGAAACTATATGACAGTAGCTTTCCAACACATATTTGGAAAGGTGAATCACTGGAATATAAAACAAGTTACGCCATCTGTTAGAAAACCGCACGAATTAACCGGTACCCCTATTATATTCATCAGCTATTCTTGTTATCTGCAAAATTACAATAAAAACTAAGGAGATAAAAAGGTAAAAAAACTGTAATTTCGCCATTTCTAAAAATATATTACAAAAAATAATGGAGAATCATGGACATCTCGTTTACCCACAGAGTTGAAGCTGCGTTGAATTTGAGTTTAACTCCACATAAACGCAGGTTGAGTTGGAACTGGGTTAAATCGACTCGACTCCACTTTTCAGGCTGGGTTGAGTTTGAAATATCGAATACGGATGAATTGAATTGTCAGTTCTTCTTTTCCGCGGTTTGTTTTATTTTTGTTCAAATAGTACAATAAAATAAATAAAATAGCTAGTGGGAAGTGTTTGACAACATGAAGAGACCAAAGACATGTTAAGTATTGATGAAGCCATTTTACAAATATATAAGCAAATTAACAATTGAAGAAATGCAGGTTATATTTATCGTCACTCCAACTGCGTTTCGACTCATATACGCAGATCGAAAACTCAACGCAATTTCGATTTGATCTTTCAACAGAAGACGTAGTAATAAACTCAAAAAAAACTACAGCAGAAACTCATAATAGTTAACCTAAAATAATTTACGATATATTTGTCATGAGAATTCTCCATAAATATCGCGAAATATGTCTTAAGAGTTGTGCATATATAACTCAAGATTCAATCTTTCTTCTCAACTAATTTAAAATCTCTAACAAATAAACTAAATCTCTAAATGATGGAAAATTCAAAATTCCAAATTCGTATTAATATTAAAAACCTTAAAAAATAAACAATTGTTAAAACTAAAAGAGGCTAAAACATCAATAGAAGTAAAATTCATTATGAAGACCAGAACCAGATTTTCCTGTTTTAATGCCAAAATGTTTAAGTTTTGAACTTTGTTAAAGATGGTTGAACTGTATGTTTTAAACATATTGTCCATATTTTTATCCATTAAATCAAAAATTTCTTTTTATTATATCTTCTATCATCTTGGATGCCAAGTAACGAAAATTGATGTGATCATTAAATTAGTCTCCAAGATCAGTAACGTCGGAATGAATAATTCAATTTTGTAATTCTATTTATGTAAACAACAAAATTACATTTCATTTAAATACAATACCTATAAGAATCTACCTCACCTATCCTACCATGTCTCATTCAATTAAAAAAAAAACATTTGTAATAGTTTCCTTGGGCTTAGTGTGTTTTATACAAAATGCAAATGTATGTAAGATGTCTCAATATATACAGCCATAATATCGATGAAAAAAAGAAGCAAAAATGTCCCAAAAACCCATAACTCCAAATACAAAAAAAAAAAACTCCGAGGTACACCCCAAAAATTCTTAAAGCGACAAGTTAGTTAAACCAAACCCCTTTCTCAAAATAGCCATTGTGCGCATGTGATTATGTAAGGAAAAAAACCATAACAATAAGGCGGTAAACCAGCCAGACAACAATCCATATATGTATGCGAAAAATGTCAATATTTTTTTTTTCTAATTTTTTTGTTGTTTTTATACAGATTTTCGCAGAAGCACCAAATATAAAATTGATATTCAAACCCAGGCGAGGAAGATGATGTGTGTATGTGATTAAAATGCAAAAATAGTAAAAATATTCAAAAAAACAAGATATCAACAAAAATCAAGGTCACGGGGGTACCTCGCAACTTTTGTCCAATTCTTATAGTCCACTATGCCATGTGCAGTTTCATTAAGTGAATGGCCCATATGATTAACGCCGTGACTACCATGCGGATTACCGAAGGAAACACTATAAAAGAACGAGACATTGGTCATTGTGATCGAATCAAAAGAATTTCTATTCGATTTTAAAGTCATTTTTTTTATCTCTATCCCTAGCGTTTTTCGTGACTGTGTATAAGTGTGGCTATTTTCAATAATTTCTAGAACAGGCTAATATGCTGAAGTAGTGTTCTGATTTTTTTTTTCTTACTTAAATTTATATTAATATCTAACGGTTATTTTTGAATATGGCTTTTTTTTTTTTGGCAATCGAACAGAACAAGATACGACACGATCAATGACACGATCAAAAATCAGAAAACACTGCCACAGCTGACTTTCTAGTAACCTCCTTAGGTCTATTCAATATAGTTTTTTTTTTATATTCTTGTCTTCACCATTTTATGGTTTTATAGAAAAAACAAAATCGGTAGAATCTTACCTCATGTATTTTCTGTGCTCGTTCACTGGGACGAAATATTCATCGTAGGGTCCACCCACGTCAACTTCTGTATCTTTTTTCACTGGTAACCCATTTCCGTGGCCATTTGTTGGTTTATTTAAATTAATGAGCTCTAAATTGACTGCTTCTGTAAATAATTTATGAAAATTAGTGATCTTAACGTTAAGGTTGAATTCGAGATGTAATATAGAATATTATCCACTTATTTACCGCCAAGATTTTACCAAATTATACCGAGTAAACTAGAAATTATATAAACGTAATTTACAATACCTCTGCGTTCTTCCACGTTTACGTATTTTTAAAACTAATAAGTTTGAGTAACAAGCTGATAAGAAATCAGAAAATTGAAAATTGAGAAATATGAAAAGATATTCGAATACAGTGGTATAACTTGATTTTAACCCTCAGTCACAAAGGTCGGGTATACCATACCCAGAGCCTTTTAGAAACGCGTAGCATTTTCCAGGGGGAAGGGGTACATGTCTAAAGCGCATGCGTAAAAAAAGTAGAGGTACCAAAGTACCTAATTAGTGCTTCGTCAAAGTTATTAGTGTCACCTAGCATACTGTTTAATTTGTCCGAATATTGGTCTGGGTATTTTATACCCGCCATGTGTGAATTCGTTAGAAAACGTCGATAATCAAAATTTGACAAGTAAGTAAAAATGCGTACAAAAGAGCAATTACATCAACTTTTGATGTATATTTTTAGTATACAAATAATATTTTATCATTTTTTTTCTTTCTAGCGATCAAAAAATGAGCAAGATGCGTGTTTTCTGTGACAGTTTAAGGATAGTAAATTCGTATATGGAGGCCTATTTCTAAAGTATGAAGACATAATTTTTTATGTAAAACAATTTAAGTTGGTGTTTCTTGAACTATTAAACTATAATAAATCCTTGCTTTTAGTATGGAAACCCGTGCACGAAGGAATGCGGTTGAAATTGCCTTGTAATTTGCTCTTCCACTTCTTTGGAAAATTGCTCATTTTCAAATTACAAAAAAAATATGGTTTTTGGAGTAAAATACTAAGTTGTGCTGTTTTTATGATAGTTCGAACATTTGTTTACAAGGATTGATGGTTTATACTTTTTAAAAATCGTACTTGATATGTTTTATAATTTTTTGAAAAAAAAATGTTTTTCTGAAATTTTGCTTTTTTTTTTTTTGTTTATTGCTGTGTAATTTTTACAATTAATAATTTTTTATGTTGGGAACGAAAGGTTAATATCCCAAACAAATGAAAAAGTAGCATCGAAATTGCTAACGAATACTTTCACTATACGGTATTCACGTCCAAACTCTGGACGGGTAGACCATACCCGCCTTTGTGAATTCTAAATGGAAAAGGCCTTGTGTGACTGAGGGTTAAATATCGTGGGCTCTTAAGTTGGCTCCAGGCTGTCTTCCCCTGTACTGAACAAAAAAGTCGAATATATTCTACCTGGAAAAGATTCACATAATGAACTAAGATATTAAAATATTCTAATAAAGGAATTTATATTGTGAAGGCTTTATCAATCGTTAGGTCTGATGTCATATAGCGCTATAGGAGATAGACTCTTTTTATATTTTGGTAATTGGGAAAAAATTGAATACGTAAGATGATCCTGAAGTAAATTATTTTACTAAAATGACATTAGATTCCTTGCAAATTTATGAGTTCCCTAATTTAACAACTTATAACTTGTTAACAACATAACATATACAAGTGTTTATAAATATTTATTTACTCATTTCTATACATCAAGGAATTGTTATACAAATTTTAAAAATGAAATTCAATTTTTAAGTTGCGAAAAAAATTGAAATATGTTTAAGCACTCAACTGAAATCTTTGTGAGTCTGCTTTCAAAAAATTCAATATTAAGTGCCTTTTACTTATACATTACACACAATGTATTTTGGAAAAATATCTGAGTGGCAAAGTTGAGATCGTAGTAAAATTTGAATAAAAAGAATATATCAATTCTATAATATCACACAATTGCAATAAAAGGGACTATTTAATTTGTGTAAGAAGTGGCGTTGTGTAATACTGCAAAGAATCTTGATGTAACTCACTTTTTATCGTATGAAAAGTTTTAAGAATTTACAAGTTTAGTGATGCCCTAGTTAGTAAAAAAGCGCGCTAGGTTCGATGTATTTTGTCATTCGAGAAGTAAATCTTGATGAATTTTGATTTACTCTTCCTCCAAATTGTAATATTACTTAATTTACACTCTTTCGCTAAGTCAAACGTAGATAATAACACAGCTGAATGAATTACTAATTCTAGCACTGAATTTAACCTTTCTAATCCTGTAAATAAAATTTCAATCTTAAAATAACTAAATTAATAAAAATGAATGAAATGAAAAATTTTGATTCTCTTAATTAACTACAGTCTTACAGAAAATATTATAATTTAAGTTATAATCTCCATATAAATGCAATATTCCAAACTATTATACACTTCCGTGTAAATGTTCCCTAAACAAGTAGTAACTTTGCTCCATATAGGAGTAATATTACAATGCAGACTATTAATTAAGAATTCCAATATGATATATCAATATACTCTTTATAAAATTTCTTTAACCAATCAAGCAGTGTTTTTCCAAGTATTTGAATGCAAATCCTCTAGTGAATATTTACATTCACTAATACCAAAGTTAAACATTGATGTATCATTATTACATTTCGTTGTAAATTTGAAACTTTTAACTTTGGCAAATTTTGTGCCAACGTTTATCGTTGTAAAATTCCTCAATTATTTGTTGTAGTGTATCTTCAAGTTAAAGTTTTATCTTATAATCTGTTGAGAATTTAATATATTTTTTTTTATGTTCTCAACATACTTATACTTAGTAAAGTCTTGACAATAAAAAAATGGAACACTGTATTTTTTTTCTTACCCGCTACTGGATCCTTTTTATCATGAGTCTTTCCATTTGTTGAACTATTCGGCTCATTGAGTCCACTATGACCGAATGAGCTAAGCGGCCTTTGTTTTGTTGGTTCAGCCTCAAATGCAGGATTATCGAGACCAATTTTTGTGCTATTCCTTGGGGATTTAGTCGGTGAATTCCTCAAAGGGACATTTTCCATATCAGGTATAGGAACCTTGACAGTATGTCCCCGAGGTGATGGGGTAGGTGTAATTATCGCTGGTTGATCATCACCTATCGAAAGTGATATCTCATTTTTATAGGCATATGTATGATCCACTTCATCCTGTGTACTATTTTGTCGCTTTGTTGGGGGCGAGGACATCTTGTTAGCTGGTTATGTGTTGATCTGCAAGATTAAGACAAAAAAATATTCCACTTATTTACCAGTTTTATACATTAAAATATTACTGCTAATATAATCACTGACAAATTGATAAATTAACGGCCTGTAGGCCAAGGTTCATCATAAATGTGATAATCTATGCTATGTGCCGCTAAACTAGATATTTCAAGATATCAAATGGTGTATCAGAGTTAACTGGATATCGTGTAAAATTTACTGCTTTAAAACAGTTTTAATCGTTGCAGTAATTGTTCTAGTAAACCTAGGTATAACGCCTCAGGCACACCTTCTCTCTGTGCCTTTTTCATGATTCGAAAATATTACTTAATCGACCTCAATGATGTAGAAACCGCTTCTAGGTGACTATTGAATTCATTTACGTCGCGTCGACTTGGCATAATTATAAAGTTCTTAAGAAAACTCAGAATGATATACTATAATTGCTTCAGGTGTTTATGTGAATGCATTTTTTTTTTTTTTGTTTAGTAATAATATATATGCAATTGATATTTTCGTTTTGCTAGACATAATAAGATGGATTTTTTTGTTTTTTGTTTTTTATAAAACAAAAGACTTAAACTCTACTGAAAGCGAAAGTCAAATCAGGTTTTACTGCCTACAATAGAATCCGTCAACGGAAAAAAAGAGAATTACCAAATACCTGATCACATTTTTATGCAAAGCACGACGACTTCATTCGCAATGCTGTGGGTTACCTCTGCTATGTCAACGTAGAAGTATGAAACAGTGAAGAAACATCCGAAAAAATCAATCATACGACTTATGACGACAAATTTAAATTATTAAGAAATAGTTGAATCCACTGACCGTTACACTATCCCATACCTGTTTATTAAAGAAATGAAATAAGCATCTAGAAAGTAAGAAACGATATTTAGACAACGGCATCACATGACACAAGTTTTCCATCTATAAATACGTATACCTCAGAATTTGTTTGCAGACCGAATATAAGTGAACGCCCGGCTCTCCGGCTTAGATCAATTTTAATAGGTATCTATGCATGTCTGAAAAGCTCCAGTGATTTCTCAAAAAATTACGCAAAAATCTTCCAAGACGTCGGAGATATATATGTATTGGATTTTATTTTCACGTAGAAGCCATAAATAGTGATTTACATCGGGAGATAAGGAGGATGTGATGTGATGCTGTATATCGGTCCGGCGCGCGGCGCAATGGTTGATCGGCGCCGACAGCCACTGGACCGGAAAGCGGTAGACAAGGTGTGAGCAAAGGTGGAACAACATTTCAGTCAAACGAAGATACCTTTTTCATATCTCTTCACCATTCATTATTGTCTTATTTTTAGACAATATAATGAAGAATATGCTTCGGCGGGGAGAAGGAGGGCCACTGGTACAAAAATTTCGCGTAATTGCTGCTGTACAGTGGTCTGTTAATAGTACGTTTCATGCCAACAAACTCTGCGGTTTCAGTTTAGCTACCTGTACCATTAGGCAATTAGCAATGTAAAGATGCTCAGTTTTCTTCTATTAGCAATTAATTAGCGGCACGGCAATTGAAAGTATATTATTTTCCATTTTTTTTTTTATAGAATTAATTTACTTAATGTATCCTGGAATAATAATCGTAGAATCTTTAAGATTCACTGCAGTTATGTGAGGAAAATGAATGATAGAGATAGATATCAGATAATGTTTTTTTTTTTAATTTCTTTAAATCACGTTTCATTTTTCTCAGTTGCACATAAATTATATAGAAAACGTAATTACTCAGTTTATCGGTTGAGAATACAACTATGTAGAAACGATTAACTGGTCAAAGACGACTGTTGCTATTCTAGATCTATCTGGAAAATAATAGCATCAGAGACTTATGCCTGTTTTTTTAATGATAAAATAACTGACTCTCGCCTTTTTCTATCTTCAAAAATAATAATGAATTCAGATTTCGATACTATACTTATTCAACTTAGAAAACATGTTCTAACATATTTTGTTTGTTACAATGGATAGCGCATTGAACTATGCTTTAAACGTTATTTTACTATACTACAAGTATACATCTACTATTGGTTTCTTAACCACTGCAACATTTACGAGCTAGTATAACTAAAGTATGTTATAGTTAAAACAAAATTATAGTACACTACGCTAATTAAAAAACAGAGCTTCAGAGCTGAAAATTGCACAGTTTTTGTTTATTAATCAGCATCATTAAATAAGCTTCAGTTTATCGTGGTCGATTTAAAAAAATATTATTTTAAGAGAACGGCGGCCTATCAAACGGAATATTCGAAATTTCATGATCTACATATTTAGTCTCCATCAACATCATTTCTATGTAATATAATTGAGTCAAATTAGTAGATTGATTTAGATACTTATTATCACGATTGAGAAATTTGTCTATACAATTTTTGGATATCATTTAAATTTAAAATTTGATTAATTTTTCGTGTGCCTTTTTTCCAATCCAAATAACTAAAAAGTTTTTATAATCTCCATACTATTGTATAATACTTCGAATGACATCTAAAGCTATCTCTGAGAAAAAGTATAATTTTTTTATGTACTAATCGTTAATGTGTTAACTTTGTCACGTTTTCAAATAATTTTTTATCGTATAAAATCAAGACAATTTTTTAAAATCTATAAATGAAAATCATTATGAAATCGATATTAGTTTTCATACTAAGAGAAAAAATGTTGTAAAATCATTGGAAACAACATTAAATCAATAATTTTAAAATATGATTTAACTGCGACTCGCATTTTATTATTATTTTTATTATTATTACCATCATTAATATGACGCATTCCCATCATTAATATGACAAAAACTATTTTGAAACAACATTGTAAACGTATTCAAAGTAAAATGCTTTTGAATCAAAAGTATTGATATTTTGGAACAAAACATTTCGTAGTAAAATTAACTATCTAGCTTTATCTTCGACTATTGCTTGTATTTACTTCAAATAATATCCTTCCTTGAATTGAATGCATGATATCTTTGCTTTTATAGCGAAATGTTGTTAAACTTATGCTCGTCTTTTAAAAATGTACATTGTAACTATACAACGAACATTTCTGTTTACGTGCACACGAATTTGGAAATATATATTCTCTATTGTGAGATTCAATACTACAATATTTTTAAATATAGGTTGGTCCATATATTGGTTTCTTTTTAAATTACATGTTATTTTGACATAGACAACTCTTTCGCGCTCAACAAATTGACAGAAACATAGTACCATATCTTCTCCTTATGAAATGAATAGATTTATGCTTGAACAACGTCACGAAATCGTTAAAGATCGGTCTTAGGCTGACAATCCAGAAGCGTTTCAGGGGCTTAAGCACAATATTGATCGAGCTATTCGTGAAATAGGACTGAAAAACTATCGAAAATGTGCTACGAAATTGAGTTGTCAGGATAAGTTATTGCCAAGCCAGCCGAGGCAGCATTTAAATGAGATCATATCCCATAACTATTAACTATCTTTCCAAGTTTAAAATATTTTATGAACAAAACACAAAAACGATTATACTTCCTCTAATAAGGAGACTTGGCCTAATTTAATTCGCATTTACGTATACAAAGGTCAACTACCAACTAAGATTAAATGTAAATAAAACTTAAGTGCACGCAAATTATGATTCTATCAATATCATGATCTTGAAAGCTTCGAAAGCACCTGATTTCCGGCTGGAAATTGTCAAAACATCGTAAGTAATTCAAAAAGAACAAGTTTTTCTTTCATTTCTTCCGCTTCCAATACATGAAAGTAAGGTCAATAATTACATTATCGATAAATCAGAATACGACCTAAATTTAAATATCAACAATAAAGATAAACATCATCGAAACAATATGACCTATTTTAAGGGCTCAAAATACAAAAAAAAAAAAAAACTTTGATCTCTTAATACATCAACTTCCGGATATGAAGCACTCTCTTGGAATGTGGATCCAATAACCTGAAATGCTATGGTACTTAATTAAAAAACCTGTTAAAACAATTAGACATACTTTTCGCAACAAAACTATTCCCTTTAAAACTTTCGTATACTCTCATTAAAAAAAACAAGATTTGTAACTTTAAGATGTTGAGAGGCTTTATTACTCACAGTCACCACTCACTTCCTTATCTCATTCCAACCAGATTTCTCGTTAGTCTACCTCATAAAATGTCGTTTATTTTCGGTAATATATTCAAACCGCATATTTCCATCAATGAAACAATAGAATCTTCTTATCAGTCTGCTTTGGAAAAAAAAAAATATATGACGTTTTAATAAGATATGCCACAGTGACGTGTTCAATTATTCATGCACCAATCTTCGTCTTGACCGTAAAAAGTTTCGCAATTATGGAAAGTTATTAAGGCGGAAGAACGCATAAGTCGACAGTTACCTTAAACGTAAAACAAATGAATGCATAAATTGATTAAAAAAAGGGCCATAAACGCATTGTTCTCATTGTTCGATGAAATATATCCATGAAAAAAGATTGTAGGAGTTAAGAGTTTATTATGGTCTTGGATTGCCTAGAACGGGGTTTTGTCATAATCTTTAAGAAACAAGTTCTGTTTCACTTAAGGCGAAAACAAAACAAAAAAAATGAGAATTGCAATTTAAATGTTAAAATACAGTCGCATGCGCCGTCTTAAATGAGAGACACTATCTCGTCAGTTGAATAAAATGCAAGGTAAGGCTGTGGGATTTGTAGCGAATTTTATTATAATAGTGAGATACAGATACAGCAGCTCGCAGCTGTGGGTATTATTACTATCTTTTCCGAATGCAGCGAACAAAACAGAATTATACGGTAAATGCGCGCGCGTATATCCCCGACATACCTGGCGAACACCCTTTCGCCCACATTTCTGAAATTCTTTCAAGTTGCTTGGTTCCATTTAGACATTACGTAAAATAGCAACAGGCTGGCAGCTTGGCACATACAGCCAAACTCCCTTCCCTCTTATATATTGTACATAAAGCGCTGAAATATTTGCCATTTTCAAAAGACCTTGCTTCGAGTTGCAACTCTTAAGACTTAAGACAGTCTCAGCGGCCGGTTCTGGTAAAATAGCTACAAAAATTAATTGCAAATCAAGTCAGAATCGTTTTAAACTCGGTATTAGCTAGAGTCGGTCGCGCCATATTAAAATGCAAAAATTTTTAGATATACCTACTATATACGATCTTAAGATTGATTCTGATCGAATAGGTAGGTTATATAATACTTAATAATTTCTTTTATTGATACAAGAACCAAACCAACGCAAAGACCTTCTCAAATATTTTATATCTCCATTGCGGAAATAACCGGCCTTTCAGTATATTAACTCACTTTCACGGAAGGTGAGTGGAGCAAATTAAAATATTTCTGAAGAACGCAATAATGCGTTCATTTTTTCAAAAATAAAAAATACCAATGGAATCGCGAAACATTTACACGAATGACTCACACTCTAGTTGAAAGTTGTTTTCCGTTTTTATATTCTCAACAGCGATTGATGCGACTTGGGAGCGTAATGGGATTGCGTCACATATTTAAATAACAATCAAAAAATAGATTCCATCCTGTACAGGTTTTTATGGGTGTTCAGTTAAAGAAATTCCAAATTATAAATTAAAGGAGTGCTCAGGTGATAGATATATGTATGTATATAGATAGTTCGGGTTGCTATGAGGCAAATCTCGAATTTCTTTTCACTTTTTTTTTCTTTTTTTAACTGTCTTCACCTGAGAGTGATCGACGACAAGATCACACCTATACTTGCGTAATATGGAAATTAGCAGAGATTATAGAAGTGTTAAAAAGACATGCCGCATGGGTGCACGACTTGTTATCACTTTGATTTCTATTTGCGACGCACATAATGACTATTTTATTTGTTTAGTCTGAGGAGAGAATGTCTAATTTATCATGTTTAGTTAAAAGACAATAGGCTGCACAAAGTAAAACTTCCGATTTAAATAAAAATATAAAGGAATGCTTTGTTCAAGAATAACGAAGCGAGTCTGTAAAATTTTTATACTAGTCGTATAAACTTTCGGAGATATTGAACCTTTAAAAAATTTTGAAAATCGTCACGGTTTTCTGCACACTTAATCACATATATTTTTAATAAATTTCACATTTTCAGAGGTGAAACAGCTACTTTTACTGTTTAGCAACTATTAAGCATATTATTTTTTGAAGTTGGATTACTTTGTCCTAAAATAGCATACTATATAATATATACTAATAATTTGTCCTAAAAAATTAATCGAAAATTTCAATATTTATTCAAAAATTCTAGATTTTTTCCATTATTAATCTTTTAATTATCGTAGTTCCTGACTATCTGATTATATATGTACACCGGTCCCTTGATCCTCAATGTCCCTTAATTTACATCGTTTCGCTTTATATTGGTTTTAAATTTAAACAAAAAAAGGTAATTTCTATTAATTATAATACATATACACTATGTTTTTAGGCGGGGTTGAACCAGGATTGAACTCGAATTAGTGTCATGAAAACACGGGTTTTCGTTAAGTTGACTGAAATTCTACGAAACTAGTCGGTTGCTGTCATATAGTTTTTCGCCTACGCTTTACAATAAAACTCTCTGAGAGCAATTTATCTTTTCTTGAGTATTAATTTCATGATTTTTATTTAACATTTATTTCTGTCAGCTCAAATGCTTATGGAAACAGATTAGGTTAAGTGCTGTCATTGTTAAATCAACTAAAACTCAACCCAAACTCAATCCAATGGATAGAAACATGATAATATTGAACGTACTCCTTCCACAAATCTATTATGTATAAATAGAAAAAATTCATAAAGTCGAGCGAAAGAAAGCAATAGCATTATATATGAATGGACTAATCAAAAGTTTACAACCGGTCATTTGGCCGGTCATGGTACGAATTGTGTTGATCGCAGGTGTTGAAGAGAATGAGAAGATATGGAAATAAATAACACGAAGAGTAGTTTTATGTTTTTAAATCTTCATTTGATAACAAAGCCAAACAATTTATTTTCTTTTAATATCATATTATATGTACATTTTTTGTTTTTATTGATTTTTGGTTGTTATAGAACATTTCTTTTTCATTTTTATTTGTTTTTAATTTTAATAAATTAATTTAAATAGTATATAGCATATAAAATGTGAGCTTTCAAATATTTTATATGTATACTAGACAATTCAATTTCTATATTTAATATTCAGTAGAACAAATCTTCATTTTGTCATAAAATCTTTATATTACTACCTATCTACGACTTTTCTATATATTCTTTGATTCGATTTATACGGTCTAAAGCTTATTTGAACGTATCCTGCTTTTTATACCTATGCGGTGTTTTACATGATTTCGATTAGCACGATTTTTCTTGGAACGTATCTTCAGTGGAAATTGAGGGATGGGTGTATGTATATTGTTTTCCTACAGATTATCAGAACATAAAACATCATGACAACCATGGCCGAAAAATTGCATCAAAGTTATAATTACAATAACTAGAATAAGTTTGAATGGCAGTAAAGCAATAAATTTATTATTTATTTTTATATAAGTAAAATTAAATTAAAATTATTATAATTGAAGATAACGATAACTATCAAAATTTTAAAACTGATACTATCATCTCGTAAACTTTAAAGTTTAGATTTTTATTCGTCTAAATGTATGATAATAGATTAGTTTTAAATCGTTAAAAAAAAATTGAAATTAAAAATATTTACTGCAATGACCTTCAAAATTAAAAAAGTGCTAAGACAATCGTTTTCAGTTTATATAAAACTTTAAAAAATTAACTCTGTATTTTTATACACTGTCATAAGGCAGTACTATCAAAAGATGTGTATATGTTTGTTTTCGTACTATATACGATATATTATGATGAAGTATATTCTCTCAGAGGATTTACCATATATATAATGCATTGAACATCAGGCAACGAACTTTTATGAAAAGAAAAGAAAGATTTTGAAAGCAAAGTAGACCGTTCAGACGGCCGAACGTAAAAGGAAGGAGAAGTAAAATGGGGTGAAATTTGTTGAATGGATAAAACACGTTCTGCAGTAAACTCACCAGCCTCAGTCCCGCATCCAATCCAAGACTTTGGTGCAAGAGAAGTAATAAGTAAAAAAACAAATTTCACTTAAAAATGAAATGATGAAATTTGCCTCGGCTAAATTCCATGGATACATTGCACAATCGAGAGGTGTACAGTTTCGTTTCGTCTAGTTCCTCATTTTAATCCGGCCACTTAATGTAACTTATCATGCAACCGCAACAATTTGACAAAAATTTTTATATCTTTCGTCTTTTAACTCGTTTCGATTTCAAATATAACCGCAGCAAACAGCAGCGCGGCGAAGCGACTTACCAATGAAAACGAAAGACTTGGGTGCTCAACAAGCGAGAAACTTGCATTAATTACTCCTCAGGTGATTAATATTGCAAATGATAGGGAAAGTGAGCATAGCCAAGTTAAAAGTTATATTTTTTGGAGAAATGAAATGAGTCCATCTTTTTAAATTGTCGTTGAGCCCATCTAAGGGCCTGAGGGGGTAAAAGGAGTGTTGTCAAGTACTTTTACTCATTTTAGACATATGCTACAACATATATGGAGAGAAAAATGATCATGCATTATATATAATACGCATAATTTTTACTTAAATTATGTACGAAGTTCAGCCAAATAAATATATGCTTAAAATTATTCTATTCTTATGTAAATTCTTAAATAAAGAACAAATTTTCATAAACAGAGAAAAATATAAATCAAACAAATGTCATCAGACACAAAATAGAAATTCAAGATCATCAAAACCAATGCAAATCGATCGTCAAAACTTACAATCTCGTGCTTATTAAGTATCAAAATCGATTATTATTTAACTCAAGAAAATCAGAAAGTTATGAATAATAATCATAAATTAAAAAAAAAAAAAAAAACTACTCATGGCCTAAATTTAATAAGAGGGACAAAGTTTAGATTTATGCTTAAGTTACTCATAAATAATGTTTTAATATTCTTCAGGTCAGTTTTATGGAGATTTATGAGTAAGTTACTCCTAACCCCTTTAAAGTGTATTTTAAGAACGCGTTTCAAGTTTGACTTAAAATATGCATCCAAACCTTACTTTTCTGTTACAGTAACCAGAACATTTTGAATTTTCGAATCTATTAAAAAATCGACTTTTTGATTCAATGATGACTGTTTTTTCTACAATATGTATACAGTCGTTTTTAAATTTTAATTTGTATGCCTTTAAAATGGGTGGTGCTTGGATAAATGCAAGATTGCTTAATTGTTTTACTACTAGATTTAAAATTAACATTTATTTTATATTGTGAATTTTTTTGATTTGGTGAGGTTTTTGTGCACGCAAGTTCAATTGTACGATTCGAATTGGAGCGATTTTCTTCCAAATTCGTACACATGGGGTTTTTGGGGATGCTCTTTCAGAATCTGGCATTTGTTTTGCATAAAATCTTCAAAAACCCTATTATTTTTTGGGTTTTTTTAAAAAAAATGCTGATTTTTTTGGTCATTTTTCTTTTCAAAGTCGATTATCTTGCCGTAGCTGCTATTGAATGACCATATAATCACCAATAATCGCAGTCCGGATGTCTAAACTTTCTCAAATCATGTAATAAAAAATTTCGCGATTTTTTTACACGAAAAAGATCAACTTTACAAAAAAAAGTATACAACAGAAAATACTTGAAATTAGCAAAAGAATACATGTAAATTTTTTCAGAATTTTTTGGACTATTTTTGGTTTTTTGGATTTGGCCAATTTTTGAAAAATTCAAAAATGTCCCGAAACATTCTGAAAACTCACACACGTGCTCTTTTGCTAATAAGAAGCACTTTTTGCTATATAAAATTCTTTCGTAAAATTGATCGTTTTTGAGTGAAAATATCACCAAATTTCCTCATAAAAAAAATTGGTGATATTTTTACTAAAAAATTATCAATTTTTAATAAATTTCATATCACAAAAAGTGATTATAATCGGCCAAAGAATACGTGTGAATTTTTTGGGACATTTTTGGATTTTTCAAAAATTGCCCAAATCAAAAAAACCAAAAATAGTCCAAAAAATTCTGACAAAATTTACATGTATTCTTTAACTAATTTGAAGCATTTTCTGTTCTAAAATTTTTTTTTGTAAGTGTAAAAAAATTGCGAAGTTTTTTATTATATTGCTGTACAAAATGGCCATTTTGCAAAAACCAAAGGTAAATAAAAGTTTCAAAACCATGGCTTGAGAAAGTTTGGATATTCAGACCGCGATTTCTGGTGGTTATATGATCATTTAATAACAGCAACGACAAGATAATCGACTTTGAAAAGAAAAATTACCAAAAAAAACCAGCACTTTTTTGAAAAACCCAAAAAATAATAGGGTTTTTGAAGATTTTATGCAAAACAAATGGCAGATTCTAAAAGAGCATCCCCAAAAACCCCTTATATAGGAATTTGGAAGAAAATCGCCGCAATTTGCTATGCGAATCATACAATTGAACTTGCGTGCACAAAACACTCGTTTTGCGCATTAAAGGGTTAATTAAAAGAGTTATTATAATGGTCGCAGACTATATATACCAGTTTGGTCAAAAATGGCAGTTTAGAACCCTAGAATTTCATATTCGCAAAGATGCCTACTTGTAAGTTATTTTAGCAATGGTTTTATAATGTTTAAATATACTTGTTTGATCATGCTTACCAGCAATCTTGTTAGGTGAAAATCAAAAGCCAAAATAGTCGAGTGAACAACGAAATTAGTTATTCGTACAAGACATTTTTGTGGGTGTAGCAAATACTTTCTAAAAAGTGCGTTGACGTTAATTTGTGACGTAAATGATTTTGTTCATGTTTATAAAGAATGGAACTTTTACTCTTTTAAAATGTTTTTTTTTTTTTGTGGCCTTCTACTACTCGTTTTTATGCCTATCTTATGGTAACCCTAGATGAAAAGAAAACTGGTAAGAGAATGGCCATTGCTCCGTGACTGGCGCACGTTACTGCATAAAACAGGAATCGTGTGTGCTTCAATTCTAAACTCTGGGCCATTCCTTCGTTCTAGCTTATGACCTCTCGGTTCATCTATTTATCTTTTTTAATTTTTTTATTCCCTTCCTAGGCTGGTTTTTCTATGGTGCTGTTCGCATTCTTGTGATTTCATGTACTTTCTATCTACAGCTCATTTGCCACGACTATACAGTAAGATATATACTAGTAAAGGTTATAATTTTTTCACGATTACCTCTTCCTCCCAATCACTTCCTTGTTTTTCTCATTTTTTTTCTTATTTTTCAATTCCAGATTTAACAGTACCTGAAGTAAGAAATTATATTCCGGTGGGAAGTTCAAATTGTTTTATTAAATTAATTCAAGAATTAACCCCTTTACTTTTATACCGAACGTGTGCACCTACCAAAATAATACTTCCCGGCAACTCAACAGATACGACTATAGAATAGAACATCGCGCCGGTTGATTGTGAGGCCATACAAATTACATACGATCATTTTAAAATGCAACTGACATGCACAGGTAACAATAGCACGATTATTTAAATTTTTTTTTTTTTGTTTTTTTCATCATCATCTTCTTCTTTATGCGAATGGTGCATTTTGTCAGAGAGAAGCCGCAAAAAGACCAGCTGACGACAAACGAACGAATAGACGACGTTCACCGCACTTTGTAAAACTTTTAGTATTCAAAAGGTGATCCCTCCAACCTAAAAGAAGTGTTTGTCTGTCCGGTCGGTTAGATCGGTTGGTCGCTTCGCTATTCTGCATATAGCCTCTAGATGCAC
This sequence comes from Dysmachus trigonus, assembly GCA_949715965.1. Classification (NCBI taxonomy): domain Eukaryota; kingdom Metazoa; phylum Arthropoda; class Insecta; order Diptera; family Asilidae; genus Dysmachus; species Dysmachus trigonus. Next base: position 15,566,374 of record OX454320.1, read on the forward strand.
CGCTCAGGGAAAAGTGCAAGTGGTGCAATGCTCCATAATGAAATTTACCTTTAAATCTAGCATATCAGATAATCTGCAAGCCAGCATGCTTGAAGGCCGTTCAAGAGATAAAAAAAAAAAAAAAAAAAAAAAAAAAAGAGACATAATCATGAGGGAGGTAAAAGCATTTACACCGGAACATAGACACGTATCTATTCGAGGTAAAGGTGTAGAGCAGTCGCGTTTGATACTTATAGATACAATTCCATTCCACATTTGAGAGGTGAGTGAATGATAATGTTGCAATGACCATCACATCTCTGATGCCCGGATGGGTGATGTTGAAATTCGAAACGAAAAACGATTTCTGTTTGTTTTCAATCTTAAACGTAATTGCTGTTATATACCCTACTATCACGAGAAAGTTTTAAATCACTTGGAAATTGATCTCGCCCAGCCCAGGTAACAAACGAAAGGGAAATTTTTGTCAACACCTACTTGATTTCATCTCATTCATTCACAACTACACAAACAAGCATATATATGGTATATGAATGCATCGATCCACCAAACAATGTCGCATCAAAAACGGTTGAACTTTGGCAGGTGCATTTGTCTCGTCAGCAGGTGTTAAAAGAGACAATTTACTAAGATCATGTCCACATTCGGCGTAGTTTTTTCCGTATTTGGAAGGCACCTGAGGTAGGCGTTTTTAATAATTTATAGAAAAACTTGTGCGTAGCTGAGCACAAGAAAATATCCAGTTTTTTTCATCTTTACCTTTTCCATTTAATTTCTTTTCTCTGTTCATAACCAGACTAGACACGTGCTCTCGGAAGTGATCTAGTTTTATGCATATATAATTTTTTTTGTCCGATCTAGCAATTGAGTGGATCGTGGGGTCACCGTGCAGCTTATCTGCTTGATCATGCTGTGGTGTGTAGGTTAATTTTTTCTGCAAAAGTGGGCGCTGTTTAATCTGTTGGGTCTTAGGTTTTCTTAATAAGGATTTGGTGGACCAAAAAATTTAAATATTTTTATAGAGGTAAATGCCTTGTGTAATTGACCTGTAACTAGCAAGATCAATGTACCTAGTTTTTAGTGATCTGTTCGTGAATGACTCATTGAGGTTTTTTAAGCAAAACGTACTGTGTTCGTAATTGAACCATTAATTTACGTCTTAACAACTTTATTAGCTTCTGGATGATCGCATACATCCACCCGGATCTTCTTCATATATATAAATATTTTTGGGTCGCTAATACACCCCTTAAACCAATTAAAAATACCAAAATAGAATATGATGACGTGATTTGTTATTGTTTGGTTTTTTGTCATTTTATTTTCTGGTGGATGCTCATCAAGTACCTACTTATAATGTGAAAATTTGTAACAAAAAAACCTTCGGAAAAACAGAGCCCATTAAAATGGGGCCCGAAATTGTGGCCTACATTAGCATTACACTCAGCCCTTCACAATGATCATCACGAAAATCGTTTTAAAACTTTTTATATGCGTGAAAGCATTGCATGCGTAACTCTTTGCCCTTCGATCGATGTAAATAATTCACAGACATTGAACAGAATATAAAAAAAAACGTTTTGCAAGAAGGTTATAAAAATGCAATTTTTGTTTTTAAATAGGTCGAATTAAATTGGAATTAATCACTTTTATGGGTCACGCTAGAGCTTCAAAAAATTCAAACATATTTTTCGTAATTGAAATTTCTTTAACGTAATCAAAAACTTGATTGAAGCTCAAACATATTAATTTTAACCTGGACTATAGTAAAAGACCAAACTTCAAACTTTTTCTTATTCCTAGTACAAGAAAATAGGGATAGTATAATGATTCCAAAATGTATCGAAAATTAAGCAATCAATTAAAGGTATTCGATTCTCTTATTTCAGCGCTAGAAGAATACGTTATTACATAAATAAGGTTTGAGCATTTGTAAAGAAATTGGTTTTCAAAACAATAATTATACTAAATATATTAGTCTTTATATAAGTAAATGTCCGCAAGTTCTTCGGTTAACCTTTTTAAGGTCACAAAAATATACATAAATCTAAATCGAAATGATGAAGCATTTTAAAATTGTTTTTTGTAAATATTACAGAAATAACACAACTTGTTGCCGATAATTTAGTTGCTTTTATTGCAAATTCTATAATTCTTGAGTTTGAGAGCAGAACAAGTTTTAGGGCTAAAATTCTATTATAAATTCTGTTGTTGTAAAAATACAAATACAAATAAAAAAATGTGTTGTTTTCGATCTGCCCCTTCATTAGGTAACTAAATATAATATAATATTTAAGGTTATTTTTACCAAAAACAAAATTAAGACTCGGCTATACACCAGGAGTCCTACTTCTAAAAAACTTTCTTTATTTATTAATAAAAATTTTTAAATTGCGTCAATTATTTTAATTAAAGGCCTTTCTACAATTGTTATTATCAAAATTATCGAAATTATTTTTACATTTACACTTTCTGGATTTCGTTGTTTCTGGATTTGATTGTTTCCAGAATTTGGCATTTCTTTATTTTGTCATGATCCATATACAATTACAAACAAGACACAGATAGACGAAAAAAACAGTTTATAATAGCGAAAATTTTTGGATTGAAAAATAATTATCTTGATTATTAAAAAAAACAAAAAATATGGCCCTATTTTTAACGTCACAAATGAGAAAAATCTGAATTTGCTGATTTTTCTCATTTGTGACGTTAAAAATAGGGCCATATTTTTTGTTTTTTAATACAAAAAAATTGATTATATCATTTATTATTATCACTTTGATCACTTCACATTGAAAATATGGTAGGTACTATACGAATATGTACTAAAAATTCTTTTATAATATTATCTCGATATCACTCAGAGCATACCAATTAAACAATAACTTTCTTTTTGGTTTTTGCAATTAATTTCATCAAATTCAGACATTATTAATATGTCTGATGGTATGCTTAATTGACGAATTACATGAATTAAAAGAAATGCAGACTGTCGGCAATTAAATTGAATGATTTACTCTCACCACGAACATTCCAACTATGAAGAGAGAAAATAAAGTCGTCGGTAATTAAATTTCTTGTAACTTATTCAAAAAGATTACATTGCCCAACAGAAGGTCATTCGTTGCAATTTTTAACATCGATCACTAGGTCAATAGAAACATAAAAAAATTAATTATAGTTTATTGAAATTTTTTTATGATACCTAATAGTTATAGGCATAAGGTATTTTAGTCATGAGTGGTTTTCTTTCTATGGTTGTGGTTAAAAAGAAAACCGATCAAGTCCGACTCTCGAGCAGACTGTTCAATTTAAGGTCCAGTATTTTCGAAAATAAGAAGAACAAATTGGTCTACTATTTAAATATGCTATTTAAAATTATGAAAAATAAAACTTGGGGTCAAAATAATGACATAATATGTATTCAACAATATTTTCTATTTATAATTACTAATACAGGTACAGGTACAGACATTTGTTAAAATTACAAGTTTGTCCTTCGGTATTTCTAGTGTTAAAGTTTTAACTAGAATGCAAAATATATAGGTTAAATAAGACATATTATATTACCATGCCAAATTTCAAGATCCTACGTCATATGACGCAATAAGTAAATTGAAATATAATAGACATTGCAAAATAAGCTCTTACCTTGTTCAAATTCAGGAATATCTTAGTCCTTTTAGTTCCATTCGTTACACACTTATTTCTGTTTACACAAATCAATCCTCATACAACGCATAAAATTTCACTGTTGTAATATCCTCTTTTCTCAAATGCAGTTTTTATATCTTGCATAAACGTTTTTTTTATTCATAAATTATCACAGCTCCAGTCGAAAATCAGAGAGATACTCTGAATAACATAAAAACCTAAAATATGAAAATGAATAATCTTTAGACACACTTTATGAGAAAAACCTCTTAATATAACATTTCAATTCTACCCTCGAAGTCATTTAACACATTTCTGTTTATTCGAAACTATAACATAAACCTTTCCACTGAATTTTACCTCATCTTATCTGCGTAACAACAGAATAAATAAAACCAAATTAAAGTCCTTAAAAATTTCGCAGAACTTCATCAAATCGCATAATGAATCACAACATCAAAATAGTTTATGACAGCACAACACTTTCCCGATGAGATTCTGCTGCACCTTTAAAAATGCCAATTCGCCAAAAAATGTGTAAAACAAAAGTCAAACAAGCATAAAACACTATAACCCGCCTAATGATGAATGATAGATAGTTTATCTGTGAAATGCCGCGAATAAATTCCTCAGATAAATATTATTCTGAGATGGGACAGAGAACGCCTACATCTCATCAAATTTCAGCCGGTGCTTATGTACGAGTAGTAAAGTCTGCAAACCTAATGCTATAAGGTAAGGTACTCTACTCCCCTTGAGAGGTTATATTACGAGTATAAGAAAAAACCTAAGAAAAAGAAACCGGTTGCCAAAGTTGGTGCGGCTGGCTGGCTGGCTGGATGACTGAACTGGGCTTCAAGAAAGGGGGATAGTCGGAGATCGTTGATTTAGAAGAGATGGTTTCGTAGTTTGTTGACTGGCCGAGGAGCTAGCTGACTCAGACTATGTTTTCCGGCTAAAAAAAAAACCAAAAAAACAAAAGAAAAGAGGTCTTTTTTTTTTGCAGACCCTCTCCTCTTTTATATTTCTTTGCACCACAGAGCAGGAGCACCTCCTCAACATTCATTTTGATGCACACGCCATCAGCAAAACCATCAGCCAGCCAAGCAATACGGCAATATAAAACACCAAACAGACAAACTCCAGCCATATACAACGCAGCAAAAGAATTAAGAGGAATAAGATAAAAAAGGGAAAAAATTAATTGCACCTACTTCTTGATTTATTCATTGGATAGACCCCGGACAGGTATTAACCAAAGGACAAATGTTTCCTATTCAAGTGACCATTCACAAAAATTAGCGTGACGTGATGCGAGAATTAAATAATGTATTATTTCGCGCCAAAGATTACTTGCTTTATGGTTCTGTCCGCTATTTTGCTTTATTATGCTGGTATATAGCATATATGTGATCACGACTTTGGCAGAAAACCAGTTTCTATATCGTCTGAAGAATAGCACTTCTTGTTTTCTTCACCTTTGCAGAAAAAAAAAATAAATAAATAAATAAAGATGTACAAATCATGAGCCAGCCACCTTAAGGGTTACCAGTTTTAGGGCAATCATGAAAATTTCAAATCCTATACCAACATACTACTTAGTTGTAAAAGCGAAATTTTATTTCATTTTTAGGTTTTTGCTTTTATTGAAACTTTATTATTAGGTATCAATATGAATTTCAGACTTGGTAATCTTATTGTATATACATACATATGAATATGAATCGATCAAATTCCCTTCTCGATTACACTGACAACCTGATACCCTTCTAATCGGAAAACGCTTTCACATAATAAACAAAATATATTGTTAAAAGACCCATATCATCCATATTGGTGAAAGTCTGTAAATTTTTGAATATTTCAATACTAACTACCAAAGAGAGGTAATTCCAATTTTTAATTCTTAAATAGGCTAAATTATTGGGATTAGAATGAAGCACCTCACGTTGTGTGTTCTTATGCAAACAATATCCGATGAACTTAAATATATTTTAAGTGATTTTAATTTTTCATATTCTTGCCTTATATATATTTTGATTAATATATTATCGAATTAAAACGTGTAAAGTAAAACGTGCTCAAAACTTAAGATTTTTATAATTCATCAACAATTTTGAGATTATTATTTACGAAATTCTTAGTTTAAGAAAAATGAGTTAGAGCGAAATTGTGTGAAGTATGGTTGTTTTTGCGAGTATCTTTTAAGTGATTTCAATTTTTAATATATAGTGATTTTTGTTTTTTGTCCATTTTGATGGCTCTAGCAGGTTTTGAGAAAAAATGGTCAACACTTTGAATGAAACTTTCAACATTATCGCGGATATTTCCGTTAAAAATTAATATTTTTGAATGAAATGTTACTAAATTACCCACCGAAATATCAAACAAAACAACCACAACACAACATGCCACAAAAAAATGCTCTCTCTAAGTACCCATAGCTCCTTAATTAAATGAAATGCGAATTTACATATGCATACATACATAATTTAGTCATATTAGAATGAGAAATGTGTTTTTACTTTGCAACAAAATTTTTAGTTAACATTTAAATTGTGAATTCGTCAAGATATGGTTAGTAAACAATTTTATTGTTCAAAGTCAGTTTTCATTGTTAAAAAAAAAAAAAAAAAAAAAAAAACTTTATTGTTTGGCACATTTTTAACCTACGATTTTGATTATTTGTAGTGTATTAAAGATTTAAATATTAAAGTATTCAATGTACAAAACCCTCTTAACTCTGTCAGTCTTAACATCCTCACTGGTGAATTAAATACAAAAAAAACTGCGGTATAAGTTGCATATAAAGATATAAGCTGATTTTACAATTGAATATCTTCCAACTATTAATAAAATTTTAATAAAAACTGTTAGGGATATATTTCGAAGAAAATTGAGATTTACCTAACATTGAATGAATTTTAAGAACACTTTATGCAATTTTTATCCGATTACTACAAAACAAAAGGGAGGTCATGATTTTATAGCTGTCTATATTAGTATATATGTTTATCTATCAGTGGCGTGGGGTCCATATAACACGATTCCTACCGGCTTCCCTTTTGGGAACTCATCCTATTCCCGTAAATTTAAAACTTGTTCTATGCCTGTAAAATTCCTGGAAAGCGCTCCCAAAATTCATCTCGTAAAGAAAACATGGCAAAACAAGTGTTACAACCAAAAACAACCATAATCTGTTGTTGCACTACGATGGAACCTTCCCTCGCACCGTAGCAGGTTATATCAAGGGGTTGCATCGGGTATGAAGTGCTCGCTCGCTGCTTCTGTAAGCCGGTCATTTTACGGCTTACTCAAGCCCACACTTTTCTCCACGAGTAACCAAGAAATCGTGTATGATATCCTTTGCTCACTAAAGGCAAATCCTATAAGCAAATAACACGATAGAAACCGGCTTCTCGGTTGTTTTCATTTTGCATAAGTTGAAACTCGAGTCACTTCGGCGGGTGGTTGTTTATTTCTTAGAATGTCAGCTGATTCGTGTCTTCTCTATGAACGGGTGTGAGTGTAGTGGTGCTCTATAACACGGTAGAAAGCGGCTTCTCGGGTGAGTGGGGTTGGTTGGGGTGGGTTTGGTTATTAATTTTTTTTTCATAAACAATATTCAGCTGACTGTAAATTTCTTTGATAGTGAAGGGGCTGTGAATTGTAGGAGTGAATGCTCCCTTATTTCACAAGAACACGGCAGAAGTCGTCTTCTCGGAAGGGAGAGGTGTTGTGGTTTTGTTTATTATATTTTAATAAAAAAATTGTTAACTTGTGTCTCTTTTTGCCTTGGTGCTCAACGGATTGTGACTTATGAGTGTGGTGTGGTGCTACTTTATTATCTCTCGAAAACACGATAGAATCCGGCTTCTCGGGTTTTTTCGTTAGGTTCGGCTATTCGGATGACGATTATTTATTTGTTTCAATTTGTCAGTTGAAGGATTTGTCGTGCATGTTTGATTTAAAGTGAAGTGTAATTGTACCTTAAAATATAGAATTTAATTGTGAAAAGCTGGTGAGAATTTTGTAAGGTCTAGGTGGTCTGTTATAGGACATTTTAGTAGCTTTTTATTTATATCTTGTTCTCAGTCTTTAATTTTTGTTGGAAATGGCGTTACTTAGTAAATTGGAAGATAAAGAGTTCTAGAGAATTTCGAGTCTTGGATGAGTTCTGACTTTTTAAATAAATTTGATTCGATTTTTGATAGTGTGAAGGATTGGACAGAACCTCCAAGAAAACGTCGAGTGCTAAATTCTGACATCGATTTAAAAACTAATTATCGAAGAATTTTTGTAGAAATAAAAGACAATGTCATTTCTCAGATTAAAACTCGGTATAGTTCCTTTAGTCAACTAAAATTTTTAGATTTACTTAATAAATCAAAATATCATTATTTTGCTCAATCAAGTCCTAATAAATCTTTAATTACAGTTTTCCCGGGAATTTTCCAGTTTTCTGCTTTAAAAAATGAATTGAACGTTTTATATACCACTTCTTCATTACGGCAATTTGATATTCTCGCGCTTTACTAGCATATTAAATGTGGCATTTTAAAAGATACTTTTCCTCAAATTTCAAACTTGTGTTGTATATTTTTAACTCTTTTCATTACAGTTGCTTCCGCGGAAAGATCTTTCTCAGCCCTTAAGAGAATACATACTTATTTAAGAAATTCTCAAACCGAAGAAAGGCTCTCAAATTTAACACTCTTATCGATAGAAAAACACCTTCTTTTACAAATTAGAAATCAGTCGAATTTTTACAATGATGTTTTGGTCGAATTTATAAAAAAAAATCGTAGATTAGTTTTGGAGTATAAGTAAGATTAATTATATTTCATATCAACTTTTCACAGTTTTTGTTAGCTGCTTTAGTTTGATTGCACGATACACGCGACTATAACGGTTTTTTTCAAAGCCACTTATATTATTCTTGAAGTTCATTGTATGTGCATATTTATTCATAATATTCATATAGCACTTAACTTCCAATGACTTTAAGTATGATAGAAGTGGCCGACTAAATTTGACAAGAATACACGCAGTCACTGTTGAACACATTTTGTAATATCTGACTTCATTTGGTAAGTTTTTTTTCGCTATTAAGTTTCTAATTTTTGCACCGGCTTACCTTCTCAAAAATTTCACCCCACGCCACTGTTATCTATTCTCTTGTAACTTCGAAATTAATCGTCACATTTTAACAAATGTGATGTTGTTAGCTTCGTTTTAATGTTGCGCGTGTCTAAGGCTATATGATTTGAAGTTAAAACCAAAACGGCAGACATGACACACAAAATAAGCAAAGCAAGAAAATAAAACACAAAATTCAAATTCGTGTAGTACCCGCCAATTTTTAAAAAATTCAAAATAGGCTCCTAAAGTGCCCTGAACATTTGTGCAAATTCTTATGAAAATCCATTTAACAGCTCAGAAGTTATTAAATTTCGAAGTAAGCAAATTTCATTATAATCACATTCGGATGTATTTTCAAAATTTCGAAAAAGTATCTATTTTGTTTACTTAATAATTCAAGGGATATTTTCAAGTGTAATTCACGTGAAAATGAAGAGAAATTTGATTTTTGCGATTTTAAATTCTTCAAATTTGTATTGAAGTAAACTGCGCAATATTAAATTAATATTTGTTTACTAGTTTTATACTGATTTTCACTAAAATAAGAGAAAATAAAATAAAAATTTAATTTTTTAAATATCTAGTTACAAAAATTATAGACTCATTAGAAAATTAATAGACCTCACAAACTTGTGCGTGATAGGAAATTTGAGTTCAAATGCTCTATAAATACAAAAACAAAATTTAAAGATCAAATGGGATCAACCTTTCCTAGCCACCCATAGAGCAAAATCATTGTATAATTCATCTCAAAAGTCATTCAAGATGTGCTTTGCTTTCTTTTCCGACGAATTAGAAAGTTATAAGCAAATCGCTCTTTTTTTTCTTATCAACTTGAACTAATATTCATCGAGTAATAGCAATTACCTGACTGAGCAGGCAGTAAATATTTGAAAATTGTAACGTCCGCATTTGCAAACGATATTACCTAATCAGTGGAGTGCACTTGCCTGCCACGCTCTTAAATAAAACTTGATACGATTTACGTCTTTTAACATAAAAAATAAACTGAATAAAATTCGAACAGATTTTAAAATCGACTAGGTAACTTTCTACCAATGCGACAACGTGTTGTAGTGCAACACTTCGCCTACTTTCATTTTGTTTAGATTTTGAAATAATGATGCTTAACATGGTCAGTTACAAATTTCCCATAGTTCTTAAATTGATTTAGTTATGTCAGGACGTAAAATAAGCTGGGAAAAAATAAAAAACAATAATCACAAAAATCGCCTTCATAATTTCCCACAGATATTTTGTAACAGTCCCGACGATATGCCCAGTCTCTGGCAAAAGAAGCGTAAAGCGACACAAGCTTCCGGTTTTTAACCAGGTAAATTGCAAAAATCACCTTCAACAAGGAGCTCCTTGAACAATTTCAAAAAATGCAAATACATTTTTATCATGACTAACGAAAAAATATATTTTTTTAATAATCCCATAGATTGTACACCCCGATTGGGCGACTGCGAGAAAAATCTCTAAAAATATTTTCCCTCGTCGCACAAGGTGTAAAGATGATTCCCAGTGATTTCTCGAAAAAACACTTGTCCCCGATGCTTTACATTCTAAGTAAATCTAGACAAGCTTGCATTTTTCTAGCGATAAGCTCTTTTTATAGAATACGATTCTAACAGACGAACGTGAGATAATTTAAACAACTTAACTCAATCTCTAGCCAGATAGAGCAGCTACTGAGAATAATAAAAAAAATAAAAAAAATTGGTACAATTATTAAAAAACCCAGCGATTATCGTCGTAGGTTTTTGTTTCATATTCCCTCAGTGCTCCAGATAATTAGAATCGAGTGCATTATAAATAAAACAAAGCCCGGATTTATTTTTAACGAAAAACAGAAATGCAACTACTTTTGCGTACCTTGCAAATTATGACATCATCTCACCTTCTCAACTAGGCTTCAATTATGCAGACTGAGCAATTTTGTAAACGAAATGAGAAGTGAGTGCGTAATGGGTTACGGCCGTTAAGTAATCTGTTCAAAAAGTGTTTTCATTTTTTTTTTTCTCTCTCTCTGTTTGTTTTTTCAACTGAAGACCTTTTTAGCATTTACACCTAATTGGTTTCGAGCTGAACTCTATTCAGAAAGGTGATATATATTCTGATCAGTGCGAGCGAGGTAATGTATGAATTTTTCCAATGGATTACCTTCAGAGGCGGATATAATGATGAATTCTTATGAGCCGTTTTATAGTATGATCGTAAACCCCCATTTACGCTCGTACTATTAAAATATATGAATCATACAGGAATATTAGGTACATAAATGTATAAAGACACTGTAATTTGTTCATGCAGATGCTTACATCGACGACACATTTTTGTCTAATAATTTTCTTTAGAATTCCTCAGGTTAGAAATTCCACTTGTATACCTGGAAACCAATGCAAACCTAAAGCTTTACTTCTACGAAAAATACTCCGAAATTTGAGTCATTTTGACACCGGTTTCCTAGAGGTCTGACTCAAATATTTTTACGGGTTTTATTGTATTTATTTTTACTACCGCGAAAAACATAAAAGATAGTTATTCCATGTCGTCAGAATCCATTCAGAATTTTAAGTCTGCCTGCTGTTTGGTATGGCGTCAACATTCAATTTTGAGATGCCAAGGATTTTTGTTTGTTTTGCTTTTAATTATAGGAAACATATTACAAAACCTCCTCTTTTCTATAGTAAGCTTGATCTATAATTTGTAATTTGCTTTAGATTTCTTTGCCCAAATATGTTTCAAAGGCTGGGTTTCAAGGACAATACCTATCCATTTTTTCTCATACCTATCCAAACTTAGAACTTTATTTGTATGTTACAGCATAAAAAACTCGATATCCTCCTAATTTTAAATACATATTTAAGTTATTACCTATGTCAATTTTTCAAATGTTTTTATAAGAAATCAATTAGGTTTTGTACAATTTTTATGTAGATGAATTAAATAAAAACTGTTTAACGTCCAAATTTGTTAAAAATTAAATTTTAATACAGATGTAACCTTAACACCTGACTCTGTATACATTTAAAATTTTGCTTAAAGATTCCACAAATTTGTTGTTGTTGTTATTGTATTTTATTTTTTCCCCTAAAATAACACGTGTCTGAAATTTTGAACTAATTTAAGTGACATAAACCAGAAACGATCTGTAATCTGTATCTGTAATTTTTCATATTATTATATTTTTTTTTATTTACAATCATATGATTGTTAGAAAAAATAATTTTTATAGTGTTGCTCCTTTGCACTTTCAGTTTCAGATGGTATGAAAAGCTAAAGTTAATACCATCCTAATTTTAACTATATCCAAAAACCAATTCATAACTTTTAAATGTATGCTAAATGAAAATTATTAAATTACCCCTTTTTCAAATATCTTATAAAATTTTTGCCAAAGGTCTCAAACTCAAAAAGTACTGCAATCCATACGCGGTATAAAGTTTTCACTAAACTTATGGTAGTTGAAATATTACAAATACCACAAAGAATAAAATTAAAATTGTATAATCATTTCGGAACATGAGTATTTTTTGAGTTCAGTAAAATGCAAAGCAAATGATGGAAAAAGATAATATACCTCTTTTTTATGTTATCAACAATTTTTCGATACCGATTTTTTGTAATGTTGAATCTGAATGAAACAGAGGTTAGTTTCCCGCATATCTCGATATCAAACTATGTAAACTACCAGATGTGTCTTGTGTAGTATATCTTGGTGTTTTGGTAAAATAGTTATATAGATTTTTCAATCTCCCATGCTATTTTTGGTGCAATATTTAAATAAATATATTTCTTTTTTTTAGCATGGGTGCTTGGAATTTTCGTAAATATACGGAGAACAATTTAATGTTCTTTATGCAGAATCAGGCAGGAAAAATTTGTGTTTAAACATATTTGTTTTGAAAACTACTTGTACAAATTATATGTGCTTACATAAAGATTCTTTACATTACTAAAAACAACTTTGATCTTGGTTTATTAGAAAAAAAATAATATGCCTACTTTGCAATAACTAATTCATATTTCAGTAATTTCAACTTATTTTATGTCATCCTATACGATCAAAAAGGTATTTGTTTAGAAAATAAAAACAACCTGCATGTTTTTAGTTTTTTGCTAAATGTAAAAAATGAAGTTAAGTATGTCGTGACTAATAATTTTTTTTTCCAATCTTTCATTATATCACTTTGATACGTATCCGCTCAATTTAACTGCATTTTAATCTAGCAATTTACAATCTGAGGGTCTCAACCTTCTAGAACCAATCAAAAATGATCTTGTCAAAATACCACATACCCTAAACTTAATCTTAATAATGTAAATTACTTATATGTCACCGTCGAGGTCTCTCTATATTGTTTTTCGCCACTTACGTATAAGTCGACAAAAAGTTTGGTTAGAGATTGCTTATATATATTACTAAACTACCAGAGGGAAGTTATGTATAATTTTGTTTATATTTGAATTGAGAATTCAAAACTCATAAGCTGGTATTAACCTAAAGCCGGAATTTTTGATGGAGGGGAAAGTAAACTGAAAAATGCTAAAGAAATGTTTAAATGGGAATTGAACCAACGACCTCTTGGAAGGTAGACAAATGGATATCACTGACCTACCTAGACCCCATTTAAAGTTGGGGTCAAACACCATGTTTATAGTGTATGTGGTACTAAAAATATTGTAGACAATATATTGTTGGGTTCATAATAGTAGACGGAACACACTTTTTACTTGTCTTTACATTTTTTTTCTTTGTGAAATCATTTTTCATCAATTGTTCGCATACCGCCAGGTCAATATACCTTTCTAATTCTTCATCAGGTAATTAATTAATCTGCGAATAACAAACAAAATCGCAGTTGTGCTAATATTTTGAGTCAGCGTAAATCCAGTATTGGCATCTGTGCAAAAGAATAGGGAAAGGTGTTTTATATTTTACACCCTAAGACTGTTCCAGTCGCACTGCACGATTTAAATCTATTCTGTTTGAAAATAAATGAAATCGGTTGCTCAACAGCTCAAATAAGTGTGCACTTTTATCTTGGCAATATATCTCTTCGGAGCGCGGATATTTGAGTGCTCAAGGAATTTCATATTTTGTAAATCTTACTAAACACCTTCACATGTATACTTTATACTCTATCGTTTATTAAAGCCGAATAGACCGATTGGATCGACTTAGACCCACAGAACGAGGTTGAGTTGAAGGTGAGCTACAAAAAACGTTTTTTTTAACTTTTCGAATGGTAAAAAAAAAGAAGAAACTTTTAAGCCGAAGCAGTTCACATATGTATATAGTATAGGTTGCCGAAACAGGTCACTATTTAAAATATTTTTTTTTTTTATAATGAATCCAAAGTAAAAATGCAAGGAATCCAGAAAATTTGCAAACGATTAAGGCGGTGCAGTTCACAACTAGTTGGCGTATAAAGTACTTTCACTTCTCCAATAATATGTTCGGAATTGGTACACACAGTCCATACCGTCACATCTCGTATATGCATATATGTGCATTCCAATAATCGAAGAACAATTAAAATATAAACGTTTTTATACTTTTGATAAACTAGAGTTTGCTTTTTCGTATTCGAACTTACACAATATTGCGTTGGATGCGATTTTGACTAAACTCCCATAGTTTTGGAGGAGCCTATTTTGTGACAAATTAAAAGTTGCTGTTGCGTTTATTTTTAATAGAAAAAAAAACGATATATATGTAGGTATCTTGATCGGGTTCACTACTTTTTTTTTTGCTACACGATCATGGAGGCGATCTTATAAGACCATAACCAAGGCGAGTCGACGCGGCACAGTCTTTCACTCAACTGAAGTCCTATTGAAAAAATTCATTCGTCCGCATCTCATACCGCGGCGGCGGCGGCAACAGCATCGACAGTAGCAGCGGTATCGACGCGGTGCGGCAACAGCACCACCAACAGCAATACCAGCAACCGATATATTCATTCTCCTACTCTCTACAGACCATAGTCGGGGCTCCAACGGCCTCGAAGAATGACTTTTAGGTGGGTTCAACTGGTTTGTCGCATAGCTCTGGAAGCAACCTTTTCTAACGACACCATACCCACAATACCAGACCCGGTCCCAATCTATAACCTGGTCATAGAAAAAGGCAACTCTTAAGTCGGTCTCTTAATCAGCATTTTAGCGGCATTTTTAATATGCTTTAATGTAAATATAATTCTGTAGAAACAACCACCCCTTCATACCTCCATAGATACTATACCTTTTATCGGCTTAGATTAGATAGTATACAAAATTCATATTAGTTGGCGTTTATATGCGCCAGACTCAGCCACGAGTAACAAACGGGTTAGAACTTTTTTAATGAAATCGCAAAAGCACCGCACAAAAAAAAGCGAAAAGAAGGTAGAAATAATGCAAAAAACCTCTGAATTGGGAGATCACCTGAGCTGTAGAATCCAGAGATCGTGATCAGATACTTCAGTGACCTGGTTGCTGAATGTTGACTCTGGGTACTTGCGGATGATGCTGACGATCATACTGAATGATGGTTTTGGTTTGGCCTCCCCAAGAATCTTCGTTAAGTTGTTTTACGCGTTTAAGCTTCCAAAACAGCACATATTTGGATGATCATGATAAAATATAAATAACTAGTAGCAAACAACTGAAACAGAGGTTAAAAAGATTTGAAAAAAAAAAGAAAGAAGATACGTACTGCAGGTATGCACCGGTGATATGCACAGTGTGGGATTTATGCAGAGATTGTCGATCCCATATACTGTATAAAGAGAAATGAGAAAATGCATCGTAAACAGGTATTTTTGTAAGTAGCATGTCTTCGAAGTAAAAAAAAAAATATATTTTTTTTTTCAGCAAACTTTTACTGTCACTACACCTCGCGCGCCGAATTGAGCTCACTCACTTCAAAAACAGTGAAATCCGGAAATTATATACAAAAATGCCCCTGCGGTGCTTATAACGATTATCGATTGATTGCAGCAGATTTTGCCAATTTCCTAATTAAAGACAAGAGATCGAGTGAAAGAGATATTGAAGGTTGCCACTGAGCACCTACCTTTATATCTCAAAAGAAAGGTCAGAAACAAATTTGTTTTAATGGAAGAAAAAAATAAACAAAAATTTTTTTTGCTATTTGCGCTTTCTGTGCAAACTTCCCGAGAGGCCTAATTTTTCCATCAAGTGTTATAAGTCCATGGAAAAGGTTGTATCAAATTAGGTAGGCGTTTTGCTCTCGCCCGAATTTAAAAACAAAAATATATATACAAACTTTTATAGAGCAATCAAGGACGAGTTTACATTACGTGTATTGTAAAATAAACAGAAACCTCAACTACGCCCTTGCGACCATACAAATTAAAGTCGAAAAATGCACGAATTTTTACAGAAAATAAAATACATAAGTGCTTCAGTTACTGCACGTAAGATAGACGAAATGTGTAGAAGGCATTTATTTATTTACAATTATTGCCCCTTTTTAACAAACAAGAAGGATTTCCATCGGCTCATAACTACGGCAACAATAACTTTATGCTTTGCAATGCATTCTTAAATTTTTTTTCTGCAGAATATAAAATGCAGATATTATTCCTTTCTTTATTTATTCCTGTGTTTGCATATCTGGATATTTTCCTATACCTCTAGATTTTATAACCTATCTATTGTTTATTGTTGTATTATATACTAGTCGAGTTATCTTTTAAAGAAAATAAAACTTAAACGTAAGAGAATGCTCGAAAAATCAAAGGAAAGCCCTAAATAAAAATGCTTCAAACCAAGGCCCAAAATTCAAGTCTAATTTCCCTACCTTCCATTTAATATTACTGGTCATGTTTAAGAAATCTCATCGTCTGTCTGTCTCTCCATGCGTCCACTTGACGAAGCTTCCGCAAACTTCTCTTCAGGCCAAGGACCTGATTTTAGACGAAGAGTTTCTTTTTAAATGTATCTCTGATATGGCTGATAGTTTCTCAGTCGGTCCAGATGGTATCCCTGCATCTTTTATCAAAATGTGTAGTCCGTCCCTTGTCTCTGTGTTGTGTTATTTATTTAATTTATCTTTATCTAACGGTGCCTTTCCAAAACAGTGGAAGCTTTCAGTGATACTGCCTCTGCACAAGTCTGGTAATAAGTGTGATATATCTAATTATCGCCCTATTGCTAATTTGTGTTCTTTTGCTAAATTGTTTGAGGCTGCAATCTGTGATACTCTGTATTTTCACTGTAAACTTTTCCTCGGCTCATTTCAACATGGTTTTATGAAGGGGAAATCTACCACCACTAATTTGTTGGAGTTTACGAATTTTTGCATATCTGCTATTGAAGCAGGTATGCAGGTTGATTGCATTTTCACTGATTTTAGTAAAGCGTTCGACAAAATAAATCACAATATTCTTATTTATAAGTTATTTGTTCTGGGCTTCCCCTCTAGTTTTGTGAATTGGCTAAGTTCTTACTTGTCCGATCGTACGCAGCGAGTTAAATTTCGCGGAGCTTTATCTGACGTAATAAATACCACTTCTGGTGTCCCTCAGGGTAGCCATCTGGGTCCTCTTCTATTTATAATTTACATCAATGATGTATCTTTGATCTTAAATAACTCTAAGATCCTATGTTATGCTGACGATGCCAAAATATTTCGCCTGATTTCTGGTGAAAGGGATTGTGAAATTTTAAACTCTGATTTAGATAACTTCTTTAATTGGTGCTCTATTAACTGCCTCCCTCTTAACGTAGGGAAGTGCACCACAATGACGTTTGCTCGTAAAAAGAGCCCTCTTCTTTTTTTATATAGTTTAGCTGGTAGCTCATTATCTCGTCTTGACAAAGCCAAAGATTTGGGGGTTGTACTTAATACTGTTATGTCATTTGACGATCATATTAACGCTATTGTCGCTAAGGCCAATGCTACCTTGGGATTTGTCAAGAGATGGTCAAAGGAATTCAATGATCCGCATATAACAAAGGTTCTTTATTGTACCTTCGTTCGCCCCATCCTCGAGTATGCTAGCCCTGTCTGGTCCCCTTTTTACACCGTCCACATTGATCGTGTTGAGACCGTCCAGCGAAGATTTATACGCTTCGCTCTTCGAGGTCTTAACTGGATTGATCCTTTTGCCCTTCCGCCATACGCTGACAGGCTAAAGCTATTTCCTCTCCTTTCCCTCGAGGCTAGGCGTGATGTCTCCAGAACTGTCTTGGCTTTTGACTGCATACAGGGCACAATAAATTCCCCTGAATTGCTTGATATGTTTAAGGTCTCTGTTCCTTCCCGCTCTTTGAGGAATCACAACTTCTTCCATGTAGGACATCATAGCACGAATTACGGTATGCATGAGCCGACTTCGTCAATGTCACGTCTCTTTAATCGAAACTATTCTAATATTGACTTTAATCTTTCTAAAAAACAAATAAGGAATCGGCTTAGTTAAGGTTACTTTCGCTTTTTATTCTGGATTGTAATCATATTCTGTAGTAATCAGTACTTGATGAAGTTGAATAAATAAATAAATAAATGCGTCATTTGTCAAGTTTTATGCCACATCATGTTATGTATCGTGTAATGTGCCATGTCATAAAAAGCACACCGAAGCAAGAAAAAGTAAACTTTCTGTCTGTAAAAAAGAAGTATAAATTAGTTTAAAAATGTTGATTGGTGTTAATTTATAGACTATATCCACCGAGAATACTAGAGCTTGCCAATGGTGATAAAGGACAACTTTTAAGCATAACGTTTTAAATGTAAAATTCTTATCTATAATTTTCATAAATTTCAAATATAAGCTCTACTATCTCCATCATTTATCGACAGGATCATCATATGTAAGGTATTATTAAAAGTGAAAAATGCCTTATTTCTAACACACCTTTCTCTATTATCCTGCAATCTCCTTGGAAAAAGCTATAACGATTTATATGAGCGCACCTCCATTCAAGAACATCGAATTTTCAAATGCGATATTATGGGCGAAAGATTGATCTGATTTAAAAAACATTTTATTTTTTGTATTTTTATCGTTTTATATATATTTTTCTGAAAAGGTCGAAAAAACGCTATATTTTTGGGGCTTCTCTGTCCCAATTCCTGTATAAAAAAATAACGAGTAGTCATATAAAATTTTAAAAATTTAGTGTTTAGTATTAAGCCTTATGAATAGAATTCCATTTGAATTTTTACTTAATTTGTTACAGGAAGTCTGTATATAGTCTGTATCCCACCGATTAAAAAGTGAACTTCTACAGCGGTCAAGAAAAAGTAAAAGTGCTAAAAAAAATGTTTTTATATTCTTGGTGTAATATATAATAATGGCCAAAAGAAATTATTTTAATAAATATAATAGTCTTTTCACACAAAAATGTTAAAAAAATGTATTTTGTTTTTCAATTTTAAAAAAACTTTAAAAAATCGTTTCATGTAAAATTTGATTGTTACCGCGAATGATGTTTTCCATTTCTTTTCTTTTAAACATAAAAAAGGAATTAATTTCATAATTAGTAGTTTTGACAGAAAATTGCTTTTTATCCTCTAATTCCAAGAATCAAGAACGTTAATTTTCTTGCTAAGGATTCATTATTTAGCTCTCTTAAGGGGTTAGGGGTAGCCAGGTTTTTAAAAAAATCGATTATTTGTTTTTTCCATTTTCGAAAATATTATGTGAAAATTTCAAGTAAATCCAATGAATAGTTTGCGAGATATCTTACAATTACTGAAGGGCCTCGATGACAGCTAGCTGACGGCAGCAGTTTTCAAAGACGGTAACCACTGTAATTTAAAAACAACTTAACGAATTTTAATTAAATTTATAAAACTTATAGAAAACATAAAAACTAGAGCCTGATCGAAGGATTTTTTTTTTTAATTAAAACATATATTTATTATAAACAATAAACTAGTGCTTTTTTCCTTGAAAATCCGCAAGTAAATTATCAGAGGCACATTTTGTTTTAAAATGTCTGTAAAATAAAGTTAAAACATGACATAATTACTTTGTATTACTAGTTTTATAAAAGAAATTAAACTATTGTAAACAAATGTATTTAAAACAGTTATTTTGCACGCCGACTACCCCTAACCCCTTAAGATTTAAGTGAATGGAAACTTCTATAAATATTAAAATGTTAGTATGTACATTTATTCATATAATTATTATGAAAGTAATTTAGAAAGTAATTTATCTTACGAGGTCGCATTGATACAAAATCAACAAGTTTTCCTTTTCTTTGAAGAAAAAATATATTCTTGCCTGAGATAATTTAAATCATAACCCGATCCAAATTTAATTACCTCTATTTACTATAATCAGCATGTAATTTCTAAAGTTTCTATACACATTTGAACTGATTTTCCTCTTTGTGCTCATCCAGTAAACGAATTTAATTATTAAATAGCGAATTAAACTTTTTCAAACGTATGAAGAGCGAAGATCTGAACCCTCTCTGAGAAAATGCGCGGATTGTAAACGGCCCGCTGTCGCCATCTTTATAAACAAACAAAAGGGTTACCATCGCCGCCATAAACAACAATCAGAAGCAAACTGTCAAAAAAAAAGTGAGTGCCATTTTATCGTTGTCGCAGTGGACTTTTTTACAATTTCTCCGATTATTTACAGAAGGCGATGCGGTAAAACGTGAAGAATTGCGAACACGAACAATAAACACAGTGTCCGAGGTTGTCAGTGTCCAGTTGGTGCGAAGCGACTATAATGAAAATTGATCGGGATGGAAATGGGCAAAGTGGAAAAGTCATTAAAACTCGAAACTTACATAACTCGCCGAAAATTAAATCCCAATCAGGAGGAAGCCGAGAAGAAGAACCGCAAGGACTCCGTGAGACGGGTAATCGCCTCAAAATTTCGCTAATCCCATTGACTTTTTCCCGAACGAACGTCCCGTCGTCGTCGGCGAGGTGTGCTTGACCTGTCGTGGTGCTGCTGGGGCCCGGGGCGGAGTGTGGGGCATTAGCCGCATCAACTTTTGTTTGCTGTCAATTTTTAATGAATTCCCCCTCGCAGCGCCCACATCGGTCCGTGTGTGATATCATTCACTGCAGCAATTCTTCCAGGGAAGCCGCTGTGGCCGACAAATTTTTTTTTTTGGCACCGGTGGTCGGGGTTTTTCACTGCGTGTGGGAGTTACCTGCGAAGTGTTAACGCACTGCTTTCTTCGATTAATCTTAGGACACGTTTTTGGGTGCTTGCAACGTGTTCCAGTACGTGCTTGAGAGAATCGCGCTCATTCCAAGCGAAATGCTACGCTTGGCTCAGTTCTGATGGCAGTTTTAAGGACATCTGTCCTTTGTTGCATTCACTTTGAGCGAACCAGAACAAAGGTTTTAAAACTACTGCATCAAGAATTCCCGCTCAGATTATAATCAATTATCTGCTGCTTGGAGGAATCTCTTTCAGGTCTATTTCGGATGAATAACCAATGGACTGGAGTAGGTCATTCTTTGGTCAAGCACGTCCAATTATTCTGAAACATGAGATATATAGTATGCTATAATCTTAAAGTAGAACCAAAACTTTGTTAGATTTAGGATATTTTTTTTGTTTTTCGATGTAAATACCCTGGAACTGTTACAGAAGATTTTTGTCCTTAACTCCCCAAATTCTAATTTTTAGCCGCCTCGTTTTCCTACTTAAAATGAGCTTCCATACTTCATCACGCCTGATAATAAACTTACAAGGAGACTGCAACTGGTCGTCATGACCGATTTCGCTCAAATTTATAGCACATGTAGGGCTTGGCAACAAATGAAAGTACCCGAAGTGGGAACTCCAGATGGCCGCGCGTTTACAAAATAATAGTATACAAAAATTTTCACGCGGCTCTAAATCCCATTCATTGTAGGACATTCCCAAAGCGGCGGCTGGTGCAGTGGTGAGTACCTGAGCTTAGGATTCAGAGGTCATGGGTTCGAATCCTAGCGTGGGGGTGCTTTTTTCGGATTTTTCCCAATTTTTATAAGATTCGAGTCGCCAATTAAGTGAAGTGATAAATTTTTATTTTTTTTTATTTATTTATACGCAAAAGGCATAAATAAGGAAAAAAATTGGGATTGCGGACTTTTCAGCAAAGGATTGTAATTAAAACGCATACCAAAAGACTTTGTACATTAAAATTCAAACTTTTATTATTTTTCATGATGATGATTTACATTTGTCGGGGTGATATTTATTATAGAAGCAGGGGAAACAGTAATTATTTCTGCATCTAGCACAGGTTATAAACGCCGCATTTTTACAATCACAACATTGTTTCAACGTCTCCATAGAAAAACTTAATAAAAAAATACAAAAATGCTCCTATCTCATCGAGCAAGAAAAAGAAATCACATCCCCTGAAGAATGTATAAAAGTACATTCGGTTGTTCATCACCAACTATCCGCTCCAATATTTGGTGACATGTTACGTTACGCGTGGTTCGCTGCTAAACTTTGCGATAAGAGAGAAGATTTTATGAATGTGAATCAAGTTTGATTTTGTATGGAGGAGTTGAAACAATGTTGTAATTGTAAAAATGCGGCGTTTATAACCTGTGCTAGATGCAGAAATAATTACTCTTTCCTCTGCTTCTATAATAAATATCACCCCGACAAATGTAAATCATCATCATGAAAAATAATAAAAGTTTGAATTTTAATGTACAAAGTCTTTTGGTATGCGCTTTAATTACAATCCTTTGCTGAAAAGTCCGCAATCCCAATTTTTTTCCTTATTTATGCCTTTTGCGTATAAATAAATAAAAAAATTAAAAATTTATCACTTCACTTAATTGGCGACTCGAATCTTATAAAAATTGGGAAAAATCCGAAAAAAGCACCCCCACGCTAGGATTCGAACCCATGACCTCTGAATCCTAAGCTCAGGTACTCACCATTGCACCAGCCGCCGCTTTGGGAATGTGCTACAATGAATGGGATTTAGAGCCGCGTGAAAATTTTTGTATACTATTATTTTGTAAACGCGCGGCCATCTGGAGTTCCCACTTCGGGTACTTTCATTTGTTGCCAAGCCCTACATGTGCTATAAATTTGAGCGAAATCGGTCATGACGACCAGTTGCAGTCTCCTTGTTAGATATGATGGTAAATGTTAGCATCCCCGAAACATTAACATAATATCCTCTTTCGAGGAATTAACGAAAGGTTAATAAAATATATAATAAATTTTAGGAACCAACGAAAATCTGCGTATATTACAAACACTCGAAATTTTAAAATGCTCATTTTTAACCATAAACTACCTTTTTCAATAAGTATGTTTGAATATAAGTATATATATATATTTTTTTTTATTAAAAACTAAATTTCTAGTCGACTAAGGAAAAGAAATAAGATTAAGATAAGAAGAAGAAGAATTCATATTAATCGGTTAATTCAGGACTAAGAAGAAGAATAATTGATATTAATCGGATAATTCAGGACTACCAAATTCAAACAAAGAGTAAAAAGAAAATATTAGTACAACAATAATCCCAAGTTTTAAAAAAATTTTGTACAAAGAAAACCTACAGTCAGTTGGTATTGATTTATTAGACCACGGAGCAGGGAGGGGGTGTTTGAACAAGCAGAACGAGTTTTAGAGTTAAATATTAATTCTGTTGTTAATAAATCAAATAGTTTAAAAAATGACACATTGCAAATAAGTGTTGTTTTTGGTTATTAAAGACATATAATATTTTACCGAACGAGTAAATGTATATTTATCAATTTACCTTTACTTAAAGTTACCATTTCCATTTTTCTGTCCGGTTTTATCGTCAATATGTTGGGCATTAAATTAATCTATTTTCCATCTAATCCAAATGCCGGGAACACGACGATAGTCCTGTTTTATCTGAAATTCCCAGATATCTCCATCCTATCTTCCAAAGCGCTGTAATCTGAACAGTTCTAATTTAACTATATTCTCTACCTTCCAGGTCTCACTGATCTTAAAGAAATGCGAATCCCTACGAACGCCAGAAGAGATCCGTCTCTTAGAATCATTCTCAGACGTAGCCCGGCAGATCAACAAGCGCAAAGAGCGACTACAGATCTACAAAGACCGTGTTATCGAAAAGGAGGATGCAACTGAAATAATCACCCGAAAGGCGGAAAAGCTCGCCGAAATAATATCCCGTGCGAAGCACTTAGTTTGCTACACGGGAGCCGGTATAAGTACTTCTGCTCGAATCCCCGACTATCGAGGCAGTCAGGGGATTTGGACGCTACTCCAACAAGGGAAGGACATCGGTCAACATGATCTGTCCCTCGCTGATCCGACCTACACCCACATGGCTCTATACGAGCTCCACAGGCGGAAGATGCTCCGATTTGTAGTATCACAGAACTGCGACGGTCTTCATCTCAGAGCTGGCCTTCCGAAGAGCTCACTATCTGAGGTCCACGGGAACATGTACATTGAGGCATGTAAAAATTGCAAGCCGAACGTCGAATACTGGAGACTTTTCGATACGACAGAATTCACAGCACGATTCTACCACAAAACCCACAGACGATGTCATTTCTGTGGAAAACCTCTTACCGATACCATTGTGCACTTCGGGGAGAGGGGCAGCTTAAAATGGCCCTTAAATTGGGCTGGGGCATGCAGTAATGCCGAAAAGGCCGATGTAATTCTCTGCTTAGGTTCTAGTCTTAAGGTCCTTCGAAAATACTCATGGTTGTGGCAAATGGACAAAACTCAGAAGAAACGAGCGAAAATTTGTATTGTTAATTTACAGTGGACGCCCAAAGATAAGCTGGCAACTATTAAAATTAATGGAAAATGTGACGAAATCATGAGACTCGTTATGAAAAATTTAAACATCAATGTTCCAGACTATGATAGGCAGCACGATCCGATTTTTGCACATGCAACACTCTTATGCTCGGAAGAACTGCATACCGTCTCTCAGCCGATGCTTAAAATTAAAAAGGAAGTCAAAAGTGAGGATGAGGGGAGTGGAGAGCACTCTACACCTTTAGATAGCGAACAAAATTCTATCCAATCCGTAGATCAAGGAATTGGATTTAGTCCTTCGAAGGAAGAACGGCGGATGATTGTAAAAGGGAGGAAGCCTCTTATTTTAAGTCCAGTGAAAAGTGTGCCGTTTGTTAAGACGAATTTAAACTCACGACACTTAATACAGATGGAGGATAGCTCTACCAGTAGCCTGGAGAGCGATTCGGAAAGTGAAGAGGACGATGATATTGCCTCAACGTCTCCAGAAGAAAAGTTAAATTTTTCAGATAAAACAGATACATCACAGGAAATCAAGGAGGAGCAGCTAGAAGAACATTTTGAGAGGGATAAAAGTTCCTCATCAGTTGAAACCGATACTTGTGTCCAGAGATTGGCACATTTAGGGATCATAGACAACAAGAGATTTAGCTCAGAGGATGAGACTGCAATTAGGCGGGAGGAGCACACCAAAGAAAATGTCTGCACCAACTCTGAGGGAAAGGAGGGTAAAGTTGAACTTAAAAAAGAACCTGCCGATGCTCTAAAGATGTCCAATCCTGAGATACCCCAATTCAATATTAGTGGTAAGCAACAGACTGAATCGAATGAAAATAATTTGCAGGACATAGTGAATAGAATAAGGCAGCAGCGATCAAATGACTGTGATAATAGGAAACATCTTTTAGGGGACGAATCATCCCGGCAAATAGGTAAGACATCTGTTGTCCCGCCTCCTCCTTTAGCTATCAGCAACATCACAACAATAGCTAGATTATCTAAACCGAACTGTGATAGCTTTACGAACAGTATATACAACAGCAGCTATCTAAGGCAGAAACTTGAGGAAGAGATGCAGAATCTCAAAATGCCCACTCCTGAGCACTGTTACAAAATAATTTTCGAGTATTACAAGGCTATCGAACATAAACTGCCTTATTGGTATGACGTTAGATACGCCTATTCAGGATTGCACAGCATAATCCTTCCGCCGCCACCAGAAATCAATCTCTGGGGCTCGCAGATTGTTCCAATTTTTAAAATGAATCGACAGGAGGCTGAATGCGAATTCTGCTTCGACAATTACGCTGAATTTACTTGCCAGTTTTATAAAAAGATTCCACCAGATTTTCTTGTAAAGAACTTTCGGCGTGGAAAGGTCGTCGTTTGCGAATGCTGCGATTATACAGACAACGAGGACGATAATGATCCCGATTTAACTGCCAAAAAATATGAGAAACGTGCCAAACTCGATATTTCGGCGTATAAGGATAAGGAACCAATGAAAGTCCAGGCTGGATGGTACGGGAAAGGGTATAGGAAGAACTTCCGTAAAAAGAGGAAGTAGACATTTTTATTCGCTTATTTAGACTAATAATTTCAGTATATTTTTCTAATTATTTATGTAAGTTTTGGTGTGCGAAAAACCTCGTGAGTATTATAAACGTGCTCTTACCGCTGTTTTTCTTGTCGAAGCAACGAACATTTTTCATCTCTTAAGATTCTCCCTCGATCATCATCCTGATGGGAGTTTATTCCGTTCCTTATTATTCAGATCGACAGAATATTCAAGAGCGAGAAGCAGAAACTTCTGTAAGTTTTATTTTTAAGATGTGTAAGTGTAGAGATTTTTAAATATTATAAATAAAAAAAATAATTTTTTCTGCCCAAATATTTTAGTTTTACACTTTAGAGGACGAAACCCGAGATTTTTTTTTGTATTTCCTGAAAGTTAAACGAATAGGGTCTCGCAATTCTAGTATGAAAAAATACTAGGTTCTCTTTTTTCAGTTAAAGATGTAGATGTTCTGCGGAAAAAGGCTAGTATAACACGATAAAAGAATGGGACAGATGTTGCTATTTTATTGCGTTTTAGCTCCATTGCTTGTTTTTTATTTATTTTATTATCCAGCGGTCATAAAAATTGTTATCATGTAGTCCCTGAAGCCTGATTTCTTCTTCAAGATTCCACTCCTCTTTGCAGTTTGGTTATAATCCATCGTATTCAAAATCTGGATTTTACTGCTTTGAACAATTCTACTGATGACTGGCCGAACCATTCTCTTAAGCTCCTCAGCCATGTGATCCTGCTTTTGCCTCGGCATCTCGTTTCACTTATTTTACCTTACATAACAAGTTGCAGAATCTCGTACTGGGAATTGCTCATGAATGACCCATATATTTCAGCTTCCCATCCTATTGAGATCTGCGTTGGTGATACTCCATGAGATCCTTAAGTCAAACTTGAATACCAGGAGTCAGACACGTTGTTTAATTTCATGTTATAGCAGAAATGTGGATTAAGAGTCAGACTCGTGATATCCGTATTTGACATGAAATTAAACAACGAGAATCACTCGTGATATTCAAGTTTCGCCTAAAATTTGCATTACGAGTCAGACTCGTGAAAATAGTGCAAGGGGTTAAAATCCTATAAAGTCGCATTTGCCCCGATCTTGTTGATCGTCTCCCTACTCAGGATCCATGCTTCCGACCATACAGTAGTGTTGACCACGCACAGCATTTTAACATTGCTTAAATTTTAGGTTGATTTTTTTTCTACAAAGCAACTTGTGCATGTGCTTAAATTCCTTTCCAGCTACTTCAATATGTGTGCAGATTTCTCTGCTGTTGTCTGTGTTATCCTAATCGAAATCTTCGACTCACACATATCGGCTGTTAAAATTCTAATTTCATAAAGTTTCAAGACCTACAAACCTTTCCAATCTTACATAAATTCAAGCCCAAATGAAAACATCGTTGTACGCCTCATTAATGAAAATTTTAATAATATACAATGTCTTTTCCGCACATATTAACACTTGCTTAAGTTAAAACCATTTTAAAAAGTAAATCTCAATACAAAAATATATCAGTTCCACATAGCAAAAAAAAAAGTTAACTGAAGGGAAAACCCTTCCCGGTCACATACACCATTCAACAAAAAAATAAAGCAGGCCGAAACAGGGATACAAACCAGCACGACACTATACGACAGTTAGTATTATTTCTTAGCATGAACAAGGAAATGCTCCATATAAGAATTATTCCAGAAAGGCCCGATTACGAATAGTAGGAGGGCGGAATTGTTAGATCACTGAGAACGGCTAATTGATCCTCGGTGAATTTTAGTTGATGAGTTGACCAGTTATCATGATGGGTTCTTTTAAAGTCTCCAACAGTTTTCCGAATTGTTGACTATGGAAAAAAATATATATATATCTTATCTAAGATTTAAAAAAAAGGCAAACACTTACTACAATTGGTTGAGGATCATTCAAATGCGCTCCCAAACACTCGAAAACATCAGGAATAAAATCTGGGATGTCGTAAGGATACGCTGAAATAAATGCACATAAACCGAGGACTCCTGTATGCCGCATTCGTATAGCCATTGATTCTGGAGTTTCCATAGTTCTGTAAAAAGCAAAATATTTTTAAAAATTACCAAATACTTTGTTGTTGTTTGAACATCTTTATCGATTTTTCCTAACTTCAAATATTTTTCTGCCATTATATATACAAAAAACAATTACCCTTCACTTCTGTTTGCTTCTGCAGCACAGGTAGCCATATTTCTTCTGCTACCGCTAGGCCTTATGCATTTAGTTCTGCATTTCAGCTTAAAAAGTTCCAAAAGTTTATCAGTGGCTGGTAAGAACGAACAATGAAGAAGACCTCCCAGAACTTGTGCGGCCTTTTCTCTAACTTCTAAACTTGTGTCCTCGAGAAGACGTAGCACAATATCCTGAACAGTTTGAACCCAATCCTCTCTGCTAGATACGATCGCCATATTATGGAATATAAGAACTTGTAGAGCATCAATGACCGCAAGTCGTGATCCCCACGATGATGATTTTGAAATTTCACTAATTTTCTCTAGAGCATATCCCATACAGTCGGGGCGGGTTAGGGCTTGTGATATCATTGCTAGCAAAGTTGTGGAACTTTCAGCCAGCTCCTGATCTTGCTCGGAACTTTCCAGGCGGCAAGCAAATGGTAAGAGGTCAAAATAGGCTCGATCGTTGCCATTTGTGTTCCGCGATATCACCCCGATAATCCACTGACTAACTGAAAAAAAATAAAGGTTGTATTAATCAAAAACAATCATAACATACATTTGACGAAACATACTTGTTTTGAATAAGCGGACTGCTGCTTCATATTCTTTCTGTTCCACTGTTTGAGCGGGTTCACCTTCAGGTCCTATGAATTGATGAGATAATTGTTAAATAATTTTTTATTAAACTTTGAGTTTAAACAAATAAAAGCGGCAGAACAAAGGTCTGATCATGTGTGTTAATCCTTTAAAACAAAACTATGGTTTTGCATGAATTTTTTTCTAATTCAGCCACTGTTTTTTGCCCTTTAATATCTATGTCTAATATTAAATATATTTTTTTTAGATAAATTTAGTATTTACCATTACTAAT
The DNA here is from genome assembly GCA_949715965.1 of Dysmachus trigonus. NCBI lineage: Eukaryota > Metazoa > Arthropoda > Insecta > Diptera > Asilidae > Dysmachus > Dysmachus trigonus. The sequence continues at coordinate 15,595,559 of OX454320.1, forward strand.
TTGCATTGTAGGCATAACTTTCAGCAATGGTTGAATTTTCTCTACGACTTCTTTAATCATATCCTTAATGCGAGGACACTCGGGTGGATTTCCCCCTTTAAATTGCAGGTCTGCCTCAAAGATATTAATCAAAATTGATCCAAGCCGAATCCGAACATTTTGGAAGGGATGATTAAGATACGGCTTTAAGTACTCTGTAGAAGGAAAAATGGTTAGATTTCTTAGTTAGATCGACTTGAAAACAAGACTTACTCAGTAGACGATGCGCAAAACTGTCCATTCTCCAAACATGTTGGTTAAATGGTCCCTGCAAACAGAATATTCTGCAACAATCCACAAAACTGGTACTTTCCCGAAGTGGATCCTCCATTAGAACTTCATGTAACCAATACTGTTTTTTCGGATCGACATTCTCTGAGGCTGTTGCAAAACATGTGCCCCAAAAATCATCCGTTTCCACTGTGATATTGTCCAGAGCCAAGCGAATCAATGGTGTGATATTTTCATACATTTTTTCAACTTTATCATACGGCCAATGTTTCATTCCACGCATAATCCCACTCAGAATTTCTGCCGCACACCTATGATTGCTTTCGGACTTATTTTCTTTAATTAATCGTTCCAAATGAGGATAAAAATTAGCGAAGAACACATCACCGTATGTTTTAAATAAAAACTGTTTTGATAAGAAAAAAACAAGAATTAAAATAACTAATGACTAAATTTAATGAAGCAATAATAGAGCTTTTTTTCTGAAATATCAAAAATTACTGCTCTTCAAAAAACAGTGACAGAAGTTTAGAAGCAATTCAACTGCCGTAAAATCAGAACCTTGGCATTTTAGTAATTTTGAAAAAACAAAAGTATTAAAAATAAAGTTATTTAACAGTATTTTAATAAAGTTTTGTACTTTTTAATCTTGTTTTCTTTCGAAATGCGAGCTAATGTAAATACTTTCAAGATTCGTCATCTACGCCAATAATCGTACAGTTCAGCTATAACAAACGAAGCGAAGTGATTCATTTCGTTTCTCATAATTAAGCCTTTTCTTGCTATTCGGCAGAAATTTCTTAAAAGCTTCATTTCTGCAGCAATTTTGATATTCCGCTTCTATCGCTATTTTTTACTTTTGCTGTATCTTAGCTTTGAGAGTAAAAATTGTACTAACCTTGATTAAGCAAAACCGCGATTGCTTGAACTTCTCCTTGCCCTTGTTTTCCTCCAACGACCAAAATGATATGAACTTGTCGACATTGTCTTTGTTTATAAAGAAATCATAAATCACCTGTTCCACTCCATTCATCTCATCCCGCTGTCTATCTATCTTAGGCTGTTGACTGCTAGGGGCGTATAGCTTAAAATCAGCCGACCACCCGAAAAATCCTTCACCTTTATGCATGTACAAAGGCTTATCCCAGGCCTCTTGATTTCTAGGTAAAGTTTTTTCATCATACTGCAACCACTTGTTGTCATCCCTAATTCCAAAAGTGAGTTTTCCCTCGGGTCGCGCCACTCCAGCTATCTCGAAGGGATCAACGCTAATTTTTAGCTGTTTTCGTTTCTGCTGTTCAAAAATCGATTTAAGAACCCTGGTAGCGACCTTCCTCTCCTTAATTGAGTCATGATGCAAATTTTGCACGAAATACTTTGCGACCGAAGCAGGATATTTTGTGGTCGGATGTACCAAGATGTTGAGCATTGTCGAAGCCATCAAGTGATATCTCCAATGGAGGGAACCGCCCTGAGCTACTCCTAAAATTTCTTCTAATATCCTAAAGTATCTATCCCGATTAAAAGTGTTATTTTGTTCCAGATTGAGCTTGCCTTTCTCAATATCTTCTGGTTTAATTATATTGTTAGTATTGTCTACAAGTTGAAGGGCTAAATTAATTAAATGATCAGGTACTTGTAATTCAATGGTCAATGTTGTAAATTCGTCTGATATAACACAAATTATGGTGTCCAATAGGCGAATAATTGAAGGTTTCTCCGATGGTTTAGTCTTTAAGACGGTTAGCCAAAGTTTTTCGATTAGTAACCAATCGTTTTCAACAATTAGTTTAGTGCGACCAGAACCTACGAGCATATAAAGGGCTCCTTTGAACGCCTCATGATTCTCGATCGGGTCCAGCTTAAGATACTCAATTAGATCGTCTAGAATAACTCTGAAGGAGAATCTATATAAATTTATGAAGTTGAACAACTTTGATTGGGCGAAACATCTTATAGCACTGTAATGCGATGTTGCAAGTTTAAGAAGTTTTAACATGATTTGTTTGTGATACACTGTAAAAACCGGGATAGATACCTCTTCTCGGGCAGTTTGCTGGATAAGTACCCTTTTCGCAACGACCGTTTTTATATTCCGCTTATATTTCACCAGTCGATACTCTTGGAACTCTTTCAAATGCTTATATGATTTCATCTCTGATTCGTAGGAGGATACGAATGATTTTCTCATATGCACACATTCCCATATTAAAATTAGCGTTTTCAGCGACTGAATATCATCGTCTGAATCAGCAAGGAGTTTATCTTGAAGTCTTCCAACAATATCTATAACAGCAAGACGAACATCCGAACCGTCTGGCATGGTTATTACTTGATTATCGAAACCGAGAGTAATATTAATAGGTTGTCTATCGACCACAGTATCAATCAGCTTCTCCTGTGGAACATTCCAATTAGGAAGGAAATTGGGAATAGTTATGAAGGAGAACAAGAAATTTGCATTTTTTAAAACATCTTCCCGACTCAATGTTATTTCACCAGCGATAAATTTCTCAAAAGTTTCCAAAATAGGGGGCATGTATCTATGTGTAAATTTTTCACAAGCAGCTCTTTCTTTCTCTCCAGGTATGTACCAGTTAAAGGTCTCCTCAGGGTCCATCTTTTCTCCCCAATGCCTTATTGGCAAATATTCAGATAGGGGCAGATTTTTGCTATATCCAGAACTCTTCATATCAAAAAGTTGAATTCTTGAGAAATTGTTCAACACTCTGAACATTATACCGGCAGTAATCTTGGAGGTTTGCTTGCATTTAAATTTGATCACTTCATCCATTACAGGTATGAAATAATCATCGAAATATTTAATAACTTCTCGTGGATCGCTCTTGTATAAGTAATATAAAATTGTTAGATAGTAGAGGAAGTCATCTGACTGTTTCTCAATATTTGCTACATCCTCATGCTCTCTGATGTAAGTCATTATACGATCTGTTAAATAAGGCACTAAAACTTTGAAGATAAATCCGCCTGCTATTTGCCCAACTGAATAAACCAGTTGACCTAAAAGGGGTGCAGCTGCATGCGGCTCCAATAAATTGCCCTGTACAAAATCCGTGACTTTTTTCGATGCAGATGCAAGAATGCTCTGAAAAATAAAATTATTTACTAAAAGAATAAGTTAAGAGGCCTACTAAATGTAACGAGTTTCAGTCAATTTAACAGCCAAGACTACTAAATTTATTTCTTAATTAGTATCTCCGTTCTTTTAACTTTAAAACTGCAACTTAAATGGGCAATCACATGATTCTGTGCATGACTTTAACTAGGCTGCGAAAACACGTTTTATGAATTATATACTATATATTTTGTAATTGATGTCTTGATTGTGAATGTGAACTAAAAATCAGCACTTGTAATAGGCCCTTAAATTTAGTCATACTCACCTCTGACGATTGGCCGAGAATCACTTGGAGTCCTGTAGAAATTGAATGTTCCACAATAACATCATATTTAGATTTATTATTATCACAGTTCGCCTGTTCCATTCGGATGCTCTCATTTGTCGTATACTTAATCATAAGGAACAGACGGTCCATAAACTGGAGAACAAAATCCTCCAGATCAGCGGTCTGTTCACAAATCAGAGATTCTTCCTCGGTCAGATCATCGTAGTACATGCCTGCCTTTGAACAATCGACAAGTGGAATTTGAAAGACAAACGCTCCATAAAAGTTCATTGTTAAAATGGCCTTCCTTAGATCATTTGTATCTATTCCTGGAAGGACCGCAAATAAAATTGGGATGACATGAGTTCGTCCAGCCGTATATCCATTGTGACCGCAAATAAGAGCTCGAGAAACACCGACCAGACATTGTAGGGAAGCAGTCAGGCGGTGTGGTTCCGTCAACGACTCTAAATTGGCATAAACCCTCTCAATAACATTAGGGATTATTGATTCTGGTCTCAGATTAGATAAATGCCGAAAAATCTTATAGACATCGTTCCCATCAACTCTCGAATACATCGTCTGTAGGGCAGCCGGTTGCAAGCATTCAACAAAGTCAGTGATGCACTTCTCAGTTAACTTGTAATGATCTACCACCGTGATAAACTAATTTAAGCAAATTTATTACTATGTGGCTTTTGTACCTGGAACAGGATCCTGCCAATATGGTTTACGGAATCTCTCAAACTCCAAACGCTTAACAAAATTCAATTGAAGGCCAACTAATATTTGACCTAGAATCTTAGCCCATTTACCCATGTTAGCGGGATGGAGATAAGATTCAATAGCTGCAATAAATTTTGAAAGGTATTGCTGCCCAGAAGTATTTGGTCCCAGTACCGCCACCATCCATTCTAGACAATAATATTATAAGCAAGGAATATACCTAAAAAAGCAGCTTCATACTTGTTACAGATGTTGCGCACAATCCCTGAGTTCTGCATACTTTCAATTGTTTGTAAGCTACGGGTAAATCAATCCAACGTAAAATTCTTGCAAACATAACAGGAAGATGCGGTTCCCAGTCGATTTTGCCAATATTTTCAAATGCCAAATTCCCCATAATGTTCATCATATCCTGCGATTAAAAACACCACTCAGCTTATGGGGGCAAGTTTAGGTTAAATTGAATCCTACTTCGCTCCATCTGGGATCGTGGTATGTATTCCATAAATTCATAAAGTCATCAAACCACAGATCATAACCGTGATGAAAATTTAAGAAAAGATGAAGCGTTTCAAAAACTTGACATGATTTTCCTGTATCCAAGGGTTGTAGTTTTGGAAGGACCTCAGCAAGTATTTCCTTAGTCGATGATTTTGGGAAGTATCTAAATTTAAAGATGAATTTCATAAGTTTGATAGTTTTATAGAGGGATGTGATATAACTAGAGCTATAAAAAACGCATTACCATTACATTAAATTACGTGTATTACTAATGAAACTAGTAATTTAGAACTATTTAACACCAATCGAAATTATCCAGTATTACTATCAGAATTACTCAGCACTAAACACTAACACTAAATGCTTGGAATTAATGAAAATTTATAAGAATATCTGGGAATTATAATACCGAAATTTTTCGAGTTATCAGAACTTATAATAGTATCGGTAATTAGTTATTCTTACATTACTTGTAATTAATAATTACTGTAATAATGAAATCAAAAATAATGCATTATTTTACAGCACTGAAGACAATTTTTAAAACTCTTTGTTTTATTTGAACTAATCTCTGAACTAAGTAAGATACTTACATAGAGCAGTTTTGTATCACCGTCTTGAGGCTGCACTGGAAAGTCCTAGAGGGAATTAAAAGTTGTGTTAATATATATTTTTTTTATACTGTTCAAGTGCCTACATCCCAAAAGCAATGGCCTTAACCAAGATGGATGTACAGTGTGCGAAAGTAAAACGAAAACCTTTTTGACTGTCTGGTCTATAAATACTAAGCAAATGCAAAGTATCCTTTTTCCTAAGACCACTTTTCGATCGTACCTTAGCGGCATATTTTTCTACTCAAAATGTTTCACTTTTCTCATAAATAAATATTGATGCTGATGGTTGATGTGATTTTCTGGCTATTTGTTTGGCAAAGGATCCTTTAAAATGTCGCTTATATTAACTTTAAAATGAACGTATTTTGAAATACATTCCTAATTTTTGAGGTTTTTAAAAAATAGTCATACTATCCTACATAGACAATTATCACTACATAACTATAATTAAATAAGTTTCAAATGATTTATACACATTTTCCAGATAAATAAGATTGTATCAATACGACTACCTCCGAAATTTAGTTACAGTCCTAATAGTTTTGTTAATACCGTCTTCGCACACTGCACTTTTCAATGTCAGTTCCATGTGATAGCGCTCACACCACTAAAAACAACACCGAAACAAAATATCACCAATAACCAAAAAAATCGTAAAATCTTTAAAAAAAAAAAAATCCATTTACTCCTTGTCTTCATCGTCCATTTGGAAATTATTTAAGAAACTGGAAGCCCCAATAGATTTCCCTAAAGATAATAACCGATCGAACATAGACGACAGATTCACATTTTTTTGTCTCTTCCTGATTTTTTAAATAGTTTATTATATAGTAATAAAATATCAACAAGTTATAAAAATAATGGATAATACTTACGCAAAGTATTGGTAGAGATTGCCTTTAGTCGAAGTCTTATGGAGGTAAATAATGGACAGATCGTACAGTGGTCGCCAGTCAATCTCCATATCACTTGGGGCAAGATAGCTTGTTTTGGGGAATAGAAGCTGCAGCAACACGCAGAATTTGTTGAGTTTTGCTGGTTCCAAATCAGGCAAGGATATTAGTTCAAGGTATAGTTTGATGAATTTTATGTTATCCTCTTTCGAAAATTTTAAGCCGTATAGTTTAATATATCTGAAAAGTTAAAAGGAAAATTATGACCTTACAAAGATTTTAAAACAAATTTGGGATAATTTATGTAAAAACGCAAATTTCCAAGGTCTGAAAAAAGTTCCAATTTTTTATTTAAAGAGATCTTATATATAAAGCCCTTTTTCGCAAAACGGACATATTGATTTCAATTTCTCATGCAAATAAAAAATTTTAAAATGCTAAATCTGAAAAGGTGATGTGGCGACGAAACTATTCTGGCACAAAATTTTTAGAGTAGAAGCGTTTTGAAGCAAAAACTTTGAAATTAAATACGGAAAGGCGTAAGAAGTACCACGGGGATTTTCGAATCAGCTGTCGGACTATTTGGATTTTCGTAAATAAATTGTTTTAAACGATTCTTTACTAATTCGTGAAACTTTCGAGAAAAGCGAGTGCTATTCTTCTTATATGCTCGGGAAAACTTAAACTTGGGTCCAATTTTATATAATATATACACAGCAGATTTTCCAAGCGTTCTACAATATCCCTCATCTATCTTTGTCGATGATACTTGTATTTTTATCTCACACGAAGACGCTGCTCAAATTAACTATTATCTGTAGAAAGGGCTTGAGGTTCACTATAACTATTTTCATCAGTGGAAGATAAAAATTAATTTAGATAAAAAACAATTCATGTTCTTCTCTCTAAGAAGACATCCACGGTTTTTTACCTTACTGTTGTGATATTCCATGGACAGACACTGCAAAATATCTAGGTATCATCTTTGATAACACTTACTTTTTCAAAACATGTAAAGAATGTTATAAGAGAAGCTAACCTTCTAATTAAAATATTGTATCCATTTATAAATAGAGTCTCAACCCGCAACTTATAAAACAAGTTTGTAATTTATTAAGTGATATTTCAAGCCTTTATGTTATATAGAGTACCAAACCATATTGTAAGTTGTCATATAAAAAAGTTGCTAACTAAGCGAAACAAAATACTCAAGATGATTCTTAATTTAGCATGGTGCTTTTCTACCTCGAAATTACACAATTCAGCAAAAGTAGAACTTATAGCTGCGAAAACTAAGGTAATTGCTAAAAAATTGTTTGAAAAGGGTTCTTTTGTTGAAAACTCATATAGATGAATGAACTTGGATTCGGGCTTTAAATAAATATTCTGCTTGTTGTATAAATAATCTGTAAATCATCTTTAAAAATACTACATATCTATCTAAATCTGAAGTGGGTTATATTTTCTTCTGTAAGTAATTCAATTACCGACAGTTGATTCGTTTTCGATATCGTTAATGAACTATATGTTCCCTGAAGACAATTATTTTTCAATTCATTTACAAATCGTTTAGTTTGCTGGGCTACCACTGTTCTTTATCAAACTAAGGTCAATTGCTGAATTATGCACTCGGCTACAGAAACTGGCTTTTTTAACGTAGCATATGTTAAATACACAGTATCATGTTCAGGAAGGTCGTAACAATGCCAGAAAAGTCGAAATACCAAATATTGATATTTTTTCGATATCCAAAACCAAAATATTTACAATTAATGAAACAAAGAATACTCAATCGGATGTTAAAAACAAATGACATCATTGATTAATGACATCACACCAGAAACAAGCAAGTCATTTAGTGATGAAATATAACAAAATACGATATCAAGTCACATTATTTCAAAAAATACGTTAAAAAATCGTAAACCGGAAACTCTTATTGTCGTTTAAAACCTTGATCAAAACATTTTCCCGAGGTATGTTAATTTGGCGGAATTCTCCGGAAGCTTTACATGCCTTCATTTTTGCAAGATCATCCTGCATCCAAAAATTCGCATTTCATCAGAAGATGCAATAATTTAAATTTTCCACGAATGCATTCAAAAAATCTGCTTCTTCCCTTGCTGAATATGCGACTGCGACATCCTGTGAACCCCCTGCCGGCGAGAATCGAAAACACGACATCAATTCTGCGACGACGACAGCGACCAACAGCGAGAAAGTGTGACCGTGACCGCATAACAAAAATGTCAGTGTACTGAAACCTTGTAAATTTAACAATTCCCCAAAACAGGACTTACACCATCAATCTGGTCGTGTAGAGGACCGCGCCAGGCATAATATCGCGCATCGCAACCGCCCGCGCCAGGTTCACCTTGATATCCTGCAGCATAGCCTGGGATTCGTCGTCGAGCTGATCAGCATAAGGTAAATATCTATTCCAGGGCAGCTCCTTTTGCGGACGAAAGCCCAATTTACGAGCGCGGGTCTCCGCCTGGGCCCCGTAGGGCTCCGTCATCTCCTCGCAGTCAGACATCGGTCTGTTCCCTTCACTGACCAGCTAAGCTTCGACTTTCCGTTTTCTTGGTTTCGTGGAGTAACGTAAGAGAAGTAACTGCACAAATGTAACTTGAAGCGATTCACTCGTGTTTTCACCTTTCGTCTGGTTTTCGGGGCTAAAACAACACTAAACAGATTCGCACATTCAATATTGGGCCCGAGCGTGTTGAGAGTATGACACCTTTCGAGCAATTAATCGTTTGATTCCTGCTTAAAAAACCAAGCGGATTAATTATACAGTATCATGACAGTGACATTTTGATGGAGGTTTTTTGTTATGTCATTTGAGTGAGGTTATATTCGAGCGACCGAGGAGACATCTGGTGGACGGTATGGTATTCTTGACAGTTGCAATTCTGTTTTGAGAGAGCAACCGGAAGGAGCGCCAAAGTTTACATAAAGATTATAAATTTAATTTCATATTCTGGCGTTTTCTCAATATTCATTTTCTCAGGTTTTCATATTTTGAAACTGTACTCACAAGTTGTGAAACTCACAAAAATTCTGTAATCCACAAATGCAATATTAGGAAGTGAAAAAATCCAGAAACGACTGAAGTAAATATAATTTTGGTAACTTTATACATTATGATCCAAATTTCACCAAAATCGCAAAAAAAGACTGTAATGAAAATAATTTCCGCAATTCAATAATTGAGTTTATTTTCTTTCATATGTATTTTTGTAATAAATTAAGACCTGGGTAGCCTGGGGAGTCTGGCACAGGTGGCCTCAGCTACCTAGGGTGCACAAAGCATTTCCCCCAATCCCGAAAAAAAAAACCTTAAGAAGTGGGGCTCCTGGCGTAAAGCCGAGTTTGATTTGATTTGTTTACGGTAAAAGCAGCTTTAAATATTATCAAGAGTTGTTAAAGAATGCATTTTTGTACTAGTGATAATGAATTTACTTTCAATATCTTTTAAGAGTTGTTAAGAAATTGCTTACTGAAAGTAGAGAACTTATTTTCTTAAGGGGATAAATACAATTAGAAGGTCAAAAAAATAGATCTTTTTTGTTCCTCTAAAAAGTTAGAAAATTTCCCGTAGAATACGCTCCAAAAAGTTTCAGATCGAAAATCGAACTCCTTTTATATTTTTTCTTCATTTTTCGAGAACGCTTTGTTCAGCGCATAGCAGGTTTTCAAAACTTTAAACGCGTTTTTCTCAAAACAACATTTTTAAAATTTGCAACCACGATTACTCGAAAACTACTTGTCCAATTTAGCTGACATTTTTAGGGTTTCTTCTTTATATCTTAGGCTTGTCTGTAAGCCTAATTGTTTTGGAATTTTTTGTTGCAAAATTGAATTATTAATGCAAAAATAGTGAAAATTATCGATTTTTTTCAAAAACTTCTACTAGCAGAATAATTTTTTTTTTTAAATTTTTGAGGTTTACCGACAAATTACATGTATATTTAAGCCAAATTTTTTTTATGGGCTGTTACAGATCAATAACACGACGTCCAGAGTGGTTGCAGTTTTTTTTTTTTGTAGGTCAACTTCACGCCGGCGTACAGCCGCCATTTTGTTTTCAAAAATTAAAAAAAAAAATTTTACATTCCTCATTTATACCTTAACAAGTGTACAAAGTTTTATAATGATTGCATTAAACCTTCTTTGTGAAAAAAAAATGTTTTCTATTGCGTAATTTTTGCCGGTGTAATTGTATTTACCCCTTTAACTTGAGCCTATAGAGTTTCACCTTAAATAACGTGGTTTTATATAATTACAAAGACAAAAGATAAATGCAAAAAACGGAGAGAATCACAACTTCTTTACGATTTTTAACAATTTTTCAGTTCTGCAGCTCTGGCATACTGAAGGTAAAAAATGATTTCCTTAAATACGACCAATAGGGCTATTTTTTTCTCGTTAAGTAACGTGGTTTTATATAATTTAATAGACAAATGCAAAAAACCGACATAAATACAACTTCTTTACGATTTTTAACAATTTTTCAGTTCTGCAGCTCTGGCATACTAAAGGTGCAAAATTGATATTCTTAAATTCGGTCTATAGAGCTTTTCGGGATAAAACATAAAAAATTAGAATAAAAACCGCCGCTGAGTAGTTGCGCTTCGTCTACTTTTTCTGGCTGCCATATTTTAACTTAATTGTATGTTTTTTTATCATTGTTTACAGAGTCAATCAAGGTAAATATTGTTCGTAAGGAATCAAAAAATTCCCAAGAAGCTTGAAGCGAAGATAATGTATGCTCTGAAGGCATTAAGAAGTAGCTGCAGACTCAACAGGGATGATGCTCTACACACGCTTTTGCGGACTACTTTGCCATATCAAGGTAAGGATAGATAACATTCGAATTCCCAATTTACTTACATGAGAGGGTTTCATTTTGTGATTATCTATAATTTGTACAAACATTTCGTTTAAATTTATCGCATATTACCCTCTTTTTCCCTATTTCATATCTAAATGTGCTATTTTAAAAATTTCTGTTTTTCTGACTTTATTAAAAAATCACTATTGATTGATACTCTAAAATCCTTTCATGTAAATTGATACTATTCTCTGAAAATCGTGAGATTTTGTATTATAATGAATCACTTTATCCCAACAGGACTATATAGAATGAATTCATTCAGCAGCTCCCAAGAAAACGAAGATTTATTTAATTCTATTGACATTTCTCAACAACCTAGCCCTAAGCTAACGAAAGGAGAACATGCAGTATTTTTTCTAAAAACAATTTTTAATCAGCAAAAGAACAAAAAGTAAGTACCTTCAACGTTCGCAAAAATAATAGTAATTTTTCACAATTAATATTTCTTATAGCTCAGCTATTGATAACCAGAGCATACTTAATAACCCACAATTTAAAGAGGCCCTAATCGAGCTTAGAAGATCATCTAGAAGTCTCAATGTAAACGACATAATAGATTCCTTGAAAGTTTTAACATACTTAGAAGTCCCAACTAACAGTAACATTTGTTATATTCTCCTCGAACATCTTAGAAGACAGGTGAACGATTTGAATCTTCGAAACATAATTTTTCTGGATTTCTTACTTAACAAAGTGGACAGTACTCCTTTAGTCGATGCCATTAAAACTTCCCTGCCAGCTCTTTTTGAGCTACAGCTAAGAACGCAAATAGATCGCGATAATCCTGCAGAACTTGCGGATATTCTTTATTTTGCTGTGAATAAAAACGTCGCAGGAAACTGCATAGATGACATAATAAATGCTTTAGTCAAACATGGGACAGATTTAGAAGTAAAAGAGGCACAAAGTATAATATGGTCGTTGTGTATGCTGCGGAATATGTACGATCCTGTTTGTGAAGTTCTGCTGAATAACTGTTTTGTAGTGCTGAATGAAGACAATGGCAAAAGCCTTTCGTTTGAAAATATCGAAAGTACTTTAACGAGATTGACGAATAAATACAGTTCTAAAAATGCTGTATTTTACAACAAAGATTTCTGGAATATTTGCGCCTCATATCCAGTTCGAAAAGACGTGGGATTTGAAAACGCTGTGCATATTTTAAAGAAGTTTAACAAAATTGTAAGTACACATTAATTAAATTAAGAACTTTTACCGCTGTCCCGCTAATTTAACCCTAAGCAATTTTCAAATTAAAAATTCTGAATACATTTTGAAATAGTTATATTTATTTACTTTATCAGCAATTACTATAGCAATAGCAGATAAAAAAAAGTTAAATTAATTATATTTCAGTCTCGAAAATCATAATTGAACAGACCTTCATAGCTAAATATGCTCTTTTATTTTTTTTTTATTTGACTGCAAAAACTAATTTTTCAAATTTTAAATATCCAATGTTGTTATTATTTGATTTAAAATTTAATTCTTACTTTTTATAAAACAGGGTTTTGTAAGCATACCTCTTTTGGATTACTGCACGAAGAAGGCTCGTGAGGAGCCTTTCAATTTAAAGGATGCAAAGACTCCGATAGTTCTTAACTTCATAAGAGGACTCTCAAATGCCAATTATATCTCAAAGGACTGGGATATTTTGAAAGAATTTGTAAAAGCACATTTCCTCTCAAAATTAAACCAGCCCGATCTACCTTGGTTAAAAATGGCTACAGATCTAATGTCCTTGGAGCTTATTAGTCAAGACATATTACAGAGGGTTTTCGACGAGGAATATCTAACAAAAGTATTTGCAGCCGATAGAAATGTGATGAACTACCAGCTCCTGCTTAGTCTTTACCAAGGATCAGTAATTCTTGGGAATTATGAAGCTATTTCGCCTTCCTCGATGAATTTTATAAATCAGGCAAAAGATTTTGGCCGGAGGAAGAACATTTTTCCCTTGAGGGATAGTCTGGAATATATTTACGGTAGTAATGTTTGGACGGCTGTCACAACAAAATACGGACACCTTTTAGATCATGTGCTTGTTTTCAATGAGGAAGGAAAACCTATTTATGCCGATCTCAAGAATGATGACTTACACCTGCTGGACAACTTGGGAGAGGATAAACGATCTGTGTAAGTAAAAACAATTTTTATTTATTGATTTATTTTTTTGTTTAAATTTAAAGAGATTGTGGTATAAATTTCATAGTGGTAGAAGATCATTATAGGATCATTCAGGAGTCCGTCCGTAATAGCCGTTTTATAGCAGACTGTTTGTAATAGAAAGTTGAATGCACTTCCCTTCGGTTTTTCCCAATTTGAATTACAGAACAGAATTTTGTATATACTTGTATGGATATTGTTGAAAATGCACGTCAAAACACATCATCACACCTCTATCGACGAAACTATGATTGAAATTATTGGAAAAATTCACTAGCAGTTTACACTTTACTATAGCGATGATTCTAGAAGGAAAAGTTTTTTAGAAATTCGAAATATTTATTACCCACAAATTTATTTTGTTAAAATTATTTAATTATTTATACTTGTGTTGGATATGATTTCTGTATTCTATAAATCAGATATTTAGTTAGTTCTGCAGGCCGGTAGATAAAACAATTCCAGTTGTCTACTTACGTGAGAAGTTAAATGAACATTAACATAGTTTAATTAATAAGAAACCTTGTGAATCTTCTTTACACAGATTTAATTTGAGCCGAATTAGACGCGCAAATAAATAGTGTTGTAAAAAATAACAAACGGCAGAAAAATATTGTAAACCGAAATATAAAGCAAAGTAAATGGTGTTCTTTAGAAGTTACAAGGAAAGGAAGGAAGATCTTTTATATAAATCAAAATAATAATGGTCTGAATAAAGTTCCTTGAGGGACACCAGAAATGTGCTTTTAAATAGATGTGTAAAATGACTGTACCGATTCTGTCCATAAAAAACGATGCATTCCTGATTTGAATTACTATGGAAAGCTAATATAACAATAATAATCTTTGGAGAATATAAATTCGCCGTTGTAAATAATAATAAAACGACGGTGAACATTGAAATGAATAAACTCCTTTTTCCGCAGTCATGTAGACTGTATAAAAGTTCAGGCGACTTCTAGCTTCATAAATACGCTGAATAAGCGATTGATAAAATGTTGATAACTTTTGGAAGTCGATCTTCATAACTTGACCGCGTTTTATTTCTTTAGTGCGGACGTTTAACTGAAAATGAATATGGAAGTTTATGGAAATTAAAACAGAGTTTCTTTTTCCATCATATTACTGTATTTTTTTCGGTACCTATACTATCTTTTACCTTTTTTACAACTACTTGTCTTACAATTTTAGCAATGTTTTCATTTTCAGCAATAAGATTCTCGTAGATTTCCTTTAGCAGCTCCTTCGAAATGTACCCCTTCTGGAAGCATTCGCTTATTTGCATGTAGGACGCCAGCTGCGATACGACCACAATTCCTCCTTCCTCCTGTCCAGCCAGCTCCCCTTCCTGGTAAGCGACAGGAGTGTCCAAAGGTAGTTCTGGACAGAGGACAATTTTCCCGCGCTCCACCAGAGCTGTGGAGCTGACGATCATATCAAACATAGGGACTCCTCCGTCGACCAAAGCAGCCCCGCAGCAGTTTATAGCCGAGCTCAGGACACATCCGCTGTCCTGCAGGACGAGGATGACTATGTCGATTTGGAAATTAGGAAACTCCTGCCGGCAAACAGCTGGCTCCAGGGCCTTTTTGAGCAGAATACTTAGATACTTCTCATTTTTGCTTATCACCGCCTTGTTGGCTATCACGGAGGCGCACCGGTCATACTTCAGCTCACAATTTATGCAGCCCAGCGATGTCTTTTTAGTTTGCTTGGTAATCTTTCTGGGCGGATGTACGGCTGCTATAATTTTCGTTTCTCCTGATTCCAAATAGGCTGAACCCTTAACATTTGTTAGAACACCGACTTTTATGTAGATATCTTTTTTTGCCTCCTTTGGCTTTGAAGAGCGCACCTCAGTTTTGTTCGCCGCAAGAAAAAGTCGCCAAGGTGTGGAAGCTTCCGGGCCAACGATTTTTCGTTGAGTCGGTGGCATATTTTATTAGTTGTACAAGAAATCCAGATTCAATAACTCAATTCAGCGCACGTGAAAAAACTGGAGACTGTTTGTCAAAACAAATCAGGCACAATATATCAAGATTTTAAGGTTAGAATTAGTACAGTCGAGGAAGAAAAAGTTGCCTTCCCTCAAACTTCAATAAAACTTTCTAAAAATCATAAATTAGGAATTAGTTCGGAATATGTTTACGCATTTTGCACAAATAAAAATGTAGTGCATATACTGTTATAGAGAAATAGTCAGTAACACTTTTGTTCTTTTGTAGCTGAATTATCCTAAATGGCTGTCACGCTATTCAGCTATAATGGCTCTCACCGGTTAAATCCTGGCTGAATTGATACTATGCATGCTGGATATTAAAATCAAAAAATATAGTTGCCAAACTAATTTCAGAAGCCTTTTTTCCGTCTGTTCAAAAATTATATGCATCGACAACTTCTTCCTGCCTAAATTCTCTCTTAATTTTTCTTCAAAGCCGACGTGTGTTTTGGTACCTGTGTGGGAAAGTGGAATATTAATGAGATTCGCATTAGCTATAATTATTAAATATAATTAATTAAACTGATTCAAACTTCCTTTTCCATTACATAAAATAAATATTGTTATTTTCACAGAATTGGAATCTTGGCATTTCCCGAGTCGTGCTACGCGCTAAATGTTTCAAAACTTAAAGGAATCTTTGAGCTGAAAATAAGGACTTTGGAAACCTTGGGAATTGGAATTGTTGCGGTCAATTTAAATTTGTGGGCGGGTTTACCGGACAAGGAGAAACTCCCATACTTGCAGAGAGAAATTGATTTTAAGTTAAAAGAACGTTTTGTAAAAATCTAGCGTAGTTTGTTCCTAGTCATTTGTTGAAAATAAAGTTCGAAAACCTTTCCTAGACCTGTTCTTTTTTCTTTATTTTTATAAGTTAATGCTAAAGTCCAGCAATAATTTGAATGAACGTGAGATGAAACACTAAAATTGTCAGCTGGGAAAAGGAAATTTCTGAAGTCTGAAAATAGGCAAGTTTTTAAAAATTTAGGACTACTGCAAGCTTGCTTTTAAACAACTGTTGTTATAGAGGTTTGGATATTATACTATAGAGAAAATCAATTTTGTTTTCCAATGATTGTTTTGATTAATTCAATAATAATTCACGTTATTTCATCGTTTTTTGTACAGACAAGGCCTCAGTGAGAAGCTCTCGTCCACTTCATCCTTAGAGACACATTTCATCTTTTTAAAAATAAAATAATAAAACAGTTTGTGTGTAAGGTCCTTCTGTTTCAATTTGAATCCCCAAGACTTCATCTTTTTAATAAAATTGTTTTCGTTCTCAAAACGCGATGCGATTTCAGCGACGTAAACAGTTCCTCTGCAGAAAAACAAAATAAAATAAAATGATTTCTTTCAACAGCTGAATGTGTTTCATAGTAAAAACTTACCCTATTTTGAGCACTCTGTTTGCTTCTAATATAAAATCTTGAATATTTGTTCCCATCAGGGATAAGCAATAGACGGCTATATCGATTGAATTACTTTCCAGAGGAGTATTGGCCATATCACAAGCAATTATATCTGAATTTAGAGACACCAAATCGATAGAGTAAACCTTTTGGTTAACCGATTTTGCCAGCTTTCCTTCTCCGCATCCGAAGTCTGCGACAACGTAGGATATTGGACTGAAAGAATATTCAAATATATAATAAACAAGCTTTTAGAGAGAAGTATGTATGTTCACAGGTTTGCAGGAATATATTTGAAATTCTTCAACGTTCTTTGATTTTGATTTACTACAACAAATAATTATAATAACTCATTAACAAACAAGCACAAGATTCCAATTTAAAGCAAGAGACTCACTGAGACCTGAGAATTTAATTTTGGAGGAGAGAGAGATAAAGTGTATTAAATTTGAAGACCTTTGTAGAAAATACTGGTCTGTGTCCTCGTTTTCGATAAAGAGGCAGCATATTTCGTAGTCCATAAACTTCAATTGTATATCTAACGTGCCTTTGTATATTGCGAAGTAGACTAAATTTTATATTAAGAACTGTTTGTAGAACGTTTCAATTGATTCTTTGTTCAATATCTAACTACTTTAAACTTTTAAGCATGCCATCTCTACGCGTTCTACTTCCGTATTTTAACATATATTTCGCATTGTCTTATTTTGCAATTTTTGCAGCCTATTTGTATGTTAAAAGTTATGTTTATGTATTTTAAAAAATTCCCTAATTTTGCAGGTTTTTGTTAGTAATCACCCGGATTGATTTACTTGATTTTGCAGAATGTTAGGAACCTATTTAAGAGCTACTTACGCTTTCTTTACGTATTTAATAATCCGGTTCAGCGGGTTAAGGGGCCACTGCTGGACCTGGTGCCGGTATCCTTCGTGGTAGGCAGCAAATTCAGCAGGACTTCTTTCGAACATTTTCTTAGCATTAGCCCCATCGGTGCTGTAGAGCTTCTCATTGAGGAAACGAAAGTGACCACCTTTGAGTTTTTGCCTGAGCTTCTGGGCAAGGTTTGATGGTCCTCCTTCTGATGGACTTGGAGCGATCTGCTCCTGCTCCTGCTTCTGCTCTACGTCCTTAACAGCCTCTGGAATTAGTTTAAGACTCGACTTCTTTAGAGTTATTGCCGAATTCTTTGCTTTCTGCTTATGTTTTGCTTTTTTCTTGGACTTTTTTACTCCAGAAAGAGATGAATCCTATGAATTTTGCAAATTTGTAAAATTCTTTTAGTAAATCAAAAAATGAGTGCTTACCTTATGAAAATTTGGATTTTTGGGAAACCTTAAAGCATTTTTGGAACTACTTTCCCAATTATCTTTCACTGCAAAAAGAGTTTTCATCGTGGAAAATGTTTCGCACGAATTTTGTAAACAAACACCATGTGCGAGAAATGTCAAAACTGGCTGTTTGGTCGAAATGTCGAAATTACTTTTAATTGTCAATTTGCAACGAGATCAGCTGATTCCTGTTAAAACTGTGCCGCATTCAGCAACCGTAGGAAACTATTAAGTTATGCTTTTTCGAAGCACTCTGGGTAGGAAATTTGTTTTAACTTGCCTGTCAAACCCTTTAAAGGTAAATCTGCTGTTTTACAACCTTCAATTAAAATAATATCTGAGAATATCTTTTATAGCTTCACAGAATCTTCTCATCAAAATTGGATTGCGCTAAAATATCCCCAAAAACGATGGAAGGAACCCCACGAATTAGACCCAATCCGCTTCTAATGAAGCTAGAAACACCAGAGTTTAAATCGATTTTCACAGAAGAACTCTACGATTTGATAGACCTCTTCAAAAAATACAATTATGAAATCCGTATTGCTGGCGGTGCTGTAAGAGATCTTTTGATGAACATTAAACCAAAGGACATTGATTTCGCTACAACAGCGACTCCGGACCAAATGAAAGAGATGTTCACCAAGGAGGAAATCCGAATGATCAACATGAAGGGGGAGAAGCACGGAACAATCACACCGAGGATCAACGATAAGGAGAATTTTGAAATTACCACCTTAAGAGTGGACATCCTGACCGATGGAAGGCACGCTGAAGTCCAATTTACCACTGATTGGCAGCTGGATGCTAATAGAAGGGATTTAACCATAAATTCGATGTTCCTAGGTAATTACAATGGGAATAAAAAAGGTCAGAGTCCTATTCTGGACGTCTATTGCCAATAGCTGAATTGCAGTTAAAACTTCATAAGTTGCAAGTAATTCAGCTATAAGGAACTATAAAAATGTAAGAAAATCGCCACAATTCATATATGTAGTAATAATAACAGATTTTTCTTTATCGCACTTCACAGCATATTGCTGGAAACTTTTGATTCAACTCTTCACCGTTACAAGAGTTTCGGCTCTGTGGACCCTGTTGAACCTAAAGTACTTCTGAGAGAATAAAATATAATTTTCTTTTAAACCGCCCAATCAGCTTCATGCTGGTATAAGCAGTTTAGCCGGGGTTTCACAAAATAATAAGTTATGACGTCTGTGATTGTAGTGATTGATGCTTTAAATACTGACCTGGATACTTTTCAAAAATGCTGCTCATTAGATGCCTTCCACTAAACGTGAATAGATGTACTTTATAAATTCGATGGACGGCCTTCCTCTTAATCGCGTTTCTTTTTCGAGGATTCCATTGATTCCATCGTCAACAAAGCTAACGCAACTCTGGGGCTCGTTAAAAACTGGTCCAAGAAGTTTAACGACTCCTTTATCTCTTGTCTGCTATATTGCGCATTTGTAAGACCTATACTAGAGTGTGTTAGCCTCGTTTGGTCTCCAGTTCAGGATTACTTCATTATATGTATCAAGGCTCTCTAACGAAAGTTTTTACGGTTTGCTCTTTGCTGCCATCCTTGAAGAGATAATACAAAACTACCTCCTTATTTGGACAGACTCAAGCTTATTTCACTTAACTTTTTAAAGATCAGGCGGAACAACTCCAGAACTGTTTTCGAAATTTACTGCCTTAAGGAAATTATTAACTCCGCTGAATTGCTGAATAGATTTGATATTTAGGCATTTTTATTTCTTCAAAAGAATTTTTCGCCGCACTAATTAAACGAGTGTTGTAGGTAACAGTAAGTAAACGTAGATCTTCAGAAATAATTCAAAAGGAACGGAGTATACGACGCTGTGTAATATTTTTAGAGTCCTGTTCGTTAGGCTTTATATGCTGTTTGAAACCAAATCAATTTTCAATTTCCTTGAGGCACTATTTAAACGTTTTTGTGTTATGTACTCTATAAGACTAATATACTCGCCTATTTAATGGAAGTAAAAGTAAGGTGTGCTGAGAATCACATTTTTTTGACAAAGTGCCTGAAATATAATTTTGAACATCTTTGAATTTAAATATCTTGGGGCACAAATTGGGCCCTATTAATCATGCAGTATTATCTCAAAAGGACCTTATATATGCAACTTTTTAACGCAAATAAAAGTAGGAAACCTTGCTCGAGTTTAAATTTCGTAAGGGCTCTAACTGGCTCTATTTATCTCGCAGCGTATTATAATAGCTGTCTATATATAAGGGCTAAATGCAGCACGTGCGATAGTGGCAAATTCCATATAAAAATCTTGCTTAAATTTAAATTTCTTGTAGGCACCCTTCTTCAGAGTTTTCAAAGTATTAGGCATTATTACAAATATTGAATTCTCTCTTTACAGGTACTGATGGTTCCGTCTATGATTACTTTTACGGATATGATGATTTACAAAAGCGGCGAATTCTTTTTGTCGGAAATGCAAGAACACGAATAAAAGAAGATTACCTGAGAATATTAAGATACTTCAGGTCCATTTTCCTTACACAAAACGTTTAACATCCTTTTATCAGTTTTATATTTTACAGATTTTATGGCCGTATAGCGGAAAAGCCAGACAATCATGACGCAGATACGCTCCTGGCGATTTCTGAAAATGTTATTGGTCTCGATAAAATTAGTGGAGAACGGATATGGTCCGAGGTCAAGCGTATTTTAGAAGGGAATTTTGCACATGAATTAATGATTGAAATGATCAAATGTGGCATAGCTAAACATATTGGTCTACCGGAAAATACAAATATTGATGAATTCGAGAGGGTTTGTGATAAAAGCAAAATGTTCGAAGAACCATTTCATGCAATAACATTTATGGGAGCTCTTTTACATACAACTGATGATGCTATTAAGCTTCATGAGAGGTTAAAATTATCTGCCTTCGAAAGAGATTTATTACTTTTTTTAACACAAAACCGAGATAGTACCAAGGATGTCGACGATATCATGTAAGTTCTGGGAATATTAAAATTTAATTATAATATAATAATATTAATTTTTAAAGGATTTTTAAAAAAATTTGCATTCAACCATACACAAAGAGGGAATACGTCGAAGAGTTGCTGCGATATCATGGTAAAACAGATTTATATAGTCGTTTAAAAGAGTGGAAAGTCCCATCATTCAAAATTAATGGTAATATGCTGAAAGAGAAGGGATGCCCACCGGGAAAACCGATTGGAGAAGTTATGACTAAATTAAAAATGATTTGGGCTAATGATGATTTCAACACAACCACTGAAGATTTACTAAATCTTCATTTGCCAAGGTTTCTTCAAGAATTAGATTCAGGAAAAAATAAAAAACAAAGAACTAAATAA
Organism: Dysmachus trigonus; assembly: GCA_949715965.1. Taxonomy (NCBI): domain Eukaryota; kingdom Metazoa; phylum Arthropoda; class Insecta; order Diptera; family Asilidae; genus Dysmachus; species Dysmachus trigonus. The sequence continues at coordinate 15,617,150 of OX454320.1, forward strand.
AATTAATATTTGCTAAAACAGTTTTTTACTTCAATACGGTAGAAGGAAAGAAAAAATATTTTGCTAGCTTGTTAATAGTCCTATGAATCTCCTTACTATCCTGACGCTACAGTTGGATGATATTTTCAAATCGATTCCTCGAAAATGACTATTGATTCGTTTTTGCAATATTATTATAAAATAAAACTAATTCAATTGTAATTTTGCTTATTGGCCAAAAAAAAAAAAAAAAAACATTTATTCATTCATTACATTCGTTGCAGAATGGACAAATAGTAAAAAAATTGTATTTATCTCGCCTTTTAACATTTTGTTTATTTAATTAACTAAAACCACATTACTTAACGCGGAAAAATTAGCTCTATAGGCCGGATTTAAGAAAGTCATTTTTTTTACCTTCGGTAGGCCAGAGCTGCAGAATTGAAAACTTGTTAAAAATTGTAAAGAAGTTGTATTTATCTCGGTTTTTTGCATTTGTCTGTTTAATTAACTGAAACCACGTTACTTAAGGGGTTAGGTGGGTTTTGAATTCCAAAAAAAATCACAATTTTTCGGATTTTTTTTTACGAAATTTATAAAAGTGATTTATTTCAACTATTAGGATATAAAAGTACATCGCTTTAACAAGTTTTAAAAAAAAATTTATGAAAAAAAAATTAAAATTGAGCCATTGACTGGTTTACGAAAATCGATGATTTTGTACCGTGGACATGATTTCTCAACAACTAATAATCCAATCTTACTGAAATTGTCCACACTTCTTCTACATAGTATTGACTTGTACTTGAACGAAGGATTTGAAAAAAAAATAATATTTGAGTTTTTTACAACGTTTTTTAACGAAAAATTTACTTTTTTAAATTTCTGTGCACATTTTTTTATATTTTGGTGATTGTAATAAACGAAATTAAAAATCCTTCGTTCAAGTACAAGTCAATACTATGTAGAAGAAGTGTGGAAAATTTCAGTAAGATTGGATTATTAGTTGTTGAGAAATCATGTCCACGGTAAAAAATCATCGATTTTCGTAAACCAGCTGTCAATGGCTCAATTTTAATTTTTTTTTCATAAATGTTTCTTTACAACTTGTTAAAGCGATGTACTTTTATATCCTAATAGTTGAAATAATTCACTTTTATAAATTTCGTAAAAAAAAAAGCGGCCAAGAGCGAGTCGGACTCGCCCATGAAGGGTTCCGCAGCAGCAAGTAACATAATATATAAAAAAATAGTGCGTGGAGTCCCTCCGCGCGGAAGAAGTGAAACTTCGTAATCGGGAAATGAAAATAGGAAGGGGTAGAAATTGATTTTTAGTGAACTCATATTGTTTCTTTAAGACAAACTTTTTAACATTCTCGCCCTGGAAAATGTATTTGTATTAATAACTAGCTGGGTTACCCGGTTTCACCCGGCGTTGGGTAAATTCTTACTAATTAAACACTTCTCAAATGTTCTAGTTTGTTATATTCTAGAAATTGTTTCAATCCGAAAACCCCTTTATGGATCCGTTATCTTGAAATTCCAAATCTTAATAATATTCAAAATTAGTGGCCTTAAAATAAGCATTGTACCAACTTTCATTCAGATCCGTTGAAATCGAGAAATGTTGGTCGCCATATTGGATCCGCCATCTTGAGTTTGGAAATTTGGCTAATATTCGAAATTAGTGTCCTCAGAATAATCATTGTACTAATTTTCAGTAAAATCCGTTGAAATCAAGAAATTTGGTCTCATATTGGACCCGCCATCTTGGATTTACAAATTTTGATAATATTCGAAATTTGTAGCTTCAGAATAATCATTGTACCAATTTTCATTAAAATCCGTCGAAATCGAGACATTCTGGACGCCATGTTGGGTCCGCCATCTTGCATTTAGAAATTTTAATAATATACAAAATTAGTGGTCTCAGAATAATCACTGTACTAATTTCTATTACAATCCGTTGAAATCGAGAAATTTTGGTCGCCATGTTGGATATGGAAATTTTGATAATATTCGAAATTAGTGGCTCCGGAATAATCATTGTACTAATTTTCATTAAAATCCGTTGAAATCGAGACATTCTGGTCGCCATGTTGGATCCACCATGTTGGATTTGGAAATTTTGCTAATATTCAAAATTAGTGGCCTCAGAATAATCACTGTACTAATTTTCATTAAAATCAGTTGAAATCGAGAAATCTTGGTCACCATATTGGGTCCGCCATCTTGGATTTGTAAATTTTGATAATATTCAAAATCAGTGACATCAAGATAATCATTGTACTAATTTTCATTGAAATCCCTTGAAATCGAGAAATATGATCGCCATTTTGGATCCGCCATCTTGAATTTCTAAATTTGGACAGCGGATTTGAAATCCCCATCCCGCAAAACCCCTGTATACCAATTTTTTCATGAAAATCGCTTCAAAATTAAAATTTTCAGCCGCCATCTTGGGTCCGCCATTTTGAAAACCTACAAAGTATCGTATAGCCGTTTCCTGGTTCTAAGCTACCTCCCCACCAATTCTCAGCCAAATCGGTACAGCCGTTCTTGAGTTATAAATAGTGTAACTAACACGACTTTCTTTTATACATATACATAGATGTATGTGAATGCGTCATAATGTAATTTCGAAAGAGAAAACCTAACAATCAATTGATATTCACAAGAGACGTACCTTGACATAACCTTAAATCCGTCGCATTGTCCGTGGACTGTCTTCCAAAGTTCATCTGCGATACAAAAGCTACTTTCATGAAATAAAGCTATTTTTAGCTTATAAAGCAAAATTAGTGCTTTAAGCTCAGTACTGAAATGCGCTTGCATATAGGAAAGTTGCAGCTTTTGAGAAGCGTTAAACGTTTAAAGCAACCTTGTTTTGGAAGTCGCATTAGAAGTTTCACTTCAAAAAGTTCTTGTTATTATTAGAAAATAATGGTTCACGGTTATGTTTATGAAATTAAATGTTTTTCTTTTTATTTTTATATTTGAGTTGATTGAATGAAAGGTAAATTGCGGTTTACGATTTATGACGTATTAAAAAAAAACTACGCACTAGATCTCGTTCAAACCAATTTTCGGTGGAAGTTTGCATGGTAATGTACATCATATATATTTTTTAGTTTTATCATTCTCTTATTTTAGAAGTTACAGGGGAAGGGGAATTACCACTTTGGAAGTGTCTCTCGCGCAAACTATTCAGTTTAGAAAAAAATGATATTAGAAACCTCAATATCATTTTTGAAGACCTATCCATAGAGATACCCCACACGTATCGGTTTGATTAAAAAAAATTTTTGAGTTTCAGTTCTAAGTATGGGAAACTCCCAAAATTTATTGTTTTTTTTCTATTTTTGTGTGAAAATCTTAATGCGGTTCACAGAATACATCTACTTACCAAGGTTCAACAGTATAGTTCTTATAGTTTCGGAAAAAAGTGGCTGTGACATACGGACGGACAGACATACAGACAGACATGACGAATCCATAAGGGTTCCGTTTTTTGCCATTTGGCTACGGAACCCTAAAAATCTGAAAAATTGTGATTTTTTTTTTCGAATTCAAAACCCACCTAACCCCTTAACGTAACAAAAGTAGCTCTATAGGCCGAATTTAAGAAAATCATTTTTTTAGCTGTAGTGGGCCAGAGCTGCAGGACTGAAACTTATCAAGATATGAAGCCTATTCGTTTTAATCCCATGGAGAATAGCACAACATTCGATTTGTTGTAAGAAAGTTAAATAATTTATTTAAAGATTAATGATTGCAAAGAAATGCAACTGTCCTTTCAATTATTTCTAAAATCAATCTCACTTTCAGTTAAGATGTTAGAGTGTTTCTACCCTACAACACTAAAAGTGTTTTATCGGTCTAGAAGATTCCCAAGAAACAAACACCCGCCAATAAGTTTTCCCTTAACCACATTCTGTAGCTAACGTGTCGACAGGACGTGCGTCGTCACGTGACCACAGATAATAAAATAAATTAAAAAAAACTCTATGATCAAAAGTGAGAGTTTAGTAGGCAGGGGAGAAAGGTTTTAGCTTGTACACTTATATTAAAGTGAATGCCGACGATATAAATCCGCCAGAAGAGGAGTTTAGAACGCTTCAAAGATGCAAAGGCAGTCGTTTTGTTTGCTGAAACGCATCACGTCACGTCCTACTTTGTGGGAATCACTTCATGCGATACAGAGCCACGTGTCGTTGAAAGACTACCGCCGAAAAAGAAGAAGATGAGAAATATACAAATTTCTGTTTTGTATTTAATGAAATGCATTGAAATTTGAGGTAAAGATGGTCTCGAAAATCTTTTAGGTGTATTTCGCCCCTCACATTAAAGATGTATAGGGAAAATTTGCAGAGGATTTGAAGAGCTCGTGGTTGTAATTGCCGTAAGGGAATTACTATTTGAAGAGGAATTGAATCGTTCAATATCCTTTTGATGACTCTCATTTTATAATGCAGCAATAAAGTCCGCCCCTTTTGGGACTGTTTCTGTTTGCAAATGCGGGCTTATACAAAATGCTTATACCTATTGCAAAACTTACCCTGCTATTTAAATTCAAATCTCTAGAAATTCCTAAGTAGCCTTTTGAGTATTAAAAGAATTAAAGTGATCCATCAGAAAATATACCATATGTATATATTTTTTTCTTAGAGCTAATTGAACCAGCAGAATATTTAAAATTTGCTGAGTATCATTAAACAGTGTGATACATTTTTCGTTTCTAAGCACCTAAGGTGAAGATGAAAGTGACCGATGAAGGATACCCTCATGATCCCTTACAAGATCCATTTAAACGGTACGATAAGGCGAAAGAAACCTTTTCTAAGCCTTAGTCAACCCAAACTAGTGTTGCAGCAGCATCAGAACAAATATAAAAGAAATATGATCGCTTGAATGTCGCTCACAGTTTTATGTTTATCTCAAATAAAAAGTAAAATTGAAATGCGGGATGCATCAAAATATAACCGACTAACCGATGTGACGGTCTATCAACCCCCTGATGATATTGCACCGCGTGCGTTACACCTATCAGCTGCTGAAGGATAGCATGGAAGAGGCATAAACCACTCTTTTTTCCAATTAAATCGATTAATAAAAGCACTCCGGCATACACCTCCAGCAATTACATTTTGCTTCCGGTTACATTCGTATATATAGGGTTGATGATGTCCAGGCCCAGTCCCAGTCTCAGGGCAATATTCATTTTTCCGGGACCATATCACACTAAACTGTCGCGCGAGGGTGAAAAAAGGAATAATTCGGTTTTTCCGAGGTTCCTGAGGTTGCATCTGTCCATGTTCTCAGCTGAAAAGTGCTGGGATATTTACCAGAACCAATCGGATTCCCTTGTGGTGGTCTGGATGGGCATTGTAATGGCCTCTACGTCTAATGACCAAATAAATGTCGATATTTCACTCAATTTGATTAGTGAACATCTGGAAATGCTTTTAGGGCATCCTTCTTGCATTTTAGTGCGAGCGAGCATATCGAAATGATGCACGCAAAGTGATGGAATTCTTTAGGGAGATACGAAATGATTTACTCAGGTTTATCATGGAAGGAACTTTTGTTTTTGCCTTCGCATAAATTTTGCATTACTGTGGCATTGGCGAAACTATAAGATATATAAATAGGTGGGCATTTCGGAAAGTTGGGATTCTTTTAGGGACTAGGGTCTAAGGAAGTGTGTTTAGCGAGTAGACAATAAAAGAATGCAATAATAAAATAGTACCCAAAGATCCATAACACAAATTTTTAAAACTATTTTCGGGTTCCTTATAATAAAAGCTTCATCGTATGTTATGTTTAAACTACATAAAATACAGCCAATTCTTTTTTTACACTGCCTTTTTTATACGATTTTCAAATAGGATGACCAAGAAAAAAAAACCGCCTCCTTTTTTTTATACACGGTTTATTTGTTCTAACACGCTTTTATAATCATTTTCTTTGAATTTGTTCGGTGTTCACAGCTTACATGAAAAACTTACTTTTTTATAAAAAAGTTTAAATCAAAAAAATTCTCAGAAAGACAGCCTATACAAAATTTTATTAACGGACGAAAATCTTCAATAGATTCAGGTAAGCGAATGTGCCTGATCTTTCTAGTAAGGACACTGATTTTGTTATTATTTTAGTATATTTAATTTAAAGTTTTTTGTGCTTTCTTTTTGTAATACATATTAGTATATTATAAGATTTATATACACTTATGTACAGGGTGTCCAATAGGAAATTGCGAAAACTAATGGGTCACGTCCATTTTATTATACAAAAATTAAAAACATTAGTTACTAATGATATATATTTTCGATATTTTAACCATCTAATTTGCCACAAATATCCATATGCTTTCTAAAACTATTAAATACATGTTCTAAGAACGTTTCATTTGAAATGCCATTGACGATCTTCCCAATGTCTTTAATAAAATCCTCAACTGTTTTTTGGTTATTTTCATAGCAGACATCTTTAATGTAGCCCCATAAAAAGAAATCAAATCAAATGAGATCTGACGAGTAATGTGGCTATTCTATTTCTTTTCCCCTAGCAAAGCGTGGGTACCCTAGGCCAATAACTCGATCGCCATAAAATTTATTGATGATACTTCTTGTGTGCGATGAGGTGCTGCTTCCTCTTGGATAAAAAAAAAAGATTTAACGCGGCTCCTCTTTTTCGCATGAGAAAGGATTTGGTATCTAACATCCCTTTGTACTTCTCTCCGACGACAGAAGATTCAAAGAAATGCAGGTAGATACATTTTATGTAGATGGTTGACATTTCACAAATATATATTATTAATAATTCACGTTTTTCACTAAATTTTTAAATTAATGGTTTGTATTAAATAGATTTAATTCTTTTATAATAAAATGGACATGAAATAAAAATGACGACTGTCCTTTATTAAAAAGTATTTACATTTTACCGATCTCTCCATGTGTTAAAAAATTGTGACCCATTAGTTTTCGCAATTTCCTATTGAACACCCTGTACATCTCAGACAGAATTTATACAGTTGCATCTTTACCAGATTTTTTACACAGTTTTTTTTCCAATTAAATATGATTCTTTATTTGATTTTACACTACTTTATTCGTTTTAACACTATTTTGGTATTCCGTATCCGTGTTTTCCTCATTTTACTATGGGAATCGTAACTTATTTTTGCATGGTGTTTTACACAGTTTTTTTTAAAGAACGTATCTACATGTAAAAAGATACTAAATTCGAATTAAACATAGTTCAAGACTGATACGAGCTTGGTTTAAGCTTAACTCAAACCTATTTGAAGTATGATTTAAGCCTAGTTTAAACTTAACTCAAGTCACAATTTCAAGAACTTTTGCTCGTATAATAAACTAAACACCCGACCCGACTATAACTCGGTTCAACAAATTTTCTCCCAGATGAGGTCTAGCTGGATCCACTTCTCGTTAGAGCTCTTTCCGATGAAAAATTAACTTATAAACAATATTAAATCGTTTATTATATTTTAATAATATGATTTACTTATGCATGCTGCAGGAAAATTCTTTACTATCCCAGCAGTCTCTACGTTAAATTAAGTACTGCCCCAAAAATTGTTAAGAACGTATTTATTAATAAAGGTTATTGAGCTTTGATCAATAGGTAATAAAATACGCACAGCAACTACTAAGAATAGAATAAAGTATAATCAATATCTAATTTTTTCCTATCCTTTGAAATTAACCATCCTAGTGCCAGCCCCAAAAATAATCTAAAATAAAACAATTTCTACTTGATACATTGGTATACCTAAATAGAAAAAGTTAAATAATATATGTATATCTTTAATAATACACAACGAAATCGATAATTCAACCTAAGAGGGCCTTTTCCTATTAAAATAAATTTTTAAGGGGTGTTATTTTGAAAATATCAATTAGTTAGCATTAACTTTGAAATATTAGCTCGTATATTAAATAACTCAGTCTCAATTTTTACTTAGCAAACCCGAGCTCCATTTCAATTTTAATTCGGTTTTTTTAAATAAAAATTTAGACTAACCTTTAATTCAGTTTTTTAGAATACATATAACCCAATGAGATAATGACTCATATGCTTAAAAATTGAGCTGCTTTTTGATAGAAAACCAAGCTCGATCTCAATTTGAATGAGAAAAAACTCGCTTTTCCCTCATTTTACTACATATATACATATGTAAAAATCGAAATTGAACTTTTTCTCAGTTTTTTAGAACATGAGCCAGTGACTGACTAAATTACAAAATTGAAATTGATATTTTGCATAGATTAAATGGTTTTCCAAACTGTAATTAAATGTTTCCTATAATTTAAACTAGATGATCATTAAACCTAACTAATATTAATAGTTAAAATAAGGACATTTCTGGAAAATTATTTAATTCCATTAATTCCAGTCAAGTCGTATAAACATTTAATTGATTTTAATTTTTTAACTAATTGTTTACTTGATTTCGTTTATTCTTCTGATATACAGTGAGAAAATATATAAATACTTTTCTTGAAATGCTTTTAAGTAGTGGATACGTCTGCCAATTCTTTAGGAAAATAATTGTCCAAATTGGTTTAAACAAATCAACTAAACATATTAGTAGGCTTCTCGAAAGAGAATCTTATTGTCTAATTTCTATGAATACTATATATCTAACTATATTAACCTATGTTTGGAAATGTTGACCCAGGATATAGGTTTGACTAATCTAAGTTGAAGTCTAGAATGAGAGCCAGATCCACCCTGGATACAAAAATCGCATTGTTAGTTATGTCAAGTTGAAAACTGGCCTTATCACTGCAGATATTTGAATAGGAGGTGGAACTCCCTCAGAAAGGCATTATGTTCTTATAAAAGAGGATATACCCAGTGACTCCCTTTCTGTGCAAAAATCAGTAGCACGACTGCTGTTATACAAAACTTAGCCATCTGTCGATTGAAGTAGGAAAATATCTGAACCTCCAGGACTCTTCGGATTCTGCCGATTTGATCCCTTCGTGCACCAAACACGCGAACGAACCGTCGCAGCGCACCACCACCGCCACGCTGTGCCGTGCCATGGAAACGGCGTCTATAGCATACAAAAGGCACCACCAATAAAGGAATCCTTCAAATCAGACACCGTCGCCGGCTTTTAAGTTGGGGTTGCTTGCAACCAGAAAAAGGGACACTATGTGATTTGTTGCTGGGCGAAGGGTATGCGTAATTATGCTGCACGTTGCACGCAACCTTATTACGATATGGCAGGGACCCACGAGGAATGAACGCGAACGAAATAGCCTCAACGCGTGCTTATGCAATTGGGGTGCGACTTTTCCAGTGCTCACATATAGAGTACACCATCTTTCATCGTTTTCCCACTTTTCCATATCAAAAAAACAAGAAGGTGGATTTACGAATATCGTGACATATGAGGACACACATTTGAATACCCTCGCAGGAGACGCCACCGGACCGGACCGAGTTTTCCTCTTAATTTAGTTAGTTGCCCCGCGCGTAATGCACCCGTGCTAGGATTTTCTCCGGTGCATTGCTTTGTATATTTGATCGATAAGGAAAAAGGGAAAACGTACCTTTCTTTTTTTCCATCGTTATTAAGGTCCAGAGAATTCCATGTTTATTAAGGGTAAATATGGGGGTAGGTCTTCTATCACCTGGCCGCATTTAATTGCTTCCACTTTCTAACATCCGGGAGTGTGCTTCCGACGCTTAGGTCTGATTAAAATATAGATCGCACTGTGTGGGGGGCATTGTCCTCATTTTCAACTCTTCTAATTCTTGCAACCAAAATGCTTCATTCCCAAAAAAATATTTTTTCCTAGGGACCCAAAACATATGCCTTCAGGACTAAGCAATAAATCGATTTTCACACCTTTTGGTCAACATCGGTGGACACGGTAGGTAGGAAATTCTTTAAAAGGGCCCGACTGTGTATGAAGGACCTCATAATTAGGGACTACATCTCGAGGAAGAGTGGACGGGTAATACCCGAAATATTCGATCGGATAAAGAAGCATTTTTCCGTCTGTTAATTTGCGGTTATTCACCCCAACACTTCACTCAATTTGGGAAAAAATGGGCTGCTCATTCAAGCGTGTCGGGCTCTAATGATATTTATTTCCGTTAAACATTACTATTATGATTAGATGACTATACAAATTATCTTTTTTCTATTTAAAAGGACGATACAGTCAAGTCTCCTATAACGCGGTGTTTTTATAGCGCGATTCCCATATAACGCGGTGTGAAAAGTACGACAAGTTCTCCTATAACGCGGTCTCTTTATAACGCGTTTTTGATACAAGAACATTCCAACAACTCAAATGGCTTGAAAAATTTATCGATGGCAACACTTATTCGATATGTTAAATTTTTGTATGTACATAGTTAATATTTGTGGTGTATTACCCTGTTTGTCAATTCTAGTTAATAGGGAATTTCCCTAAAAATGAGCTAAAAATAAAGCGTTGCCCTCTTTTAATTTATTCTAAGATTGTCTTTAAATGTGTTAAATGTGTTCTGAGGTTCCATATAACGCGGTACGAATCATTTAATTTGCATTAATTCTGAGTTTCTTATAACGCGGTTTCCATAGAACGCGATTGCGGTTTCCATATAACGCGGTATAGATTATTTTGATTTATCTTATTTTTATGTTTCTCAAAACGCGGTTTCCATAGAACGCATATCCTGATTTAAATTTATTTGAAGTCTCTCATAGCGCGGTTTCCATATAACGCGGTACGAATCAATCGCGTTATAGGAGACTTGACTGTATCAATAAAAGCAAGTTTTCATGTTTTAAAGAAGATAAGTGATCTAACTTGGTATGTACTATCGCACTTGTGTGAAGAGGAATTTCAAAAAATTGATATTTTTTGATAGTTAGAGATGAAATAAAGATTTTTGGGGAAAAAAAAGGTAAGACACAGTGGCGTAGCTTGCCCTAGACAGGCCCTGTATCAAAATTTATCGGGGGGCCCTTTTACCCGACTGCGGTGAAGTGTAAATGGAGGGTAAAGATTTTTCACAAAAGAAACGCGCGCATTGCATAAAATAAATATATATTTTTTATAACTACTTACAATTAATGCTCCTAGGAGCCAAGTTAGCAAAACATATATAAAATAAAAAACAATTATTGTATATAAACTCTTCTCGCCTTTTTTTCGGTAAACTTATTTATGATCACAGAGGATCTGAAATCTTTGTTTAGTTTGAGAAATTAATATATCTAAACAGCCATAGTACACATAGGCTTTGATTCCGAATCTGAAATTCTCTCATCTTCTGATAACTCAACAAAAAAATGTTTCGTTATCTTCCGTCTTTTATTTTTGAAAACAGTTTTTATCCCTCAATCTTTTGCTAGAACTCTAGAGTTCTTTAACAAATCAGGGAATGAATTTTGATTTCTTATTTTGCTCAGTCTATTCAAAAGATTACTAAGTAAAATACTGCCTTTCTGTAAGTCATTATTTTCGTGCTGTAAGCGATTACGTCTATCTTTTACCACATAACTTTCGTTTCATGTGAATGTGCCTATTCCGAGATTCACATGAATCGAACAAAAATATTTCGCTTGCAACAGGTGAAATTGGAACTTTCCCAGTACAAACGTCATCGGCTCTAATATTGTAACGAGGAGAGAACTTTGCTTTTAAACAGTGAATTAAAAGTTTAAAGGATATTTAATAGTTTAGAGATTATTAATTTTAAAATATGACGAGCACTGAATTTTGGTTTACCTCAAGTGATGATAGTGATGGTGACACGGAAATGTTGTCGTTGCGAAAGCGGATAATAAGGGACAAATCAAATCCCTTAGAAATGGACAATGACCAGTAAGTTGTTTGCGATACGTGCATATTAACATAAAATTTATACTTTAATAAATTTCTACTTTAGAAGCATTAGCGTTAGTATTGATTTAGTGTCTATTTTTAGTGTTTTGTGGGGAATTCAAAACTAACTTTAAACATTTTGTACACAGGTTTCGCGCATATTTTAGAATTTCTAAGCAAGTCTTTAGATTTCTTTTGGAAAAAATTGAAGAAAAACTTTCAACTTCCATTAGTACCACTTCAGTGCCAAATACAATAAAGCTGACGGCTTGTTTACGATTTTTCGCTGAAGGAGGTTTCAAAAGGGGGTGGGAAATGATTTATACGTTGGACTGGCACAGTCAACTTTCTCCAAGTGCCTCTCAGAGATGTTGGAATTCTTCGAAGCGGAAATCGGTGCCAACGAAATAAAATTTCCAAATTCTGAAGAAGAAAAAAATGCTATTCGACTTGCATTCTATGAAAAGACCGGTTTTCCTGGGGTCATAGGATGCGTTGACGGCACTCACGTAAGGATTTTTCCGCCAAACGTTTAACGTCTAACGCTTAACGCTTAACGTTTAACGCTTAACGTTTAACGCTTAACATTTAACGCCTAACGCTTAACGTCTAACGCTTAATGCTTAACGCTTAACGTTTAACGCTTAACGTTTAACGCCTAACGCTTAATGCTTAACGTCTAACGCTTAACGCTTAACGTTTAACGCTTAACGTTTAACGTCTAACGCTTAACGGCTAACGTTTAACGCCTAACGCTTAACGCCTAACGCTTAATGCTTAACGTTTAACGCTTAACGTCTAACGCTTAACGCTTAACGTCTAACGCTTAACGTTTAACGCTTAACGTCTAACGCTTAACGTCTAACGCTTAACGGCTAACGTTTAACGGCTAACGTTTAACGGCTAACGTTTAACGCTTAACGGCTAACGTTTAACGCTTAACGTCTAACGCTTAACGCTTAACGGTTAATGCCTAACGCTTAACACGTAACGTTTAACGCTTAACGTTTAACGTCTAACGCTCTACGCTTAACGTCTAACGCTTAACGCTTAACGTCTAACGCTTAACGCTTAACGCTAAACGCCTAACGCTAAACGTTTAACGCTTAACGTTTAACGCCAAAAGCTTAACGTCTAACGTCTAACGCTTAACGCTTAACGTCTAACGCTTAACGCTTAACGTTTAACGCTTAACGTTTAACGCTTAACGTTTAACGCCTAACGCTTAATGCTTAACGTCTAACGCTTAACGCTTAACGCTTAACGTTTAACGCTTAACGCTTAACGTTTAACGTCTAACGCTTAACGCTTAACGTCTAACGCTGAACCCTTAACGGCTAACGTTTAACGCTTAACGTCTAACGCTTAAAGCTTAACTTTTAACGCTTAACGTCTAACGCTTAACGGTTAACGCCTAACGCTTAACGTTTAACATCTAACGCTTAACGGCTAACGTTTAACGCTTAACGCTTAACGTCTAACGCTTAACGGTTAAAGCCTAACGCTTAACGCTTAACGTTTAACGCTTAACGTTTAACGTCTAACACTTAACGTCTAACGCTTAACGTCTAACGCTTAACGTTTAACCCTTAACGTTTAACGCTTAGCGTCTAACGCTTAACGGTTAACGCCTAACGCTTAACGCTTAATGTTTAACGCTTAACGTTTAACGTCTAACGCTTAACGCTTAACGTCTAACGCTTAACGTCTAACGCTTAACGTTTAACGCCTAATGCTTAATGCTTAACGTCCAACGCTTAATGCTTAACGCATAACGTGTAACACTTAAAGTTTAACGCCTAACGCTTAACGTTTAACGCTTAACTTTTAACGCCTAACGCTTAGCCGTCTAACGTCTAACGCTTAACGCTTAACGCTTAACGTTTAACGTTTAACCTTGCTCAAGCCTAGCTTAAACATGATTCAAGCCTGGCTTAAACCTGGTTTAAACCTTTTCAAGCCTGGTTTAAACCTTTTCAAGCCTGGCTTAAACCTTTTCAAGCCTGGCTTAAACCTGGCTTGAAAAGGTTTAAGCCAGGCTTAAACCAGGTTTAAGCCAAGCTTGAAAGGTTTAGGCCAGGCTTAAACCTGGTTCTTAAACATGATTCAATCCTGGCTCAAACCTTTTCAAGCCAGGCTTAAACCTGGCTTAAACCTGGCTCGAAAACGTTAAACCAGGTTTAAGCCAGGCTTGAACCAGATTTAAGCCAGGCTTGAGGTTTAAGCCAGGTTTAAGCCAGGTTTAAGCCAGGTTTAAGCCAGGTTTAAGTCAGGTTTAAGCCAGGCTTAAGCCAGGCTTGAATCATGTTTAAGCTAGGCTTGAGCAAGGTTTAGCGTTAAGCGTTAAACGTTAAGCATTAGACGTTAGACGTTAAGCGGTAGACATTAAGCGTTAAGCGTTAAACGTTAAGCGTTAAACGTTAAGCGTTAAACGTTAAGCGTTAAACGTTAAGCGTTAAACGTTAAGGGTTAAACGTTAACGCTTAACGCTTAACGTTTAACGCTTAACGCTTAACGGGTAACGCTTAATGTCTACCGCTTAACGTCTAACGTCTAATGCTTAACGTTTAACGCTTAACGCTTAACGCTTAACGTCCAGGCTTGAGGTTTAAGCCAGGCTTAAACCTTTTCAAGCCAGGTTTAAGCCAGGTTTAAGCCAGGCTTGGAAAGGTTTAAGCCAGGCTTGAATCATGTTTAAGCTAGGCTTGAGCAAGGTTTAGCGTTAAGCGTTAAACGTTAAGCGTTAAACGTTAAGCGTTAGGCGTTAGACGTTAAGCATTAAGCTTTAGGCGTTAAACGTTAAGAGTTAAGCGTTAAACATTAAGCGTTAAACATTAAGCGTTAAGCGTTAGGCGTTAAGCGTTAAGCGTTAAGCATTAAGCGTTAAGCGTTAGGAGTTAAACGTTAAGCGTTAAGCGTTAGACATTAAGCGTTGAGCGTGAAGCGTTAAGCGTTAGGCGTTTGACGTTAAACGTTAAGCGTTAAACGTTAAGCATTAAGCGTTAAGCGTTAGACGTTAAGCGTTAGGCGTTAAACGTTAAGCGATAAACGTTAAGCGTTAAGCGTTAAGCGTTAGACGTTAAGCGTTAAACCTTAAGCGTTAGACGTTAAGCGTTAGACGTTAAGCGTTAGACGTTAAGCGTTAAACGTTAAGCATTAAGCGTTAGGCGTTAAGCGTTAGGCGTTAAACGTTAAACGTTAGCCGTTAAGCGTTAGACGTTAAACGTTAAGCGTTAAACGTTAAGCGTTAAGCGTTAGACGTTAAGCATTAAGCGTTAGGCGTTAAACGTTAAGCGTTAAACGTTAAGCGTTAGGCGTTAAACGTTAAGCGTTAAACGTTAAGCGTTAGGCGTTAGACGTTAAGCATTAAGCCTTAGACGTTAAACGTTAAGCGTTAAACGTTAAGCGTTAGACGTTAAGCGTTAGACGTTAAACGTTAAGCGTTTGGCGTTAAACGTTAAGCGTTAAACGTTAAGCGTTAGACGTTAAGCGTTAAGCGTTAAGCGTTAGACGTTAAGCGTTAGACGTTAAGCGTTAAGCGTTAAGCGTTAGACGTTAAGTGTTAAGCATTAAGCGTTAGACGTTAGACGTTAGGCGTTAAGCGTTAAGCATTAAGCGTTAGACGTTAAACGTTAAGCGTTTGGCGTTAAACGTTAAGCGTTAAGCGTTAGACGTTAAGCGTTAGGCGTTAACCGTTAAGCGTTAGACGTTAAGCGTTAGCCGTTAAGCGTTAAACGTTAAGCGTTAAGCGTTAGACGTTAAACGTTAAGCGTTAGCCGTTAAGCGTTAAGCGTTAAACGTTAAGCGTTAGACGTTAAGCGTTAAGCGTTAGACGTTAAACGTTAAGCGTTTGGCGTTAAACGTTAAGCGTTAAGCGTTAAGCGTTAGACGTTAGACGTTAAGCGTTAAGCGTTAGACATTAAGCGTTAGCCGTTAAGCGTTAAACGTTAAGCGTTAGACGTTAAGCGTAAAGCGTTAAACGTTAGCCGTTAAGCATTAAACTTTAAACGTTAAACGTTAAGCGTTAGCCGTTAAGCGTTAGCCGTTAAGCGTTAGCCGTTAAGCGTTAGCCGTTAAGCGTTAGCCGTTAAGCGTTAGCCGTTAAGCGTTAGCCGTTAAGCGTTAGCCGTTAAGCGTTAAGCGTCAGACGTTAAGCGTTAGACGTTAAGCGTTAAGCGTTAGGCCTTAAACGTTAAGCGTTAAACGTTAAGCGTTAGACGTTAAGCGTTAAGCGTTAGACGTTAAGCGT
Source organism: Dysmachus trigonus (assembly GCA_949715965.1). Classification (NCBI taxonomy): domain Eukaryota; kingdom Metazoa; phylum Arthropoda; class Insecta; order Diptera; family Asilidae; genus Dysmachus; species Dysmachus trigonus. Next base: position 15,633,238 of record OX454320.1, read on the forward strand.
TAAGCGTTAGGCGTTACACGTTAAGCATTAAACGTTAAGCGTTAAGCGTTAGACGTTAGACGTTAAACGTTAAGCGTTAAACGTTAAGCGTTAAGCGTTAGACGTTAACCGTTAAGCGTTAAGCGTTAGACGTTAAACGTTAAACGTTAAGCGTTTGGCGTTAAACGTTAAGCGTTAAACGTTAAGCGTTAGACATTAAGCGTTAAGCGTTAGACGTTAGGCGTTAGGCGTTAAGCGTTAAGCGTTAGACGTTAAGCGTTAAGCGTTACGCGTTAAACGTTAAACGTTATGCGTTAGACGTTAAGCGTTAAGCGTTAGACATTAAGCGTTAAGCGTTAGGCATTAAGCGTTAAGCGTTAATTTGTAATTCTTTTATTGTGTTCTGAATTAGTAGCACCATTAGCAACAGCCGCCAACCAGTACAGCTTCATTGCACTTTTAATTTTTTGTTTTTTTTATTCCTCTTTCTGTTTTTGGTTTTTTCATTGTCATTTCGAAGAGTCTATACTCTTCCTATATTGTTAGTTAGCACTTACTATATATCCTTACATTACACCTTGAGTACTATCGCTCGATACTACAACTTATTTTTTCCATTCACCCCTTTACCCCCAAATAATTTCTTAAGGTGGCCATCTTTAGAAAAATTAGTTTTCTGCATTCTGGCTCAGTTTTTATTTCTTTTTGTTTATGTTATTTTGTTATTTAACACAAATTCTGCAGTCAATCAATAGTTTTTCCATTTATTGTCCCTTATATCTTATCTATATCTTTTATATCTAATGTTATGATGAGAGCGCTTGCGTCCGATAGTCGGACCGGCGATAGCCGGCCAAACCATCAACTACTAGTTATTATTAAAATTGCAATCCTGTTATATTAAACTAGTTTATTTATAGGTAAATTTTTTCGGAAAAGGCTCTAACGACTTTGGTGAAGTTTAGTGGGTTTGAGCTAGGTTTAATTCCGATTTGAGCTAAGTAATGCAATATCACACACCTCTCCAGTTGTATCAACCAAAATTACTAAGCCCAATTGCCAGCCGACTGTTGCATGGAGAAATAAAAGGGGATATTGCAAACATTCGTAGCTTGGATCTAAATAATCTACGTTATGGGGTTTTGCTCTACCTATCTTCCAGACTACAACCTTTCCTGGTTCATAATTTTATTGCTGCCTCCGGAGTTCCAGCTCTGGTCCAGTCTAAGGGACATGTAATTGATGGAGTCTCTGAATTCCCTTTGGTTGTTGCCGATGATGTTCAGAAGCTTCAGAAGGCCAAGCAGGCGGTCATCTTTTTGAGGAGGATGAAAATCTGGGCTGACATTCAAAAGGTCTACAAGTCCCAGCGATTCCGTGCTGGACGTGGAAAAATGCGTAATCGTCGTCGCATTCAACGTTGATTGTCTACTACAAGGATGAGGGTCTACGTAAAGCTTTCAGAAATATTCCTGGAATCGAAACCATGAACGTCAATAAAATGAATTTGTTGAAATTGGCCCCTGGTGGTCATGTTGGACGTTTCATTATCTGGATTGAATCAGCATTTAAACGCCTGAATGAATTGTTCGGATCCTGGAAGGCACCAGCTGTACTCAAGAAGGGCTACAACTTGCCCCAGCCCAAGATGGCAAATACTGATTTGACACGATTGTTAAAATCTGAGGAAATTAGGAAAGTTTTACGTGATCCTAAAAAGAAGATCTTCCGTAGGGTTCGCCGCCTCAATCCATTGTCCAACACTCGAGCTCTTATCAAGCTCAATCCATACGCAGAAGTTGTTAAACGTCGGGCTCTATTGGCTGCTGAAAAGAGGCGAGTTGCCCGCGCTTTGGAAACTGCTAAACGCAGGAAAATTGAATTGCCGGCTAAACATTTCGCTGTACGCGCTACTAAAGCCGCTGAGGCTCGTAAAAAGCTCTTGTCGAAGATCTTAGCTGAAAGGAAAAAGAAGGCGCAAGCAAAGAAAGCAGCAGCAAAGGCAGCAGCTAAAGCGGCACCAGAAGCAGCTAAAACATCAGCAAAAACAGAAGCTAAAAAAGTAACAGCCGCGCCGAAAAAGTAATTTGTTATTAAACAAATTTTTATTAAATAATCTGGGCCAGTCTTTACAATCGCGTCATTTTCATTTTAAGCTGGCATATCACCAACAACTGGACCGTGTGTCGCTCGGGATGTTATTTTGAAAACTAAATGGGCACTGTCATCCGTGTGAGAGTGCAATCTCCTAAAAGAGGGTATCAAAGGGTTTACTTAATTCAAATACCCCTCAATTTGTCTCAGAATTTCAATGTTCAAATGTCGCGTCTGAGCTAACCTCTGCCAGTGGCGGATTTACACATTTGCCGCCAGTAGGCTATTTTCCCGCCCTTCCGTACTCTACATTTCGAGACCCTAGTTCACAATCATATTAATTAACGATTTAGATAAGATTGCGCAAGAAATAGGTTTTGGGTATATTTCTGAGCTAATACAAGCTCAATTATGTACTACTAATAAGGCGGGGTAAGATATGTCTTAATACTACTTACAAAACAATGTACAATCGGTAAAAGTAATTAAATAATTTGTATTGCGTTTACTTACAGTTTAAAAACAATATATTCCATTATCTGATAACAATCCGGCTGATGATGAAGATGAAATTCAATTAATTAAAATATGAAAGTTTTACAATACCTTTTTGCGCGATTTTCTATTTCTATTTGCTTTGCTGCAAATTACATGACTTTCTTTGGGAATTGTGAGATGTGTTACAATTTTAATTTCAAATATTTTTCTATTTATTCTTTATACACTTCTTTATTCCTTTTGGTTTTCATTTTTTGTTGTTATTTAAAACAAAGTGTGCAGTCTATTCGTAATAGCCTTTCGATTTATTATCTCTTATATTTATATATAATTTTTATCTACTGATAGGATGAGGGCGCTTGATTCTGAGAGTCTCGCCTACGGCGACAGCCGGCGAAACCAAGGACTACTATTGTCGGTATATGTATAAATATGAATCTTTTTAATTTCTGTAAAATATAATAAAAATTTTGGTCCCAAATTTGCCGCCCCTAAAATCTGCCGCCCTAGGCTCCAGCCTACTCAGCCTGCTGGTAAATCCACCACTGGTTTTTACTATAATTAATATATTGTCAATTTCAACCAATACGAATCTTCCAAATACCCTCCCCCTCTCTGCCATCCCCCAAAGTTATGAAAAGCAGCTATAAATAGCGCTATTTTAATGCATTAACGCTTATAGAAAATGTCGTTGCTAAATCTTTTATTTTACAATACAGATAATGCATCTAGGCAACCAATCAAACGTAAATACCCTCCTCCGCCCACCATACCCCTCCCCCATGGTATACCTTCCTCTGTAATTAATTCAAAGTAGAATATTGGCAGTTGATATAGATAATGCATCTAGACAATCAATCAAACATAAATACCGTGAGGGAGGGGGTATGATGGAGGGAGGAGGGTATTTATGTTTGATTGGTCCTTTGATTTAAGAACAATAGTTTTTTTGAGTGTATAAATTCAACTTCGTGGAAAAATAGCAACATTTATCAACTTAAGAGAACTTACGGACAACAACAGAATTTTAAGTTGATTTATATATAGTATTTACGTCTAGCGCAGCTCTTGTTACCCATTTATTATTTCTCGTATATTCACTAGTGAGAAATAGTGAAGATAAATTACAATTTAAACTAGTGAAAGCCGAGATACAACTAGATGTGCGAAGAAAAATATTTCATTACCTTATAAAACAATAGTTAAGTACACTCTAGTGCGAGTACCTCTAAAATATCGGAAATTAAAATGTAGCCAGGTGAATGAATTTCCACAAAGAACTTCTAACCATTCTGACTGCTATATGCGATAGTGGAATTTTTCTCTTTGACGTGATTTGGTGAATGCACCCTCGATCGCCGCGGCATAAGCACCTTAGATCAGGACAGGAAAATAAACGAGGGGTTCGGAAGCGATATCGAAAACAGGCTCACTAGGCTTAAAGAGCAGATGTGCTTTTGTCGATATTTTCACGACCGTTTGAGCAGCGGAGGTGCATTGTTGGGGGGTATGATTTTTATAGTATTCCATTTCTAGCATATATGCAATAAACTACAGATCATATAGAGAAATGAAAAAAAACCAAAACAAAAAAAGAATTTCAATGCATCACGTACGCTCGTACGCTCCAGCTGCATGTGGAATATATTTGTAATGGCGAAAATTCGTTAGCAAAAAAGAGTTCCATCACACCAGCATAATGATCATTGACTTTCCCCCTTAATGAAGAGGTTTCAGTAAAGGCTGTTTCGATCAGCAACTATTGAACTAAATCTTAGGCGAAATAACTACAGATAGGTTCTCTTGCTAAACACCTGCCTACCCGCATTTTTATAATTTTTGTGGTATCGTTTGTGACGGAATTTTTAATTAAACAAAAGGTGAATGAATTCCTCATTTAGATTGGGCGATGAGAAAGTTTTGAAAAATTAAATTTTGCACAACTTTGCTATTTTAAGAGATAAAAGCATAAAGATATGTATGTCACAATGGTAATAAAAATCATCGGTTGCGTATTTCTGGATAGGATTTCAGATTTCTACTTTTTTACTACTACTTTCTACTTTTTTTCAAAAATTGGTGGTACGTGTTAAGATTTAACTGGATAAATTGTTTAAATGATATGTTAAAAAAGTTGATTTATACCACTTTAAAAAATACTAGCTCATTTTAGGATCCATTAAATTATAAGTAAATGATAACCTGATTCTGGTTGTAAACCCCTAGTTTTTTTATAAAGATTAACTTTTTATATAAATACAATCTATCCTTTATAAGACTTTTTTATATTTTAATCTTTCCATATAATGAGGGATTTTTCAATATTTAAATGTAGACAATATTGATATTGAGTATTGAGTCTAGGTATTCATAAATTAAAAAAATCAAAATCAAATACCGATCAAAAGTGATTCATGTATTCTTATTCATATGAGGCAGAGTCTCTTAAGATTTACATAAATAAACGTGTAAATATTAATATTGAACTTTACATAAAATATAAAAAAAAATTTATATCTTATAATTTTTATATTTTTGCTAGAGTCGCTTGCATTTCCCTGCCATTTTAATTTTATGCAAAAGTCGTAAGCCGTAAAGCAATTGTATGAATTGTATTAAGGTATAAATTCACTCAATTGTGTAATGTTCAAAATTATACTGAAAAAAGGTGAAAAACCTTGATCGCGAGCTAGCAAAGATTTTTACATTTTAAAGAAAATGTTCTATTTTTAAATACATTATTTTGCCATGACAGGACAGAATGTGACTGTACGAATTTCATATATTTTGAAAATTCTCTCATTTTCTATTTATGAGGTACTACTGAAACGTACTTACATATTTAAAAAACAACCTCTTTTGAACCTCTTTAATTAGTTTTGGTATTTTGTAAATGCTGTATAAAAATCAGACCAGTATACATTTTAAAATATCTATGCATAAGTACATGACCACAGGACAGATCCTGCAATGATACCATAAAGACCCCTTCTTATGTGCTTAAACGTCAGGAACTAAAGAGGGTGAAATACATTTAGACTCATCAATTTTAATGGTTTTTTTTTTTTTTTTAAAAGAATGATTTGTTTAATAATTATAAAACCTTAGGTATTGTTTATTATTTCTTTTACTTATTATAGTATTTTTCATTCCAAAATAATTAAAAATGATAATGTTATGGCACTGTCTTCCGGTAATGCTGTAGCACTAGTTTATTGCTGAGAAATAAACACGATAATTTTGTAGTATTATTAACATTAATATGATGTGTATAGAAGAACAAAAAAATGGGACACTTTAAAAAAATTAATTCAATTTTACAAAAAGTTGTTTAGTTATTTTTTCAATAAAAAAGTAATTTTTTAAAACTTAAAGTTCAAACATACGCAGAAAGTAAAAATGTGTGTCAAATTTCAATCATTTAAATTCTATACTATAGTTATAAAATATCAGTTAATTAAAACTTTTTTCAAGGTTTGTTGTGGAGACAAGATTTTCATCAGAGTTCCACTCCTACATACCGTTGGTTCATTTCATTTATATGGTAGAGGGAAGATTCATGAAAAACTCGTTTCCTGAATAAATCTTAATAAAATTTACTAATAACATATTATAAAGCTATAGTTTAGAATTCAAAATTTGATTTAACTTATGTTTCGAGCTGGTACGAAATTCCGTTGTTTTTAAATTGTTTTCCAGAAGTGGCTAAAATATGCTTAATTTCATTTTTTAACCTTTTTTTCTCGAAAACTTAACGTGATGGAAAAAAGCCGATTTTACATTACTGATTAGTTCTCATTAAAGGAAGGGCAAGAAAAAAGTTAAAATTTGTAAACTAATGTATGTAATCATTCATCATCAGAATAAAGGCAAAATTTGAAAATCACATGTGATCACAATCACTTTTATTTAATATGTATGTGGTTGATGAATCATTTACTTAGCTGCAAAGAAAGTTTTGCCACTTATTAATGAAAAGTCCTTGAACTAAAATTATATATTATTTTATTTATAATTATATATTGATTTATATTTTATGAAATATTTTCCTTACTAACTACTAACTTAGCATTTTAAAGATGTTAATATTTCTTAAACAAAAAGAATTTGAATTCTATATATAAAACAAATTCGAAATATAAAACAAATATCTTCGATATTCTACGAAATTTAAGTGCAATAATAATTTTAATAAACAGACTTTGTAAGAAAGTTTATTAGGTAATGAAATTCAGAGGCACTTTAATGGCAAAAAAAGGATTTACTTTGATTTTAGAACTATAATATTTCTAAATGTAGCTATTAATAATACTTCACGTACATCGTGTTGCATAAAAATACCCATAACCCTGATTTTATCAGTTGAACTGAATTCAGAATTGCATGGTTGGAGTAGAAAACTCGATTATACCAACAATTACAAGCAAAATGCGTACAATCCAGCCACCTTAGGTACAATTTTCTTTTTTACACACCCTACATGCCCTTACCTGAGAAGTTTTATAATTATTCCCTCATGAATATTCCATAGAACCACTTTAAAATCATTAGAGGCGGCTTCATTAGGTGCGCGTTTTTATTTGCAATTATAAATCATTTTCAATTGCGAGGAGATCACACCAGAAAATAAATAATTAAGTCCCTCTGAGTAAGCGGCCGCAATCCGTATGACAAATTTGCCACTCGTCATGCCATGCCCAGAGTCATACCCTTGGAGCCGCAGGGACACAGTGCTCCACAGTGTGACTCATTGGGTTTCGTTTGGTCGCATCGCTTAAGTCTATTTACGTTACATCACAGAAAACTCCACCTCGACGGGACGGCGGCACGTCGACGCACCACGGAGGTGGTGTCGATGACGTCAGGAGATTCCCGACGCTGCTGAGGAGTGCATGTCAAGGAAGTGCTGCGACCACGATAAGACTGTATGACTCAACTCCTGAAGACATAATAAAAAAGTGGGAAAAAATTGGTCTCGAACAAGAATCAGAATTAAGCGGACCATTAAGCCGTACGTGTGCCGCAAGTCAACCCTTTTCTTTCTTCAGGTCGAAAATAGAATATACAAACAAAAATATCGAGAAATTGCGAGGCACGCACACTAAATCGGATCGTAGGATGACAAAAAAAAAAAAAAATATATGTGTATGTTTTCAGGAGCAGCTGTACAGGGCCAGGGATCGAGAAATGAAATCCCTTCATAAATTTTAGCAACCGGCCAGTTTCCATACAGCACAGCACCCCTAAATAAAAAGCTAGGGTCCTGCTATACTAGAGGGCGCCACGACTGAGACGAGGGAATCGAGGGAGCATAGTGCACGAGGCGAGCTGCACCAGCAGGAATCAGGGAATATACAGGGTGATTTCTGAAGAGCCCTGTAGTTACAGCTGGCCTCGAGATCCCCCTCGTTTTTCGGTGCGGTGCGAGCTTATTCCCGAAACCCGGTGCATGGTAACCGGTCGGGTGCGACAGGAATTCCTTGAATACTCCCAGCCGGGAATTGTTGGTGCAAACCACAGGCGCTATCAGAGGAGTGCCGGGGGCAGGGAGAGGGAAGGCACAAGGCGGCAACATGCAACAACATGTACACACAACACATGTCAAAGGCGAGGGTCGTCTTAAGGAAGTTTTCGTAAGGAAAGGAAGCACTAGCTTAAGGTGGATTCCCCTGACCTTGAGGTGATTACACTTTGAATGGAAGGGAAATTCTTCGGGTGCACTTGTTGATTGCCGGATGGAACAAGTTGTTGCTGAGCTGCAGGTTATTCGAGATGGTGTGCTTTTGTAGGTGGTATTTTTTCGAGTAATAGGATTTTTGTATTTATAGTATGTACTTATTCGGAAAGATTGTACTTAGCACCACCGAGGGTGGTCATGTAGAAATGTTAGAAAATCTGGAATCTTGAACAAGGAGAGGGCAATTTACAAAGGAAGGGTAACGACAATTGGATGTGAATTAGCACCCAGTGTTTTCTATGAACGATTTCGTTTCTTTTATATTAAACCATTTACTGCTTATACAGACTGAGCTTATTTTAGAATACCTTACAAATACACTTATATGATATCTTTTCGAATAGTTAGAATAGAGTATATAATGTATTTTAGTATAAATCTTTACTATATCTAATTTAAGAAACCCAAGCTTAGTTAGTTTTTACGAAAAGAGCCTTTTTTTTTACCACATCCAAATCTACACCAACAACAACTGGTTCATACAACTAATTTCATGGTTCATTAAACTAGTTTTGCTTCTATGAAATTCATCTATAACAAGATTGCTGATAAGCATGTCCAGAGAAATCTATTATTAAACATTATTATAAAACAATATTGTTATTTAAAGTACATTATTTAGTTGAAACGAGAACCACATGGGTCCCACATTTATTAAAGATATTAAGGGCGAATATCAGTCTAGAGCCCGTACGGAGAAGGTGACTTTCGTAATAAATTTATGGATAGAATAATAATTTCGTTTACTAGTCTTTAATCTACATATCTTCTAGTATCTTTATAAAATGTTGTAACCAAATGGCCACGCTGAAGGTGGGGGAACCAATCACATTTTTCTGAAAGTGTCCTGTGGCAAGAGTTCTCCTCCTTCAATATTTTACCAGGAACGCAAATTCAAAATAATTCTAGATAAGATTTGCCTTTCATAAAATGGTACATATTTTAAAAAGAAAATTTATTTCCGTTAAAGAAAAATCAGAAATAATAATTTTTCTGGAAAAAGTATCAAAAATTTCATACATCCTGGACCAGACTATGAACGAAATTTAAAATGTCGAACGTTCTCAATTTCAAAAGTATAATTTCTTTCAAAATTCTTGTTTGACTGAATATTCGTCTTAATTTTCATAAGAAATATTTTTAAAATTGTGTACACACTTAATTTTAAATTTCGTTCGCAGTCGGTCCAGGATTTTACGTACTTCAATGTAAAATGTTGTTATAAAGTTCCAAAAAATGAAGAATTGGCAATGTAATATTGCCGACCAGTTTAAAAAGTGCAAATATTAGAAATACGCGTTTAAAGTTTTATCTAGTACTGAAATGGCTCGGATTAGACTGAAAGCCGCTTAAGTATAACACCCATTAAAAAATTACCCTCCCATAAAACCTTTTGGACCTATTCTTAAGATCTTAAAACATATTTTAAGCTAAATATTGAAAAAAAAAATATTGGAGGTCATCAGTAGGGCCAAGTAGAACCGTAGCGAAAGGTAAAATTATTTGTAATTTTCTGTGGTTCGTATTCCCATTCCTTTTATTTAGGATAAATGTTAAGAAAAGTTATCTTTATCTACTAAAAATTTAGATATGATACAGTAGAGTGCGTAGCTAATATATATTACAAAGTAACAAACAACTTTGAGCTGGTTATGTCGAATATGAATATTTTTCGACTATCCAACTTAAAAAAATAACTTTAAAAGAATAGAGGATTATTGAAAGAACAATTTTAACCTATACGTAAATCCATTCATCTATTAGATATTTTTATTGTAGTAAGCAACACAAAAACGGCCTCCGCAACTTACACCCTTAAATTTCGACAGATGTCCTGAAATTTTGTTAAAATATTATTATTTTTTCAATACTAAAGACTCAATATTAATTAGATAATTTCGTTACAAAAAGGAAATTTCTATATACATAATGTACTTTACACGCGCCTTTTATAATAATATTCGTAAGAAATTTTAATATTCAGAAGTTGCTAAATTCTCTTTTTGTAGCATACATTTTAATATTTTCTTTCTTCCTGAAATTGTATTACTCGTGTTAGCAGAATAATAAATTCAGATAAAATTGGAAGGTTTTTGTTATGTCGTCATATTTTTCAAGTAGGTTTGGAAAATAGGACGAAACTAGACGATTTGTCTCTTCTGATTGGATTTTTTCGCGTAATTCAGCTATAAATGAATAATTTTTCTCATAAGTAGGTGTAGTTTATTTAAAACATCTTGCACTGAGAAAGAATATTTCTAATTGATTCAACAATGACACCTTGTTACAACATCTGGTATGAAGTTTCTGTTTCTGTTTCAATCCTAGTTCATCTAACTATTTTAATGTCAATTTTACTATAGAATTGTTGAAATAAAAATTTCATTTTTAAGCAGAAATAATTTCAACTTAACTTTTAATTCATGTTAAGGGGGGATATACATTTAGAACGAGAAAAAAAACCCATTTTTGAAAAATTTTTTTCAAGGGAAAGGTTTTATTCAAATCAATCGAAACTTTTTTACAATTATAAGTGTATACATGTAGTATAGAAAAATATTTTTTTTTAATTTTTTTCAACAAAATGGCGGCCGTTAGATGGTGTTGAAAAAGACGTTGTATTTTGCTTGTGCCGGCTCTCCTGGTCGCAATTTTGATCAGAAATCAAAAAATCAAAAAAATTTACATTAATTACATTCACAGGTAGTAGATGAATTTAAGAAAAAGTGAAAAAAGAAAAATTTGCAATTTTGGCGTAACTTTTTCCGCCATTTTATCACATTTTTCCATATTTAATAATAAAATATTACAATAATTTTTAATTCATATAGAAGGTAATACTATAATAAAGAAATCCTATAAGTTTCAGCTCAATCGTATAATTAGTTTTCGAGTTATTACCGGCATAAACTCCGAAAATGCTGTTTTGAGAAAAACGCGTTGAAGGTTTTAATTATCGAAAAATCGTACTTACATTTTAATCAGCAATCCCGAGAACGATGAAAAAAAAAACACTTGGAGTTCGAATTTCGAAAAAAGGGTTTCAGGAGCGTATTCTACGGGAAATTTACTAACTTTTTATGCAAAAAAAAAAAAAAATTGGATTTTTTGGTCATTCTAAATGTATATCCCCCCTTAAATTGATTTGGTATCCTTCATAACTTACCATAGTCAATGTTTCCTTCAACAAGAATGTATAGTCGTTGCTACTCGAAAGTTAGTTTAAGGGGAGGTTCTCATCTAGAACGTCAAAAAGTAGGTAAAGTTCGTGATTTTTTTGAAGGCAAATGACAAGACATAGGGAAATGATATTTGGCATTATCTTTTATTGTATATTTATCTGTACGAAAAAATTTTTTTATTAAAAAAAAAAAACAAAATGGCGCCCGTTATTCAACTTCTCCGGAGGCATGTTTTTCGAAAATGACCCAGCTGCGTACAATTTAGGGGTCGCAGATTGGTCTGAAATCAAATAATGATGACATTATTATAAACTAGAATAAATTTGTCTCAGAAAGAGCGGACGACTTTAAAAAAAAATTTAAAATTGACGGAATGGCGCGATTTTGAAATTTTAAGGCCGTTTTCGGCCGTTTTTTTCATAGTTTATCACTTACAAAAAGGAGATAATGTTACAATTTTCAAAATGTGCTCCGCTCTTTCTATGAAGAAAATTGTTTACTTTAATATGCACGGAACTAGAAGTTGATCGGTTGAACCGTTTTTGAGTTATCTTGTACGCAAATTTGAAAAATCTTGAAAAACAAAGTTCCGAGATAATCGTGATTGAACGGCACGGCACAGGCTGAGCGCCCCACTACGATCATGACACCGCCACAATCAATGGGCTGTAGAATCCGTTCCAGTGCTCGGATCAACTAAATATTTTAAAGCAACATTCTAGACATATTAAACTTTAATAATATGAAATAAAAAAAAAATCGAAAATTTCAAGATTCTAGATGAGAACCTCCCCTTAACTCTAGAAAAAAGCCTAAAATGTTGAACCCTTTTATTTATTTTTATAAAATAGCTTAATTTGATTTATTTTTCCTCTCTACGACGTTTTCATTTTGTATAGCAATAATAAAATCACTCTCCCTCTTTTAGTATAAGACTAGGATAGCCACACCATTATTATATACCAGAAACATGCTAAATAAATGAATTGAATTGAATGATATTCATATGTTCCTTATATTTTCACGTTAATCACGTTCTAAAGAATGTACAGGCATCAAATAAAGTCAGAAAAGATCAGTTACAGTAAATTATTTAAATCCAGAGTTATTTGTAATGATTTTTCAACAACTTTCTAATATTTAATAGAAAAATTCTCATAGTTTTTACGACTCGAAATATTAATTGGTTACATGTAATAAGAAATTGAAAGAAAAAATATTTGTGATTGTCTATTTAATCGTTTTAAGTAGACGTGACAACCAAGAGATTAATTATGTTTATTATTTAAATTTAGTTTTCAAAAAATTGAGCTGATCCGATTACTGATTCGTTTATAAACAATTTAATTCAATAATAAAAATCAAGTGGGTGGTGACAAAAATATTTTCGTGTCGTATTTTAAGTACGTTTTCGAGCTTGGAACAATTTATACTTGAATGTTATTCTATTGAAACCAAAAACGCCTGATTGATCCATAAAATTCCATCATATCTCTAGAAATATTTTTCGAAAAGGCTAATATTATTTACATTTCGCAGGATTTATGAGTAAGCATTAAACAATCCCGATCGTTCTAATTACCATAAGAAAAGGACTGCAGTAGTGACCAGTGTTCAAAATATTCCACCCTTTGTTCGTATCAATATTCGCCAGTTTAAATTATTCACCGCTATTTAAATATCGTCTGCTCGTAAGCGATGCAGTCTTAGTCCTTTTTAAAAAAGGTTCTATACTTTTAGCATATTTGCACGCACCCCAATCCCGATGCAATCGCATCGCAGTAGGGAACCCCTCATTTTTAAGCCCATTTTCTTCCTTTTACTCTTTACCATCCCACCACAGACTAGTTATCCTTTCACATCTCGCATACCACACCCCAGCGACGTACTTATGGTATATGATAAAACAAAAAAAAATTAATTCACAAAAAAATATATGCCGAAAAGAAGTACAAAAATCCCTCAGTGCAGCAGAAAGGGAAAAATCTTTAAAAAAAAAAAATTATATCCACAGGCAGCCGGGGCGCGTACACGTGGCAAAAATGCGTAAACAAAAGTGTGACGCGTGCTTGGGATGGGCTTGAAAGAACAAACCCTGGGCTACATACATGAATGTATATGAGACCTGAGACCTAACATAAAATCCCCATGCATTGCTCTCAACGCACTATGCATTTTCACTTTCGTGTTCATTCATTCGTTCCCTGGGACGGAGGTGGAAAAGCGGTCCCATAACGTCCCAGGGATATATGGACGCAGGCGTAAATCGATTGGTCGGCGCCTTCCAGGGTAAAAAGGAATCGGGAACTGGGATTGTATATACGGAGCAGCGATACGCTAGTTTCAGCGATACAAAAGAAACCGAACATTTTTTTTATATAATACAATGCTGCCTGCAACCCCTGAACTAGGGGAGGAATCCATAAATACAAGAGACCTCGGCTTAAATTCGTCATTCACTTCTTAGCCGTGGATGAGGTAGAAGAGCTTTCCACTTTCCTGGAGCTCAGCTAGCGAGAGTGAGTTTCGGGCTGTTGATATTTCATTTTTGATGGTGTCCCCGCTGGATAAATCCAGAAGTACTGTGAAACAATATAAAAATTATAAATTATAGTGTGTGATTCGCAATGTGATGGCTTCCTCGGAGAAATGTTTACCATTTACAACAACTGGAGGTCTATTGACCACTGTAGCTCAACTCCCGCCGAAATATAAAATCCGATATTTGGCACAATCAATTGAAATACCACTGGATTTATCTGTGAAACCGACACTGCCTACAACAAATGTTAGTGTACCAATTACGCCTCCACCATCACCGGCAAAGAAACGTTTTCGGGATGATGATTATAGTGATGATGCATCGGAAATTGCATCTAAATCTATTAAGATCGAATCACCAACTACTAAAACCGAATTCCAAATTATTCAGCAAAAAGAATTGACCCCCATAAAGCCAATTATTAAATCAGCAACAGCTCCAAAAGTATCAAAAACTCCTCCTTCTGTTGTGAAAGAAAAACGAGTTAAAGCAGTAAGAAAATTAAAATTTGACGAAGATACTAGTTCACCAGTATCTGGAACTATAATTCGTCCTTTGGAGGAAATTACAGAAAATTCTTCTGACCACCTATCTGGAGACATCGATCCACAGTACAATATTGTCGAAGTCACCGAAGAAGCTAAAGCTGAATTAGCCTCTATTAAAAATGTTATAGGAGCCTATGTCTGTAGACTTTGTCGTATTGAATTTGAAGATGCATTTGGTCTTGCAAGACATCGTTGTTCCTGTATTGTTCTTTTGGAGTATCGATGCCCGGAATGTGGAAAGAGATTCAATTGTCCAGCGAATTTAGCATCTCATCGAAGATGGCATAAACCAAAAGAAGAAATTATTAAAAAACAAAACGAAAATTCTAAACCTGAACAGCAATATCCTTGTACTGAGTGCGGTAGATCCTTTAAACGACAAGCATATCTTCGGAAACATATGAGCACACATAAAAATCAAAGTGAAAAGCTTAAATATTCTTCATCGAAAGGTAGTTCAACATGTGGAGCAGAAGATTCCAACTCTATGGAATCATACAGCTCTCAGCAGGATACGTATAGAAATATTGTGAAACGGCCAAGATATGATTCCGATTTTGAATCTAGCTCTGATTGTTCTTCACCGGGAAGACTTAAGATCGTTGAAAATCTCACCGAAGAGGAGAATATTGCAGCCGCTGCCTTAGCACATCTTCGACATGGACCATCAGTAATTCAGCACACTACAGCCGCACTGGCGTTTTGAGCTCAGCAATCGTTAACGTAAATACATTATAATTGTAAGATTAATTTTTTTTTTTTTTAATTAGACTTAATTGCTTTGGTTTTTTTTTTTTGTCTTTGTTTGTTTTTATGTTACTACATAGTATTATTTTCTATTATTATTAATTTTTTTATTTTTATTATTTCCATTTTTTAAACGCACGCATTTTATAAATGTAAATACAAGTTGCGAAGTACATGAGTCATCTAGTCATTCAAACCAAATAGTAAAATTTTTTATTTGGTTACAGTTTTAAGGATAAATCTGCGAGTACATTTAAATTTAGTAGGATATTTAATTTAATTAATTTACGTTTAAAAACAGTCGAAGATTAGTGGAATCGAAAATTCAAAATCACGTTCTCTAATTAAATTCGATATCGAATAGCTGAGTCATGAGTGAAGTTTGAAAATAAAGTTGTTGTTATTCATCTGCAGTCTAAGGTTAAGTGCCAATATGGATCTTTAATAATTGTGTTATACGAAATCTAAAACTAAATTTTGCTTTTATTTTGAAAGTGATATTACAAATCAATCTTAGAAAAATCAAAATGAACATAACATTCGAAAAATTCAGTGAATGTTGGCTTATTTCTACATTCGATCCTATAATTTGCATTATAAACCGAAAAAGGTGCTTAAAAAATTAAAATATTTATTCTTCGAAATTATTGTGGTCATGTGAATTTTGTGTTTCAAATCTTCAGGTATTCATATTCTTCGCTACAGATCTAGCTACTCGCTTCCGAAATTTTTCACTTTAATCGCTTCCATAGCAACGTATTTATCAAATAAAACGTTTCTATGTATTTATTAGCAACTTCAAGTTCCAATTTTCACGCCAGTCAGAAACTTCTGGTGATCTAGCTTCAGAACTAGCTACAAATCAACTAAAATAATAAAAAATAAGTGTATTTTTGGAAAACTTACACTCATGTCAAATTCAAATTTATATCGATCATTTCTTACTTAAAAAAAAAAGCGATGGTATACCCCTAACTATATATTTTATATAAATAACTAAAGTAATGAAAAATTTCAATAATTTAATTTTATAAATTCATAAGTGCCTCTTTCTTTTCTTTTCATGCGAAACACTAAAACTCATTTTTTTCATAGAATTTCTGAGAGTTAATAGAAAAAACTACTTTCAAAATTAAGCTTTTATCTACATTCATATTCATATTTTCAAGTTTTGACGCAAAATTCTTATAAACATTACTGCCTTCATGCAATTCAGTTACAAAAAATTTAATTAGGGAAACGTGGTTAACGGTACAAAAATTTCCATTTGTATAGGTTTTAAAAAAACACTATATTAAATACCAAAGGGTTGTTTACTACACACTATTTTAGATATACGTAATTTTTGGCAGAGCCTAGATATTTTATTTTATTTTTTAAGTACACATAAGATAGACTTTATTTTTAGGCAGTACTCGAATTAATTTATTCAGCATTCAGCAGGCACAAATACTTTTGTTCCAAGGTTGTATTATGCTCTTAAAAGCAGCTTTCTGTTCCTTTCTATTATATTTTAAGTAAACGTTTTTTTAAAAACACTGTCAATTGTAAAAATCATCAAAGAACAAAAAAACGTTAGGTTTATTAGCATGGGATTTATATGCAAATAATATTTCTTTAATTTATAAATTTCAATCTCACAATTGTAAAAATTAGTTTATCAGAAGCCATAACAAGTACAAATAGCTTTTATATTTTATTTCATATTATATAATAATTTGAGTTATTTTCTAAGCTTGCTTCAAGCTAAGTGTAGAAACCGTGAATGGTTAAATGAAATGAGCTTATTCTAGTCATTATTATATTATGTAATCGCAGATTTTGTGTAGTTTAATTAATAATTACTTTCCTTATCAAATATTTCTTTTTAAAAAAAAGAGAAAATAAAAAAACAACAACTATGTGATACTAGGTATAATACCATAAAAAAAAATGACAAATCAATTTTTAAAATAATAAACGAAATAGATTATATATAAAAGTGTATTTTATAGTAATTTAATATTTATGTTATATGAGATTTTTGTATTTTATTAATAAATGAAAAAGACATTTCAAATTATGCATTTTTTTGTAAAGAGGAAAACCCGGTTTGTAAAAAATGTTCTAATTTCTTTTCTTTGATTTCCTATTTTCTGTATTAATTTAGTGGCTGTGATGAATTCAATTCTCTTTTGGGAAATGATTTCGTACATAAAAAATATATCTATTTGTTGTGTTTGAAACCCATTTTTTTTTTTTTTTTTCAGAAGCTACCAAGTAGACAAATTTGAACATTAATATAATTTTTCCGAAAAGGATCTGCCTTATTCACAAGATGTGGTTTGATTACAAAAAAAAATAAATAAATAAATTACTGAAAACTCGCCTTGCCTCATAAAAAAATTAATTGTTTGAACAAGAATTGCGCCTCAACCATTATAAATAGAAAAATGTGCAACAGAAAACGTCCGAGTCGCTAACATCTCTTACATCTGATTGTTTTTTGTCTTTTCTTGAGCCTTTTCAGAAACATCCTCGCCACGTATTTTGCAGCTTCATGTTTTAAATTTTAGGGTTCTATCTCTGAATACGTCCACATTTTCGCGTCTTAAAAGATCACAACTGCATACAACTCAGCCATAAGATACGAAAGAGATCTGAATACTTATTCGGAAGTAAGGTAGAATATTCTACATTAGACTGATAAATTTCACAAAATTATATGAATTCAACTACTGAACAACCTCATATTCGAAAATTAAATTTTTACAGTCGACTGTTTAATTCAGCGAATCACTTCGTTTCGTCTGTTGTTGTAATGCATGTAATAATTTTTATAAAAAGTTTTGCGTGCAATTCTACGAAATGATGCCTTCGTTTCATATAAGAAGGTTCGCGCATTGGGCCTTATAGAACTTATTTAAAATCTTTGAATACTAGAAAGTTTATGCTAATTTCGAAGTCGTCATAGAACTCTTAAACGCGGTTGACCTTGTTTTATTGGACAAAGATGCATGATTTTCTTAACATCTGGCGGCCACCATTATATTCAGCCTTTAATTCAGCTATACCCATAAAGGAGTTATCTCATAGCTGTTAGTCAACGTGTTAAATACCTAGTTTTAAAATATTGAGACCTATTACAGCATCCGTAGGAGTAAGTGCGAATGTGGATTGCATATTTCTATTGTTAACGAACTATAAAATTCAATTTCGTATTCTCACCGACGAATTCCACAATAGGAACACAAAAGAAAGAGACAGGAGATGAGGAAAAAAAGTAATAACAAAACCTATTTATTCTCTTCACAAATGATTTATTCTTAGAGGTACATCAACTTTACTTTTTACAAGATGCACTGAAGGCAATACAAACTCTGAGCAGTTACATCGATTACCAGAAACAAAATCAAAAGATCCTACCCTTGAATCGCAATGCTGACACTTGAGCTTCCCCTTCGTCCACTGGGAGCATGCAATAGCACTCTTCATCCAGTCTGGGATAAATTCCTCGTGCAAATAGACCTCAGTCTTTTGGAAAATTGTTTCACAGGGAACTTCATTACTAAAATCTTTATTAAGGCCAGAAGGATTGCTGTGGGCATCGAGTATATTTCGCATCTCTGTCTGAATGAGTACGTTTCGACATTTCCTGCATTTAATGATTGTATCCATATTTCTAAATAGAGTTGAGAAAATATTTTCTGAAAAATAATGAAGAAATTTTGATAAGTACAAAAAAAACAATTTTTTTTGTTTTGAGAATTTTAAATAAAATATTGAAGAGCCTCTAAACTCCGAACGTAGCCAAGTAATAAATGACGTTTAATAGATGGCATGCTTTTATGGATGTAAGCTTGTTCAGTTTAGGCAAGCAATGCGATGTAAACAGTGAAGTGGTGGCTTCCCGGGGGATAATTCTTGAGTACTCCAGCAATTTTATTTGCGGAGAAGTAGAAAGATCATGTTAGACTACGGTGGATGGATTTCGATACATACTATAAAATGTGATAGTGCTACTTCTGTTAGAAAACGCACAAACAACTGACTAAATAATCTGACAGTACTGTCTATAAAAACCAGGGGCGGCGCGCCGATACTCGATAGTATGTTGACTATCTGCTCTAGTGCGCGGTACTATTCAACCGTTTAAATTATGATATCAAAACAAGAGTATTGTGCCTACTTTGGGGTGTACATAGGTTTTATATTTTGGTCTATTTACACTCTTTATTCGGAAGGAATTGGTATGATGCCGCACTATTTACATTTATAGTTTTTTATAGCTTACTTATAGTAGTTTTTCCACAGAAATATCCAAGAGAACTGGGTATGGTCTGGGAAAAGGTTGGAGCATTATAGGAAGGGTGCAAGATGAAGCTGACGACGAGTGGGAATTTTTTAAGCATTTCATTAAAAGCAATCTACTTTGGTACCCTGTACACATACTCAGTTCGGAGATTGTTCGAACCATAAACCGCAAAGTAAGTTAACTACTAAGATATAGGGCTGCTTTTCAAGAATTCAAAGTCATTCAGCAAAGCATTAACTTACCATGCAAATTTGCTTAATGTCAGTCAATTCCACAATCGACTACATAAACAGAATTCTTGAATGTAGTATAAACTTGTTGGCACTTATTTTGGATGTTGAGCGACTAACATTTTGAATTAAACGACACCCACATAAAAATGGCACGGATTAGCTGAATACGTGGCTGAATAAAATTTTGCAGTCTTATAACTGAATTACATTATATTTTTGGTAACTCATCTATTAAAAGTCATGTCACTCAACAACAAGAACAAGGGCTTTTATTTAATTATTTTTTTCTTTATAATCGAAATATTTTTCTTACAGGCTGTTCCCCTTGTTCATGCAATAACCGGACTTGCCTTTATCCTTGCCACATTTCAGAGTATTACAATTTTTACAATATTCTGTTCAGTATTTAGTTTCTACATTATATCGAGATATGAAAGTAGGACTCTTGTTTGGGTCCTCGTTGTTACATGGGTGGCTGTGACTTCTTTAATTAAGTTAAATCATCAGATATACAACGGTTTTGATCAGTTCTACGGAGCTATATTTACCCTCTCTTGGGGTTTTTTGCGATGCTCAAGTTATAATTTTAGTAAGATCGAAAATTCTGCTGTGAAGGCGGAAAATGAATCTCTATACAATTTTATAAATTACTGTGGATATACTTTATATTTTCCTAATATTACATTTGGTCCTTTAATGGTTTTCGAGCGATATATCGTTTGTATTTATGAAGACACGAAAATTCAACCTCAAAGAGGGAAGATTAGAAGAGTCCTGAAAGATTTAGCCCGAATCTTTATGTGGGCAATATTAAAGGAATTTTTATTACACTTTCTGTATATAAATTACCTAAAGCTCGATGTATGGGTAAGTTTTGTTAAATTAAAATTTGAAGCTCTGCTCTGGTAAATGAAATAAATCGTCTGATTTCGTCTTTTAGCTTAGACACACTTTGATACGAATTAAATTGCTTCATCATCACAAGAATTCCCTTAAATAAGCATTAATGTAATTCAGCTAAAAAATGACGAAATTCGTTTCCTTTAAACAAGTATCAAAACTTTAACTTCTTATAGCTGAATTATCAACAATAGTTCTGTTGAGCTTAATACATAATTCAGCTATAAAGAATCGGGTCGTAAAAGAACAAGTCAGTCTTGTTTAGCTGAATTATGCAATTGTATATAAAATCAGATAATACTTTTTTTTTTTTATGAACGGTTTCCTTGCTGCGTGATGCCCGATGAAATTAGACGATTTGAATAATCTTCCAGAGAAAAACCCCAAAACTTAAAGTAAATCTACGACATTTCTTCTTTCTTTCAGACTGTGAAAGAATTCTCATATTGGACTTTGTACTCTTTTGGATATTTTATGGGCCAAATGTTTCATATGTTCTACGTCATTACTTACGGACTATCGAATTCGATTGCACGATTTGAAGGAATGAATCCGCCACTGGATCCAAAATGCCTGGGTCGAATGGCATTCTCATTCAGAATGTGGAAAAATTTCGATCAAGGAATGTACGAATACTTGGTTAAGTTAGTAATTTCTTAAATGAAATTGAACAGATTTATTTAAAACATTTTAATATTCCAGATATATCTACTTTCCCCTTTGTGGAAGTAACTTTTCTGTCTATCGAAAGACTCTGGCGACAATTGCAACATTTATTTTTGTCTATGCATGGCACGGAATGTTTACATTTGTACTTCTATGGACGATTTTCAATTTTCTTTGCTTATGTTTTGAACGCATATTCCTATATGCTATAAAAACAAAAACATATACACAATTTATGGACAAACACTTCAGTAAAAGCAATCAATTACGATTCTATGGATTGATCGGTTCGCAAATTTTTATACCTTCAGCAATATCAAATTTTTACTTTTTTGGTGGAGTGGAAATTGGAAATTATTATGTTGAGAATACATATATGACTGGGGGTTTATGGAATTATTTAGGACTAACGTTTTGCTGCTATTGTATATTCCAATGTGCTGATTTAACTTGGAAAGTGAAGAAAGATAAATAAAAAACTTTATGCAGCGTTTAGTAAGAAAGATTTTTTCGCTTTATCCCTTTTTTTGTCCTTTTATTCCTTGCAATCCGAATTGTTTGTTTTTTTTGGATTTTGAACAACAATCATATCGCAAATGTTCGCTCATCGACTTCCACATTTTGTCCAAAAATGCAGGTATTAATATGTAATTTCAACAGGAACCGAACACATGAGATCGAAATTTAAATTTCTTCGGCCGTAAAGAACTTATAAAATGTTTAAAAAAATGGGAAAATTTTAAAAATGGCTCAATATTGGAGTTGTTAGTGACCTCTTTATTTTTTTGCATTTGTTTATTGAAACTTCTTGCTCGCATATCCATAACAACTTAAGCACTTGTTTACCAATCGATTTTTGAGTCATAACAAGTTCTCGCAATGGATATAACAAGATTGCTACCCTGCTCTATAGATTTAAATACTTTTAAAGCATATAACGAAGATAAAAGGCCCACAAGAACATATAAACTAGGACGTTTGAATCCTTTAAATCTTGAATGGAACATAGCAGATCCAAAATCATTAAGATGCCTGGCTCTCGACAAAATTATTGAAAATTGGATTGGTAATTTTTATTTAATATATATTTTGCATATAGCCGACTAAGGGATAGAGAATCCATATATACTACAAAAGCACTGGTATTATAATTTTTCTTTAAGAAGCAGCATTAATTATTTATAAAAATAATATGAATATTACCCGATTTTTATCGGCGACAATGTAAAAAAGTTTTTTACAATACAATTTTTGTTTATATTATGACTGCTATGAAATTCGAAATTCAGCAATTGAATTGGTAAAATAAGAAACCGGATAAGTCACTCATATTATGAAATAATCCCAAACTATATTTGCAGCTTATTTCGTACTTAATGATAACGTTTAATATGGCTCAAGGTGCAAAAATTGTTTAATACTATATGTCCTTTTTCATAACTTATTTCCTTTTTTTAAATAACCGACTCAAGTGGTTTTATTAAGCCGAATTTTGCAGTCGATTGCACAAACTGACTGTTTTGAATGTGGCCTATGGAATGGAAAGAACATGTACTATACCTCTCGTCCTAAGACAAACATGCCTTGTAGAATTTCGCCATATCAGCGAAGTTTTCGAGATGGTCCATCCGAAACAACGAAATCAAGAAATGTTGATTTTGAAAAACCATTTTAAATGGTTGAGTATTAAACGTGAGGTGTCGAATTGTTACTAATATATTTTCAAAACATACCATTGTAATATACCAATGACTATTTGGTACATACCCTAAACAGAACATTTTAACTTCAACTTAAAACTTTCGTCGCAGAAAATCCAATTTATTCCCAACTGACTCGACAAGCCGATAAAAATTACATCCTGGATAATATTAGTGTAAACATCCCTATCCACATTACGAGTGCTCATATCAAAGAAGACGTCTTTTGGAGGAAATGCTTCCAAAGCCGTTGGAAAAATTACAATCCCAGCGCAAATGGACTGCAATGGATTCAAATTTACATGGAGAAACATTTGGCTGAATTGCTTGAGAACTTGGAAGTTTCAGACTACGATCAGGAGACACTACAAGGAATATTGGATGTTTGTGCTCCGTATGTTGAAAGGCTAGATTTGACTTACCTACAACCGTCAATGGGAGATAGACCCGGTTCGTATTTGAAACAAAAAATTTATAATTAGTAATTAATTATAAATATATTCTAGATCATATCCCTCTAAATTACGTTTTAGCAAATTTACCGGAATTACGAAAATTCCGTATTACCTTTAGCACAAAAACAATTGGAACTCAATATTATTTAGGATGCTCGTGGCCATCAAAAAATGATATAATCCGTCTCGGACGAGGACTCGAAAAGAGTTATGAAATTACAAATTTCTGGTATGTGGGCAACACAAGTCGATAATGAAATATTTTAATATGCTTTTCTTTAAAGCTTACACAGAACACGACTGGAGCCCCATATGCTTAAATTCATCGCCCAAAAACTCGACAAGGGATGCTCTAATCTTACACGATTAGCAATCACAGATTGTCGATTCGGAGATAGTGGTGTTGTGCAATTTTTGAATGTTTTATATAGAGAGTCGTTTCCTGTCTTGAAAGAACTAGTTCTTTCAAACAATCTGCTTTGTAAGTCTGGGTTTATTCATAATTTCAACCTTTAGATCCTATTCCCTCTTTCAATATTGTTCGTTCGAATTTGAATTTATGGCTGAATCACAAATTCTAACAAGATCGCTTTGAAATTTTAATCCTGATGATTCGAATGCGAGTTCGAAATTGGATTCCTGTACAAGTTTAATACTGTTAATGCTGCAATGAGTCTGCTTATATAGAAAGGCCACAACAAAATTGCTTAAGGTTATGCCTCGCAGAATTTTGAAAATGATATTTTGTATAAAGGATCCTAATTTTTCTAGTCGCGCAATGTTGAATTTATGAATAAGTTTTTTCCTGTTTCCTCCATAATAATAAAATAAATAAATTCCAGCTCAAGAATCAGCTCTATTGATAGGCAGGGCTTTGAAGGGACGGTGTATTGAATTACTTGATCTACGTCTGAATCCAATTGGTAGCGACGGAGCAGGTGCACTATTTTCATTCCTAGAAACACTCCCAATCAAGGTGCTAAATGTTAGTGCTTGTTCAATAACAGAAACAGTAACAAGGATGTTACTAAAATTGTTGATTGAAAGTCAAACCTTACTCGACATCGATATATCCAACAATGATCTGGGATTCGTAAGTCTTGTTTAATCAATTTGTGGAATTACTATTTAGTAATTTTATTAATATTTTCAGGAATTGGGAAGAGATATCTATCGTGTAATTGGTTTCAACAAAATTTTGAAAAGATTTGATCTGAGAAATACAGGAACTTCGACGGAATACCGAAATAAAATTAATGCTGTTGTATTTCAAAATAGAGATAAGCTTTAAACTACATATTTCAGTTTTGCTGAGTTCAGTTGAGCTAACACTGTAAAATAAATTTCGAATAAGAAAATTATTATTTTATATTTAATGAATCTTTTAAAAGCTGGACAACTATTAGAAATCTTGAAATTTTAAGCCCACTAACGAAGGAATTTTTAAGTAAATCTTTCTGTAATCAAGCTAATCGTTCTATAACAAAATATGAGACAAATCAAGAAATCCTCTTTGATTGCGCTATTTGTTCGAACTTGTGGTTTTGTAACATGAGGTTTGAATTAAATAAAATACGACTAATATACGAAAGTAAATCTTTTTCCTTTCTACATAGTTGAAGTTTTTAAATTACCGATCATTCATTTCAAAGGCTGAAAGTTTTTTTTCCATACATTTTGTGCGGGGTTCTTTATCAATCATTCATTTTTCCATAATATCTAGAAAATGTTTTTCTGTTGGCATCTTAACGCCTGGATGTTGTGTTCTCATGTGTTTTTGTAGTCCATTGTACCAACCATAAGCCATTGGACATTCGGTGCAGGTGTATGGTTTCAGTCCAGTATGAATAACCATATGCTTTCGAGCCGATTCTCTTGAAAAAAACGACCGCCCGCAACTGCCGCACTGTAAGAAATATCAATTTTTATTGTAATAACAATTTGTTGATGAAAACGAATTTTGGAAATTATATAAAGGAGATAATTTATAAAAAAAACTTTACGAGCAAGTGATAAAAAGAGAGATGTTCGATAAGTAAATTTGAAAAAAAATATTTCCTGTATTTTTCTTTACTTATTGAACAGTCCCCCGTTAATATAACCTTGTGAAATTTCAGTTTCTCGTGTACATTCCTAATATGTTTATTCCTGTTGCTAGCAGTGCTAAATTTTAGAGGACATTGATCGCATGCATAAGGCTGTATCCTCGTATGCGTTCTATTGTGGATCTGTAGATTAGCTTTAGTACTCCCCCGATACGAACAATGCTGGCAATGGAACATTTTCACCTCGGAATGTATAGCACGATGATTTGTTACAGCACTCCATGTTTTAAACGCCTTTCCACAGGTCTGTTGTTATTACCCCAGCGGGGAGAGGGAAAACAAAACACACAAAAAAAGAGAAAGAGAAAAATATAAGTAATGTACTTGCCTGGAAATCTTTAACTCCCGTGTGCCGACGTAAATGTTTCTGTAGGTTGCTTGATGTTGTAAACTTTGATGGACATTCAGTACATTGATAGGGCCTAGCTCCAGTATGTGTCCTTATGTGGATTTTCAGATCGTTTACGTTTCTAGCTCGATAGTCGCACACATTGCACATATGTTTCTTTTCTCCGGTGTGTATTGAACGATGGTACGTTAGGGTACAGTCTTGAGTGAAGGCTTTTCCGCATACCTAAGTAAACATTTATGTCGACGCACGGGTTATTTTTTTGTTTTTTTGTTTTCTTGATTAAATTTAATTTATAAGTTTAGGATGTGTACTAAGATGTCTTTGGTGTCTTTTTAGTCGCTAAAATTGTGTATAGCGTTTCATTATATAGTTGCATTTAAAAACTTAGTTTCTGCCATCGAACGTTCAATTCAGCTTAAAATCAACAATAGCTGAATAGTGCAGACGAATGTAGAAACTGAGTTTTTGAAACGACCCTATTTATATATTATGGGTCTGAACTTTTTAATTAATAATTTCAGGATTAATGCATTGAAATTTATTGCATTGTTGTGCTCAAACTATAAAGAGTTCTGTGCATTGCTAAATTTTTAAATAATCTCTCATTTCAAAAGTTATACGTACGCAAAGAAATCTTAGAAATTATACAAAAACTACCAACAAATCAGAAATATATTTTTTTCTAGAGTGTAGGAAGTTAAGAACCTACAGCAATTACTGCTTTCCATCGAGAATAATTTCCAAAAGTAAAATTATAACACATATTTTTACATTTTAACAACTCGATTCGATTGAAAACAATAACTGCACACTCTGAAGTTAAGCCCTAAAATTATAAGAGCAACCACTCACCTCGCATACATAAGGCCTTTCACCAGTATGAGACCTCATATGGACCCTCAAAGTCAATTTCGTTTTGAACTCTTTACTGCATATATCACACTGGTGCGGCCTCTCTATGGTATGACTGTGCATATGCTTCTTTAAGGACACCTTATTATAACAAATAATTCCGCAAATTTCGCACTGATGAATTGACGTGTCAGCAAGACTATCGTTCGGTTCAGCAATCTGTTGAGTTTCTTCAATGGGCTCCTCCTCCATACTATTTTCTAGCTCCTTATCGATAGGGCAACTGTGTAAATAAAGGGGGGTTTTTTTTTTAAATTATATCTAATAAGGTAAATAAACAAAACTTACTCGCTGTCCGATTTTTTATCTTCATCTTTAAAATCTAAACTAATCTCTACAGCCTCCCCTTGTATCTCATCGAGAGTATCAAAATTTTCGCTGTCTATTTCGGCAATGTCTCCTATTATATATTCGACGTATTCTTCCTTACTACTTACAGTTTTGCTCATATTTCTTAATTGATAATCCGATGTTTCACACAACGTTTTGAATTTATAAGCCTCCTCTAGTAGATTTAAGCAAATATCGCAAATGTGTTGGGGTAGGCCGTCATCTTGTAGGATCTAGAATTATATCAATGCAATAATTTCAAGAATTCCACTTTTCGCAACTTTTGTTTTATAGTAAAATTCGAACATTGTTTTTTAAATAAGTGCAAAACCTCATGAGATAAGGCTTTTTAGTTTATTATTCCATGAGTTTTCAAGGAATTCAGTATAAAGCAAGTATATCTAAATTTGCACCGTTTAGTACACTTTTTATGGATAAATATTCTAACCCAACTGAGCCTACCTGAACATTAGCGCATTCAGTTATTTTCTGTGAGATGGAGAGTCCTTCTAAAGTAGTTTCGTTGATTTCCTTAATATTTTCACTTTTATTTTCTAAGCAAATTCGACAGATAAGTTCCTCCTTTCTCATTCCTAAGGTATTTACTGTTTCTAAAAACTCTAATAATCTTTGCTCCAACGGATTGAGGAAGCTAAGTTTTTCAACATTTTCAATCTCTAGATCGTCAAGTATCTGCTTTTTTCTCTTAACCTTATTTGACCATCTTTCGAATATCTGCAAATTCGAAAAAAAAAAAACGATTTGTTGTCGAATTTTAGGATTTTTATAGGGCTCTAATCATACTTTTTTCCATTGATCTTCTTTGTACGGCTGACTACCTAACGCTTCTAATTCCAATGTGATTGTTAGCCACACTTTAGGAGAAGTGTGAGCAATTTCTAAGTGATCTAAAATGCATGACAACTCAGCAGTCGTTGGGTCCATCTAAAATATATTTAGTTAGATATTGTATACGTTTTAAAAATAAGTAAATCTCTTACGAGTAATTTGTCCTGGTCTATCATATTCAGTAATTCAAAGTCTTCTACACCAAAACTGTAGTTTTTCCTGTGTATAAAGAAAGGAATAGGTAAAATTTTAACCTTCCAAGAATATGTTTTTTAAATTTTTTGAGATCTTAGTTTAAGGAATAAAGGGTCTTTTATTTTATTTTATAGACTAATGAATCATCTTCCAAAGGATACAACAAGGAAAGGAAAGGAATTATATAAGAAAATTTAAAAAGCTAAATTTAATTTACATACAAAGCAATATTGTGTTTACAAACAACAGAAATTTAGAAACATACAATGTTAGGACAGCTACTGAATTAACTAATGTGGAAAAGATTAATTATTTTTGTATAGTATTCTCCATAAATTTGTAAATATTAATAATTAATGATCGCGTGAATTTGTAAGGGAAAAGTGATATTTATATTTCGGTATAGTACTCTTTTCTAAAATGAAATTGTAGAATTTTTGCATATACCATCTTGAAGTATATCGCTGCAGCTATTATAAGTTTTATAATAAATTAATAAACGCAACACCACTACTACAAAAAAGTATTTACTAATTTTCCCTAAGTTCAATAATTTGAAAATTATAGGGTTTTTAAAGAAATATCTATTTTGTTTTGACGCCACCTGCGTTAGTAAGTTCTATATGGAAGTTCTCGATCAAAAAATTAAATTATTTAGTAGTGTAATGACTTTACCTAGATTTTTTTATTTCTACATATTTTTCTCTGACGAACTCCACCCAGCTCTTCATAAGACTCATCCAATCCGTTACGGAATTATCGCCGCTTATTTTGTTCAGTTCAATGCACACTTGGTCTCTTAATTTTGGATAGTTATGTGGATCTAGACGAAAAGATAGATTTTAAAAGAAAAATTATTCATAACTTTCTGAAAACTTTTACTCTGCATAAAGTCCGCGTTCAGCTGCATGTACTTCAAAAACACGAGCTTGTGGGCTGGGGTTAGAGAGTCTGAGAAGTCCACATGCACTATCTGAAATGGTGTAAAATGAGGAAAGTATACTAGAATTGGGAAAAATGTTTTAATTTTGAAATAAAAAAATGATGGGTCTAAAAGAAGATATATTTAAAGGAGTTGGAAAGTCAAGCGATGCACTATTTCAAAAAACGTTTTATTAACGCTACCACAAATCAAAGTAGCATAGAAAACGTGTATTTAATAGGAATTTAACAATTTGCGTTCTCAATTACTAAAAGCATCATGAAACAACTAAAAATGAGTGCTGAAATAGTCCTTTAATTCTCCATCGTGGTATTTAAGACAAATTTACCTATAATTCTTATGAATTTTTTCCTCCCTGCACTGCCCTTTCAAACTTACCTTATTGCTTAAAATATCTACATCTAAAAATTCCTGTTCCGTGCAATCCATTTTGCAAAAATCGACAACAAAATTCTATTTGTAAATAAATGCACAGGCGAATGACAGATTCATTGACAGTTTTCCAATGTGCATACAACGTTGACATGGTAATGACGCTTCATTTTTCAAGTTTACCCGCGGTTTGTTTATACTGCGAGTATTACAGTTGTGCTAACGTATAACAGTTTTGTTATTCCCAAACGTTGAAGATTTTCCCCAGCGAGAGGTGAAGTGACAAACTTTTTAGTGATTTTGAAGGTAATTAATTAAGATATTGTAACAAATTCGTTGTGTTATTTTGCATCAAGCTTATTACCTACGAATTAAAGTGAGAATTATCATTTGAAATATCTTGGATGATATAAATTTCGAGGAAACAAATTGTTCTCACTCCTAAGAACCGAATATTTTTGAGAACGTAATTTTGAATACGTATTCTTTAATATTATGTAAAACATGCTAAAATAATGCAGAATGCGGGAGGATACCCATAACTTGGCCCCCAAATTTAAGGAACGGGGTTCGAAGCATTTTGCTGTCCTAAATATGGGAAAAATCAAAAAAAAAATCTATCTCGACCCGTTTTCGAGACTATCTAGACAGGCAGTCTAGACTATCTAATATTTATTATTCGATTTGAATAAAATAGTTCACACTTAAACTCTAGTTGGCTCAATTACTCTCATCAAGCTGAATGGAGCAGGCGACTGGAGAAACTGACTGCTTGAAAACAGCCCTTTTTAGAATTTCTGGAAGATGTTTATGTAAAAGTTTCATTCCAATCTGCGCTAATCGTTCTTTTATTGTAAAATTGATTTTTGTGTTATTCCATAAACAATTAGCCTTTTCGCACTGCTTCTATTTAATTCTTTAGAGAGGCGAAAATAATAAGTGGAGAGGTTTTAGACTAGACATTTTCCGATTTTGAGCAGAATAAGAAGGAATGAATGTCCGTCTTCCATACTACAAATTTCATAAACTCTCCAAACTATGAGTGAAGCACTCAAATAACAAAGATGTGTCCCACCTTATTTAAATCACGGCCATTTTTGCATGCATTGCCTAAACTGGTACCTTACTTCTGAAAACCAAACAAAACGAAAAAGATGAAGCGCAGTATAAATGCTATCTAGCAAGATGAAAGTCGTCTCATTTTTGTTTCTAAGATGATTGCACTTTCGTTTGGACGTTTATCAGAGGGCAACTTACGAAATCCCCACGCGCAAAAGACCCAAATAACAAAAAATCCACAAGAAATCTCCAAAAATTTATTGAAAGAAACACTTTTTTCAGAACACACATTTCTCGTAAAAGCAATAGTTTAGCAGATATGCAGCAGCTTGTTTAGTGAAATGGGCGGGTTATTCTGCCATAAGAAGCAATATTATTTTGCAGAAATTATCGGACTACGACAATCTATAGATGTAGCAGTGAGCAAGTCTACTTCATGGCTTGTTATAGTTCATGGGGGATTAGATTATTTAAAAACGAATAGTATTCTCAAGCTCAGTTTTTAAAAAGGCCTTGTCCTCCTTGTGCCAAAAATTTGACTTACCAACGATTTTTCTTGTGCACGAATAGTTGTCTTAATTGAATATATTCCTTGTACAAAATGTTTGTTTTATTGATCGTAGACAGACCGAAAATATTATACAATAATTATATTTAAATAAATATTTCGATATTAATCAAATAAGCCCCAAATCTCCCCCTACATGGAGAATATGTGGGTAACCCTTGTGAACCTAACATTTTTGAGGAAGAATAAATGTCAGCTTATGCTCAAAACAGTAGCTGAAGGATTCCTTGTTTATCCTAAATAGTCTCATAAACCTGCAAAAGGTTTAAAGCGTAACCGAAATGTTCCTATAATTCCATAGGATTTGATTCAGCCTCAATTGCTTAATTCATAATTCTACATGAAGTCGAATAAATAAATCTGATAGTTAAAGAGAAAATTATCAAAAGTCGTTGAAATATGGAAGATTTGTACTATCAATGTTGTTTGCTGTGATGATATTTATCAATCCGTATGCCAACACGATAGCCATTTGATAATCGTTTTCCCTATAACACGTTCTGCGTCTCGAGTTGTACAAATCACGCGTCGCTTATATGTCGCCAAATATCAAAATATCTAATACTTAATTATTTTATTATAATTCAACCATGTCAAAAATCTTAATATACCTATTTTCTAGGAAAATAATATGGGAAATTGGATTAGTTTTATGCTTCATATAATCAAATAAGACTATTTATATTTATTAATGTCGTCTTTTGTCGATAATTGACCAACGTTTCTGTTTCTATTTCGAATTGATCTGACTTCGTTTCTATGACTTCGTCGTTCAAATCGACCGGTTAAAGTAGAAAAAAAAAACTTCTCGCGTCAAATCAAGAACACAACCAGCTTATAAAAACAATCCAAAAGGAGAATACCCGCCGCAATTATAATAAGCGTCAAAACAAGCACACTTTCCACCGTTGGCGCAATTATAATCAGCGTCCACTGTATTTAAGTTAAAAAAGATTTTCCTTAATTAAAAAAAAATCGGCACTTGTTAAATTTGCGCTTAACAGCTCAAATAACAAAAGCAGAAGAAAAAAGAAAGTAACAATTGCTTAATAGAGTGTAGAGAAATGTGAGTGCAGAGTTCATATTCATATTCTCTCTGCACTCACATTTCCCCACACTCTATTTTTGTTCTGCTTTTGTTATTTGAGCTGTCAAGTTCAATCGTTATATTCACTCTATTAAGCAGTTGAATATGGGGAAATGTGAGTTCAGAGAGAAGATGAATATGAAACGAAACGAATCGAAACAAATACATATACAAATACCTAAATACCTTTCAAATATGTATTCTCTTCCCGTTTCTTCTGATGGATAGCGCGTGCACAGTGTATTAGTGTGTATGTGAATAAAAAATCTTTCATTATGGCTGAAACTTTACCTGGCTTTCACACCTTTCTATGAACGTACCTGAATAAAACATATAATTCTGCACATCTATGAAAAATTACCTTTCGCTTGATATATGTTTCATAAAAATAGGTGCACGGGAAGAAGGTTAAAAAAGGATTACAATTTTTGGCTTTGCCTATTAATATATAAGATATTACAATTTATTTCTTATTTTTAAAAGATGTTAACTGAACAGAATTACAATTGAGACTTATATAAAAACAAAACTCCTTGTGTCCGATTGGCACACTTCTCCAAATATTTTAAAAGAATTAAAAAATTACACCTTTACTGTCGTCGCCATAACGTTAATAAAAAACGTTAATAAAAAGAAATTACGAATCTTGGGAAGCCATATTGGATCCGCCATCTTGAATTTACCATACAAATTTTGATGGCATAAGCGAAATCAGCGACAATGAATACCTTCAAGTACCCATTTTAACACTAAAACTACCGGCGCGCAAGCTTGTGATTTTGCTAATTTTCGACACCTTTAAAATCATATGATTTCACATTTAAGTTAGTAATTATAAAAGGGTTTTCCATATGTCGTAATTTTGAACCTTAATAAGCTTTGGCATAACTCTTAAGAGATTACATTAAGAAATATAATTAATTCAAGCAAGGAATGGCGTGCCAATCATTTTGACTGGTTATTTTTGACGGCAGTCGTCTGAAATTTAAAATTTCCTTATCTTGCTTGAATTATAAAATTTCGATAGCAAATCCCAAATCAGGAACAAAATCTTCTGAGTGCCAATTTTCATGGAATTCATAGATAATCCGTTTTTGCGTGAAAATGTAAAAAACAAAGAAAACTTTTTTTTTTTTTAGGTTTCCATAGTCAGTCAGGAAAAGGTGCAGTACTATAACCTACATGTCTTTGAAAAATGTAACCTTATTATTTTCTTTTTATATCATTATCTGAACCACAAAGATCTAACTTCTACAAAAAAAAATCATTGCATTTTAAATGAATACCCTTTGCTTAGCAATATCTCGACCGCAGCAACCCATATGGTATATACTCGTATTTATAAATTTATAAATTACTTTAAGCTCATTCCACTCAAACGCAGATGTGAAGGGCGACAATGGGGCACACGCCACCCACCTCTTTTATAGCATTCCGAGATACAATCAGCATCCTCAGAAAATTCAATTGGCGCCCAATGTGATAGAAAATTACTTTAGAGCTGCGCAAAGGGCGAGCAACAAGCTTCCAGCGAATGCTTCTCCTTTCCTGATAATGGTTAGTATCTTTTAAGTAGTCTTCGTAAAAAGAAGTATGTCGTTGAAAGAAAAAGAGGCCCTTAATAAGGAATTTTCGGAGTTTTTGGAATCCTGTCGAAAACAAGGTTTTAGTGAAGCCGAAATGCAAGAGATTCTGAAGCCGTTACGGAAATATATTCGACGAGCTAAGTTGAAGAAGATTTTTATTGTCTTAAGTGTTATCCTGTTTGTGGTTTATCTGTGCAACACCTTTGAAACTATTTCGTGGTTTTTAAGCGCTATTGGACGAAAGGCGTTGATACAACTACTACCTTACTGGGATTGGAGACCTTTGTATACTGCAAAATGTCTGATAAATAATCCATCCTATGTAAAACCGGAAGATGATAGTTCTGGGAGTGTAAAGGATCCATTTAGTGCAGATCCTAAGAACTGCATCCTGTGCGAAAGATATGGTATACGAATTTAATATTAGATTGAAGTGAAAGATCTGCACCAAATATGTATATAAAAAATTCTGATCGAAAGATACTAAAAAACCGAGAAACTAGGTAGATTACAACATCTTAGCCCTATATTCTTAAAAGAGACCTTTTTTTGTGAATTCGTAATCTACGGGACAAATTCTATAGAAATGGCAAAGATATCAGTAACAGGAAGAAAACTTTGAATTTGTTGAACAGCTTTTCTAAATTGTCTAAATTTTTAATAAATAATTTTTTTCAAATATTTTGAATTGTATAATAATAATTCATATTCATGAACTCAAGTTATAAATGCAGTTAAACGATGACGGTCTACTATAAGTAGAAAGCTCAGACTTGAGACTATTCATTAGATTTTTTTTTTTGTATGGTATAGGGAAAAAACTGGTAATCGATTTATAACAAGCTATAATTTTATTAATTTCCAAACCGTGAAAATAGAATTACAGTAGACATTATATTCATTTATCCCTTTTTTGTAAAAATATTGTATAAAATGACTAAATAGTGCGTAATATTCGAACAAAAAAAAAATTCTATCCTATCACTTATCCGACAATAGAAATAAAATCTTTGTTTACCAGTACATTTTATTAAAATTATTTATATATTATATAATATAATAATTAGAAGCGGAAAGTTTTAAAGGATCTATAATATACGATCTACTTCTACCTATTTTGTCCTTTATCAATATTTATTGCATCAAAAAAATCACATCAATCAGGTTGACTGCTCCATTTTATTCAGCCACTTATTCAGCTATTGCGTATCACGCACATGTGAATAACATGTCAGTCAAATTGTTAACCTAGTTTTTCAAATTTTTAGGATAGTGTATCCCGTCACTCCAGATATTTGTATCTACTGTCCCATAAATAGAACACCAGAATAAAGCATATATTAATAAATTAGAAATCGTTTTTGGTGCAGGTCTAGATTGTCAACCTCATAATAAAAGTATTTATTTATTTATGAGATTATTACTATTTCTAGGTAAAATTGATGTTTTGCAAAATACAACGTTTAGTAAAATTCAAAAGAATTACTTGAGTAAAGGTCTACCAGTTGTCGTAACAGACTCTCATCAAGCTGTTGATTTCAAAGAATTCTTCGCAAAAATGAGGAGTGCTGCAAAGTTCGTTGAGAGCGATCCATGCGATGTTGAAAACAATTTGATGCTAACAGAGTTCGTAAACATTGAAGACTTATTGTTGACTGTTGGTGATCAGGATGAGAATGCAGAGTGGTTCTTTCAACTTAGAAATTGCCAATTCCCAGCAGTAAAAGATTCCCGGAGGTTTATTCCTAAACCTTATTATTACGCGCCACATTTAGAGCCGTTCTACTCGAGCTGGGTACTCTCTTCGAATAATTTTGGAGATTTTAGTAAGGAACTATTTCTGGATGGTTTGATCATTGTTCGACAAATGAAAGGCAAACTTTTTGTTACTCTGACGGCAAAGGAACCTTGCGAGCTCATTTGCGGGGAGCATAATCTTTTGATCAACGAAGGAGAAGCTCTGATTTTTACAACAGATTTATGGATATTCACCTACACTTTGGACAATTTTGGAGAATCGGTGACTGCAATTACAGAGACCCACTGGAGTTTGTAAAAGGATATTGTTTTGGGGTAATAAAAGATTAAGCAAAATTCATTTGTTAATAGTATTCTTTATTCAGTTTGTTTTCGGGATATAGAAAAAAACTAGAAAGGATTTCAAAAAACACTTGAATTAATGAAAAATGTGGATAGAGAACACTAAAAAGGAAGCGAATCCATAACAATATCTTCATATTTTTTTCTTTATTCACATATTTTGCTTGTTTTTCTCTGTTAATGTTATACTTTTCTTTTTTTTGTATATTTTTTGTTTTTACAATTAGTTTATAATCTTTTAAAGCTTTTATTTTATGTTTTCTTTGTTTACTTTGTTTCTTTTTTTTTTGTCATTTGTTTTCACTGCTGAGATAAAAAGAAGCTTAAAAATTTTGCTGTACGTTATCAAGCGTTTTATAATGTTTTACTTTCCCTTTATATTTGTTGTTTCATTTTAGTGAATACTTATCGCTCTCCTAGTATTTAAGTATTTAGGAAAAATATGCCGGGGTGTACTGCTGATATATTTTTGTGTGTATAATATGTGAAGTTTTCAACAGGGGGGCTATAACCTTTATCCACCTAAACTCTCTATTCGCTCGCTCTGGCTTCTATATTTTTGTATTTTCTTCTCTATTGTTCAATAGTAATAACCATAACATTTTGTGTTAATTGGTAAAAATAAGTTTTGCTCTTCAATATAAAATTTTAAACTAACAAACGATAAGTATTATTTTAAATATATCAATAATAAAACGAACCGAAAAAATTTAAACGCGGGGTTATATAAATGATATGTCCGCGTATTTAATCCACTTAAACTTTTCTTTTATGTGATAAATTATTTACGCTTTTTTTCTCATATAAATTCACTCATCAGTCAGTCATATTCACAACGCACACAAAAAGCTAGAATTTATTTTGTTTTGTTATTCATCGTTTTTTTCTTTTATTAATAACATTCTTTTTTTTCACTATTTGTATAATTCCTAGTTGCATTTTATTTTGTTGATACCGCAGGATGTTTGTTTTTGTTGTTGATCCTGACTTGGAATTTCTTTCGTAAAAAAAATTCTCCGGAATAAATTGTTATTTTTTTTTGTATTGTATGTTTTCCCTTTAAATTTGATTTTTTCACTTTTATATATTTTTTTTTTTCATTTTTAAATAAGAGAATATTACAACAAATGTACTTAAGTGTATCAGTGCTTTTAAAATGCTCTCTCGGGAAAAGTCTTTGTGTGTTGTTTTTATTTACGTTGTTACTTTTTAATTTGTTTATTTATGATGTGCTTTTTATGCAATTTAGAACTCTTCATTTTTCATCTTTTACTTAATTTAGAGGGTAAACTGTAGTGTTTCTTTGTTGTTGTATTTTCGTTAAATGATGTGTTTGTTCATGTATATCGTTTTTTGTTTTTTTTTTTCTTGTTAAAAATTGTGTAGAAGTCAAAATATTTAATATTCTTTTATTAGATGATTTTACTGCAACAGTCAATATTTTGTTTCTCTATTCTGCATTATTGCTTCGTTTATTAATCAGTCCTACTTCAATTTCTCTTATAGCTTTCCGATAAATTGTTTTTTTTTTTTTTAATTAAAATTAAATTAACACATATCTTATTGAACTTATTGAAAATCCAAAATTCTTTATTTTATCATTGTTGAACTTTCCAAAGGGTTCTTAAATTTTTTTTAGAGTTTTAAGGGCATGTAACTACATACATTTGTCCAACATCCTGATACTTATTCAACGCATAATTTTGGTTTGATTAATACTGACATAACATAGCACCTAAATAAGGGAGGAAGGGCTGTAGGAAGACTTGAATGGATGAAACCGAATGTGATTGAATGTTCCTATCTTAGCAGTTATTTATCCATCTGGTGGTCATTTTATGATTTCATTATTTGTAAATATTTAAGTCCGTTCTGTGTAACCGATAGAAAATCAAAAGTATTGTGAAGAAGATGTACAGTGGCAGAAAAGCCTAAACATTTTTTCTTACATTAAGCTTCCTTTTATGGACCTTAAATGGATTTAACACCGTCTACTACTGCAAATTTATTAATGTTAAATCATCATCAATTTCTGTACGGATGAGAAACGAGAATTTTGTTAATATAATCCAGACTATCGGAAACCGATAAGAATTGCCTTAAAGAGCATCATGCACGATAGACAAAAAATTGTGAGTCAAACAAAAATAAGGGGCAACAATTCAAAATCCAATCACTTCTTTTCGTACAGGTACTAAATCTAGGACAGGGAGATTATTCTAAACTCGTTTTTTGTGCATTTGGTTCATTTCCTTTTAAATTTTTTTACAGCCTAACATAATTAATTGGCTAAAAATTAATTAAATTGGTCGTGAATTGAAATACAATTCTAGACGTTTGCTTTCGATATCATTTGCGTCTTATTTGCCATTGCCTTGTTTCAATAAATACATAATAATGTAATTTGGAAAAAAGTATTTCATACGAAATAGTATCGTTATTACTTTGGAATCACTGCGTAGAATATTATGAAATAAATCAATGTATATTTTTTAAATCGAGCTACTTGTCGCTGATAAAATTTACAAACAATTTACAAAACGGACCCTAGACATAAATATCATTATAACTTAAAAAATTCCGAAGAGTTTTTGATGGAGCAAAGCTTATAATATGACTCAACTATGTAGCTGTAAGTTAATCAAAACACATTAAAATCGAATGAGCGGATCTCGAATTATAAGCAGAAAAACCTATGTAGGTATCGATTTTTTGCAAAATATTTGCATATCAAAACAATTGGCTAATTTATGCATGGTCGGTATGTAGATAATAATTCAGAAATAATTTCTAGCCAATGTGTACTATCTGTCGTGAGCTATTTTAAGAGTTTATCTGTCCGTCTGACATCTTCTGTAGGTCAAAACCTACCATCAAAGAGTCATTATTTTTTTTTAAGAAAGCCTGTTTACCTCAATCTTATGCATTTAGAACGACGAACATGCTTTAATATCCCCAAGAGGTTAAAAAAGTTAAATATTAATATTGTATGGAAACATATTTTGTTTTGATTTTAGTAACGATTATATTGGAATTTAAGTCCTCCGCTACAGCTTAAATTTTTATATTTAAACAATACGAAGTAAAATAACTAAAAAGGCAAATTTTTATACATAAAGGATTCGAATTATTGCAAATTATAGCTAAGAATGTTAACTATCTACAAATTGCACCACTGCTCAGTGTATATCCTCTTAAAATACAAAAGTAAAATTTTGAAAAAGAATGTGCCAACACTGTTAGCCAAGGGTCATACCCATGCATCATTTTTCTACCAAATATTAGATGCTTGGGGATTTATGAAAATGTTTAAATAAAAAATTTAAAATTTACAGGAGAGTTTTGTACTAACATTTAATTTATAATCACGTTTATGTGTCACGGTTATACGAAAAAAACATCCATTAAACTTAAATAAGTAGTAAAACATGGTTATTTTTCGTTAACTGATACAATTATATTCCTAAACATACTTTTTGTTATTACATAAATTACAAATGAAGGAAAAAGGTTTTTGGAAACGAAATCAAACATTTGCAATATGTATAAAGAGGCGTATTAAAGATTTTAGTGTTTTGCTTGAATAATCGCACGAATGAAGAGAGAAGTTTAGAATTGAACTTAAGAATTTGCTTCCTTTTGTTAACTTAATTAATTCTTTTGTATTTGTATTTATAAAATAGAAAAAAAAAAATGTTGAACGCTTTTTTATTTGGGGTATCTTATCCACCGCTGAACATCTATTCTAATCACGCAAGAAATGTTGGGACTCAAAAGGTTAAGGATAGTGTTAATCTACAGAGCGCGGTAGAGAGGTCAATTTGAAGTGTTTGTAGTCTTACCGCATTAATATCTTTTACACTTTTCTAGAATATTTTTATATTTATTATAAAAATAGAAGGGATTTTTATACTAAGTACTTCCGAATTGTAAGCCCTCACACTATTCAAACTATATTTTAAATATTCACCACCACCACCGGGTTTATTTAAAATTTCATCTGTGTATGGTTGCGGGATGGATGGACATTTATAAAAAGTTCTTTCTTCTGTCAGACCTTAGGGAGTAATCGATCTTATTGGAGCTTCGATTTTTTATCTTGTTATAAAAACTTTTTAAAATTAGTGTAGCAATGTAATTGTCAGTTTGGAAAGAAAATTTTATGGGTGTGTTTGTTTTTTGATTTTAAATGTAAATACGTATTTACATGTGCGTTAAATTGTAAACTTTTTAGATGGGGAAAAAATATGCAAAAAATGCATAGTATTTTGAAAAATTCATGATATAAGATAAAGTCTCAATGGACTTTGTACACAAAAATCGCCAATGAATTCAAATTTATAAGCGGCTAGATGTAGATCGTAAATTGATGTGGCTGGCCCATTGTGATACCACTTTTTTTGACCAGGGTTTTGGTGGGAATTGAACCCACAACCTCTAGCGCCCTGCTGGCTCGCAGCTAACGCGTCGCACTATCAACCAAACTATTGAGGTCTAACTAAAAGTATTGACTACTTATTTTAAGAATACGTTAATAAGTTTTGTTTGTCAATTTAAATTTTTTTTTGTTTTAAAATTATTCAATTTAATATTTCTTTTATCTAAATTGTACTTTGGCAGCTATAAGTAACTGCTGATAAATGCCAATTTAACCTATAATTCTGTATTGTTCTGAACTAAAAATGCGTGTTTGGATAAAAAATGTATAAAAACCTGGTTTAAATAAATAAATTGAAATTAGTTTTAACAAGAATTATTTAGAAGCCGCTTATTTTATTAAAGAAATGGTAAATTTATAGAAAGTCAGATTTCTTAAATAAAAATAAATGTTTTTATCCGGCTTTAATTTCACTTTGTTCACTTTATACAACAATTTAGAGACATAACTACTCATTCTTTCATATTTCAATTGAGACAATTTGATAACTACCTTTTTTACGTCTAATGTTCCCATTGCTAAATGCAATCCCCTTGAGGACGTAACCGATATTTTGCCTTTTTTACTATAATCCCTTTACCTTTCCCAATACATAATATGCACCAGTACATGATGGTTTTTCTTTAAATGTCTTATATTTTGTTTTTTTGCATTAGAGCACGCCTATTGGAAAAATTTAGCTGGCTATTTGTTCGAAACACGTTAAAATAGTAGAAATTTCGATAGTCCATGTTTTTTAACGTTCAGAGAGAAAGTTCATAAATAGAAAAATTAAAGCGAGTTCTTTGTGAACATTTAGAAGATAGATAAATACCGATACGTTCTTTTTTGCAATTAATTTTTTTTTTTCTTTGCAATTTATGTAATTTTTAAAGGTTACTTATACTTTATGAATATTTTTGCTTGTTTTTTTCAGTTTTTTTCTCGCTACCCATCTCTTTCTCAAAGCATACCTTTCATTTCGCAATAAATTTCTTTTAATAAATTTCATAATAGTAACAATAATTCATAGCCTACTTATATATTTACATATGTTGCTTTGTAATCTTCTGTGTGTTTTGTTTGTTGATGTAAATTTATTATTAGTTGACGTGTTTGTTTCCTGTTTTTGTTTTTGTTGTAATAAGTTGTTGTCTTTATAACAAAAAAAGGATACGTTTTATTTTTCTCAACATAAATTCGAATAGCGTTCAAATTAAAAAATTAGAAATAGTTAATAAATGTAAACTTTTGTTTTTGATTACTGTTTGTTGTTGTTGTTGTCTGGGATACAACGATTTCTTTTTGGTTTAGAGGAGGTTTTAACGTGTGTATGTATAGTGTTTGTTTTTGTTATCTTTTGCATTTTTTATATATTCTATATGTTTTCCCTTTTTTTTTTTTCTTTAACTATAAGAAATAACTTTCAACAATATCTCCATGTCTGATAAAACATCTTCTCTTTATATTCAAATAAAATTGATTCCTTTTTTCTTTTTTAATACAGTTAAAGATTATAAATATTTTCATTTCTTCTTGTAGTTATCTAGTTTTAAACTTTAATAATTCTTACAATATTTTTCTTTTATAGATTTTTTTTTATTTACTTACTTACTCGGTTTTTTTCTTAAATCATTTCTCCTCTTTTATTTATTTTTTTTATATATATTTTTTTAAATGTTTCTCAGCTCCTATATCTTTCATTATGTTTTGTTTTTTGTTGTAATTTTTTAATTTTTTTTTTTTGGTTTTTTGCTTTGTATTTTATTTATATTTTAACGAGGGAGTGGTTCCTTGTGCTAGAGATGCGATTTATCATAATTATTTAATTTGAATATGCTTACAAATGTATTGTAATAATAATTATTAATATTATCATTATCATTAGTTATTGTTAATATATACGAGGAATTCATACTGGAACTGGTCAACGACAACAGCAGAAAATATGTGCGTAACAAAAATAAATGAATGATATTATCATCATGTACAGTTTTATTACAATTATTATTGTTTTCAGTGTTATCATTATTAATTAATTTAAGAATACAGTTATAATAGCTATTTATGGTACAATTAATAACAAAACTCTTTACGATAATAGATATTAACAGTTTTGTTATTGGTGGGCTACTACGTGGCCAGGGTTATTTGCCACCTAGGCCAAATTTCATAAATATTAACTCTTTGCCTTTTGACAATATATCACCGCCAGGTGCTGCCATCTCAGTCATTTTCTGCATGAAATTTGGCCCTTGTCCCTGTTGCTGCTGTTGCGGCTGCTGCTGTTGTTGTTGGTGCTGCTGCTGTTGCTGATGTTGCTGCTGCTGTTGGCCACCACCACCAAAGAGTCCACCAAAGCCTGATGATTGTTGCTGTGGCTGCTGTTGCTGTGGTTGTTGTTGCTGCTGCTGCATCGGTTGCATACCCGGCTGTGGAACAACTGGAACACCTTTTGGGGGCTGTTTACTACCAAAGAGGCCGCCAGTTGCAGCCTGTGTAGCACCAGAGAGTAAACTTGTTGCGCCTGATAGAAGACCTCCAGATGATTGTGTTGTTGTTGCTGTTTGCGGCTGTTGCTGCTGCTGTTGCTGCGGCTGCTGTTGCTGGTGTTGTTGTTGCTGCTGCATACCAGGCTGCATCATGCCCGGCTGCATCGTACCTTGCTGCATACCCTGCTGCATATTCTGCTGTTGTTGTTGGTGTTGCTGCTGCTGCTGTTGTAGAGGTTGTTGTTGCTGTTGCATTCCCATATTACCACCTATCCCGATCCCTCGACCGATCATCCCGCCTCTCCCCTGTATCCCCTAAAAATCGCAGTGCTTTGTTAGTCCGAATTAAAACCCACCAACCCACTCAAAGAAAATGTTTTTTTTTTCTGTTTCTTTAAAAAAAAAGTTATATCTTTTGTTGGTAGAAAAAATGGATATAATATTTGAGCAATTCGTTCTAATGGAATGGATATGCAAAACTAATAAACTTTTTCTTCACAACTTTGATTTTTTTGGTTTTTCTAATTAAAAAAAAAAACACATCTAAACGTATCCGGTTAACGCAACGACTAATCAACATCACTACTTTTAACTTGCGATGAAGGGTGGGGGGGTCTAAGGTGACACTATTCTAATGAAAAATTTGTTCAACATTTAGCAGATTTTATCAAATAAACAACAATTAAACCAAGCACCTGCTTTCAAAATCAACTAAGCGATGCCCTTTAAGTGCCTTTACATAAAAAAAAAAATTTTTTTTTGAGCATTGAAGAATTCGTTGAGTATGTATTAGATATTTATTTTTAAATCGATACCACCTTATTTGGAGCATTCTGATCAATACCAGACTGAAGTAGCGAAAATAGCAGCCGTTTTTAAGGCCTTTTGTTAATATAACAATTTATTTAGTACTATCGTTTTATCATCGCTATATATTATCCTCACGATATCGAGACCTAATTTGAACCTTAAGTTCTTGTTTAAAATAAGTTTGCATTGTATTACAGTTTGTTAAATAAAGAATGATATAATTTGACCTTCCAAAATTTGAATTGTAACTCATTTTTGTTCTATTACAGTTGTGTACGGACTTGTAAATTTGTTATATTCATTACAATTACCATTACCATTACGAGTAATTGAAATTCTCTTAATTACCATTACTGCAATGGTAGTGGTAATGCTGACTAAATTACTTCATTGTAATTAATTACTAATAAAGCTTTCATTACCATTACCCATTGCAATGGAAATTATAATGAAATAATTGTCATTGCTCAATGATATTTAAGCTTTCAACATTTTCAAAATAACTGAAATAGTCAATAAATAATTAAACAAATTATGTAACAACTGGTCGAATCCTTCAGTTGTGTCAGTTATTATACTAGATAGAACTGAAGAATTCGATCTATGGATTGTTATTTTTCATATGTATCATTAGAAATAGAACAATAACAAAACAACAGAGCATTCTTTGCTTATTTTTAAAGATCGAATTTGTTCATCCTTTATTTAAATATGAATGCAAACCATATTTTTTTCTGTTGGTTTTCCAAGGTTTTTGGGATGTTCTAAACAATTTCTTTTAATTTTTGCATAGTTCTGGCCTATGTTCGGAATATCTCGACACTTCTTGAAACGATCGAAATGGTAAAAGATGTGTTGATTTGTTTTTGAAATAATTGTTAAAATAACCTTTTTCGAAGATATAAATATATCATTTAAAATTGTTCTTTATTTTCTCTTTTGCATATACATTCCAAGTTAATCGATAATATATGGCAAAAAACAAGTTAACGTTTTCAATAAAAAGTGCAAAAAAGGTAATCTAAAAAATGTTTAAATTCATATAAAATTTCAAGGTAAAAAAACAACCGACTGAATTGTGAAAGAACTTTCTTGGTTGTATATATAATATAATATAT
The DNA here is from genome assembly GCA_949715965.1 of Dysmachus trigonus. Lineage (NCBI taxonomy): Eukaryota > Metazoa > Arthropoda > Insecta > Diptera > Asilidae > Dysmachus > Dysmachus trigonus. The sequence goes on from OX454320.1 coordinate 15,678,108, forward strand.
TCATTTTAACGAAAAAACGTAAAACTTGACTTGAAATATGTTTTTCTTTTTATATTTTAAACTTTACGACTTTCTTTTCGTTTTGTATCTTTTTTTCTCAATGTTTATAATTTTCACCATTTGAGCTTTGATATATAATTTTTAAAATCTTACGTATACCAATTAGAATTTATTAAAACAATTACTTTTGAATGTATTTAAAATACTTGCCGATACTATTAGCTATTTATGCAGATTTTAATCGTTTTATGTCAATTTTGGTTAAGTACATTCAAAAGTTTCTTTACTTTTTTCTTTTTCTTTTTTTTTGTTTACTGTTTTGTGTTAATATTTTTTTTTCTAGATACTTTTATACTCTCTTTCGCTTTTTATTCTAAAATATAAAAATTTTCTAAATGCAAGCTGAAGGAAAATAATTGGGTCTGCATTAAAAGGATCCTAAAAATTAATTTTTATATGATTTTCTCTTTCCTGAATATAAAAAGATAAGTACAATAATTTTTTCCAAGATCCTCTTAAAACAGCTTTTATCTTAAATACCGAAAATACCAAACAAAAAACAATTATATTCCAACTACACTAAAACGAATAACAAATATGAAACAAAATAAAGATATTGGTTTACGTTATATAAATATTATAATATGTATAGAAGAAGAAAGAGATTGTTTATATAGCCAAAGTAGGAAAAGGGAATATATATATATGTAGTTTAGTATTTCGCTTATGATATTTTTCTCAGAAACAAACAGACTCATTCAAAACGTCATGCAAAATATCTTTGTTTATAAGAAAATGCCAATTATTTTTAAAATGTGATGATATATATTCATTCGTTTTTTATGTGCATATACGAAACTTTTAATTTATTAAGTAAATTTAGTAAGTTAAAAACTAACATAGAGCTGCATATATGCACATAAAACTGTTTCTATCACTCTATTTTTTCTATATCTACTACTAGTAAGAAAGATATAAGGCACGCACTACATTGTGTTTTTGTTCATTGTATTTGTAGTATAGTATTGTTTTACATAGACCAGCAATAAGTCATTTATTATTATTTTACGTCTTACAAAACTCAATTATTAGCATTATAAGCAGAATACAACCAAAAGTAGAATCTTTTGAATACAGAGCTTATAAAAAGCTCAAGCAGAATTTAGGTTTTCTTATTCTTCTACTGCAGTTTACTTCTAATAAATTTCTTCTGTTAATATTTTATGCGTTATTTTTGTTGAAATAAATGTAGTTTGTTAATTCCTGAATTCTTATCTTATTTCTGGTCTATTATTATTGAGATTATGTGTTTTATGGTTTAAGTATCGATTTGACCCTGCCCGTTTTATTTCGTGAAAAGTAAAGTTTTTTTTGAAAATATAAATCAAATCAAATAACAAAAAAACCCTTAAGAGTAGTTTTGTGTAAATCCGTATAACAAACATAAAAAACTAAATATAGTATACTGAAAAATAATGTACGATCCAATATTATGTTAATTTTTGGATATATGGTATCAAACAATAGACCACTGTTCCACAACCTTAAACAGTAGCTATAAAATGCGTCTCCTCTGTTCACTACTTGATTTTAATTATTGACTATTACTATAAAAAGGGTGCCCTTGTGAAAAGCAATTTTACACTAGTGAGTGATTCAATCATAAAAACATAACTACTAAATTGGCACTCGTGTAAATTTTGGCAGTGCATTCAAATAAAGTTGCCTTTGGAGATTTTGTTTTTTTGCTTTTATATTTTGAAAAATGTTGATTAATAGTTTTGCATTAATGAAAGCGTGCACATTCGCTCGCCCTCTTTTGATTTTTTTTTTCTTTGGTGTAAATCTCGATTTTTTCTTCATCGTTTTTCTAAGTTATATTTCTTTGGTCTGAAGTGGAACAATGCCTTTTTAGTTTGGTGATTTCACTGTATTTTTGTTTAATTTGCTGAGTGTAAACAATTTTTCTTTTACTCATATATTGGCCACGATCTACGATATTGTAATTATAATTGAAATTTGTTTTTAGGCTCGTCCACACGGGACAATACAGTGGGGCAAGACAATATTTTCCTTGTGTAAACAAATAAATCCGGGACAAGACAATTGGCGTTCGATTGTTCTCAGAGATAGAACGCAGACTCAAGACAATTGACCCTACTGTGATTGTCGTTTACAGAGACCAGTCGTAATTGAGAGCGAAAATGGCATTGTGAATGTCGAAATTGCAACGACAACTGTCAATTTTATTTACCATTTCAGTCGTTAAGATTTAGGGCCCTATTATGGAAGTCGATTTCGGTCGACTCGACTAGCGAAGACACATTTTCAAGCCTGAAATGCTAAGGAAATTAGTGTCTTCGCTAGTCGAGTCGACCGAAATCGACTTCCATAATAGGGCCCATATTTTCCCGACTTATTAGCGATAATCCATGAAAATGTAAATAAATTGTGTACTTACATCCTTTAAATAAATAATAAGTATTTTATTTGCATACTTACAGTTCTCGTAATATTCACCCCTATTGCGATTGTCGTTTTGTTATCGTCAGCTTGCATTGTGAATGTCGATATCGAGTGACAATTGTCAATAAAATCGATTTCTGTCGCTGGCATTTTTATTTAAAACAGGCGACTTTTAAGAAATTTGCGCATAAAATATGCGAGTTTTTAAATTGTGGATTATTTGACTGTGTGTGTTAATTTAAATAGTTAGCATAAACATGAATATAGCGATAAACCCAATCGGACAAAAATCGGATGCAGTTTCATTAGTAACATCCAGAATTCAACAGATGAATCATAAGTAACAACGACTGTATTGCATGAAATTAAAGAAAATACAGCAGAAAGTTTACATGGCAGCAAAAAAGTTTATTATTTGAAAAAAGATTAAATGAAACTAGCCAAAGAAAATTTGCAATTGACCACTCTGATACCAATAAAATTACACTTTAAGAAATTTTACATATATGCCTTTGTGTCGATTCGATCACGTTAGGTAATTAAAAAAAAGAAGATCGACACGATAACTTAAGTACTGGTCGATTTCAGACCGCAATAGCATGGGCGGAATTAGAGGTCATCCAGTGGGGGGGCAGTCTATTCTCAAGTATAAGAAAAACGAACAGTGAACTAATTTTCCAGTTTTCGTTCTGAAAGGTAATGCCCCCCCATGCCCCGCTGTAACTCCGCCCATGCGCAATAGGGGTGATATTTTAACAATGTGGACATTGCTCGCGATTATATCAAATCGGAAAATTATTTTAAAGTAGACCTCAAGAACTGGTGGGAACGTTTTGCACAGGAACTCAATAGTTTGGACCTCAAATTTGTGATTTTGAGGGATGGTAACGAGCAGGTAAAGACACATAACCTACATAAAACACTTTTTAATTTTTGATAATTTAGGTATTCTGATTTCAAGTTCAAAATAAAGAAGAAGAAAATGTTTGACAAAAATGAAAATTAAAAACACTAGATTTCGTTCGATTTCAGTATTCCAATCCAACGCTTGAAATCTGATATATGTTTGTATTTTCACATTCCCAATTATTGATTAAAAATTAACAAAAAAATGACATAGCTCAGGATGCAATATAGCAATTCGAGTCCTTTAGACAAAACCAACATTTTTCGATCCATGTTTCGGTGTCAGAACTACCCATTTTTGAGACGAACAACACGAAAATAAGAATAGTCTTGTCTTCATATTGTCCCACCTTGTAGATCCGTTTACGCAGTTTGCACAATACAATAATGTCTTGTCTTATTATATTTTTATTATATTGCCCAAGTGTGAACCCGCCTTTTAACAGGAAAATGACATTTTTTATATAATATCGATTCTTAATTTTTTATGTGTTTTAAATTTCAATTTCCACATCCTAGAAGAATAGTGAAAACTGTGATCTAAAAGTGAAAATACGTTTTAATTTACGGAATGTAATTTATAGTGTGGAGAGTTGTTACCCCCCGATTCTGGATAAAAATTAAGAGCTTTTAACCTCTTAACTACTATCAAAAATCCTTTTAAAGGAATTAATATTCTACCACATTATTGAACAAATATTAGATATACACTGATTTCTTATAATTTGTGAATTCTTCTACAAAAAGAGGTCCATCTCTTGAATTAAAGGGATTTTTCAAAACAATTAAGAGGTTAAGAGTTCTTAACTTTTATTTTGAATTGGGTGGTTAGACCCCGAATGAATTCACCCGTGATGAAATTGTTATTATAACTTTTGAAATGTGTTTTCGACATTAAATGTACTTATCAATACAATGCAAAATATTGAAAAATGGTTTAAACATTTATTCACTGGTGATCTTGTTCGAAATTTCTCATTTTTTACGCCTAATGACTCGCCACTATTAGTTCCATACAGAGAATACCCAAAACACTATAAAACTGAAAATATTCTAAAATTGTATCTTGAATTCGAATTGAAAAACAAAAATATAATTTTTCTCTATTATAAAATTATTGACGTTCTGATGAGTTTAAAGAGCTTTCTTAAAAGAATATAAGGTGATTCGAATTCTCGAAAACAAAAACCCTGAATTTAGAAATTCCGAACAGCATAATCCTAAAATAAAAAATCTCGAGGGTCAATATCCTGATACATTAATTTGAACCACAAATCTCGAATTATTCTTAAATGTGAAAATCTGTTTGATCTTTCTTTTGTATTCACTTATTTTCATTTATTAAAGGACCAAACTAGTCTAAATTTTAAATTTCTACAATATATTCGTGTTGTCTATGATTTTTATTATACATTATTATGAGTACATAGTAATTTATTTTTGTATAAAACTATGATAAATAACAAACTCGTAGATCTGGCCCGGTGAATAACAGGTAATAAAATAATTAAATTCAAAAATTGTGTACACACATCAAGTGTTCTCTTATATTGTAAGACAGTTTTTCTTCTCATTCTCCTAAAACTAAAAAAGAATATTGTAAAACCAAAGAAAAATATAAAGTGTAAATAATTTCAATTTAACAAAACAGAAAAAAATAACTTTCTTTTTAAAACGAAACATCATTTTTAGTATGTATTGATAATTTCTAGTCCGCACTGTACGAAGTTCTCTAATGTGGAAATTTAATTTTCGATTAACTATGCAGAACATTTCGAATTTAGTTTCAACTGAGTGAACTTAGATGAAATTAATAAAAAGTAAGTGGTAGGGTTCTGTGTTTAGAAAAGAATACTGGAAACTTCAAAGAAGTGAATCTAAAGATAGGAAAATTAGAAAGAATAATGTGCTTTCTTTGGATATATTAACCCATTAATGCCTGAATAACAAAAAATTTTACCGCAACTTTGAGGCCCTAACTTTTATCGAAGGGGTGGTCAATTCTTATCGAGACCAACTTTTCTAGACGTATTTTGAGTCGCCCGACACGATCCAACAAAAAAAAAGTGAAAAAAAAAATTATTATTATTGTTTTTTTGCAATATTACGTAAATAAATACCTTTTTCACGTCATTTTTTTCGAAAAAACGACAAATTTAGTGGAGAAAAAACAACTTTTTACTGCAATAAAGTGCATAAAACGTGTTATTAGTACTTAAACTTCAAAAATATGCAGGCATTTTTTTCGTTAAAAATATTAGGCTGCATAAAAATTGCAACATTGTAAACTATCTTCTACGCATATTTGCATTACTTTCGATCACTTTTTTTTATCTCACTATGTTCTACTATTCCCAAAAATGTATATACACTAGTTTTAAGGGTCACTGATTACGAATTTGCTATCAGATTTTCGCAATTCAAAATGGCGGATCCAAGATGGCGGACAATTTTTGGCAAAATTCTCAATTTCTTCGAAAAAAAAGTGGGTATTCGGAGTTTTTGGGGTCACTGATTACTGATTAAATGCCTGCATATTTTTGAAGTTTAAGTCCTAATAACACGTTTTATGCACTTTATTGCAGTAAAAAGGTGCTTTTTCCCGACTAAATCAGCCTTTTTTCGAAAAAAATTACGTGAAAAAGGTATTTATTTACATAATATTGCACAAAAACCATAATAATAATTTTTTTTCACTTTTTTTTTGGTTGGATCGTGTCGGGCGACTCAAAATACGTCTAGAAAAGTTGGTCTCGATAAGAATTGACCACCTCTTCGATAAAAGTTAGCGCCTCGAAGTTGCCGTACAATTTTTTGTTATTCAGGCATTAATGGGTTAATAGCACTAAGGGATTTTTCAGATAGCATTTAATTTTGGAATATTTTAAAATCTGAATTTTCTCTTTTCAACAAGGACTAGTGTTAATTTTAGTTTTTGATAGAAATCTCAAAAATATGAATTTGGAAGAAAGGGGTAAAAAACCATAATAAGCATTTTTTAACGATTCCTAGCTGCCAATTCTACAATCCTCCATTCGAAATATTAAGTGATAAACGAAAGGTTCGTTTTGTTTCACAATTTAAAAAAAAAAGTTTAATTGCTACAGTTCTTGTTATAAAACTCGTTTGCATTGTGCATAACTAGGGGACAATCAAACCAAAAAGGCAGGAGTTTTTCAGCTTATTGCTAAAATGAAGCAGTCGGGATTGAAATTGAGCATTTCTAGTAACGATACTACGAAGAGTACGATAGCCTTGTAACAGAGTTTTTGAAAGCTACTCACTACAGAGATAAATCTATGCTCTATTTAAGCTGGTCAGATTAAAAATCACTGTGACCTTCCTCAAATGTTGTGGAAGTCACTAAAGAAATGAAATATGAAATAGATTTTGAATGCAGAGGAAAACGATGATGTTGTTACACTTTACTGAAAAAGTTTTTATATGAAACGGACTGAATGCGGTTTAAGTGAGAAGAGAGAAAGGTTTACGACAACTTTTAATACTACGGGTACTTCTTTTCACTACATTATTATTCTTCGAGCACATTAACTGAACAAAGTTTAAACACAAAAAATTTAACGTTAACAACAGAAACATTTCAACATTATTTTTTATTCACTATAGAAAAACAACAAATATAAAATTATAAAAATGAATTAGTTGAATCAACGAAAAAATTAACTCCACTAAAAAAAACCAAGTGGGCAGGTGGGTGTGTTTTTTTGTTTAAAAAACGTATATAATTCGAACTTTATGATTTTTCTCAATAAATTCTTCAACTAAACATTACTTGTAAATGTTGATGACACATACATTTCTCTTTTTAAATATATATATAAAAAAAAAAAAGAATTTATTTTTTGTGGAATATGAAAAAATTTTTTTGTTTTGCTCAAATTTTATTTTTTTTATTATAATGTCCATAACCTTTTTTTCGAAAATAAATTTTTTTTTTAAATTAATTAATCTTTTTTTTCAAAATAATTTTAATTTGAAAATGCGGTTAATGTATTTTTTTGCGATAGTTAGAGATAGAGTTAGTTACCTGCGTTTGGTGATCGGGGGCAGGGTGGCCCGTGTTGTCTAACAGTGTAGGGGAAGTAGGGCGAGCATCTAGCAACAAACAACATGAAGACTTGACATTTACCACAGCAGAGCAAATCACGTAAAAAATTTTTTTTATAAGAAAAGAAAAAAACTAAAAAAGGTTCCTATTTATTTTTAAATTTTCTCTTTTTCATAATTTTTATTTTTTCTCTCTCTTTAAATTATTCAATTTTTGGCGTTCGGCAAGTCCAAGAAATTCAACTGAATTTTGTATTATATTTTATGTACTTTAAAACTCTCATCGATTTAGGATTCCTTCATTAAACGCCAATCTACAATGAAGTCGATTTTCTTAAATTTGAATTTTTGTAACAATGGAGATGATTTTTTTTTTTTTTAATTTAATGTGCATTTTAGCAAAAGGTGTTATGTTGTGCTCAGCTTGCGTACGGCTGTCTGTTGTGTGTACAAACCATTTATTTTAAAATTTGTAAAAACATAAGTTTAAAATACTGAAGTTAGAACATATTTCAAATTCAAACACTAACCCAAACAAATACAAATACCGAAAAGTTATTAGAAATTTTAATATACATTTTTGAATGGTAAATAATTTTTTTTAATTTGCTGTACAGCGGAGAGTAACCAATTTTCAATGAAGGAAATGAGATTTCTAGAAAAGGTTCATAATCTCAGTTCCAAGATCCTTAGTCTGCGACTAAAGCTGTATTTTTGTATTAGAAAAATGGACTAGGAATCAACAGTCTATATACTGGTAAAATTTCCCTGGGATCCGGCAAGCTAAAAAGCTTGTTAGACCCTATGCAATCAACACTTTGAGAAAAGCGGATCTCAGATTTTTAGGCTATCTATCTGGCCACCGTGGGCTAAGGTATCACATACTATATTATATATAAGATAAATCTGTCTAACGAGACCGAATGTCGTCTGTGTCTTGAACACGATGAAACTATATCACACATCTTAGCACGGTTAAGAATAGAGATCTTCAATCAGTTATTATATTGACCTCTTTTATTTGATTCATTGATTCAACAAAATTGAAAATATTTATGTTGAATTGGCAGTATTTCAAAATGTTGATTTGGAGCAATATAGGGGATATTAAATTTCGAATTTCGATACTGCGGGAAAAAAATCTTCTACTAGTTTTTCTTTTTTTTTTAAAGAAAATCCAGCAAAATTTTTAAAAATACAATCCTTTTGCTTCTCTGTCTCTTTCGGTTAGATTGTTCATATGATATTTCAAGTATGACAGTACTTTAATACTCTTCTTCACAATGAAAATGATTCAACTCTTGAATTTACATACTATTTATTTTATTTATGGTTTTTAAATAGTTTGAAAAAATAAAATAAAGACTATCAGAACGAAAGAAGCTGCGGAAATATGCAGTAGAAGTGTTAGGTGTAGAACTTTTAAAAATTTGTAGACCAGGATAATTTCCACCAAAATATTTATGTAAGTTTTTCGAAAAAAGTTGTTGATTCCACATTTTTCTAAATTCCACGAAATTTTGCAAATGTGAGCAGCCAAAATCCACAGAATTTATAAGCATATAAACAATTCATTACTATTTAATTGCTAATAGGCGCTTTCCCTTAATACTATTAACTTAAAAGTTCGAATGCATTTAAGGGACTTTAGTCATAACAAATTATATTGCATTTAATTCAAAAATTCAAATATATGTATAATAAAAACTTGAATAAGTAAATAAATAAATGGTTTGTTTATTTGTGCATTTAGATACTACTTACTTTCTCAGTACATATGTAATTTCAGTAAAAAATTTCTAAGAAAACGTGATTTGAGTGGTAAAATACAAAAACGAAATATGGTTTTTGGTTTTATACAAAATTTTTTCATTTACTCGCTTTCAAAATAAACGAAAAATTAAAAAAATAAAATAGATATATGTAGAAGATAGAACGGTATAATTTTGGTAATATATACAAGATGTTCAGATGTGAGAAATAAAATCAAAGTGAAAAGAAACAGAAAAGCAAGAATACAAAAATGTCATCAACATTCATTGTAGATTGGCAATTTGTTTGCCGATCCCAAACAACACCATCCCCCGAGCTGTAAAACTAAAATTAATTTTACTTACGTGTCTTACGCTTTTATATACTTTTTTTTTTTTTTAATAAAACATAAGGATAATTGTAAATATAATTATTACATATTCTCAAAACTAATGCTTTTATGCTAAAAAATCTTTCTTTCTAAAATACAGTAAAGATATTAATGAAAATCTTTAAAAGAAATAAATTTGAAACGTAATCTTGCCGCAACGCTTATACATTATTTACGAAAGTTTTATAACTAATTTTTTTTTTTTTTTTTAATATTATTAACTTTTTAGTTTTTTTCTTTTTTTGTAAATAGAATTTGTAGTTTATATACGTATAAAAAGTGAGTTTTTATAAAAAAGATAAGATAGGAAGAGCTTGTTCAATGGTGCGCACACTTAACACTTAAAGCTTCCGGTTTTATTTATAAATCGTTGTTTTTCTATTTATAAAATCTGTAACATTTTATACTTTCTGCTATATTAATATATATATATAATAAAAACAATACTAAATTATTTAGGTATTTATTGTGTATTTTCACTGATTACTTATCAACTTTTCACTCGAAAATCATATCACAATACCTTTCACACTTTAGTGTAGTTACAGATACCTTTCTTTTGTTTATCGATTTTTTGTTTTAACCTTAATTGCTTTTAATTCCAAATTTCTATGAAATAAAAAATAGTGTTTCTATTTTGAATAACATAAACTTTGCGTTCGTTGTATTAATTTTGTTTAAATAACAAAACAGAGTATAGATTGAAATAAGAAAAATAGAAAAATGAAACTTACGGAAAATATAAGTTAATAACCTAAAAGAATTTTATTAAATTTTTATTATCTAAAAGTTGCTTATCATTTTTGTATTATAATTGCAAAATAATAATAATAATAGTACCATCGTTTGATTCCTTTCCATTTGTACCTTAATTTTGCACCATGGAAATATGTTTATCTCTTTTTCTTTCTTTTGCTTAAAGAAAATGCATAAAAATAATAACATTTTTCCAAATTATTTACATTATATAAAAATTAATGACAACCGACTTTAGTTTTAAGCACAATCAATACCCTGATGCCATGCTGATGATTTATTATTTACTTATTCTTTATATGACTTTAAAAATATTTTGTAGAAAAGCAAGTAAAAGGTGATCCAATTTTATGATTTGAATATACTCCTTTTTGACTTTAATACTATGCCATTTGACAATGAATGTGGAAGCGAATCATACCATCAATTTTAATTATAAGGACAGAAAGTTTAAGACTAAGGATGTTTGGAAGAAGCCAATTTTTTAAAAATACAAAGAAAAACGTCTAAAGGAAAAGATTGAAGAATCAGTAATGATTTCATAGCTGAAAGATAATATTGCTAAAATACAGCCAAAATATGATTATTATTTTTTCGAAAAGGATGTCGTCATATCAGCGGTGTTGAATTTTGTCGATATTATGTCATACATAATTTTGCCAATTTCCACTATAAATTGATGGGAATAAAGTTTTGTTTTTAATTTGACCGAGATTAATATAGGCATCATAAAGGCCATATTGGATCACCTTATGTTAAAAACGGCAACAAAGCTCGATAAACTTTTCTTAGCAGTTTAATAAGAAATAGAACATAAAATAAAATTGGTATTTCTCTAAATTTTATTTTAACGCCTTGAAGTTCGCTGTTGAATATGACTTGGTATTTCATATTTTTTGCATTAATTACATTGTTAATTCAAAAGGAAGAAATAAGTAAATATTTTGAATTGCAAACGGTTTCAAATAAAGTGTAATACAAAATTTGTGGAATGCTTTAGTGTACTTTATGCATTTTCTTAACCAATTTTTTTTTTTAAAAATTTATTTACATGTTTTTTCTGTAGGCATATCGAAAGCCCAGAAAATCGTTCTTCAACCATCAATCTGTATATTAAAATCTCGAAAACATCTGTAGATTTTATAATTTTTCATTCATATATATATGTTTTTTTTTTTTTTAATATTTTTTTCTCTCTTTAAAATAATATAAAAATGTTGTATTTAATAAATATATCAAAGTCGAACATACCTTTTCTTGGTGGTCCACGTTGATTCATTCCACCAGGTACCATATTATCACGTGGTGGTGGTGGAGGTCCTCTTGCTCCAGGACCCTGCCCCCTGCCACGATTATTAAGATTACGTTGAGCAGCTGTTGGGCCAGGTCCCATTTGATTGTTATACTGTTCGGGTGCTTCAGCTAAGAAATTTGATGGTACAAGACCGCGTACACCATCCAATTCTCCCATGTAAAAACCGTCCTCATCCATGTCACCGTAGACAAGAATTACCTCACCGGTTTTGAAGCTTAATTCCACCTGCAGTTGGGTTTTAAGCAGAAATGGAAGAGAGAACGAGAAGAGAAAGCAAAAAAAAAGAACGGGGTAGAGCCACATATGTCGATTACTCGATAAAAATTTTGTTTCTTATTTATAGAATAACCCTTCCAATTTCACCTTATAAGTATACTAACAGTACTTAGATGATGGACTAATCGCTTATTTCTAGATGCAAAATATAAATTTTTTAATATTGCATTTAACTCAGCGACTAGTCCATCCCCAACATTCATGCCTCCTGTATCACTTATGAGAATAGTCAAATTTGGAAATGCATTACTGCTAACTACACTTTTTTGCATAATGATACATACACCACAATATTTACGAATAGTAACAAAATGATATAATTCAAAATCTTCTGGTGCGTGTGTCATTGTACAACCAAGTGTATAACGCGAATTTCACATGTTGGATAGTTTATATGTTGAATTCAGCACTAAGTTATTAATACATTGGGGTTTTGGGCACTATCCTGAAGCCTAGTTGTTGCGCTGAATTCAACTTTTACGTTGAAATCAGCTCTGGAGAAATACGCAAAATTTATTTATGGTTTTCTACGCCAAATTCAACTGTCGGTAACTGTATTATTATTAGGATTATTTTTAGAAAACTACGCATAATTTAGGGGTATTTATTTCACTACGCCAAATTCAGCAACCCATAACTGTGCTGAACTCATATAACCCTAACTATGATGAATTCAGCTATTAACTGTCTATGCTAAATTCCTTATAATCAACTACCTATGTAGTGCAATAATGCATTTCCAAATTTGCCCAATATTCTGCTCTAGGGCCTCACCTCGGCATCAACATTTGGGCTAAGTTCCTGAGGATCATAATCGTAAAGTGCAATCATTCGTTTCACTGGCATATTTGCATAGATATCTCCCCATCTATCACGACTCACACCGCGGACGCTTTGCTGTGTTGATGGGCCTGGCCCTCCTTGTGCTCCAACCTGGCTTTCATCGATTTCAGTAACCATATTGTGCGGTACATAACCTCTGCGACCACGCAGTTCACCCCAATAGAATCCATCGGGATCCTTATCACCGTATACCTGAAATTTATCAAGAGAAATAAAGTCTACTCCGTGTTTATTACTCTAAAGAAGAAGATAAAGCGTTTTATTTCGTTTATATACTGAATTTATTTCTTCCTGTTTTCTAAGGTTTTCTTTTCAGCATTTCAGCTATAAGAGAAACGAAATTTTTGTCTCCTGTTAGGGAGCTTGTTTCAAGTTAAGTTGAAATGATTTTAATTTGCTGAATACCATGTATAATGTTTATATAAGAATTTGACATACAATTCAGCTTTAAACTCGTTTTTACTTGTTACCTAACTAAACCTCAAGTGCTTCAATCTAGACTTTATCAGAAAATTCAATTGGAATCGTATAATTCCATTCTTATAGCTGAATTCCATTATATTTTTTTTTAAATAAGTAATTCAGCAATAGTAAATACGTCGAAACGGTTTAAATGAAGTTTTAATGAGTTAAAAAGTCGATCTAAATTTGAAATATGATCTGAAAGTATGACCCTTTTAATTTGAATTAACTAAAATTACAAACCTTGATTGTATCGCCCTCTTGGAAGGGTAACTCTTCCTCGCACCCATCCGGGTTCGGGCTCATTGTACTGGGATCGTAATCGAACATTGCAACGAAAAATCTTGGCTTCTTTTGCTGTTGCTGCTGTTGTGTTAGTGGACCTCTTTGGCCAGGCATTGGACCACGTTGATTCGGATTACGATTTTGTTGAGGTCCCCCTGGCCCATAGTACGGCTGTTGATTAGGGTTCTGAGGATTCTGTGGCCTTCCTCGTTCGTTAACATTTCTGGGTGCAGCATTCGGCTGAAAACCCCCCTAAATTTAATAGTAAAGTAACCATTTCAATTTACTGCCGGCTATAGCAATATTTCGAGAATAACTAGCGATATTTGTGTATTTCTGTAATAATCTGTAAAAACAAGTGAAACAGTGGATATTCTGACAATTTTTGTACTTTTTGGTTAGCCATATTTTTTTATTTTCACAAAAACAAAATAACCAATGTACGACAAGCCTTTGGTTTTTAAGTTAACAGAAGCGAAGCAGCTGCCTATGGATATTATATAAAACAATTACGTATGGGTTCCCTAAAACAGCTACACAGGATAATCAATCAATCAATCAATCAACCAATATGAGGATATCCGTTTTCTTTTTTTTTTTTTGGGATTATGGGGTACTCTAGCTGTAAAAACCATCGAGTCGGTAATGCCATCCACTCTCTGAAAAAATTTAATTTCTCTTGCTATGTGGAAAATGTAAATTAAAACAGAAAAAACGTTCGAACATAAAATAAAAAGATTTCTATGATAAATGTGTGTGAACGACTAAAGAATGAACATTCAAAGAACACCTACAACACCTAGGTTTTAACGATACCTATGACTACATGTTATCAGAAAAATATAAAAACGACGAAAGTTTGTCAACGCTGAATATACCAAAAAATTGGATCAACTACGAGATTTCGAATTAAGACAAAATCGAGAATCAAAACTTTCGCACACTAGTAATTATAATCAACCAGCAACTGGAAAACTTCTTTCAGTTTGTTCATTTGCTTTCGAATCTCTTGTAACTTTCTTTAAATATATATATATATAAATATAAAATAAAGCGAGCATTTAAAGTTCAAATCATGAAGCAAAACTACAAAAGAATGGAGCCAAAAAATGACTGAAACTAATTTTGAATATGCCAAGCGCGCAAAAACTCCTTTTTTTTCAATCTTAAGATATATCTTAATAAACAAATGTTCAACATGAATTTGATCAGTTTGGAAAAACGCTTTTAGCATACTTATTAAATTATATATTTGTTTACTAAATTGTTAGTTTTAAGGTTAAGGTTAATTAATAAAAGTAAAATCGAATTCAAAAGCGAAATTTGTTTCTGATAAAAACCTGTGGATGCAGAAACGAAGATAATTTGCCAAATATTGAGGAAGATTGCTGTTGAGTTTGTGGTTGTGGTTGATTTTGTGGTTCCGTAGTGGATGAACCGAAGATGTTTAAAAATTTTGGGGCACTACTGTCAGTTCTCTGAAAATAACAAAAAGTTTTTTTTTAATTTGTATTGTTGTTCTCCATGTTCCTCCATCAATTTTGCGACACGTTTTCAGATACAATATACACACTGGGGATGCGGTGAATTTTTTGAATTATATTTTCTAATATTTATTTTTTATTTTCCTCAAACTTCATTTTATTTCTTCCGATTTTGGTTGTTTAATGTAATTTCTCCAAATTTTGATTCATACGAGGGCAGATCCAAAAAATGTTCAGGAATTCCAGGTTAAAGGAAGACGAAAATAATTGTGATAAATAATAAATGTCGTCCCGCCAAGACTTTTTTCGAAAATATCTAAAAAAATGTAATAGAAGACAATAATTGTACGTCGGAGTTCTTCATCCATTCTGATTCGATGCTTCAGTACTATACAAAAATCATTATATAAATCGAAAACTCCATCTAGAAATGTGTAAACTTATTCCACTCATTGACTTAGACATAGATTCCATAAAAAAAACGTATTTAAAGTATACGAAATGTCACCCTTCTGAGACACAAAAAAAGCTAGACCAACGATGTGTGAACTTAGAAGATACTCGTTTGAGATAGTCCCCATAAACATAAATAGTATATACTAAGTATTCCCTTCGCTGAAAAACAAAAATCCTAAATATTTCCAAATTGGGCATATTTTTATCAAGTGTATGTATGTAGGAAATTGTCTAAAAATTTTAAATTATTTAAAAGACACATTAATACAAAATACAGTATCTCGCCAATATATTTTAACGACTACACTCTATTCATTCATCGCTGAAAGGACTAGCAGCCAATTAAAATACCGAAATGGGTAGAAATATGTGATACAAGTCAAACTTAAAGAACTAGGCATAGAGCTTAAAATATGTTTGTCTTTCTATTGTGTCATGCTATAGTGCAATTTAAAGTTTTACGAAATTTCGAATTTGAGCTAAACAAGTATCCAAACTAAAAGATTCAAAATTAGAAATGATTAGCAGCTCTAGTGTCTAATTTAAAATTGAAGTTAATATTCGATTCCATCATATTAGTTGTATGTATCATGTTTCTTGAGTTTTAACTTTTATTTATTTTTAAATCGGTTAAAATGTAAATTTTTGGAAAAACAATTTTTTTAAATTTATTTACTTCACATACAGTTTTTGGATTGCGTTGAAATGAACATTTTTGGAAAAACAATTTTTTTATATTTATTTACTTTCACGGCCCATTGCCCAATGGCAATCTTATAGTTGAATCGAAACTACCGAGACCTTACTTGGCCCAGCTGTTTGGGTTTTAGATGAGTTGAAAGACCATACGTAGGTAGGTATAATAGATATACGTGGTGTGGCAATTAAACGAGATATTTTTTTTTGTTCGCCAAGTGGCAACACTCAACGAACAAACAAAATCCTTGTGAAATTGGGCGAAAAACCTACCCCTCTAGAGTGGTTGCACAGAGCTTTCCATGAATGCGAACTTTCAATCATTTGAATCGAACTATAGGCAGTGGTCGTATCCACAGAGTTTTCCGTGAAAGTAGGTTAAAGGCGACGGTCGTACCCAGAGAATGCTTCGTGGATGCCGACTATAGGCGGTAATAGGGCCGAAAGAGCATTTGAAGGCGTAGATGATTCGCGTCCGTCCTGATGTCCTCAAAAATGAATGTATTCTCCTCCATCACGACGTCTCATTCCGCAATGATTGTACGCCACTTTCTGGCTTCGAAAAGCATTCCGGTGCTTCCTCACCCCTCTCTACTCGCCAGATCTGGCCCCTGCGACTTCTTCCTCTTCCTTAAGATGAAGTTTTACCTCAAAGGAATCTATTTTAATACGATGGAAGACATTCAAGCGGTCACGACTCGTGTTCTCAAGGACCTAACTTCGGAGGATTCCCGGAGGTGTTTTTCGAGCTGGGCGAAACGTTGCAATCGTTCTGTCGAGTTAGGGGGAGCCTAGCATTCATTTAATTGTACAACTCAATATACACTCTTTAAAAACAAAAAATATAATTAACTGCCACACCACGTACATTTATAAGAATCAACTGTTTTTTTAGGAACCTATTCTTTCAAAAATGCAACTAACAGAGGATGGAATCGAAAAATTTATTACAGATTATTATACATATAAATATAAAAATAGTATTTAAAAGATTTAGTGACTTAACAGAAATGCAAAGTATATTTAATATTTTCAAGCAAGTAAAATATTTTGGCGGGATACTATACTGCATTTCTATGATTTTGTTTTAGATAAAAATTTCGTTTTAAGAAAAAATAAATAAATACATAAAACAAAGCGACTTTTCCTCTACAAACTGATTGCAGTAAAAGAGCATAACTAATTAAGAAAGTCGTGAAAAAATGCTCGCATCTGTTGCGTGTTTTTTTTTTTTTTTCGTGTTGATAAAAATGGGCCTTGGTGCAAATCTATATTTGTTTACCTTCTATGTAGTCCTTTTTATGTCAAATTGTTAAAACAACAGCAAATCATAAAGCAGTAGGTAACGTAAGTGCAAGAATAACCAATAAATGTGTGTGTGCAATTTTGACTGTTTTGATATTTAGTAAACACCAAATACATCAAAAATTGTTATACAGTAAACATAGACAATACATACAAAAAGAAATTTTACTACCCAGTGTCAGAAAATAGTTGAAAAAAATAATAAATAAGAAGGAAATAACAAAATCATTGCAAATCAGTAGAACGAGGTGTATAGAGAGTTTTCATTATTTTGATCAAACCATGAAAATAAAGTTCGGAAAAGAAAATCATCAGTTAAAAAAGAGTAGATTAGGAAAATTCGCAAATCATAGTTAGATTGAGTGCTTCAAAAGTATGGTCTTGAAAGGCTTAAGAGGCGGAAAAATCTTAGATACACAGAAGACTTGGTATAGAACACATTTTGGTTAAACGACACTGAACACGAGATTTCATATTTTTTTGTTTCTTATGCATTCATTTTTTTTTTTCTTAATGTTTTTATTTTTGTGAGGCAGTAAGAGCAGATCTGACCTGGTGATGCTGCTGATGTTGCTGATGATGTTGTTGTTGATTTGTGGTAGAAGAAGGAGAAGGAGAGTTTGAAGGTGGCGGCACATTACGACGTCTATTTATGTACTCGATTTCTTCAGCTTCGTACGCTACATCGCCAGTTTCTTTGGTTATTTCGATAGCTGGTATACCACTTCCCATACCGCCATTAATCGGTTGATTATTTACCTGTTTTATTTGAACATATGTGACAGTTTTTTTATGAGGTTTTTATAAATGAATAATGATTTTTTTTATTATACATGATTTTTTTTTTTTAAGAGTGCTTCTGTGATACAACAGTGCAATTTCATTTATAAAGCTTTATTAAATGAACTAAAATGAAGTGAGTTATGAAAATAACACAACTTTCACTATGAATTGTGCTTCTCACGCTTGTTTCTTATTTTATAAACCTTTTAAGCCTTGTTTACTACTTTAAAAAGTATTCAAAAAAAAAAACATATATGTAATATAACAACTGTACTTAAAAAACTTCTTACGAAGGTAGTAAAAATTGTAATGCTCTATCCATACGTTTATGCTATCCTAATGAGGAGAACATCGTTAAAATTCTGAAGAAAGAAATATGGAAGTAAATGCAAATAGAGCAGAATCTTATGGTGCGATGTTTCGCCCTATTTGTTAGTGAAAATGCGCATTATCGACACTTATATCATCCGTCATGTACACGATTTCAACACACAAAGGGCTGAAGGGTAAATACAGCAAAAGAGTGTCACAAAAAGAGCTTCAGTCCCTTCCTGGGACCACGTCACGGGATTCAAAAGATACGTGGTATTCTTAAGGACATTAGGACAAGATAAAAACCATAAATGCGCTCCCCTTAGACAAAATAAAAGAAACGAACAGAAAAAGCTGAAAATTAACATTTAAAATGTAACAAAAACATTTGCTAGAGTAAATTGTAATATGTTTCTACCTCGAATGTCCTGTTTTTTTTAATTAATTTTATTTTTTATTTTTTTAATCGAATTTATTTGATTTTCAAAAAATTTGTCTAATTTGGTCTTTGGGAATTTAATTTTTTGTTCTAAAATTCTGTTCAGAATCCACAGTGTGTTTTGTTTTGTTCATTGTTGTAATTGTTGTTGTAGGCTTTGCTGTGCAAAGTGTGCTTGATTGATAATCTTTTATTTTTAACTTATATATATATTTATATATATATAATTTTCCTTTTAAATAAAAAACCGAAAAAAGAAATAGAATTTCATAAAAACCAAAAAAAACATTACTCATGACTCACCATTTGTTGCTGTTGCATTTGATTTGGAAACACTTCTTTATCACTTAAATTCTCTTCATGTTCTATAATTTGTTGCTGTTGTGGATTCATGGGTCCCATCTGTCCACCAACATTGCCCTGCATTTGATTTTGTTGCATTGGTCCTTGTTGTTGTTGTTGTGGTCCTCGCTGATTACGCATATGTGGTGGTAGACCGCTCTGTGGGGCGTTGTGACGATTCCTGGCTGCATTACGAACGACATCTTGCACATAAGGGAATCCATTTTGAGTATGATAATCAGCATATCCATAACCAATAACATAACGTGCAATTTGAATTTTTTTTTATACCTTTTAACTCTTTTTTTTTCTTAAATTTATTGTTGCAAGTAATAGTTGCATAGAAGTAGGATAGTTTAATTGTAATTTATAAATGTATATTAATAAAAGGCTCATCATCTAGCCTGAAAACTACGAATACGAGGGAAGTAGAGCAAAAAGTATAACAGTTTAAAAAGCTCTGTGGACTACGAATAATGTTAAGCAGAAGAAATAGTAAAGTTATAGTTTATAAATATTGCAGGAAATGAATAAATGAAAATAAATAAATAAAACAGCAGTAAACAGAGAAAGAAGATAAAGTTATTAGTTACTTGGAATTGGTGTTGGTGCACTATCCGCTGATTGTGAGTCACGTGATTTTGTTCTAACTGTCACAGCTCTTGGATTAAGTCCAACTAATTTTCCTATATCTATAAGTGCATGATCACCAGTCGGTGAATCGACATCAGTAACTTTTTTGCCATCAGCATAGACAGCATATCCGGTTACTGGTCCAGATGATGGTGGTCTATTTACAGGTTGCCATGTTACAAGCAGTGTACCGTCTTGAGGTCCAGCCTCAACTTGAATATCCTAAAAATGTTTAAAAAAATATTGTTTAATACAAGTTTGATATAAAAAAAAGTAAATTGTCATGAGTTAGCAGCAACATATATAGAGTTAGTTAAATCGGTAACTTTTATACAACAACAAACGAAATTTAACTGTTATACTGTAGGTACAAAATCTAATTTGTTATATTGTCAGTGAAAGGCAGTAACTACTTTACTGCCTTTTCATAGTTAACATTAGTATTTTTCTTGTTAGATTAGTTTAGTTTTGACTTAGTATGTTATTTTTACAGCTTTTTAAAACAATTTTTCATATTAAGGCAGGTCAAATAGCCGCCGAAATACAAGTCGAATATTCTCTTATCAGTGTGGAAAAAAATTAAAGTTCCAGTTCAATCGGCACTTTCAAGCAGTAGTGTTATGTAGGGTACATTTTATCTTCCCCAAATGCTGATAAAATTAAGATTTAGAACTTTACATTTTTTAATAATGAGAGATACCTTCCTTTATACCATCGTTTTAATTTAATATTAATATATCTAGTGTACCAGTTGCATAGTTACTAAAAATGTATTGATGTAATTATGTATATAACTAAACGAAACAGGCTTAATGATTACTGTAAAATACCCGTTTACATATCATTGTCTCAAAATTATTTGATTTTTCTTCTTGTTAACTTCCGGTTACTTTGGCCCAAGTCTACATTGATTTGATTCGATCCCCGTCTTTTCATATTTTGTAACTAGCGTTAATTAAGTAGCTTGAAGAATATAGAAGAGCATTTACATAAAAACGTTGTGAAAAAGAATGCAGTTTTTATTAAAGTATCTTGAAAAACGAGCCAAAGTAAACCGCATTTGGGTCGGAGTAACCCGTAGTTCGTTGCCTTTGTGTAAGTCCCATAGTATAGGTGTAAATACATATTAGGTTACTATTAAGTGGTGGATTGAATAAAAACCAACAACTTTCAAGTCAATTTTGGCATAAAATAATAAACAGAAAGCAACTGAAACCACAAGCACGAAGAATAAAAAAAGTAACAGGGCAATTGATAAAATAATTTCTCTTCAACCTCTCTTCAAACCAATATATGCTGACTCTTTCGGCAAGCTACTTTAAGGTGGCCGCTCACGTATAGGCTTTTTACACGATAAACATTCCTAAGCCAAACTATGCCCAATTTCCGTTCTTATTCTTGTATAAGAAATCCCCTATATACCAATATAACAGTTTAATAATTCTTACCTGCGGTGGATCTGGCAGTCCTTTAGCTAATGTACGAAAATCAGTATATGCACCGGGCGCTTCTTCGGGTGGTGGTCCAGGCGGTGGAGCTTGTCCAGGTGCCCGAAGATGCTTGGCTCTAACGGTAACACGATATTGTGTGCTTGGCGCCAGGCCAGTTATTGTGTGCCGATATACACCTGGCTTAACAGTACGGACTTCTACATTATTTACACATACTACATGTTGATGATTTGAATTGGCCGGTAGCCATGATATTACAGCTGATGAACACGTTATATTGGTTGCCCTGACAGCGGATGGTCCAAGATGTGCCGTATCCCGGCCAATTATCATTGTGCATGCAGCGTCGCGTGATGTTCGCCGATTTTGTGTTACGCTTCTAACGCTTATCCTATGTGGCTAAAATGAAGGAGAGATAGAGAAAATTATTATACATATGTATAACAAAATAGTAAACTGTTATATTTACTCTGTTTGAATCAACGCCTTCTACAAGTGCTCTCGTTCTTTCGTTTGCCTTAACAGTAACCTTCAGTACACCATCCACATAGACATGGTAGCTCTCGATATTGTTATATCCGGGTGGCTCCGCCGGCGTCCAACCGATTAGGACACTTTTATTCAGTTGCCTCTCAAGTGTTAGATGTTTCGGTGCAGGAACTAGCACGGAGAACATATATTCAGCTGTGGGACGGATCATAATACGAGGCTAACAAAGCTTTTTGGCTAATGAGTACATGTGCCACAACAGATACCATTTAAGGAGGGAAACACATTGAGGTACACATAAGCGCGCCAAATGCTTCTGAAGGATCTGTCCGAGATTTTTTCTTTTGAAGAACATTTTTTGTATTTTTGAAAATATTCAAAAGCTCCTTGAGGGAGCCATGTGTTACTAGTTGTCAAATTTTTATTTTTATTTTCCGTATGCAAATTACCTATAACACATTTTTAAAACTGGTAGGAAACATAACTTCAACAGTATTGGTCGATTCACTTGAGATTTTTATTAGAGGCTTAAAATCACTTTCTCCAGACAAATATGTATGTAAGGGTGCCTCATGAGATGAAAACTAAATGAATGACCCCCACCTTTCCGACCTTTCCGACCTTCCGAGGACATTTAAAAAATATAAACTTAAAGTCCCTTAGTTTTATTCTATCTATGGTAGAAAGCGGACCGTGTTAGTGAAAATTACTAAGCTAACGTTTTAGAAAAAAATTGTAGAAACCTATGCAAAGTTGATTTAGGAGGCAGTCATGTCAATAAAAGGTATTTACTTGCATTTCTTTGAATTTTCTTTCCATCACCGGAGAGACGTACAAAGGTATGTTAGAGATCTAATTCTTTACTCTTTATATTTTAATCAAGACGGAGCAGCACCTCATCGCACACAAAGAGTATTTGAAGCCATCAGTAATTTTTATGGTGATCGAGTTATTGGTCTAGGGTCGAGTTTTGCTAGGTGAACAGGAATAGGGTGATTTCCTTACTCGCCAGATCTCACTCCCCGTGATTTCTTTTTATGGGACTACATTAAAGATCACTACTATGAAAATAACCCAAAAACAATAGAGGGTTTAATTAAAGAAATCAGGAACACGCTTTTAATAGTGTTAGGAAGCGTTTGGATATTTGTGCCAATTTAGATGGTTCACATTTCAAAAATATACTCGTGTATCACTCACGTTCTTCTGTACATTTATAAATAAATGGGTTTTTTATAATAAAGTGGTTATGATATGAAAATGAAGAATTTCCTTTATTAAAAAGTATTTGCATTTCCCCGATCCCTCCATTTGTTAAAAAATAGTGACTCATTAGTTTTCACGCATTCCTATGGGACACCCTGTATGTGTATGTATATACGTACGAATTTAGGTTTTATTACAAATTGTTTGGTTATACATAATTTTTTACGCAATGTTTTCCGTAAAAATTAAACTTTTTGTTAAAGCTTGCACCATTTTTGCCAAAGACAATTTTTTAAAAAATTCTGTACATACTTCTCTAGCTAATCATACACAGATTATTTTTGTTAAAGTCCAAAATTCAGGAGTTTTGTTTCCAGTCGTAGAACATCTTTCTTAATAAGTTGCTTTTCTTTAAAGGTTCTAACGCTGACATCTTGTAGCAAGTCAAACAACAAAACAATTATAAACTTTAAAGTATATACATTAGCAATAAAGATCTTTAAACAAAATTCTCATTCCATTTACTATATTCCCGTAATTTTTTAAAAATAACATGTTATTTAATTTTTGTTTTTTCATATTTAGATGCAAAATTTTGAGAACTAGTATAATTTATTTGCTCGGTATGTGACCCATATACACATAAGCACAAAACGAACGTTCAAGACAACAGATAAACCATTGAAGAAATAAGGTTTAAAACCCTTTTTTTATGACTTACCGTTATCGGCTTCATCATCATTCTGGTCAGGATCATTAGCCGATTCACTAAGCCTAGCCATATCTTCTGATGTATGCGTTAAAAGAGGATTATTCGGAGGGAATGGTGGTAGAGGTGCTGGATCAAGTGGTACTGGAGCATCATCGGCATCTCTCAACGTTGAGAGAACAGCCTGATGGAACTCCAGCAAATCATCACCTGTAGCAGTTTAATGTTGTTAGACTTGATTAATTTTTTATTCAAATTTCAAATTATTACCAATTAATCTTTGGACAAATGATCCTGGCACTAAACCTCTCCTACCATCCAGCAATTCAGCATCATAATATCCTCCTTGAGGCTCACCGTTGCCCCATACTAGAAGATAATCTCCAGCGCATAAAGATAACTCACCTTCAGATTCCCTGTAAGAAGATAAGATTTATAATTTGTCTATATAGTATAAGAATTAAATATTTTGTTACTCTGGGGGATCGTAAGAAAATCTTGCGATGAAGACACAACACCGGCCCTTTCCTGGTATATCCAGCATATCTACTTGAGGTTCTCCAGTTCCGTTCAGAGCATAACCATGGGTTCGAGCTTAAAATATAATAGAAAAGAACAAGAAAGAGATCGAAGTGTGATAAAAAGACGTATATATCACTTTACTTTCCAAATCCAATGCGCCCAGCCCAAGGGACCTTTGCGCATGCATAAAGCTCGGATTGCATCCATCACTGAAACCATCCATTCCCCAGCTTCCTGGTGGTATTGGGGAGCATGGTGAGCTTCGATTCCCATATCGTCCAACAGCCAAATCAATATCATCTAATGGCTTCAGTTTGGATGATAATATTGGATTTGTGTATGTTGCATAGGATGTTGATCCGACCCCATAACTCGGTGGTAGTGTGCTTGTTAGGGACGACATTGTATTCATTGTTTGATACATTCCACCGGTGCCTGTCGGTCCCCCAGTCAGGCCGCTGCCCAATACCGAACTGACCCCAGTACCGATGACCCCGCTGATCGATGGATGAGTATAGGATGGCGCCACCGGTGCTCCACTTAGACCTAAAGAGTAACTGGCTGATCCCGATGGCAGATTATATGAATTGTGAAGTGACAGGACGGGCATTGTTGTGCTCTGAAATTTGTATTTTTTTGTATTTTTAAATGTGTGTTGGTGTGTATCTGGATTTTGAGTTTTTTTCTGTTCGATTTTTTTTTTTACACTATAAAAAAATTTTCTTTTTTCTAAAAATTTTTTTAGTGTTGTTTTGTCAGAGATCTTTTTGGGGGTCACTTCATTTTTTTTTTTTTTTTTTACAGTAAATTTTTCTTTCAATTTTCGACGTTTCGAAAGGTTTTTTTTTTTTTTTTCTTTTTTGTAGGAAATTCAAAAAGGTCTACTTTATATGTACTACCTATATGTAACTATGCTGCTAAGCTAGCAAATGTATAAAAAAAAAAACAATTTTGTTTTTCGTCATGACCAAAAATATATTTACAAAGTGCAGGTATTTTTTGTATCAGGATTGTTCTAAAGGGGTTGTGAGAATTGCTGCTCTAGCAATTCCTAATAAGAGCCTTCTGAGTTCTTTATACAAAATTAAAAGAGCTACCAGAAAGCTCTTACAAATATTTAATAGTAAATTTAAATTCAGAAACAGAAATGGATTTGCTACAAACAAATATACTATTTATATTCTAATAATAAATGGTAAAACAAAAAATCCAGCTATAATAACGAAATGATTCGACTGATTGATCGGACGCGTGTGCCAGGTATACTTATTATTATTCATCGCATGCTAACCGACGTTCAGTTAAATTTTTATGCAAAAAATACATAGTAAAAGATAAAATAGAAAAGTAGAAAATAGAAAAAAAAAGTATATATATGTATATATGACAACAGAACTAATTTTATATCACACCTGACTTAAGGGTGGCATGGTTGTCATAGGATGCGCCCTCCCAGGCAGCGGCGAAACATGTACTCCAGTCGTTCCCCCGGCTGATGATGTCGTACCACCTAAACCTGAAGCATCGATCGATGTTATTGCATGACTACTTATACTTGAAGCTATTCCAATAGAATTGGTACCAATGCCTGATATGCCAGAAACGCCGCCAGGTCCTCCTCCCATTCCAGAGGAATGTCCACAGCCGCCGCTTCCGCCGCCAGCTCCTGGTCCGCCGCTAACCGATGTTGAGAGGTGGGATACAGATGTGACACCAGGTATACTGCCGCTAAGACCAGCCATTCCAGCACCGCTGCATCCACCACCTCCCCCGCTACTATATGCTCCTGTCATTGATGTCATTATATTGCTTGATGGTAGCATACTTGTTCCACCCATTGAAGATGATATCCCAGACATTCCAGATGTCATTATTGAGCTCGACGGCAATGTTGGGCCTGTCGTTCTAGGATGCTCTAGTTCGGCTAGAATTCGATTGTCCTAAAAATATTCCATGAGCTTATGTCAGAGTAACACGAATCAATCCGTTCGCACTGCTAGGTCGGAATCTAGGCCTTATATTTATCATATATTATATATATTTTTTCTTTTACAACTTTTAATTTTACACTATAGAAAACATCGCTAGCACTAACATCTAACTACAAAAAGCACGTTATGACTTGTCAAGGCTTTTAATCTAAATATTTAAACGGAAAAAAACATTCCCGACTTTTACACCGCTTTAAAGCCTATTATTAATTTTCTTTTTTCTTCTTCTAGAATAGCTCCTCACTCACAAACCCTGCTCTACACAGTTTTTGAAATTAAAACAATCAAGGCAAGTTCTTGCAAAAATCAAAGAAGCTATTTAAAAAACTGTTTCCTTATTACACTAGTCAACATTTTTGAAATTTTTGATATTTCCAGCATTATAAAATAATCATTCTTTTAGAATTAATTTCCACATTATTTCCATTCATCGGAACTGAAATTTTGTAAACACATCAATTTTCAGTTAGTAATTAGATAATTCCTCATATATTTCACCGCAATTATCATGGAATTGAAAAGTAATTGCGTAATGGGTTATTTTCTTTTCAATTTTATTATCGTCAATTCCAAAGAAAAGGATGGGGATGGATAATGAAGGTAATTACTATTCATTATGAATCCAGTTTCTAATGTTTAAATTTTCTTTTAGAGTAGTCTCGATCACCGATACAAATAAAATTAGCTTAAATAGCATAAAATTTACTAATTACATTTTTTTTCCCTTGAAAACTATTTTTGTTTTATATTTATACATTCAAATTTGTGTGCAGGATTTATAAACCATAAAGCATTGTATATACCACCTAAAGCTTGTATTAAGCGAATTAAATAAATAAATAAATAAATAAATAAAAACATGGTTAAAGAGTAATTTAGAGGCTTTTTAATCTCAAAAGAAAGATTTTCTGACTAATATAATTCCAAAATGTAAAAAACATTGAACATTCTCTTGAACGATTTGAATCTCTGCCTCTGAATAATAATGTTTCAACTATGTTAAAAAAGTGTATACATTGTGTGCTATAGGGTAGTTTATAACACCTTTAAATAGATGTACACATTTTTCTACAACGTTATTTTTTCAAGTATCGTAGTAATGATGAAATAATGATTTTTGAAAGATACATACTATATTTCGTACACACCCTTAGTTATATTTAGAATCTCAAGATGCAACAGCTCATTTTTTAGTTTTTTTTACAAGAACACCAATAATTTTTGTAATTATTGTAAATATAATAATAGTTTCGTTTAGAGCTTTAAACTTCATTTCAGATGCATGATAAATTTTAGAAAAGTGTCATTAATTTTTATATGAATTTTGAAATTTTCATAAATTTTAAATCCTATTACCTACTTGAACAAATTTTAACTTCTTCGTAACTATCGCTTGGTCCTATCACAAAATTCTTGTTGACTAGTGTCATTATCATTACTGCCACTACTCAATAACTAAAACAATTTTTCTTTTTTAATTATTTTTTGTTGGCGAAAAAACACAAATGGAAGCGCTTTAATAACACAAAAAAAACAAAACAAAAAAAAACATTTATAAACATCTTCAGCTAAAATGATCTAAAATAACTAACGTATTTTCGCATATATATAGTAACCCTTTTGTCAGGAAAAACAACTTAAAAAGAATGTTAAAATAAGGAACATCTAATGAATCTAGTACACATACGTTAGCAATTGATAAACGTGCCTGTTCAATCTTTGCCATTATTTTATCTATTTCGGATCCTTGAGTTGTTGTTGGCGCCCAAGTCACGGTCGAATTGCCAGATGTCGGCACCGAAGATGTCCTGCCGGACCTGGATTTAAGCGCGGCCGACAGTTCCAATTGCAACTCCTCACATCGTACTGTTTCCAATGCAGCCTAAGGTGGGGGTGTATTTTTTGTTTGTTAAATTGATTTTGTTCTCTTCTTCCTCTTACTTAAGTTACCTTTTATACACAGCAAACGAAAAAAATTAAATTTAAAAGACAAAGAATTGATTTTAGGGCTATTTTTAGCGTTGTTTACATTCACCTCAAGTATCAGTGGTTAGGTAATTGATTTTTAGGTAAAGGGCCCGGCCAGGGACAAGGAAGGCATGGGCTTTTGATGACACCGTATAGTTTCGAAATTTATACACAATGACTAAGGTCAACAATTTGTTCCACTTATTACTAGATACTAGTAGACTTGGAATCCACACTTAAGAACATCAAATATTAAAGTAATAGTAGGGGACCCCAAGCGGGGATTTCGGTTGTTACTCGAGCGCGTCAGAAAATCATATGGAGAGAAACCTTGCACCCCGTAATGTACCCCTACCATATATGAACCCTTAATACAGGGGAGTGCGGTGAGGGCAGCCCGTCAGATTAGTAAAGAAAAATCGATCCTCAGAAATACTCGAGCGCGTCAGATTAAGAACAGGTAAGTTAAGTACATCCAGAAAAGTTTATATTTCAATAATCTGACAATTTGAGCGTGGCATAAGAAAATGGGCGAGTCACAAAGTTGTAAAAAAAAAAAACGTCACTTCGAAGTACTCGAACGCGATTGAATTTTTTTTTATTCTGAAGGAAATTCTATCAGGATCATGAAAAACATATAATCTGACGGTTTTCATGGGGCGATGTAGCTAAAACCATCGATAAAGGCTGAGCGTACAGGTACTGAGAACTATGTATTCCCCATTCCGCGCCTCACGTTCCTTCTCACACTTTCCCTATCTTTCACTCTGTCGCACAGTTCCTACTGACAAATGGATTTTTGCCGGCCTAAATCCTAGTAATCGCCCTATGTGCGACGTTTTGTTTTGTTTATTGTGTTTTCAAGTAATTTTGTGAATTTCATGCAATAAGTTTCATATCCATTGCAATAATGAGTGATGTAAGTGTGAAATGTGTATTCTGTGAAAAAGAAACTTGTGGAAAACTGAAAAAGTTTACACCAGAAACACTAAAATAATGAATCCAGTGAGGATGAAGACTGAAATATTTTTCTTTAATTATATTTGTTATCTACTTTTATATAAATAAATGATTAAATTTTCTATATATAAATGTGTGTACATATTTTTTTTATTACATCCAGTAATAAACAAAAGAAACTAAAAAAAAATTTTTTATTTGAAAACTGTTACATTAACAATTTTTCAAATTGTCAGATTAGCAATACGCCTCTATATAATTGTCAGATTATCATTTAGGGCGACTAAGACATCGAGTTGAACCCTCTGTATAAAAATCTGACGCGCTCGAGTATTTCAAGGTAACTGTTTTTTTTAACATTTTCAAAAATCAGTCATGAGTTTTGGTCCCGTCCAAATCGTCAGTCATTGAAATAGGGGACTTTTTTGAGTTCAATTAGCATTGCCTTTCAATATCTGACGCGCTCGAATAACTTTTTTGTTTTTTGTTTTTTTACCCCTTTTTACAGCCACCCACCACTATCTAATCGTCAGATTAATATCTATCGGTTATCAGAAAGACAAAGCAGGTATACATTATGAATGTCTGACGCGCTCGAGTATTTCCATGTGACTGTTTTTTTTTTTACATTTTTAAACATTTTTACCCGCTCTTTTCCCCACTAAAATGGAAAACTTAACATAAACTTTTTTTCGTTTTAGAACCTAATCTTCACAATCCAATAGGTCCCCATGACGCTCTAGTAACTGCAAATTTAGCATCCCGGGTTCCCCTACTATAATGTACCCGGGTGAAAAAATAAGGCGAAAAAAATTATGAAAAATGACTGAAAAGAGACTGAAAATTGAATTTTAGACGGCATCCAATCTGAAATAAGCCGGAAATTATTATTTTTAATAAAAACTGTATGAAAATAGACTGAAAACATATTACACCGGAAAAGTAATGTCGGAATTCAGACTGAAATGAGGTGGAAATATTTTTCAATTGGAAAATAAACTGAATCAATACTGAAATATCAGTTGCTTTTGATGAGTACCAGTAAGAAACTGAAAACAGACTGAAATTTTTCAAATATTGAATTTAGAAAATGTTCAACTCCTTAAATTTTTTTCTTTTTGATTTTAAACATTTTCTAAGTACAGGAGAGTAATGAATCAGTTTATCATTATGTAACTTATTACTTTTTTCATTATTTTTATTTCACAATCAATATTTTAGTAGTCATACATTCGTGAAAATATGTTAAATATTAGAAATATATTTATTTATAATACCATCAATAAATTAAATCTCGCATTAAACTATGGACAAATCAGTAAATCGACTCAAAAATTTCGACATTTATATTTTTACTAAACCTGACTATTTAATTTAAATTAATCAGGCCTTATGAAATCGACATGGCTCTAATTATATTTACGAAACAGATAATTATGATACAAATTTATTAGAATTGAAATAAAAAGAAATAATTATAAACTAAATAAAATACGTATAAATCTTCGATTGTGTAGATGTAAAGGCCATAGGAGTATAAGAAGGGGTAGAAATTGCCCCCGTACCGATTATGGCCGTTATATTTTTTTTATCGTCAGGACTAACACAAGTAACAATTTGGCCAAGTTTCATCCCTTAATAATTAACCCCCAAAGGGTAAAAATCTATTTTAAAAATTTTGAAACAAAAATTAAAATCTTTTGAACGCGTGGACCGATTTGAATGGGTTTTCGACATGTTATGTCATGCAAAGAAGGTTTCATTTTTTTGCGATGAAATAAAATGTTTACCCCTCTTTAAGCCATTTAAGACATCTTCTTTTCATTTTGTCAATTGTCGATATCACTCATATGTTGAAAAGATGCAAAGTTTTAATCTATGCTGAAGTTATTCTGGTACACAAGATTACCACATGATTCATAAGGACCTTAATGTCTTCCCCTCTTGGGGTGCTCACAATAACCTTGAATTAAGTATTGATATATATTAAATTATACCACTTTATCACTACGCTGTCTTGGGTCATACTCTTCGTCGAATTAAGTCTATTCGTGATTTAGGTGTTACTCATGATAACAATCTTGACTTTGTTGGGCATATCAATTCCATGAAAAATGGTCACGTGAGTTCTTGAATACGCGAGTCAATTTTCAGTATCCTCAATACCAAAACCACATTAACAACATTGAGTCTGCACAACGTAAGTTCATTAGATTTGCCCTGAAGGGCAATAATTAGGCATAGCCCTCGTAACCCAAGGAAACTAAGACTTCTACAACAGTTGTAGAACTAACTATGGTATCTATGAACCTATTAATCGCATGTGCTTAAATGTTAACAAGC
Source organism: Dysmachus trigonus (assembly GCA_949715965.1). NCBI lineage: Eukaryota > Metazoa > Arthropoda > Insecta > Diptera > Asilidae > Dysmachus > Dysmachus trigonus. The sequence continues at coordinate 15,709,717 of OX454320.1, forward strand.
ATGCTAACTTATTTAATGCATATCTTAATAAGCATGCGCTCAAAAAAATTCTTATTTAATTGTCAATAATCAATTATAACATTGTTTTTGATATGTGATACGCATGAATCTTTGTTCTGAATGTTGTAATCAAATTGTGATAACAGTCCCACACTTATGCAACTTTAAAAAGAACATTAAGCTTGCTCTCATTTTTCTATACTGTTCCCGAAGGTAAGATCTCTAAGAGTCGTCAGGTTGAAATTCTATGAAACTCAAGAAACTATAGATTATAGGTCAGCATAGTTTAAAGGTCACAATCGAAGATAAAATATGAAAGACATTTTTACATATACAATATCAGAATTTTAGCACTATGCCTTTGAGTTACAAAAATACATTTTTTCTCTATTGATGCTTCCATTGGAATCCAAGTGAATAACTCTTAATTGGGTAGTTAATTTTATACCTCAAAAAAAAAAATTCCAAATTTACTTTATGTAATCGAAAGAGTGTGCTGAATTAGTAACATGCGATACGAACATACGAAATGACTAATAAATACTCTTACATAGTAAACATTTTTGCCGCTCCTACTATTTAATCTCCCTAAGGCTCAGTACTAGAACCATTTATGGAATTATTTTGTCTTTTGGGAATTACTTTCTCAAAAATTCTTAATGAATTAGTAGATTAACATATTGAATGTTCACATTAAAAAACTTTTTAAAAATGTTTAATAATAAAAAATAGTTGTTTGGAGTATCATAGATAAGTTCCTAAGAAAACTTTGTAACAAAACTGCATAAAAATGCCTGTTTTGATCTGAATTAAAAGCTAAGGAATATTTTCTCTTTACCTCATGTTAAATTATGTAGTTTAGTAAGCATGTTGTTAAGAAATATTAATTAAATTCATAGATTGTACGTACTCCTGCCGACAATTACAAATTTCTCGGGAGTTTCCGTGAGAAAAACTGATGTAAGAAATCTGAAATTTTGCATATATTTACCAAGTAAACCTATTTATACAAATATACAAAGTTTTAAATTGATTAGATGTTTTGCTAACTTATGAGGTCGAAACTTGTTTACAAAAACATGTTTGTAAAGGTATAAAATACAGATTACCGTCTCTACCTATTCTTGCACGAACAAAGAAATTGTCGCACTTAAAATATAGTTCGCTCGAAAGCATAGTGCGTGCGTAAAATATTTCATGGTCATGAAAAAATCCGCAAAGGTCATGCATTGGATCATACCGCTTTCATACCCCTTCATTCACTAGTTCACGCGTAGTTTTACAATAAAGTTGAAAATATCCCTTGCGAAAAAACTTTTAAAAATTACTTAAATATGATGTCATATATATACCAAATGTCTATATGCTTTTTCGGATGAATTTATCGAGTAAATTTTTATTTTGAGAATAGAAATTGTCCAAAAATAGACACAATTTTCTAGACGCTCCAAGCTAGACTGCCAAACCCCTTAAGGACCTTTTAAATTAAAAGTTTAAGAACTTGTAAGGACATTCATTACGGCCTCTAGGATTTGACCCTTCTTCAATCTCCAGACGCTTTTTGCCCTTTCTATCTTTTCCAATTGCACCCTCATCTTAAATTATTCACCTATTTTCCGCACTTGAGAAAAAGTTTTCTAATTTAATTGCATGCTCTTTTATATCAAATAAAAAAGAATAATACAATAATAAAAAAAGAAAACTCACAATCTGCCGGAGGAAATTTTTAATTCTCTCCCAGAAAATTACCATACACACACACAGTAAAAAAAGAAGAAAACTCGTTTCCATTTATCTGGAAAATTTTATTTTCGTGCGGCATTGACCCAGATGACAAATGACTTTCAATCGATATCAAAAAAAAAAAAAAAGGAATAAATAAATAAAAATGCAGAAACGAGAAACCAAGGAAAATTTATCTTGGTATATCACATTAGGGGTTGCCTTATTTCTCACTCCTGTACCATTGTTTGGAAGAAGCTATACCAGCTATACCATATCTACCATTAAGGCGGAAACATTAAAAAAAAGAAGGATTTTATTTTTGTTGAAGTTCGCAAAGTATCTTCTTGTTGTGTAGGGGCGCAAAAGCTTTTAGATTCATGTTTTTTGGGGCAAACCTCAGACAGGATACTCAGTGGAGTGTACATCAAACTTCGGCACGGGCCAATTGTAATGCCGTGACTGGGATTATTGATTTCGATGAATTGCGGGGTGGGCTCGGTTTAACATACCATTCCACTTATGTGAACCTCTATGCTCCTTTGATGATAGTTTTCGTGATATTTCATTCGGCAGGACATGTGACACCAGAATAACATTAGACACTGATAGGAGGGTGAATGTATATTAATTGTAGTTGTCGATCACTCATAATGATATATTTATGAACATTAAAAGAAGGAAAAACATAAACACATAAACAAGAGTATACTATTCCTTTTTTTTCTGATTCAAATAAAAAGGGCATATAATTGAACGACTACATAATACTTATAACAACAAAGTTTGCACAGGTTTTTTTTTTTGTTTTTGTAAATAAAATAATAAAACAGACCTTTTTCTCCAATTCACGAGCCCTTGACTGAAGGGTTTCAATTGGTTCACTATTGGCTCTTCCAGAACTTGCTGTGACTCCTCTAAGCTGGGCGAGAGCTTCCTGAAAAACACACCATGCCATCCCTCTTTATATTCTTTACAATTTTCCTTTGTTTTTGTTTCTTTATTTAAAGTTTTTTTTGTAGTTATAATTTGTTTCATCTTTTAAATTAATTTTCCGATTAAATGTGAGTTACATTTTCGTTTTTGCTCTAATGGTGTCATATTATATTTTAGTTTAACTTTTTGCACTGCTGTTTTGTTATTTACTTGCTCACGCGATTTTTTTTTAATAGTGGCACACTTGTGATTTAATTCATACAAGTTTGTGATTAAACTAAATTAATTTTTAATGCTCTAGAAAATGTGCTTGCTATTTCGAACAAATACTCAATTTATTTTTTTCAAACTAAACATTTTAAAGGATGTGATGTTTTTGTTTCAAGAAGAATTATAATACATATATCAAATTCGACCATATAGTGTGCACGTATGTATTTTTTCACTATCAGCTATGAAGCAAAGAAATTGCTGACGCATAAATAAATATGAGGTTTTTGTGATGTATACCTTTGTACATATCGAGCTATAAATATGCTTCTCTGTTTTCGTACAGGTTCTGCTTACTTGCGATAAAAATGGGAAAAAAATGAGTCAACAGGTGTTTAATCTTGTTTCTGCAGGATATGTGTCGACATGTAATCCAGCTTATTCAGATCCCTGACATGACCACATAAGTTAGGGCTTTTTGTAAATCTGATATAAATAAAAAATTTGTATATTTTTGTAGAACAAATTTATGAGCTAAAGAGCAGTGAGCAATGATTGTGCAGTTTTTTGGTATATTTTTAATACCTGATCCCTATTTACCATACGCGATAGAATAATCCGCAGGGATTCATTCACCATTCGCTTTTTCTTGCTTATATTTATTAATTAGTTCACCGAGAAATTTTCCTTTTTTGTACAATGAGAGTATACAGTTTGATGTCTTTAATCATTAAACTATTAAATTTAATAATAATAGTGACTGTACTAGTCCATAAACTAGCTATATATTGTTACAAGTATCGCAGTTCTATTTAGAGGAGAGCAACAATTTGAAAATATAATATAATTATTAAAGCTTCTCTATGTAACAGAAATAGTCCATCGAAAAATTTATTACAGTAAAACCCGCTTAAATGCAACCCGCTTTACTGCACAAACCCTTTTATTGCACACGAAGCGAATGCACCGAATTTTTTGCCTTATTAATGTGTAGAAACAAAGATCGCATTATTGCACACCACTTAAATACACAAACCTCTTATTTGCACATTAATTTCGGGCACGAATTTTCTATTTGAATTAAAAAATAACCGGATAAATGCAATGTATATATTTTAATTTAAATGAACAGATATGTAACGTAAAGTGGCCTATTTCCAACCGCCTTTCCTAATTCCGACCACTTTGTATTTCTGCTAATAACTTTTTTCCGATGCATGTAAACAAGCCGATGATTGTTACAATATGTATGCAGGTACATATTGTAACAATCATTGACTTGTTTACATGCATCGGAAAAAAGTTATTAGCAGGAATATAAAGTGGTCGGAATTAGGAAAGGCGGTCGGAAATAGGCCACTTTACGTTAATGTCAAAAATTCATATCACACTTTTTTAAACCAAAGATTTGAACTTGTTCCTATATGTGTGCACTGCACACATACATACTTTATTTAATACGTACATAAAGACTGGATTTATTTTTATTTTACTAAAGAAAGAATTTTATTTTTTTGTTGATTTAAATATCTTATTTCGGTTGAATAAATGTGGATAATATACGCACATTTTTGTTTTCTTTATTTTTGGACATTTGAATAATTTGTACATGTAATCCAAAAAAAGTAATCCGAGCTCTCTTAAATGCACAACATGTGCATTTATCTTAAAAACGTTTAAATGCACAAACCGTTTAAATGCACGAAATTTTCTGACAAATTGGATGTGCATTTAAGCGGGTTTTACTGTATAATATTTTTGATGCGGATTCGCCTTAGTTTTTGGTTAAAAGGTAAAAGACTCACTCATTTTTCGTGAATTGGCCCCTTTTACACACAGTTTTGAAAACTTTTTCATCACCGTTTTTTTTTTTATGTACACAAAATTTGAGTTTATGCTATTTTGATAAGTTCTTAAAATTTAACTCTTTAAGAAAAAATAAGACGAACTTTTTAAGTAAGCAGTACAACGTTCAAAATAGTGCAGATGTTGATTACTATTAGGAGGAATTTCATTTTTTAAGTACGAAAGTATACTTTCAAAGTGTCTTACAATTTTTTTGAAAAGGATTTTCTTACATAAAATATGAAATGTGGATATTAATAATCGTGCACTATTTCAAAATGTTATTTCGTAATAAATTCGTTTGAAGTTTACCGTCACAAAGGTTACTCAAACACCTCCGTTCGAGTCTAATCATTTGGACATTTAAGCGAATTTTTATTGGACAATTTCTAGAAATGTCGCTAATAAGTAAGACTGTAAAATTATGTCAGGAAAAATATATATTTCTCTTACACACAACATTATTTTCATAATATTTGCATAACAAATTGCTTGAGAATGAACATAACTTTGTAGAGTAGTCATCATAATTGACAGTCAGAAAGAAAACATGTTTTTGAAACTATTAAAAAAATTCAAAGTTAGAATGTATTTGTAAAACTGCAAAAAATGTGAAATGTGTCTTTAATTTCACTGCTGTTTCTAGAAAAATTCTTCAATGTACATTGTTTTTAAAGCTTATTATCTTATTATTAGTACAGGTAACCCCCGTATAACACGGGAGTTACGTTCCAAAAAATTGCCGTGTTATGCGAATCCGTGTTATACGAAACAAAGGACTAGTACGAAAAGAGGGGTTAGGTTCCAAAAATTAAAAAAACATGCTATTATATTTTCATAATAAAGATAAATATCTTTATTAAAATTTTCTTAAGAAGTAATACATATTAATATGAGTTAAACAATGTTTTCTTCGTCATCACTAAGCACTATTAACCGTGGGCGTTTTCTTTTTGGCAAGATATCCTCATCCTCTGAGCATTTTTCTGTATTATCTTCAGATCCATGCTCTACCTTTTGCAAAAAATCTGTTATTTTAGATTGCTTGCTTTAATTTAAAAGATGTTTATAAATTTCCTTATATGGTGCTAAGCACTTATGAAATTCTCTTTTAAACTTTGTGCTCCTTTCATTTGAAGGATCTTCATTTAAGAAATATGACTCTAACTGTTCGGCTAAGCCTAGGCCTTTTTTTTCAGAGTAAACTTTTTTTTTTTTTTGTAGAGTAAACTTTTTAACTTCTTCGTCTTCACCTATATTATCATCCTCTGAGTTATCATGGATTCTGATATCATTTCTACCAAACCTGCTTCATCAATTTCTTCTTCCACCAGTAATTCTTGGATATCTTGTGCAGTCATATCGTCAAAACCTTCCCCTCCGTGTTATACAGGGATGGTCCCAATTCTTGAACCGTGTTAGAGTGAATCCGTGCTATAGAAGTGCCGTGTTATACGGGGATGGTCCCAATTCTCGAACCGTGTTAGAGTGAATCCGTGCTATAGAAGTGCCGTGTTATACGGGGGTTACCTGTATTAGTTTATCGCTTTTCCTCCCTTTACGATTCTGTTTTTCACTTATTATCAAACAAACCATCAGTCAACAATTCCAAAGGTATTTATTAATAAGAAGCTTAAACTGCCCTCTCAAAATAAAATATAATCGATTTCCGAAAAACAAATCTTTTTTTAGTGCCTAACCAACAAATTGTCGAATTTCTATACTTTATTATTGAAATTTTAATAAGGATTACAGTAGCTTGTATGACAGTTTGGGACGTTGTCCATTGTCGTGCAAACAAACAATATTGTCATCCATTGTAGACAAGAAACGCAAACTTGTGAACGCTATCAATGTTATATTTGTCAGATCTAAATTTTAAGTATCGAAATAAAATTAGGTATATTATGTTGATAAATGATGTAAAATAAAATTTTGATAAAAAAATTACTTCATTTCGATATTACTGAAGTAGGTACAAAACAGCTTTCATATGTCGTTTATAGGTATACAAATGGTTTCAGGCAAATGTTGATCATATTCTTCAATATATTTTTGACGACCCTTAACCAAACTGTTTTACAAAGGTACAAAAGGTATTTTAAAGCCTCGTTGGGCGTTAAATTTTTATTGACGTATACTTCGAAATTTCATACATATGCTCATAAATTGGGTTTGATAGACGAGCAGTTAACATTTCATACAAATACTGAACTCAATGTTTTTCTTAGAGCAAGGTCTATTTAATGTAAATAATTTTTAAGTCTGACTTAAGATTTAAGTCGAAATGTGAAAAATTAAATGAATCTACAACATCGCATTCAGATGATAGAGTTGAAATTTGTAGAACGATGTAATTATCCAACACAATATCATTCGTTCATCGCCTTCAGTCGAACGGAGGCCCCATTTCAGCTGGAGCCCATTCAGGAAAAAAGCATTCCTGCCAATGAATGAATGCCCAATGCCCTCTCGCACGATATTTATAGCCGGCTCATTTCTAGGTTACTGCTAATACAGAATTTAAGCTGTATTTTTTGGTGTCATTGGCTTCCGTAGTCCTGTTCCCATTTCACATTATTGCCATGGAAATAAAATATCTGGCAACGTTTCAAAAAAAAAAATTCGGATGTATACTTTCGTGTAGAGAAAGGAACCTTTGTAGCACGAATGTCAATTTTAAGTGAATTGGCTTTTTTCCTTCTTACTCCATTGATTGATCGCGGTGATTTTGAAAAGAAATAAGGCAAAACATCACATCCCTTAAAAATTGTGGTTAAATCTACTTTAATAAAAGCTTGCATTTGGTCTGATCAAATGAATTGTGGTAAAATGCAAGTTCTTTCTACAATTCTACTTGTAAAACTCTAAAATGCTAAAAATTACAAAATCTACTTTAAAATGATTAACTACTATAAAATGTATGCAATATTTTGTAAATAATTTATTTTACTCTATATGCAATTTTCGATTAAATATGAATTTGAGTGAATTTTAATCAGCTAAATTAAGAAAATAAAGTAATTCTGGTAAGAAGAGAAATTGAATATTTGAAGTATTTGTAAATCAGCGTGGAATCAATTTAAATAGCAAAAAGAGTTAAGCGTTGCTGTTGCATTTTAATTAAAAACAAAAACCAAGAATTTCAAGTCTTACTTGATGAGCACGCTCAGCTTCGGCACGTCGAGCTTCCACTTCACGAAGTTGTAAACTTAGTGAGTCTAACATGGCGTCAGACGCTCCGTGAGCGTCGTATGACATCGTCTGTAAATATAAAGAGTTTTAAATAGTATTTCACAGAATTGATTTTAATTGTAATTAGAAAGATTTAAAATTTCATCAGATGGATGATAACTTACGAAGCAAGTAAGGTTTCGTGCAAATTATGAGATTTCTAAGGCTCATTTGAAAAAACTTACCTTATAAATACATACTTACCTTACCCAAGAATTTTCTTATCTTCCAAGATTTCTTTTTAGTTTTTAGGACAAACTTTAGACTCTGAGATTTTATTTAAGATATGCGACAATATTTTATGACGAAAGTACTCGTGTCGGTAATTTATAATTGAAATGGCCCAGTTTAAGAAGAGTGATTATATTTAAAATTAGAATTATATGCATATACTAGAATTTTGTATTAATAATATATGTAAGTTTATACCAGAATGATCGTGCTATTTTTTATGCTTCTATAATGTGGATAGTTTCGATCTTTTCTGAATTAAACAATAGTACAAATTAATTAAAATCATTTTACTCTGTGGTATACACTCCTAATTTGAGTGTGTTTAAATTACGTTATGGAATTACAATAAATTTTCGTTATGTTGGCAAATCTCGTTAGCAATACCATACAATACAATACGGAGAATCCCCAAACATTCAATTAATTCCCTCGTAACTTAAGATCATCATCATTCACGTTTGTTCATTTCTTACTTCAATTTTTTAGTTCTTTATTACGATTTCATACGATTAGTATTGACACTTGCATTGACACTGCACAAGTACCATCTAATCAGGTCACGTAATAGTCATAATCGGCCACTTAGTCCTATTAATTGGTCAGCGATAGAACTTTTTAATATAATTTTTAATATTTTCGAAGCAATTCGAAAATTTTTAGCACCTCCAACTATAATCACAATCAATCAATAATAATTGATAAGCTGGTATTAATAATTAATCAACTATAGTTTTAAAAAAAGAAAGATTGTTTACCAGTGTGTAATGTAAATTTGTTAGAATTTATAATTGAGTTTAACAAATTTAAATTACTGTTTTTGAATATAATCCAATGTGAAATTGAACAATTTAGGAAATAGTGAACAAATAATTGTTGATGATTGTGCGCATGTTTGACCACTGCTGAGTCAACAGTGCGAAAAATGCTTGGTTTGATTGGCTCGATGGTTAAGTTCAAATATCATCGCTAATTTGAATCATTATACATTCCTTCTAAAATTATTTATATACAGTGTAAGAGTAAATGATAAATTTGCATATTCTACTTATTTTACACATTCTTCTGTTGCAAATGAGTGTTTTTCACTTCTTTAGCCAACATTTATTGTACAAACTGCATTTTACATGTATTATAAGCATTTTATTGATAAATTGTAAATCAATCATGAAACGTGGAAAGCACTGTTCTAAGGAAGAGACGCGATTAATTATCCAACTTCGAGATGAAAGCAAAACTTATAAAATCGCAAAGGTTCTTCATCGTTCTGAATCTTAAAAGAGCATAATCTACCAGAAACCCATTCAGAAACTAGAGGACGTCCCAAAAAAAACCAAAAAATTTACTCGATAAACGAATCGTTAGGAAGATTCTTAAAAATCTGTTCTCAATATCTACGTTAAAAATAATTTCTCCTTGAACATCAGCACTTGAACAATTCGTAGACGTTTGCAAGATAATAATTTACACGGCAGAATAGTAAGAAAAGTCCTACAAGGACAAAAAACAGCGGATTCAGTTTGCAACGACAAACCTATCGTATGTTAATATACGAAATTGGAAAAATGTTCTATATAGCGAGGAAATAAAAATAAATTTATTCGAATCCAATAGTAGAATTTATGTCAGAAGAGGCAAAAAACAAGAATTAAACCCTAGAAACACCATAAAGACAGCTAAGCATGGTGGCGGTAACATAAAATTATGGGGTTGTTTTTCATATGATAGGGTTGGTCTTTTGGATAAAGGACGTGACCAAGGAAGTGTATCTCAAAATATTAGAGGGGGTAATGCTTCCTTATGCAGAGGACAATATGCCTTTAATATGGACTTTCTAATAAAATAACAACCTCAAGCACACCGCCAAGGTTGTAACTAAATAGGTGGTTTGAGCAACGAAATATTTCGGTTTTGCCGCGGCCCTTGTACTTTGGTTGAAGTAGAAAAAACTGCCAAATTTTATTAATGACTTCTGCTATCGTGTTTCAAGCCAAATGCACAATGTGCACAATTCTTGAAACATACTTCCAAAGCTTCAGTGTAAAAGTGTTGCAATTGGAAACTGCTATTCGCCAATGCCAAAAACTTCTTGGAGTGCAAAGGGTTAATTTATTTTTCTACACAATAGACAGACATTACAATGATTATAAAATATACAAGATATAAAATTAAAAAAGTACTCTCAAATCACGTTAGACTTAATTTTTCATTAAAAAAACGAACAGAAATTGCTGAATGTATGTCGCGTATGTCCACTATCTGAATAGTGTTCCATCAGCAGCTAGAGCATCTTTCTTGAAACGAAGACAATGGTACAAGAGGCAAAAAGAATTTTTATTAAAGTTTTTGAATGTAATCACACTAAAATTTGTCTTTGTATACGTGTAGCACTACCGCTTCGCATCGTTAGACAAGTGAGCAAACTCAGCCAAAAAATGGGTTCACTTGTGAAATCGTTTTGGCATGCCTTAAAGATGTTATATGGCTATGATTTGCAGAACTGTGCGAACGTGTCCCAGTTATCTGGACCATTTTTTGGATCCATTTCAATTTTAGTCACAAAGACTTTTTCTACTTCTCGCTACCCTCAGCAAAAACTATTCAGAATATCTTTTTTTTTTTTAGCAGAACGAGGATTTGGCTTTCGTTTTGTTTGTGGTAAACGTTTTAAAGTCAGTCTGAAAAAAAACAAAAAAAAACGAAAAAGCTTCGTCTGGTAGATAGACGAGGTATAACATGAAAGAGGTTGAACCTTTTTGCTATTTGCTACCTAGTTACGACCGATTCTGTTTTAAGGGTGTCAAAAATTGGTTCAGTTTGCCTTTATTATGTTTGCATCAATTACTGGCTTTTATTTTCTTTCTCCAAAACAAATTAGTGATGATTAAGATAACTGCCATAATATAGAGACTGCGGCCAGTTCCTATGAAATATTACCTGATTTCTTATATACTATAATGAATTTGTTCTTTTAACTTGTTATGGTAATCTGTAAATTTTGAAAAAAAAACCATTTTAAAATGTTCGTATTTTGTAATTTTATAATTACAATCAACAGAACATATATTACATTAGTTATCTAGGTAGAACTTGAAACTTTGAATTTTTTTTTCTTAAAATAACCGACTACTATGTAGTAAAAAAGGACAAAAAGATAGACCTTACACAAAATTCAAAATTTCGAAATAATTAATTTAAAAAATCTTTAGAAAAAAAATTTTTGTTCTTCAAAAAAATTGCAAGTTGAATATCCTTATTAAATATGATGTAAACATAAGCTAACTTATTAAAAATTGTACATAAAATAAAACGTAAAAGAAGGAAAATAAATCAAAATATAAAGTAATATTTTTCTTCGTTACTTTCAGTATTTAATCGATAACTAGAATACAAAAATATTTTGCTTCAACTAAAACTTAGATCCTCGACTACTGATAATAACAATAACTTTTTTGTAAAGATCCAAAATAACCATTATGAATTTGTCCCACAAGAAAAAGTCACAAAAACTTTATAACTCACAATCAATATAAGTTATTTGTAACAATTATGGATTAGCCCATTTATTTTTTACCCACCGATAACTAATCTTTTTTTGGATCGATAGCAATTATCGATGATTGAATTTTTTTTTGGTCTATGGTAATCATTATCGATGAGAAAATTTTTTTTTTAATATCATTATAGAAGAAAAATCGCAATTAATCAATTTTTGGAAAAAAATTGGTAATCAAAATAAATTTCAGTGATGGATTAATCTTATCAATAAATAAAAATAATTTCAGTGACTGATAATTGTTAATGATAACCACAAAAACGTTCCTTATCGATAATGGTTATAGGTAATCTAAAAGAATTTAAATCATTTTTAATGGCTATTCGTAACCAAAATAACTTAAGTTGAGAAAATAATTGTTTTATTATAACAGGTCTGTCTGTTAACTCTAAAGTTCTTACTTTAAAGTGTCTGTTAACCTCAGGAAAGGCCAAATTTGAGCTCTTGACAGCACTTCTCCTCTTACCAAATTTTACCAGATTTTACTCACGCTGCGAGACCGAGTAAATTTGGGTAAAATCACCGATTGCTCGTCACTGTGTAATCTATTATTTTTGTGTTTAAATTTTGCGTTTCGAATCAGATAGAAGTAAGTTATTTAAGAACATCTTAAATAAATAAAAAAAACATATTACAAAATCTTCGAAAATATTAAATAAATCCATAAGTTGCTCCTCTGACAACTTGATCATGTTTGACAATTTAAATACACAAGCAACATTTTGGAGGTGTACCCAATTTTTACTTCGGAAGTCGTCTAGTAATTTTGATGTTTATCCCCATTACCATATGAAAGTTTTAGCAAGATTTTGACTCAAGAAATTTTTACCCAAAAGTTACCAGATTGACTTAACTTGTTTGCATTACTTTTGCAAAACAAATCGTAAATTGGCTATGTTATTACTCATAGAAAAACCCCTTAACAAAATTACAGTCAGCTCAATGTCGACTCCAAATGTTAGATCTCGGTGCCCTTATTTGGGAATTTTGGCCCGAATGGTCGAATCGAGTTTCGAATTTCGACTCGACTGTCTCCTCGATTGGTAGTTAGGAAAACGACAGAGTCGACTTCGGAGTAATGCCACATGACGTTAAGAAAAATTGAAATTTGTCTTTCGAGTGGATATATTGTCAAAATTAAAATATTCCAAGGTAAAATGCAACTAATCTAAAAGGATCGATAATTAAAATTTATATTTTTAGAATTGATACGTTTTTCCATCATCTACGTCTCGTTTTGATGGTCCCTGTAAATTCAAATTAGTTGCTAATTCTTTCTATAAATTAACAGACATTTAACAACACTTTTAATCCCCACCGTGTAAGAAACAAGAGTTTCTTATTGGTGCAGTGTTGTAACCTTTACCCTAAAATACCAAATCAAAGTGTTACACCTATGCCTACGTTTATATTTCGAAATTAACTAATTAAAACAAGCTCAACCTAAAAACAAAGACCAAGTTTACTTAAATTTTCTATCGCTTTTAAATCGACTTCGAATTCAATAACTCGGTTTCGAAATCGTGTTGCAAAATACCAAATTTTCGATCTTGACTCAAATCGTAATTGAATCGAATTCCCAAATACGGGCCCTGGTTCAGTTCAAACCAAAATATCTAGTATTTCTACACTAGAAAATGTTTACTAAATTTTTGTGAATCGGACAGACAATTAGTATTTATTTTCAATTTTTCTATATCGAAAATTCATTATACATATTTTAGTGTTATTTCAAAGTTTAGTTTGTCATTCGTTGTATACTACTTATACAAATTTCCTACAGAATGACGCGTTTTGACGCGAAAGATGGCACACATGTTTCAAATCAATCATACTTTGTTTTTTCTACGCACGTATTTAATATACCAAAATATGCCAACTCATAAAAATCGAAAATTTATGAGTTATATTAATGTCTGAGTTGAAGGCCGTATGTAGGAAAACTCACCAAAACTGCAACATTAAAACATTTCCGCGATTCGCCGCAATTAAAGAACAATCAGTGAGATATGTTCCAACATTAATCGCACTTTTCCCTTTTAACAAAAAGAAAATTAGCTCCAAGTCCTCCACAGAGTGGTGGTATTTTATTATAGTCTGTGATTTATTGAAAGATAAACTCTATAGCATTGCGTTTATAATTACTAACCATAAATACACGAGTAAAATTTGCACACAACGGACTCGCACTACAGCGAAGTTAATTTAGGTCCTAATGATGTTCACTTGCCTCTCCATTTTGTTTGATGGCGTAATAAGTCAAAAATGCCTGCACGCAAAATTACTTAGTTCGTTTTCTTTTGTAGAGGAAAAAAATTAGGTACAGCATGTTTTTGCCAGCCAATGCTCATTAAATTTTTTTTTTTTTTTTTGCCTAAGCGGGGCATGGGCAGCCACGACAAGGAAATATTTGGATACCTTTGGATATAATCGAGGAGATTTAATAAAGCTTTCACGCAATTTGCAATTGAAATGGGTTTTAATGGGATACTTAACTTGTATTTTACATTCGTAAGTACTCTCGAAACGCTATTACGTGGTGGGAGCCAAAAAGGATATCGGTATGAACTTAGAAGGATAATATTAATGGGTTTATGGGGGAAATTATTTTATAGCGTGTTCGCACTAAAAATGTTAATTCAATTGGTAGGGCAAAATATTTTTAGAACATACTTAACAGGAACAAGGGGAAAAGTAACACCCACTTTACCTGATAATTTTATGTTATTTTACCTGGAAACAGTCCTGAGTCCATACCCTTTGGGATATGGAAACATGTAACAAATTGGTTCCGAATATTATCCCAATACTCTATGTTTGTTTGTATAAAATTTCAAATTCGACTGTGCACAATTATAATGTTTTTTTTTTCATTTTTAATATTAGATTAATAATGCATACTATTCTGTAAAATTGTATGTGTAGTCATTAGTCCCTTAATAGTTTGAAACATTCGTAAATTTTCCACTTTGCAGAGGAATTCCTTTGGTTATAAATATTTGTATTATGAAAGGGCTAATATCGATCCCAGCAATTTGTGTTTTGCTATCAAAAAAGAGCCGAAAACATGCAGAAATCGAATTAGAGCTCCGATACTCTGGCCACTAAGCTTCTGAGTTCTGATGAGAATTGCGACCGATTGCATTCTTTTCTTTTCCAGTTTTTAATTGAACTGTGCATTAGTTTGAACATTTTTAAATACAATTTTTAAAAACGTACAATGAAAATGCAAAGATTCTATCTACAAGTGGTGAAATTTCATGTATGCCCAGAAGTTTTGTATTAGATTCAAATCGGGGCCTTATATCAGCTAATCCAATAGAGAAGATGGTTGCTTTTATGTATCCAATTTTACACGATACTCGCGGTATGTTTGGTATTCCGGTCTCGCTGAAACACTATCTCATTTCCCGGAAATGGCATATTTTCAGCAGAATCTCGAAGTTTTGTTTTGAATACATTGCGGTAAACCTCCTTTGTCATAATTTCATTGATATAATGGAAATTTTAACCAACGAGGGCCGTAAAACATCCCCAAAACATGCATGAACCACCTCCATACTTGATTGTCTGTTTCACATGCCTTTGGCTTAAGCGTTCACTTTCCCTAAGCCTATGAGCGACCGTTCAAGCAATAACGATTTATTTTTATTTCATCAGATCATATTACTTTTTTCCAGCCATCAGAAGACCAAGAGTTATACTTCCTGGTAAAGTTTAAGCAAGCTTTTATATTACTGGCAGCTTTTTCTTTTCAATTGGCTTAAAATCGACACACTTCTTTTTTAATCTGATGCCGATTGATAGTTCTAGTTGCTGCAGCTGCATCTCTTGCTTCTTCACTTAGACTCCGCGGAAATAATTTACCCGAAAATCTTGAGGATTAAGAATTTTTCGGGCGATCCCCTGAGATTTTTTAATTTCTGTACAAAACTTCTGGGATATTCTTTACATCGAAAACAAGCTTATTTGACATTTCAATACTACTTGACGGGAAGAAATTTTTTTTGTTTTACAAAAATTCAGTAACCTCTATGTATAAAGTAACTCCAGAAAAGAGTTCAACGTTCTCGAAAACGTATGAAAAGATATGCATCTTCCTACAAGTTATAATTTAGGAAAAACTACCCTCATATCTTCACCTATTCAACCCCTAGGTAAAAAGTAATTCCGGAAATTAGCTCTGTGCTCTCGAAAATGTAATGCTACTTCCTATAAATTAGGAAAAATTACCCTCTCTATTTTCACCCTTTCAACTCCTAAGTAAAAAGTAATCCCAGAAATTAGTTCTGTGTTATCGAAAACGTATGAAACGATATGCATCTTGTTGCTAACTATAGTTTAGAAAAAAACTACATCCTCTATCTTCACCTCGTCAACCCCAATGTAAAACATAACCTCAGAAATGAGCTTTGCGTTATCGAAAACGTATGAAACGATATACATCTTGTTGTTTTCGATTACCGTGTGGCCGCGGTGGAACCGTGACCCGGCCTAGGTGCAGCCACAGTTCATTTTTACTCAGATTGCTTTGTGGATAGGCGGAGAAACGAACAACATTTATTATTATTATTTTTATAATATAAAAGCCCGTAGAAAAATCTCAAAATATTACAAAAAAAAAAAATAGTTCTGTATTTTTCATTCCATTATTTCTAATTTTATTGCTCGAAGAATAATGGAAAATCGCACATATGAAAATCGTTCTATCCGCTTAGGCTACAGATAATAAAAAGGGAATCTAGATGTACACACATAAACTGCAATATGTAAAGGGTCATCCAAATGTGACGCCTAGATGTCAGCACTACATAATTTTTACACGTGACATATTTTCAAATGACATAAGCCATTTTGTTTTATTAGAAGGTAGTACAATTTTAACCATGGACAGGTACACATTGCAACAACGCGTTTACATCATTCAAACTTTTTATGAAAATGGGCGTTCTTTGAAAAATACCCATCGCAAAATTCGTGATTTTTTTGGTGTAAATAATCGGCCAAATCAATCTTCAATTCAAAGATTAGTGAAAAAATTCGCAGAAACTGGTTGTGTTACTGATAAACCAAAAAGTGGAAGACCAAAGTCTGTACGCACAAATGAAAATATTGCTGCTGTTAGTGAAAGTGTTGAAAATGAACCGACAACATCAATTTCGCGTCGTTCGCAAGAATTGGGCATATCTTATGGCTCCTTATGGAGGATTTTGCATAAAGATTTGCATTTACACGCTTATAAAATTCAATTAACCCAGGAATTGAAAGAAAGAGACCATTTACAACGTCGTAATTTCGCTAGTTGGATTATTGAACAACGAACGACAGATCCATTGTTTTCAAGCAAAATTTTGTTTAGTGATGAAGCTCATTTCACAATGGATGGATTCGTCAATAAGCAAAATTGTCGTATCTGGGGTGATGAAAATCCTCGTGTTATTCATGAAAAATCTCTACACCCACAAAAAGTTACTGTTTGGTGTGCATTTTGGGCAAATGGAATCATTGGGCCATTTTTTTTCGAAGATGATGCTGGAAATGCTGTTACTGTGAATGCTGAGCGATACCAATCAATGTTGAGAGGCTTTTTATGGACACAGTTGAGTCATATTGATGTGTCTGACGTCTACTTCCAGCAAGACGGTGCTACATGTCACACAACTCGAGAAAACATTACGTTTTTGCGATCAAAATTTCCTCAACGTGTAATTTCACGAAATGCAGATTTCAATTGGCCTCCAAGGTCATGTAATCTAACACCATTAGATTTTTTTTTGTGGGGTTTTTTGAAAAGTCGAGTGTATGCTAACAAGCCACAAACAATTAATGATCTAAAGAACAACATTCAAGTTGCAATTCGTGAAATAACACCAGCAACATGTCGGAAAGTCATTGAAAATTTCGATATTCGGATTGATGCCTGCAGACGCAGTCGTGGTGGACATTTGAATGATATTCTATTCCACTTATAATTGTAATGGATCATACTTTTAATAAAAAAAAACAGCTTGAAAAAATTGCAAATAGTTTGTGTTTTATTTAAAAGAAACATGTAGGCGCGTTTTTTGGATGACCCTTTATAATGAAACATCTTGGCGTCCTGTAGTCGGATAAAAAGCTCAATAAATCGGGAACCATAATTTAGAGAACCCTTTCGTGCGTCGCGTCGTCTAGCTGCAACGCATGGAGACAAAATCTTCCTCGGCCTTGCGAGTGTCGCATAGTCCTGTGCGATAAGATATGAGGAGTAAATTTTACGACTGTATAAGAATATCTTGGGGACAAAGAATTCAGTTAATATGCCTACTAAAGAAGTTATTCATTACTCCTGTCAGCTGGGACAACTCGTAATTCAATGAAATTAAGGCGATAATACAACAAAGGAAATTGTAGCAACAGAAGGAAGCAGTGCTCAATCGATATCTTTGATCATATTCTACTTCAGACAACATAAGACCCCATGCGGAAGGCAGAACAGTAGGAAAACTGAGGAAACTATGATATAAAATTAACCTCCTACTATGTTCTAATTTTCTCTAGTCATTTTATGATATTGTTTTCTTTAATAGTCTAAGGAATTATTTATGCTATTAGGTCTTAATCGCTGTAAAGCCTTTTTTTTATAAAGGTTAAATTAAACAATTTATTATAATAAAAATTATTGAAGGGTTTAGTACTAGTAAAAGATATTATAATATTTTCTAACTCATTTATGCCAAAGGTGAAATCCGTAGTGAAAGTGAATGACGACAATAATTCTAACAAATATGTAAATTTTTTTCATATCTTCGGGATATTAGTTTTATTAATATCAATAAGATTCTGTTTCCCCTTTTCGAAGAATAGAACGTAAAACTATTTATGGAACAAAATGTATATCTTGTTTTAAATATGCATCAAAACGAAAAGAAAAACCCTTAAATTGTCATTATTTTCATCAAGGAAGAGACAAGAGTAATTATGAAAATTATCGACTTTTAATCTCAATTAAAGGCAAATTTGTTATAATGGTTCATGATATGAGAAAAGGAATTTTTGAACCATTGGGGAAATTAATCCTTAAAATACACTCTCAAATTTCCTAGTTTTCATATAAGAAGCTTGATATGATCGGGAAAATATTAAAACATTGAATATGATTTTCTCCAAAACAATATATATTGCTCTGACAAAAGTAAACAAAATCTGAAAATTATTGCGAGGCCAAAACCTTCCAAATTAAATCATTGCTCTTTTTTAGACTCTTTTGTGTATAATTTTAGTGTTCTCTACTATAAAAATCGTAAAATAAAAATTTTGTAATCTCTTTACCAATCTTCAAACAATTTTCATCAACCAAAATGAGGCCACTCTAGGAAATTATTAAAAAAAAAAAAACAACACAAAATTACATTAAGAAATTACCATTAATGAAAAACTTATCAGGAAACGAGTGCATTAAAGGAAATTGGAAAACAAATAAACGACATACTCTATCGCAATCAGAAGATATAAATGAATTAAAGGAAGACTCCCTTGATAATTAACCCCAACCAATTAATTTTATATGTAGAGCTGGTACTAAATCATCTTACTTTCTTTTATGAACAACCCTGTGTAAATTTCAAGAATGCGTAGTTAAATTAAACTTTCTTGTGAACTCTAAAATACGAAAATCTCTATACTATTTGAATTGACTACATACAATACACTATACCTATTTCTACAGAATATAAACACTTATAAGCATATTAACCATTTAAACTCAAATAAAAATTAATTGAAATTTCTATAAGCATACACTCAACTCTTGTAGGATAGAAACATTGAAAGCGACTTACCTTAATAGTAGTGGATCGATTTTTACTAACAGGATTCAATATTTAGCTCAGCTGCTCTAAAGCGGCTACAGCATAAAATGCCTTTCTTTAATTTCACAAATAACTTTCTTACTAAGCAGGCAACAACATTTACACATAGAATTAAAGCATCTCTTTAAATTTATATTTTTAGAAAACAACAAATAAAAAGGACTTTAACAGATTTTTCATCAAAGTCATTTTTCGTTAAGGATTTTATTGGTATTATCGAGTTCATTTAACAAGTTTTATACTCCATAATAACGAGTGGGATGGCGGAGATTATTCGATAAGAACTTCACCTAGATAGATAGAATACCGAGATTTTTTTTTTTTTTTTTTTTATTCAATTATTCACGCACAAAATATTCATTATTAACATTTTTTCATGGTTATGCATATTTTACACTCGAGAAAGAGGAGATGATATTCAAGGGAAAAAAAAAATCAATTCAGAAAAGTAAAGAAACTATATGAAATATGCACGGAAAATCTTGTGTAACACAAGATTATACATATATTATATTAGAGATGAAAGAAAGGAAAGTTTTATATATATTTTTTTTTGCCGAGTAAGGTCCTTTTCTCAACAGTCGCCAGGATATATGATGCTAATTACAGGTGTATGCGAAAGGATACTTCTCGGTCGACCTGCATATTGCACCGCACTGTGGCATTAATTCGCCACAATATCCAAATGAAAAAATATATACTACATGTATAGTATATGAGTATAAAACCATTTATTCAGTCCTTTCCACACGACATGAAATTAAATAAAAATTACATAAAAATTTAAGATAAAAATCACAAGAGAAATACGAGCACTGAACCGAAATGTGTATACTTTTTAAATAGACAATTAAACTACACAAATTGCGAATTTTTGGCACTGTTTCGTACGTGTATTATATACAACATGAACAAATAACATCATGCACCAAATAATTTTCTTATCGCTTGCAACATAACAAAAAACATTATTTGATATTTAATCTGCCGTCGCCGGGACAGGACTTGACATATGAGATTCATTCATTCATTTTATTAATACTTAATTAATTCAAGCATTATATATTACTATATTTATTCAAACTGTTAAACAACCGCTATTAAATTGTGAAACCATTTTAACTTGAACAAACCTCAAACGGATATAATACGATGGAAATTTTCTTTCTATGGGAATTTACAGCATCCCAACAATGGCGGACTTTTTCCAATATTCCAATTCCAGTTTCATTTTGTACACGTACACACTATATGTATAATATAGGGTATAAAATACGGGGGTATTTTACTCTTCCTCTCTGTATTTTCCACGTTACTTTTCTTCTACTCACGCTCTCTCTCTACGGATTTTCCTTCCTGATTTTCAGTAGTTGACTAAGAGAGTGTGAGCGTTCTGCAAATATTGAAATAATTCCCTGTTTTTCTTCTTCTCCCTATTTTATTTATTTTTTCCCTTCCACTCTCCCCCTATTGCAATATATATATATTTATTTTGTTTTTTATTCCTTCTAGACGTTGTCAGTAACACTTCTTTTTTGTAGGTTAAAGTTTTTCTTTAGATTATTTACAGAAGAACAAGAGAAATAATTACACAAAGAAATTTTTATAGTAAGTGAATTTGTGTCACTGTGAAAACGCTTTCGTGTAGTGTTGTTTTGTTCATGCTTTTTACGGGTAATATGAAATTATGAAAAGATGTGAGGTAACAAAAGGAAGACTTTTTTCTTTAAAAAAAAAAATTAAGGAGATTGTATGAGCATTGAATCTTAAAGAATTTTAAATCTAGAGAGAAGTTTTAAAGTAAGAGAACTTTAATGAAGCAAAGATTTTTAAACAGGTATGATTAATTATATCTTAAAACACTTTTGCCATTAGTAGTAGTAGTTTTAGTTTAGTAGTTTTTCTAAAATACAAATGTTTACCTTAAAAATAACTATAATATATATGGGGATATTCACTAAAAATGCCGTTCCGCCCACAAGCAGGAATCGAACCTGCGACCTTCGAATTTGCACTCCGATCTCTTACCACTAAGCTGTTGTGGCCGCTTAACGATCCCACACATATGGTAAATTATTTTATTATCAACAAATCATATTCTAAAAAACGGTTAAGTGCGAGTTCCGTACAATATTTTCTAGAATTTCTAGAAATCTAGGACATTCGTTATAATTTTTCCTGATATCTTTAAGTAAGGTGTTATACAACTTAATTTTTATTAAATTTTAGCTCCACTAGTTTCGAAAATAAGGGGGAATAACGCTCATAATATCGTTTTAAATATACTTCTTAATTTGTATTCCACATAACAAGCCCACATGAAATTTCCGAGTACCTAATTTGTTCCCTCTTTAATTCTTATATGAATATTTTAAAATGTTAACTAGTTCAAAATATTTGGGTTAATAAGATGTATTACCGTGTCAAATTTCAAGTTTCTTCGTCGCATGATTTCTGGGATAATCGGCTGTGGCAGACAAACAGACGGACAGACAAGTGATCTTATAACCGGTCCCTTTTTTTACCTTTGGAGGTAGTTTACAATAAGGGGTATACAATTTTGATAAATTGCATTCAATGAAACTATTGTTGAAGTAAAAATAGGTCCAATAGCTGAACTAATTCAAATTTGAGTTTTTATTTTTTACTTATTATTAAGTATTAAATCTCACTTAAAACTTTGTTTGAGTCATAATTACAAGTAATTATCGTTTTATGTATAAGTTATATTTTAAATTGTGATTCATGAAGCTGAGTGATTCATGAAGCTCATATAAATTTTTCCACAAATCAACTTGTCTCTCTCGTAATTCCTTAATTATTTGAACTATATGAAAATCGCTCGAGCCGTTCCCGAGTAAAAGATTTACATATAAATAAATAAATAATTAACTTTTGCTCATCTACATTACAAAATAATAAGATAAGAAAATGAAAGCGTGAGAAATACATAGATGTTGCATTTTTTTTATTAGAATTAAAAATAAATATTCAATTTCTTCGATTAAGAAAGTTTCATTAGAAAAGAAAATATTTTTTAAATGATTGCTTCATGTCGCGTAAGAGCAAAGTGTGAAAAGCTGTCAATAAATTTCAATAAACCCATTACATAAGTGGTTTAGAAGTCGAATATAGAAGAATTAGGAAGTTTAAGGTTATATCTCTTTTATTATGGCGGTATTTAAAAGAATAAAATATTTCATTTGAAATAAAATCTGGACTGCGAATTGCAATGTTTTAATTTTGAAGATATATTGAATCTAAAACTGAGATTTCATAGTTACAATTTTAGTTGGATAACATTTGGATGTTTTTTTCAATTAAAGAAATACTTTGTTTATTTAATAAAATTTTATCTGATTTGGTTAAAAATTTTATACCGTACTAGAGATGAAGAAATGTTGAACATCTCCAAATAATAAGCTCTTTCATTGAAGATTATAGTCTTTTGGAGTTTTTGTTATCCTACATTATTATAAATATTTTTGTAGATACATTTTGAAAATACTTAAAAAATCCATAAACACTAAAATAATAAGGCACACCCTAACAATACCTAAACCTTACAATTTTCTACAAATGGCAATCGAACTATTGAAACCAATCGTTCAACGAACATTTTCGCTACGACTTGAAGCTTGAAGATATTTTTTTGATTCAAAAATGACAGATCAAGTTTTTGACGCATAACTGACATTGACGCCGATTACTATTATTATTATTTTTTTACTCATCATCCAAACGGTAGCTATTTTCGATTTCGATAAGTATTGCAATATAAGACAGCAAAAAGCAGCTACCACAATGAGGAAATTATCATCTCACACATACTTCGTAAAAGTAGGACGGCCTGGAAAATTGTGTTCTTTTTATTCGTCTTCTTCTTCCTTTTTAATTTCGCTGATGGGAGAATTGAGAAAATCGAGTACTGTTTTTAGTGTGTTGGGTGGAAATGATGATAGTGAGCGTGTAAAATTTTATAAAAATTTCTTTGTATTGTAACAAAACCTGGAAAAAGTGGAAAAACTTTCTGAGAATAAGGAAAAGCTCTCTTTTTTTCTCAATAGAAAGATATAGCTTTACTTGTCCCTGATTTCTCTTTTTTGGTTCGCTAAAAAAAATGAATAATTTCGAAGCGAGAAAATTTTTGATATAAGTATACCTATATATATTTTTTTGTCAACTTAAATATTTTCACAAAAAAGCACTTTTTATTTTCTTGAAACGCAGAAGATGTTGCATTTTTTTTTTTACCTTTAGATACACTACACTTGTATATATTATATATATGTATATCTATTTTTTTTTTTGATCCTTTCTTTGAGTGGTTAACCCGTTTAGTTTTATTTATTTCTTATCTATAGCAAATAACAAAATTCACTGGATGTAATATCGCTAGCCATTCACTTTAAATTGTATCTGTATGATATCAAATCGAACCAGATAAGGTCGCCCACTTCGTCGGACACTAGAGCGAAGCTTTTTTCTTTCGCACACCAGAACAGAAAAAAAATTTAGATCCTCTGCAGAATTTGCTCACAGTTTAACTATTAATTTTTTTTTTAATTCTTATGTAAATTAATGATATTTATATAGCAAATATTATACATCTTTTTTTTTTTTTGTTAACAATTAAATAGAAAATCTAGAGGATTAAAACGGCCCGCCCGCTCCCATAAAAAATGGGTCACTATCCGCTGCCGTTACGGAATACTACTCAACTCGTATATGGCGACGACGACTGGCGAGAATGATTGTTGAAAACATCGATTTTAGGGGTTAACTCCATACGGCCCCAAAATACTTTATACTTTACGCTCTCCCCGGCTAGAGCTAGGGGAATGAAAGTCTATCTCAATTTTTCGTATTTCCCTATAAAATCCACTAAAGCTATAGATATTTTCCCCCCTCCTCAATATATGCCTGCACAGACGCAACGAATGCGTATGATAACGTCTCTTACTCACGGTACCCCTCAACTGTTCTATTTAAAAAAAAAAAAAAGAAAAAACACAAAAATAAAAATAAATAAATAAAATAAAATAAAAATTTTTTTTCAATGATTTCCTCGAGCATACTATCCACGCATGACCGATTGGAAAAACTTCCTCTAGACCTTCTTTCATTTCATGTGTATAGTCGAAGGAAACGAGGCCGTCTTCCAGGCATCTTCCAAATGACAATACGAAACCTTTTGTGATAACCATATTCACTTTATGGATATTCGAGGCATGCGCCGCATCTATAACTCCAACAGTTAAAATTGAAGAATTTGAATGAGCGCTATTATTGTGCACCTGCACGAAGGGTTTCTGTTATACATAGATTGTGTTAAGCACAGACATGTGCTATACTATAATATATCTAGTATGGTTTCTATCTTTATCTGAAAAACACGTTTTAAGGTGTGCGACATTCTGGTTTATCCGTTGATAATCCACGCATAGATGCACCTGCCCACGACAAAATTTTCATCCTACTCAACATTATAAACATCTATTCCATAGAGAGGAATATTCACGTTAACGTGACATTTATCTAGATGACCTTTAAATGTTGAACATAATGTGGGATGCTTTCTAAAATTTCTTAATTTCATTTTTTCCCACCTTTGTTATAGGCTAAAATCCGAAATAGGATGCTTCAATGCTATCATACTACCAATTTATCGTTCAGAACATAAAATCCTACTGAACGTGCTTAGATTTAATTCCAATAGATCGGGTATCACTCTGAAAAATATACCTAAGGATTTTCTGCAGTGGCTGCACCTAAATATAAAAGTGGGCCTGCTAGAGAATCTTTTAATAAGCCTTTCTTATTAGGTTGTTAATTACTTTTTCAGAAAAAAACCATTTTTACTAGAGAAATACTACGCAGTTAACCTAATGACAAGAAAAAATCCTATCACCCACTTATTGCATTGGAAACGAAACCCATATATTTTTGTTTCTTTTTATTTTTTTTATTCGAGATAACCACATCACTACACGAGACGAATGCGAGTGTCGGGGGATTTTCGCATGAAATAAGAAAGGGGATAAAACCACCCACTGTCCCCCGGCAGACTCAGACCCTATTATTAGACCAAGCTCCTCTGAATGAATTGCACTCCTGACGTCATTTGCATTCCAGTAAATTTACAAATACGCACACTTTTCTCCAATTTGGAGCGATACAGTCACGGCTTTCTACCCCTTTATTTATTTCATTTTTTTTCTGTTTTACCCTTATACATTTGAACCTATATCTACAATTGAACAATATGAAACTTGAATTTCGCAAAACCTACACCCATGTAAAATGTTCAGGCTTGCGCAATATAAATCCAAGTTTCTCATTTTTGTGTTCGTTCCCAGCGTTTTCATATCGGTGCAAATGAAGTGTGAGAATCGTCACTTCTTTCTCATTGAGGAAAATTGATTTTCCTAGCCTAACCTCTCAATATTAACTGATTTCTTCTAATATAAAATTGAAAATCAGGATAAAAACGATATCATACATATGAAAATCGCTTTATTTGAAATCTCCTCAGCAACGTATTTCTTATAAAGGGTAAGTACACTGAGCTGGATCTAACTTTGAATTTTCCGCGAAATTTTCCCATTCTTTGCTGGGATGAATGGGCCTAGAGCAACAAGTTGCCTCTGGGAGATTGACTTATGTTTTCGTCTTCATTGAGAGTATGACGTGTTTCACCACTCACCAAAATGAATTGAACATTTTATAAGCAGAATATGTTGGTATGTACTTTTTGGGTATTGCACCTGTGTCTTTTAAACCTAATTTAACGGATATTTGTGGTTGAAGCAACTGGATTTTGCATGAATCATCGAATTAATGCTTAACTATGATTAGTGATTCATATTTAGGAGTAGTCTAAAAACGAAAATTTGAGTTTAGCTAGTTAGCATTCTGCTATTAAAATGCAAAATAAAATCCTTATTTTTAAATGATGTATAAAACAAGCTACAAAAGCAATCAACTTCATCTTTTGTATGCTTATTTATTGAGCTTGAATATTACTGTTTATATATGTAAATTATGAAAAAATAACAAAACGACCACCATAGCTAGGTGACCGAGCGTGTGCGTTTTTTTCATTAAATTTTTTCGGAAATAAATTCCCACAAGTTTTAATCCTTGCTGCGACTTAAATTTTACCATGATAATTTGTTAGACCTTATCGAACAAACGACTATGACTTACAACAAATGACAGCTCATTTGACAGTTATCCCTATTTATAAATCCGGCGCCTCTTAAAATAAATACATTTTAATTAGTATAATACTTAGTTTAGTTCGTTCATTTAGTCCAATTTTTCAGTTTTTGCAATTTTTGAATCCCTTCTGAACAATAAATTTCTCCAACTTCATCCTTGGAACCAAATCTCTTTCTGCAAATTTATTTCTTCGAGTTCGAAAGCAGGAAATAGTCGCAGAGACTAAATCTAGAAAATATAGCGGATGTCAAATCAATCGTATCCTACTTTAAGGAATTTTATCATTGTTATGCGGAAAAAAATACATTTTCTTCGCCAAATGTGGACGTTTTTTCTTCAAATCGTCGTTATAATACGAGTTTCTTGAACAGGTTGCGAAACCATAAAGTAAACTATCCTTATACATTATACAATTTTTTCTCTCCGTTGTAAGAACAATTTAAAAAACAAATTTTTGTTAGTTCACATCATTTGAAAATATTATTTTTTGTAAGTTGCAATCTGTTAATTTGTTAATCTTCCCTTTCAGTGCAGTAGAGAAAATATATCCCACAAAAAGTGAACTCTGTTCACACCTACTTCCTGTAACAAAATAAAAAAAAACTATTGAATTATTTTTGCATAAACTTATAATTGAATATTTACAACAAAAAAACAAAAGCACAATTCTCCTATACCATACATTACATACAAAATCACTAATTTCCTTATGTTCGTCTAGATTTTTCTATAAAATTCGTTGCATAAATATTTTGTTAATGAATAATTACTCCAACGCTTTAATAGTTCGAATTAGCGATGCTTCATTCGAAATATGATTATAAGTATTTTCATCATCTGGACTTTGCTCCTTTAAATTATTGGAATCAATCAGCCAGTCACGGTATTTGTTTACTATTATTTCACGTTGCTCTTTATGCATATTTTCCAAACTATCCAGTGGGCCGCCATAGTCCTGCAAAATATAAAAAAAAACGTATATAATTTTTGTTGTTCTATAGTCCTATTTTTCCTCCAAACTCTATAAGAAACGACCTTACATATTTTAACTAAAAAACCACAGTAAATATCGGGAGAGTTCATAAGTTTTTGTGACATAATACAAATTTTTCTCTTTTAAAAATGCATAATTTCGAATAATTTCACAAATTAATTTTATGTTTGTTCGGTCTAATCTCCAAAATTACTGAACCGGGTTTTCAATTATACTACATGGTTATTCCTGTAAGTTTTAAGCTATAAATTTAGGATTCCTGAATAGGAGATTTAATATGTAAGCCAACTTCAAGGAATTTCTATGAAAATGGATACTTAGAGGTTATCGAATTCCCTGATTGTGACAAGCTCAGCAGGATATATCAGGTTTCTTTTAATCGTGCCACATCAAACAAGATATTAGCTACGTTAGAAATCTCGCAGGGTAGTCAGTTAGGTCCATTTCTCTTTATTTTATCTATTGATTACATCTCACACCTTAAAATCTGTAAATTCGTAATCTACACAGACTTTTCGTACCAAAATTACTAACGACTGCCACGCAGTTCAAAAGGACTTGTGGTGTAAAAACAACAATTTATAACTGAGTATTAATAAATGTGAAATCATTACTTTCTGTAGAAGTCCCCCTGCTTTTCGATTATACCATATGAAATTATACTCTATGACGTGTTCATTCTGTCCGTGATTTGGAAATTATCCTGGATTGCAAATTAGACTTTACTGAGCATATCAACTGTATGGTGACTAAAACCAACTCTATGTTGGAATTCATTAAAAAATTAATCCAATGAATTTTCAAGTAGAAGTGTCTTCAAACAGCTTTAATTTTCTTTTGTTAGACCAATTCTTGGATACACGAATCAAGTCTGATCGCCCTATTATCAATTTTATATTGGCTATGTCGAATGTACAAAGGAAATTTGTCAGATTTGCTCTTAACCAGTAAGCTGTTTTTGACGAGTATTCTTGTTATGAAAAAATAACAATATTCTGTGTTATGACGAGTTGAAATTTCGTCGGGTGGACATGAGTGATGGTGTAATTATTGCATATTAACCAACAAGGAAGAGGCACTTTTCAGAGGTCGCAACAGCTAACTGGTTAAGGATTTACCTTGGGACAATCCAGTTCTTCCAGAACAAGCACAATCTTAGGATGATGCTGCTTCTGAGAACTAGTTTATGTAAAAATAACTACAGCTTTTTTCAACCCATTAAAAAGATGAGGTTAAATGTGAGTAAGAATGTTGATTTGTTTGCAGTTCATTGTGGTCGCAAATGATGAATAATGAGTCATATGTCATAGTCAAATTTTTTAATGGTTCAGAAAAAAGAATAAAAATTAACAAAAAAAGGCACATCTGACTGTAGGCCGTTTCAAATCGACGCAATTTTTGAGACCTTTATATGAGTTTTTGGATTTTTTGGATCTGTTGATAAAATAACAATTTGTTGACTTCAAATGACAAAAAAAAAAAATATAGTTCTATTATTGTTATAATGTCATACATGAATGGTTTTATAAATACCTCTGACGAAAATTATAGAAATATATATTTTATTTGTTGTTTACTTTGGTTTTAGAAATTCTAAAGGTATTTTAAGAAATTGTATATTTATCCCTCTTAAACCAACATGAATAAAAAGACGTAATATAAAGGTTTACCAAAAATGACCTGAAAATGCAAAGCATTCCTCACAGAATCCTCTCATCCTCTTAAAAGTGTCATATAAAAGTTTTTGCTTTGAAGACACCGGATGTACTACAATTAGTCCGGAAAAATAGTGCTACACAAAAAACATCTTTCCTCCTCTAGACACCTAAAAATAGGTTTCTCGAGAGAGAGGATTTCCACAGCGGCAAACGCAAAGGAAATTATCCTGGCCTTGCTGCTGTTTGACCCGCAAAAAAAGATATACGATGAAAATTCAAATTGTGCCCACTCAACCATTCATCATTCGTCAGCTGGAGCAGTCACAGGAGCTAAAGTGCATCATTAGAAATTTTACCACCTTCGGCATTGTCAGAGTAAAAACAAAATACGATAAATTGAAAATGAGACTAGACTGATCATTTATATGCTACTCTACTTTACTCCGGGGGTTTGGGATGATTCTGAAAATTCCGAAAAATATATGTACAAGTACTATATATATTTATGGTTATCCTATCCTGTACTTCAATAAAGAGTGGCTGTAGCACAACTATAAAATCATTGACCTCATTCCTTCCTCCCTCGTCTCATGTCCTTATTCGGTATACTCCCCCGGAGTCCTGCTCCTGCCGTCGTCGCCGCTACTGTTCGATATGCAACACCAAAATAAGTCCATGTTCAGAGTTGCTCTCCAATCCACGGTGGAGTGAATTAAGACAAAGTTGGGACTATTCTACTTTGCCATGTTCTATCCGAGAAAACAACTGAAATCAGCTCTTATTTTTTTGCAATTTTTCTTTCCTACCCCTGCCCGTAAACTCGGGCGCATCCCGGTTGCTATAGTGTGTAACTTTTGACTTTAATGGCTTTTCAGATTAATTAAAGAACCAACAGCGGCAGGGATTTTCTCCGAGACGAATTGTAAGGTTTTTTCTCATTTTTATTTTTTTATTTTTATTTTTTCGTTTTCTTAGCTTGAAAGAAGAAAACTTGGCCGTCCCAATTTCCTTGAGGATATTAAATTTCAATTTCTTTACCATTTGGACTTTTTATCTTCGGTAAGTAAAGCACAAATGTAATTTTCTATTTCACCTGAAATCAGCCCACAACTTGGATTGCACCCAATTTTGATTTATTTACTTACCACTGGCAACAATTCTGTGGACAAAATTTCATCTGGTGCTGAAGTGGTGAACGTCAGCAATGAAAGGAGATCATGTTTAATTAGCGGCTTGATCAGGGACATGATTTGATTAATAAAGAATGACGTGTGAACAACGTAAATTCGCTTCAACCGCACAGGATGGGCCTCTTGGATGTATGCCATAAATGTCCTCAGTGGTCCAAATTGTACCCGGGCCAAATGCCCAAAGCGGAGACCCTTCATATCAAAGACCACCACATATCCTTCACTTATTACTGGAAAAAATAAAGTGAAATAATGTTTACAGAAGAACAGCGGGCAAAAAAAAAAGGGATTTTAACTATTCATAAGAAAGTTACGTACAATCTTCGCTTATCCTGACGTCATTAAACATGCAGAAGGCTTTCACGGCATTTCCAAAATGTATCTTTGATGGGTCTGTGTCTGCAAGCCTGTACACCAAAACGTTGTATCCTTCGGGAGTCTTTTTAGGAAGCGCCACCATCTGACTATTAATGTGTATGGAGGAAAACACGCGATAAAAATGAAAAAAAAATGAAAATAGTCTCTGTTCAAAGTTATTAATATATTGAAATACTCAATAGTGTGAATTAGTTTTGAGAACTTTTAAAAGAGGCTCTAGTTGTAAACGAATCTGAATAGCCCTTATCGCATATTAATCGGTTATTATTTTTCATTACCACATAATCAATAATCGTTCAGTTAAATATTTTTCATTATCCAAGTAATTTGTAATGGACCCATCGAATCATTTTGATTACCCAAATAATTCGCAACCGATCAGCCAAGTACTTTCAATTAATTAAATATTATATGATGAATGGAGCTGAGTGTTTTTCGTCTATCCAGAACAATAAAACATTTTGTATTGAACTTCCAAACTTAATAATGTAGTAGCTACCCAGAATAAATATTTGATATTTTTGGAATTCTGCATCAAACTGCCATTCATGCAAAATTTCAAATCCTAGAATTGAAAATTTTTCCGAGTAATTTTTGACTTAAAAGTAATTATAAGTCATGTCAATTTGACGTTATTTTTTTTAAACAAATTTTAAATCCTGGCTGTGTTACTCATGAAAAAATTCAATTCAAGGGAAAATTCCCTTATATTCCCTTATATACGATTTTTATATGATTTTTTAGTACATTAACAATTGAAGCCTCTGGTGGAAGAAGGTGTTAACTCACTTTTTACCAACTGCATAGTTTAATGAGTTAAAACCTTCTTGCAATAAACTAATTCAAGAACCCATCATTTTGCTTGGAGTAAAACGTTGCTTTACCCATATAAGAATCACATGATGATATTTTTATATTACAAAATGAAATTTAGCGCCACGGAAAATAGTTTGAAAGGGAAAGAAATTTTTTTCTGGAAAAGTGAGTTAACACCTTCTTCCACCAGAGGCTTCAATTCGGAAACAAAAATCTTCCATCAAATCACGTTCTCGCAAAAAATAAGGTAAAAAATTGAAAAAAACCCACATTATTATCATCTTTAAAAATTTGTTAAAAAACAAAGGAGCTTCGCAGAATGTCAAAACGCTCGAATGAAAGCTTGAAATCTAAGCTATATAAAGTGTAATTTAAAACTGGGTTTTCACGAAAACGCGCCAATTTGAGTCTTAATCATCTGTTGTATCAGATAATACGTTTATAAGGAAAAATTGATTTCGTGGAATGTTTTGTAGACGTTTTAAGGATTTTGTATTTTCATTTAATATTTTAACGTTCAAACTTTTCTAAAACATTTCCCAAAATATCTATAATATCGCTTATTTTACATTTAGTTTTCTCAAAAATCCTATATGATCAAAAATATTGGTTTACAGATTCGTATTTAGCACCCAAAACAACATTAAAAAAAGTTTTAAAACTTAAAAAAAACTTTTAATTATCTAAATTTCGCAGACTTGTGTTATTAATCAAATATTATTATTATTTGAATTATCGGAAGTATTTGGCTGACTCTTCATTTATTGTAGTAATGGAACATTTTTTATGTATGTATGATCTGAGAACAAATTTATTGTTTTGTAACTGAAACATGTAAAAGGATTATTTCAAAAACTTAGGTATTATTCTCTGACCGCAGTATTGAACACTTGAACCTTAAAAACTGCGAAAAAAGTGTTTCATTAATTTAACTTTTCCTACTGAAATTTTGCATCTAACTGATTCGTGATTCGTCAAAACTAATTCACACTTTATATGTAAAAAAATACTTACGCCATATCAAACACAAACTGCATATCATCGTGCATAATGTCCCTATTATCAAATAAATTTGGGGCTCCTGTCCGAAGTTGTGTATATCTTTCGAAGCATTTTTTCGTTGCAGGAATATCTCCATAGCATGCATGCAAAAATAGATAGGCGTGATTTTTCGAATAATTTGGAAAACGTGGCTGGGAACCTAACCTGGAAAAAAACCAGACCGAAAATGAACACCTTGATGAAATGGCCCTTGTCTATTCAGACAGACAGACAGGAGGTATTGATCAGGCCCAGAAAGGCGGCCCAAAATATGCACAATATTAAGGTTGTTGTTTTTTTTTTTTTTTCTTCTTTAGTACTTTTATATTTACATAGAGTTCGTGTGGAACAACCGAAAATATCCCAAAAAATAAAAAAAATTGATTGACGGCAAAAGAGCTCGCAAATGAATAATTGTTGAGTTTGAAAACTTGGGAAAACTCCTGCAGGATGGGGGGGGGCCCAAAAAGCATAGCACCGATATCTCTGGCTTATGTAATCCCCGTGAACTTCTCCCTAAAAACTTCCAAATAATAAAGAGGAGAAGGCGTTTTGTGTCATGGATGAAATCTCTTTTGTATGAATGAAACTGAAAATGAAATGTCTGCGACGACACGAGCCCACATATTTATGAGATACAAAGCTCTTCGACTGAATGAGTGAGAATTTTATGGATATGAGGCCGAACAACAACCAGCCCGGTTGCCATGTGATTTATACGCTTAGCTTCCTTTCAGCGATTTTGTATGTTGGCACCAAAGAATTTTGGCTTATCGGCACTTGCATTAGGCTTATATGTCTTGTTTAAATGAGCATATGCCTCTTTAAGGTAAGCCATGAGTGGGTTTAGGGATAATAATGGCACTGAAGTGACACAAACATATTTTTCAAAGCTGCCTTCCTTACAGCAGTTTATTAAGGATCTGAGCACGAATTTTGACTTACCGGATATAAGGGAGATTTGCATATTATTGTATAGCCCCCACCTTTAAACGGCTATTCACCCATTAATTTATTTACATTTACAAAAAAGTTGTCCACAGGTGACTAAAGTAAAGATACATCGCCCTGTCCATAATAACAATAAAAAGATGCTTGATGTAACTTATGATACGCAATAATTACAATTAATTCCCTTGTGAATAGAAGTGATTACTCTAAAAGTTATAAAACGTATAATTTAATATCTCTAAAGCAAACGCAATAAATTCATCTAAAGTTGAACTATGTACAAAGTGCTTGACTATGTAACTAAGCCGTGCTAATTACATATGTAAGAATTTACTCAATATTCATTAAGTTCTGATTAATTTACGTATGATCAATTTTAAGCCAGTTTTTCAAGTGTGGCTTAGGCAAATTAAACTCAAAACTGTCTACATGCTCGTCAAAGAAACGAAACATTGGGGTCATAGGGCCATGCATACCATACTTACATATAGAAGTCTAACCCCGGGATAGAATAAGCAATTGAGGAAAGCCAATTAAAAGAGTTCTTTTCGCCCAAGTAGGTTCTGAAGGGTCCCTCATCGAAAGTTTAATTGACCCTAGTTCTTATTGACTTCCAAGGATACAATTACCATTAAACCATAAATAGGTTTTAAACAAAAAACCATATCACTTGTAACACGACGCGCTTCGACTGAGGGTATATAGGTTCTCTCCTGCGAGTAGTTATAGTCATGATCAAAAGGGTGCATAGGGTCACCAGCTCTGTACCTATGTTGGAACCACTGAAGCGTATTACAAGCAGAGCAGTACTAAAAGTAATGCAAAAAAAACAAAAAACAAATTACCAGTACTATTACCAGTATTGGTATTTTGAACAATTTAATTACCATTATGTAATGGTATTGGTATTTTACCATTACCGTACTTCTGAAGCATTACTCAGCATTACTTAGAAATATTCAGCATTACCTACTCAGCATTACTCAGCAATATAACACCCGAAATGCCTAGTATATGCAACTACAACCACAACAAAACAACAAAATCATATGACTAAGCCGGTCAAAAACCTTCGAAAAAGCATTATAAATTACGTCAATCACGCAGAATTGCAACTCGTTTCGTCAGCGACCCCCCGTAATTGCGGATCAATGTTTCGCGTGTGAGTTTTATAATCTTATCAATGATTTTATAATCCTACAGCAATAATATGAGCATAATTTACAAATGTTCAATCTAAATTTATCTCTTTAAATGATTAATTTCTAGGTTGATTATATCTTGGGAATTTTATTTTTGGTGCTAAAAAGCCACTTTATAGTCTCGAGATTTTATTTGAAAACAATTTCGAATATTCGATAATCTCTTTATAAAATATTAAAATAAATAAAGTCTACAGAAAATTGGTAACAACATTTTTAAATATATGACTAAAAAAAGTATACATATGAAATGTTGATTAACAGAAATCTAAAATTACTCAATCAATTGCTGATCAAATACACAACCCTATTTTTGTGTATGATTTTCTTTAAAAATTCAGTTTATGCAATCAATTCAGCTTAACAAGAGTAATTGCTGACTTGGTAATTTACTCAGAAACTCATTTCTGTAGAAACCCATATGGTATATTTATGTATGATTTGCATATAACAGTCTGGGGAGCAATCGTGATAGGATTTTATATCACACAAATCTTAAATTCTAATCATTAATAATCTTGAATACGTCAATAATACTGAAAATAATATTTGATTACGTATAAATTAATTTATTAATACGATTTACCACTCATAGACTTCCTCGACATCTGCTACCATATGTTTAGGTATATCTATTACATCGGGATGATCCAAAAAAGGATGCGGTAATGACGTCATTTTGCCTGTAAATCTCTCTTCTTTTGGCACTTTTCTTCCCGGAAATATACGTCACTGTGCAGTTTCTGTGTAACAAATAGGAGGAAAAATTTATTTATTTGAAGCATCTTAAAGCATTTATATTTTTATTATACAACTTATGTTTATTTTACTGATTTTTTACATATTTTATGGATAATACATATATGTAATGACAAAATATTTTTTTTGTTGAATACAATCCAACTTTTGTGATGTTATTTATCATTAACTTTACTAGGGAAAATATATAAAAAATGTAATTTTTTTAATCCACTGACTCTTTTTTTCAAAAAGCAACTTAAATATCTAGTTTAGTTTAATTAAATATGTAAACCATAAACTAGACATTTAATTGACTTTTTGACCTTTGTTTATCTTGCTTTTTTATCAACCGATTATGACGTTTTCACTGTCTCGAAATATTAAAGACATTACTTTTAATTGCGCACAAAAACAGAACATGTTTCTCATGTGACCGCAGTAATTTAGTTTTTGAATTTAACCAAATACTTGGCCTTAAGACAGATTAAGTTTCCAGCTCATAAGCTGCATGACTATGTTTCTTTAAAAAAAAAGATAAAATTAGCTTCTATTCAGGCTAATTGAACATAACAAATTCCAAATTTGTGATATATTTTAGAACACAAGGAAAAGCATCTGAAAAGCATTTGGTTTTAAAGTATTTGTAGGAATCTCGATATAAAAATTGATCAATTAATCTGATCTTGAATAAATTTGCATCATTATCGCAATAGACAAAAATGTTTAAACGTTATAATATAAACAGTTTTACGTATGATGTGATGTTGTTATTTATTTTGATTCCAAAACGCGTCATAGTTTGGGAATCCCTCCAATATGCAAGACAATCTTGCGCAATTGGTTTTTTTTTTTTTTTTTTTTTTTATAATTAACTTATGGCAATGAAATACATGCGGAAGAAAAAATAAATTTTAGAAGAACTTAGTTTATCCATAAAAAGGAAGTTAAAAACGCAATAAATCTGCACAGATTTTGGTTAAATAAAATTGTATAGACGAATAGATTATGCGTATAGACGAATAGATTAGATTATTAATGTTCAATGTTGCTTGGTTAGTAAATTAAAATTTTCAATCATCATGACTGCTAAAAAGATGCTTGTTGCGTTAATCAAATTTTTAGCAATGGGTTTTTCCCGTGTGGTAAACAAAAAAATTGCTACTTTTACTTTTTACTTGAAACAACATGAATTTCGATAATCCTACTTTCACTTAGCCAATTTTTGTAAACATCAAAAAAAAAACCTTGTTTTATTTTTAATAGTTAATTTAGAAACATTTGAGAGAACAGGTTTTGTAATAAAAATAATAAAATATTTCCCAAACTATAGGAATAATTTCTCGTTTTAAAGAATAAATCTTTTAGGTACTTTTTGTAAAACAAAAACGTATTTAACCCCAAACACCCAACAATTCGAAGTTTTCTAGCACAAAGACACTTCAAAACTTCGGAGGTCGTTCCATACATTTGGTACAGTACAGACAAACCGTAAAACAATAGTAAAAAACTCAATAAAAACATGTACAGGTAAAAATTTTCTCTTTTTATACATGCCAAACTTGCTGGCTTTAAAGTTTCATAACAGTTCGCCCGGTTCACTCTACGCTGCAGGTGAGATGAAAACTACCTTTTTTGCTGAATATGCGAATAATATTCGGGGAACTCTGAGGAGGTGCGATGTAGGTAAACGTGTATAGATTTGATATCTGCTAGTTTTCATTAATTATAAATAGTACAAAATGAGATAAAAACAAAATGTTTCGACGTAGAGACATTCCTAGATTACAAAGTTAGTGGCCCATGCCGGATGTGAAATACTAGAAATTACAATAAAACTCGATTCGGCATTTTCCTCCACCTTGATTGTAGTGCGTTAATTTTGCGATCAACTTATTTTTAGTGACCTTTGAAATTTCGCGGAATGCGTGAAATAGGCGTTTTTGGGTGACGATAACGACAAGACATAAATTTTGAATTTCAAATTCGTAATGATGTTAATTTTTGGAAAACTTGTCATCCATATAATTTATGATTTGTTATTCTTTTTATTGAAAGTCCGACCTTGGTCTAAACGGATTTAATTTCAAAAGAAAAGTCTCAGATTTGTGAGCCCTTACATGTTTTAGCGGGAATTTGGGAAACTATCCCATTAAAATTTATGTGAATCTCTTTACAAATTAACAAAATTAATATGCACCTATTTAAGAATGTTTTCAGTGCTTTATTCGATTTTACTATGAAGTATCGAATAAATTATGAATCTTTATTTTTTTTTCAAAAACATTAGGGTAGATAAACGCTTACATTTAGGTACACCAAGTACAGTGAAACCTCTCTAAAATGGACATTCTATTCGATGCAAGACTCCTTAAAATAGAAAACCGGATAAAACTTCTTCCCTCTATTTTTTAAATTAGCACTATAAAAATGGAATTCTTGCGAAAACTCGCTCTTTAAATATTCGAATAAGTCTTCTAGTAAAAATAAATCTGGCACTTACTAACCCTAACCCTTATAAAAAAATAGCAACTTTTTTCATTTCAGCACATTATACGCTTAACCACTTGCATGGGTATTTAAACCTATACCAGTTGTCAAATTGAAATTCACATTCGAAAAATTCTTTCAATTTTCTTCTGAATACTAAAAAAGAACATAATACCGACTAAATGTGTTCAAGTTATGACCTTTTAAAGTTACCATTAAAGTTAGGAATTGTTTGCATTATATCGTAGCGTTTCTCTTATTTATTATATCCCTCCAACGCCAGGTAAAATATGAAAGGAAATATATTTATCGTCCCAAGAAACATTTGAAATGATGTGCAGCAATTTTAACTTATTTTTACCTATTTGTACCCTTTCAACCCTACATTAAAATATATTTTCCGATTTCTATTGGGTGTACAAATAAGTTTCCGACCTTTTTTACTGAAATAAAAGACATTAGTTCGTGTAGAAAATTAAAGAATATTTTATTCAAAATATGCTCTTTCGGAAGATATAACCTTCTCCCATCGTTCAGGCAATAAACGGATTCCCCGGGAAAAGAAGTCTTGTGGTTTCGAGGCGATCCAGTCATCGACCCATTTTTTCACGTTTTCATGTGAAGTGAAGTGCTGCTGTGCCAGGGCTGATTGCATCGACCGGAACAAGTGGTAGTCAGAGGGAGCAATGTCTGGTGAATACGGCGGGTGGGGTAGAATTTCCCAGTTCTGCCCATCCAAGTAGTTTTTGACAGGTATAGCAACATGTGGCCTAGCGTTATCCTGTTGCAAAATAATTGTATTGTGCCTGTTGTCCCATTCCGGTCGTTTTGCAGCTAGAGCTTGCTTTAAAGCCATCAGTTGTCGTCGATAAACTTCTCCCGTAATGGTTTCACCCTGTTTCAGCAGCTCATAATATACGACACCCTTCACATCCCACCAAATGCAAAACATCACTTTCGAACCATGGATATTTGCTTTTGGCGTCGACGGCCCTGGTTCACCGGGCTTGACCCGCGCTCGTTTACGCTTTGGATTGTCATAATGGATCCATTTTTCATCCCCAGTGATGATCCGATGCAAAAACCCCTTCCTTTGTTGTCGTCGAAGCAACAATTCGCACATGGTTTTCCGACGTTCCATGTCCCTTTCTTTCAGCATGTGTGGCACCCAAGCTCCCATCTTCGAAATCAATCCCAAGGCTCGTATACGTTGCGAAACACATTGTTGGGTAATATTCAACTCTTCTGCCAATTGTTTTTCA
This sequence comes from Dysmachus trigonus, assembly GCA_949715965.1. Lineage (NCBI taxonomy): Eukaryota > Metazoa > Arthropoda > Insecta > Diptera > Asilidae > Dysmachus > Dysmachus trigonus. Next base: position 15,749,245 of record OX454320.1, read on the forward strand.
GTCTGACAAGAGTCCACATCAAGCAATTCTTCCAATTCTGTATCTTCAAATTTTCTTGGTCTGCCTTCACGTTCTTTGTCTCTTACGTCAAAATCACCAACTTTGAATCGTTGAAACCACTCTTTGCAGGTTGTTTTCGATGGCGCATGTTCACCGTAAACTTCCACAAGCAAACGATTTGTTTCCGCTGCACTTTTCTTCAACAAAAAATAATGAAGTAAAACTTCCCGCAAATGTTGTTTTTTCGGCACAAAATTCGACATTTTCAATTACATGAAAATAATTCTTGTTTACGCATTGAACAAATTTCACTAGTAATTATTCAAGCTTGACATCTAACCTCCGAAAAACATGTATTGCCCGATTGAATAATATGCAAGCAGTGATACTAACGACACCTATCTGAAAAGGTCGGAAACTTATTTGTACACCCAATAATTAACTCCTCCCTCGGAATCATAGGCACAGCAAATTCTGTTTCTGAAAACATGGTCCTACGAAATCGTCTTACAGGACATTTATTAATATTTAATGTTCTTAATAATATGTATTATACTAATCAAATAAAACATTTAAAAATCACTGTTTTGTAACAACGCCGTTTTCTTCAGGCGTCACATTTTTTTTTATTTATTTATTAATATTTAAAAAAATTAAAAAAGGCTAATTAAAAACTTTTGTACTTTTGAACCTTATTTGACTGGTTGATAGCTACCAAAATTCCAAACCCGCATACTTAATATATACGTATATATATACATATTGTTGTACGCACAATTTAAATCAAATAAATCACATCATTAATTTTGCCCTATGTGACAAGAGTAGGTCCACTGAAACCAATTTTTATGGATAAGCTTTCCAAAAAAAATACTTTTGGTTAGCCTAATACCTAAGGTTATTTTTCTGTGTAAATATTGAACATAGATTTTGTCCATATACATACTTCTTCTACTTTTTGCAGGAGGCATTAAATCCAAAATATTTCCAATAATTCAAGACATTAAGTTCTTCAAGTTATAGCACCGGAACATCCCACATCCGATAGACGTAGCAGACTGTTGGAGATTTTGCTGGTGGTAAGGTTTGCTCAGCAAGAAAATTTCGATTATAATGAAATAAGTTTGTGGCTGCGACATGTGCAATCAAAACTCCAATAAGTGGGGCATGCAGGTCAATAATTTTGAGTCCTCGCTGCCCGAGGAGAAGAAGTTCATCGGCTCTCATCGTCGACCCCGAGAAGCTATCAGAATCTATATAATATCTGGCTGTGGGCTGCCGCAGGGCTGACTCGGAGTCAGGGTGGACAGATGATGGGTTCGCCTGCCCGCTCGACTGCTTCCATGAGGAAGCTATTTAGTCCAGCTCTTCGATATTGATTGGGAATGTCGCTCAAAGATAGTGAGTGATGCTGTCGGGTGATGGATTTAAATTGAATCTAATTAGTTTGGCTGCTCGTTGTTCATTCTTATTTATGTAATAGTATTTGATATCCTTGTTGCAGTGGTAATTCATTCAATTAGGTACATTAATACCATAAAGAAAAAGACGACTTCGATTATTTTGATTGTATGAAAAAAAAAAAAGCATAGCTAATGACCTTTTCTTGTATAAAAGCAAAAATTTAAAAAGCTAAAAAATTACAATGCTTTACGCAGTAAACAAGAGTTTCTCATAATATGCAAATTTCCCAGTGATTGGATTTTTGTTTACAAAAATTCAACTGTACCGCTGTACCGACTTGTAACATTTTCGAGTCAAGTCGAGGGCAACGAGTTTAAAAAATATAAAATAATAATGTTTCCTGCTTTCAAACGTTGCAAGCTGCTCTGAATACTCTTAATATAAAAGTTGTTCAGTAACTAGCAAAATATTGTATCTAGAAAAAAAATGTTAAGTACAAGAGTCCCTTCAATTAAATTCATTATTCTTTTTAAAGTTTGTTATGTTTATTAAATTTTTTTTAGGGTTTTTACATAGAAATTTGACACCGAATAATCCGACACCAAATAGTTGCGAAACCAGGCAGGAGCAGAAAATATAATATAATAAAGTAAAGAATAATAAGAAATTATTCAAATATATTTTTATAAATACTATTATTAACCGGGAGCAATTTAGTCGGTTGGTAGACCGAATGAAAGGAGATCCTGACATTGCAAAGGAAACTAACAAAGCGCTGTTACTAAATTTTAATTATAAAAACCAGGGATCCAACAATTAATGTTATAGACAATTAATATCGACCGCAAATTTTTGGACATTCTACACATTCTACTCATTCGATATGAGACTAAATGAAAATACTAAAGGGCCTGTTTCTAATAATTATACTTTGAAAAGCAAAAATAATTTCGTGGTTCATTTAAATATTTTTACTTTTGATTTTCACCTAACAAAATTGCTGGTAAGCATAACCAGGAAAGAGTATTTAAAAATTATAAACTAATCTTGTTATTTTAACTACATATTCGATTGAAACGATATGACCGAATCAGTTCAGTCATCAACTACGAGAAAAACGATGTTCTAAGATCAAGAATGAGATTAAATTAATATCAATAGGTGAAGTTTTAAATTGCTTTTATGGTAAAATACTCATGAACACAAATCACAACAAATGGAAAGCTGACTATAATAAAAATTAAAGAGCAATTAATGTTTTTTATTGAAGATTTAACTTAATTTGTTGTTAAATCAACCTCAAACATACGATTTTATTATAAGAAGACTTTAAAAATATTATTCATACTAAATGGTCAATTATTCATGAATTAAAAAGTAAATTGACACGATTTCTGTTTAAAAATTAACAAATAAAAATTCTAGTAAAATTAGTACGCATTCCCTTTATTTCATCAATTCTATTGTAAAATATGTACTATATTAGTTAGATAAACTAGGACCTGGTTGATTCGTTCGTTCGTATCAATTGAATTAACAAGGTTTCATCATTGAATCGACTAGGAATATTTTTTTCAGTGTAAAATCTTTTTCCACAGTAGATAAACTTCACAGCACTATTTTAAAATCTAAACAAAATACAACATTTTGTTTTGCATAGTCAAATTGACCAATGGAAATTCAAGTTTAAAGCAGCAAGCAAAAAATAAAAAATTAATAAAAAATTCTAAGATAAAAATATCATTAACAAAAATATTTTCTTCGCATTTAAAATTGAACTATAACTAAAAAACTAAAATAAACAAAAAGGAATAAAATGCTAATTCCAGTTGTTGAAATTTTAAGAATATTAGAAAATCGGATAGCATATTAATAAACTTTATTTTAAATAAGCTGCTTTCAGGTTTCGGCCACCAAGTTTTAAGGTGGCCAAAACCTGAAATCGACCCATTCCATTTAACATACTTTCTAAACTACTATTTTATTTTGAATTTATAGTTTTTAGTCAAAGTTAAAGTATTATTTCCTTTTTTAAATTCAAGCACGTTTATAAAATATTTATACAATTAAATTAAACTTCTCACGAAGATTTTGTTTCTTACTTTAAGGTTCCGAAAATTGAATATTTTTATATTATAAGGGAAGAAGGATGGAATCGCTTTGTAGCTTAAAGACGTAATTAACTATAAATGTTGAACTTAAAATCAAAATTACTCGACAAATAGTTTTAACGACTTTTTGTCTTAAGAAACTTTTGCTTTCTGAACTTTAAACTAGAACTAACAAGTCTTGACATATTAGAAGTTTAATTCAATTGAATCCATTTTTTAGTTATACTGATTCAATTTCATTCGAATCTTTAATTAGTTTTCTTCGGTACCTAGATTTACGGGAAATTTTTCAATAGTCCGAAAAAATAGAATTGAATTTCCTCGTTAAATAAAATCGAAAATAATAAAATAAAATGACTTTGATTTTAGATTATTTCTTAATTTAGCTGTTAAAATTTAAAATTATCTTACTATTGACAAATCAGTCCTTTAAAGTTTATATAGTAAAGCCAGTCAAAGTTCTTAATTTGTTTCATGCAATTCCGATCATTAACATGTTTAGCTAACAAAGCTGAATTTGCATATTTCAAAGTGCAACTTATTACAACCTTTGCCTTTGCCTTTGCCTAGTAGGCATTCTTGTAAGCCAAGCTGGTACTGTAATTTATATAATAGAGTAAGCATTCTATGCTTGAGCAGTTTTCGGTTTTTTCCATAAATTCGCCAGAATATGTTAAAATAGCTGTTTTTTACATTTTTTGCTTATTTTTAAATTATAGACTCATCGAAATAATAAAAAAAAAATAAGAAAAGTATGTGTATAACACGTTAATGTATGTTGACATTGTCTCTTAAAATAAAAACATATTATTTTTTATCACACAGTAACCGGTTTTAGGAAGAATGCAAAGATCTTTAAGTCAAAATCCGGTCTTTACTTTCTTAATTATGAGGAACACTTTTCGATCTTGTTCACGATTAATCGCAAAAGCATTAATCAACAGATACTTAAGATACTCTTAAGTACTTTTCAATATCAGCAAAATTGCACTACACTTAAATTCCACAAAAGTTATCGCATACTTCCACTATTCAAAATTGTTCTTTACCTTTCCAAAAACCAAGAAAAATAATTTACACTTCTTATAAACAAAAAGTAACGAAACAGCAAAGAAGGTAAGACACCTGGACAACTCACGTCTTATGCACGGCAATAGTCCGAAGAAAACTAAAAGTAACTTTGTATCTAAGAAACCGCGAATGGACTGAACTTCTTCTTCAACGAGTTGTAGAATGCTTGTCGTAGTGCTCGCGATCACTAACGTACTTCACTTGCTTCCGATCGATATCAATTTTTAAAGAGGGGAGGCAGATGTTTTTTGCTGATCTTACCTGCCGTGGTATTAGCCTAAAAAGCTCTCCACTTTAAGCTGCGGCTTACAAAAGGTTAATGAAACTTGCGAACCGAACTGCGAAACTTCATTTACCATACGCGAAAACTTTTGACGTTGCAACTCTGTTTTACTAATTGACAACGTAAATAAAGTTATAACAAGCTTATAAGAATAATGACGCGATTACTTATAGCTCGTATAACTTACGATTAATTAATTAATTAATTATACACATTATGTATTTATTTTATACTAACCTAATTTAAAAACAATAGCTCACCCAAAAAAAAAGAAAAAAAGAATTTATTAATATATTTTTTTAGAAGTTTCAGCTATTTTTATCTAGACTTTCGCTCTTTGGTGTGACGCACAACGTTTTTTACGATAATCTGTTGCGATTCATTTTTTTTTTCGATTAGTATTGTTTTAAATTAACTTTTGTAACTGCATGTGGTCTAGCAGAAACGTAGATATGTTAAATAATGCTAAATATCCGTGGTAAATTAACTCATACTGTAAAAAACGGCTTTTTTCAAAATTGTTTTACTTCTTCATGTATTATCAACTTTGATCCTAAATGGAAAATTGAGATTTTTTTCTAATTTTCTTCTCAATTAATTTATGTATTTTCACTAGCGACTTCACTATCAACCTCAGCAGCTCCGAATCTAATATTAAGCAATCTAGAAGCAGTCTTTTCAACATTAAACCAAATACCTAAGCCTATATCTAGATATGATATTAATTTATAAAGCAAGCACAGCCATGTCTCTGAAAAAGACACTCTAATTAAGTCTTTGTATCCATTAATTAATAAAGTCTCCTCTCTCTGCGGAAAACAAAATTATAATCTACAAAGCTATCTTTCAAAGCAGTTTTCGGTACGACTGGCCGTGTTAACAAATAACAAAATTGGCCCACGTTGGGGACAATTATATTATACTCTAGCTACATAAGACGGAAGAAATTTTAAAAATTGTTGTCTTGCTTCTCAAATTTAAGGTGGGTACTCGTATATTCCTAACAATTTTCAAAATACGAATTTTCTGAATATTCATTTAATGCATCCTAAGTTTATATTAAGAAGAGGAAGGAAATTAGATTGGTCGGAAATGGATCTAGAAGTACTTCGGCCACTAACTTAATAACTTAACCCGAAACTTACTATACCTACTAATGTAATTTACCATACCACTATTGCATCCTTTTTCCACATTGGCATGTTGTTTGCAAAAGTTACCTGATATATGAAGAAGTAATGCAATAAAATTTTAATATTCTTAGAAACAATTATTACCTTAATGGCATTTTCGGGAATGTAACACTTTAGAGATTTTATTTTCTTGCTAATTAGTTCCAGTTACAAATTGCTTGAATTTTATGGTTACTTGCAGTATTTAAGGATTCATTTATACTTGATATCTTGATAATATTTAAAATTAGTGGCATTAATACAATTATTGTACCAAATTTCATTAAAACCCGTTGAAATCGAGAAATTTTTTTTTATATATGTATATTGGGTCCGCTATCTTGGATCTAGAAATTTTGATAATTACATAATGATCAAAATTAGTGGCACCAAAAAAATCGTACTAATTTTCATGAAAATCCGTTGAAGCCGAGAAATTTACATCACCATATTGGATCCGCCATCTTGGATTTGGTATCAGAATAATCATTGTATTAATTTTCATTAAAATCTGTTGTAATCAAGATATTTTAGTCATGGTGACATTCAAAATCAGTGACCTCAAGATAATCATTGTACTAATTTTCATTCAAATCCGTTGAAATCGAGAAATATTGGTCGCCATATTTAATCCGCCATCTTGGGTTTGGAAATTTTGGTAATATTCAAAATGAGTGACCTCAAAACAATCATTGTACTAATTTTCATTTAAATCTGTTGAAATCGAGAAATCTTGGTCGCCATATTGGGTCAGCCATCTTGGATTTGTAAAAAAATTTAGGACTAAATGTATTTTTTAAAGCCACACCATAAAAAAATTACCAAAAAAAAATTTGTCCAAAAAATGAAAAAAAATTTTTTAGGGTGAGCCACCCTTAACACTTAGGGGTATAAAAATTAGTTATAAACCTTTTCTCATACCTACTGAATATACATATTACATTTCATCAAAATCGGTCAAGCCGTTTCGGAGGAGTATAAACACTAAAACTGTGACAGAAGAATTTTATATATTAGATATGAGTAAAGCCAAGGATATCAGTGCAGTGACTAAACCAAACGACAGGCAACCAAGAACGCTATTTACTGCAGAAAACTAAAAACTACCGAACCCTATCTAGTAAATCTCTAAGGGTTGTTACTATGCGTGAAAAAACATAGACGAACATCTGACATGGACTATAGATGATTGAAAATACATTTTTCAATAAATTTTCCATTTGACATAAATTATCTCTATTTTTTGAACAGATTATATTCAGTGACGGGATAAGGCACGAATACTGGATAATGAACGCGGAGTAGTATTTAATAGTCCTTCAGGCACAGCCACATGAATGCGAAATTTAACGAAGACTGACCAGTGAATAGCCCAGAAATGAACACTGTCGAAAATATCTGGGCTATTTTTAAATAGAAAGTGGCGGATAAATGCTCGCGAACCAAATCAGAATTAATGGTAGCCATAAAGGAAGTTTGGGAAAATTATGCCGATTTGGTCACGAAGGCTAAAAATATACCCTAATATAACATTAGGGTGGGTCGAAAAAAAGTTACCCCCCTGGAAAGTTTCGTCATGTGACGTAGATCAACAGAAAAATACGTAAAAAATTCATACTCGAAGTTTAGCGATCGCAATCTTAACATTTGTGCTGGTCGATATAGGGAAAACGGGTTAGGGTCATTTTCGTGTGGCATGGTTGGTGTGAGTGTGTAAAAGGGAAACCTGGTGTCGCGAGCCATTCTTCTGGATGATGCCTGATTCGGGATGATGCCTGATTCGGGATGATGCCTTATCGTTTCTTATGCTTTCCGACTCGTACAACCGTGACCATTGCCTTCCCGCGAATTACTATTATCACATAACGGCTGGATGCAAAGTTGGCGCAAGAACGAGAGTGGACAAGTGCTGAATCATTACCTCGCGGCGCCACCCAAGGAGCGGTGACGATTAGCCTCCAGAAACAGTGGAGACAGCAAGCTGGCCGCCGAATCGGGCATCATCCAGCAGAATGGCTCGCAACACCAGGTTCCCCTTTTACACACTCACACCAACCATGCCACACGAAAATGACCCCAACCCGTTTTCCCTATATCGACCAGCACAAATGTTAAGATTGCGATCGCTAAACTTCGAGTATGAATTTTTTACGTATTTTTCTGTTGATCTACGTCAAATGACGAAACTTTCCAGGGGGGTAACTTTTTTTCGACCCACCCTAATGTATATATATAAAATACCATATTTTCTTCAAAAACGTTACGTAATAGGATGCTTTTGTTTGCGAATTCGTAATTTATGGAAAAAATCCTATAGAAATTATATGGGTAGTCCTACAAACTAAGGAAGAATTCGAGTCTGATTTCGGCCCGACATTTTTTATACATTCTGGTGGCAGAATTCAGTCTAATAACTAGAGTACAGTGTCTTTTAGCTTATCCTAAAGGGAACAGTCAAAATATTTAATATTTTTTGATTTATGGCCATTTAAAATAAATTTTTAATATGATCTGCTCAGGGTCCTGGATGGTTCTCAGTACCAATTGGACAGGATCCTGAGGCCAGGTTCCTGATAATTTCTGTATAAAAATAAAATAAACAAACCCATTTATAACTTTCAACAAAAATTAACCTAAACTAGGCCTATGCGCTAGCATCTTACATATCAATACGCTAAAATTATTCATATTCATTATTTATTTCGTAAATAAAAATCTTACCAGGATTCTGTGAACTTCACTGATTACGACACCACTTCACTCGCCGAACGCATTGGGCTCACTAAACAACGTGCTAGGTGAGAATAGATAGATGACATTCTTTATCTATTTCGTAGGTAGGTACTATCGACTCAGCGGAACGGTAAAGTCGCGCGGCAAATAGTCTAGTAAAAATTTTCTAATTCAACAGCGAACAGGATACTGATATCAAATCTTTTAAGACCCTAATGTAGAAGTAAACGAATCACGACGCACTTTGAACTAAAATTTGTACGAGGGACACTGCAGGATCTTGAGAATTCGGCACTTTGAACAGTAATTTTGTTCAGAAAAGAATTGTGAATCGTAATTTTTTTTAGTGACCATCTAGAAACAATTGTAATTAATAGTATTCCATCCAAAAAAAATTGAGCTGAGCCGCCAAAAATTCCTTAATTTGTAGAACTACCCATATAACACTTGATCTTAACAAAATTGATGTTGACCTGTGTGAATAAAGTTCAATTTTTAAGTTTGCTCTCTGAAATCTTGTGATCGATTTCGAATTTGTCATACTTAACTATTCCAAATAACAATGAAAACGTATATGCTAAAAGAAATTTAAGTTGAATATCTTTCCCAGAGTCCTTAAATTGTCTACGACGCGACGTATGTACTTATATAGAGCCTGTTCTGGTTATCATTTACACCTGATATGATAAATTTCCTACTTTAATTTAGCTATTACTTATTTTAATTCAGCTTCGTAATTCAACTATTATTCTCAAAAGAAAGTGGATATCTATCATTTAATCAATAATCTAGTTCCCACCTGAGACATTTTTATTTATTTACATTTTTCTCCAGGTTATATAAAAGATTTCAAAAAAACAGCAATCATCGCATGTGCGATTTTTGGCAACCGATTCGATGTTTGCTTTCGCATCGTGCTTCCTCTTCAGAAGGACGCTAGAAAACTATTCTTAAAAAACGAGAGTGCACGCGCACCCGGCGCATTTATGTAATTTCTTGGCGCTCTATTCTGCAGGCATAAAGAATATTAATGAAAAATATCCACTCTTCGAGTGCAAAATGCATGTAAACTTTCGACGATAGGAAAAGTGTGCTTGAGATTTTCGAACTCTAGTCAGCTCTCGTGCCGCTCACTTTATTGACGGCAAAGTCTCGTGCGCCGTCTTTTAAATTCTTGATAGTAGAGATTTAAAGGTTTTATTTTTATTTATCTTGATTTTTATTTTGGCAATTTGCCCAAAGAAAAAGGTAAGTGAATACAGTAAACAGATGATATGAGATATGCAAATGAGTTTGCTTATACACTTTTCGTTTTTAAGGTGCATTAATTTGTTCTCTAAAATGTATTTGAAATTAAACTTAAGTTATAGAATACGCTTTCATGATTATTTAACTAAAGGTCAAGTTAATTAAACTTGCACCTATTTCAAGTACCTGCAAATATTTTACTGAAACGACTCAAGACGACTACACGACTTCCCTGTTAATAAGAAGCATTTTAATGTGTACCTACAATTGTTTGCCCTGTAAATACCTACCTGAAGAGATACTTGAAACTTTTGCTTTATATCTAGATCAAAAGAAGAAATCAAATATAATTTTGTGTGTAATCACGTTTAGCGAATTTGTTTCTATTGTTTATTTTAATTTTATTTAACCGTGTCACGAAAAAATAAAATATTTCAATAAATTAACATCGCCTAAATCAACTGACAACCTTATTCAATTTTCAAATAAATAGTTCAAGTATTTAATTAGCCAAATAAACGTTAGTGTAAGTTTTAATGTAAACTTATCGTAGAATGAGGTAAAACAAGAACTTCCTGAATGATGAACCTTAGCTTTTATGGCACACTGACCTTGTTAAATTTCAATAAGCAATTAGATTTAATGAAAAAAGAACATTTGAAATGGATATTGATTGAACACGTGTGAGCAACTAGAAGTAAGTGAATTATTTGGTCCTTGAATTAAAACGCCCAACGTGGACTTAGTGAAAGCTTTATTCTTCCTTGTTGAACTGTGACTCTCGACTGAACCGGATATGTCGTCTACCAGTCTTAGACTTAATTTAGTACACGGCTAGTTCAGTGGTTCTACATTACTAATCTTGTTGTCTAGGTTCTAGGATAATGATTAGGTAACTTTAACTACTTGTAAGATTTTCCTATTTACAATATTTATTATTCATTTTACATTTATTATTTTTTATGTTTTACTCTTACAATTAACTTATACTTCACCTCCCCCTTTTAACTTTACTTTAAATACTTTTCCATCTATACAATTTAAATTAACAAAGTTCCTTAATTCATGCGACAGTTTATTCTAATCTAATATATAGTTTCAGTAGCTTTCAGGACTAAATTTCAAATTTATTTATTCCATATTTGGCTATTCTAATTAGTTATTATTTCAGTATATATCTTAAAATAATTCATCTTTTCTTTTAGCTTAACTAGTATTAGACAATTCATTTCAATCATTTTAAGAAGTGTACAGCATTTTTGGTTTTATTTTATTCAATTCTTGGCCTTAATACTGATGAATTTCGTCGAATTACTGCTCCATCTTCTTTTTCTACCCAATACGAGCGTGGAGTGCTATGTGCTGCCGTAATTTTACCTTTATTCCAATACTTTCCTTCTTTCACCCATACTAATTGATTTTTATTGAAGACCGTACTACTTTTAGCGTTCCGATTATAATAATGTCTATTACTTTCATTATTTCTTTTTATCACTTCGCTATGGTCACTACTACTTTCAAATTTAACAGTTCGACCAGGAAGTAATGTCCTCAGTCTTCTTCCCATTAATATTTCTGCAGGTGACTGATTTGTGTTTTTAATTGGGGTGTTTCTATACTCCAAGAGAGTTAACCATAATTCTTCGTTTGAATCTCTACTTTTTTGCATAAGGCTTTTAGCTACATGCACAGACTTCTCAGCAAGTCCATTCGCTTGGGGATATCTCGGGCTTGTTGTTTTGATTTCTATATCATACTTTTTCCCGAATTTCTTAAATTCAAATGAACCGCACGGGTTGTTGTCGGCAATTATTGTTTTTGGAATCCCGTGATACGCAAACACATTTTTTAATTTTGTAATTATTTCATTTGCTGTTTTAGATTTAATTGGTATAATATCCAAAAATTTCGAAAAGTAATCATTTATTACTAAATAGTTTTGTTTACTTAATTCAAATATATCAATTCCTATCTTATTGAAAGGCATGTTAGGGACTTCATGAGCAATATATTGTTCTTTTGTATTTGAACCCCTATATTTTTGGCAAGTATCACATCGTGCTACTAAGTTTTCTATGGCCTCATTTAAGCCGGGCCAGAAAACTAAACTTTTGGCACGGGCTTTAGTTTTCTCAATACCTTGATGTGATTGGTGAAGTTGTTTAAGAATCTCAGCTCTCAAAGTTAAGGAATTATGATTCGATCATTAAAGAAAATTATTCCATTGTCTAAAAAGAGCTCATTTCTCAACTTCCAATAAAACCTAACATTTTCGGGTAGTTTCGTCTTCTGAATTGGCCAGCCTTTCTCAATGTACTCCAAGAGTATCTGTAAGTCGGGGTCTTTCTTAGTTTCTTTTTTAAATATATCGAGTCGTTCCTGTGTTACACTTAAGGAATGAACTACTGAATCCATGTCGGAAATTTCTGCCGCACAGTTACTTTTATCGTAGTTTCTGGACAAAAAATCTGCTACTAACAATTCTTTTCCAGGCATATGTTTTAATTTTATTTCATACTTAAACAATCGCAACAACATACGCTGTAATCTTGGATTTGGAATTTTTGAAATTTCTTTATTGAACAGCCCTAACAAAGGTTTATGGTCGGTAATCACTTCAACTTTTTTACCATAAATGTAGAAATGAAACTTTGTGCAGGAAAAAACAATTGCGAGAAGCTCCTTTTCAATTTGCGAATATCTACATTCGGTTTCAGATAGACTTCTCGATGCAAAACAAATTGGTCTGCCGTTTTGAATTAAACAAGCACCTAATCCATGTTTTGATGCATCACACTGTATTGTTACCGGTTCTCTTGAATTATATATTTGTAGACTTCCTGAATCAATTATGCTCTTTTTAATTTGAGCAAGACATGCATCATGTGCGCTTTCCCACTTAAAAACAGCGTCCTTTCTCAGCAAAAGACGTAAGGGCTGTGACATGTGTGCTAGATTAGGCACGAAATCCCGAACATAGTTAATTACTCCCCACAGTTTTTGTAAATCTTTCTTATCTTTTGGTTTTTCGATTTTTGAAATGGCTTTAATTCTTTCCGGATCACATGTTATACCCTCACCTGATATCTCGTGACCTAAAAATTTAACCTTCGGTACTTTATATTGTACTTTATCTTTATTGAACTTGATACCTAATTTTCTTGCCCGATCAACAACTTTCCTCACTATCATGTCGTGTTCTAACTCTGACTCAGAAGCTATTAATATATCATCTAGATATATTACAACTCCAGGTATACCTTTAAAATTATCTTCGTTTAGCATTTGAAAGAGCTCTGGGGCCGTTTTTATTCCAAACGGTAAACGCCTAAAACAATAGCAACCGAAAGGGGTACTAAATGTACAAAGTTTACTAGACTTTTCATTTAATTCGATTTGCCAATACCCGTCTTTAAGATCAAGTACCGTGAACACCGACTTGTTACTTAGTTTTTCTTTTATTTCTTGAAACGTTGGAATCGGATAATTTACTGGCTTAAGGGGTTATATACAGTCAGGATTTTTAGAAAATCGATTTTTTTATTATTTTATTTTTGTAATGTACATATATTAAAGTACAGCCACAGAAAATTTCATGTCAATCGGGTGAATATTCTCGAAGTTACACGCATATTTGTAATGACGTGTTCGAGTTTTTGTACTAAATGTAAAATGCTTATGAAACTTTAAACGCGTTTTTCTCAAAACTGTGTTTTTATAGTCGGTGAGCAAGATTTCTCGGAAACGGCTGAACGGATCAGTTTCAAATTTTAACATAAGCTTCTTAAGTATATTTTTTAGTAATTAATCGAAGCTTTTTGCTCACCGATAAATATTTTCCATTTTATAAACAATTTAGAGCGAAAATTGTTGTTAAAAATCGATTTTTTTTTTTAAGAACCCGCCATTTTGTCAAAAATTCTTATTTTGCTTATTCCTTCGATTAATTACGAGATAAAACAATATACTAACGAAATATTTTTGGTTTTTCCATTTTGGATGATCCAGTCTAGAGATATCGTGCACACCGCAAAACGCTTTTTTTTAGAATTGCTCCCGGAGATCAGCTGTAGCAGCTTTTAAAATAATTATTTTTACAAATAAAAAACATTATAATACACTCAAGAGCTACCGTTATATGTGTACAGAATTTTACATTAATAACTTAAAAGATCATCTCAAGAAAAATTCTTGAAAAAACGACTTTTTTGGGCTTCCTGACTGTATATAACCCCTTAATTACTTTATTAAGATCCCTTGGGTCAAGGCAAATTCGGATCTTCTTATTCGGTTTTTCTACAATTACTATATTGGAGAGCCACTCTACAGAACCTCGTACCTTTTTTATGACCTTCATTTTTTCTAGTCTGTTTAATTCAGATCTAACATTCTCTTGTATCGCGAGAGGAATTCGTCGTGCTGACTTCACTACGGGCTCTGCATTTTCCATTATTTCCAGATTCACTTGCTTAGCAAACTTTCCTAGACCCTCAAATAAATCTACATTATCATGGATAAAACTCTCTTTAGTGTTACACCTTCTAATATTCATTACGCGCTTTATTAAGTTAAAGTCAATGCACGAATTTAACCCTAAAATAGGCACGGATCCATGCTTCGTAACTAGAAATTCAACATTTTTACTAATATTTCGAATACAACATTCTACATTAATACTTCCAAGGACCTCGATTTTATTTCCCCCATATGCTTGCAATATAGTATTACACACTTGTAATTTAGCACTTTTTAAATTTTTATATACATATTTGTAATGGCAGCACATTAACATCCGCGCCCGTATCAAGCTTTAAATCTATAATTTTGTCTTCAATTTTTATAGACTCTTTCCACGATAATTTATTTTTGTCTACTACTTCATTATTGTCAATGGAGTTTATGTAGAAATCATCCTCACTCTCATGGTATAAATTTGTATTTATTTCACTCACCTGACGTACTTTTTGCTTCGATTTACAAGCAATCGCGAAGTGATTTTTGCCACCACACTTCTTACAGATGGCTCTAAATGCTGGACACTTCTTGGGCTCATGAGTACGCGCACAGTACTTACAATTTATTAGTCGATTTGTGCCTTTTCCTACCTGTTCTACACTTTTATTTCTAAAATTAGTGAAATGATTAGCAGATGAGTTTTTATTTTGACTGGAACTTCCCTGAGTTTTGGTTACCACATTTAACGTTGTTGACGTCCTCTTCTGAAGTTGCTCTGACTGGTTCGCCGATACCTCTGCTGCCCGAACAATTTGGATGGCTTTCTCTAGGTTAAGGTCCGTTGTCTCCAGAAGCTTTTTTTGGATGTGCTTATCTGTGATGCCAATCACGATCTTGTCTCTAATCATACGATCCTCGTCACCATAGCCACAGTTCCTGACCCGCTTCTTTAAATCGAGAAGAAATGAGTCGAATGGTTCGCCTGGCTCCTGCATGCGGTTGTTGAACAAGAAGCTTTCGTATGTTTCATTTTTCCTTGGTTTGCAGAAACTCTCAAACGCGCTCGTTACTTCACTATATTTTTTCTTTTGATCATCAGTAAGGCCAAAGGAATTAAACACTTCAACTGCCTCAGGACCAATGGCATTCAAAAATACCGCAACTTTAACCTCATCAGGTTTCTTGTCCACTTCGGCCGCCGTACAAAATATTTGAAAATTTTGCCAGAAAGTTCTCCAATTTTCGGCCAGATTGGCTCCTTCCAAATTAAGCTTGTCAACTTTCCGCACGTAATCCATTGGTATGATCTTTGTGAGGTATCTTACCGACTTAGGCGGACGTCCACGTGGTTTCCGAGATGTAGTAGGGTTCTTTGATCGTGGATTAGATGCAATTCCCATCAATTGAGTTGCTCGTTATCTCCGTACGTATATTCTTCTATTTACCGCACGAGATATATTTTTAGAGCACTACCGGCTGCGCCATGAATTATTTGGTCCTTGAATTAAAACGCTCAACGTGGACTTAGTGAAAGCTTTATTCTTCCTTGTTGAACTGTGACTCTCGACTGAACCGGATATGTCGTCTACCAGTCTTAGACTTAATTTAGTACACGGCTAGTTCAGTGGTTCTACATAACTAATCTTGTTGTCTAGGTTCTAGGATAATGATTAGGTAACTTTAACTACTTGTAAGATTTTCCTATTTACAATATTTATTATTCATTTTACATTTATTATTTTTTATGTTTTACTCTTACAATTAACTTATACTTCAGTAAGTATTATTATTCTACTTTTAATTATAAGTTTTATTGTAAAATATAACGTTTAGATTAACAAAGCTTTTCGCAATTGATTAAGACTAGTGGACATTTATTATATTACAAAAATCTAGTTTCATATAAAGACATATGACAAAATACATGACGGATTTGATTTACATATACAAATGCCAACGTTTCAGGAATAAAACTTCAACCGTTTTTACGTTTACTTATCTCGAATCGAAAGACCCTTTAATTTTTAACAGACTTTCTCCTTAAGAAAATTTACAATTTAACCCGTATCCTCTTCTTACTAAATCTCAAAAAACATAAGTATATGGGAGGTTCTTTGGATTGTTAATTTGCTTAAAATTTAATTTAAATCTTTTCAAATTGCTCATATTAGGATATTTGTGGTCGATGGCTTTAAATTTAGTGCCCTTTTTTTATAATAAGAAAAAAAATTGAACCTCTTTCAAAAACGTAAAATAAAATCGTAGGATTCAATATTGAAAGTGGAGCATTTTTAAATAATATCATTTAATTTTAATTGATTGCTGTTCTATATATTTTTGTTATTATATATAATATGAATGTATAATAAGGTTGGTCTTTAAAAACTTTGCCCCGAACAACTGGTAGACTGACTAGCTTTATAGGACTTTTTCCGTAGATTACGAATTCGAAAACGAAAATGTTCAATTTCAATGTTTCCAAGAAAAACAGATTTTTAGTTTGAAAAAATCGTATTTTAAAAATAATAATAGTTATTTATAAACGGTATTAAAATGTGTTTTCATTAGCCTTTCCCCGTGACCTGTGAAATTAATGAACTGGGACATGGGGGAGAGATTCTCATGAAAAACTTTACTCTCGAACAAACCTTGATGAAGGTTACACAGAACTGATATTTTATAAATATAGTTAAGTATTTAAGCTTTATTTTGAATTATATCTCCAGCTCCTACAACTTCTCGTTACTTTTTAAATAAAATAACAAAATTGGTCTAAATATAGGAACAAATACATTTTCGAATTCGTCAGCTTGAGTTTTAATTCCAAATAGGCACAATATTTCGTACATAAATTAGTTATCGCCCTTTTCTTTCCTTTCTGTATTGGAGAAAAACTCAATTTGCGCCTTCAATTTCAACATAACGTCGAACAGCCTTCGTTCGATCAGCTGAGGAATCCCTCATCGAAATAAGATAGTGTTTGTAAATTATTATTTCTTTGTTGCGACTACCATATTTTTTAGTCTTAAACTTTGATACTCGAGCAATTTAAGAAAATCGATTGAAATCTTAGCTCTATTCAGAAAAAATCTTACTATATGATAGCCAACAGTCCTCATTATTA
This sequence comes from Dysmachus trigonus, assembly GCA_949715965.1. NCBI lineage: Eukaryota > Metazoa > Arthropoda > Insecta > Diptera > Asilidae > Dysmachus > Dysmachus trigonus. Next base: position 15,766,846 of record OX454320.1, read on the forward strand.
GTATTCAGCTATTGAATGAACATTGGTGAATGGTGACTGTCACCTCATCTATACTTTTATACTTTATACTATACATATATTAAGTAAGAGTTAGTTTGTTTATATGTAAGAGGTAATCTCAGAAACTACAGAACCTTTTTGAATATTTCTTTCACCGTTGGCAAGCTTATGCCTTCCAGCTGAATATAGGCTATAAATAAATACGTTAAATAAAAAAGTTTTATACTAATTTACATTAATTGAAATGGTACATAACATGACATATCACATGAGGTGACATAAGACGTAACATCACACGACACATGGCATGTGATATGACATAGCATAAAACATGGAAAAAAATGAAGAGTATGACACCAATTTTTATTATATTATTGAAGTAAAAAGTATCACTCTATTATATAAAACCACATTCGTTACACGAGGCCTTGGTTCGAGCATTTTTGAAATTTTCAAGCACTCCTTTACCTTCCCGGTTAGTTATGTCTTTATTGTACTTCTTATTCTTACCTTTAAAAGTCATACTTTGATTAAGTTTTTCTTTCTTCGGGAGAATGATTGTGCCCGGGCAATGCCGAGTAACTCAGCTAGTATACGATATATAAGTACGCATGGAGTTATTTTATTGATATCTGAAACTACTGCACATTTTTTCGATGCAGCATGTTTTGTATATTTTCTTGGTACTTTTTATTTACAACATCATTCGTCGAAATCTATTATTTGTTTACAACAGAAATCAGCTATCGTTTTGACTTCCCACAATCTCAATTTTTTCAATGTAATCATATTCTGTGTTCCTTAAGATTAAGTTAAATTCTCGCAATCCATAATCAACTGATGACCACCTTCCCTAACTCTCTCTCAATCTAGTCATAAAACTCGTTTTGCATTGCATAATGTTCCGTGCCCCAGAAGCGCATGAAATATTGTGCATATAACTGCCATGAGTGCTGCAACAATCATTCCGTATTCCCTCCCTGTCGGCGGCGCTACGATCATATTAAAAAATAGTTAAATCCATTCGTTGAGGCCAATTTGAAAACAAAAACAAAATATATGCAAGCTGCAGCGAAAGTGTTGCTTCTACCACTCCAGAGGGTCCAACTGATATCAAAAACCAATCGACTTCAGTCTGAGCAGTAAGTTCGCTGATAGTAGACTTTTTTCCCGTGAATTTCTCCAAGTGGTTAATGTGTAGAGTTATTCCGCGTTCTAGTTATTATTATTTCTTTTTTTTTATATTGCTTTATGGTGCCGAAATTAATCAGGGCATGCGAATATTAGTTCTGGGCCAACCGATCAGCACAAATTAAATGAGGATGATGAGCTAGCAGTCAAGCGTTATGTGAATTTTGCGAGGATTTTTGCAATTCTGTCCGATTCGGTTATTTATTCGATTTAACGGAGTTCTACTGTGAATCATCGTTCGTTTTATTTTTCGATTTTCTTTTTAAATAAATAACTAAACAATTTTGACCGTACAATCGATCAAATAACAAAGCCAAGTTACAGCTGAGAAGATACGTTGTGAATTGTGAGCGGTTCATGCAATCTGCTAGATACTTTCACTTAAGCGCATCGAGTAAATATCACGCGAGTTCGGTTGAGCTTTTACCAAACGAGTTAAGAATCTCCCTGTGACGAAAAACATTTCACCTGTTAGCGATCGGCTTTTTCACCTATCATCATCAAGTTCGTTGGACTAGTAAGAATTATCATCGAGTGAAAGCTGTTGCGACAAAAGAAAAACCGAAAATAAAAAACATTCGAGGAATCTTGGGATTTCATCGCAGAGAAACCGGCAGTGCACACCGTATGAAATTTTTTTTCTTCATCTTTTCAAGTTTTACGTCTTCTACTAAAGAAAGACATAAAACGGGAGTTTGCATTTCCCTTCATTCTTACGATATGATTGTAAAGATCACAGATACAAATAAATTCGCCGAACATTCCCACTTATGTGGGGTTCTGAGAAAAATAACCTTCTGTGATTTTTAGCATTACTATTGTTTTCTTTCCACAGATGGAGTCCGACCTTGCTTACGATCTAGACGAAGTACTGCTTCAGCCAAAGTTAAATATTAAAGATGTTGAGTATTTACGAAGTACTCTCCCCGAAAATACCCCAGGACCACTTACAAATAAACAGGTGAGTTAAAAACAAAATTAATCGATTGTTTTTGCAATAAATGTTTATTCAGCTGTGAATAGTTCAAATTAATTTTTATTTTTCAGTTTCTGAAGTTAATTGAGCAATTCAGCAATAACTTTTGTTAAGTTGAATTATGCAATTTCCTCTTTTTTAACACTTACATTCAAATCTGAAATCAAATTGCAATGTTTCATTTTTTTTAATAGCTGAATTGTATGTAATATTTCTGATAAAAATTTTGACAGACAATTCAGCAGTAAAAGATGAAACGATAAATGTCGTATCGTAATCGCCCCAACTTTTTAAGCAATGGCTTAAATATATCAAGTCCTTATAATGAATGCGAATTTTTTTTGTTTTGTTGTTATTTGATATGTCCCACTTTACTTTTTTCTCAACCCTTCTTACTTCACTAAAAGCATGAAAAATTAAATAAAATTATACATATCTTTCGTTTTCAGCTTCTATTATTTCTCAATGTTTGCCATGGAAACGTAGACGATGCCAGAGACTTAGTAGGAGTTTATTTTGCCGCAAGAAAAGCAGCTCCAGAACATTTTCGCTACAGAGATCCCAGCACTGATGCTATACAACAATGTTTTCAAAACCAGTTAGTTACTTAACAACTTAACGGATTGGCGGGTGCTAGTTACACTGCTTATATTTGTCTTTTTAGGGCGTACTTTGTCATTCCACCAACTCCTAAAGAAAATTGCCCCATAGTTTTCCATAAAATTACAAATCCACAATCGTCACAATATTTTTTTGATAATGCTGTAAAAACGTATATCATGAGTATGGGTAAGTGATTTCATTCAACTTAACAAAACAAAGTATTTTTAAATCTTATTTATCTATTCTCTTCCTATAGATTACGCCCTCTATAAATACGGTCCCCGACCGGGAATCATCTTCCTTCATGATATGGAACATGTTGGATTTACGCACCTGTTCCGGGCGAATCTTTCTAGCATTCGGAAATTTCTTCATTACATTCAGGACGCAATTCCAGCAGCAGTGTGCCGGATCCATATCCTAAACGTGAAGTCAATGTTTCACAAGATCCTCGCTATTGTCAAACCGTTCTTGAAGCATGGATTGCTCGATGTGGTGAGTATATAATTTTGTTTTGTATTAAACTTTCTACCGAATCATTCAAACAAAAATTAACAATTAAATAACATTTGAATATGTAAAAATAACATGATCTACTTGAAAAACGATCTGACCGAATAAAAAATTAGTAAAGTTTAAAAGAAAAATTTATAAAAAATGCTGCATGTAGAAAAACTTACTTCTACTGCATTCTGATTAGAATTTCAAATTTTGAGTTTACAAACATTTAAGAAAAGCTAACCAAACTTTTTGAGAAATATTTATGATTCTCTAATTTTGGGTAGAAGAAAACCTGTGAAATTGTGATTTTTAGGTATACTGCAATTTAACAAAGTGAATTTTCCAAAGTTGAAGCCTCTGGTGGAAGAAGGTGTTAACTCACTTTTTCAGAAAAAAATTTCTTTCCCTTTCAAACTATTTTCCGTGGCGCTAAATTTCATTTTGTAATCTAAAAATATCATCATGTGATTTTTATATGGGTAAAGCAACGTTTTACTCCAAGCAAAATGATGGGTTCTTGAATTAGTTTATTGCAAGAAGGTTTTAACTCATTAAACTATGCAGTTGGTAAAAAGTGAGTTAACACCTTCTTCCACCAGAGGCTTCAATTGAAAAAAAAATTGTGTATTCCCTATGACACTATTTCAGATCCACGTGCACGAGTCTAGCATAGACATGGAGGAGTTCTACAAAACTTGGATACCAAAATCACACCTGCCATCGGACTACGGCGGAGATCTGGACAGTGTGCTTGATATGCACGAGAATTTTGGAAAGGAAGTAATGAAACTTCGTGATTACTTCATGAGGATGGAAGAAATCGACTTTGGTTTAAATTAAACGTGTGATGGGAGGCTCTGGTGAAAACTATTCAACTACTGTGGAGGTGTAGGAATTTATGAATATTTGCAATTTCTAGGTACCTATCCAATAAAGTATTTGTTAGCGGTTTACATGAGTTTTGCTATTCCCTTACTCCTTTATTATTGTTTACACTATCAGATCTACGTTGATCTAAATATAAACTTCTGAGCATTACATAATTTTAATACGATTTAATAATTAATTTTAAAAATATAATTTGCTCGGAGGAAAAAATTGGTCTCCAGACATTGTAGGGAATTATAAAGAATCAATATATAAAAGAAATATAAGTTTTTAAGAGTTCGCTATAAAGAAATAAACACTTAATATGTAATATGTTTAAAAAACTAAAATTCATAAGATCATTTGTAATTCATAAGTGTTTATTGAATACAATTTATGTATACGTTATCATTTCGGAATCCTAATTCGCATCCGGTGGCAATAGCTTGAAAGGAATTACCTAAGACGAGAGCTTAAATTTTATTTAGACTGTGGTTCCACGATGGCAACAAAATTCGAAGACCATAGTTTTTGAGGAATCGGCTTTATAATAACTTTTAAAATTTCGTGTTTTCACAATGCTTTCTTATCAAAATTAATATAAAGAAATTCAAAATATGCATGCGATGGGAATAACATGTCGAATATTGGGAAACTAGTCCTTAAATTGGTTCATAATTTAAAATTTAAATTTTTTCTATCTGTGGTTGTTCAGTAAATTTTTTTTAAAGTCGGAAAGATGTATTTTTGAAATTTCAAAACGAAAATTTGTAAGAGAAACTAAGCTACCAAAATCTGATTTAAAAGTATAATTTTTCTGAAACAGCAATAATTCTTACTGACTTGAAATAGATACACTTAACCCTACTTTTTTAACCGAAGAAACCGACGTGTATACGTTTTTTCTGTATGACCGCGCATAACTTTTTACAGAGCAGTCTGATTTTGATGATTGTTTTTTAATTGGATAGGTTATACCTCGAAGTTGGTCCCATTTAACTTTAACAAAATCGAATTCCACGTCTAAGGGTAGGAAAATATAGGGAATAATTGATTGTTCAACCACTAAATTTTTACCTGTTAACCGATTCTACCACGCATAACTTTGTACTTGGTTATCCGATTTGGATGATTCTTTTTTTATTTAATATCGTATACCTCGAGTTGCTCCCATTCGAAAATTTGAAAATTTCACACCTAGGTAGTAATTAGAAGATTTTAGCCACACAAAATTAAAAAATAAAAACTTTTTAACAAATATTTAAAAATAATATTTTTTATTACTTAAAAGAAAAGAGTATTAAAGGAAAATATGCAAAATATCTAATTAGCAATTTTTGGAGACGGTACAAGCCAAGAGAAGTTTATTAAACTACAATAACCTACAGAAAACCGAATCAAAAAATAACTGATAAGATATTGTAATTATTTAAGTATCAATAATTTTGTATATCGTATATTTTTAAATTTTTAGTTTAAGTTTGTACATATACATAGGCAAAGTTTTGAAGCCGATTTTTATTTTTTTTTTTGTAAACAGTTATTTTATTTTTCAATTTTTAGTTACCGGGAAGTGGGTGAAATTCAATAAACGGGATTCATCCCCTAAGTTTCCACCTTTAGAGATGGGATATTTTCTTCAAATTAAAATGGAACTACCCCCGATACATAACCTATTCAAAAACAAAGAATCATTTAAATCGGTTCACAATCGGTGAAGATATCGCGTAACATACAAAAAACAAAGACGGTCGAATTGAGAACTATCTACTTTTTTTTAAGTCGGTTAATAACAGATTACGCGATTTCTTGTAAAATGAGTCTAATTACAACTTGTTCAGAGTTGTGTAAGGGGTCGAAAATGCGAATCATTTGTCGAAGGGCCTAATACCTGCTCCGGGAGAATAATATTTTCCGTATGGGTCAGAAATGCCCTCATTATCAGTCAGGGGTTAATTAAAATTAATTTATTTGTTATATCCCATAAACAAGCATTTTCTTCGTCCATATCAAATGGAATTTTACGTTTCGATTAGAAAAATGTTTTGCTCTTGAATTTCATGCTCCCAGAACCTCGGTTCCTCCTCTCGACAAGCCTATGTACAGAGCCGGATTATAGGTAACACCAAGTATGTAATAGCGTAGAGCGGCAGATTTTTAAAAGGCGGCAAATTTTCAGGAAAAATTTACAAAAACTTACAACAAAATTTACTTATACGGCCAAATAAAGTGAGTAATCCTTGACTTACTTCAATACCTATAAATCATAAGATCATCCCTCTAAACGAGTTACAGTTTTCTCAATTACAAAGAAGGTATTGAATTGCAATAAAACTTAATATAATCATATAAACTTTGCCTATATTTTAGTTTCGATTAGAAGTTTATAAAACCATAAACTTTTTGGGTTCATCCGTCATAAGGGTTTACGCACATTTTTTAATTTTTCTAACAATTTTAAAATTAATTCATAAAATAAGTGTTTTATGAAAATATAGATAGATTTTGACAAAAAAATAATCAACTGATTGTTTAAAATTAACGAAGTTTTTTTTCAGGACATAAGGAATTTTTTATTAAAAGAGCAATTACGTTACCCATATCTTAAATAAAATTCTTGAATGTATAAAATTGATCGAAAAGTAAAGAAAGTATAAAAATTATTAACAACTCTATTTTTAATATTATTCGTGAAAATATGAAGCTTCAATTAATTCTGCATTAAATTAAATGGCAATACATATTTAGAGTATTGGCTAATAAAACATAGGCAACCGTAAACCTAACAGTTACCGTAGAGTAAATTCTACTTGTCTAAAAACCATAGATAATAGTCCTTAAACCTTAAATGCCTTAAAAACTTTAATTTTTGATAAATTTTTACACGATATCATGAAAAAGAGATATCGGAGGTTAAGAAAATTTCCAGGCATATTTGTACGTATTTTTATATACCGACTATATACTGACTCAAAATAAGTGAAAAATCAAAAAATTTACAAAAGTATTCGATATGTGATCACACGAGGAATCAGCCAGCAAAATTGCATCAAGATTAGTGCATTTGTTCTCAAGTTGTCAACAAACGTACCTACACTACAGTCTTGTATACTAATACTAATATATTTTTGAAAATCGACAATTTTCCACATACCGTACTCGTATTTGCAAATTAAAACCCGAAAATCAATTTTCGACCCAAATCATGGATTTATTTTCGAACTATGATGTGATTGATATGAAATTAATCCTGCGACTACACAACTTCCATACAGAATTTGGGAACACACATGGGGTCAATCTAAACACATTTTCAAACTGCTATATCTCACGAACAATGCTTATTTCAGAATTTGTGTTATAAAATTGTTTTTAGCTAAGAGCATGTACTTTTCAGTAGTACCATCGCTAGTTCGAAAAAAACTTATTTTTAACGACGCACCGGGCGCCTTGAATATTCCTACTCATTCTGAGATATTTCAGATTTCAAAAAATTGTTGGGGTCCGCTGTGTAGTCCCAGGGTTAATATTTTCTAAGAAATTTTAATTGTTATGTATTATATTTGGTCGAAATTCGACGTTTTTGGAACGGCAAAATATCGATGGCGTACCATCAGTGAAACTGATAATCTGGATCTGCTTTCTATGTGAATAGGTTAGTAAAACAGTAGCCCTAAGGACTAATTCAAATTTTACAGTTTAAAACACGGATAACAAGGATAAGGTATCGCAAAAGAATCAAAAACTCATATTAAAATTGCTCACTAAGCGACTCGCAGCCCTCTAGCGGATTCAACAATCAGCAAGGACAACAACATTCCGCAGCATGTCACTGAACTGTGAGTCATGAACAAAAACAAACCGAACGTCATTGTATCGCTTGTCAGGTGGATTTTTATCTAGTTTTCTGTAGATAATCGCGTTTTTCCCCCATAATTAAAGTAGTCCACCCAGCCCCATCGTCATGTATCAACAGTACGTGAACCAGGCGCGGGCATCGATCACTAATTTGTCTTCAGATGAGCTCAAGGAGCTCCTCAACGACGACGAAAAGCTCGAGGAGCGGGTGAACGAAGCCGTGAGTTGTGGGACCCTCGTCTCCAGGAGTTGACTCATTTCTCTTTTACGGCTGGGATGACGGAAGCGTTCGATTAAAATGTGCAATTTTCTTGTTACAGCTGGTTAGCTTGGAGTCAGAAAAGGATGGGATGCTCTTTGAAAACCGCATCACTGCCGAGGAGAATTTAAGTAAAGAGCCACAAATCATTGAGCTGCGCGGGCGAATAAATGAACTATCCGAGGAGGGCAAAACGCTCTGCGAGTCCGTTCAGGAGAAAATGACACAAATCAGTAAGGAGGTGATGTCCTTATTTTCAGTATTTAAGCCAATTTTACGTTTTGCAGAAGAGAAATCAGGCAACATGAGTCAGGACACAGCTCTCGCTCTGCTCCAGACGGCCGCCGCCGAAAGCGAGGAGGAATCTGAGAAACTGGTCAAAAGTCTAATGGACAGCGAACTGCCACTGGAATCCTTTTTGGAGCAGTTTTTAAGCACACGCAAAACAATGCACTTGCGAAAGATCAAATCGGAGAAAATGTCTGAGATAATCAGGAATCCTCCGAAGAGGAATTCCTACATTGGACCCCCGACGGGGCCAAGTGGATTCTTTCCTGGCAACCCGATCGGGGGCAGCGGAGTCCCGTATCCCATGGCTGGATCTGTTCCTTACCCCCTCGGACCCATGCCGATGCCCATGCCCGGGCTCCCGAGGCCATTTTGAGATTGTAACCGTTTTATCCCCGTATTTTATTTAAAAGGACGTTGAGAGGTCCAATCACAATTCCTCGATACGTCGAATTGCGTCGTGTAGCTGATTTTTGTTTTCTCCAATTTAGACAAACGCAACTTCGAAGATATTAAGAATAAACGTGTAATAAGTAAACAGGTGCATTTTATTCAGCCATCCTCATATGCTACCAACACTTGCGGAATTTTGTTTGGTTGCAGTCCTCGCTTTTGACGTTCCCGCTTTACCACGTGCTGTTTACGAGAACTGTCATTTCAACCATTGAGGTTAATGTCAATTCGGCTCTCAAGTAAATCATTTTTAAAAAGTCGATTTAACTCGGAAATATGTCGCTTTTAAGAATAAGGTTTGTGTTATCAGACGTATAATCCTTTTAAGTTTTTTAATTAATTTAAATGTTTCCAGAAAACCCACAACTCGCAAGGGAAAAAAGGTTCTTTTGGCCCGAGAACCTCAAGTTCATGAATCCGCTAAAAACACGCTTTTTATCGAAGGAAGGAAGTGCTCAGGTGCAGTAAAACAAGCTCTTAAGGATATTTATCATATTAAGAAACCTCTAGTGAAGGTTTTAAGCAGAAATAACGATATTTCTCCCTTCGAAGATGCATCCTCCTTGGAATTGTAAGTTGCAACTTATTCCCTTAATTTTCGAAATTAAGAAACAAAGTTTATTATAAAATGTTAAATAATTAGTAGAGCTATAATTCTTATATCAATGGGTTATGCATAATAAGTGTCTCTTCCCTACAACAAATATTTTTAAAGGTAAAGTTGATGACGTAGCCACTTTCGGGAAATGTCGAAGAATTTTCATTGAAATCGGAGAATTTTTTTAATCCATAATAAAGGCTTTCTACTCCAAATTCACCCTTTTGCGAATTAAGCATATTCGTCCTTTTGCAAATTAAGCATATTTAAATAGTTTTAAGCGATTTTAACTTTTCATATTGTGTCTAATCAATCTCTCGATTAATCTGCTATCGAATTTAGTAAAACGTGGTCAAAACTTTCTACTTTTATAGTTCATCAACAATTATGAAGGCATAATTCACGAAGTCCTTATGGTTTAAGAACAATTCAATCGGTGTTCAGAACGAAATTTTGTGAAGGAAAGCAATCTTCCTTCACAAAATTTTTCTGAATGGACGGACCTTTTAACTAATTGCAATTTTTAGTATATAGAGATTTTTCAAAAATCCATATTGATCGCTCTAGCAATTTTTGAGAAAAAGTAGTCCGAAATTTAGAAATTCCTAGGAGTCATAAGTTCTTGATAATTGCTAGTCATTGATGAGTACATTACTACAGTATTACTTACAATAATAAATAATTACAATCAGAAGTTATTTTTGAATTTGGAGTAAATCCCACTTCTGTAATATCACTTAAATAAATCTGTATATCTGTCTGTCTTTCTATATATCTATGCACACATAAAGCAATCGTGTTTTTCTGTGATTTCGAAACGTGTGAGAGTATGTTATCTGCTACATTATTTACACAATAGCTCCGTTTTTTTCTTTATCTATCCAGATCATAAAGGAAACAGAACAGATGTTTAAGATCAAAGAGCTCAGATTTTCCTGTTCATATTTATCTCTAAATATTGAGGAGAAATTTTTACAAAGATCTCATGAATTATAATTTATGCTACCTATACTACACTATACTATCTAACATTTACAATTATCTAAGCCAGGCAAAGTTGTTGAATAAGAGGGGGTTGGTGTCGTATTCGCAATTAACAAAAAACTTGTTAGCCAAATTATTTACTTAAGCCTCAGATCACCTTATATATAAGAAGAAGGCATGAAGAAGCCTTAAGGCTGATTTTTTCTTTTTATAAACTGATATAGTATTCTGGTTACGATATTTATCTTGTGAATAGTTTGTGAAATGTGTAACATATAATTCAGGATTTTATCTAGGTAGTTCACATTTTCACACCGTGGAATTTCTGCCCCTTTTATTTTATCATATCTTACTTTTATTGCTTGAGACGACAAATGCTTCTATCTGAAATCTTAAAATAACGATAACTTTGGAATAACTCGCCTTTATTATACCCAATTGAATATCACTACGATATCTCTTAATAATCTTTTGATTGTGACTATTGTTAGTTTTTCGTAAAAGCCATAACGACTATAATTCGTGATATTATTAAGATATCGTTTACAGAGATTATCATTATTATAGCTGTCAATTATTTGTAAATTCTAACAATTATTTGAATGAAACCGATATTTATGATAAACGGCATAAGGTAAAAACACCAAAATCGATGCTTAGGTGGTATTCTCGGGTCTTAGGTGGTATTTTCATGAAAATAATGCAGAAATGAATGAAGTGAATTTTAGATATTTTATACCAATTTTATATGTCCTTCAGATTCAAAATTCGTAATTAATTTCACTTCTCATTATTCTATAGAGCTGAAATTTTTAATAAAAGTATAAATTCGATGACAATATATTTTAATATTTTCAATTTTGTAATCATTCGAAATTAACGAAACAAAAAAGATTTTAATTGAGATAATATTTCTTATCGCCTGAAAGGAGCTCATAAAAAAATTTGGAATTTAAAAAAAAAATTGTTTTGAGAATTAATCGTTATTACTTTTAACTTTGAAGTGCAAAAATTGAATAGAATACTTGAGAATATTCAAATATCTGTTTATGAACGATTGTAGATAAAGAAAAATATAAATTTAAAACACTGAACCTTCTACAAGAAATTTTCTCAAGTCTGAAATCTCATCTTTTCGAGACTCTATTGTATTTCTAACGAAACAACCTCAACATTTAAATTTGGGACTTGTTAGACAACCTATTCCAATGTTATTACTCTCCTAATTGAATTAGTAATTTTACACAAATTTTCTAAATAATTCCTAAATTTCAGTTTAACAATGAAAAATGACTGTGCCCTGTTTATGTTTGGGTCCACATCGAAAAAGCGCCCGGACAACTTAATTATTGGCAGGACTTTTGAAAATGAAATTCTGGATATGGTTGAGTTGGGAATTAAGCACTTCCAAGGGCTTGCTGATTTTAAGAATGAAAAAATCGGCACCTGCGTGAAACCCTGCTTGATATTCAACGGGCCAAAGTGGAACCAAACAGAGGAGCTCCGGCGCCTTCGCAACCTATTCATTGACACATTCCATAGGGACAAGGTGGATGCAATTCGTCTGCAGGGAATTGAGCATGCTATCAGCTTCACTGTGACGGATGATTTCACCGTAATTATGAGGTCCTACAAAATTATACTAAAGAAATCAGGACAGCGTACTCCACGGATTGAACTAGCAGAAATTGGGCCTTCCATTGATTTTTCCATCAGGAGAACGAAAATCGCTTCAGACGATCTGTACAAACAGTCACGGAGACAGCCGAAGGAGCTTAAGGTCACCAAGAAGAAGAATTTGTCCAGGGACGAACTGGGAACCACCCATGGAAGGGTGCATGTTGGGAAGCAGAATATCAACAAAATCCAGACTAGAAAGGTTAAGGGTCTTAAGAAATCGCCTGAGGAAAAGAAGACGGACAGGCAGAAGAAAAAGGCTCTACTCAAGGCTCAACTTAACGGACAGGACGCGTGAGATTTCTATTGTTTTAAGTTTCAATAAAATACGTCTTTTAAGTAATGTTAGAAGTGATTTTACTTACATATTTGCGAGGGACTGCTTAATCTAATCACTAGTTATCCACTTGGGTATATTAATCTATATACTCTTTGAGCTTTCAAATACTGGACTATTTTTTTTGTGGGATGTACATTTATTTGGTTCCTCTACTTTTTTCCCTATTACTTTTTTTAATAATTTAAAAGGAACTAAACAATTTGTCTTAATTTTTCTGTAGCTATCAATTACGTTGTTTTGATTCCTGAAATTCAATTCTTTTCAAAATGTTTCGACTACAAATAACAATAAACCCATAAATTCTAAAAATATTTGCGAATGAATTAAAAAAGTTTTTGTTAACAATATAGGAGGAATTTTTTTCCGCCCCCAATAGAATCATTGAATCCTGGGCATCGCTCAAATACACATCAATATCAGAATTCAATAAAGTCACTCATAGAGCCTCTAGAAGCCAATTTTTGTGAAGGACCATCTACTATATTGGTTTCAGAATGCTTAACTTTCCTATTTTATCTTTATTTATTACTATTTCATCAAAGAGGCTGATTACTTTACAATATTAGCAAATACAAAGAATATAAAAAGTAAACCAAAAACAGAATAAAAATCATGTTAATAGATTTGACTTGATTGAAGCTTTAGATAAATTAAAATCTAAGCAATTAAATCTGCTATTGAAGCAACGAGACATAGATGAGATCGGTTCATTATAACCGTAGTTAGTGCGGTGTTGAGGAATATAGAAAAAATCCTGATTCCTCAAGAAGCGAGCAGGAACCGATACAGCAAACAAAGACAGAAGAACAGGAGAATCAATGTTACCCTGCAGGCAATCCATAACAAAAACGACTTTGGAGAAATTGCGTCGCTGTTCCAGGGTGTCAAGCTCAGCTCAGTGATATCAGAATCGATATAAATGACCCCAAATCAACACCAATGTACCATATTCATTTAAATTCGATTGAGTTGAGCTTTTCTTGTATGTCATTTTGGTTCGGCCTTATTGAATTTTTAAATTTTGATTTCGGAGCTGAAATAAATGATCCCTAAAACCCCAAAATACCAATTTTTATGAAAATCGAATTAAATTTAATACTCTTGCTCCGCCATATTTAATTCTTGAATTTTGATAACAGATTTCAAATCAGCAACACTTAAAACTCCTGTATACTTTGAAGCATATCCCACAGCATTTCGACCGGACCACACGAATTTTTGTTTCAAAAATATTTATCTCCAAAACAAATTAAGATATCGCTGCAATTATTTCTTTTAATTGAAGCTGAGCCTATGTAGATTACTGGAAAAATAACCAGAATGTTTGAAAAGGAAATAAACACTCTGCAACATAACCTCAATATTGCCTCCGATGTACTTTTACTTGCTAATCATGAATCTGCGGTTAGAATCACCCGACAGTTTACAGAAAAATTTAGAATTTCGGTGGTGTATAAACTTTTTGAACCCTTTGAGTCACAAAATTCGGGCTTAAATTAATTTTTACTATAACAAACATACTGACGGATTTTGAGGTCACTGATCACGAATCTAAAGTCAGATTTTTAAAATTCAAGATAGCAGACCAAAAATTTAATTAATATTTGGTCGAATTTGGAGTAAAAACTGTATGCATGGGTTTTTAGAGTCACTGATTACAAATCTAAGGTTGGCTTAGGTTGCTGTGGTTGCCTGATGGCACACTTAGGCCACAAGGGCCAATTGTGTTACCACGGGGCTATTCCCACAAATAACTAACCAGTGAACCACTTCGTGCCTTTGATGAAGTGTTCAATATCTCTGATGTTCTTTGAACTCAGGTCAGACAAATCATCAAAGAAATAAGCGCCCAAATCCCGATTTCTGCATATTACGAATCTAAAGTCAGATTTTAAAAGTCAAGATGACGGATCGAATATGGCGAACCAAAAATTTTATATTTCATAGAATTTGGATTCGCGAAAACAGAGTATTAGAATGGAATAACTGAAGAAACAACCAGTAATCTACATAGAATTACAGAGATATCTTAATTCGTTCTGGAGATAAATACTTTTGAAGAAAAAAAACAACTTTTTAACAAAAAAATTAACCCGCCGAAAAAACTGAAAAGCAAAAAATAATAAACCTTTTTTAATTAACCTTAATAACTAAGTTCTTAAACTAATGTAAGTATATCTAAGTAATTTTGAGTCGGCGCCAAACAAGCAAATTAATTAATTACGTAAAGCGTGTTGCACGGCGCGGCGCGGCGCGACACGCCCCTTCGCCGGAAAATGCCGAGCGTTCACGAAGTTAATGTCAGCGAGACAGCAACCCGAACGGGAACACACGTGAGGTCACACGTCGTTGCGAGTGGTCGTGCGCATTTTTTGGAATGTTAATGTTTATCGCTGGAGATTTCACGTTGCATTGTTAATTTGATTTGGTTATTTCTTTAAATTTAAGGTTAGGCATTTTCCGGCCGCGCCGTGCATCACGCTTTACGTAATTAATTAATTTGCTTGTTTGGCGCCGACTCAAAATTACTTAGGTATACTTACATTAGTTTAAGAACTTATTTATTAAGTTTAATTGAAAACTCATAATAATTACCAAAATATATACTTAGGTATACTTACATTAGTTTAAGAACTTAGCTATTAAGGTTAATTAAGAAAGGTTTATTATTTTTTGCTTTTCAGTTTTTTCGGAGGTTTAATTTTTTTGTTTTTATTTTATAATTTTTTGTGGCTATAATCTACTAATTACTACATCCTTAATTTTTGTTTATTTTTAAAATAGCTACCTACTTTACTTTAGCTATAAACTATTATATAATCCTAATTTAACTATTATTTTTTGTATAATATAAATACTTAAAAAAAACAGGCTTTATGTTTATACCAACATGGGTAGGTAGCCTTTGGTGTAATACACAACTCAGCATTAAAATCTGTGAGTAAACAATCATCCCCTGTTTGCCTACCCTTAGGGTTGGAATTTTTTTTCCAAATTTATATGGGACCAACCTCGGGGTATACCCTTTCCAATCAAAATCGGACTACTCCGTAAAAAGTTATGCGTGGTCATACATAAAAAAAAAATATATATATATACGCGTCGACTTGAGAACCTCCTCCGTTTTTTCGTCGGTTCAAAATCGCCAAATAGTCCACTACGCGGCCTTTAAAAAGTCATATTTTGAATTTCCCGCCAAATGTAATAGAACTGAGTTACTGAGCCGACCAATCAAAACAATCCAACAAGTAAGAGGAGTTCGACAGGCGGCATTCAGCCACATTTGCAGGTATTTACATAACCACGCGCATGCTCCCTCGCTTCCCCGCCAAGTGCACACACAATTGTTGCGCTATCCAGCGACACGGAACACCCACACACCTTCTAACGAACACACGCGCACGCTGGGTATGCACTCTGACGCCAGTGTGTGTGTGCTTTTCTGCAATCCAATTCAAAATCCCGTTGCGACGGACGTCGACCGCTGGCTGGCGCGGCGGGGAAACGAATTCGCAACCCACCGATTTTTGTAGTAGAATCAAATTGGAATCCGAAGGGAGCGGTTGTTTCGCTGGTTCTCTTCACTGCTTCGAGTTCGGTCGCTTGTTGTTACACAGTCCGCGCGAGCGTGTGTGGGATCAAATTTCCAGTGACATTCGGTGCGTGTGTGTGGTCCGAGCGAGCCGTGCTGTACGATCGAGATTCGCTTGCTGAGCCCGAGTGATGTCAATTCCATGTTTTGTCCAGAAGGTGTCGTAAAAACTGACCGCAATCGCATCGGTGCCGATAATTTCGCGTCGGAAGAAAGTGCAAGTTGATCGGTGGTGTGTTTTCTCTGTCGCCCCCAGCGAAATCAAGAGAAGGAGGTGCTCCATCAGCAGCAGCAGCAGCCCCCCGTGTGTCGCTCCGCTGTGTTCCCGTTTCGAGCCACCCCCGTGCGCCAATTTGTCGACGACGATCTAGCTGCAGTTTCGGAAAACTCTCATGTCACTAATTTCGCTGGATGCAGCCAACATCTGGTCGGATTTCGTGATTCTTCCTCAGTAGGGATGCCTTTAGCCAACTCGGTGGATCCATGGAGAGCCCCAATCAATATCGCAGGGAACGCGGTAAGTCCGCCCGCGGAGACCCTCCCCCACCGACTTTATGATTTTTGTAAAGTATATAAAAGCGAACGAAAAAAGGGGTTTTCTTGCTAAAAACAACAAGAAGAAAAGAGTACGTACCGTTTGCTCACGTTTCACCTTTTCGTTCGATCTATCCACCCCCGCGCCAAATCCAGCTCCTTAAAATCCCCCCGCAAGATGTACGAGCAAATGGACGAAACTTTCAAAACAGTCCCCTCGAATTTTGGTACTTTTGTTACCTTTATTTTACTTATATTTATTTATTCTTTCTCTGAAGCAAATTATTATGATTTTAACTTGCCGGAAAGAAACTTGAAATTGTTGTCCTTGAGGGCAGAACATCAAACTGTCCCGAGGAGCTGCTGAATTTATGCTGCGAGTGGGCGCACTGGGCCCTGCTGCAAGTTCCTCTTGGTATTTTTAGGGCTAGGGGCACATCGTCCCTTTTTCTGTTGAGTGTGTCCGACGATGGGAAAACTTCCTGATAAAACTCGCCTCAACTTCGATTTATGAATTTACAAATTAAATCCCATTCCAAATTGTTTGTCAGTCAGTTTCCCTCTTCGCCGTTCCGATAAAGTATCGCATTTCGGCTGCCGCCACCGGCTCCAGAAGGTGTCTGCTTCGTAATGAGGAGCCCTCGGAAGTGCCAGGAACCTATTTGTGTGGGCAGAAGGACGGTGGTGGGACTTTTGCTTGGAAATATATCAACGAAAATTGTTTGATGCATATTTATTTTGATCCTCCCCCAAGAACCCTTGTGTAACCAAGAATAGACACTACATCAAATAGCAATTTCCCGAGTTGGGAGGTAATAACTATTGAGAGACACCCTATGTAATACAGATACAATCCTTGCCTACTTTATGTCTTACAACCTTTATTAAAGACAACATTTTTTTTCAATTCAGGTTCTACAATTAGACTGCATTATTCAGCAATGCTCTTGTTAAGCTGAATAGAGCTGGTGACAGCAGAAACTAAATTCTTTAAAATATTCAGAGTTTCAACTGTTGGTTGATTATACTCTTCTTACAATGTTTACATTGTTGTAAATATAAACATATAATAAGACCCAATAAATCAATAAAACCAACTCTTCTTTTTCTTTTATTTTACAATTTTAATAGAAAATTATTAAATTCTATTCAATGCAATATCTCTTTCAGCGTGGGACAGCCTGGAGCGATAAAATTCACCTTAAAAAAAAGTCGTGGAACGGTCAATTTTTTTATATACTCAATTCTAGAGCTTGAGGCTCAAAATATTTTCGTGGGACTTAATCTAATTTTATCCTTCCTGTAAACATTGATACATTTTTTTAGCCTAAAAGAAATTTTAATGGTGAGAGTATTGTTTTGGGGCCAGGGAAGCATTTCCCGTATCAATCAATGATTTGTTTTCTTCATAAAAATTCCTATTATTCTTGGTCAATTATTTGTAAAGGCATTTAATTACATATTTACTATCATTTTAGTTGACTCAGCTTATAGCTGAATTACGAGTAAACTTTTCATATTAGAATAATATCTCTTAATTTAGCTATATATAAGAAGGCGAATAAATAGCTGAACTACATTTAAAGTAGTTTTGATTTAAGTCGACAGACACTCACAGCGACCAAAACAAACGATTCTACTTATAACTTTCTTCCAAAAATCAAGTACGAATTATATGGAGGCAGAGTTTTAGTTCAGCAACTCCATAAAACCAAAAACTTGATGAAAACACTTTTACATGAATTAAAGGAAGTAAGTTCTGTTTAAAAAAATGAATAACACTTGTTCTTCATCGAAGTCTGTGGCAGGGACATCAGGTCATAGCTGTACTGATAAGATCGTTTTGATTGTCCCGGATCGAAACACTACGCTCATTGTTCTTTTGAAGCTCGCTTTTTAAGGGAGTATCAATCTCAAAAATATTACTTTCACATTGAGGAAGAACAAGAGTTACTCGTTCCTTTAAACAGAACTTACTTCCTTAGTTGAGAATTTGACAAACAATTTTCAGTAATTAATACCTCTTCTGAGATCATATTATGACAAACGGAATTTCGCCTGTTATATCTGAATTCTTTTAAGGAATTATGCCTCCAATTCATCTGTAACAAACGAAACCAAGAGAAATCCCTGAAGTTGTCAATTAAAGCTAATGAACTAGTAGGTGACTACTTTACGTCAATTGTATATTAAACCTTGAATCTATATTGTTTCTAAAATAGGATGAAAACCCTTTAATACTGCGTTCCTTGAATTGCACAAAATATTCTAAATTCTAATGAAAGCCGTATAAAACTAATTTACTAAATTTATAGAAAGGATATTATATAAAGCAACAATTCTCCCCCAAATTGAATACTGTTCAGGTATCTATCTTCTGCACAACTCGGACTATAAAAACACGACTACAGACTCTGCTAAAATAATCCCATAGGGATGATACTTAGACCCATAGTAGAATGACTTGCGTTGGAGGAAAGTTGAACAGAGGTTGGCATTATAATTATTCTTACTTTCAATATATAGGGGACAACTTTCCCAAGTTACTTTAGTCAGCGTTTGATTTGCGAGAGCACTAGCTATCTTTAAGAACAGGCTATAATTTTAAATAGTTTAAAATTTCTATAGAATTTATATAGTTTTGTGAATAAAGTTTAAAGCATATTGTTAACGTTTAATATAATCTTATTATTAGTACCAGGGTTTTACCTCATAAAAAACAAGTTTGTTGTGTCCTTGGTGAAAAATTGGTAGGATTTAGACCTTGCAAAGATTAAAATTTGAAAATATATGGATGAGCGTGCAGTACAAGTGCGTATACAAAACTCACTTTTTTTTCATTCTAGTAAAGAAACACAAACTTATCCGCTTTCGGACAATGTTAAAAATGTTTTATATATCTAAAAAAACATTCCTTAAAGTGGTTTCAACAATAATCCAGGTGCCAAACGATAAAACTGAAGATAAAGATACTGCAAAAATTTTAGAAACAGTCAAGGTTAGTCGTGATAAAATAAGAAATAAAGTCAATTATCAATACTCACTTTATTTTATAAAATGGTGCAGAACAAAATATAAAATAAATAGTTGTTAATTAAAAATTTGTCTAAGATCGACAACAAAACAGGTAGATTAATAATATTTGTAGTCTACAATAATCGGTCTAACATCGAATATTAATTTTATGCCCCTCCTCAAGTTGAATTAAGAACTAGTGGAGGTAAGATGTGATATTAATCTTAATAAAAAATTATAAGAAATTTCGTGGTAGAACAAATAAGTTTTCCACCTAGAGTTAATGGTTTCTTACTTGTGAAAAATAAGGGAAGTAGTCTAAGGAGACAGAATCCATACATTTATCGCAAGATTACATTACATTACCTTTATCTTTGCTTTGGAAGGTAAACAACAAAAAAAAAAAAAAAACGTTTCTCCTGCTAACCAACGTAATATTCAAGGTATGAACAGAAGTTTTAACAATTTCATGTGAATATCTTAATTGAACAAAGGTCTAATTTCCTCGTAACCTAATTTGTCTTAAGAAAGCTTATTAAAAATTGAAAATAGAATAATTGTTCCAGGAAAAAAGATGTCAGCATCTCAATAGGTAAAAATCAATGGATGTAATAATGATTCTGATTTCATTTCTTAGAATTATACAATTCAACATTAAATTGGTTGGAATTATATTAGGCGGCAGCATAGTATCAGATATATGGAAAGCAGAGTTATTAATTCATTCTTTTCTTTCTGAGATTATATTCAGCCATAAGCAACCCTAATATAATTGGTTAATTTAATTACCCGTTCCTTAATTTTAATTGTTTGCCAATACAATTAATTTGAAATTACAATAAGTTATATAAACCACTCAGGTTGGCCAATTTACAAGAATTATCCAGGAATTTAACCCATTCGCTGCCAAACACGAGATAACTCGTCGTTGGGTATAGCTGAATTTTAAGCTGAATATGACTGCGGGTCGAATGGGTTAAATTTGCTTTTTATTCCATAAATCCTTTTAATTACTGAAAATACCGTCAGAATATATGAAAAGTAAATTCTCATTATTAATTTAAAATGAATACAAAAAGTAAATTCACTTCCAATGATTGAAAATATTTAAAAAAAAAATAAAGACACCGCCTCGGTGGTAATAAGTACTTCAATTATTTTTAACGTGGAGGTCTTATTAAAGCCGTTTTCGAATTCGCATGCACTTGCACTATTCCTTAAGCATTTTTAGTGTACTTTGGAGAACACTTCAAATTCGACAGATAAAATTGCAAAGCAAACTACGTGTATATTCGATCACCCTATGCACTATTCGGAGTTTTTAGGAGAACTTTTAGTGAGAAAAATAGATTTAAGTGCAAGTGCATGTGAATTCGAAAACGGCATAAAAAGTCCTTTATTTATATATTTCAATACAAGGAAATTAAATAAGAATTGTGTAATGCAAAAATAAAATTAATTTGTTCACACAAATTATTGGGTGTAGTTTTTTTCTTGGAACTAAAATTCAAGTGGGAATCAAACACAAATCTCACGAATAATGGTCGAACTAGTTTACTTTCGAACTGTCGAGACTATTTAGCATGTGTGAGTAGTCATCACTTTTCAAAAGCTTCGTATTCAATTGCCCTAATTTATTCCATTCAACCACTTCCTTTACATGATAATAAATATGTAAATTCAAAACTTTTACAGAGAATTCTTTCTTCGTCTTATTAGTAATGTATTTTTCAATTTCCTAACCAGAACAGTCCTGTTCCACCAGACCAATAAATATAAATTTAAAATTTTACATTTAAACTGTAGCACAATACAACTTTCCAACAAAAGGCGATAATTGAAATTTAAGTTAGGGCGGCTTGGTAAAAATTTTATTCGCTTCCTCACTGTAATTTAGTGGCAATTCTTTTAGTACTCTCCAATGTAGGCAATTCCTACCTCATTGCGATTTTAGCCATATTCAATTGATTGAAATATGTTTTATATAATCCGTACTTCCCTTGGCTCAACTCAAGAAGCAATTTTAATGCAATGCAGTCGTTGAGGTGACCTAATGGCCAGTTGCCAACTGATATCAAGATATCAATAAAACATAAAGCTTACAAAAAGCTTAAGGCCTTGAAATTTGATTTTCGTTGGAATATGAATCTTACTTGGTATATTAAAAAACCCGATAAAGTTATATACTTAACTAATATCCGGCTTTGTTCGAGAATTTAGTTTTTGCAATTGTTAACATAACTCAGCTGAACAAAAGTAATTGCTGAATTGAATATTCGATTGTAGAATTTTCCAACAATAGGTTAATGGATGGTTTTCTGCATATAAATATACGATTTGCACATCTGTTTTAACTTAAGAAATGAAATAATAGTAATCAGTGGTTTAAACTGGTAAATAACCAGCCACTCCCGATCATATAGCGTGTTATTGGACTGTTTTCAAGAATTCAATTTCTGCAGCCGACTTGGCAATTCAGCATTTGCTCTCGTTAAGCTGAATTAAACGGGCGATTGCAAAAACTGCTTTCCTGAAAACATGCTTAACTCAATTTTATTATCAATTCAGCATATATAGTAAATTTGTTTTTAAGCTGAATGACGAATTGTCAGCAGTTTAAGCAATTTTTTTTTTTTTTTTTTTGGCTGGCATAGTTGAACCTGACTTTGAACTATGTAAAGTAACTGAATTGTTTGAAATATGATTCCCACACATATATCTTTCTTATACTCAGTTATTTAAATTTAAACATGTATAATCGTATAACTTGTTTGAACATAACTTTAAAAATCATTTTAAACAGTTTAATTGTATATAGTTTTATTAATACAGGAATTATTATCACATGAAGTTGAGCTATTTAAATTTAAAGATATTTCGAACTTTACCGTGTTAGGTATACCTTAGGGGTTTTGGGATCTATTACCTTACATAAGAACGCCCCTCACGTACCGGGTGATCGTTAATATTTAATTCACCAGTTGGCACCGTAGGCGCGGCGGAACACTGCTTGTATCAATTAGGCCGTCCTCATTGGATAATTCCGCCACAGAATCTTGCCTTAATAATGAAAATTACAATGTTAATGAAAGACTCATCCATATCTCCCCTCCCCAGCGGGAACAAGTGGTGCTCCCGAAAATATTCGCCCTTTTTAATAAAATTGAGGAGCCCACCAGCGACCACGACAGGCACTTCACTTGTGCTTCATCCGTTTTATTCAGCGGCACTCACCTCGGGGCTGGCATTTTCGATTAGTCCAATGTTTGCACTATTGCGGCAACTAAGCAAATATTCCTGAGGATGAGGATTCCTACCAGAAAGGGGTAAGGCGCAGAAGAGTCTTCGCAGTAGGCCCCGGCAGCTCAGTTCTCTTCTGTGTCTTCTCAGGTGGGCCCCATCGCTCCTCGGGAGCTGAGGAGCAATTCAAACAAATTACGAAAGCAATTTCAAGTCTCTTCCCGCGTTGCGTAGGTGTTAATAGTTCTGAGAATTTTTATATTATTGGCGCCAGTGTTTTTTTCTTTTTTTTCTTTTGTTCTTCCGTTCGATTATATCAAAATTTTCCAATTATATCTTTTATAATGTAAAAGAAGAATTGCCTATTTTGTTATGATATTGTGGAGTTCTTTAAAAATTATGGCAACTATGTAGTCCAAAATTATAGTGGATCTTTAATTCAATATTAGTTTTCCTATTTAGTTTACCTATTACAGTTAACCCTTTGATTGCCGAGTTTTAGCCACTTATTCAGCTGTTACATGTCACCCGAATCTGGGTGACGAGGCAGTCAACGTGTTAAAAGGTCTAAATGTGGGATTTTTAAGCTAGTAAAGTTGGTTCACACTATGTATTAAAAGTTTGGTCATCCTATAAAAACAATTTGTATATGACTTTTCGTTCAAAAGATATACAAGTGTCGTATAAGAAGTAATTGCCCTCGGTTAAAATGGCATAACTAATATTAAAGCACCAATGACTACTCAACTTTTCAGCCATCTACGTTATTCAATTTGGGTTTGACAAAGCGACAAAATGTATTTTAAAAAAATGGAGTATCGAGCAGTGATAAAATTGTTGTTTTTTAAAAGAAGAAACGAATGATAAAATGAAGGTGGAAAATAATGGACAGTTCAATTTAAGCTTTTGTGGTGAAGAAGTCCAAATCGTTCAAATGAGATCGGCACACCAGAAATGATTGAACAAATTTACGTATGGTAATGAGTGATCGGCGATTGAATGAGGCTATAAGGAGCTCAACTTCAACTTCAAAAGAATAATTGGCGATATTAATGCGCAATCCGAAGGACTTTTGGTGTCGATTGATAACTTTGGACGAAACATAGATCCATTACAATATACCAGAGACCAAGGAATAGTCGAAACAGTGTATTAGAGAAATCATATTATTCATAAGATATCTAAAAATTAAAAACGTTGGATTCAAAGGAGATTATGGTAAAACATAAAATCAATGTTGCCTCAAAAATTGTTCTTTCCTGTCGAGGCTAGGTACTTATCATACGACCCTCGTACTATGAAAATGTTATATGTACTAGGAAAAATTAGAAGAAAGTTTTTTTGTTATCTCCGATTTTCTGGTAAGTAATTTACGTTTTAAATTTGAAACTACCACCAATTAATAATAGGCCCAATTAGATCGAGATGAATCCCTTGGTCCTTTTCAAATTAAAAATTGTAAAATTGAATGCAAATTCATTGCTCAATATTCATATTCAAACATTAACAACACCCTGTTATTACTATAAATATCAATGTATGACGCCACAAATTATAGAGAATGTCAATGAATGTTCTACCAATTCTACAAACCAAAAGTGTTCAAGTTAAAAGTCCCCTTTATTTTTGATCATGGTAGTTTTCGAAAACCTTTTCCATTTATAATTACTAATTCAAAGTTGATAGCAAGACAAGCTTGTGCTCCGGTAGCCCTAGTGTTAAAAAGTCTACTTATTGATTCTAATATCTTGGGAATCTCATTTTCCAGTAGTGTGACCTTGCAAAGAAAAAATTGCCTTGAGATAAAAAACATATATACATAGTCTATTTATGTTATAAATGCAGACATTGGAAAACCTACGAAAACAAAAATACTACTAAAGAAATAGGCATTCTTCTTTTCATTGTTTTTTTCCTTTATTTTGCGTGTGAAAAAAACCTGTGTTCCTGCTGCTTGTCACAGATTATAAGAATTTTTCTTGGTTTTGTGTTGTCCTACAAATTGGATTCGACACTGGCTTCCGTTCCTTCCATTTCGTAGGAAGAAAAGAAATAGGAAGGCTCCTGGATGTGATCCAATTATTTACCTTTTATTTCATTGAAGGATATATTTCGTTCAAGGGCTTTTATTTCTGGAATTTAATTTTTAAACCACTTCGTCCCTAGTCTTCTACCATCCTCCCACCATTTCCTGATCTGTAGCTTATCTTGAAGGAGCGCTATATTTACTGTGACCGTGTGTTTGCACATCGGATTTATTCCCCTTATCTCCAAAACCGACTTCATCACTCGGTGGTAAAGACGAGCGATTTTTAAAAACATCGAGGCTGTTTCATGCTTGATGTTGTTCCTTCGCAACTTCTCCATCTTTCTAGAATCTAGAAAGACGATGAATTCGGCTCCAAAGAGGGCTAAGGCCCACGGCTTAATGGTGGGACACATATAAATTGAAGGAAAATATTTGTGTTGCCTGGGAAAATCTTGAATCATTGATAATTACTTTTTGGGGTCGTCTCTCTGTGTAGTTCTTTGGGGCGAGGGAGAGGTGCCCCATTATATAGCAACTCCCTCAATTGGAACAGCCTTGAGCCAGTTTCGGTTCATTATTCATAAGAAGCTTTTAAAGCGGCTCATTCCGGGTTGGCAGATGTCTGTAGAAAGAGAGTACATAGAAGGGCTGGCTACCATCACGGATGAATTAAGGGAAATAGCATCAAAGGGCCCCTGTCACGATCCGACCAAGCTCAACCTCTAATGCTTAATAAATTAAATTAAATTTGCTTAATATTATCGCTTCGGATTTTGGACTATGCGGTCAAATTATGGAGGGAGCGGAATGTTATATCCATCTGGGCTGTTGGGTTGTTACAGCAGTTTTACAGGTATTCAGTATCCGTCCAAATAATCAACTAACACAAGAAATTTTCGAAATGAACCTCCAGGAATCCACGTATCGATGAAGGCTTGTAACGTACATGCCCTCTCCCGCCCAAGCACCCTCTAAATCAGCCACCATCCGAGAGTTAATCTCCCACCTTTAGTGGTAAAATGTTGACCTTTTGAAGGTTTGGACAGCTCGGACGGTTTGGATATTATCCGTAGGATCGATTTTCTGCTTTTTTAATAAACTCTACTAGCTTCAGATTATACAGCGTTTCCTAGATACTGAAAGCTGGTTCCATTGGGGCTCAGTTCAAATATTTGTTTAATTAAACAGTAAATGGAAGAAAAGCCTTTCAACCTTCAGAGAACAGATAATGGAAAATTTGGCAATCTTTTCAACTGTGAAAGATATTCCCAATAAAAGGGACCGCTGAATATAATTGGCCCTCCCCCATTCAGTTCATTACTTAATAGAAAATTGTCTTAGCGGGGAGCTCGAAAACTATTTATAATTCCCATTGGAAGGCAACATAGTTTATTTCTATTATTATCATTCCCGGTCATAGAAACAAATTTCGACAGGGGCTTAAATAGATAGAGTAGACCGGAGGCACTTTAAATATGTAAAGACTAATCAATCGTGAATAAGTAAGCTTAACAGGGCTAACAGGCATAGGATCGCTCCTGTTTTATAAATGAGCCCCAAGGACTTAACATCCCAGGAGAGGACACTAATCCGGATCATGTCTTTATTAATCTGGAATTGTTTGAAACGCCCCTGGTTATATGTGAGCCCTTGTTCACCTGAGAATGAAGCGTCTCCTTCTCAAGAGAATCCTTTTTTGTCAAAAAGAGAAAATGAAAACATAACCAATACATCCCCTCTTAAATCCATCGTGGCAAAAGTACAAGCGTTTCACTTTATTTTTATTTTATTTTGCACCTTAATTTGCTACTGTTTAAGCCTATTTATTTGAAATCTGTTGCCTTGTTTTTGTTTATGTGCTTTGTGGAGAAGGGACAGAGAAATTTTACTTTAGCCAAAAAAAAGACATTAAGTTTATTTATTTTTGAAGAACAAGAAGCCTTAAACTAAATTGTGTATGTTTTTTTACCTTTCTTTGCTATCATTAAATTGATTTAGTCAACTGCCAGATTTTATTCAGTCTCGTATTCAGCTAATGCTTTTCATCTACACCATATGTGGGTAAAAAAACAGCCGAGCTGAATTTTTTCGTTATTTCAATTTATGTCCCAAACATGTAGAAAAAGAGACAGTAACATATATTTAAACGAAAACGGAAATAAGGGAAACAATGAAAAGAAACAATTTATTAACTTTTGCAGCACACGGAATCTCTAACTCGATTTCAGGTCTCAGGATAGTTTCTGTACGTAAAATTTTTTCTCTTAGTAACATATTTTTTTTCTACTACTTCCTCTCATAAACCTCCAATTTCAACGTTTTTTATTATATATCGTTTTCTCAGCCCCTTAATTTTTTTTTTAAATCTATTTTGCCCTTTTGCAGATCTCCCATTGCTATTTTGGAAATCCGTTGATTACTTTTTTTTTGTCTCAGATTTTCTTTTAAACCAATCCCTGGTTGGTGAAGCATGCTTTAATAATCGTTAAACACTTAAACATATTTTTGTAGTCGTTTGTTTAAATATTTTGTACGTTTTGTGTGTATATTTTGGATGTTTTAAATTTTTTTTAAAGTGGAATGCAACTGAAGATTAAATAATGTTCGTGGGCAGCAAATTTAAATGGTAAAGTCGAGAAGATCCAAACTTTTTAAATGCCTTTGAGGAAAAGATGATTAATTTTTAAAAGACCAGAGATAATACAATATAGGCGAGGCCTTTTACATGCCATGATTTATACTCGAGCATGTTGACAATTTCTTTGTCAACAGCTTTTATATCTATCGTACACGACACAAGTTATATCCAGAGGAGACTCAGCAGTCTTCTTTGGATTCTTTACTTTAGATTTTAGATAATTGTCTCTTCTTGAATTATTAATTTTCTTTCTAACAAAATTCCTCTAAGATTCGTAAACTCTAAAGTACATCTTAAATTCTTAGACGTATCTCTTTATTTATTTAACATTTTGGTTTTTAACAACGCCTCCAGTTGATATCCATAAACTTCAAATAAATTTCATCCATTCCGCCATTCAACTTTGATGATTCGAAAGACTTACGAGTTAAATTCCCATTTAAATCTAATTTCATTCCCTTTCAATTAGTAATTTTAATTGCAAAGTACATAATTCCCATTCAAAGTAATGAAGTATGGTAATAAAATTCCTCACATTCCACCTCAATTTTCAATCTAAATGGGAAGGAATTTACTTGGAATTAAAGGTCGTTTAAAATTTTAAATAAAATGTTTTCAATTTAATTAGTAGTGCTTCAATATTTGTTTGGGCTTTTTACTTAAAATAATATAATATTTTGCTTATCACAAATTCATTCATTCAAGCAATTATTCGAACAAATAAACCTGAATGAGCGTGTCGCCTGAGGCTATTTAGTAATTAAACTGCCAAACAATTTGGAAACTTTTGTAATTAAAAGATCTTGAAAAATAATTAGAAACGTATAAAATGGATCAAGCTTTTCGGTATTTTTTAAATCTTATTGTGCGTTATTGTAAAGTTCGAAAAAGTATGTGAGGAAATGCTCAGGTTGGAAATAATCCCAGGGGCAAAAATACCGAACATATAAAAGGCTACAGTTCTGATTTGACCGTATGTATTTATAAGTGAAGGTATAAATAAAAATACTAAATAAATAAGTTTCCAATTTAATAGCCGCCTGTAAAGTTCTTTAGCTCACTTTTAATAGATTCCTCCTATTTCAGTTCTGAAAATCAATATAAAACACGAAGAAAAAACATAAATTTTAATATTGTAGAAGTTACCTCTCGAAAATTGAAAGACAAAAATAAAGGGTTAGCTTAAATAGAACTTCCTATAGGGATAACTGTCAAATCCCGACCTTTCATTCTAACAGCTCTATGTTATATTTAGTTCAGTATACGAATTATCCAAATTTAGTTCGAAAATTGGTCGTTGTTTCGCCAGACTTAATTCCGTGATTTTTATAGTACACATAAGCGTTGCTCATTTTTGGCTTAATGGGTTTCTTAATTAGCAGAACTGTCGGTTGTGGAGTTAGACCAATCCAAGAGAAACTCTCTAAGGGCTCGTACTACAGCCAATGGAGTTTGTTACCAGACCATGATCAATGAATATGTCTTCGAAAATAAGAATAACATTGATCCAGGCGAGATGTGGTTTCAACAGGATGGTGCCACATCCCATACAGAGACACAAAAGCCAACATTGTTTGTGTTGTTCGTGATATACGGTCAGCATTGCTCGACAAAGTGACCCAGGATTGAACTGACAGAATGAGCTTCGACAAGAACAGTCGCGGTGGTCATATGCCGGATCATTTTTAAATATTAATGTCATTAATTGGGTTTTGAATAAAAAAGATTTCTCATCAAAAGTTAATTTTTTTGTGTAATTTTGTAAAAATTAAAAAGTTCTACAGGGCTAAAAAAACACCCTTTATGATAAAAATCACAAACAATATTTCATGAATTCGTAATAATAGGTATACAAATAAACAAAATTATGAGTTAGAAAATTTTCAATTCTTACTAAAGAACTATGTACGTGCTTGAGAAGCACGCATGATAGATCGATGTAATGGAACATTTTCTTTTAACATTTTTATTTTCAAGATTGCAGAGTTCTTTTATAACAATTTATTTAAGTATTTTATACAAATTTGAGAGGTAATTTAAGAGAATATGCAACACTTTTCCAAATTTCAGAATTGAATATTTCAGAAATTAAAAGCGATTAACAAAAAAGTTTTTACATATCACAGCATTTACATCAGCAATTACAATTTGTGTTTCAAACAAAAAATGTTTAAGACTTGTAGGTGAATTCTGGTTTGTGAACAATAACAAAGTTAATTCTTAAAGCAGAGAAGTAATCCAGAAAAAATTTCAGAATGCTTTCCAAGAGTCTTGTTATCTGTTTATTAAAAGAAATAACTTAAGCGATACTTCAACAGAAAAAAGTGAAACTCTCATGAAAGCGAAGAGCTTATTAAGAAAATTTTAGTTTCCACGATTTTCGATTTATCTTGGAATTTTGTTTTCGATTCAAAAGAAAAGAAACTTAAAAAATGTGAGCTGAAGTGTTTTTTAAAAGGAATCGCAATTTAATCCTGATATGCTTAATTGAGTGAATGAAAACCAGCTATAAAATGAAGTTCTTTGAATTTGACTTTAAGTTAGTATGTTTTTAGGATTTGGATTTTTTATTTATATAAGTATATTGAATATCTCTTCTTTTCAACGAAAATTGCACATGAAATTTTCCTCGAGCCCTATCGCAGGAATCAGCTGAATATCGCTCTACTAACCAAAGGTGCTAGAAAACAGACTTTTCTTGTAGTTAAACCCACAATTCTTTTAAAAATAGGAGAACAAATTTGTTTACAAAAAAAAAAAAAAAAAAAAAACTCAAACCTATTTAAACCTGGTCATCGTGGAATGTTATCGCCTTAGACGCTATTACGAAAATAGTCTCTTTCCTTAACGATTAAATCAGAACTCGCCAAGTCTTCTCGAATTGCTGCAACCGCGGTGGAATCTTATCTTTCTGATTGGCCGAATCGCCCGATAAGATAACATTTGAAAACATCGATCCGTTGCAACCAAAAAAGAAAAGCACACAGCCACCGAAGCAAATTGAAAATAACTAAATTTTTTATGTCTTAAAGCAAAAAAACGCTTCTTTTTATGCATGCACTACTTGCCTGAATTTAAGTTGTAGTCGAATTGCTTTAAAGCCCCGAAGGACACATAAACTGTCTCCTATCTGCCCAAAACAAAATTCCTTTGACCTTTCCTGTATATTTTTCTACAAAATCTCCGTTTTGCAGACATCTCAAGATGACCTGGAGATGGTAGTTGAAGATTCTTTTGAACCTCACCAACAATGTGATGACTCGCAGAACAATCTCATGCATGACGATGATGTACAGATGAAAGAGCGTGAGATCGAGCTTAGGGATGTGGTTAAAGAAGGTCACGAGAAAGCGGACCCATCGCAGTTCGAGCTGCTCAAGGTCCTGGGCGAGGGATCGTTCGGGAAGGTGTTTTTAGTTAGGAAAATTGTTGGAAAGGATTCTGGCACTCTGTATGCTATGAAGGTTAGAAATCGAATTGAATTTATTCTAGACGTTTTTTTTTGAGAATTATAAATTTAAATTGATCATATTATCAGGTACTGAAAAAAGCCACCCTTAAAGTAAAAGATCGCGTACGAAGCACCAATGAGAGGAACATTTTAGCAGACGTTGGACATGCCTTCATCGTTAAGCTACACTATGCTTTCCAAACGCCTGGGAAATTATATCTTATCTTGGACTTCCTCAGAGGCGGTGATCTCTTTACCCGCCTTAGCAAAGAAGTTATGTTTACAGAAGAAGATGTCAAATTTTACTTAGCTGAATTAGCGCTAGCTTTAAACCATTTGCATAGTTTAGGAATTATTTATAGAGACCTGAAACCCGAGAATATCTTATTGGACCAGGTAGGATCGAAATCCCATCGTTTCTGTTTTAGAATCATAAAAAGTAACATCCGATTTTTGCTGATTCGTTTCAGGACGGTCATATAGCTCTCACAGATTTTGGACTTTCCAAGCAGCCTTTAGATGGGTCGAAGACCTACAGCTTCTGTGGCACCGTGGAGTATATGGCCCCGGAAGTTGTGAACCGGAAGGGGCACAATTTCGCTGCTGATTGGTGGTCGTTCGGAGTTCTTATGGTAAGGCATATAGAAGATTTCGCCTTTTGAGAAGTTTTAATTAATCATATCTCCGGACAGTATGAAATGCTTACAGGAAATCTTCCATTTCATGGATCTTCCCGCCAAGAGACGATGAATCAGATTCTGAGAACAAAGCTGGGTATGCCGGATAATCTTAGTCCTGAAGCACAATCACTTTTAAGAGTTCTCTTCAAGAGGAATCCTCAAAACAGGTAGACCCCTGCTGTTTATTTAGCTTATCAGGATATATTACTGAATTGCATAATTCAGCTTTACGGCATCAATTATTGAATTAAGGCATTCAGCTAAATCAAATCAATTGCTACATGATATTTTATTTGAATCGCACTGTTTCGTCTTATTTAATTGATTATTCAGAAATATTTCTGAAAGAAATTACAATCATTTCAGTTATAAAGTAAAATTGTATACGAATCAAATGAAAATTCATGAGCTTAACTTTTTGAACACAACGTTGTTCTTTTAAAGATCAACACTGAACACTTTTTATCTTTTTATACACAGGCTAGGTGCTGGTCCCAATGGAATTGAAAATATAAAAAAGCACGAGTTTTTTGCCACTATTGACTGGGTCAAATTGGTACGAAAGGAGGTGCGACCGCCATTCATTCCAGCGGTGTCGCGAGACGATGCTTTCTACTTTGACTCTGAGTACACTAGTAAATCCCCAAGGTAACAAACAACCCAGTTAAATTATGGTTTTATCTAAAAAAGCAGCAATCTACGAAACAACAGAGACTCTCCTGGAGGGCCGGTAAGTGCTAGTGCTCACGAGATATTCCGCGGATTCAGCTTTGTTGCTCCGGGACTATTGGATGATTCTACGTGCCTATCGAATGGTAGCACAAGTATTGCACCAAATCGAGTACCATTCAGCAATGAAATACCCGGCGTTAAGACAGGCAACTTTACCGATGAATACAATGTAATGCAGGAGCTGGGACGTGGCACATTTTCTATCTGCAGGCTATGCGAGCACAAACCTAGCAAGAAACAATACGCAACAAAGGTGGGGTTAACTTTATTCTATTAGTTGATATATATTCATATAGCTGAATCAAGAAAAAAAATAGAAGCACATAATTATGCTGAATTAATAACAAGAAAAAATTATATAAATGAGCTATATAACGCTAAAATACGTACAAAAATTGATTAAATAAATCAATCCGTTTAATTCAGCTTTATGAAAAAAAACAGAGTTCATTTTATTTACAAATTCGAAGAAAAAAAATTTCTTTTTTTCTAGATAATCAACAAATCAGGGCATGACTGCCGCGAGGAAGTAGAAATTCTCCTCCGGTACGGGAATCACCCAAACATTGTGACCTTATTTAGTGTGTACGAAGATGTTAACTACGTTTATCTGGTGATGGAGCTGCTTAAGGGAGGCGAACTATTAGATAGGATCTTAGCAATTCGGCGGATGTGCGAGAGCGAGGCCAGTGCAGTGCTCCGGACTGTTGTGTCTGCGGTGGCTTACTTGCACGAGCATGGGGTTGTTCATAGGTCTGGATGAACTGCTCAAATCATCGAATCCTACTCTGGAATACAAGAACCTTCTCGTTTCACTTCTTATTAGTTGATTTTCGCATAAAAATATAAATTATGAAAGAAATATAACATGCAATTCAGCTATAAGAACTCGTGCGAAATAATTTGAATCGATGATATTCCTCGTTTTATTTTTTCTTCATTAAAGTCTTGCCACATTTTCTTTATCAGAATTTATAAATCATTATAGCTAAATTGCATCTTTTTTTTTTTTGTACATTTATACGCGAAATTCAGTTATAAAAGTTTAAACGTGAAAATTTTCTTATATACCAGAGCAGAGAGATATATTTATAATTGTATTAAAACAAAAATCTGTTCCATCACAGGGATCTTAAGCCATCTAATTTGCTGTACGCCTCCGTTCATCAAACTCCTGAGTCCCTAAAATTGTGCGACTTAGGGTTTGCGAAGCAGCTGCGAGCCGACAATGGTCTTCTTATGACACCCTGTTACACAGCCAATTTTGTAGCTCCCGAAGTTCTCAAGCGGCAGGGGTACGATCTTGCGTGTGATATTTGGTCTTTGGGTGTGCTTCTGTACATAATGCTCGACGGAAAGACTCCCTTCGCTAGCACACCGAATGATTCACCAGAAATGATCCTAGCTAGAATCGGATCGGGACATGTTGATATAGAAACAGGGGTAAGACAGCTATGAGACAAATTATTTTTTATTTCACTTTATATGTAGTTAATTTGTGTGCATATAATTTGATAAAAAAAAGGTTTCATACGAAATAATATGAAGCTATGACAGAGAAATGAAATGATATCGAGCGATTCTTTTCTATTTCACAGGTCTGGGAAAATATATCAGTCGAAGTGAAAGATCTACTACGCCAAATGCTCCACATTGTGCCACAAAAGCGTCCAACGGCTGCACAAATTCTTCGACATCCATGGCTTTGGCAACAGCCACCAATTGAAATTCAGCCAGCAGAAAATCAGCCAGCCATTAGGGAAGCAACAGCAGCTATTAAGGGAGCCGTAAATGCGACCTTCAGAGCGATTGCATCGCCTCAAGCAGCCAACGTTGGACCAGTCGCTATGTCTGAATTAGCCAAACGGCGTGCCAAGGATAAAGTAAATCATTCGTAATATGCGTATAAGGCTCCACAATATATACGCACAGCAAACAGCAACTTCTTATCTTCTGATGAACTACCGCCAATAACCGAACATACAATTTTAGGCTTTTTGATTTTTTTTGTTTTGTTGTTAATACCCCTCTGTAAATTGTAATTTTAGGCAAAAAGAGTCGCGATGTGTTCATATAGCTTCTTCCAGGCGCTCAAAGCATTTTTAAGGTTGGTTGAGAAGCGTCCACCCTCAAATCAATTTGATGTACGATGATAAGCATTTCTCCTCTTAGTTTAATTCACCAGATTATCTTTCAGAATCTTTGTAATTTCGTTGCTTTATTTAAACGTGTTCGTTGCTTGATGAGTTTTCGAAAGGTTTTATGCGGAGTACGAGCAAAGTTTATGATGTGAACAAGTTAAGTTAAGAATAAATTTCCCCTAAGACAGAGTTTTTCTTTTTTTTCGTTCTGGTTATCGTTCCGCAGTGAGATTGATGCTATTTTTATTTTGAGATAGTTTCTATAAAGACCTAATGCTGCCAAGTAAGTACTCAATCATCTGAGACACAACTGATCCTAGAATAATTATCTTAACACATTTTAAATTGCTGAATTATGTTGCTGGCTATAGGACAAGGTTTTTCCCGTGTTCGATAATTCAGTTTTTGTCAAAAACGTCGGTCTATATAATACGAAATAATATCATCGCACCTTAGTTTAGAAGAAGAGATGAAACGTCGCGAAGCACTGTTTGGGCAATAAAAGAGTAAAAATTATTTTAGAATGGGATAAGCTGCTTCGTAAATTACTACGCTGAATTGCTCACATCCATGCGAATTTCATTCGTTTACGAACTGAACTACACACATCCATGTTCTGCATTTCCCTTTTTGTGAATTCGACATTCGGTATGAAATCAATGTTAATCACTTAGAAAGTGAATTTGAAAAACTAACAAATTTCACTTCAGTTCGATCGAAATGTTTCATTGCTCACTGTTCAATTTATTAAGGACCCTATTATAAAAGAAAATTTCGCTCAACTCGTTTAGCGAAGATATTAATTTTCTTCGTTAGTTGAATCACACAAAATCAACTTCAATAATAGGACCCTAAAATGCTTCTATGTCTTTAAAACCAAATGAGAGCAACTCCTTCATAATTACGAGTATTTAGCCACGTAGCACTGGATGCGTGAAGGTGATTCGAGCTACTAATAACCATCAAAGATTGATTTTTGTAGTGCTTAATGCTATCAGAAACTTTATTATAAAGGGTCATCCAAAAAACGCGCCTACATGTTTCTTTTAAATAAAACACAAACTATTTGCAATTTTTTCAAGCTGTTTTTTTTTATTAAAAGTATGATCCATTACAATTATAAGTGGAATAGAATATCATTCAAATGTCCACCACGACTGTGTCTGCAGGCATCAATCCGAATATCGAAATTTTCAATGACTTTCCGACATGTTGCTGGTGTTATTTCACGAATTGCAACTTGAATTTTGTTCTTTAGATCATTAATTGTTTGTGGCTTGTTAGCATACACTCGACTTTTCAAAAAACCCCACAAAAAAAAATCTAATGGTGTTAGATCACATGACCTTGGAGGCCAATTGAAATCTGCATTTCGTGAAATTACACGTTGAGGAAATTTTGATCGCAAAAACGTAATGTTTTCTCGAGTTGTGTGACATGTAGCACCGTCTTGCTGGAAGTAGACGTCAGACACATCAATATGACTCAACTGTGTCCATAAAAAGCCTCTCAACATTGATTGGTATCGCTCAGCATTCACAGTAACAGCATTTCCAGCATCATCTTCGAAAAAAAATGGCCCAATGATTCCATTTGCCCAAAATGCACACCAAACAGTAACTTTTTGTGGGTGTAGAGATTTTTCATGAACACGAGGATTTTCATCACCCCAGATACGACAATTTTGCTTATTGACGAATCCATCCATTGTGAAATGAGCTTCATCACTAAACAAAATTTTGCTTGAAAACAATGGATCTGTCGTTCGTTGTTCAATAATCCAACTAGCGAAATTACGACGTTGTAAATGGTCTCTTTCTTTCAATTCCTGGGTTAATTGAATTTTATAAGCGTGTAAATGCAAATCTTTATGCAAAATCCTCCATAAGGAGCCATAAGATATGCCCAATTCTTGCGAACGACGCGAAATTGATGTTGTCGGTTCATTTTCAACACTTTCACTAACAGCAGCAATATTTTCATTTGTGCGTACAGACTTTGGTCTTCCACTTTTTGGTTTATCAGTAACACAACCAGTTTCTGCGAATTTTTTCACTAATCTTTGAATTGAAGATTGATTTGGCCGATTATTTACACCAAAAAAATCACGAATTTTGCGATGGGTATTTTTCAAAGAACGCCCATTTTCATAAAAAGTTTGAATGATGTAAACGCGTTGTTGCAATGTGTACCTGTCCATGGTTAAAATTGTACTACCTTCTAATAAAACAAAATGGCTTATGTCATTTGAAAATATGTCACGTGTAAAAATTATGTAGTGCTGACATCTAGGCGTCACATTTGGATGACCCTTTATAATGCAATTACGAATCGAATTTTTAGCGGAAACAATTACTTGAAGTAAAACTTAATTTAAAAGTGTGCATTTTTTAAATTCACTTCACAATGAAAGGCGAAACAAAAGAATTAGGATGTACTCAAGAATTCAGTTTTTGCAACCGACTACGTAATTTAGGTATTAGGCAATTTTAGAAGAAGAAGATATGTTAGCCTAATTTAATTATTAAATAACATTTTAACTTAATTAAAAAAACAAATGCACTTTCTCCTCTTAAAATCCAAACATTTTCCTTACCTTATTATTTTTATATGTAATTCAGCCATAATCAAAACGACTTTAAAAAGCAGAATATCGTGTATAGGATTCTTATTTGAATTTCAGCTATTACACGTTTCTAATATAGTCGAATAAAGTTACATAACACTATTTTGTATTTCAATGAATTCATCATTATTTTGTTCTTCATCAAAGTTAATAACTTCTTCGTCATTCACAGTACTCGTAGATGGAATTTGGCTATTATTATTCTTTTATTCCTCTTATATCCACTTCTTACCCGGTTGATAAAATGAGGGGATCTTCAAGATCAGTAAATTTCTTGTTGCAATATGTTCCTTCTCCAGTTTTTATAATACTTTGTTCTTTCGTAATTTGCTCCCTACTTTAATATCTGCCCTTGTCTGTTTAAGCCTGATGTTATATTTTTTCCACAATTCAAAATATTTTGTTTTCACTTACATTTTTGTAATTGTTCCTCAAGGCGATCAACCTAATCCAGTATGCAGTAGTTTCCGCAAAAATCACACGTTAGATAAAATACAAATTTACGTTACTACTCCTTAAAAGAAACCACAAAATTTAGAGAAATTCATTTATTAGATTTGTAGTCCACTTTGAAGCTAGTTAAGTACTTAAACTAACGTCCGCACAAGTTCTTACTCTTCT
Source organism: Dysmachus trigonus (assembly GCA_949715965.1). Lineage (NCBI taxonomy): Eukaryota > Metazoa > Arthropoda > Insecta > Diptera > Asilidae > Dysmachus > Dysmachus trigonus. The sequence goes on from OX454320.1 coordinate 15,804,740, forward strand.
GTCTGATAATCCTGAACAACGGAGAGTCCTACTAATAGAAGATATGATTCACCTAATAAAAATCTTTTTTTTCGCATTGCTTTTTTTTTTAACGCTTCCTACTCTAACCGGACAAGAAGTTAACCTTAATCTGTTGCGGTTCTCTTCCTATAACCCACATGAAAGGAAGGAAGTCTCCTCAAATAAAAGCTATGTTATATACTTAAGGACGGAATCGTTTTTTTTTAAATCTTTTTTCTTACTTCAGAAAGGTGTTAAGTCCCTTTGCCTTTACAAGTACTTTTTTTTCATTTCAGTTTCAACATCTGGTGAATTAAAAAGTAAAAAAAAATTAAAAATAAATACGCTTCAGCGATAAAAAACTAAACATGTGGTAAAATAATTCGAGTTCCACTTTTGCTGCATTTTCGTGGTCTTGCTTTAAAAGATATTAAAAAAAGAAAAACAATATATAGCCGAATAGAATGCGCGTTCAGGGCGTGAGCAAATAGGAAAGAGTCTTCTTTCCCTGGAGGTTTTTTTTAGTGTGTCTTTTCTCGCAAGACTTTTTCATACTTTTTAGTTTTAAGTCTAAAATCTAAAAGGACCAATCAGTACTATACAAAAAAAAGGGTGCCTTTTTAAGACTAGCCTTTCTCTTAATTGCCACCACCTTCCTGGGTGGGACTGGATACCTCTGTTGGGGCCGGTTTATTTTCCTGTTCGGTACTGTCGGGCTCCGCAAGCTGAACTGGTTCAGTCGGCACCGGGACTTCGGTGTTTAACTTTTCAGGAACTGCTGCTGCTGCTGCTGCTGCTGCTGCTGCTGCTGGAGGCTCTTCAACCTCTTTAGTTTGTGCAGTAGGAGGAGACGGAGTGCTCTGGGCGGGAGAAAGAGGTGTTTGTTCTGGAGCCGCCGCATCCTTAACTTTGTTCGCTTGAAGTTGTTCCACAGTCCTTTTTAGCTGGGCAATTTCATTCTGGGCATCCTCCAGGTCAGCAGTTAGCTGCTTTATTGTATTCGCATGGCTGAGACTAACCCCAAGATTATTCCGGATGAATTCGACTGCATTTTCCGGGCGCTCCGGTGAATTGAGCAGCTTAATTAGAACTTTCGTAATCGCCTCAAGGACTCCAGTTCGTTCTAAATACTTGCGAAATTCATCGCGTTTCCCGTCAATTGGCTGTAACAGGAAAAATATGTAATTTTAATTAATTTTTACTCCATGTGCGATGTTCCGAGTGATAAAATCGATTTATTTTTCTTCCTCTACTTGCTTGAGACGAAGTTTTAGTTTTCAAAGGAATTTTTAGTGGATTTTCCGATGTAATTTACCTTGAATGACATTCTTCTGTATAGCTTGAACAATGTTTTTGGAACAAAAACCTTTTTGATTTAGGGAAATTTGATTTTCCGGACTTTAAAACTTAAAAACGATAATCACAAGTAAACCACCTTCCTCCCTTCTTATCTATAAACCAAGGAGCTTTCAATTTTACTGTATCGGTGAAGTACCGTAACAATTTTCAATCGGATCCAACTTCAAGAGGGTGATATATTTTTGTCATGAACAAGTGTCAGGGATGGTTCGGAATTTGTGTACTTTTTGTATATTTTTCGATTAATTCGACTGATTGTTGTTTTGTTTTAAGTTTTAATAGTTACTTAAAAACATTTTATTTGATATTCAGTGGTTTAGGGGAAAAAATCACTGTTTAGCACGATATGACTAACTGAAAAACTTGACTCGCCATTTTGCGGTTTGAATATGCCAAAAGACGTCACAACAGTAAAGTTTCTTAAAGCGATAATCTTTTTAAGGGTTTTGGCAATAATTACAGATCGGTTTTTGCAATAAAAATTATAAAGTATTCTTTTATGAAATGTTAAAGCTTTTAAGAAAAAAAAACCGTGCTGAAGAAAATGTAAAATTATGGTTTTAAATTTGGTATATTTTTGGTTTTTTAATTCTTATCGTCCTCAGCTCTTCAAAAACTTTTTTACATTCTCGGGGAATTACCCAAGGCGATAAAATAAAAATATGTTGTTATCATATCTACAAGAAATAATCATCCAGAATCATCAAGACGAACGAAAAGGAAACCCGAATTTTCTTCGGGGAAAATTAATTTTACTTGCTCTTTGCAGCAAACTTTAAAATCGAGATTATTATAACACCAATTCTTTAATATTGCCCTGCTGGGAAAGAGAAGAGCAGATAAATATTTTTTTAAATATTAACCCTTTAAGTAAAAATGACGAGTCTTGCCCGCAAAGATTTTCTGTGCCAAATTCGACTTTGACGGGTTACACCACCACATATTTAAAGATTTAAAAACCATATAAATTTCTTCTAACTTGTTTAGAATTATTATCATATTTATAATTATCATTGCTTTATAACTCCATGCATAGATTTGCGCTAAATTTAATTATGTGCACACGGACGATTCTAAGAAATTAAATCGTAAGCGAAAAGGTTAAAGATTTATTGTTTATACAAGCTGTGTTGTTTTGTGCACTTGTTCCAGAACAGCCCATACATTTTTTGTTCTCCTCGTTTTCTGCAAACTGAACGGGACAAATATCTTGTTCTTCAGTTGTTCTACTGAAAACTAGGGCCGCTATGTGTAAAATTATGGGGTGGTTAAGGACTCGCATGTTGGTAAAAGTCAGCTGATAGTTGTCGAATGGCAAAATAAAAACAGTTTGACATAATAACCTGTGTTTTAAAGTAAATACTTGCTTACCATTTCAACTTTTCTATTCTTATTTATCACCTCAATTCACGTATTTATTTTAAAACACAAGTGTGGACACACACCTTGGAGCTTTCACAGGAATTGTGTTCTGAACCGTTCTTTTGTACTGTTCTTGTTCTACTCCGGATAGCGAGCACAAAAGAACAAAAGCATTATTTATATATTAACAAATTTGCCATCAAAAGGACCCAGCGGGAAAATTGGTGCAACATCTTGGGACTGACCATTGAACAGGTTGATAATCTTTACCTTTCCAAGGTATGCAAATTCCACTTAGATGAAATAGATATAACCAGAACATCAGCAAGAGCCACCCTCCGGAGAACTGCTGTGCCAATAGTTTCAGCAAAAAACTTTTAACCGCAATTCAGCAAGCTGACAAAACTCTGACATTATCAAACGTTAGTTTTACGGGTTGTTACTGCCTCAGTGCGAAAGAGAGGGAGCACCGTCCGCTTCTATAGGAAATCATACAGGCGAGCAGTCCATTATATTATATGTCAGTGTTTGCATGTCGTAGTTGTGACAGATAACATTACTTTTAAGTAATTTCTTCAAATATTTTAATCTGTCTGGTGTAATTTATCACAGCTATTGCGGAAATACTTAATTTAAATAATTTTCTCCGATTTGCCATCATTACGTCACGACAAGTGTGTGACGAGCATGCCTTAAATTCTCTATATCGGGCAAGTTTATAAGTTCACATTACTGCCACCTACCGGCCGAATGTCATTCTTTGTCACGACATTAATGACATAAAACCAAGTGTAACTTAACACATAGAGGAGAAGTGTGTGTTCAGTTCAGCTCTTTCCCGTCTTTCAGCAAGAAGTTTGTTGAAAGCAAATTTTGTTTATCGTTTTGTGCATTCAAGTGGAGCGTAGTTGTCGCGTTTATAACTGCAGAATTCTGCTCAAGGGTGCCCCACTAACCACGGAGGTGTGCTGCCTGTTTAAAAAAGAAAAGCCACCAAACCAAGAAGAAATTGAAAGTAGTTATATATTTTTTCTTTTTTTTTTGTGTTGTGTGCGCGGAGCGAACTGTGGGCGAAGTTTTGTTGGAGCGAAGAAGAGCGAATCGGAACGCATGAGAAATTAGAAAAAAGATATATTCATAGAAGAAAATAGGGGGGGGAAAAATAGTAATAATATCCAGACAAAAAAAATAGAAAGAAAGTAGGTAAATTGCATTTCCCGCGATTTATTATAAAACACACAACTGAATAACTACTACACGCGCGCTCTGAAAAGGGGAGGAAATATAAAAATTGGTGGAGGTGAAAAAAAAAGGAAAATTAATTTGTTCTCTTATAAGCGCATGTGAGACATCCACACAAACAAATAAACACATACGCGCGCGTTACCCCTCGGCAAGTGTAATGACTCACACATCGGAAGCAGCACGAATTCCATTTTGCCGGATTTGAGAGCGGCTCGTGTTCTGTCAACTGGTTTAGCCCCATAAAACCGGATCATTGATGTCCAGAATTACCGAATTCTTTCGGATTACATTCAAAATAAAGTAAATAAATCCCCGGTAATTTCGCATAGCGGAAGTGAATTTGTGTCGTCGTCCGTCGAACTGTAGCCGTATGACTCTGCAATTCAGGTGTTAGTGCCAATTTGACACACACGGATATATACCAACCGCAGAAAAACGTAAAACGATATATCCAATACACACATAAGCGCGCCGAGTATCCCGTATATAGATTTAATATCTCTACATATATATATATATATACGTATCTAAAAACACGAAGGGAGAAATTTTAACAGTTTTACGTACTCCGCTGAATATTTTGACGTTGTGAAGCACCGCTGTGGAACAAAATTTTCTTTCTCTTTGAAAATCAGTCAAAAAAAGGACAGCTAGGACAGCGTTTTGTTGATCAAGAAGACATTCGTACTTAAGTGCATTGAAATAAATATATATATAAAGAAAAGAAATACAAACAAGTAAATAAAAGGAAGTAAAGCAGCTGCTGGGTAAAAAAAAAATTATTTGCATCAAATAATCGTATTAAAAACAAAAAAAAAAATAGGAAACAAAAACACCCCGAGGTGTGTTAAAACAAAAACAAACAAAAAAACAAATTATATACATATATTAAAAAAAACTGAAGGTGTTTTTGTTGGCGATAAACTTTTTTGAGAGGTAAGCCGTCAAAATTCCGGTCCCGACGAGATTTTACAGGGAAGGCTCTTACACGCCGAGCCCTTTGGACGACTCAGACATGAATAACAAAAGGAAAAATCGCTCCGGCCCCAACAGGTAAGCATATAAATATTAATTTACTAACAATTTTCCCATATTCCATTCGAATCCACGGAGAAAATAAATCTTTTCCTTCTTTTTGTTTACATTTTAAATTCTCCGCAGAGAATATAAGAATTTGAACAGTTATGTGTCAAAAGCTAGACGCCATTTCGGAATTAAAAAGAAAATCTAAAGGTATTTTATGCCTGCTCTGCACAAATTCTCCCTTTTCGTTTTGGTTTATGTAAATATAAACAGTGACCCTTTTGTGGTTTTAATTGCCACGAAGTGTGATAATTCGCCGTTCATAATTTTCCTTTCGCAGAAATTTTATATTTCTCCAATTTCATCGGAAATGTGTGTGCACAGAAACGAGCAAACTATGCAGACCCCAGGGAAACGTCAAAAGTCCGATAATCTCCACGGTGCCTGCGTTCAGTTCATCGAAAAACTAAAGAAAGGAGGGGTGGAGAAGAAGAAGACACAAAACAGAACATTTCTGCAGTAATTTTTACCTCTGAAATTCGGAGAATTTGTACAAAATATTGCTGCACTGAATTCTCTTTGGTTTTGCATCGAGAAAATCTATTGTGCTGCTGTGTGTCGGGTCGATCTTTTGATTAATTTTTTACATCACGAAGCAGCCACTAAAAGCGAAAGGGCAACGAGCGCAGAGCGCATCCACTGGATTGGGGCGAACAGTGATGGGAGCTCGTGTCGACAGAAATTCCCTTCGGTCATGCAAATGCACTTTTCTTCTATTGTGGTTGGATGAAATGCGCCATAGGAAAATTGCAGTGGTCTCTGGTCTCTTGGGGTTAGATTTCGATGCAACGCATCTTCCAAAGTTCGTTTACTGGTGAAATAATCACCGAGCAATTTGTTAAAGTTACTTGGAATTTATAAGAAGCTTCATTTTGCATAAATATCACTGAGGATATGTTTTTCTTTCTAGATTGAAGAAAAAGAAAATTTGACAAGTGCGAGTAGGTCTCGCATCCTGTAAGTTCTGTAACATTATATAGGGTCTTAAGAAATTAGCTCTAAGAATTTGGTGGGGTTTCTCGGTATCGGAAATTTAACAACTTTGCACATAGAGTTACAAATTAATAATTTTCGGCTTTTGCCCTTTACTTGTGCTATGAGACCTTCCTTCGTGCCAAACTTCGAAGTTCTAGGCTAGCGGGAAGTACCCCAGAGGTTTCGATGTGTCAGTTAGTGAGTTAGACTGTCACTATGAAAATATACTTTGAAAGGCCGTATCTTTTTATTGTACTGAATTAGAAACTGAATTTCTTGAAGGACTATGAGGCTGTAGACTTAGGTATTTTCCCTGAAAATGTAATAATTTTCCATTATTTTTTACACTGTTACCTTGATCAGCTCATCACGATGACATCTTTATGGGATTAACATTTCGCTATTGCATATTCGTCCGTTTTAAATGCAAAAGAATGTTGTTACAAAGTTTCATTGAAATCTGTGGGGTTTCCGTATTCTTGACTTGTTCCCAACTCGATACCTGTAGCCGTTCTTGAGAAAAAGGGTCTTGACCGACAGACAAACAAACAGACAGACGAACAACAATGTGATCCTGTAAGGGTTCCGGTTTTTCATTTCGAGATACAGAATCCTAAACACTTAAAAAAATTAATTAATGCCAAATATATAGGAGTGAAAATTATAAAAAAAAAACAAAAACAAAAAAAAAAAATTAACGAGATTACAGATTAAATCTGAATACGTAATCTTTCAGACTTCGTCCGTATGACGAAAATTAGTAATTTCAGTCAATCCCCAGCCAATCAATCAATGACGAAAATTCGAGATATTCTTTAAAATATTGAACAGATTCGAAATTCACAAAAACAAAGTAGTCCTTTGTAACATCTCCCTTCATACTGAAGATTTTTTCGAATAGTATCATTCGTTGAAGAAGTATTAATTATTGCTAAAAGTAAAGTATAAAAATTAATTTCATTTTGTCTGATTAAATAATGAGAATTTAAACTTTTTGCTGCAGAGTAAAGAATAAAATTGTGTCCTCGTATGGATTTCTGTGGATTTTAACCATGTCAAGAAAAAATTTAGAACCAAAGTTTCTATACCTATACAAATTCATTTTATTTTATTACCCAAAATTTCAGTGAAATATTCGTGATCATTTTAAAGTTATGTTCCTTTTACATAAAGCCTGCCGGATACGTGTTAAAATCTCTTTCTATTTGTGCAAAATTTTGTTTATAACTCATAAATCTTTTATGAAGTTTTCTTTTATAGGTTCGGCACATTAACGGACTAAGACCTGTGAGAATTGTGACTAGAATTTAATAATTCGTTAATTCTTTCCAAATCTACAAATAAATAAACTTTTCAATGAATATAAAATTCAGTTTGGTCTGAAGATATTAAAATTTAACCAATTACATTACCAATTTCAGTACGTTAGACGAATTCCGAGTATATTGCTTTGATATTATCATAATTATCTGTTATAAATTCTAAACTTTAGTCATAATTCGCAGGCTCTAAATAATAAAACTATTAAAAAAAAACTACTTATAAATTTTGGAGAATGTGCATTTTGACACTTTATTTTTGTAATTGGAATTAAGTTGAAAGCTTTTAATTAATATTAATATATAACTATAACTGTTCCACTATAATTTAAAAACGGAAATATTGTAAATATTTAATCAGAAAAATTTAAAAAAAAAATGTATAACTTAAATCATTACAATTTGAGATTCACATGTTCGGAATGGTTTGGTTACTTTGTTTTGTTTAAAGTTACCCCATGGGTATATCCAACACTAATAACAATTATTTGAATCATGCACTTGAAAGAACAAAAGTACTATAAGTAAATAAGAAGTATTACTTGCATCAATCATTGTTATTTATGCCTTAGAGAATTAGATTTCAGCAGAGCGCTTCTAAATCAAAAAAAGTTTAGATGTTACACAATGACAACTGACATTTGTCACAATGATCAACTGATATTTGACTGTCTTGTCATGTTAAAAACATCATTTCTACCGGAATTTAATCGATATATTTTCTTTTATATTTTCGAAGCTACCTCTGTTCAAAACTACCCACCTCTATCCTATTATTCGAATTCCATGTACAGGAAAAGCAATAATTATTTGAAAAATAAAGAATAATCGACGGAAAACAAAACAATTAATAATTATAATATAAATCAAATTAGGTTTATCATTATGGTAGAACTGATAATAAACTCAGAATGTATATCTAGCCTGAAACATATAACTATACTATATAATGCGTTATCAAAAAAAGTAAAAGAAAAAAGTAGCTTTCAACCGTACAATTGAGCAAAACATTATATCAGAGAAACTGTTGCAATAATTTAAAAAGCTACTAACGCTTGAACAATTGAAAATAAAACGAAAATAGAGAAATACTGATTATATTTCTTCGCTAATATATAAACCACTGGTTCTATCAACGAAAATGCCCAAAATACTTTCTCAGATAAAACAACATAATTGAGAAATGTGGTATATTTTTCCTCATAGTTAGAACCAGTGCCACTTTTCTCTTTGACTTTGACTCAAGTCATCGACCACAGAGCATTTTCAGTGGCCGGCGCGCCCATTTTTATGTCTTTTAGGCTTGTTTGAGTTGCCTTTAAACTTTCCGTACACCTCTTATCAGCTGATATGGATTGTAAGTAGCAATTTAATTTCTCAGAAAGTTCTGTCTCCGTCTAATAATCTTTATATACGGAACACTGTGAATTGGCCTTGTACTATTGTAAGTTAAGTTCAATGAAGTTCGAAAAGAAAATTTAAAAACTTATATACTCTTGGATCAAAAAGAAATTTTATATATTTAAAATGGAATTTATCAGCTTTCTTTGTAATTACTTTAAATTTATCAGTTATTTCATTAAATCGCCATGATTTTGTACTCTTGGTCTATCACCGTTTGTAAAAAAAAAAAAACTGTGTAATCAATTCATCTCAAGTTTTTGTGTATTTCTAATATCTTCAAGAAAAATGACAGATTCGAATTCAGCGACCCCGAAAATTCCTGAGTGCCAATTTTTATGGCAAATTGAAATTGCTCAGATTTGGCTAGAATTTGTAAATGCATATGCAGAATGTTTACCACTATTTTGAAAATGGTACCCTACATTATTGAACAAAGCAAACAAGTTTTAGGAGTTTTTTGGATCTAAAATCTTACGCGGTACTAATTATAATAAAAGAAGGCTAGTAAATCCAATCCTTTTCATGGAAACAATAATAATGAGTTTAACTAAACTTCTGTCGCTTAAGCTTATAACCTAAGCCGAAGAGTTTTTCACTTCATTGTACTTTGCTGGCTTAGTTAATCAAGAAAATTGAAATTCTTGTGAATGAAAGTCAATAAACACACACTGTGAATATAAATAAAATTTTACATAAAATGGCACTGTGCTTGCTCATTTCCAAAGAAAACATATAGAGGAAAAAGGAGTACAAACTTCAGCGCAGTTGAAATTCATTTGTTAATGAAGTTTATTTATATTCAATTTTAAATGAAAAGCAAAAGTAACAACTAAGCCGATTCGAGCAGCGAATGGTTGCTTAGAAAGGTTAAAGTCGATATTTACATATAACTGTTTAAAGAGGCGCGACATCGACGAATTAGGTTCATGCGTACTCTAATTCGTGCTGTGCTATGCTATAAGGAAGAAGCTCTGATTCCTGATAAAGCGGGAAGGGACAGACTTTAAAGATGTCCAGCAATTCAGGAAAATTTATCGTGCCCTGTATACAGTCGAAGGCCAAGACAGTTCTGGAGATATCGCGTCTAACCTTAAGGAAAGGTGAGGAAACAGCTTTAGCCTGTCAGCGCATAGGGGAAGGGCAAACGGATCATTCCAGTTAAGACCTCGGAGAGCGAAGTATATAAATCTTCGCTGGACAGCCTCGATACGACCGATGTGGACGGCGTGAAGAGGGGACCAGACAGGACTAGTGTTCTCAAGAATGGGGCGAGAGAAAGTACCATAAAGAACCTTTGTTATGTGCGGATCATTGAATTCTTCCGACCATCTATCTCGACGAATCCCAAAATAGCATTGGCCTTAGCGACAATAGCGTTAATGTGGTCGTCAAATGATAAAACAGAATTAAGTGCGACCACTAAATCTTTAGTTTTGACGAGACTAAATTTTATAAGAAGAGCAAAGGGTTCTTTTTTTACGAGAGAACATCATTACAGTTCACATCCTTATGTTCAGAGGAAGGCAGTTAAAAGAGCTCAAATTAAAGAAGATATCTAAATTTGAGTTTAAAATTTTGATTAGATTAGAAATCAGACGAAATATTTTGGCGTCATCAGCATTAGTTATGATTCTAGAATTGTTAAGGATCAAGGATACATCATTGTTGTAAATTATAAATAGAAGAGGACCGAGGTCGCTGCTCTAAGGAACACCGTGGAAGTGTTATTTATTTCGTCAGATAAAGTTTCGTTTCGTGCGACCGGACAAGTAAGAATTTAGACAATTCACAAAACTAGAAGGGAAGAACAGAAAAATTACGTAATCGAGTGTGTAAAGACAAATAGGAAAATCATCCAATGAATTTAGTAATGCAAGCGAGCAAATCAATTTACCGAACCTCTGAAGCCCACGAGTACAATTGCCATGATGGGTGGATTTGAAAATTGGTTAGAAATTTTGAACAAGGAAAATCTTAAATTAATAGGCATTTTTTAGATATAAAAATATAATAATTATTATTATATGCTTCTTATACATTTTACGATAGTCTATTAAAGGAAATAATACTACATACAAAAAACACTATTACTGAAATTATTATCTTTATATTTTATTTGTATTCTTTTGGTTGGATCTCCATTGGCTTTTATAATCACGAACTCTACTCGACATATTATTTACTAAAATTTTCCAATCGTTAGGAGTAACAGAGTAGTAAAATGGCCTTTCAATTTTTAATGATGATATGCTGTGCTCCTTAATCCTTCGCTTTGGAATTGATCTCGGGGGGAGTAGGTTGGCCAGTTCATAAGTCTGACGTTTTTTTCAGCTAACCAATCCTTCGTTTTTCGGGAAGTATAGCATAGAACATTGTCCATTTGAAATATTATGGACGAATGAATCTTGCCTGGCCTCTAAAACACAAAATGCGATCCATTCTTCCCTCGCATTCGAAGTCTTCTCCAACGTCATCTGTCGCCATACAACCTCAAAACATTACACTTCTTTAACCATGCTTGACGGTCTTACACAATCAGGATGGTATGCTTCTCCAGTCCTTTTCCGAACAAATATCGCGCCAGGAGCATGTCATTAATAAAATTTACCAGACAATGTAATAATAACTTTAATTTACAGACAATGTAATAAAAACTTTTTATATTTCAAATTTATATTCATCTGACCAAACAACTTGAGCCTAATATTACGTATAACCGTCGCTTTTAGTTGTAGTCTGAGAGCCACGGTTTTTTTTTCTAGTTGTGCAACTTTTTAAGTTAGCTTCCCTTAACCCTTCTTCTAGAGGTTCGCGCGGAGATTTTTGGACCTCATTCCTTAGAGAGAGGTTAGCAGCTCAATTGAAATCTTTTGATAGTTTTTTAGTGAATCGTGTATGAGCAAACGATTGTTTCGATCCAACCGACCAGATCTCCCTATATCGTTTAATTTTTTCCGCGATCTTCACTTGGTTTAATACTTGAGAGTTTAAAAGGATGATATATGCCTTCTTACGTTTACTGAGTTCTTGTACTTAAGGTACTACTACCGTCTAGAGAGCCAAAAAATGACACTTTTTCATGATTTTTTTCTCAGTCCCTTTATTAGAAATATCAACAATATATTTTTTACAATAATAATATTTAATAATTATTTAATTTAATTTTTGTATTTAGAAATTTGTATAGATGGCGCTGAAGCCGGTAGCTCGAAAATATGCTAGTCCCATTGCCCAGAGAATATCTCAGAATTGAGATTTCTGAAACAAAAAATTCAAACGGGATTTTAAAAAGAAAGATCCCTTACCTTATAAGTTACCACATTTAGTCGAAAAATTCAAAAAACAAAAAAATAACAAAAGTTTGAAAAAGAATTTGAAAAAATTGACCTTTTCTTAATCTTTTTCTCTTATCAAAATTTTTCTTTTTTAATTTTTTGGCTAAAATTAAAAAAGAAAATTACAATAGAAGCAACCTAAACAAACAAAACGCACCAAGTTTTATTCAAATCGGTTAGGTAGATCCGGAGATAATCTCTGGGCAGACTCATAAAATGTCATTTCGAGAAAAACGCGTTTAAAGTTTAGGGAGTTGATCAGAGCCCATATGCGCGCTTTCGCTGTATAACGCTATAACTTTTTTTCTATTACGAATTTCTCAAATTTAGGAGATGATTTCTGAGACTATGAAGAGTCGAAAAAAAAGACTCTTTGAAAACTCTAGACTCTAGACGGTAGTAGTACCTTAAGGTATATTAATTTATTAATCCTTTTGCTGCCACGTTTTAACCCATCGCTGCCAAACACGAGATAACTCGTAGTTCGCAATGGCTGAATCTCAAGCTGAATAATATAGCGGCCGCGATTGTGTTAATTAGCTCCACATGCAACTATTGGCTACCGTTCATGGGTGGCATTCAAAGTATTAACAGTATGTTTAATTATCACTTTAACAAAAAGTTCACAAAATATTTCCGAACTTAAAAACAAAAAAAAAACAATGTTGGGAAGATAAAGTTGGGAAATCTATCAATTAGAAAAATTGTTTACTAACTAACGTAATGGCACCGAATACCGGCCGGCTACCTAAATCCTGTACTGTACTTGTAATTAGTTAAAAAAAAATAATAAAATTATTTATTGTTAAGCGAAAAAAAATTATTAATGTGGTCGAAGGTTAGATTTTGCTTCAATAGATCGATGAAATCCTAAAATTCGTTACTTGAAAAATGAGAAATGTTTTTGTATCATCTCAATAATTAATTATGATTTTGATCATTATTCTAGACTCATATATTCTTTAGTTATGTAATAATCTCGGTATTAGGATCAGTACGAGATAGTGGCCGGAGTTAGGGTCCTAGTCCAACAATGGCAAGCTTTTTATTAAAAATTAATTTTAAATATACCAACGACAAAATAAACGAACGGGAATAATTTATTATCGTTCAGAATCGTTTTCTCATATTGAAACCACTAACACAATTGAAATAAATGTTCATATTAATTCAATAACAATAAATAAATGTAGTCAATCCTTAAATGGCCGGAATTCGGTGCCATTACGTTACTAAGATTTTTAAGAAAATGCAGTTATGTCGGAGGTTGACTGTCTAATTGTATTCAGCCACACATTCAGCTATTGCGTGTCACGTTACATACACGGGAGCCAAAATGTTACATTGAAATTTAAATCCTAAAGAGGATTTAAGCTTGCACTGAAAAAGAAAGATGATTTAAACGTTTTTAGGTCATTGAATTGGCAGTCCATGTATTTGAATTTTCCGTGCAAAAGTGGGTAGGTCTGGAGCTACCTTAACTTACCTTAACCGAAGTAAGTCGATCACTTTTCCACATCCGAAATGCCATGAAATCAAAAGTTATACGTGCTTTTGTAAACTGGTTTCTTTGAAAAGAATAATTCCCAAGAACCCACCTGGCTATAAAATCTCTCTTTTCGGAGACCGAGTCCGAGTGGGAAAATATTCTCTATACGACAACCGGGAAGAAAATTCCTATAGAGAAGGGAAATTATGTAGAGAGCTCGGTTACTCGGGTCGGGTCTAAGGGGGGAGGCCCCCAGTAGCAGAAGCAGTGCAATATGACACTTTTTCACGGTCGTCCCGTAGCAGTGCGAGATTAAGTGGATCAGTCGCTGTTGTTTACTAAAGTGAAGAAATCCATCAAACCCTTTTTAACAATAAAAAAATAATTAGAAATAGGAGAAAATCAAGAAACCAAATGCAACCATCGAACAGAAGTTCCTTCCCCGGGGCCAAATTGTTGTAGATGATTATGAGAATCGGTCTGCTGTCAGCAGCAGCAGCAGCGGCGGCGGCACAATTCGCAGATTTCATGCAATCGCCGCCCCAACAAAAATAGGCTTCAGCAGTTGAGAGTGGTTTTTGCAGTGACATAAACACGGGGGGAGTCGCGGGTTCTGCTCTTTATACATAAGAAAAAAAAAAAAAATATATGTTATAACATTTAGAAAAAATTAAATAAATAAATAAAGTAGAAGAAAAAAAAATTAGTAAAAACGAAACGTCGTGTGTGCCTCCTTCTTCTTCAGTCGCTCCACACCTCTGTTTGGCTGCTCGATGCACGGCACAGCTGAAAAATTGATAGATTTTAATGGACGGTGGAGCAAATGTGCAGTGGGAAAATTATTGTTTGAGAATCATCGGTCGTCGCTCGTTGGTCCGTCGTACCGAGGAAAAATGGGGTGCCCACCATTGTAACTGTTGTGCTGAATAATCTCTCGGATTTTGCTGTCTGTTTTCTTCACTTGTCGGACATTTGGTTCGCCTAAACTGTATAGAGAAAATTAAAAATTTAGTGCCTCGATTCCGACAAGAGATCCCCTAAGAAGATCTAGTAAAAAAATAAAATAAATAATAATTAAATAAGTAATATAGCAAAAAAACAGAAATTTAAGTAAAATAAATAATAAAAAAAAACCCCAAACTCGATCCAAGAAGCGAAACGAAGAACATGGGCACGAAACGAAATCAACAGAGCCCAAAGAAAAAATTTTGCGCTTAGTGTTTATCGATTTTGTTTTAGTTTTTTAGGTCAGGTGTCATATTGCAAAAAAGAAATATTTTATAACAACACCGAATGTGTGGAATCGGGGGGCTTTTGTAAATATAACCATAATCCGTAAGTATTTAAACAAAAATAAAACTTTATTTTACCTCCTTTTTTCTTCCTTCCTCCCTCCCCATGGCGAATGCCAGAATAATGTAAGAAAAAATAAAATAAAATAATGAATGTGAAAAATTTACTTTATCGACAACGCCACAAACTCTATAGAGAATAAAAGAGAGAAAAAGTTCCGCAAATTGGGGAGTGATATTTAAGTGAAGTGATTTGCAAGTTTTAATTGAAAACGGCAGCGGCGGCAGTAGAGAATCTCTCAAACGCGGTGGTGCATTCGCGAATTCCGCGGAATAATACTGCTCCTCTCTGGGACACTGCATTTATCCAGAAGCATTTCATAATTTGTATCTCGTATTATCTTATGTAACTAATTCAGCAGATAAATTCCCCCGCACCTCGGCCAGAAAAGCTTCAAGCAGAAGAAGGTGGAAGAAGGCATCCTCTTTTCTACTACACAACAATCGTTCATTGACTGGCCGGGGCCATTGTGGCAGGTTGTAAAACTCTGGGTTATCATCTTTTTGACTGTTTCTATGCTTTTTCGCTTTTATTTGGGTTCAATCCTACACCAAATTGATTTGTCGTCACCCAATTTATACTGTAGAAATTCTAAAAAACTGTGATATTACCTAAATATCTCCTATACCTCTATTCAAATAATTGAGTGCATTACACCTGTGTGCATTGTGCAGCAGGACGTCTGTAAAAAATCAATCACCCGCACTGCTTGGCTCAGTGATGCCATACAATTTCTCTTTTTGAGTCTTTTTTTTATTGTAGGTTGAGACCTTCACAGAATTTGCTACAGTTATTCATCCGCAACCTACATTTTCCCTTGGTCGAAGGGCAACCTAATAAAAAAAAAAAGAGCAATATTTCTCCTTCGTTACTTCTTTGATGGTTCACTTCTTGTGAAAATTGCATTCTTCAGCTTGCTTCCACCTTCAGTAGGCGACTACAAATTTGTGAAGGATTTTATTTCATCATATAAACCTACACTTCTTTTAGCCAAAGACACAACAGTTTCTTCTATACCATCCGTTTATTGTGTTAAATTCCATACTCTTTTCTAGAATTCTTATAAATTTCTTTAAGTAGCACGAGATGATTATTAAAATTATATATTCAAAATATCTTAACAGACTTATTATTCTTATACTAATTGGATATAACTATCATTATAACTATCATTGTAAGTAATTTATTAAGAAATTTAAAGGATAACAAAAAAGAAAAAGAAAACTAATTCTCAAAGCATGGAAGAGAAATAAGAAAGAAACAATAATTATGAATAGATAAGGTAAAGATTATTTCTTTAATTCTAAAACTCTAAAACTAAATTCAAAAAATTCTGAACGCGATGAGGAAGCTGGTCTCTGAATATCACTAGGTAATGCCTTCCAAAGATGAATTGTCTGGACAGCATAAGAACCTTCCAACGCGGATATACTTCGGCATCCTTAATTTGAGACCCCTCAGCGAATTTAAAGGCTTGATCAAACAGCTTAGATATACAGGTGGTCGAGTGTTCATAGGAATTATAGAGGAAAAACAATACCTACAGTAGGTGGCCAGCTCATTATAACCACTTAGCTATTTCTACATTTCATGAATTGGGGGTAACTTTTTTATTGGTTAAATAGGTTCATTATAGGACATATATATATCATTGAAAAGCCCAAAATGTCTACTTTAGTACTTTATTGCTTAACATTTTAAATGTTTAAAATTTGGTGTGCCCGCCGTTATTTTTTATGAAGGCAGCAATTCTGTCGGGCATACTTTGAATACAGTTATCGATGCACATATTGATTTCTTCTGCACCGTGCCATATTTCAAGGATATTTTGGACTAGGATTTCTATGGAGGGATTAGATCTTTTACAAACTAGGGATTTCAAAATGTACCAAACGATTTCTATGGGATTTAGGTCAGGGGAATTGCCAGGCCAAGGAAGGATTGGGATTTTATTTTTTAACATACAATTTTTAACAAATTTAGCTGTATGACACGGTGCACTATCCTGCTGGAAGGTCCAGCCTTCTTGCCTGAATCCTGTTGTAGTGATATAAGGCAATTCGGTATTTTTTACGACATTTATATTTTGGTTCTATAGCATCGTACCATCTACTTTATAGAGGGGTCCTGGCCCTCTCTCGTGTATGCATCCCCAAAACATGACGCCAGGGGGATGCTTCACCCTTTCTTGGATGCAGGAAGGGTGAAACTTCTCTTCAGGCCTCCTCCGCACAAAATTTATTGAGGTAGTGTAGACGTGGAGCATTGTTTCATCGCTGAAAACAATCTGCACAAAAATTAAAATTTCGATGTTTAAATAAATATGCCACTAAAAAAAGGAAAGCTATTATTCACAGGATTAACTTTTTTCCAGTCATTCGCTGTGAAGTTTCGATGAGCCTTAGCGAAGGATAGCTTCGCTTTTTCATTTTTGGCATCAGTCTCGGCTTTTTTATTGGCCGCCGACATTTTAAACTGGCCTCATTGAAACGACGTCTCAGCGTACGCTCTGAAAGCTCGATTCCTTTGATTGTTAGAATAGTGCAGATTTCCCTCAATGGTAGAGAGCGATTCGCGGCAACCGTACTAATTATTGCCCGATCAGTTCTTGAGGTCCTTTGACGCCCAGAGGTCGCCGAACGACGTGAAGGAATCACCTGGTCTTCACCATCCCGATTTTTCTTCGCTAATTTCAATACACAACAATGTTTGATGGCCTCCAACCTAGCGATTTCCCGAAGAGAGTGTCTTTTGCCTTTAATTAATGCAAAAATCGCTGCAATTTTTTCGGGTTTAACATCTTTTTTCTTCCCCATTTTCTAAAAAATTAGAATATTTCGATATTCAAGAATCACAAATCACTATACTCAAAAGCAAGAAGAAGAATTTATCAAAAACTTATTTTTCTAATTTATTGAAGTCTTGTAATAATTTCCAACACAAAATTTGTAAAGTAAGAACATTTTTTCTAATTTGAGCAAAAAGTTTTTGGTATTATGAATAATAATGATGACTGAAATTTTGACATACCTAACGCTCTAATCACTTTAGGCACTGAAAATCAAGTGACACAACACGGCAGGATACGTCCTTAAATAGCCTACACTTATATCTACCTAACGGTACATAACTTCTTTAGAAGTGGAAATTTCAAAATGCCACTATATGGCTTACAACGAAATTTTGCACGTGGTTATAATGAGCTGGCCACCTACTGTAGGTTTAGATATTGCACCAGCGTACAACCAAGCAGGGAAAGTGACATATTTTCGAACCTTCATAATCCATAAATGAACCTAATGCAATCTTTAAAGGCAACGTTTAACTCGCTCGCACTTTCTATATACAACTATCCGAGCGTCCCGAATATTCCTACTCATTTTGAGATATTTAAGATATCAAAAAATGTTTTGGGGTCCTGTTGAACTCCTGTATAATTCCAGCGTTAAGTTTATATAAAAAATAAAAAAGTTGTTCTGAAACGATGGAGACTATAATGAATACGTTTCATAGCTGTTGAGTAGTTTGAAAAATTGTATTGGCAATAGGCCCCAATGTTTAAGGTGGTGTGGATAGACCAAAAACTAGATTTATTTTTCTATATAGTCTTCTTTTAGCTGAATTCATTTTGCTCAACCGTTTTCTAATTTCTTTAAGCCTTCCAAAAAATATGATTTTTCGAACTATGCAAAACCGGCGTTTGTTTTAGTAATAAATTTCTCCTTCAGCAAACTTAGTTTGTTTTATTTTTCATATGCACTTGAAATGTTGTTTGTTTATATACAAAAATAAAGAGGGAAGCATCAAAAATATATTTCTTATCAAAGTTATTCGTCTATCAAACTCACCTCGTTTCGAATTATTGATTTTTGTAAATCTATCTTAATACAAACTTTTCGAAATGCTTTATCAGATTCAAGGTTTATTAAAATTTATTTTTGTTAACATCCTTTATGATTTATGTGGAATTCTGTTTACAGAAATTTTATTGAGGTGTTTGCTGATATATGAATATACAGAATTCAACATTTTTATACTTTATTCTTACCCTATCCTCTTACATTAACACTCTCAAAATAGATATGTATTCTTAAGAAAAGTATTCATACATTTATTAAAATAATTCATTTCGCGTAAAAGATTCAAAAGCAAGTTTACTAACTTTGGAGATGCTTAACAGTTTTATATTTCTGTGCTGTCTGAATTTCCCTTGAGTTCAGCAATGAAATGCTCAATTCAGCGCTTTTATTTTCTGATGCTGAATTGAACAGTCGAATGAAGAATCGGAAATTCTTGAATAGAGTTACTGATTTATAAATATATATATATTTTTAACTGAATTTACTCTAGTAATCGTAACTAGAAATGCTTTCTATACTTCCTTTCGAAATGTGTTGGTTTTACAATCAGAGAACGCGATTAACATTTTCATATTGTTAATATTATTTTTTATATCTTATCTATAATTTTCTTTACGTCTTGAACTATCTATGTGATTTTTTTATTAGAAAAGTTCTTCCAGAGATTATTAACTGTTCTTATTTTAACTAATTATGAAAAAAAGTATATCCGAACTCGTTTAATAGTTGCGGACTATTTAAGCTGAATAAGCTGTTTCTAGAAAGTTTTAAACTCTAAAAAGATTTGTTATGGGATTTAATGAAAATTGTGTTTAGGGAAACAACGGGTACGGATTCGAATGGCGTCTGGCATTATATAAATATCAACTATTTGCAGATTTCTATCACAAGTATCATTACTTAAAAAAATATATATAACAATTCATCAGCTCACATTGTCAACCATTATTAATACGATAAAAATATTTAAAAGATATTTACATGACAGGATACAGAGGGGAAGAACTGTGCCAGCTCAAGGAGTATACAATAATTCATTTTTCATGCATGCAGCGACTTCATTCGTTGGTAATTTAGTTCAAGTGCAAACGCATTCGGGCAGCATTTATGAGGGCGTTTTCAAGACATTTTCACCAACATTCGAAGTGAGTATATTTTCTGTATCCCTGTTTGAATTTGATTATTCTAATGTTTATGTTTTCGTCTCTTAGGTGGCCATCGAATTAGCTCAATGTATTAAAAATAGTAGCCAAAAGGAGAAGAGTGACGACATTAATTCTTTGACGGATTGCATGGTCTTTAATCCAAATCATATTGTCAGTATTGTGTCTAAAGAGGTCGATCCGGATTTTGCGACTGGTGGGACTTTTCAAACAGATAGCGCTATTTCGAGGTGCAAATGTGAGTATGAACAATATTAATAGCCAGTAGTTAGGCCTTTTTTTAAAATCGCAGTAATGCCGCCGAAAACAGGTCTATCACGGAGAGAAGATATAGAATTGGAACCATGGGAGCCATCTGGTGGTAGTGTTAATGGTGATATAGAATTACAATTAGACGGCAACGCAAACGGTTGGGATGCCAATGAAATGTTCAATAAGAATGAAACGCTATATGGTGTACAGTCAACATACGACAATACACTAGCTGGTTATACAGTAGCAATCGAAAAGAAAGACACACAAGAATTCAAAATTGCTGAAGCAGAGGCTGAGAAAATAGCACAAGAAATTGAAAATAATCCTAATTCGAAGGAGAGACTTGACCTAGAGAACGGCGACGAGGAGCAACGATACGCAGCTGTTGAACGGCCTACTCAGCAAGGAGGAGGAGGCCCACCACCACCAGTTGTAGCTTCAGCAGCCCCAATATCAGCAGTTGTATCTGCAGCGGCTTCATCAAATACAGTTGCTATAAGTCCAGATATATCACAGCAGGCACCGCCTCAACAACCGAACTGTAATACAATGTCGAAGGGCTCGAATAGCGCCGAAAAATACGTTCTCCCACCTAAACGCAAAAATATTCAAACTGGTAAGCT
This sequence comes from Dysmachus trigonus, assembly GCA_949715965.1. Lineage (NCBI taxonomy): Eukaryota > Metazoa > Arthropoda > Insecta > Diptera > Asilidae > Dysmachus > Dysmachus trigonus. Next base: position 15,825,565 of record OX454320.1, read on the forward strand.
GGTTCGAAGTACACCACCTCCAAACAACAATAACGGACCTCTGTCGCAGCATAGTTCGCATAGCAATTCCAAAAATAATAATTTTCAATCCATGCAGCTGCAGAGTAACTCGCCGTACGCCCTCAACCAGAATTATTCACATATGCATGGGTAGGTCGCTAAAATCTTATTATAATTTCAATATTTAGTGATTGTGATCGACTGCAATTCAGTAATTTGTTTTAAGGGCTTTTATACCTCTACCACAACCGAATATAGAATAATTTAACAAAATAGAAATAATATATGATTTACTGGTCTTTGAAGCAACAGAAAATGAGATAGTCGAGCGTCGAATTTGAATATTAGGTGATATTGTGGTCGACTGTGTAATTCAGCAATTTATTTTTATAAAAAACTATATTTAGCGATTGGAGAAACTGAGTATTGCAGTTTTTTTTGTCGGCTGTGCAATTCAGCTATTCAATTGTTTTAGCTGAATTTCGCAGTTTTATCTGAAAACTGGATTAGATGCTAAACTATTTGATTTTGAAAACGACTACAGAATTCAGATAGTAGTTTTGTTAAGCTGAATTGCGTTGATTCATTCTAAGAACCAATTATTGAATCAAATTTTTATCTTAGGACGCATCCTTACAATATTGTTTTTTTTTCGCAGACATACCTCGAACATGTCACAATCGAAAATTAACGGGGAGGGTGGTAACAATAATAGTAATAATAAACCGTTGCCTCAGCGAAGTATTAGGCAGTATCCTCAACAGTCGAACAATTCTGTTTCGTATTCGGATCAAGCGTCGAATATGAGCGGGCAGGTAAAATTCGGTTCGATATCTTCCTGGAATCTATTTAAACATGTTTTTTTTACCTTGTAGATGTCCATGGGTAAGCCTCCAGTTCACGTGTCTCACAATCACGCTCATGTGGGTAATCAGCATATGTCGAATAACATGCAGGAGAGTCCCCCGCCTCCGCAGCAAGCTTCGATAATTTATCAACCCATAGTGCAGATGACTCCGAATCATTCAGGGCCTCCGCCGCAGCCACAGAGGCAACCGAGGGGGGCTAGGGACGAAATGATGCAGGAATTAAGGAAATTCCAACAAGACTTCCATTTAACCAGTTCGAATCAGCAGCAGCAACAGCAACAGCAACAACAACAGCAGCAGCAACAGCAGCAGATGAATCAGGTGAAAACGCCAAGCGTTTCACCTCATCAACCCCAGCCATCACTGTCTCCACCGCAGAGTCACCAACAGCAGTTGTCTCCAATGCCTCAGCATCCGTCACAGGCGCCGCCACCGCAGCATCTTCAGCATCATCCACAGCATCAGCCCCAACAGCAGCAGCAGCAGCAACCACCGCCCCCCTCACAGCAACAGCAGCAGCAGCAACAACAGCAACATCAGCAACACCAACATCAGCAGCATACTCAGCAGCATTCTCAGCAGCAGCAAACCGACAATTCGGCTCCACTGCAATCACAAAAGAGTTCACAATCTCATCATCAGCAGCAGCAGACGGATCAGCAGCAGGGCTATCAATCTGGGCCGCAAAATCAGCAACAGTCTCCGCCAACGATTATATCGCCTAATGCGAGCTGTAGTTCGATATCCTCGGCCCCGACATCGACTACTCCGCCCCAGCAAGCCCAGCAAGTTGTAAATACGAGCACTAGTAGTAGCGGCAATGAAACCAATTTAGGTGAGAAGCCTCTTCCCGCTGGTCCTGTGAAGAAGACACACCAGCTGAATCCGGCTGCGAAACCATTCACACCGCGCAGCCCGAGCACTCCGAATCCGTCGCGGCCACATACACCCCAAACACCAGGACCTGCAATGGCGCCAGGCGTCTATACTGCTGGTCCGCATGTTGCAGCCGGTCAGGTCACCTACGTAATGCCGCCACAACCGTCTTTCCAAACAGCCCCACATCCTCATGCTGGGCAGCAGGGGCGAATGAGAAGAGGTTAGCATTCGATGTATTTAGAACAGACAAACACACTTTTTAATTAATTCCAGATTTCTCCCGTTTAGCTCCAATTACTGCTTCTCAAATGCAAGTGTCCGCCGCTGCTGCTACCGGTCAACCATTGTTGACGGCAGCTCCGCTCCAGCAAATCATTCATTACCAACAGTCGCCCCATCCACAGCATTTTCAGTCCCAGCCTTATCAGCACATGGTGAGTAAAGCCTAAATCCTAAAATGCATCAATTTAGATCTGAAACTGAATTGTGCATCGAGGTTGTTCTGACGCATTTTTGAATCTACTTGGTATAACCACTGTACAAATTTGTTAAAGAGTTATATGATAAGTGATAACCCACATGATATATAAAATAAAAACAAATGTGCTCCATTTTAGTTCTTATATGAATATTTTAAAGTTTTAAAAAAGAGAAATAAAAGTTTAATTTAGCTCAAAATAGATATACTTATGGTCCGAACTAAAAGAAATGAAAAAAAAAAAACAATTTTTTTTTTCAAATATTCCTTTTCGTCCAGTCTCCTCATTTCATTCAATGAATTTTGACTTGAAATGTTGATATTGAAGAACAAGATTCAGTCAAAAAAAATTCCCCTTATACACCATTCAGCTTCAATTGAATAAGACAAACTGCTATGGTATATGCTGAACTGAACTCGTTTTGTTTACAAAATTTTGAATTAACACGTTCCCTCAAATTGCCTCTCTTTTTACACACGGTTTATTTTCTCAAAAACGGGTTTTAAAATTATTTTCCTTTTATTTCTCTGCGGTTTGGTAGATTTCAAACTTACAAGTAAAAAGACAATTCACGATTTTCTTGATAAAAAATTGCAAAAATTCTCAGAATGCAATCCATCTATTTAAAATGTTATTATTGGAAGACAATCTTCATAAGATTCAAGTGGCAGTTTTGTATTTATTAAATTTGTGCAATATGTTGCTTATTTTATTTTAGTTGATTTTACTTGTAAATGCATTATTTTATTTTATACAGAGGTTTGTGTATAATATAAACAGAACTTGTAAAGTAGGTTACGTCGTCTATATTTTTTGTTGGATAATTATCTATACGTAAGTCTGACAAGTAGAACTACCAACTTCTCAGACTAAAAAAGTGCAGCTACATTTGCGCATTATAGCCGTGTTCTTTTGTGCTCGCTATCCAGAGTAGAACAAGAACAGCACGAAAGAACGATTCAAGGGATTATAATTTTTGTTTGAAATAAAGTTTGATAAAGAAAGGTAGTTAATATTTCCAGCAGAGAGAGGTAAAGAACATAGCGTTATGTAAATATAAAGGCGCTCCTCAATTGCTACATACTCAAAATGAAAGGATGAATTACTTTTTTTTTTCAGGAAAAAGAATTCAATTAATCCTTCTTTGTTAGCCATTTTAACTTTTTATTCCTGATTTCTATTGATTCCTATTTATATTTTGCCTTTTGATAGCTTTCAGCTGACTTTTTCCAACATTTGGGACAAAAACTTCCTTAAAATCCAATCCACTGTTGTTCTGAAATGAATGTGCACAAAAGAACACGGCTTATAACTAATTGTCAGATCTTCAAAGATCCAGAATCAAGTTCTATATAAATCTCTGGAGCTTGTGTGGTTGTTGCGATTGCAGGCCAATCCGGATCTCAAGATCTCTTTGGAACTTTTCCAAAAAATTACTGTATATATCACAATTTAATTAGGCTATTCTAATTAAGTATGGTTCTATTCTATACGTTTTTTCCAACTAAATATGATTATTTCACCTCACATGGTTTTTGGATAGCATGGATGGTATCCTTCGTTTTATTGTAGGAGAGAGACTTTTTTTGCATGTTTTTCTGGGGAAAAAAGAGTTGCTCGTAATTCAGCTTCAGCTGAATTAGTCAATGATGCCTTTATAATATTCTTTTAACCCTTTGTACTCCACTAGCGCCGTTAATGCGCCATTCAGCTATTACTAAGACGTAATCTTGTAGTGCAAAGGGTTAACACTTTCACTATCGTGGCACGCAATAGCTGAATAAGTGGCTGAATAAAATTTAACAGTGAACGTGTTAAATTATATTACTTTTTTTGGTTTTAAATGTATTCACGTTTTTTAATGCTCTTTTATCTTTTTTTGTGCTTCCAAAATAGGTAAGAATGTATCACGAGCCGCCACCCCAACAAATTCAATTTTTGGCCCAAACGCCCCCGTCAACAACACCATCCCCCGGGCAGCCACATCAACAGTTTCACCCAGGACCACAGCCATCCCCTGCTGGCGGGGGACCACCAGCTTTTGGACCAGCTGCCCAACAAACGCCACATTTCCCAATGATGTGCCCCGTTATTCCACAACTTGTTCCAAATTACTATCCAGGTGCAGGCCAGACGCCTCATCATGCTCAACCGTTTCAAGTAATAATGCAGCAGCAGCATCCAGCACCGTAGTGCTTCTCTTTTCCTTTTTAACAACAACAGAAAAACTTCAAAACGAACATAAAAGCAAGACACCATCAATTATAAAGAAGAATAAAAATAAAAAACAAAAAACATCAACAACAACAAAAAACAACATCAACAAGCTTGGAACCGTTATTTAATTGAAAGAAGGGAAAGAGGACAGGAGTTACGGGAAGAGGGGGCACGCAGACGTTAAATAGGAAACTCGAAAAAATAATGTTATTTTTAATCATTTGCGAATTTTTTTGTTTTTTTTTTGTTTTTTTTTTTTTTTTTGCTAAAAAATTAAACCAGCTGAAAAAACACCTATAAATAAAATTGAAGACGAAAATCAGGAATAAACTGAGCAACCGAACGACGATTGCTATTTTGCCTCAAATTCAAAGTAGCACCTTTAAAATAAAAATAAAAAATGCAGAAATCTGTCGATAAAGCCAAAATATGCGGAATCGTGAAGACGAAGCAATTCCTAAAACAAGAAACTCCCCGAAATGATTAAAATAATGTTCAAAAACACTCTTTTTGTATTTGTTCTAGTTTCCTTCAAAAATAAAAACGAGAAAAAAAACCTTTATAACATCAGAAAGATGTACAAACAAAAATTATGGTGTATTTTGTTTTATTAATAAATAATCACAAATTCATCAAATCATCATCATAACTATACTAAAAAAAAATGGTAACTTTAGCCAAGCTGATTCTTGATCTGGCATTTTGAATGATTAAAATCCAAATTATCAAAGTGGGAATTAAAAAGGCGCGGTATAGATGAAGTAGGCTCATTCAATCTATAGTTGGTACTAAGCTGAGAAGCATGGAAGAAATTATAATTCCCTAAGGAGCGAACAGGGATGGAAATATTAAAAATAGTTAACGCAGGCGCTGTTTCATCTAATCTCAAGAGAAGAAAGCGGGACAAAAAGTTAAACTTGTTATAAGGCGGAAGACCCCCAAAAGCAAATATCGAACACATCTGCTCTGGACCGTCTCGATATTGTTAATATGAAACGTGTAAAAGGGGCGACTAAGTAGGACTGGCTTGCTCCAGTATAAGACGAACGAAGGTGCAGTACAAAAGTTCCGTAATATGAGTCATCGAAATTCTCAAGACCAACGTTTAACGATGTCTAGGGTGGCATTAGCCTTGGCAATGATAGCATTGATATGGTCGTCAAAGGATGTACGCACATGAAGCCAAATACCCAAGTCCTTAATTTTATCAACACGAGTTAAAAAACAGCCGGAGGCAGCTAATAGAATATTATACATAAAATGTGTCTAAGTCAGAATTCAAAGTTTCGCAGTCCATTGCATTAGAACCGCGACTGTTTAAAAGTGAGAGATACATCATTGAAACAGATAATGAAGAGAAGGGGACCAAAATGACTACCTTGAGGAATGCCCGAAGTCATAGTAAATTCGTTGGAGAGAACATTGCGAAAAATTACTCTCTGTGTGCGACAAGTCAAATAGGACAGTATTCAATTCACAAAAATAGTGGGAAAGTTAGAAAGAGACAGCTTGTAAATAAGAATCTTATGAGTGATTTCGTCAAAAGCTTTCCCAAAATCAATGAAGATGTAATTTACTTGCATTTCAACTTCTATAGCAAATAATCAAAAATTGGAGAATTTGGTAGAAATAGAGAACAAGGAAAATTTGCAATAAAAGTAAAAACCATCACAGATCGTAGCATCAAAGATTTTGGCAATGCCATATAGCTTAGAAATACCACGATAGTCCGAGATATCGCATTTGATACGTTTTTTGTGAGACGGATCACAGGAAAATACTATCAGAGATATATTCTTCGTCTAATACAAGATCCTTTGAAGAGGTTAGGGAAAGTTTTGTCAACTGAGAAAAATCGCTGTTGGATTTCAAGATGCTCTATGCTTTTATTTTGCATTGTTTATTTTGCAGTTGTATTTTGAGGTAAGTTTAATATTAGCTTTAAAATCGACTACTAAGCTGAATTGTGTATCAGCATCGTGCAAATATGTTTTGAACTTATTATGATTCGCTTCGACCCACGAGTACAAAATTGTGCAGATTTAACTGCAAGAAGACTATCAAAATTATTTACGATGATAGAAACAATTTAGTTAACCGATTTCTCGCAGCTGAATTAATTGTGATCCCTACAAGGAGTTTTTCTAGTAATTTAGCTATTAGAAATCAATTAGGAACGCCACGACATGGGCCGTTTGGAAAATATTAGGATTAATCTTTTTCAAATGCACTCTATGTAAATGTTGCTTGCAATTTAAGAAAAAAAAGATTAATTTCTACTGTGGGTTTAATTACGAAGAAGACAAAGAAACTTGATCCGATATTTAGACAAACTATTTTTATCAAGAAATTTACCTAGCTAGCAAATAAATTGCGACATAATGTTTAATACCTTTTTCGTAATAGATGAAGATCTTAAGGGGGTATCCCACTCTAGAACGTTCAAAAAATGCATTTTTTTTTTAGTTTTTAAAAATTCTGTGTTCTTTCCTGAATCGTTTAAGCTATCTCTTGCCGCGAAATTTGAAAAGCTCGCGCCGCTACAGGCAATTCCGTGCGCAGCTGCGCGCTCTCCACCACTCTTAACTTTAACTTAAATGCCGTTTTTCTCACAATACCGTCTTGATGAATGGTGTGCAGCATTCTGAGAAAACCATTCATCCGAAAAATTTCAGATTTTGGTACAAGCTGTGTTGGCTTTGTCTCTATGACCTAAGTGGAGCAAATCAGGCATTTTTACATTTACATAGCTTGTATCCCATATTTAAACAGTAAAAAATCAACTAAAACATAAAACTTATAGTAGAAAAAATTAAAAAAATTAGTAAAAATTGTTTTTTCAAAATGTGCCACACTCATGCCATAGCCACATATATAAAGAGTACTAATGTGCAATCTCATAATTTTCAGATTATTTGTTTGGCTGTTATCGTGCACACCGTTCCTAAGGTATGAGTCCCAGTAGCAGGCCTGCCCTGACCTAACCACTCAATAAAAAAATCTTTTTTTTTCAAAATATTCATTAAAGATCATATAATAAGAGGATTATTATATTTAACTCTAAATGTTTTGTATTTTCTTGTTCAACTCCCTGAAAAAAACGTTCAATTCAAGGGCCTCTAGAGTGGGATACCCCCTTAATTGAGCTACTGCAGAAATGTTTATAACAAAGGTCCATATGAATAAAAATTTGAGTACGTACCAGCAGATACTAATGCTTAAGTATTCTCTAGTATCTGCTAATCATAAATTTAGTATTTACTAACATTTGATGGTATGATTTTGAGCATTCTCTAGTATTTTGTTCTTAAAACTTGTTTGGCCCACGTCTAATATAAGCGTTTGAAAATTAAATTTCTACAATTTAAGGTCCTAATATAGGTGTCCTGCTAGCTTCGAGTTAATTTTTCGGCCCGCCTTGGTTCAGGACTTTTCCTAGTGTGTGCTAGTATGTACTAAAATTTTTATTTATACGGACTTTTCCTCAAACTACGAGTTCGTAGACATTTTTGCTCACAGTGACTTGAATAATTGAGGTAAATCCCTGATTTTTTTCCCAATTTAGCTGAATGTTAGGTTTACCCAGTACAAAAAGCTTAGACTTCCATACCATTGCGTCAAAAGAAAATGTTTAATTCCATAAATTTCAATTTCAATTTTGAAGACGATTTAAAAAAAACATTCACATAACTTTTTTCACCCAGACCGGTTTTAAAAACTTCCTCATTTCATTGGCTATTTACCTTGGAAATTTTACTGAGTAATCTCTATTGCATAATACCAAAAATTCATATGTACTAACAAGGAAACGTTCTCAGGTGTGTCTCACAGATTTTGATGAAATTGAAATATGTTATAGAGTATCGAAAAATAAGAAATACGTATTTTTTTTTATCTGCGGATACGCACATTTGGGGGGTACTTTTATTTATTGTTTTTTTTTTTTTTATAAAAATTGGTTTATTTTTCAGAAATTTGTCCGCCATGTTGAATCCGCCATTTTGAATTTTTTAAATTAAACATCGTAATCAGTGACTCCAAAAACCCCTTAATACTGGTTTTCACGAAAAAAATTATGTCTGAGAGAATATACATCATTTACATATTAGTGCTAGGGGTTGTTTACCCCCCTTGAGGAGCATTTTTTACGAAAACGCAAAAACAGGTCAACTTTATTTTTCAAAATCGTATGTTAAAAAAATATTTTTCAATGATTTTTAACTAAAACAGTTATTTTTATGATGAAAAAATTGTTTTTCTGCAATAAAAAATAAGGGTCGCCATCCTCGGGAACCAGATTCCTTACAAAAGGTTACTATATTTGTGAGACATCATTTCCACTTTGTTTTATTCGAAAAATTTCATTAGAACTTGAAATATTTACGAAAAACTGTTTTTGGATGTAAACTTTAGGGGTGGTTTTCACCCCCTAAATATCTTATTTTTCGATACTCTATAACATATTTTAATTTCATCAAAATCGGTGAGACACACCTGAGATATTGTGAGATAATTGTTAAAAGTATGATATGTAGCTGTTTTCAAGAATTAAGTTTCCTGACTGCGCAATACAGAAATTACTTTAGTTAATTTAAATTTCGCAGGAGAAGGCAGAAGCTGAATTTTTGAAAATGGCTTGTAGATCTAGCTCAAATTTTTATCTTGCTGTAATTTTCTTCCCTGATAATTGAGTAACAAATGTTTTGAGAAATAGTTCTAAAGAATATGTACTCACTTTTTTATTTAAAAACTAAAGTGCTTTTTAGAACGCAAATATTTTGTCATCCACTACAAGAAATTTAAGCTTGAGGGGTTTGGGTCTTGAAAATGATATGGAATTTTATAAAGAACGGTAAGCTTTTGTTTTACAGGTGTCTCCGATATATCTGCTGCAGACAGGGCACTCCTGAAGTTTTAATATTTTGACTCTAATGAAAAATAACCAGTTAATATTTTGGCGGAATTCGTTATCTTAAACTAATTTTTAAAGAGTCATTTTAATAATTCAGTGGTGCACTATAATAAGCAAACTTTTATTTCTTTTAATGGAACAAACAATTTTTCACATTGAACCTTTGGGCTTGGAAAGTGTTTTTAAAATAGATTTCAAAAGAATATAAATTTCAATCCTTCGTGAGAATGTGCAAACACTATGCAGAAAATAAAACATATATTAAGATTAAAATATTTGAGGTATTCACCCCTATTCTAATATTCGTGTCGTCTGGAAAATTATAAGATATAGGGAATTTTTATAAGAAACGTGTTTGATTTTAATAATTTGCAATAATATAAATAATTTAAGGTTAAAGTGAGTCTTCTGCCTTATTGTCCTTGGTTTTTGGTATATTTCTGTGCCTTTTCGAGATGTTTTGGCGCAAAAAACAATATAATAAGATATGGCTATTGTAAGTGTGTTATATATGTACCTATATATATTTTTTATACCACATCTCACGATATACCTATCTAACATCATTTTTGTTTGCACCATCTTGTAGAATGGACTCGAAAATCATATCTTAGAAAACTTTTCGGGGTTACAAGACTCCCAAAAAAGCCCAGAAATAGGTAAAAGCACTATTTATATTGAAGAGATCACTCCAAAATCAATTAATAAAGTTGTGCCCTTTTAAGTGGTAAGGAGTAGTGCTGTCGTGCATATAAACTTTAACTTCCAATTACGTTTTTCTTGGAAAGACTTTTCAAACTTTAGGAGTCCGATTTTCAATTTTGTTTAAAGAAATTTTTCGTAATCGCAGTGGCTAAGTTTGTCCGTACGATTGCTGAAATTTTGAAAACTAGAAACTACTTTTTAAGGTCTCTCGAATGGACATAAACTGTCAAAAAATGCAACTTTTTCCTCAAAGTGCGGCTGTTTTATCAAAAATCAATTTAAAATAGAACGGCTACTTACAACGATAGCTACATCCATACAGATTAAGAAAATAATAGGATTTGTTTTTAGCATGAACTACCACCGAAATATTGATTACACAATGCGGAGACGATGTCTTCTTGAACCAATTTGCAAAAAGGGCCAAAATACGGTTGTTTGCATTTTTCAAATCTACTTTTTTTCAAAAATGTGACGTGTTAAGACATTTTTGTTTACGAATTCGTAATCTGTGGAAAAAATCCTATAGAAATGATAAAGTCCTTATTCTATGGCAAAATTGGTGTCGACCAGTATAATTAATTAAATAAAAATATTTGAAAACCCAGCAATTTTCGACCCTTTACAATGGTGTTCCCCCTTAAATTATGTATAATGTGTTAAATTATTAAAATAAATCTCATTTAAGTATAAATTTTAAATCTATCTCTAAAACATACTTAAAGCGTTTAAACCGACAAGGAGAATAACGAATTTTGCTTGTCGTAATTATCGAGAAATGACACGAATAGTGGAATAGGGGTGAATAGTGTGATACTAACGAGATATAGTTTTGTTAAAAGAGTAGTCGGTTCTCAATCCTGCAAAATTTGATCATTTACCACCAAGAATTTAGGATTTTTTAACTTCAATTCGTATTCTTTGTAGCAAGTAAATTGCAGCCCTTAAGATAAGCTCCATTAAAAAAGAAATATATAAGTTTTAATTTATTTAAATGCAAAATTTCAACTTACTCCGATAGCGGGAACTGGCTTAAAATTAACTTGTAAGATTTGTAGCTGATAGAAAACAAGGCAAGTTAAATAAAACCATTTAATAAGTGATTCTTCAATATCACAAAAAAAAACTAATATTGTTCTAGAGATTTAGAGGATTTTTTACACGAATTCCAAAATGTTGGAACATATTACAGCAAATACATGTGGATACACACAATAATTCAAAATAGTGAAACACAAAATATAATAAATACCCACACATTTTCTGTAGTAGTTATGTACCTGCGAAATACTCGGTACAATATCTTTCATTTTATTGATTTTTTTTAATATGCAGATCTATTCCAAGAACTGTCGTACTTATTATATTAAAAATTATATTAAAAATTCCAAAATAGCACAAATTAAAAAATTGTAGTGGGTCGAGAATGGATCCCTGTAGTCCTCCATATGATTAATAGACGGCATATGTTATTGTTACCTTTATTAAATCTATGACTATAAGGTACTAAATTTACTATATAAGAAACTTTTTTGATCTGTTAACTAGGCACAGAAGAGTTTTATATTTAAGTTTTAATTTTTGCTAGTTCGTCAACCTCTTTTTTAAGCCCATGGATAAGTTGCAGACCCTTCGTTTTATTCTGAATACTCTCACTATGGGGTTTGTTTGGCTCGTTGTTCTGGATTACAACTGGGATTATAGTTTCAGCCACCGTTTGTAGTATTTCAGCGACTTTTTTCAATTTATCGACATCTCCAATAGCCGATTTTTCTCCATTCGTTGCAAGTTTTTCTCTTTCCGCTTCGACATCGACTTCCTCCCTAGAAATGTAAGAACGAGGTGATTCTAATGATGTTATCGACATCGTAGTCACTTCCTGTAATTAGATTAGATAAATAATTCAGTAACTGAGTAGTCACCTTGCTGGAGTGTATAATAACTCCGGTAATTCGATACCCGGTGAACGATAAAAAAAACGGGTCGAAATGGGGAACGAGGAAAAAAAGTGAGTAAATCGAATCAGATGCAAATCTTATAATAACTTGAGCTCCTTACTTACCGGCGGTGATGAGGAAGCCGCACATATAACAAAAGCCCCTGCTGCTAGCGCTGCACTCAATACGAGCCAGAAGGCCGCGGTGGTGGCCGCTTTTCTGCAGCACAGCAACATTTTTGACACGACTCGTGTTCTTACCGTTCTTATAGTTGGGGAAGAAAAAAATAAAGTTGTTAGAAATTGGAGCCCCCGTCCGGCTTGATCGTGTATACCTCGTTCGCTTTCCGAAAGGTGAAAATCGATAGTCTGCCTATTTGATGCGTAAGCGTATCTGCATCGGGTTTATATTGTGTCGCGGACTCTCCATTTCAGTCCAGTACATATGCATGCGGACAGATATGTCGCTGGCAATTTCCGTAATTACGGATAAATTTATTCTTTTATTACTAGTTGCTATCAAATCAGCAAAATTAAGCTTGGCAGTTATTTTTATTACCTTTTTATTATATATAATATGTGTTGTTAAAAATTTGAAAAGTCGCAAAGGTATGTGCGTTTTATTCAACAAATGCAACACCAGCAGCTTATAGTTACTCCCTCCGGGAGAGAAATGTTGTGCGGTGTGGGGAAGAGCAATCAAGATTGGAATGAAATTTTTTTGCAATTTGTGCATATTTTCTTTTCAGGTTTTTTTTTCTTTTTACTGTGTAGCGTTTTTCTTTCATGGCTCAAATAATGGCTTCTACCTAGAAATTTATTGCAGCAATAATGCTATTCTCGTGAGCAATTTATCTGGCTAAAGACTGTAATGAGCTAACAATACGCGCGCTTAGTGCGCCTCGGTATCAGGCTGTGGATACGTTTGGTTTCTGCGTTTTCTGTGCGCAGACTTTTATCACGTAATGAGTCTAACGAGTTAATGCGACCGTTTTGGAGTGATCAATTTCATTTATTTTAAATGCCTCATATCTTATCCGGAATTTTCCGGTAGGTGGATTGTACTCTAGGGTTTGTAGGAGTTCGAGCATAGACAATGAAATCTATTGTGTGTGACTACCTATAATTTGGTCTATTGTTAGTAATCACACGCAAAGAATATCGTTTCAGGTGCACATCAATCGAACAATGACTCTTCAAATTGTAGTTACTGGTAGGCTAGTTGGTTCAAAGTATCGACTCTTTATCTTTAAGTAGATTTTATAAAAATTATTACTCTTTCTGAAAAACTAAGGTATTAAGTTGTAATATTTGCAATCTCTTGATATTCATGCATCATCAAAAACCATTGTTATTAGGGAGGAAACGATTTAACTGCAAACTTACAAAAGAATTACATTGCATCGAGAACTTTCAAATTGAAATTGAAGCCTCTGGTGGAAGAAGGTGTTAACTCACTTTTTACCAACTGCATAGTTTAATGAGTTAAAACCTTCTTGCAATAAACTAATTCAAGAACCCATCATTTTGCTTGGAGTAAAACGTTGCTTTACCCATATAAGAATCACATGATGATATTTTTATATTACAAAATGAAATTTAGCGCCACGGAAAATAGTTTGAAAGGGAAAGAAATTTTTTTCTGAAAAAGTGAGTTAACACCTTCTTCCACCAGAGGCTTCAATTGTATATTGAGAAGACAATATTAAAAAAAAAACACGGACAAGTGCGAGTAGAACTCGTACGCTGAGGGTTCTGTACTGTTATATAGGGTGCTAAAAAAATAATTAGCTCAAAGAATAACAAGATAAGACTTATTGCACTGAGATAGAAACTTGAATTTTTTACAGGCTGTAGACTTTAGTATTTAGTATTAATTTCAAATGTTGACAAGTTGACGGACAAACAGACGAACAACAAAGTGATCTATAAGTGTTACTTTTTTTCATTTCGCGATCAAGGAGGCTCTAGCACTCTTCAGTTTAGACAAAATTAACGACCTACCAAGTTTTTGACAGCTCTCTGGCCTTCAATTCAATAGCATCTATATTGTTTATACGATCAATTCATTGCCGATCCCTTACCTCTCCTTCCGGTCTAGATAGTAGAGCAGTCACTTCGCTTTTGTAAGATATTGTAGCTTTAGGCAGGTTTGCCTTTATTCACATGTTACTGATGACCAATATTTTGAATAATGAAAGGATCAACGTTTTAATTTTATTACAGCTAATGTAAAAAGTAGCTAACTTCGAGATTTTAGCCTTAAACCATCCAACAGAGTTTGTAAGACTGAGCTCACTGCCTAAATGTATTGTTTGACTATCTTGCGGTGTCCTCCTGAACGCTGATCAGCAAAAGAAAAGACGGACCATTATGACGTGTGGTGGGTTGAGAGAGATTAAAAATAAAGAAATAAAAGCTGGACGTATTAAACAAGTTAAACAATAGAGCAGGGGTGAAAAAGTCCCTCATACACTCAAATCAAAATTGTAGTTGTTAGAATTGTAAAGTAAGTAAATAAGTTAATATTAACTATAAAGGTTTCAATAGTAGCGCTATGCTTTAGATATGAAGCATATTTTGAATATAGACATAACATGCTATGTAGGTTTAAAGTTATTGATAATTTTGCAAAATCCTACTTGACGAATCAGCAATTTTCTTTTCTTTTGAATCCCAATTTAAACGATGCTCTCGATTGACCTCGAATTTCACATATGTACGTATTAGAGTACCATTGAGTTGGTCTGATAATGGGGCCAGAAGGTGGTTACAGGAACTCTACAATAACATAATGCATATTAACCAGATGTACTCGTAAACAACAAAATACCTATAATTTTAATCAGATTTTATGGAAATCTAGGTATTACAGAAGGCATACATTTTTTATCAATCTAGTTAGTTAGCTCTATTTTAGAACATTACTATGCTCAATAATTCCTTTATGTAAGTTCTTTAAAATACACAAGTTCAGAGCTATGAAGAAACCAAATTCTAATGTTAATGCAGTTAAGTATATTGAATTAACTCATTAAATAAAGTAGTTAGTTCAAGCACGGAAAGTAGTTAAAATCATAAAAAGTTTAGTAAAATTTATCTTGACCATTTCAGAAAATACTGAGAATTACATAGGATATTTTCAATATAACGATTATGAATAATAACTTTATATCACCCTAGAAGGTGGTGGTATATGCAGCCAGCCAGAAATCCTACTTGACGAATCAGCAGGTCAAAAATCTTTTCAATACAAATAGAAATTTATTGGGTTTTTTATACATTTCTTTTCCCTAAAATTATATTAACAACGCACTCTGACTATATCAATGAATTAATAATATAGATGAATGAATTGCTGTATTCCGCACTAAATATAAGGGTCCTATTTGTAAAGACATTGTTAATAATATAAATAAATACACTACTACTACTACTATTACCAATAGAAATTTGAGACAAACCAAGTCGTAGATAATTTAAACGATGCGCTCGATTGACGTGGAATTTCACATACATAAGTAAATCCGATGACAATCCAATATTAAGGTATCATTGAGTTGGTCTGATAATGGAGCCAGAACATGGTTACAGGAACTCTACAATAACATAATGTATATTAAAAAAACATATGTATATTAAAAAAGTCAGATGTACTCGTAATAAAATAAAATACCTATAATTTTAATCAGATTTTATGGAAATCATTCTAATGATAGTTGATCAATCAGCTGGGCTAGGGGATGATTATTTTACGGGTTCTATACAGGTAAGCTATCAGACTGTTATATTATGTAATGATTTGACAAGGAAGAAAATTTTGGTGATTACTGAACACAAGTTTGTTCCAACACTAAGACATTAAGTCTAATTTGTGCGTATCTATAGCAGACATCATCGGACAAAATCCATCTCATAATTAACTGGAAACAGAAATCAGAACTTTATACGAATATCGAACTTCAGTCTTAGAGTGACCCATTCCAAGTTAACTCTTTCATCGATATGGATTACGCAGATGCCAACGCCATAACGTTTAGAGTTTTATATTTTTTCGGATTGATGCCATTTAAGTTTTCTGAAGATAAATCGCATCTGGTTACAAGATTTGTCGATTATTTCGCAATATTCGTGAGTTTTTTTATTATCATTACGGTCAGCATTTTCGCGATTGCATTGAGAGTTTTAGTGGAAACTATTTTTGATATTAAAAGTCCAAGTCATTCCAGTGAAGTTATTGCAACTACGCATTGGATGCAAGTCGTAATATCAGGTTTTGTTTATACAGGATTGTTTATTATTTCAATTTTTAAAAAAAAGCCACATATGAAGTTGATCGAGTTATGGATATCTTTGGACAAGGATTTGATGAAGTATTTCAACTTTGAGCCTAACTACAGCAAATTTAAGAAACGCCTCCAATTTGTATTTATCAGCATGATCTCATATAACGTAATAATTTCAATTTTACTTATCATTTACATTTCTTATATGGAAAATAATTTTCTGGACAACCGCATGATTCCGGTTTATGTTGCAAGCCAGACTTATCCTCAGTTTTATTCAATACATTATTGCGTGCTGATTGTTTATACGACCAACCGACTTAAAACTATCGAGGATCTGGCAAAATCTAACTTTTCCAGAAAGGAGTTTAAAAATCTCGTAGATATAAACAGGCGTGTGAGGCAGATTGTGCATACATTAAACGATGCGTTCGGACTAGGACAATTTCTGATTATTGTGAATAATAACATTGTTATCACTATACAAATTTTTATCGACTTTTACATGCTATCATCTATAGAAATAACAGTTTTTTATATGCACTGGAGTATAGGTGCTACCTGGTGGCTCCTATTCTTTATTGGACAGAATGTTTACACCGCCAAAGTGGGGGATGATCTTAAAGTTCAGGTATGATATATTGATTAATGATGATCAGTGTCAACATCAAACACAAACACAATTACAGGTACAGAGGACAAATAAGGCAATGCTGGAAAACAACAACCAAAAATTCGAGGGCAAAGATATGCTACTTTTATCGGGATGCCCTATCGGCGATCTTCATGGAAATCAAGTGAAATGCACTGCAGGCGGGTTTTTCGTCATTGATCGATCTTTAATTCTATTGGTAGGTTCTTTGAAGAGCAATGGAAACAACTTTAAAATATCATTTATATTACAGATGTTTTCATCAATTGTGTCATATATAGTTATCATGACACAATTCCAACAAAGTGAAAATCAATAACTCAACTGAACTCATCAGTAGTTAAAATCATAAAAAGATTAGTAAAATTTAGCTTGATCATTTCAGAAAATACAAAAATAAAATACTGAGAATTACGCAGGATATTTGTATTGATTAGTAGAAATCACGTTCGATATTTTAGAAATGGTATTAATTATTACTAAACACCTCGTTTTAAATTACAAAACATCTTGTCTTTGTTATTACTAAGGTGTACACGTTTCGAATTATAAAATAAAATTGCTAAAATCCTTTTGTTGTTGTGGGAATAATTACTACATTTTAGTGGTTTTTTTTTCGGCGTATTTACTTACTTTGCATGTATGTTTATAGTTTTTCTGATTTGAATGCACTTCAGATTGATGAATCGGAAATATTCTCGAAGAAAAACTTAATTTCTTCATCGCTTTATGTTTATTTCAACAAAAGGAGAAAATGAAATATATATCTAACTAGCGGCCCGTCCCGGTTTCGCACGGGTGGACATGATTTTTTTTATATTTTTACCTTTTATTTATATACATACACACAAAAATACAAATCTTTCCTCTTTATAATATTAGTATAGGTGTAGATTAAACGCTTCTCAAATGTTTTAATTTGTTATATCCTAGAAATTGTTTCAACCCGAAAACCCCTTTATGGATTCGCCATTTTAGATTTCCAAATCTAAATAATATTCGAAATTAGTGACCTTAATATAATGATTGTACTAATTTTCATTAAAATTTGTTGAAATCGAGAAATTTTAGTCTCCATATTGGATTCGCCATCTTGAATTTGGAAGTTTTGCTAATATTCGAAATTAGTGGCTTCAGAATAATCATTGTACTACTTTTCATTAAAATCGGTTGAAATCGAGACATTTGGTCTCCATATTTTATCCGCCATCTTGGATTTGCAAATTTTGATAATATTCTAAATTAGTGGCTTCAGAACAATCATTGTATCAATTTTCGTTAGAATCCGTCGAAATTGCAACATTCTGGTGGCCATGTTGGATCCGCCATCTTGGATTTGGAAATTTTGATAACATTCAAAATAAGTGTTCTCAGAATAATCATTGTACTAATTTTCATTAAAATCCGTTGAAATCGAGAAATTTTGGTCGCCATCTTGGATTTACAAATTTTGATAATATTTAGAATTAGTGGTCTCAGAATAACCATTGTACTAATTTTCATTATAATCCGATGAAATCGGGAAATCCTGGTCGACATATTGGATCCGCCATCTTGGATTTGTAAATGTTGATAACATTCAAAATCAGTGACCTCAAGATAATCATTGTACTAATTTTCATTAAAATCCATTGAAAGCGAGAGATATTGGTCGCCATATTGGGTCCGCCATCTTGGATTTGTAAACTTTGGTAATATTCAAAATCAGTGACTTCAAAACAATCATTGTACTAATTTTCATTAAGGTCCGTTGAAATCGAGAAATATAGGTCGCCATATTGGATCCCCCATCTTGAATTTCTAAATTGGATATAGCCTATGTTACTCAGGGTGAATGTAGCTTTCTAATGATGAAAGAATTTTTGAAATCGGCACAGTAGTTTTTGAGTTTATTCACTATAAACATACACACAAAAATACAAATCTTTCCTCTTTATAATATTAGTGTAGATGTAGATATAAACTTTACTCAAAGACCTTCACCAAGCAAGTAAGAATAATTTGAAACTCAATATAATACAGAAATTAGGAATGTCCAATCACCAGAAATTGTATGCCAAGGAAAACTCTTTATAAGTACATTTTTCAGTCTTAATCAATCATTAAATGTGAAGATAACTCCAATCTGGTCGCAGTATTGGTTACTTTCTTTTTAGGCTTAGTGGCCAGTACATTAATATTATTTTAGCCAATCTGGTCATCTGCAACTTAATGTTTTCAATGTGCATTTTATGTGATATTACGATTATGAGTATTAACTTATCACCCTGAGACAAAACACGTCAAGTGAGCACCCCCCAAAAACCACTATGTCGTCGATTTTTATGAAACATAGATCAAATTAATGCCTATACCAATACTAAACATAGCCCCAAAGAATTTTGCAAAATTTCAATTTTTAGTCAAATTTTTTCGCGGATTCTTATAGTTAAAGGTCCGAGCAACATTTTGCGCCTAGATTCGAAAGAATCGAAACATGAGAACATTATTAAAAATTCAATTGTTTATTTAATTATTATAAATAAATAGGTAAATAAGTAAATTTACGAAAATTGTGTATTTCATTTGGAAACATAAACTTCTAAGAATCTCTCGTAAAATTTTCATAACATTTCGTTGAAAAGTGTCCAAGAAATTAATTTTTTCATTAAAAGTAATTAAAATATTTAAACATCCGTAAAAACAATAAAAATTTAAATTTTGCAAAATTCTTTCGGGCTATGTTTAGTATTGGTATAGGCATTAATTTGATCTATGTTTCATCAAAATCGACGACATAGTGGTTTTTGGGTGTGCTCACTTGACGTGTTTTGTTTCCCTAGAAGCTGGTGGTATATGCAGTCATATCCCTAATATTTAACTATTTAACTATTGCTTATTGAGAATTTGGCAAAATCCTACTTGACGAGTAGTTCAAAAATCTTTTGAAACTCAATAAAAATTTGAAACAAACCAAGTCGATGCTCTCGATTGATCTGGAATTTCACATACATAAATCTGATGACAATGCAATATTAGGGTACCATTTGGTCGGATAATGGAGCCAGAACATGGTTACAGGAACTCTACAATAACATAATGTATATTAAAAAAACATATGTATATTAAAAAAGTCAGATGTACTCGTAATAAAATAAAATACCTATAATTTTAATCAGATTTTATGGAAATCATTCTAATGATAGCTGATCATTCAGCTAGGCTAAGGTATGAATATTTTACGGGCTCTCGAAAAGTAAGCTATCTTGCTGTTATCGCTTGACCTTGTTTTGATGTAATGATTTGACAAGGAAGAAAATTGTGGTGATTACTGAACACAAATTTGTTCCAACACTAAGACATTAAGTCTAATTTGTGCGTATCTATAGCAGATATCATCGGACAAAATCCATCTCATAATTAACTGGAAACAGAAATCAGTAGTTTATACGAATATCGAACTTCAGTCTTAGAGTGACCCATTTCAAGTTAACTATTTCTTCGACATGGATTACGCAGATGCCAACGCCATAACGTTTAGAGTTTTATATTTTTTCGGATTGATGCCATTTAAGTTTTCTGAAGATAAATCGCATCTGGTTACAAGATTTGTCGATTATTTTGCAATATTAGTGAGTTTTATTACGAACATTACGATCAGCATTTTCGTGATTGCACTGCGAATTTTAGTGGAAACCATTTTTGATACAAACAGTCCAAATCATCCCAGTGAAGTTATTTCAACTGCGCATTGGATGCAAGTCATTATATCAGGTTTCGTTTATTCAGTTTTGATCATTGTTTCAATTTTTAAAAAAAATCCACATATGAAGTTGATCGAGTCATGGATATCTTTGGACAACGATTTGATAAAGTATTTCAACTTTAAGCCTAACTACAGCAAATTTAAGAAGCGCCTCCACTTTGTATTTATCAGCATAATCTCATATAACGTAATTATTTCATTTTTAGTTCTCGTTTACATTTCTTATATGGAAAATAATTTTCTGGACAACCGTATGATTCCGGTTTATGTTGCAAGCCAGACTTATCCTCAGTTTTATTCAATACATTATTGCGTGCTGATTGTTTATACGACCAACCGACTTAAAACTATCGAGGATCTGGCAAAATCTAACTTGTCCAGAAAGGAGTTCGAAAATCTCGTAGATATAAACAGGCGTGTGAGGCAGATTGTGCATACATTAAACGATGCGTTCGGACTAGGACAATTTCTGATTATTGTGAATAATAACATTATTATCACTTTCCAAATTTTTATCGACTTTTACATGCTATCATCTAAAGAAATAACAGCTTTTTATATGCACTGGAGTATGGGTGCAACCTGGTGGCTCCTTACATTTCTTGGGCAGTCTGTTTACACCGCCAAAGTTGGGGATGATCTTAAAGTTCAGGTATGATATATTGATTCATGATGATCAGTATCAACATCAAACAACACCACAATTACAGGTACAGAGGACAAATAAGGCAATGCTGGAAAACAACAACCAAAAATTCGAGGGCAAAGATATGCTACTTTTATCGGGGTGCCCTATCGGCGATCTTCATGGAAATCAAGTGAAATGCACTGCAGGCGGGTTTTTCGTCATTGATCGATCTTTAATTCTGTTGGTAGGTTCTTTGAAGAGCAATGGAAATAACTTTAAAATATCATTTATATTACAGATGATTTCGACAATTGTGTCATACCTACTTATCATGACACAATTCAAACAAAATGAAAATCAATCACAATAAAAATAAATTGATCACTGCATCACAAGCTTAATACTTGCAAACATATTTATTAGCATTTAATAGTAAGCATCGCTTCGATATTTACATACGTAGATAGAGGGATGACCTTGTGAATATATTTGGAGAAGTACTCGTTAAAATCTGAAACTTTCTACCTTTCCTGATCACGGCATTGATGATTGATAAAAGCTAAAAATTAAATGTGTGAAATTTTATGTAGTAATAAGCGTAAAAATAAATTGGTTTGAAAAAATAAAATAAAATAAAATTGGTTTGAAAAATTAATTATATACAGCACTTTTTTATTACTCCCGAAAGTATATTGGTTACATGGCATATCGACTGAGCGACTTTAAGGATTTACGTCTAGTTGAGTAGGTCGAAAAAAAAAAGATTTTTTATATCACTTTCTTAAGATATATTATCTTAGTATTTCTCAAAATTTCAAAAGAAAGAGCGATTATCTCAAAACTGTGTTGTTTTAAAAATGTCGTCAGCAAGGTTTTTAAAAAAATATTTCACCGAACGAGGTCAAATTTAACGCGTTTATTTATTATCACAATTGACCAGGGTTTCGACGAAGAAATTTTCACTTTGGTAAACAAAAATTTTGTTATTACAAAACAAAAAAACCAAAATCGACTTACATTGAAAAGATGATTTTTTTGTAAGATCGTTGCTATTTGTTTAAAAATTAAAGTTTTACTGAAAAAGGCGTTCTGGAAGAAGAGTCGTATTTCCTTTATTCTGCATTGTTTTTTCATAGAACAAATTGTACAAATACCTCAAAATATGTACTTTTTGATATTGTTTTGAGCATTTCAATAAACATTTATTAAATGATTAAAACAATCTTGAAAGTCACTTTATTTCGTAGGCGTAACCTCTTTAATACATAAAATAATTCTTCTTCGATCAATATCCTCATTTAGCCCTTTCGGTCCTACCGCCACTATAGTTGGCGTCCACGAAACATTCTCTAGGTCCGATTGCCGCTTATAGACGGCATTCGTGGAAAGCTCTGTGGGTTCGCCGGCTCTAGTCGTCATTAAGGGCAGCAGTGAAAGCTTCCCATAGATGCCGCCAGCCAGGGGCTCGAGCTACATATCTATGTTATTATTTGTTTATAAAGAAACATCACTTCCGAGCCATATATACCACTTGCCGCCCTATATATTACGGTGATAGCAATATTAAAAATGCTATATATCGCTGTCACAGTGTGAATTAAAATGAACCAACCAAAAAAAAATAAAATTACAGAATTTTTATGTTCATAAATAACAAATTATATATATAAAAGGATATGCTCTTTCTGGTCGATATATTAACGAATACTAGATTAATTAGGAATTCCGGACGGAAAATTACTGACTAGTTGAATATTCTCGAATTTCTGGCCCATGAATTATGGATCACAATTATTGGAGGACAAATTATCGATATCTGATTATTCATAAAAGTTTTGCCTGATCAATTTACAATGTTTACAAAATTAAAAATCGAAAACGAAATATTATTTTTTGCCGATCACTGTTTTAAGCTAATTGATTTTCGTCAAGTACGCTATCGTTTAAATGTATAAATTGATTCAAAGTGGTAATCCGGAACAGTTTACTGAAATTATATTAATTTCTGATGTTGTGGCAGTTCCAGTTGCTTTCTTTACTCTTATGTACAAAATTCAAGTCTTCAGATATTGCAAAAAAAAAAAAAAAATTAAGTTTTTGAATTTTTGAATAATTTTAAAATTGTTAAAAGCAAATATGGAAAATTCATTTTTAATCTTTTACAAGAGTCCTGTCAACGAAAAGACTTATTTATGATTTCGTTGAGTTAAAGTTTGTAATTTTTAATAAATAATCATTCATTTTGCCTTTTTGAAAATAATTGTCAATGAAAAACAAATGTCAGGAATTGGCACAGTTGAGATATTTGAAAAGTGATGTTTTGAGAAAAGGAAAACATTTGAAAAGACGAACTGGCGAGCGGCCTAAATGTCAGTTTGATAGTTATTAATCATAGAAAATTAAAATAAAAACAAAATTACACGTGCTTAAACTATGCTTTACGATACTATGCGAATGTTTTTTTTTTTTTAGTTGCTTTCTTTCAACTGCTCAATGTGCCCTCGATTTAATAAAATTTTAAGTTTTTTACAATAAAATTTGGGAATGAAATCTTGAATTTTACTTACATTTTAGAATCAATACAAATTCTGATAACAATGAAATAGAGAATAGTAATCAACCATTAAAATAAGGACAATGCAGAAATAAAGAAATTGGCCTTAAATCAAAAATACTCGATTTTCTATGGCCAGACATTTGTTATCTAATAAGAATAAAAACTAATCGATGAAAGAGCTTGAAAAGTTTGCTAACATTACTATGTTTGATATTAGATAGCCCTAACCGCTAACGCAGAACTTTCTATAACATTTTGTGGAGGAGTTTTTGATTTAATCCGCAAAAACAATTGCCCATTTGTCGCATATCAAAGGCCCTGAATTGCTGTCTGTCGTCACATCCCCATCAAATATTTATGCATCGGCTATTCTAACTCCCCCATTGTTTGCGAACGAGCCAGGATCCTCCATCATAAAGGAGGATGTCCTTTGTTCCAAGCAAATCTGATTGTCATCTTTATAACTAATGAAATTCCTTAGGGAGTGCCTCTCCGCCGTCCTATCGCTACATTCACTTGTCGGAGGAGAAGGGAAAAAAAGCGATTCGATGTGAAGTCCCAAGGAGAAGTGTACAACAAAAAAGAAAACCCCAATTTTCTTCCAAAAGAGCAAAACATGCCTTTAGAGCCGATTTCAAAAGAAAGTCTAAAAAAAGTATTTTTTTTTTTGCATGGTTCTTCCTCGTGGTTCTGTTTACCAGTACTGGTCCTATAGTACTCCTCCCAAGATGCTGATTCGAGGAGAGAGTAGGGAGACATACTCTGGAAATCCTTTTCGCCACCTACCATCCCCCCAGTCCAAACTCATGGTTTAGTTCAGTCTCACAAACTCTCAAACGAAATTCAAATTTTCGTGAAATAGTTCAAAACTTTGTCGTCAGCTATAAAACAAGAAGACTGGTTGGGTATGGGCCAAGAGTGGGGAGGGGGAGCATATAAGCTCAAAAATAAGAAGAAGAAGAACAAGAAGAAAAAATTAACAAGTGAAATAGGGGCTCCGGCCAAGTTGATGCATATCTTGCTCAGCATCCTTTCAGCAAAAGTTTTCTATTACCTTTGGAATTTTCTCGGCGGAAGTTTTGAATCAGTACTTCAGAAAAGGTAAAGAAGGGGGACGGCTAAGGGCAGGGAAGGAAGGGGAAAGGGTTTGGTGGTGGCTGAAGAAACCCAGGAGTAAATGGGCATGATGTATTCACAATTCAGGTATTCAAGCAAAAATTCTCTTTTTCATAAAAAAATAATATCGTTAATGCAGAAAATGCTGCTTCTTATAATATAGTATATACAAATATACAAACAAATGCTGTCTACCTATAGGGTATTTAATTTCGGGTTAAAATTCGAAATTTGTCTAGCCGAGACATGTCTTTGAGTCGATGCGATAGCTAAGATACATTTTCAAGGCTTAAGACGTTATTATGGAAGTCGATTTCACTCGATTCGACTAGCGAAGATACTTTCAACTAGGGGTGTCAAACTATCGGAAAACAAACTATCGATAGACTATTGATAGTTTTTTGAAACTATCGATACTATCGATAGAGTATCGATAGTAGGCCTTGGTCTGCCTGGTGAAATAATCTTATTACGAATTTTTACTAATTTGCACGAATCTTATAAGAATATTGTATTAATTGTTATAAGAATTCGTAAAACTAGTATTTCACCAGACAGATCTATTATGCGGATACTTTTCACAAAAATGTAGCTTTTTTGTCAGTAAATATTATAGAGTATAGTAAATGTAAAGTACCAAAGCGTAACGTAAAGCTAACACGACAGATGAAAATGCTTTTTTGGCGGTTATACGGGTTCTCAAAATAAGATGTCGATAGTATCGATAGGGAGAAAAACTATTGATAGTTTTGATAGTTCAAAACTATCGATACTATCGATAAAGCTATTGATAGTTAGACACCCCTACTTTCAACACTGGAATCCTAAAAAATTAGTTTCTTCCCCAGTCGAGTAGATCTAAATCGACTCCCATAATAGTATTTACAAATGTATGCAACTCAGTTTTTCAATCGATTCAAAAACAAGACTTGTAATTAGGATTGCTATCCATCCTACTTTCGGTAGGACAGTTCTACTTACAGCTTAATCTACTTTGTATACTTTGCCCTATATGTCTCCATATAAATCCTCCTTGAATTAAAATGTCGATGTAAATTTATCCAGAACAGGTTTTACTACAATAACGTTCCATCACAACGTACACTTCTATTTATCAAGTACATTTTTTAATACAATCTTGTCCTCACTTTGAGTTTTATATATATTATAACTGCTAAAAGTCGTTTTATATTGTTTCTACTTCGTTGATAAAGTTGTCTTCATGCAAGAAATTGTTTTTTCACGAAATCTTTGAAGTGAAGATCAGAAATAAATAAATGTTCTGTTCAAAGTTAATGATTAGTACAAATTCTGAATTAAAGCTTCGGGAATTTTATGAAAATCTCAAGGGTAATAAATAAAATAAATTATGCACTCAATTTTTTTTATTTTCCCATCCCAAGCCAATAAAATTTTATATTATTTATTAAAGAACTCATAGTCTAGCTTTTTTGTGATGTTTTCTTTTGTTGTTGTATCGTTTTTTTTTTTTTTTTTTTTTGTAAAAATTATATTTAATGAAAATAATTTGTTTTCACTTACAAGGAAGATACCCGAGGTGTACCTCACCGATTTTCTTGATTTTGTGATATGTGGTAGAGCATCGAAAAATATTGGACACGTATTTTTTTTTACGTGCTAACTCCTCCATTGAAGGGGTAGAAACCACCCTTAAAGTTAACCCCCAAAACCATTTTTTTTAAATATCTTGAAAACTAATTAAAATTTTGCAACAATACCAAGTGCGCGTTTTAGGTTGTATTATAACAATATTGTGAACTGTATTTTGGACCCAAAGGGTTGCAACCCTTAAGTAATTTTGAGGGTAAATACTATTTTTTTATCTGTAAAAATTCCTAAATTATTAGAATTTGAGCCAAAATATTTGGATAAAATAGCGAATTCAAAAATATAGTTGACCTGTTTTAGGAGATTTGAAAATAATCAATCTTAAGAGGGTGGGCGGGGGTAAGTCACCCCCGACTTGCACCAGAGCTAGATTTTGTCAATTTTCCTGATTTTGTGATATGTGGTAGAGCATCGAAAAATATTGAACACGTATTTTTTTTTACGTGCTAACTCCTCCATTGAAGGGGTAAAAACCACCCTTAAAGTTAACCCCCAAAACCATTTTTTTTAAATATCTTGAAAAATAATTAAAATTTTGCAACAATACCAAGTGCGGTACACCTCGGGTACCTTCCTTGTTAGTAGTTTATTTTAAAATTCTGTAAATATCTGAAACTAATCTTAAATGTTAATATATATATGTTTAAAATGTTGACCATTATACCATATACTATATATAAATTCTTGTGCTTTCCACTGAATAGTAAAAAAAGGTATTACTATCTGTCGCAGATTCCACATGCTGAAAACATAAAACATTAATTAGAAAAGAAAGGTCAACAAATTTACTTTATTCAATCGAAATGTCATATTAACCCATTAATGCGCAAAACGAGGATTTTGTGCACGCAAGTTCAATTGTACGATTCGAATAGCAAATTGGGGCGAATTTCCTCCAAATTCGTATATAAGGGGTTTTTGAGGGTGCTCTTTCAAAATCTGGCATTTGTGTTGCATAAAAACTTCAAAAACTCTATTATTTTTTGGGTTTTTTCAAAAAAGTGCCGTTTTTTTTTTGGTAATTTTTCGTCTCAAAGTCGATTATCTTGTCGTTGCTGCTACTGTATGATCATATAACTACCAGAAATCGCGGTCCGAATGTCTACACTTTCTCAAACCATAGTTTTGAATTTTTTTTTTGCTTTGGTTTTTGCAAAATGGCTATTTTGTACAGCAATGTAATAAAAAACGTCGCGATTTTTTTACACGAAAAGCATCAACTTTACAAAAAAAATTTATATGACAAAAAGTGCTTATAATTAGTCAAGGAAAACATGTAAAGTTTTTCAGAATTTTTGGACTATTTTTTGTTTTTTGGATTTGACCAATTTTTGAAAAATCCAAAAATGTCTCGAAAAATTCTGAAAAAATTCACACGTGTTCTTTGGCGAATTATAAGCACTTTTAGTCATATAAAATTTATTCGTATAATTCTTCCTTTTTGAGTAAAAATATCACAAATCTCTGAAAAGGTGGTAACTCTACTTGTGATAGGCTCTATTTTCAACTAACTTTTAACGTATAAAAAATTGTCTCATTTTCAAGTTCTATAATATAGGCCAGACGATATTGAGGGTCCGAATTTGACCGTTTGCACAACTGGCCAGTATAGTCGATAGCTCCTCCTTCGTATATTGGCAAATATTTCAATAGAATCTTAGTCTAAAACTAGTGAAGGAACATTTTCAAAGCTGAGATGTTCAGCAAATCAATGTCTTCGCTAGTCGAGTCGCACAATGACATCGATTTCCATAACAGGGCCCTCAATAAAAACGCCCATGTAATCGTTATTATCTGTATATTGATTTTCAATGAAATCTAGAAGAAGTCTGAATTTTCGTTGATAATTAGTTTTGCCATTTCAAAAATGTTAAACATGACTTCTTCTGAATCAAATGAGAATGGCCTCGTTGCAGTTTAAAAGTTAATACTAGATTAAACGTCGGGAGGAGTTTTATAGAACATTATGCTGGGTTTGTTTACCATATTGAATTCGCCATTTTGAATTTACAAATTTTGATAATATCATAAATTAGAGATGAATAATCATGAAATCACTATATGGCAATTTTCATGAAAATCATCTGAATAAGAAATTTTGGTTGTATTGTATAAGGACCGTAATTTTGAAATTCTTTTCGTTAGAACATTCAAAATGGTCGAACTTCGAAAATCAAACTAAACATTCGAATAGATTTTCGATTTTATACATATATTTATCGCGTCAGTTGTTATATTTGAATCAAACTAGACAATTTTATCAGGTAGAAAGATAGTAAGATTTTTTGGTTTTTCCCAAGAACGGAAAAAAGGGACATTATGTGAAAAATTAGAGGGATAAGGATTCCTCAACTTAGGTATTCAGGCAAAAAGTGTCATTTTCATAAAAAATAAATTACTTTAATACAGAAAATAGTACTAGACATAAATAAGTGTTTTATCCTTTTGGTTGGACGTAGGTAAACACAACAAAAGGTGACAAAGATAATTAAATTTCGCACTAGAATTCAAGTAGGTGTATGTCGACGGTATGCTCGTCCATATCAACGTGTTGTAACTCCAGATATTTCACGTAAGCGAGGAATGCAGTCCAAAGCATACTGAAGAATGAGGTGAACATCACCTGGTTGCGGGGTCGAATCAAAGCGAAATTGACTGTTTGAACACATGGCCAGTAGATAAGTCCCACTTTGTATGTGTCCAAAAATTTCAATCGTACCTAGAAGTAGTTTTGAATTACATTAAAAAAGTGTTAATTTTGAATTTGAAGTGAAACTTCTTTTCTTTTATAGCAGTATGGAGTATGAAGCAAAAGTGCGTAATTTAGGCAATTAGTAATTCGAAATTTAGTTTTTTTCTTCCGTCATATTGGATCCGTTTCTTTCGAAAATGTAAACATTTTTCTTGCTAAAAGTAATCAGTACGATTTAAGCTTTTTGTAGCCGCCACCTTGAATTTCGAAATTTCGATATCAGATTTTGAAATCGAATACATTAAAAGTATACATATAGTATGTGTATTCTTTTTCAACGAAATCCCTACAAAATCAGAATTTTTATCCGTAATATACTCATATTTAATTTGCAAATTTATATAGTAACTTCAATAGTAAGCCGAAAGCTCATAAATTAACCTTTACGGATTTAATGCCGCCTATAGTCGGCATAAGCGTAACATTCTCTGGGTAGGATCGCCGCCTAAAGTCGGAATTCATGTGGGTACGATCACTACCTATAGTCTGATTGAAATAATTGAAAGTCAGCATTCATGAAACCACTCTTGTAGAAAACGTTCTCGTATAGGGAATTTATAACCGCAGCCAACTGTACCGTACCGAAAGAGTAAAATATGAAATGAAAAAAATTGCCAAATCATTTTTATGTTCAATAAATACTAAAAAAAAGTTAGGATGTTAGCAGATTCGAAATCAAGTGGGTTGCATATCTGACTTACTACACCGTCAAAGTGAAGCACATAGGGAAGTGAATTCCACATTAAAAAAATTTAAGTAGAACAGCCGTTTCTCACCTCTTCTCTGGCTTCATGGAGACTGCTTCCTTCTAGCAGACTCATGCCAAAAAGGAAACAAGTAATGGCCATCGGGTCGTAAGATATCTGCTCGGTGATTGCCTTGATCAAGGATGACCTTATATCCGTTCGGGGCCACATTATGTATGCTAATCGCATCCATATGTAGAGCGTTGGTCCGACAAAGAATGCTCCCCAAAGGCCAAATCTACAAAAACGAAAGCATGTCATCAAATTGAATATTTTCGCAGGGATTTATCCCGAGGGATGGCATGGCGGCGGGAGTCGGTGGGGATAGAGATTCTTACTTGAACGTCTTTTTCCAGTCGTATGTACGCCAGTTGCGATGTTCGACGAATGTCTGCTCCGCAATGTTCCCAAGTGGCCAGAGGATCGCGTAGGATGCCATACCTCGAATGATTTTGTGTTTTCGTGTAAATAATGCAAATCTTTGCAGCATTTTCGGTTGATTTTATTGGTTAATACTGGTCCTGGAAAAAATACAAAAAATACATGCCAATTAGATTGTTGTAGCCAACAGAGTTTCTTGCAACTTATTTTTTGTATTTAAACTTCAAAATAAAAAAACTTCAAAATAAAAGAACGTGGAGTTTTTTTTTGTATATGTTGTTTTATGTTACTTAGGAAAATTAAAAGCGATATTATCTATACATTAGTATATTATTACGGTAGATAAAAACAGTGAATACAAAAGCGGAGACTGAGTACTTTAAATTTCAAGGGAGTGCCATGAAAATTCATATTCAGCGAATGTCAGGATCACTGATTTTCGATCTGCTATCGAGATTTGGACCATACGTGTGGAAATTACTCGGAAAAACTTCGACAGATCCCCTCCCCTCTACTCATTCCTCCTGTTGAGTTATATGGACCAGAAATCATTTTTCTAATTTCATCATACCAACAATTTTTAAAATTAATAAAATCATCTTTATGGAAAAATCAACAAAATTTATAACAATGGCTTATATTCTGAAACACTGAGAAAAAAATCAGTCGCGAGTTTTTATAGAAAAAACGAGTTTCGTTCGGTTTCCGATGTTAAAATTGAAAAGGATCTTTTGCTCTATTTAATATAACCCAAAATTCTTAAAAGTGTTATGTGAGCAAATACAAATTACTACTCTCAAAATAGTGCAGCATAGTGTACAAAACTCTGGATTTGAAGGTATGAGGACCCAGGCTAAGACTAAGTCTATTAATGCAAAACAAAGTGTGCGAGACCAAGACAGGAGGATAGTCTTATTTTGCTCATCACTAAAATTAAGGGTACTTTTCGGGATAACCTTAGGACATCAAAATAAAAGTCTCCACAAAAGTCCAGCTTGGTCGGAATTTATTCAAAGTTTTGCCCTTTTTGTGTCCAATTTTACTGGTCTAGTTTAAATACTTTACTTCGTATTATGAACACTTACCGTATAATTACTATATATAAATCACATTAAAAGCTGAACTTAATCTAACTCGTCTTGTGACCCCTATGTCTCTTGGCGGGTATTCAAGGGTGATTTTAATATGATTTTTTAATTATTTTGCGTTTCAGCCTACTTCGTTGTTCTTTTATTCTACATATGTATCTAGACTATTTTCACTATGTTCAGAATAAATTATAGAAAATCTATATTACAGAAAATGTTCAAATACAAAGCGAACACATAACATACCTGCATTTCTGCATACCATGCCCATATCTATCCGTCACCTATTGAACTACTTAAATAAAATCGCAGAAAGTGGTGCCATCTCATCGTGAGTCGTGATATAACTTTTAATCTACTATCTGAAAATAAACGCTGCATGGTGCCTGGCAACATGATTTTGAATAGGTCTTCCTGTTTATAGAGGGTCATTAATATCTCGTTTTGCAAAACCGCACTATTCCAAAGACCCATCCTTTCCCTCCCATCCCGCTTATGTTAACTGCCTACAAAGCAATTTCATTTTCATGTTCATTGGCTTGCTGTCACCGGATTTCTAAGTGTTCGCCTGCATGCAAAATAGACGGGGAAACAAAGCGCTTCGTTGTCATCGTTATATCGCCTCGTAATGATCAGAAAGCGCGCGCACTCGCGTCGACTGCGGGGGGTCCCGGATTAATATGGGGCTCGACCGCCACTGGAGCGCGCCGCAGCGGCCACCGCGCACCGGATCCCCAAGAGTTAAGTACTCATATCATTTAACCTTTTGCAAAATGGTTTATTCTGTTTCGGCTAGAGAAATGCGAAATGGGTAAGCGAATGGAAATAAAGCGAACGACCCTTTTCGTTTGTAATTAATTTACACAATGTCGGTAATTAAGCCTCGAACTCGCACCGGGGGGATCCGTGCCCGTGCGCAGAGGTGGGGCAGGCGAGGTGGGGCATATGTTTGCCCTGCTGGTTGAAGTCGCACTAAATATATATATATATATCTATATACATATATACGGCAATTGCTCTGTCATCCTTTGAGGCATTCAAGCGTGACTTGCGGTTTAGTGTGGCATTTCAAAGGCCGTGAGGCATGCCAACGGACAGCGTACAATAGGAAGGCATGCCGCATGATGCCGGAGCGCGGCAATCTAATATCGAAAAAGACAACAGAGCAGCCCCAAACCCCAGCCCCCGGCCCCAGTATGCGGTGCGAAGGCTCCGGTCGGACGGCAAGACCACAGAGCGGACTATATATTGTATATTGGTGGGGTCCCTCCTCTGTATGTTTGTGCGGATGAGCCTATTTTTTATATTTTATGAGCAAAGATTTGCGGATTGTTTCGGAAAGAAGATTAAATTTGCGGTCTTCTTCGGACGAAAATATCACATAACGATGGTTGGATGGGCTTTAAAAGGCTTCCCCGCTTAACCCCCGGACGGGATCGGTGGCGTCCCCCCCTCTGTTCGGGGCACCACAGCCGCCGCCACTGTCGCATACCGCCTTCGATGGCTATTATGAGAAAATGTATGGAACTTGACGGGCTCTTGCCATCTGGAAATTGTCGATGCTAATGGACTGGACATGGCACAGTCCTTGAGCGGGATTAAGGCGGTGTTTAATTGGTCGTTATTCATCATTTCCGCCTGAAGTTCATCGTTAAATATGAATGTCGATTACCTAGGGGCAGCAGGGTGGGCCCACGTGATTTAAACACTAATGGGCATTTTTTTTGGCATAGGTCAGGCGATATATGAGCCATTTACTTTGTAAGTGGTATTAGTCACTTTTTCAAAAAAATCATGATAGTGTCTGAATTCGTTTTTTTTTTTTATTAAAATAAAAATAAAAATATGAAGTCCTCACTCAACAAGATAACAATTAGAATAATTACGGAAATTTTTCACATTGAATTAGAAATTAATGATTTTTGAGTGCTATGAGACCTTCCTTCGTCCCAAATTTCAAGAGTCTAGATCAACGGGAAGTACCCTTCCTATAAGTTTTAATGTGTCAGTCAGTGAGTTAGTCTGTCACTATAAAAATACACTTTGAAAGGTCGTATATTTTTATTGCGTTGAGTTAGAAACTTGGATTTGTTACTGGCTGTAGACTTTAATATTTGGTATTTATTTTAATGCGATACCTCTAGGTGTTGTTGCGCAAAAGGGTTTTGACAGATGACGGAGGAACAGATGTACAACAAAGTGGCCCTGTAAGGTTTCCGGTATTTTCATTTCGAGGTACGAAATCCTAAAAACATCTCTGTCAATATTACTTGCCTGTCATGTTACCACATTAACGCTTGTTAATTATTAATATAACTAAGTAGTTGGAATGATAACGGCAATGACAAATGTAAAAGAAATTACATAATTAGATGACAAATTGAAAGCAATAGGGGAAAATTTAAACGAATTTCCCGATGACAGTCATGGTAATATTGTAATAGTTTGCATGTAAGTGGAAAACTGATGTATTTTTAAATTAAATATGTTATATAAGTTACTTATGCTTATGTTTCAAAATCTACTAATTAATTTGGTATTATTATTGTATTGTAAAAAATTCTTGATTAAAACCTTTGTATGAAATACATGATATAAATTATTATTATTATAATTTAAAATACATCGGAAAAAATTAACATAAATCAAGCATTTTTTTAAACCATTTATTTTGAAAGTTGCATAAGCCACTTTAGCGTAATGAAAGGTGATGATTTGTCAATGATTCTACGAAATTATTTAAACTAAGAAAAAAATATGTATCCTGGGATAACATACTATATAAAAGTAAATCCTCTTGAAAGTTCGCACCAGTATTTTTAAACATGTTACAACGTAAACCCTTAAGGGGGTATCCCACTCTAGAGGCCCTTGAATTGAACTTTTTTTTCAGCAAGAAAATACAAAACATTTAGAGTTAAACATAATAATCCTCTTATTATATGATCTTTAATGAACATTTTGAGAAAAAATTTTTTTTGTTTTATTGAGTGGTTAGGTCAGTACATAACTTAGGAACGGCAGCTCATGGTGTGCACCATAGCAGCCAAACAAATAATCTGAAAATTATGAGATTGCACATTAGTACTCTTTATATATGTCGCTATGGCATGAGTGTAGCACATTTTGAAAAAAAAAAATTTATTAATTTTTTTTAATTTTTTGTACTATAAGTTTTAAATTTTAGTTGATTGTTTACTGTTAAAACATGGCTACAAGCTATGTAAATGTAAAAATGCCTGATTTGCTCCACTTAGGTCATAGAGACAAAGCTAATACAGCTTGTGCCAAAATCTGAAATTTTTCCGATGAACGGTTTTCTCAGAATGCTGCACACCATTCATCAAGACGGTGTTTTGAGAAAAACGGCATTTAAGTTAAAGTTTAGAGTGGTGGAGAGCGCGCACCTGCGCACGGAATCGCCTGTAGCGGCGCGAGCTTTTCGAATTTCGCGGCAAGAGATAGCTTAAACGATTCAGGAAAGAACACAGAATTTTTCAAAACTAAAAACAAAAAATGCATTTTTTGAACGTTCTAGAGTGGGATACCCCCTTAAATATCTTGATTTAAAAGCATAAACCTAAGTCGGAATGAATTTTTTATGTATGCCAACTCACTATAGGAAATTGTCCTGTAAGAATAAATAGAAGCTGAATTGCTAGATAGATGTGATAGAGTTCGAATCCTTTTGGCAATTAACCCTCAAACGGAGCACTGGGTTACGTTTACCCAGGGTAGAAATATATCTGTTCACCCCTAGTAAATGGTTTCGTGGGGGGAATTAGTTATGTGTCGGGATTCAACTTTCTTATCCCCTCTACCAATCCCCACTTGGATCATCTCTAAATATGAATACTAACCGAACGGTAAGCAGATAAAATTAGTCTATGGGTAACCAATACCCAGCACTCCGCTAGTGTTATTATAGCAAAGTGCTCGCGATAGTGCTCCGCTTGAGGGTTAATGAACCTCAGTTCATTGCATTCCCTTACAAGATCGTAAATCGGGAAGCAAATGTTTTTTGTATTAATTAAGTCCTTATATCCAGTGAGAACTGATTGTTAAATGTCATGTGTTTAAATATGAAATTTCCCCGGATGAGATTAAGTAGTTTACCTTTTTTTTTTTAATTAGTTGTATTATACCGTCAACACAATTTAGCATGTCGGAACTCAGACCCGGATTATTAGCTTCTCTGATGGTACGCCACCGATATTTTGCCGCCCCAAAACTACGAATTTGGATCAAATCTAATACCTAACAATTAAAACTTCTTAGAAAATATTAATTTTCACATCATAGGTCGAAAATAAAGCCATGGTTTAGGTCGAATATCGAGTTTTGGTTTGCAAATACGTTATGTGAAAAATTATCGATTTTCAAAAATATCTGTGTACAAATGACTATAGTGTAGCCTATTACTGCTTTTGTTGATAACTCGAGAACAAATGCACCAATCTTGATGAAATTTTGCTGGTATATTGGTACGTATGAGTACACATCGAATTTTTATAATTTTTTTTTTTGAAAATATGCCACATTTTTTAATTCTGCCGCCCTATGCCATGGCGTACTTGGCGTTACCCATAATTTGGCTTTGTCGGAGCTACGACAACGACTTTTTTTTTATATTCTTTGATTCGATTTACATTCGATCCAAAGCTGGTTTGAATCTATTTTCGTTTTTTTACATATGTGCGGCTCATTTTACACGGTTTCGATTGATACAATTTTTCTTGGAACGTATCTACTGTGTAAATTGAGAGATATGGGTGTATTTGAAAAGTTTAACAATTTTTTTTTTTTTTGTTATAAATATTAATGCCCATGGTGATATTCCTTTTCTCTAGAATTTATTAAGCTCACAAGTGTTTGCCCTGCAGTCCCCGACAAGAAGCCCCTTTTACAAAGATGCCTCAAGCACTCAATCTGTGACTGAGTCTTCCAATAAAACTTTACTTGTTCAACTCAAAGTCTGTCCCGCATGGTGAGTGGGTGGGTGGGTTGGTGGTAGAAACAAAGATGCATATGGTGAGGAGCGATAGTCACCATAGTCACGCCTTCATCGTGCACTATCCCTTATGTTGAAGACTGAAGCCGGGGCTTGTTTCTAGGGAGGCCCATTTACACCATCCCCCACCGAAGGGACTCCAGACAGCATGCATCCCATCACAACCTATGTTGGGGGTACAACATACACCCCCCAACATACATTCATTCCCCGGGCATCGTTTCTCGGCACGTTTTCGGAACTCCTCCCAAGTCATCAAAAGGAACAGAAAATTCCTGAAAAGACAAATTCAGACAAAGTTCGCTTTCAGAAGTTCTTCGCGTTGGATAGCGCAGGGGAGAGGGGGAGGGAATCAAAGGAAGTTCAGATGGTTGGCATCCTTATACTCCTCTTCAACGTCGCCCCCTTTCCCCACACTTTTTGGTATTGAAAACGTGTCTAACATCAATTCAAATGAATTACGGAGGCTCCGGTGTGCCCCCAGGGGGTGATGGCCGGGGCAGAGAGGGCGGACGGGGGTGCGACAAGTGAGTTTGAACCATGTGATGTAGGTTTGGTTGAGTTGCACCCGTTCTCTGCCCCTCATCCTGGCATTCTGTTCTCTTAAGCAGGAGCAGGTCTAGGAAAAACCTTAGAAGAAGGAAAAAACAGGACGTAAATTGCAAGAAGCCCTCTAAAAGACGACCGGGATGGCCGGCTTTATTTGCTGTTCGTTTCCCTTCCGCACGGCAAAGCAAGCAGACTCACTCGAAGTGCCCAATATAGTTCCCGTGCCGCCGACGACGACAACGACGACTGACTGAACTGAGACTCATAGACTTTATATCCCGGCCCTTTTCAACCCCCTTTTCTCTGAACCCCGTTTTCCTAGAGCCTATTTGACTCTGGAATTACCACCAGACCCATTTAAATCTTACACAGCACAAAAGTTTCTTATGTGCGTCTCTATGGAAGATTTTGTGTTGTGCTATGCTATGTTTGAAGTAGTAGATTTTTTTTTTGCCACCAAAGCATACCGCACAATACAGTATACCCTTGTGAACCCCCTCTCCATCCTCTTCAAAACCCTTAAAAGTCCTGGGAATCCTGATGGGGCTTAGTGATAGGGACATTTAGGGAATCGCCTCTGTAATGTGCTAAGTTTTCTTCACGTCTTTCTTTATATATTATGCTAGAGATGCAAAACGTGGTAGAGAACTAAGCTATACGGCTGGTTTGGATGTTTTTTTTTTAAGATATAAAACTATCTGTCCCAGTAGCATTCCCTATTCTTCCCAGTTCTAGTTAGACCCGGTTGTTCCCGGACTTTCCTGGAAACTTCTTCTCTTCTCCACTCCACTGGGTAGCATGTCCTATTGGCAGGAACTGTTTTCTCCATAATTTATCTTTTATCTGGTGAAAGTACGTTACGAGACACGCTCGAACCCAAACCATGCTACTACACTATCATGCAGAGCCAATCTAACAAGTTATTCTAATTCCTTCTATGTCTTGTTTCTAGGGATTTTGATAACGAACAAATTTATTGATATATAAAATATATATGCATGTACATATGTATATTGTATCGGAATGTTATGAAAAAAACAGTATTGCAGCTCAATATATAATATAAAGATAAAATATCGATATATCGTTTGTTCTTATGTGATATCATACCCACTATTGTCATTTAGGTAAGGTATTATTGGAAAGTGAAAAGCGTCTACTTTCTCACTTTCTCTCTCTTTATTATGCTACAATATCCTTGAAAAAAGTTATAACGATTTATTTGAGCGCATCTAGTTTCAAGAACGAAGTTTCAGGTTACGTATCACCCTGTATGTCATATAGTTCGGTTTTAATATCAATACCGTAAACATTTTCTACAACAATCAATGTTGGCTGCCAACAATCCTTGTGACAATATTAAATGTCAAATTTAACACTTTCAATTCAATTAAATGCTTGATGTAAAATGACAACTTTGTATGGAAATTTAAATCTTTGATTGTAAAATTATACCGGTGTGCAACAGGAAACCTTGAAAACGTAAAAGGACTATAAAAGTCGTTTGTAACTTTTGTAAAATTGTGAATGACAGTGTGGAATTAAAAACCAATGTAATTTTGCATGTGAAATTTTGAATTCAAAATTCCAAATAAATTCGCAATATGTGAATTCACAAATATCTGTGAGAAATATAAGTGCATTTCGATTAAATTTAAAGAACGAAATCACCTGTAAATACTGAAAATTTTAAAATATTCGATTTCTTCTCAAGAGCCAACATTCGTGACCTTGTGTATTGCAAACCTCTTTTAAAATCTTATGTTTTTGGTACTTCAAACTTAAACAACATTGGGAAACTTTCAAAACTCCACTAAATTTTTGCTGTGTATGGTAGAGTTAGAAATATCGGCCAAAACTCGGCATTTCAATATATCAAAATTATTCCAACATCTCCGGTGACAAGTTATTCTAATTCGTTCCATGTCTTGTGTCCTTATATAGTATATAGTACGAGTATGAATAGCTTTTGTAGCCCGAAACAGCGCGAGTTGAACCCAATTTTGTCCCATATGTTCGAATTGTTCTTTGATTTTCTTTTCATTTCACCCTCTGCATGGCCCGCGTACTATCATACTATCATCCGGGCCTGGACCCGCCAGCAGCACAGGCTTCAAAAGCGAAAAAAATTTATTATATTATCTTTTGTTTGCGCGCCTCGCGTGAACAAAAGCCGTCTCGTTTACGTGTTACGTTTTCTTTTTTCGTTTGGATGACACACGATAATCTCCTCCATTCGAGTGCGTGACGAATTTTTTATTTGTCGCGCACTATATCATCCATCTGCCTTCTTCGTGGCTGGGAAACGTAAAGACGTCGGCTAAGAAGAAGGAGGCTGCTGTGAGAATGTGCCAAAGTGGGTTTTTGCGGGAACCGGATATACCCGCAAGATTTTAACTCTTTTTCTTGTTTCCTCCCAAGGGAAAAGAGGGATCAGAATTTTCGAACAGCAGCATCTCGATCCACAGGATCAGGTCAATGTTGCTACGCTATACAATACATCTGCGTCTCGCCTTATCAATCAAAATCCGTCTTAAGTGTGATTCAAGCTTTTCTCCGATAAAAACTTTCTTTTCTGTTTCCTTTTCCTTCGAGCAGTGTATAAGGAGCCACCGTTTTCTTACCGGAGCAGGTTCGAGGAAGGGAACAGGAATGGTGTCGGAGGAGGGTGACGGTAATCAATAATCAGGAGGGTGAATAGAAATTATGACAAGGCGTCAATTTATCAAAATCCTCGGTGGCAGCTGTTATCTTTCTTCCAAGAAAATTGAAATTACGTCAAGTGGAAGAAGGGGCGGAGATTAGTTCGAAAATTTTCCTGTATTTTTGCCCTTTTCTATTTTTGATGGAATACTATATATATGTATAGCAACGACCCGGAAATATGCTAATAATGAAGAAAAGGAATAAATTCTATCGTCTTTCTGTAGACTGCAGTCATTGCCCTTCAACGGAGGACAGTTTCTATAGAGCTTTTTATAAACGTACTCGTAAATCTATAAAAGGACAACGCATCTTTTCTTTGTGAAAAGGTCCAGATCGATTTGGATAAATTTTTGGTATGATTTGGTATTCCATATCGTCGCCTAGTTTAGATTTTAGGAGGTAATCCATTTTTGGTTAAAGGTTGCGTTTGTGGCATTGACAATTATTTCCACTTAGTTCTCATAGTAAGAATAAAAATGAGACACGTTTGAGCAACTTATAAACGATAGTTGAAAATTAATAATGAAATAGAGCTAAATCCATTATAGACTTAAATTAAAGAAAGTGTTATCAAAGTAAAGATAAATGTTCTCTTCTAATGAGGAAATATGTGCCTTAGTATATACATAGTATATAATACAAAATTTTCTTATTTCCAAAACCAAATTAAAAGCTTTAAATAAAATGTAAAATTCTTAGAATAAAGAAATATATAGAGATATCGCTCGAAATCAAGGAGTTTTCTTAAATGTGAGTATACTGACAACATTGGAATATGGGAGATAGTTTAACATTGACAGTCTGAAAGAAAAGCAGTCGTCTTTCCCCAATTTTAAGAACGTTTCTTTAATAACCTTGAATTTTCTAGTTTTGAAGAAGATCATCCTAAAAACTTTTAAGAGATTTATGTTATTATTAAAGAATGGGTGGCGATTAGGTTTTTATTTGACCCTAGCAGACACTATTTTTGAAATCCCACATAGGAAAGGATTTTTTTTGTAATATGTAACGTATGAGGTTTCAATATTTACTAAACATTTGTTTTATTCAACTCTTACCATAGAAAATTATGACTAAACCTTGTTTCTTTCACGAAAATTGGTAAAAATACAATTTTTGGTATTTTTGCTTAGTTATTTAACATCGACCAAAAACAGGATACTAAAATTTTTTTTATATATATATTGTGTAGGCATATAAGAATTATGAAGCTACTTAGTTAGTGAAAAATAAACTTAAGTGAAATCTTAGCTTAACGATCATCTGATTGCACTACTTATTATATAGGGTCGGCCATCTGTTGGTTTCTTTTTAAATTCCATGGTATTTTGATACAGACAGCTCTTCCGCGTTAAAAAAATTGAAAAAGACACATTATCAGATCTCCGTAGTATTGAATGAATAACTTTAGTCTTGAAAAACGTTGAGAAATATTGAAAACTTATTTCCAAAGTGAAAGTGCTTTGCCGTTGGGTTGACAGGAGGGGCTACTGCCAAGTTAGTCGAGGCAGCCATTCAAATGAAATCATATTCTATAACTAATCAACAAATTTTGAAAAAGATAGAGCAATATTTATTTTATGTCATTTAAAAAAAAGAAATCAGCCGATGGTCCACCCTATATTTCATCAGATGGAACGGCTTTTTCTCTGTGAATCTGGCTCTCTTAATGACGGCGGGTTTTTTTGCCTAGAAAGAAGTCCTCGACCAAATTAAATTGCATGGTAATTTCGAAAAATTAATAAAACGCGCAATGATCGCCACTCCTCGAGAATTTCTAATTAAAAATGATATCATCTGGGCAAGGCAAGGACTCTTTCTTTGATTTGTCTTTTTCCTCCCTTATTCCTTTCTTCACTCCTATCTGTAGTCTAATTTAAATTGGAGTCGTTAAGAAGCTAAGCTAAGTGTGCGCTACTCTTTTTAAGTATACCTTTTTGTTTTTTTGTAAAAACAAAATTTTAATTCCGGAGGAGGAAGAATTTTTTCCCTTCAATTCTCTCCAATTATGACTCTATTTCTTCCCCCGTTTGCTTTGGCATCAAACAATTGCTGTGGGGGAGCTCCAATTTTTATCCATAGTTGCCGTCTGTGCCAATTGGGAAAACATTTTCTTCGAGTTAGTAAGAGAAAACTTGACGATTTCGTTTTCAGTATATTTTTTTCTTTCATATTAATTTCCTTTTACTTTTTTTTTAAATTAGAAAAAAATGAGGAAAATATTTTTTTTTTGTGCTCTATTGCCGCCTGTAATCGTCCTCGATGAAAACTAGGTCAATTAGTGTAGGACGAATTTATCCTCTGTAAATAGACGACGACCGACGACGATGACGGGGAGAATGAGTCAAAAGAACACCAGCAACGAGGCGAGGCAGCAGAGCCCCAGCACAACAGTAAAAATGGATGGATATGACGGAAGAGCACGCTTTAGGCCTAAGCAGCCCTCTCAGCAGGGGCCCCATCCCTTAAATTAAAGCCCTAATGAGCTTTAGGGCTGCATTTCTCGAATGGGTTCAGCGCGCTATTGATTCGCCCCCAGGAACAGTGCTCGCTAAAAAAAAGGGCGGGGTCTGCCATAGTGTGACCGGGAAATCCCCAAAAGGCGCCAACCACATCTAATCGCTTTACGGTGCCTCCAGCAGTTTAGTTATAGCTTTGACGGAAGGAAAAAGGCGATTTTTATTTTATTTCATTTTTATTTTCATCCCTCGGGAGCCCGAAACAAGCCCAGCAGGAGGTTATGTGGAGATTATGCTGGTTTTGAATCGCTCCGAGCGCCCCCAGCCTAAGGGTGGGCAGATAGGGCAACTGAGAGCCAGATGATAACCAAAAAAAAAAAATTTTTAGTATTCAGTTCGGTGATTACATTTTTTCGAAGGAGCTCCTTCTTGTCCCACAGATCCTAGATCCTGGATTCTAGGTCCCGCAGCCTCACATGGGCGAAAAGAAAACTCCCCGGTGGGTGTTTTGGTCCTGTTTGTCCAATAAAAGTGTGCAAACCGGCGGCACGTGTATGGGACGATGACGTAGTGACCCTGTGCTCCCGAACTACCGGACTACTCATAAGGAAGAATCGGGAGCGGGAACAGTAGAATAGAAAATCTCCCGTAGCGCCACCAAAAGGTGGGTAGGGAAAAACCAGGAATAGGGATGAACTGGAAGATATGCTATGCTATAGTATAGTTGGTTCCCAGGGAAAGTTTTGATTACTGCGGAACAGAGGGGGATAAGGACACCACTTGATGTTGTCGCACACTTTCATGGGGCCCCTGTGGCATTTGTTTGTGGGCGCGGGGGTGGCAAGAAGACACAAAATCGTCCTGCTCAATTTTAACACAATGTGGCTACGTCCGTGTCTCGTCGTCATCGTCGTTCAGAGGGTTGGGGTTTAAGGGTGGAGGCAACCGACGACCGACCGACCGACCGACTCCTGTTCTGGCATATTGTTGCGAATCCTCGTGAAGTTGAGGGAAAGGTTAAGGGGAATGTGCCCAGGTTAAGGGATAATCAAAATCCCTTAATCGTGTCAGGGTGTATTTACAAGAAATTTGCTATTGCCCTGTCCCTTGATGGGACTAAAGCCAAGGACGAGGGTGGAAACAGAGGGGGAAGCAGATCTGTAGACGGTGTGTAGAGGAAGGGCGAACGCACCGAAATTTGAATGAATTTTAATGAGTGTGTGTAATTGGGATTTAGCGGATCTGTGACTGTGGGCTGAGGGTCTTTGCCCCACTTGTCCTTAATGCTCCCACGCTCTCAAACAATCATTTTTAGGCCGATGATTTAGGACTCAGATAAATATTTTAAATTTTTGCGCTTAGGGTAACCCCGAGGGCATATATACAGACCCTAAGAAAAATACTTTTCGCTTCTTTCGTTGCTGCGTTCGTTTGTTACTTATAGTATTGTTGCAGTGTTATGCATAAAGAATTTATTGAAATACTTGATGAACTTGATGAGCAGTTTGATGAACTAAGTGATCTTCAAGCTGCGTTCGAATCTTAAACCACTGCGTTCGTAGTCTGGCGTCATAGTCCAGCTTATGAGAGAAGCACCTCCAGGAAGGATTTTCAGCGGGAGTGAAACGATCTACCGTGTTAAAAGTCGGATTTTAGTATTTGGTGGCCGCGAAAACAAACATGTTAAGTATTTCAATTAAATTTAGCTGTCAATAAAATTTAAACCGGCCCGGCCTCCTTTCTTCCCGATCTCCAGCAAATGGGCTCCCGTTTCAATTTGGCTTGTGATTTGGTTAGACTATTAATAAGGCAGTTGGAGTTAACCAAATCACCGCAAATATTTAAAATCAAAAGGCAAAAATGAAATGTTGTTTACATCTAGATCACGGTTTCATAAAAAACAAAACACCCTAAAACTTTACCAGCTATAAATGCTATAATACAAAGAAACTCTTACGAATATCGAGTCAGTTTCTCAAGCTTACATCTATATTCGTCGTAATTAATTAAAGTCGTAATTAATTAAAGTTTAAAAATGAATTAGTTAATCTCTTAGAGGTTTTTACTGGAACATATAATTCATAAATCATGAAGATGAATCACACGTGTAACAGAACATACTCAATCTTATTTGAAGTACATCGTGTAGGTAATGTTTTTATCTTTTCTTTTGACACTTTCTTATACCTTAAGTACCATAACAGATTCATTTCTTACACCACTTTTTGATTAATAATGCTCTTCAAGAATTTTATTAT
The DNA here is from genome assembly GCA_949715965.1 of Dysmachus trigonus. Classification (NCBI taxonomy): domain Eukaryota; kingdom Metazoa; phylum Arthropoda; class Insecta; order Diptera; family Asilidae; genus Dysmachus; species Dysmachus trigonus. The sequence goes on from OX454320.1 coordinate 15,870,125, forward strand.
TTTAATTCTCTTTACCTAAAAGCATATCTAAAATAGTAATTTACAAATATTGGTTGGCTCATCTGCCAGTTCCTAATAACATATAATATTAGTATAAAAAATTGATTTATTAAATGTTTATTAGAAAAAGTTCTCTTACAGATTTACGGATGCCTCAACTGAAAATCCCTTAAATTGTTTAGCGGAAGTGATTTAAATAAATTAATTTTTGAGGGCTTTTGTTAACCATAGTAATCAATCGCTTTTCTCATAAAATGGTTCGATAAGAACGAAAACATATGGTAACAGACTCAGTGGCGGATTTACACATTTGCCGCCAGTAGGCGATTCAAATTTTGCCGCCCCTACCGACTTCTACAATTCGATACCCTAGTTCACAATCATATTAATTAAAAATTGTTTGTCAATAATTGTATGTAACTTTATGATTTGTGCACTATAATCCCAACGATTTAGTTAAGATTGCACAAGAAATAGTTTTTGGGTATATTTTAGATGTAATAAAAGCTCAATCATCTACTACTAATAAGACGGGGTAAGGTATGCTTTAATACTACTTACGCAATAATGTACATTCGGTAAATGTAATTAAATAATTTTATTGCGCTTACTTATGGTTTAAAAAATTGAGATTGTGAATTGTGTTACAATTTTAATTTCAAGTATTTTTCTATTTATTTTTTATACACTTCTTTATTCCTTTTGGTTTTCATATTTTGTTGTTATTTAAAACAAATTGGGCAGTCTAACAGTCTTTCAATTTATTATCTCTTATAATTTATATCTACTGGTAGGATGAGAGCGCTTGTGCTCAATAGTCCCGCACATTCCAAATCGCTAAAAAGCTGGTAAAAATTAAAAAAATTAAAGTCAAAAGACGATCTTTATTAATATATAAATGATGCTTCACACGGTAATAATAATTTTTCAGTAATAGTACATTTTATTATGTTTTTTTACTGTTAAAGTTGTTAAAGTTGGCAGAGTAGTCATCGAGTAAATTTTCAAATTTTATCTTACCGTGGGTAAAATTCTTACATGTAGTATTTATTTGTTAGGCATAACGCTGCTCTTTTGACGGTTCAATTTTATAACGGTTCACGTGTGAAAACAGTTTTTTTTAAATATATTTAGGCCTAGAGACCGTCGGGTGCGCAGGATTATTATAAAAATTGGTATAACGGGGTTATATACATTTTGAAATTAAAGATGGCGGATAAAATATGACGGCCCGAAATTGCTAAAATTTGTAAATTATTATAGGCATCTTAACATATGTCATTTTTAGCTATAAAGTTTTGATATCAGAATTCAGTAAAGTGATTCCTACAGCCAATAGAAACTAATTTTTGTGAAGGACCATCCACCATATTGGTGTCAAAATGTTTAACTTCCCCATTTTGATATCAGAATTGATATATTGTATATGACCCCAAAACACTAATGTATGAACTTTTATTTAAATTCCATTGAGTTAAGAATTTTTTACCCGCCATTTTGATTCAGCCATATTGAATTGTTGATATCGGAGCTGAAACAAGTCACCCTAAAACCCCCTATATACCAATTTTTATGGAAATCCGATCAAATTTTATATTCTTGGTCCACCATATTAGATTCGCCATATTGAATTTCTGAATTTTGAGAACAGATTTGAAATCAGAAACACTAAAAACCCCTTTATACTTAATTTCAAGCATATCCGACGGTATTTCGTGTTTTGGCCAGCTTTTTGACGATTTGGAACACTGTGCGGCGACAGCCGTCGAAACCATGGACTACTAGTTTAGGTACATACATGTGAATATTTTTAATTTCTGTAAGACATAACAAACAATTTTGACTCCAAATTTGCCGCCCCTAAAATCTGCCGCCCTAGGCTCCAGCCTACTCAGCCTGCTGGTAAATCCACCACTGAACAGACTTATTAATGAAATAATAGATAGTTAATTTTATAAGATTTTATGATTAAACGCCAACTATAACAATATAGGTTTAAAGGGCCTTAAAAAAAGTGGATAAAATTGAGTTTTAAATTATTCAGAAACAATCGGGTTAATGCACCCAACCAAAAGTTTTCAGTAGGGCTCCCACATTATGCCATTGGATCATTTCATTCAAAACATCAGCTTCATAGAATTCTGGTATTTATTCCAGCATGGACAATTAACCTCTTCTCGTATTATAATAGGCAAATAAAAAATGTCTATATGTGAATTTCGAGGAGTATGGAATTGAAAAAATTAATCGAACATTTAATATTTTCCTGATTATGAGGCTTTTGGGCGGTAAATATGAAAGAATTTCGGGAATTTTAAAGCCATTGAGCCATCAAAAGCTGCGTCGCAGAACGAAGGGAATTTCATTCTTTGCTGTAGAACAATGCAAAATACGAAAATGAATATTTAATTTCGCAGAAAACCGCCAAAGTTTATTGTAATGCTTCTTGCTTTGCCCGCCTCCGGCCCTCACTCGACTCGATGCCATTCAAATCGAGCATTATTCACGTGCAAAACAAAGAACTCAATCAAAAATGGAAAATGCGAAAGAAGACCTAAATAAAACGGCGTAGAGAACCGATTTCGAATAATAATCGAGAAATAATAATTTATCCAAATACAAAGCAGCGAAACGAACAAGGCTGCAGTGACGGGGCGGGCCGGAGCCCATATCGCTGATCTAGGGTCGGGGCAGGAAGGCGGGTGGTAACAAATGCACGGGTATCCAGCGCTATCGACCCGGGTTTATCAATCATGTCCAATTTATTATCATTCATAATAAATGGCTGTCTCTGGAGCATTATATCGGACATGTATCCATCCGTGCCGTATATGGCCGCAGCATGCGAGACGGACGCGGGGCCCTGGATCGAACATCGCTCTGCTGAATGCATTGCGTTCTGTGGCGGATGCTGCAATTGAAATCCGATGCAACCGGACGGGCGGGCGACGGGGAGGACATTATTTCCCCGGCGCAGAGCATCAGAGACGCCATGGGATGATGGAATTATGGTGGCGGATTTCGTTCGTGGCGGGCGGCGACGGCGGCCAAAGAAGCCCCCAATCCACAATATGCATTGCGGCTGCACCATTATAAACTTGGATAGCATTGTTCCTGTCGGATAAGTGCTAAGCAAATTATACAGACGGGCTCTGTAGGCATCTTCTGCTTTTTCGAGGAAACAATAATTTGAATATATGTTAGTACATCAAGAATAATCCACCACTTGAAGGTAACATTTTCAACAATATTAAATTCTATATTGAGCGAACAAATAATTGTTAAATTACCTACACAAGATAGGATAAAATATTTTGTATGGATATTTATAATTAGGTTACAATTTCACTAGTATTTGGTTATCTGGTATCAAGCCAAGGCTTCCTAAGATTTGGTAAATCAGTAACATTGTTGATTTTTTTTAGAATTTAGGAAATTTTTTGCATAAGGTTTCGGTTAAATGCTTTCGTCATTTTATAATTTATCTAACTACTTCATATAAAGTTTCGGAAAAGGTCTGAAGTTTTTTGGTAACATTTTATATAAGACTGAGGCAATTTTCCTAAACATGTGTATGATTTGCAGTCGGTACTCATCAATAATTTTCTAAGTAATAAAGCAATTTTTCATAATAAACTAGTGTGTTTTAACTAACAAGGAGAGGTCACACCTTGTGGGTCACTTGGTCGAGTTTCCATGAACTTAAAAATTCTCACTAGCGTAGTAGCCCAAAGCCCTATTTGCTAGCATAATTCGACACGTATAAATATATATGTTTTATGAAGAAAGATAGAAGAAACATATGCACTGCTCACTTAGCCACGAGAGCTTTCATAAAATCGATTTTTTGGAACTTATACAAATGGTGAGCATAACACTTTCGAGAGAAATTCCTCCCTTATTTTCGAGTTGTGTACCCTAGGGCTTTGGGGATTTACAACACTAGTGAATATCTTTGAGTACACGGACATTCGGTCAAATCGGTGACCGACAAGGTGTGACCTATCCTTGTAAGTAATATAAAATAATAATGTTGGAAATAAGTACTTGGGCAAAGTGCCCCTAGGCTTTGTTAATCGATGGAATAGGGAGTTTGATGAAGGCAATTTGTTCATAACGCAGTTTTTATACTGCACTTTTGTGAGGCTTATTTTGGAGTATGCTTCTTGTGTTTGATCACCTTTTTCTATACTATGCACATTAACCGCCTAGAGGTTCCGGGGCCTTCCATAGAGCAACATCCTAACTTTACAGCCTTTTCAGAACAGGATAAAACTCACGAGGCTCGACACGTAATATCCTTAAAGTAGCCTAAAGCTACTTAGATTAGTTTTTTATTTTTTTCAAGACAAGAATAAAAAGTTGTGAAACTTGATATTATTTTTCAGGAATAAAAAAAATAAAATTAATATATGTTAGAGGGATTTGTAACTTTATAATTTCAGTTTGAAAAGAAAAAGATAACGTCCTTCACAATTTGTTATTTTTGGTTACATAACATAGAAAGACAAGTTGGTTTTTATTTTTGCCAAAAAAAATACTACATAAGCTTATGAGCTTGTGTTTTGTTGCTTCAAATTATAATCGGCTAGAAATAAGAGTTTAGGCGCTCCTTTAAAAAAAAAAAAAAAACTGAATTTTTAAGAGCTTAACAAAAAGAGAGCACTCACAACATTTTGATGTACTTTATTTTATTCTACTACGAAAACTTCTCTCAGCTCTTATAGTTTAAAAATTGAAAGATACTAGTAATTTTCGGACTCTGGTTTAGATTAAAATGTATCTAAAGTATTTATTAAGTCCAATTTTATACCATGATCTTTCATTCTCTTTTTTATATTTGGCAAATATTGTAAAGTAATCAGTCATTTGATTAAATCTTAAATAAATAAGTTGAAAGAAAATAAAAGATAAAAGACTGCAAATTGTTACTTTAAGAAATGAAATGGAAATAAGAAAATATATCCAGTTTTATAAGTGAGTTTATAATTATGACACATGTATATTAGTACTTTCTTGATTTTCTCGTGTAATACCATATACTAAAATGATCAAAAAGAAAGGGTCAGTCTGTAAGAGAGTTTAGTTATTGAAAAAAATATTTAACACGTTCACATTTCGACTCATAAGCTGCATTATTGACAATGAATTCTTTATTTTTAATTTTTAACTAATTTGTTGAACCTCGGGTAGAATGTGACTAATAACAATTTTAAAATAAATCACCCATTTTTTCCGACGGTTAGATTTTTACTGTCCGTGAATGTTGTTAATCTCTTTAAAATCGAGAAATTCTTCAAAAGTCAAATTCAGACCAACCATGGCTTGTTATTTATTAGGCTTTGTTCCCCAAAATCACATATTTCAGGCAAAAATGTTTGTTATTTTTGAATAGCAAAATAAATTGGTAATCCTACGTCGCACGATTTCCACATCGAATCGCGAACAAAACACAGACGATTGAAACAGCTGAACCACACGGCACACGGACGGCATAAGTAAAAAACACGAAAAATTCTTATGTCCGCCGATATAGATTTCTTGTATCCGTGGCTAAACGAACAAAATCCATTAACCACATCCCATTTTTGTACAATTCATCGGGAACAAGTTTGTTCTGGGTGCCCCCCAATCGTCATGACCATCGCACGCCGCCTGGCTCCCATCCTGCCCCCTTTTGCACGCCGCAAGGTGGATAGTGTGCCGGGCCCCAGTCAGCCGGTGCTCCGCGGACCATAGTAACGATATTAAACTGAAACACGGACGAGAAGGCCCTAATGGGGCCTCTGAACAACTTCCAGTCTACAACAGTCCAGCGACATGCAACATTAGGTGCGCCGTGATTTTGCTCCCCCCAAGGCGGGGGAAGTCGACAAAAACTATGTACTAAAAAGACAAAACTGGAAGAAATGGGACCCCGCAACCCCGATCCCCTTTATCGCAATTGCTGGTTCATCACACGAAGACGACGGACGGTGGACGGCGGGTTCAGTTCACCGAGGAACGTACTCAATCCATTTGTGCACTAATCCGCATAAATCACTTTCGGATTTTGATTCCGATAAATTTGTTACACGCAAACAATGCGAGGAGTCTGCCGGGGAACGGAGAGTGTGCTGAGAGCTGTGGCTGAAGAGAGGGTTTAAGATTGGAAAAATATCCGCAGGCCTTTGGATTATCCGTGCTTTATTGAGCGTGCGGATTCACAGCTGTTCTTACGCGATGCTGTGGACGACGTGGACTCCCACCGCATCATCTCAATGCCCTTCTTTTTTAGGGGAAGGGTTCGAACCAGGATGAGGATGTGTGACGCTCGGTATCCTGGATTGATTCTTGATCTTTTTTAAGATACAACTTAATGGGGGAAAGTTGGAAATTTTATCTTTTGGTTGATAGGTTTTATACATATATGTATGTACTAGAGAAGGCTAACTTATCTGCATATATTGTATTGGTAGAACCTTCATTGCAATGCTCTATAATTCTTGAACATTTTAAAAGTGGTCGATGAGTTCGTCGACGATGATGATCGTTCTGGCAGGCCATCGACGTTAACAACTTATAACAACATCAATGAAATTCAATAATTATTATCCGAAAATTGTAACTTGACCATCGAACAGTTAGCAGAGGAGATGAACATCTCGTTCGGATACATTCAAGGTACTTTTGTTCAATCTATTGGGCTTAAGACGTATTAATGCAAGACTGGTGCCGAAAGAGTTTAATTTTTTGCCAAAAAGAGACCGTGTTGACTTCGCAAAAGACGTGCTTTCTGAGGCATATTCTGACCAAACATTCATCAAACGTATCATTACTGGTGACGAGACGAGGGTTTATGAGTATGACACGCAAACCAGACACCGAGTGAGATATTTTCATATCCATTTTAAAAATCGCAAAAAATCGAAGAGAGACAAAAAAAAAGATGTTAATAAAACGCTGTGATTACTACAAATGTCACTGTATGGTGCTACAAATTATAGAGAATTTCAATGAAAATTCTACTAATCTAAAAAAAAATCTAAAAAAGTATTACAATCGGACAACAGATTGCACTGTACGCTCGAAAGTCCTCTTTCTTTTTTATTATAGTAGTAATAGTCCCCAGTTAAAATAAACTGTTTTGAAATTGATTAACACATACTTGAAACTTCGTGAGTGGCTTCATTTTGGCGAGTCTACCACACTTCCTCCAGGAAAATTTTTATTAGTGCTGCGTTTTCGACTGCGCACGCCCAAAACATGTCGGATCTATGATGTTTTCTTTTGCGATCAACACATACTTTATTTTAATTAATTCGGAAGACAATTTAACCAGAAATTCGAAAAATATTTTGATCGAAAAAAATATTGCTGCAATGATCTTGTCTACCACCGCCAACTTGTCGTATCTACGAGGTCTTGTTTTGTAATAAACACATAGTTCATTCTTGCACAGTTGATTAATAACTATTCTAATTATTAAGTGGTCATATTGACCGACAAATTCCGTGTCGCGTTCTTTTAGACCGATGGCCTAAAGATGTCATATTTACGATTATATGTTGTGTGATTAACACATGTCGGACAAAAAGCATAGGTGATGGATAAGCATCGGTGATGACATAATATTAGAATCCTCTTAAGTAGATTTACAGTTAACGGATATGAATACTGCCACTTATGCTCCAAATATATTTCGTTCATACATATATATATGTGAAAAGTTCAATAAAGTTAGAACAAGGTTACTACCACAATTGATTGATTACTTAATTGTGGTAATAACTTTGTTCTAACTTCATTGAACTTTTCACATTCTCCAATTGACCGATTTTTACATATGGTAGCAAACCCTCAATCTTTGGAAGCTCTTTCTACTAATCGAAAAAATATTTTGTAAAAATCACATAAAGAAGTAAACTTTAAAAAATAAATGAAATTAAAATAAATCATATACGAGTATTATATTAATAACACTATTTTGTACAATTCAAACGAATTAAACAAATAAAGACTTCAATTAATAAAATAAAGGATGTGTTTTTCTTTTATCTCGGATAGAAGTTTAAAATTAAAAAAAACAATACGGAGTTAATTTCTCATGAGAATTTTTTTATATTCGAAAAACCATTTTATGAAATTAATATTTTAAAATAATTTCGGGCATTTGGCCACCGCGACTGTTCTTGACGAAGTTAATTCTCTCAGTTCGATTTTGGGTCATTTTTTCGAGCAAAGTTGGCCGTATGTCAAGAATAACACGAACAATGTTGGCTTATTAAGTTATCAATTGTTGCTGCTTTATCAGTAGAAACCAGTGACTTCACTTAGCCACATAGGAAATAGTCGAGAGGTGTTGTATCACACGACCCTGGAGGCCATTTCTCGAAATCACTTTATCACTATATCGCGATTTCAATAAATCTATAGTTTTTGTCGCTGTATGGCACGTAGCACCATCCTGTTGAAACTACACCTTGCCAGGATCAATGTCATTCATATTTTCAAAGAAAAATTGATCATGGTTCGGTAACGATCTCTATTGACCGTAACGCGAGCTCTTAGAGAATCTCTAAAGTGTTTTTTGAATTGGTCTCACTCCAGAAGCGATAATTTTGCTTATTAAAAATCTCATTAAGCCAAAAATGAGCGATAATTATATGTACCATCAAAATCACGAAGTTGCCTATAAGTCCCGCGAACCAACGACGGCTTTTCAAAGTAAATTTATATAATTCTTAAATGTTTTACAAGCGTGACTCTATTCATAATTACTTGCCAGACTATGCCGAACATAAATATCATGTCTGAATGACAGCCCAGATTGACAGTTCTATCTAAGCTAAAAAAACACTCTTTAGTTTTGAATTAACCAGTTACTATATTAAAAACTCGTTGTTTTGCACGTCACAATGGTACACCTAAGTACGAGCTCTTTGCCTCAAGCAACTGGAGCAGGTCTGGAAAACGTTTTCTTTTCCTGTTCCATCGATCGAGCTAAGACGATCGAGATGGTCTTAATTGACTCTTTCGGCCTTCCTGTTTAGTCAATTTAGAAAAATCTCAATAGTTACTACATTTGGTGGGTGCCGTTCGCAAAAGGAACTGCCCTGGATAATTACCATGCAAAAATGTCCAAATACTTCTTTCCTGTTGTACAAAATCGTATCGCGCAGCAAGTGCTAGAGAAGAGCTGTCAGCTTCTGCATCCAGTATCGAAAGCGGACGTGCTCTGGATGATTAACAGCTGCTGCATCTGCAACATGTGCAACGTCAACAGTCCGATTCTTCCCATTTTCGTAGCAATATCTACCTGCTGCTGGTAGCGCGGTAGAGAAAACCGCCAATAATACATTTTCATGTTACTGTCACCGGATCTGGCGCGCGGTGCGATACGAAGGTGAATAGGTGCCGCAGGGGTCTGAAAGACGCGCCCCGTCAGACAGAGCACCGTCTCGAACAACATCTTAGAATGGTGCAAATACCTTGAGCCATCTCAAATGCATTGTTCACGAGAAATTAGACATGTTCTGCTAAAAAAAATGTTAAGATGGTGAACGATTTGCTAGATAAATTGTTAGCGTGTAATAAATAGACACCACTATGGATGCTTCTTCTTGCGGTACGACAAGACGACGTGCATTCTATGAAATGAGCAAATCACGCTTTCACATCCTCCGGGGTGCCCGGGCGACGAATGAAAGATGCCTCTTTGTACTCGCAAGGAATTATCTTAAGGCTGTAAATGATTACAAAGTAGAAACACACGACGAAGACGCCTACATTTTATTTTTCCCTCGGTCCAGGGATTGAGCCGGATTTCTTAGAGATTCATTCGTGTTTTTTCAACAGTCTCATAGAATGTCGAAAAGTGAGCAGCAGGGGTATGGTGTGGTGAGGGTATAATATTCAGTATGCCCTTCTAGAAAAGGGCCTTATACTTATCCAAAGGAAACTAATTACTTTTGTAATTCTTTCATTTTTTTTTCCTCCTCACCTCCTGTCGTGTAATTTTTTCAACAAATAGTGAAAGGCCGAGTATCTGGGTCCGACCTCATTGTTCTTCTTGGTCTCTCAGCTGGCGCCGTATCAAATATTCAAAAATAAAGTAAAAACAATATATACATATATACATATACATATCTTTTCATCGTGTTTTCCCCCCTTAAAACCCTCTGAATTGCAAGCGAACAGAAGAAGTTTCCACGACGATAGACGCAATCTCCTCTTTCATTTGCATATAAAATTTGCATCCGTGCAGGTATATACCCGCAGAAAAAAAAAGGCTATAGAAATCTAATCTGGCTATAGAGTACTTGTGTTGTTTTAGCCAAACGTTCCCGACTGTATACAATTCGAATATAAGGGACAGGTTCTAATTACAGTGCTCAGGTAACTAACAGCTATTAATGTCGCAAGGTCATAAAGTCGGTGGTCGGTACCTTTAGAAGTCTTTTTCACTGGAAATCGCTGAGACCAGCAAGATCATGGCACCGAAGCACCGCTCTTGTTTTCTTCGCCGGCGAGACGGTGTTCGTCCACCGTCCGCCGGTGTTCTGCACACAGAAAAATAACTAAAGGTGTAAAATTTCAGACGACTTTTATAGGCTGTGAGAACATTAGAATCGGTACCTAAAAACTGACTAAAGCGGAAAGAGCGGGGCCACGGGTTGGGAAAGGTGTGAATGGTCAGGAAAACAAAACATGAAAGCATAGTAATCGTTTTCCCTTTTATTCTCTAAAGAAGAAACCATGCGAAGCGTAGATGTATACTTTTGTTTAACACTTATGTATGTTTAGGCCTAGCCTATACTTTAGAAGAACTTGTATTATCATTTAAATGATTTAATTTCAGTTAGTCTTATAAAATATTTATTTTAATTAAAACTGAATTGAGAAGGAGGAAAAAAATAGATATTTTTCCACCTTTAAATCTTCCCACGAAAACGCGAAAAGTGTCAAAACTTAAAAATTATTCTCAGAAACGTTGTTGTCTTTTAACTATTACAGGGTATATCTGAAAAATTTTTAGAATTCCGATCATATTGTGTTTATACTAATTCCTATGTCATAGAGCTCTGTTATTTAATATTAGAACTATCGGAATGCAAGCTTTCAACTTGGAATTCATAATTTTAAATGGAGAAGGTTTCTAAATATGTTGTTATTTTTAACCTTAATAAGTTTTGTCATAAATCATAAGAGAAAACTTGGAAAAACATAATTAATTCATGAAACGAATTGAGTACACGTCAATTTGATGGCTCTTGGTAGTTCTAGTGTTAAACTTACTAAACTTTGGTTTTCCACATCTTTAGTCCAGTGGATATCATCATATTTAAGTGACAGAAGATTTAAAGTACTATTCAGAATCACTTTATTGATTGCGGTTCTTACGAGGTAAGGTGTGCCGCAGGGTAATAATCTGAACCTCTTGTTGTTTGCTTTATTTATAAATGACCCTAAATCTGTGATAAAATACTTGGAGATTTTAATTTATGCTGACGATGTTCAGATCTTTAAACTGACAACTGATTCAAATGACTGCTTATTGATACAAAAAGATTTTAATGTCTGGTGCAAGAATTTCACTAGTGTGAAATTCGGAAAAAAACCGATTTTTGTTGTTGCGTTTTTTAGTTTTTGATTTACAGCCATTTGAAGAGCACCCGCTCCTCGTATCAAGGTATTGAGAAATGTATGAATTAAACTTTAAACGCGTTTTTCTCGAAAGTACATTTTTCAAATTTGCTGCAGTTGTAACTTGAAGGCAAATCATCCGAGCGATTTGATTCTTATTGCAGCTTCTTTTATATATGTTTCTCATACCATGAACCTCCAGTCTTCTGATCGAATGAAAGATGTAATTCTGTCAGGCCAAAAGTCATCAAACGGATTTTTTTTTTTCAAACTCTGCCATTTTGTTAAAATTACTTTTTTTCGATTGAGGGTTTGATTTGCGTCCACTACACATCAGACGTGAACATCTCATGCCTATGTTAACTCAGAAAGTTCTTGTTGATTTGATAATGATCCAGAAATTCTAGCAATCATTTGTTTCAATGTTTCTGATAAGACTTTTCGATCACGTGTTTAAAATAAAATCTCATTATATGTATATAGATCGGGTAGCAAAACATGACTGAATTCATCAACTCTATTCCTTATTACCCTTATTTCCATATTTATGAATTACATTTTACAAAATACAGTGGAATTCTATCTGACAAAGTCTAAACTGTGGTACTCTACATATCTAGATAGAAAAAAAACTATTTTTTTACATATTTTTGAGAACCATAAAAAGAATTATATATTCTACAATATTTTTAATATATTATAATTTCAATCAAACAAACTAAATATAAATGACACGATCAGTAAACTATATTAAGGTAATTTCAAAATAATTGTTGGTTTACAATTTGTATGCATCTTTAAAAACATAAAAATTTGTATTATTTAGTTTTCCCCATAAATTACATAGATCTGAGATAAAAATGTATATTTTCAGTGTTTTGTTAAAACAATCTCAAAGCAATAAAATGTGTCTCGTATCGTTTCTGTTTTTTTTTTGATTCCGTGTAAATAATTTGATATATCTTACTAGATGAGTTTCAGTGAGCGTATTGTAAATATTAATTAATTAAACACTTCTCATGTACGCTAGTTTGGTATATCCTAGAAATAGTAGTCATATAGAATCAGTCATGTTGAATTTCAATATAACATACCATATTATATATGTAGTATATAGTAGATTCGAAATCACAACTTCTGAAATCCCTTTTATATTAATTTGCATTAAAATCCCTTGAATTTTAGAAATTTTGATCTATTTACTCTCTAGGGTCTCTGGCTCTGGTGGTATTTTCCTTTGGAGCTCATAACATAATAACATGTAACAAATAATGAAAAAATAATAATATGCACTCTTGAAAAAATTGGTCCGTGAAAATCTACAAATAGGTTTTTTCAATTTACATATTTATGTGGATATATATGTATATTGTCTGATAAATAATTTAATTGCTTAGAATTCGGTTATTTTTCTACAAATCAAAGTCTACTTTACTAAATTTATGACATAAACAGTAATCTTTTGAAAATGGGTGGAAAATGTGGCAATTGTCTGAGAAAATTGACTTATTTTTTTCCCAGCTCATATACTAAATGAAAGTCGTCAATAATCCAAACTTTTTAATGAGGATAAATAACCGACATCTTCCCTTTCCTAATCTTCGTTTTTCTATAGGCCTAATCAAAACGAATTATATTCCATAAAACCGAGGCGAACTGTCGGAGATTATTTTGATTAACGTAATTTACGACAAAAATTTCGTAAGTCCTAACGAAGAGTTCTAACCGGAAAATTTGAGAAAGATATTGGATTCTTCGGAGGCCCCGCCCATCAGAGCCATGCCCAAATAAAATTTGAAAAGGAGTCATAAAAAAAGGTAATTGGCCCGGCCCATGACCCATATATCTCATCCTCGAGCATCTTCTCTCTAGATTTATTCGTAGTCTTGAAGCGAGCGGGAGCAGGGACTTAGGTAGGACTTAAGGTTCCACTTGCTACTTGCTGGAATGTGCAACCTGGAGCGCTACTTGTGATCCAGAGCACGAAGGTGCTTCGTCGTATTACACATATCCACCCCCGCTCATCCTGTCCTTTGATGCAATTGCCAAGCTTCATTTCTGTTAGCGGACGGGGGAATGGGGGAGTATGGTACCTACCTCGACCCTACATTGGCTCCGTCATAAAATCCAATTGAACTTGTGTAAACTCAATTTTTCCTGGCCCGCCATGTTTCCCATTTTATGGGGAACGACACTCCAAGGTCCAATATAGCCCCCAGTATTGATTACATTGATGTATTGTAATGTCCCGTAAAAATTTTTATTGGACTTTGAAGCATCTCTGGGCAGGCTATAAAAAGGGTGTCCTTAAACACCACCATACCATTTCTGGGAGCCGCGGGAGGAAGCTTCGGACCATCTTTCTTCGTCCATCTATTCCCCTCCCCCTGATTTTTTTCTTCCCATTTGCGTCGCACAAAGGCGACTCTGCCGCCAGCGCCCCCATTGAGATCGACGGCACCTCCTGGAGTCCTGTATATTCCCATTTTTATGGGGTTTCTTCACTGCAATCGCTTATTCTTCGAAGAAAGCCTTTTGTAAACGACCACTTTTTGATTAAAAGCCATTCGAAGCGAGAGAAAAAGTTTGTTTTATTGCGCTGACGACCTTTTCATCGGAAATTTTATATATACGCTTCCCCCACCCATCCTCCACGGGAATATATTGATACCAGGCCTGCCACTCAGCACGGTGACGGTGCTGTTGTGGTGCTACCATATACCAGCACCCTCTGCTGCCCTCCCCAGCGCCCTCTGTGATTGAGGGATGTAACGAAATAGAAAATCATTTTTAATGAAGTATTGATGCTGGGTCCCGGGACGCCCGGCTAGGAAAGGACAGAGCAGAACTAGGGCCGCGAGGGGCTTCTTATTGGGTCATCGGCCCACATAAAAGATTTCTCGGTAATACGAACGCTGTTTTGTGCGTCCCGAGCAGCCTCGCTTGCTCCTCCCTTGGGGGCATACTCGGTGGCGATAAGGATCGAAGTTAAATTCGATTTTATGGATGGTCGTCGTAAAATTTATGGAATTTCAGCTGATATGCGTGTAAATGCCCATCCGAAGGGCCGATGTGATTAGGGAAATTAGAGCCAATGGAATGGCCTAAAAAAGAAAAGTTTGAATATAATATACGCATTATATAATGTTCTATAAATGTATATATTTATATATTTTCTGGAGAAAAACTAACGTTACTGTAACTAACTCTAACTTATACAAAAACCTCCTTAACTTTAGATGAATTGTGACTAAAACTTAGGTATTGGCTAATTTTTTCCAAGTCTCCAATCAAATTTTCGATGATTAAATTTTAAATAAATGTTTAATACTTCTTATGCAATTTTCCCTAAAGTCAAATGACTAAAATCTGGTTTTTTTTTTTAAATCTGCTGGTTTTTTTTTTAAAAATTACATGTTATTTTGACACAGGAAGCTGTTTCGCGCTCAAAAATTGACAGAAATACAGTAACATATCTTCGTAGTACGAAATGAATAGATTTACCCACGCGTGAACAACATTGCTAACTATTGAAAACTTATTTCCAAAATCAATGTTGTGTTGCCGAAACAGTGCAAATTTTGAAAAGATCGTGTAATCAATCGTGCAGCTGTGATTTGACACCGTAGGATTTTTATTTGTTGGATGCGGTTAAACAATACAGAAACGATTTAGATACTTAAGCACAATATTGATCGAGCTATTCGGGAAAAGGGCCCCAAACTACCGAAAAAGTGCTGTAAAATTGGGTTGACATTATGGGCTACTGCCAAACTAGCAGCGACATCCATTTAAATGAAATCATATTCCATAAGTAATCGGACGATTTTTTCTTTTTAATAAATCAATAAACTTTGATAAATATTGAAAAGTGGTTATTTTAGAGCATTTTTAAAAAGAACTCAGCCGATGACCCACCTTTTATATGTAGGGATTTGAAATCCAGTAAGATCTGTGCAATTTTTAAAATCAGTATTATAACAATTTTGGTTACTTTATTTCTTATTATATATCTGCTAAAAGGTGTTGGATTAAACTACACAGCTAGTTCTCTGAAGAATAAGTTAGGACCGAGCTACATTCACAGACTCAGGTACCAAGGTATAATAACATTTTGACAAATAGTAAAACACAAAACCTTATGAGAGTTTGCGGTAGCATGAGTTTAGCATTAGTTTTGCGATTTGATGCTGCACTATGCTCGCACTACACGGAAATCTAATATGGAAAACTAGATAGTTGAATTCCTGATAGAAACTACAATATACAGGTAATATGAATTCTACAGGAATATAAAATAAAACTGCAAACTGACTTTTATGTAGAATATTATATGGACATTTCTGAATTTGTTAGTTCAATCTAATACCATATCGTTAAATCTACAAAATTGTCACAAAAGGTAGTGACCTTATTATCTGCTATCAATACTGCCGCCACAATGGTCATCAATCGTCATCATCACCATAATCATCATCGTCGGCATCATGATGATCACTATCGTGTCGCGGTACCAGCGTAGCGGAAGGAGCAGCGAGCAGACCATTACAGACCATTAACATTGGCAATTTTATGACATGCCCGAGTGTACCCTGCAATAGTCCTCTGGATTACGATCAATAAATAACCAAACGGAAATTTCGTGATAAGGTCCCCCAAGGGCCGCGGTGCGGGTGCAGCCAGTTTCTAGTTCCGCGAATACGCGAGCAACGAGACTTAAATATTTCCTGATTAGCGCCCGCTGCTGTTGCCTGCCCTGATCACGAGTTATTGGAAGAAGGGCAAAGGGGTTTTGCCTGATAAAGATCCAATGAGGGCATCGCGCTGCCCTGGAGCCGCACATTAAAAGTGCATAAATTGTTCGCTTCACTACTTAATGCAAATTTTAGGAACGTGCGCTGAAAAGATACCCCGCGGAATAAGTCGGATATCCTCTGCAATGATGGGAGCCAGCTAGCTTGTGGAGGACAGGACGAGTTTCTGTTCTATCTAAATCAGAGTTGTCCAATCTTTTGGACTTCTTGGATAGCATTTGAAGAAAAAAACCTATTCTAAGGATAGTTACTAAGCAAAAAAAGTGAGTGTAAGTGATGTACAAGACTACCGCAATGGCAAATTAGCAAACATTTATTAGCGTTTTTTCGATCAGATTTTTTTTTTTTCAATCAATCTCAATTAAATAAGTACTTAAATACAAAAACGAATCATTTTAATTCACTCAATATACTTAAAGTAGATACGTTTTTTTGATGTTATAAATTCTTAATCTAAATTACAGGAACGATATAGGAAATATTTGGAATAATGAGTAACTTTAATATGCGGTTAAGCTAAATTTTTCATTTTACGATTATTCTTTGTATCCCATTTGTTGTAACATCCAACACTTCCATTTTTTTTTTTTAATAAAATTAATATCTGGTAATAAACTTAGATGTAAGTAGGTGCTGTTACTTTAATATTTCGTTTTTCGCATGAAACATTGCATTGATTTCTGAAATAGTTATTTTTATATTACATACATTTAAATTTAACACGAACGAGAACGAGATTTTTTAGTTTTCCGAAATTAAATAATAGTTAATGGGCATTTTTATGTTACTAATATGTATGAAAAAACCTGTTAACTTAAATCAATTACAAATTAACT
Organism: Dysmachus trigonus; assembly: GCA_949715965.1. Taxonomy (NCBI): domain Eukaryota; kingdom Metazoa; phylum Arthropoda; class Insecta; order Diptera; family Asilidae; genus Dysmachus; species Dysmachus trigonus. Next base: position 15,887,400 of record OX454320.1, read on the forward strand.
ATTAAAGTTAAATTTTTTCCGTATTCCAAAATCAAGAAGAGTTTGCGACCTCAAAAATGTTTTATTTTTCCCATTTTGTTATTTTTCGGTGAAAAAAGTTCCTTTTAGGCTAACAGCAAATTAACAAATCACGTCAACTGTAATTTATGGATATTTTTTTGATAAAATTTGTATGACCAAAAAAACAATTGTAAAAATCCAAAATAAATATTTTTGTACTTTTAAAGGGTGTGTGTGCAAAATGTCAAAACGATATCTTGATTCATCCTTCCTTTTAAAAAAAAAATGTTTTAAAAAAAATTAATTGTTTTCATTTTCAAGGTAGAAAGACCCCTTATAGTCCAGTCAATTTAACCTCTGAAGCGGAAGTTTGTGGTGGAGTGCTAATTTTTGGATATATTGTTGGGGACGGTGAGAAATGAAGCTATAAATATTTTTTGCCCCTCGGGGGTGTTTGCGAAGGGGTGAAAAAGGGTGAAAAAGGGTGAAAAAGGGTGAAAAAGGTTTTTTGTTTATAACTTTGAATAAAAAAGTCAGCCTGGGTGGGAACGTTAGAGGGTGATATAATAAATGATTATTCATCTTGTATTAAAGTTTCCCCCGGTTTTGTTTATTGCAAAATTGTTTATTAACAATTTCACTCTCCCAAACCGAAAAAAATCACGGCTGATTTTTTTAAAAATACTTAAGCTCGTACGATGTCTTTCATTTTCACAATATCACTAGAAGACGCAATCCCCCATCATATACCAAAAATTCAAAACGGTTCCATGCATTTCACCTGAGATAATCACCCAGATACCTCACCTGTTTTACACCGAAAAATGTACAGTTTTAATCCAAGTCAAGATATCCCCCACGAATCGTCGCCCTCCGACCAGATATCGCTGAGCAGCACACATTTTTCACATTTTTTCCCAGCCCACGGCGGGGAAGAAGAAGATTTGCGACTGATTCAAAAACGGAAATCGCTATAACTTTCGATGTATGTAACGGAACTTAATGTATGATGGCTTCAAAAATCACTTATTTTTTTCTCCATCTTTTCCTCATACACCACTTTCACCTAATATTTTTACTTTTTTTTATATTGAATTAAACTTAAAAAAAAAATAAAAATTAATTACATTTTATTCCTTTTCTCCCACAAAACTAAACTTTTTTGAAATATTCTTAATTTTATAGTTATCTACAGATTCCACCCTTTATTCTCATAATTTTTATCATTTTCCACAAATCCCCCCTGACCCCCCGAATAAATATATTACCCCTTAAATTTTACAAACAAAAAACTCGCCAAACATTTTATTTTTTTTCTCCAACAAAACTAAACTTTTTTGAAATATTCTTAATTTTGTAGTTATCTACAGATTCCACCCTTTATTCTCATAATTTTTATTATTTTCCACAAATCCCCCCTGACCCCCCGAATAAATATATTACCCCTTAAATTTTACAAACAAAAAACTTGCCAAACATTTTATTTTTTTTCTCCAACAAAACTAAACCTTTTTGAAATATTCTTAATTTTGTAGTTATCTACAGATTCCACCCTTTATTCTTATAATTTTTATTATTTTCCACAAATCCCCCCCTGACCCCCCCGAATAAATTTATTACCCCTTAAATTTTACAAACAAAAACTTACCAAACATTTTATTTTTTTTCTCCCACAAAACTAAACTTTTTTGAAATTTTAATAATTTTGTAGTTATCTACAGATTCCGCCCTTTATTCCCATAATTTTTATTATTTTCCAAACATCATCCCCTGACCCCCCCGAATAAATTTATACCATTTACCTTTTTTTTAAATTATTCCCCATTTTTTCTATTCAATTTTTTCCACCAATTCTCAATTAATCTCACTTTTTTTTCACCCACATCTACTTCAAGGTCTTCCGAAACTAAATCTACATTTTTTTCTCCATTATTGCTAATAGTATGTCCCCAATCTGCCCCCGTGTGTGCTAGCGGATCATTTTTCGCCCAAAATATTAATTTCTCCCCAGTTTCGATTTACGATTATTGCATAAAGATCTACTCCAATTGGGGACAAACTATTAGCAATAATGGAGAAAAAATGTAGATTTGGTTTCGGAAGACCTTGAAGTAGATGTGGGTGAAAAAAAAAGTGAGATTAATTGAGAATTGGTGGAAAAAATTGAATAGTAAAAATGGGGAATAATTTAAAAAAAAGGTAAATACACCTATCCCTCGATTTACACGATACTTTTTTTACACGATTTCGCTTTTACACGGTTTATAAAATCAGAGGTTTAAGAAAAAAACAGGTAAAACTGAACATTTTAACTGCATGGATATTACCACTGCCATTTTTGAATTGTGTTCACAATAAAAATCGTCTGAGGAAGAGTTTATTTATTTATTTATGATTTTTAATTAAGATTTTAATACCACCTTTGGTTAATGCGAGATTGTCTCTTATTTCTCTACATAGAACCAATATCGCATTAAGTACTATCAAATTATGAAAGATACCAACGACAACACAACACCAATCAAGAAGAAAAGATTAGAAAGAAAGGTTTTAAGGACTTGATTTCTTCTTTCTATATGTAAAATGAATTCCATACTTATACCTTATACACCTACTACTAATTTTATAAATAGACTAGTATTTTTATGTTTTTCAAAATATATTTACTTTTATTTTACTTTTAAATAAATTACCGAATTATGCACATTTCAGTCTGTTTTCGTTTTACACGGTTTTACTTATACGAAATCCCGATTTCGATTTGCACGGTTTTCTGAGGAACCTATCTATCGTGTAAATCGAGGGATAGGTGTAGTATAAATTTATTCGGGGGGGTCAGGGGGTGATGTTTGGAAAATAATAAAAATTATGGGAATAAAGGGCGGAATCTGTAGATAACTACAAAATTATTAAAATTTCAAAAAAGTTTAGTTTTGTGGGAGAAAAAAAATAAAATGTTTGGTAAGTTTTTGTTTGTAAAATTTAAGGGGTAATAAATTTATTCGGGGGGGTCAGGGGGGGATTTGTGGAAAATAATAAAAATTATAAGAATAAAGGGTGGAATCTGTAGATAACTACAAAATTAAGAATATTTCAAAAAGGTTTAGTTTTGTTGGAGAAAAAAAATAAAATGTTTGGCAAGTTTTTTGTTTGTAAAATTTAAGGGGTAATATATTTATTCGGGGGGTCAGGGGGGATTTGTGGAAAATAATAAAAATTATGAGAATAAAGGGTGGAATCTGTAGATAACTACAAAATTAAGAATATTTCAAAAAAGTTTAGTTTTGTTGGAGAAAAAAAATAAAATGTTTGGCGAGTTTTTTGTTTGTAAAATTTAAGGGGTAATATATTTATTCGGGGGGTCAGGGGGGATTTGTGGAAAATGATAAAAATTATGAGAATAAAGGGTGGAATCTGTAGATAACTATAAAATTAAGAATATTTCAAAAAAGTTTAGTTTTGTGGGAGAAAAGGAATAAAATGTAATTAATTTTTATTTTTTTTTTAAGTTTAATTCAATATAAAAAAAAGTAAAAATATTAGGTGAAAGTGGTGTATGAGGAAAAGATGGAGAAAAAAATAAGTGATTTTTGAAGCCATCATACATTAAGTTCCGTTACATACATCGAAAGTTATAGCGATTTCCGTTTTTGAATCAGTCGCAAATCTTCTTCTTCCCCGCCGTGGGCTGGGAAAAAATGTGAAAAATGTGTGCTGCTCAGCGATATCTGGTCGGAGGGCGACGATTCGTGGGGGATATCTTGACTTGGATTAAAACTGTACATTTTTCGGTGTAAAACAGGTGAGGTATCTGGGTGATTATCTCAGGTGAAATGCATGGAACCGTTTTGAATTTTTGGTATATGATGGGGGATTGCGTCTTCTAGTGATATTGTGAAAATGAAAGACATCGTACGAGCTTAAGTATTTTTAAAAAAATCAGCCGTGATTTTTTTCGGTTTGGGAGAGTGAAATTGTTAATAAACAATTTTGCAATAAACAAAACCGGGGGAAACTTTAATACAAGATGAATAATCATTTATTATATCACCCTCTAACGTTCCCACCCAGGCTGACTTTTTTATTCAAAGTTATAAACAAAAAACCTTTTTCACCCTTTTTCACCCTTTTTCACCCCTTTGCAAACACCCCCGAGGGGCAAAAAATAGTTATAGCTTCATTTCTCACCGTCCCCAACAATATATCCAAAAATTAGCACTCCACCACAAACTTCCGCTTCAGAGGTTAAATTGACTGGACTATTAAGGAAATTTATAATTTTATATTGGGCCGCATTCATTAGACCGCTGGGACGTACGTGGGTTGGACAGCCCTGATCTAAATTGAGGACCAGGCACGGGCAGAGGCATCGGAGTGGATTGTCTGTTTGTCTGCCGTAGGTTAGGGACTGTCGAACCACTGTTCGTCGACTTCGACATCCTCCAGCTTGGGGGTTCCGCACGACTTGCCAATCAGCAAGCGGTGCTCTGTTGCTCCTCTGAAGAAACAACTGCACCGAAGCGCACCAGGGCACCACTATACCAGGCTAGATAGATAGATGTAGACATACTAACATAGCTGGATAGACAGATAGATGGATGGCTGGAACAGTTGGCCACTGCGTGCACTTAAAGACGAGGACTGGGGCTATGTAATTTTGGTCGGTCCACGAGCGTGTACAGTTTCCGCCCTCTCAATCCCCAGGTCCACAGCTCTCAATCACGCTGAATGGCAATTAAAGTGGTCCGGGGATGGCGGGGGTGCCTCTTGTCGTTGCCCATCCAACGACATTCCCCCAGAGTCGAGGAGCGCGAGTGTTTCGCACTTGAAAATCTTTTTTAGGACAAACACACGCCTCACAAAAGCAGCGAACCCAGCAGCCATCAGCGAAACTGAAATTTATGGCATGGGACAGGGTCTCCGCTTGTTCGCCGTGCCGCTCCGCATCGTGTCGCGGCGCTGCCGCTCGCCGCCCGCTCCGGCGAACGGCGAAATGAATGGCGGGCTTTGTCAAGCGGACACAATAAAGTTGCATTACGGCGGCGCGGCGGCAGAGCCCCGGCCAATTTGGACTCAGCTCGCTCCGGCAGGATGTGTGCCATTATGGAACACTTCAGCCGCTGGATGGGAACCTTCCCAGCGTCTTATCAATACCGTTTTTTGTTAGTGGGTCGTACACCGCATTAACGGCACTCTGCTGGTCTCCTCCCGCTCCGACCCGTTCAGAAGACCAAGATGGTCGGGGTTTTTTTTTTTTTCACCCAACATATGGGTGAACCTTGGGCGCTAGTTAAAAGCAAAACCATTTCAGGGGTTGGTTGGTAAAAGTATCCATCGAAATGTGAAATTTAACACCTTCAGGAAGGTAACCAAATTCTTTGACCCCCCCTAAAGTGGGAAAAAAAATATTGGATATTTGGTAGCCACCTAAGGTGCCTCATGCAAAGCATATGTGAAATTATAGTTGCGGAGAGTATCATATATTGATTTGATTTAGCAGACTAGATTAATGATTTTATATATAATTAATACATATATTTAAATTAATTAATATCATACAATAAATTCAAGAAGTTGAAAGTGAAATGCAATTTTCAAAGCACATTTCCATGCGATGGCTCCAAACTAAAAAATTCCTTCAAATTGCATACTATACGGCAGTTTAGGGCAAATTGTGCAACAGCTTAGTTGATAAAGGCATGATTATATCCATTGATTATATTTAATTGATGTTCCCAGTTTTTTCTCGAATTCTATTTGGTAACTATATTAATTATCCACGATGTGGGAAAAATGGTGTGTTAGTAATAGACTTCTTATACATTTACAAGAGCCCAGAATATGCATGCAAATATGCACCGTACAATATGCATAATGAAAGACAAAATACACTGCGCAAATTAAAAACAGGGACACTTTTCCATAGCTAAACTGCACTCTAAAGAAAAAAGCGGCCAAGTGCGAGTCGGACTCGCCCATGAAGGGTTCCGTAGCAGTAAGTAACATAATATAAAAGTTCTTGTAGTTCGTTGTAACTTTGATCGACGTTTTAATAATAGTGTATTTTTTTAAAATTAAGTTATTGATAAGTAAACATTATAATTAGGTACCTAAATGATGGGGTTTAGATCTAACTATATGCGAGCCCATATAGGCTTGTTTTTTTATTTTTATATTTGAGTTGATTGAATGAAAGGTAAATTACGGTTTACGATTTATGACGTATTAAAAAAAAACTACGCACCAGTGGCGTGGGGTGAAATTTTTGAGAAGGTAAGCCGGTGCAAAAATCAGAAACTTAATAGCGAAAAAAAACTTACCAAATGAAGTCAGATATTACAAAATGTGTTCAACAGTGACTGCGTGCATTCTTGTCGAATTTAGTCGGCCACTTCTATCATACTTAAAGTCATTGGAAGTTAAGTGCTGTATGAATATTATGAATAAATATGGACATATATACAATGAACTTCAAGAATAATATAAGTGGCTTTGAAAAAAACCGTTATAGTCGCGTGTATCATGCAATCAAACTAAAGCGGTTAACAAAAACTGTGAAAAGTTGATTGAAATATAATTAATCTTACTTATACTCCAAAACTAATCTACGATTTTTTTTTATAAATTCGGCCAAAACATCATTGTAAAAATTAGACTGATTTCTAATTTGTAAAAGGTGTTTTTCTATCGATAAGAGTGCTAAATTTGAGAGCCTTTTTCCGGTTTGAGAGTTTCTTATATAAGTATATATTCTCTTAAGGGCTGAAAAAGATCTTTCCGCGGAAGCAACTGTAATGGGAAGAGTTAAAAATATACAACACAAGTTTAAAATTTGAGGAAAAGTATCTTTTAAAATGCCACATTTAATATGCGAGTAAAGCGCGAGAATATCAAATTGCCGTAATGAAGAAGTGGTATACAAAACGTTCAATTCATTTTTTAAAGCAGAAAACTGGAAAATTCCCGAGAAAACTGTAATTAAAGATGATATCCTTTCGTTAGGACTTGACAAGATATAAATAAAAAGCTACTAAAATGTCCTATAACAGACCACCTAGACCTTACAAAATTCTCACCAGCTTTTCACAATTAAATTCTATATATTAAAGTACAATTACACTTCACTTTAAATCAAACATGCACGACAAATCCTTCAACTGAAAAGTTGAAACAAATAAATAATCGTCATCCGAATAGCCGAACCTAACGAAAAAACCCGAGAAGCCGGATTCTATCGTGTTATCGAGAGGTAATAAAGTAGCACCACACCACACTCATAAGTCACAATCCGTTGAGCACCAAGGCAAAAAGAGACACAAGTTAACAATTTTTTTTATTAAAATATAATAAACAAAACCACAACACCCCTCCCTTCCGAGAAGACGACTTCTGCCGTGTTCTTGTGAAATAAGGGAGCATTCACTCCTACAATTCACAGCCCCTTCAGTATCAAAGAAATTTACAGTCAGCTGAATATTGTTTATGAAAAAAAAAATTAATAACCAAACCCACCCCAACCAACCCCACTCACCCGAGAAGCCGCTTTCTACCGTGTTATAGGGATAATAAGAGAGCACCACTACACTCACACCCGTTCATAGAGAAGACACGAATCAGCTAACATTCTAAGAAATAAACAACCACCCGCCGAAGTGACCCGAGTTTCAACTTATGCAAAATGAAAACAACCGAGAAGCCGGTTTCTATCGTGTTATTTGCTTATAGGATTTGCTTTTAGTGAGCAAAGGATATCACACACGATTTCTTTGTTACTCGTGGAGAAAAGTGTGGGCTTGAGTAAGCCGTAAAATGACCGGCTTACAGAAGCAGCGAGCGAGCACTTCATACCCGATGCAACCCCTTGATAGAATCTGCTACGGTGCGAGGGAAGGTTCTATCGTAGTGCAACAACAGATTATGGTTGTTTTTGGTTGTAACACTTGTTTTGCCATGTTTTCTTTACGAGATGAATTTTGGGAGCACTTTCCAGGAATTTTACAGGCATAGAACAAGTTTTAAATTTACGGGAATTGAATAGGATGAGTTCCCAAAAGGGAAGCCGGTAGGAATCGTGTTATATGGACCCCACGCCACTGCTACGCACTAGATCTCGTTCAAACCAATTTTCGGTGGAAGTTTGCATGGTAATGTACATCATATATTTTTTTAGTTTTATCATTCTCTTATTTTAGAAGTTACGGGGGGGGGGGGGGGGGGGGGACACACACATTTTACTACTTTGGAAGTGTCTCTCGCGCAAGTTATTCAGTTTAGAAAAAAATGATATTAGAAACCTCAATATCATTTTTGAAGACCTATCCATAGATACCCCACACGTATGGGTTTGATGAAAAAAAATTTTTGAGTTTCAGTTCTCGCACTTGGCCGCTTTTTTTTTCTATTTTTGTGTGAAAATCTTAATGCGGTTCACAGAATACATCTAGTTACCAAGTTTCAACAGTACAGTTCTTATAGTTTCGGAAAAAAGTGGCTGTGACATACGGACGGACAGACAGACAGACATGACGAATCTATAAGGGTTGCGTTTTTTGACATTTGGCTACGGAACCCTAAAAATCAAAAAGTCGTTTTGAGATATAACTCTCTATTCAGGAATAGCACTTTGGAACTTTTCATTGCCAAAAAAAGATATGCTCGTCTAAAGAAGACACTTTTTTAAATTGTGCAAATTGAAAGTTTGGTGACTTGCGTAGAAAAATAATGAGGAATAAACGTTGAATTAAAGAACATATTCCGAAACTTCATTTAATTGTAAGACAAAAGCATGCTCTTACCACGAGAAATAGCTAAATTATACCTATGTTCGAAAACAACAATATCTTCATTATGAAATATCACAATTATAGTATATACACACCAAATGTTTTCCAACTAGAATGTAGCAAAATTCCAACTAGAGTTGATTTCCTAGGATTTTTAATAACAAATCTAGTGAAAAAGCACTATAATTCTATTAACCTACTTTAACTAGTTTTATATCTAAATTAATTAAAATTCCAGGTATAAACGATATAATTCTATAGTCTTTGTTTTAACTAATATATAATTCACTAGAATTTGAATTAAAACCTAAACTAGATTTTCCACAAAAATATCTAGATTTGTAGTTTTGTTCTTGTTTCTATAAATGCAGTATATTTTTATCTAGCTTATATTCAAAAATTGTACTATAATACATGTTTGAAATTGGTGGCAAAACAAAACTGATTGCTTATAATTTCCTAGTATCGGATTTTTATCACTCAAATTATTGTGCCTTTACATGTAGTAAAATCTTAATTTAATCTTAATTATGTATATTTGTGATATATTAAATAAATTTATGAATTTATTTATGATATTTGTAAGATTTTAGTACATAATTAACATTGAAAATCCGCTAATTTAGAACTGTCCTATTGATTTCATTAAATACAGTACCAGATTTAAATAACTGAACTTAAAAATCATCTCATACCGATTATTGTGAGATTACAATAAAATATAAGGCAGAGAAAGCACACCAACCTTTAAGTAAACGTGAAATCAATTAATATTTAGCCAAAATTTTGTTTTCTCTAGATCTTAAGTTAATTTTAGAGGGAGCACAAAGAAGTAGATAATTGTACAGTGAGGAACACTAGAAACCTGAAGAACATCAACACATAAAATTTCACCAGAAAAAAGATTTAAAGTGTACATTTTTATCAATTAAAGATCATCTTAGCTCAAAAAAAAACTACATATTTAGGTCAGATGTGCGCAGACCATTTGTCTTCCAGACATTGCGCAACAAACTTGTATTACAAATCGAATCGGCAAAATCGGCAAAATCAGCAAAATCCTGCACTACTTCTTGCCCCTTAGAATTCGCCCAAAGAAATATTTTTGTCGTCTTCGACCGGATAGAGAGTGCTGAGCTCGTTTCTTCCCCGTCATCTTGGGAATATCCGCGTGGATTTATTTTTGATTCCCCAAGTGATTTATTGGCGATATAAATCCCAAAACAAATAGGCATGAGTCCAGGGCACCTCGCCCCAGACATAAGCAGAGGCAAAGCCCAGGGCACATTGGCAGCTAAAATCTGAACAGCAAATATGTGCCCACGAGATAATGGCCTGGTGGCCGGAGGAAGAATTGTTGGCCAGAACGAAGGCGAACAGAATGGCGGAGTTTTAAAACTCCTAAAATTGGATTAGAGGCATTCCGTTTCAGATTCGTTCGACCAGCCAGCGATTTAACTTAATGAAATTCCATAAAATGGATCTGTGTACCCTTTTCTTTTCTGGAAGGGTACACAGTAAAACCTTTTCACTACATCAAATGTTGGCCTAGTCCAAAATCTGTAATTTTTAGTTTGAAATTTAATTATGATCAACTTGGACTCGCTTTCCAATTGCAAGTGTAAATAAAATTATGACAAGTGGAATATTACATTAATATAAGTAAAATTACATTAACGTGTAGGTAATTGTTATATACCTTACTAGGAATATATTCTCTCTTTTAGAGTGTGGTGTGAAAACTGATTAAATGCAGAAGACTGAATTAAATTGTTGTATAGTAAATTAATGGCAAAATGCTTAGTAGGCATATAGGTTATAACTTAAATATATAAGTTGTTTGCAATATATATGTAATATACTAAGCATAAATTACACATATTCAATTCATATGCATAATGATAAATTATTATATATTATCACATGTAACCAACATAAGGGAATACACCAGGGGAAGCAAAATATTCATGTTCATTGTAGTTAATTTGCTCTGTTGAGTGTAATTAAATTCAAATTTCGATTGTACTTTTACATACATATGGGAAAATTATGTTTTGCATTATTAGAACTTCTACAATTAGAATCCGTTAACTGCCCATTTGCATGAGCGCCTAAGTGGTAAATTTGCATTAGTAATTTTCTAGAAATTAAATTTTACTTCATATGGGCTACAAATATTATTTACTTATTATAGAATGAAGATAAGAAATATTACTAGTCACTTTTATTTATTACAGGCTATCCGGAAAAGAAACAAAGTGAAACTATCCCCGCAATTCTACATAAAAGTTATGAATTCTTAACCTCTTAATTGTTTTGAAAAATCCCTTTAATTCAAGAGATGAACCTCTTTTTGTAGAAGAATTCACAAATTATAAGAAATCAGTGTATTTCTAATGTTTGTTCAATAATGTGGTAGCATATTAATTCCTTTAACCGTCCGGTCAATGACCAAATTTTCACCTTTCGTTCAATAACCGGGTACCCGGGTACCCACGTATAGTGTGTCAGGTAGAAAACTTATTAGTAGACTGTGTACATGTGAAATAACTATGGTAATAGGGAGACCCTATTGTTCCTCTAACATTCTGGTATTTGGGATGCCCTGCCCCTTCACCCCGAACAATAGAAGAATAGGACTCAAGTGTTACACGATGAGGTAAAGTAATAATATTTCATTATTTTAAGAATTTAGCGAGTCCGAGAACAGGCGAAATGATCAAACAAGGAGCCTATTTTTAGCTTAGGGTATTGCCCTTTGGGATGAGACAAAGGGTAGTAAAGCATGTGCGCCAATATCCTATCTCTCGGGTTCCTTTGAGGCACGGAAGGGTTGCACTGCAATAAAAGTAGGTAGTCGCGCAGGTACTGTGTCAGGACAGAAATATCTCACTCTTGAGTTAGGCAGGAGAGAGTGAAGCTTCAAATTTAAATAAGTGCAAGGAAAAATAAAATAAATTTACAGTGAAAGTGTAAAATTAATATTATTAATAAATAATAGTATTGAAAATAAATACGATGGATGATTCATCGAGTCTTCAACGGTAAGGAGAGATTTACTTGTTTTATTTTCGAGTAAATGATTTTATATTATGAGAAAGTAACCATGTGCAGTTATGTGCCAAAAAAAAGGCAGTAATTATGCTATCATCAATGCATCATGAGTTAGTGAAGAAGAAGAAACCGGAAATTATTGAGTTTTATAACTGGTCAAAAGCTGGAGTGGGCACAATGGATAAAATGCTTGGTAGCAGTGCCGGCCTTAGGCTTTTGCGTTTAGTCGGGCAAACTTTTCTTCGGCGCCCCTTTTAAAGACAAATATAAAAATTATGACTTAAAAAACAAAAAAACACGCTTTTATAAGTAGCGCAATAAAAAGTTAAACAATTATCGCAGGTTCAAAATTTCTTTTAACTTGTAGTGTCATCAAAAATTTAGCAGTGTGAAGAATTTCAAGGTTTGGGCTTTCTCCGAACATAGTTAAACTTCGATTTCAAATTTTGAATTACACAAAAAATGCACAGGCGGACGGACAACATGGTCAAGTTAAATAATAGCTTTAAAAATTTTTCCCCAAGTGGAAAAAAAAGTACGATTTTTTTGGTACGATGAACTGGCCATTAAGCATAATCCGAAAAACTTTTAGATAATTCTTCTATATTTTCACAAGTTCCGTCATCTACCGCATCTTGATTGTTGGGCTCATCCTCATCTATGTTCAACTTATTTCCATCCGAAATTGGTTTAGGCGATTCAGATCTAACTTCATCTTGAATAGTTGGTTCTGATGCTTTTCTTTGTCTGTATTCATAACCAGAAGGTTTATGTTTCTTCGTAGAGGTCTCGTTTTCCATCGTTAAAATAAAATATTATCAGCCAGCATAGAAAACAAAGATAACAAATGTTGATAAGAAAAAATTAATTTTTCTGCAATCCTAAATCTGCAAAGTGTCAACTTTGTAACCACCACTCAAAACAAATTTCCACTTTGCGTAGGCTTCGAACGGGAAAATCATAAATGTTACTCGGGTGTTAAAAAAGAAGGCCTTATAACAAATAGTTGGGCATTCTTTATTTTTAACCGACTGCAAAAAAAGGAGGAGGTTCTCAACTCGACTTTATTTTGTTCTTCTTTTTCTTTTTTTGTGTATGTTACGCGATATCTTCGACGATTGTGATCCGATTTTAATAATTCTTTTTTTATTAAATAGAATATTTCTCGAGGGTGGTCCCGTTTAAATTTGATGAAAATATCCCTCTTCGAAAGGTGGAAACTTAGGGGATGAATCCCTTTTATTGAATTTCAACCACTTTCCGTCAGCTAAAAATTGAAAAATAAAACAAAATTTACAAAAAAATAAAAAACGACTTCAAAACTTTGCCTGTATGTACAAATTTAAACTAAAAAGTTAAAAATAATATTTTTTATTACTTTAACCGTCCGGTCAATGACCAAATTTTCACCTTTCGTTCAATAACCGGGTACCCGGGTACCCACGTATAGTGTGTCAGGTAGAAAACTTATTAGTAGACTGTGTAAATGTGAAATAACTATGGTAATAGGGAGACCCTATTGTTCCTCTAACATTCTGGTATTTGGGATGCCCTGCCCCTTCACCCCGAACAATAGAAGAATAGGACTCAAGTGTTACACGATGAGGTAAAGTAATAATATTTCATTATTTTAAGAATTTAGCGAGTCCGAGAACAGGCGAAATGATCAAACAAGGAGCCTATTTTTAGCTTAGGGTATTGCCCTTTGGGATGAGACAAAGGGTAGTAAAGCATGTGCGCCAATATCCTATCTCTCGGGTTCCTTTGAGGCACGGAAGGGTTGCACTGCAATAAAAGTAGGTAGTCGCGCAGGTACTGTGTCAGGACAGAAATATCTCACTCTTGAGTTAGGCAGGAGAGAGTGAAGCTTCAAATTTAAATAAGTGCAAGGAAAAATAAAATAAATTTACAGTGAAAGTGTAAAATTAATATTATTAATAAATAATAGTATTGAAAATAAATACGATGGATGATTCATCGAGTCTTCAACGGTAAGGAGAGATTTACTTGTTTTATTTTCGAGTAAATGATTTTATATTATGAGAAAGTAACCATGTGCAGTTATGTGCCAAAAAAAAGGCAGTAATTATGCTATCATCAATGCATCATGAGTTAGTGAAGAAGAAGAAACCGGAAATTATTGAGTTTTATAACTGGTCAAAAGCTGGAGTGGGCACAATGGATAAAATGCTTGGTAGATATACTACAAAAAGATCTACTCAAAGATGGCCTCTAGCATTTTTCTATAATATCCTCGATGAGCCTGCCTTGCAGCATATATTCTGTATTATGAGAATAATAAAATGCTTGCTAAAAAGTCGTATGAACGGCGATTATTTTATTTGCAATTGGGCAGAGAACTGTGTACTACATTTATTGAAAGTCGTTCGCAGAATGCACAAATCATGAGGCATTTCACAACAAAAGTGGCGATTGAATCTTTTCTTGGTCGAGCTATCAATCCATATGCGCAGCCAACAACACCTGGATCATCAACACCCCAGACACAGCTCGATTCAACCGGAAGGAAAAGGATTACTGGTGTATGTTATACTTGTCTTCAAAGTGAATTTAAAAAACGTCGCAAAACTAGAAAAATATGTTCGGTGTGTAAGAATCCTATCTGTGATGAACATTGTATTACAACCACGACATGTAAAGACTGTACGAAATAATTAAATGTACTTTTATTCTTGTGTGGCATTGCATTATTATAAAAATTAAACAATGTAAATAAACAACTAATCGGAAAAAAAAAATTCTTACTAAAATAAATATAAACGGAATTGCGTTTTTCTTACCTACTATCTTTGCTATTGTTTGTAATAAGAATTGTTTAAATAAAAGAAATTACAAACGACATTGTTTATTATTAATTTAAAAGTCCAATAACCTCAATACTTTAATAAACAGTCTCTTTAGTGTGCATAAACCCGCTATTCATACATAATAACTGAAGTGGGTACCCGGGTACCTGGTTATTGAACGAAGGGGGTATCAAGTTTGATAGTTAATAACTGTTATTAAATAATTAATTATAAAAAAATTTGACGAAAATTGGGTATCAAACTACTTAAATTTTGAGGATCCGGACGGTCTTAAAATTTTTTTGAGAAAAAGTTAATAAATTCTACCTGCGAAACTGAAATGGATACCCGGGTACCCGGTCATTGACCGGACGGTTAAAAAGATTTTTGATAGTAGTTAAGAGGTTAAGAGCTCTAAATTTTTATCCAGAATCGGGGGGTATATTTATATTTGTAGCAACAGTTCAGGCGAAATTGTCTAAAACATTTTATCTAGGTTTTGGACTAAAAAAATATGTAACAAAAGTGCAATGATTTTTCGGATTTTTTAATAAGGTTTTAAAAAGTCAAATGAATTGATAAGAAAACTTTATTCTTAAATAGGAATATTAGTTTCGAAGTTGCCGTGATTTCCCATATTTAAGTCCAGTCTCAATGTATTTTATTTCGAAAATTAGCACAGCTTGTATTTCTAGAAGGTTTTCACATTGTAATGCTACATATTGTAATACATCCGTCCCTCGACTTGCGCGGTATAACTTTAACATTGCTTTTAAAGAAAAAAATTAAATGTTTCTGTGTGCTATTTCGATTATTTTACATAAATTAAATGCACTACTTTCTCAAACTCGATTTATTATAGAAGGCAGCTGCTGGGTAAATGTTAATCGTAAGCATTAAAAGGAATAAAATATGTTAATAAATTACAGGGAAAGTAGTTTTGTTTTTTTAATAACTCATTTAAAAACATTTAGATTACATATTTATAGTTATACAATGTATATAAAAAGGAGTGAGAATATGTATTAAGAAGCCAAAATAAACAGTTTTTTTTTTTTATTTGTTCTGGAACTTGTTAGGTATATTTGGTTTAGTTCACTACGTATGGAACATTTTCAATTTATATTAATTTTTCACTTAAAAAAATTAATTGAAACAAAAAATGTGTATTTTTTAAATATTATATGTTTAATAGAGCTTCAACTTCGAGATATAGCCTTTCGTAGATTTAATCTTAATTTTTTCATAAAGTGTTTATATGTTTTTCCACGGTTATTATGAACATATGTACAAATTTCCTATATTTCTTTTGATTCAATTTAGTATACTATCTAAAAGCTTATTTGAGCCCATTTTTACACGGTTTCAGCTTACATGATTTTTTGGGAATGCATCTAACCTATAGAAATTGGTCTTATAAAATATGTATATTTAGAATATTGCAACATTAAATATGACAAAATTTTAAATGGTACATTATTAAAAACATACATTTATGTAAAAATATAAGAAAAATGATTCACATCCGATTTTTAATAATATTACAGCAAATTTCCTTTAATTGAACCAATTTTGGAATTGTTTAAAAAACTAATGGAATGTTATACGAGCTTCTTGTTTGATTTAGATGCAATTTTAAACCTTAAACTCTTAAATAAAAATACAAAAATCTTAAAAACTTCTAAAAAACGGATTATATCATAGAACAAATACTGAATTAAGATCACAATTCCTCAAATACGTGAAAAAATGACTTTCCCAAAGATCTCCGTAAAAAGTACAGGTAAATTACTCTCTGCAACTATAGCTTAGCAATCTAGCTTTGATTGAAGCAACGTTTCGAAAGGGGGCCTCAATAGCTCGGTTGGTAACGCGACGTGCTGACTGCGAGCTAGCAGGGCGCTAGAGGTTGTGGGTTCGATTCCCACGAGAAGCCCTGGTCACAAAAAAGTGGCATCACAATGGGCCTGTAATAATGGCCTAAGTGTGTCTACGGACAGCCACTGCAATCTACAACGCATCTCTAACGTTTCGAAAACTGGGTTTCGGATTTTAATAAATTTTCAAAAATAACCAAACCCATATTTTGTTCTCAATTTTTAACCATATTTTTCTCGTTTAGCTCATTCTAATGTAATGTTTCTTTTTTCGGATTCGTAATCTATGAAAAAAAAATTATATGGTACTTCTGCGACAACAAAACTGTAGTTGAGCTGCATAATATATGAAAGATTTAAAATTTATAATAGCGATTAAAATGACATACTGAGAACTTTAAAAAAACAATTTTTTAAACAAATTTTACAAGACAATCGGTACAAATGTTATGTTTAAAAACGGATCTTTATTCTTAATCTTCTTCTTCATCATATTTTCAGTGGTCTTCGAAGAGTGAATTTTAGTCAACATTAATTCTAATATGAATGGTTTTCAAATTTGTTCTTTTCCCTTAAGATTTCAAGATTCATCAATGTTGTTTAGGTATAAATTACTACTACCACAAAAAAAAAATATATTTAAAGAGTTTTCAATATACAGGGTTCCGCGCGTTATTTAGTTCTTATAAATGCAAATTGATAGTATTTTAAAGCTTGAAGTATTTACGAGTACCTATAAATGATTTTGCTCTTTAGGTGTAATTCAAATGCACTTACGTTTATCAAAGCCATTTCAGACTTTGTGCATTGAATGAATGACTATTTGAAATCTAAATTCAAACGAAAGTTTACACGTAAAGGTTTAAAATTTAAAATTTACACTTTCAGATGCAAAATTACATTGATATTACAAAGTTACAAAGGGCTTTTACAAATGTGCGAGGGAATCAATTTATACTTTGAAAATTTTATTAATGGGCTAAACGAATACCACACAAAGTTGTAATTTTACATCGAATACTAAATTGAGTTGCACTCTAAAATGTTTTTATCCCATTTACAATTTAATTTTAAAATTGACGTGCAATTTTCTCATAATTAATGTTGGCAGCAAATTGCCAATATTGGATATTGTGAAAAAGTTTTACAAAATCGTGTTAAAATTTATTATGAAAAATATTTCAATTTTAGCTAAACTTTGTAGAGTTTCGAGTAAGGTAATCGGATCCCTTGTTAGGTTTGGAAGCAGACAGACAAACAGACAATTGAAGCAGTCGGGTCTGAAGGTAAATAATGACACAACTTTGCACTTTTCATTTTAAAATTTGAATCACCCGGTTATGAGTGTATGTGTGTGTACATGTGTGTGTACTTCATCATCCCTATCCCGATGATCCCAACTTCGCAAACCGGCCGATTAAACTTCCTGCAGCTTTTCACTTGTTCAAATTCAATGATCCTTGACGGTGCATATTTTCGCCAGGGCTGTCCGTATTCCTGGTCTGGTCCAGAAGCAGCAGACTATGGGTTATGGGGGCTGGGAGGGGGCAGCATCCAGAGCCTTATCCGGACAAATTCACTCGGAGCCATTACCACCGGGAGTCCCTACGTCGAGTTGAGTAGAGGAGCAGCCAGAACAGAAGGGCTCCGAACGTGGCACAGGATCCGTGGAAGGGAAATCGTTGCCCAAATTGCACTCATTGTTCTCGCAGCGCTGAAAAATTATCTTCCCCCCGCTGATAAATGGTGCGATATTACATCCATGAAGTGCACAGTGGATAAATTGAGGGATTATTCGGGATGGGAATTATTACACGAGACGGTGCCCTATGGTGTGCATATAACGGCAAGATTAAGTGCTGTAGTTTTGTGTGCGGGACAGCACAGGGCAGGAACAGCACAGGACAGGACAGGACGTCGAGGGGAATGGGGGAATACGGAGAGACCGGGAATCCTGGATGAGAATGCACCGACCATGCTCAGATAGGAACGGATAAGGCAACGGCCTCGACGGGTCCTTTATAAGGGCCACCATGCTATTACAGGGCCCCCGACTCGATCCCGGTCCCGGTCCCAGTCCCGGACAGAGGACAGAGAACGGGTGTATTCAATTGCATTCCCGATGGCCACCGTGCACCGTCTGTAGGGAGAAAAAGGGACACATGGTGCCCTCTTACACATGATGCCATTATTCTGCACAGCAGTGGCGCTCCATCGGGAAGACGGGCGCAAACGGGAAGACGGAGGAATATCATGTGGCACCCATTTGGGACACAACCGACGCTACTCGTCGGAGACTCAAAGTACCTTCACGTTGGCTTCTTTGTTCTGGCATTTTGCGCTTTGTTGAATTCTGTCGTCCTTCGGCCCAGGAAGGAATCAGATAAAACGCAACAGATGTGTCTTTGGCAGATAAGAAAAATCAGTCACAGGCGAGAGAGTCCTCTTCTCCTGTCTTGTTGTGTGTCCTGCAGGGATATTCCTGTTGCCCGTCCATAGGAACATAAAAGAAAAGAAAAGAACGATGATCACAGCATTCGACCTCCGTTTGTTCTTTTAAGAAATGGGTGTGGCCCCCGGGGGCTGCTTCTTCTTCTGGCTAAGTTAAATGAAGAAAGCACGACGAGAGCCCGGGAGAAAATAAAAAGACGTTGTCGTCTATTGTAAGGATGTCCCAGCTATCCTGACCGGTGATTATATGAAATTTTCTGCGACTTGCCAGAATTATTTGCGTCATCCTTTGTCCCTTGTCTGAGCCACGTTCAGCTGGACTAAAGTGCGCTGCAGGCAGAACGTCTTTTGGTGTGGTATCTTCTTACTTCGATCTTATCACTTAAAAGCAGTCCTTGGTATATATGCACATTGCACAGACGATAGATATAGAGTATATAATTTTTTTATTTCAAATGTATATGGATATGTGAGGGATAACACCTCTATTAAGACTAGCTTACTAGTTTAAGGGGGAGCACCATTGGGACTGATAAAAATAAAGGATCTTTTTTTAAAAAAATAATTTTTCTCCAAAACTTCTAAAAAACGAAAAACGGTCGTAGAAGGATGGGTCTAGCTTATTAGAGCATATACTTTCTTCTTTAAGAATCCTTCACCAAAATTTTTCTTATTTAGAATTAAGCCTTAAAAATGCATTCAAAGAAAAAAGAAATTAAACAGTTGGTTGTTTTCTATCTTTTTGAAGGTCTATCCGATGAGTTGTTGTTTATCGAGATAAACAAGGATGAAAATTGTAAAATTTGGACTTTTCGGAAAAATTTGCAACCTCCTCGTGCTACCAGCGCCCGCCTTAGTTATCCGGTCACCTCGGGAGAGATATTCTTCAGCACCCTTTATTTCTTATTATTAATTAGCATTTGCTCACGAGTGGCGCGTATCGTTTCAGGATTTTAAAGTTATCATATGTATAAAATTGTCATATCTTTTAAAATTAATTGTAAATGTTAAATATTCCGTGTATTATTGAATTAGTATAATTAGAAAATTGAACTTTGAATTTATATAAATGTTATGTTATGTGATAAGAAGTATCGAAAATAATCATTATTTAATATTATTATTTATTATTTAAATATATGAATGTTTACATATCATCTAATTATGTTATAAAATTATTTAAAAATAATGAGAAGTTACATACAAGTAATTTTGTTATGATTATACAAATTAGAAACACACACATTATTTACTATTAAAATGTTTATTGAATTTAAAAATATATAAAAAGAAATGAAACCAAATCAAACTATTAATTGTGAAATCAATCAAATTTAAATTTTCTAGCTTTTCTATTACCAAATTCTTGAAATAGACTAGAGAAATCAAGATTCTGCAACTTCATTTTCAATAGACAGCGTGGTAAGACTCGTTAGTCTCATTTGGGACATTATTGATTATAAGTAGGTATTTATTCATTTTATATGTGGAATACGTCATCCATGTGTTAGGGAAAAACTCTTGAAGATTGTACTTTTTTATAAAATCCAAAACTTCAACAGGTGTTGCCTGGCTGTCGAGGTAATGTTGCCGAGATATTGATCCAAGATTTGGTTACACCCCAATTAACTTTCCTTGCAATGCAGAACAATGTTTCATACGTTCTTTATTTTGATATAGTTTTATATTGAACAATTCCACAAAATAATTGATTAAAAACAAAGGTTCATTCACTCCATAGGGATTTCTCTGCCGATCTACTTGATGTAAAATTCAGCGCAATCTTTGAAAGGTGATGAAATAAATAAATAATTATTATCAGCTACACACTTTGACTCGGTGATTCTCCAAATTTTTAAAAGCTTTTATTTAACTGGAGTATGTACGTCTTTCCGGTTCAAAATTTGTACTCGAATTTCAACTTATTTCCTATTATCCGATTTTGATAACATTTGACAGACTTACGTAAATCTCATGACAATGCAAT
Source organism: Dysmachus trigonus (assembly GCA_949715965.1). Lineage (NCBI taxonomy): Eukaryota > Metazoa > Arthropoda > Insecta > Diptera > Asilidae > Dysmachus > Dysmachus trigonus. Next base: position 15,908,359 of record OX454320.1, read on the forward strand.
ATAGTGTATCTAATATCGTTCTAAAACCAATATGGCGGACGTCCCAAGATGGCGGATTACATTTATCCTTCACAATCACCTTGATTTGGGTGTCAAGTGAAACGGTTTGACGAGTAAAATATGATAAACTATGAAACAAATCTAGACTAAAAAGTATAAAATAAATAAAGGTAGAAAAGAATTTTAAATCAAGCTTTTGCTATATATGCATGTATAATTTGTAGTTAAATGCATCAAGCTATTATAAATTACCCATATTTTAAGTTACACATAATTTATACATACCATACTTATATACAAAAGCTTGATTTAAAAATGTTTTTGTACTTTATTTATTTAATTTTTCTGTTGTTTTATAGTGGCGTTATTCTTTCTTCACTGATTGATGGATTTTCCAAAAATGTAAAATTAATTTTTGTTCAGGTTTAAAGCTACAAAAAAAGAAGTTCAATTTGGTTTTTCCTTTGAATTAATTTTTAAGGCTTAAATTGAGCTAGAAAAAACTTTTAGTGAAGAATTATTAAAGAAATAAGTACACGCTTTAATTAGAGTCATCCTTCTACTACCATTTTGAGCTGGGATACAGCTCTTTGAAAATTGAAAAAAAAAATCATTATTTTGAATGATCTTTTAATTTGTAAGAGGTATAGTATACGGCAGTATATTATAAAAAATGTAAGTCTTGATAAACTCATAAAATTAACAAAAGTTGTAAAACTGAACGTGTGCAGGAAGTAGGGTCAAATAAACTAAACCATTACTCGTACATGGATATGAAATGTAAAGGTATAACTACATAAATCTCCAGGAGGTAGTCTTACCTGGAGATGTAATTTTCTTATAAAGGTGTCTCCAAAAGATGGTGTCATCTGTATGATTATTCTTTTTATATGTTAATTCTAACGCATCCGCCTGTGACTGTTTTATCAGTTGCAGAGTAAACGATCCTCGTGAAACTCGGCAAAACCCAAAACCCGCATGAAGCCCTCGAGAGGCGTCTGGTGCACAATGCGGAGGCTGGAGGCTGGGATGCACCACGATGACAACTCCCATCTCATCTCATCTCCAGCGAGTCTGGTTCTCTGGTCGTCTTTCCGTCTTCGGGACAATTATCTCAAGTGTCACAGTGCTCAGAGTTGTGTCTCGAGATGTTGCAGGCGTACGACGCACGAACAGAAGCTCCGTCGATGATAGTTTTCGTGCAGCATGCACTGCTGCGTGCTGGTGTCGAAGCAATCGTCGCAATTTGAATTTTTATGCACTCTGGCACATGCATGAGGCATGTAGGGCAGCGGGGAAAACGCGCGCAAAAAAGTGAATTAATTGAAAGAAATGTTTATCGAAACTGAGGACGATATGTCGCCGGCAGGCATATGGGTGGTTTTCGTTCTCACGAGAACAGATACGGCGATACAGCGACACGACCGATGGTGGTCTGGGTTGGGTATAGGAGGTACAAAAATGGTGCTCTCGATTTGTAATTCCATCCAACACCTGGCCTCACGCCCCAAATGGAATAGACGCGATAATAACGAGGAGCATCACGTCACAGTGGTGCAATTTGATCCTACAAACGGCGGATTCTGTTTCAATTTGCCACATCAGCTCGATGGGAGGTTAAATCACGGCCTCTCATCCAGAATGCCTCACTTCAGCTCGCCTCGCCCTCGCGCCACCCCGTCGAGTATCCACTTCTAATTAAAGCAGAAATTGTTTTTTATCTGAGCTCACTCAGCATATAGTTAGTCCCTTTTAGCCCAGCGGACAGACATCAAACGGAAAAAATATATAAAATCTCAAACATTCAAAAGGCATAAATTAAGTCAACTTCAAAAAACCTTCATCGTGACTCCGTTTCGGTTTTAATCCCCTGAATCTGAGATCTGGGGATCCTTTCCCTTAACGAGCTTTGCAAATCCGGAGCAATTTTTTGAAGGTATAAAACGAGTAAAGCGAGCGCAAGGTCTTTTCCGCGAGGTCCCCTCCTCTAGGGGCGTCCTTCCCTTCTATGCAAATTAAGTGCAGAAAATTTTAAAATCAAATTAAGTCCCTTTCTGGCTCCGGTTCGGTACGCTACTTTGCCCAGGCATCAGCGAGAGAGTGCGGATGACGAAGGAATAATATTTCAAAGGAGTTTCCTGAAATTAAGGCTCCTCGCACATTGTGTAAGAATTAATGCGAATCCTGTTGAAAAGAAATCGTCGAAAATCGCATTTGAAATTCGTAAACTTGTTATCGACAGTCACGCGGTAAAGCACAAGTTTGAATTAAAAAGACGCAATATAATGTACATACTATACATATATAGTTTTTGTTAACCAAGACTCAATGAAAAGTAACTGAATTAGATTTATGTTATAAAGTGTTAAAATAAATGAAATTTTATGATTAAAATGAGTATTTTGATAAATTCTTTTAAAGAAGCCAGAAATTAGTTCAAAAGTAATTTTTGGATAAGGACTCATATATTCAATTATATTCCACTTCTTATAAAACCCAATTGTGGCAACTGGTTATTGAATAACTACTTCTATCATCATTTTTAATTAAGTCAGAAATGCATCGCTTCCCTCCAGTCAAATTTTAGATAAAAAATAAGAAGAAACAGAATTGAGTTGGGGAGGATATCTGTCTCCTTAGGGAACTACATAGTTATAGTATTGCTTTTTATACTTGATTGACCAAAATATAATAGTTGGTTAAAAATGCGTTAAATAATAAAGTTGATTTTTATGAACAACGAAAAAGTTAGTCCGCTGATATATAGTAAAAAAAGAAAATGTTCACTAAACATTTGATTAACCTACAATTGTACTAATTTAGTTTGATACTTTCTTCAAATAAAGGTTTAGGGATACTAAGAAAGAATACTTTTAGAATTTTTTGATATATGTTGTCTGTTGCAGTATGTTGTTTTGCTCGTTTTTTTTTTAATGAATAAATGAGTAAAATTAGATGATTTTTTTCTGAAAATTTCAATCAAAAATTTTAATACTTCTTTTAAAAAATACTCAAGCGATCAAAATTGAATTTTTTCAATATCTTCTAAACATGAAAAACGATGCTTAATGCAGAAATTTTTCTCGTATATAAAAAATAAGCAAGAGTGGGTCAAAAATTGAAATCATTAGGATTATTAGGAGTTACAGAGTTTCAGCAATATTTAGGGCGTTGTCTTTATTGGAATTATTCATTTTCAATTTAATACCTTAGAACATAAATTATGACTTAATATTATACATCAAGGGCTCTATTTTTGGTAAAAAAGCTAATCACGTTCTTTATTATTCTCTCAATTTTTGAGAATTTTGGATAAAATGAAGGTTTATGCGAAACAAAAATTTTTATAGAAATTTTTATAGGGAATGGACTTAATTAATTTTTTGCTTGGAAACCTCTTTACTTTAAATTTTGTTAAACAAGCTGAGTAAAAGAATGGGTAACTTTCCCTAATCATTGCAAAGGAATTAAGGGGAGGTTCTCATCTAGAATCTTGAAATTTTCGATTTTTTTTTTATTTCATATTATTAAAGTTTAATATGTCTAGAATGTTGCTTTAAAATATTTAGTTGATCCGAGCACTGGAACGGATTCTACAGCCTATTGATTGTGGCGGTGTCATGATCGTAGTGGGGCGCTCAGCCTGTGCCGTGCCGTTCAATCACGATTATCTCGGAACTTTGTTTTTCAAGATTTTTAAAATTTGCGTACAAGATAACTCAAAAACGGTTCAACCGATCAACTTCTAGTTCCGTGCATATTAAAGTAAACAATTTTCTTCATAGAAAGAGCGGAGCACATTTTGAAAATTGTAACATTATCTCCTTTTTGTAAGTGATAAACTATGAAAAAAAACGGCCGAAAACGGCCTTATAATTTCAAAATCGCGCCATTCCGTCAATTTTAATTTTTTTTTGAAAGTCGTCCGCTCTTTCTGAGACAAATTTATTCTAGTTTATAATAATGTCATAATTATTTGATTTCAGACCAATCTGCGACCCCTAAATTGTACGCAGCTGGGCCATTTTCGAAAAACATGCCTCCGGAGAAGTTGAATAACGGGCGCCATTTTGTTTTTTTTTTGAATAAAAAAATTTTTTCGTACAGATAAATATACAATAAACGATAATGCCAAATATCATTTCCCTTCAAAAAAATCACGAACTTTACCTACTTTTTGACGTTCTAGATGAGAACCTCCCCTTAATATAGCTAAAGGTGTATCCGTAGAAAATAAGCTTTTCTCGTTCTTTTTACGCAAAATAATACTCAATTTTTGGCAAATTTGCTGTAAAAATTGGTCGCTCGTCTTAATCCCTAGTCTTACCGATTTAGAAATTTATTGAAAAACTCGGAGATACAAAAAAAAAACTGTAAGAAATTAGCCCGAAAGTGACCAAATTTTACATTTTTAACTTAAACGTTAATTTTGTAAAAGAGTCCCTTTTCTGGACTTTACGAATAGTTTCCTAGGATTGCAGGCGTTTTTGAAAAAAAAAAATACTATTTTCTGAAAACCCTTTCGTACTTCTAGGCGATTTTAGTATATAAAAAAAAAAGGATTCTTAAATTCCTGAAGAATAAGAACTTTTAACACTTCAAAATTCAACGCAATTCAAAGCAGTTTGATATAAGTTTTCTGATATTTTAAAATCCTTACTAGATTTTGGCCGGATCGAAAACCAAATTTGAAAAGGGCTAGTACCTAAATGTTGGGTTTTAGCTCGGCTGAACTAATTTATAAATATTTATTTATATAAAAAAATTTCTATTTAAATAGGTTCAGCCGTGGTGCATCCGAGTTGCGGCAATTGTCGTTTGTACTTTAGCTCGGGTCTCATAAGGCCGAGTGTGTTGCCGCGGTTGTTAAGATTTCTCACAAAATATTTATCCGTGCGGCCGTTTCATATTTTTCAAAAACAATACAAACCGTGTGCAGCCGTACGGCCGTGGTGTGGCCATGGTGCAGTTACCGTTCACTTTTACTCCTCGGGCGGTCATTTGAATCAGTCGATAGTCTGAAAATACCTCAATAGGGCGAAACACTTAATAAAGTTTGTTATATACGAGTAACACGTTAACAAGTGTGTTTTTAATCAAATATGGACAAAATCCGACAAGTACCATAAAAAAAAAAAAACTTAATAAACTCCGAAGGTAAAAAGTTTCATAAAAATTGGTCTGGTGTTACCGGAGGGATTTCTGAACAAACATATTTCCTTCTAAGCTGGTTAGAAATTAGTACGAAACGTTTCCTTGAGAAATCTCACGAATTGGAATTCTCATAAATTTGGATGCAAAATTTGTTAAGTCACTGCTGGTGCACGTCGAACTTGAGAAAAACTAAGGATGGGTCCACAAGGACCGCATATGTGCGCAGGGGCCTGAATAAACATAACAACGACGGCGGTGGCGGCAGCCGGAACCAGCGACAGAAATCGTTACGTTATTCACGTCGATGAGCACCAAGTCGCCCGCCAAGGAGCAGCTCAAGGAGCCGAGAACACTCTAAAGTAACTTACCAAAAACTTCGTTGCGAAACTCCGCCGAAAGGAGCGAATAGATAGATAAATGGATACATAGATAGATAGAAAGATATGGCTGGACCGGGATGTTGTCTGTTCTTCTGCAAGCTCCTGAAAAGTCTCTATTTATCCCAGGCTCATCCCGGACGACTATTTGTAATGGTAAATAAGGAGAATTTTCATAAATAATTTATGATAAGGTTTTGTTGCCCGGTGCCTAGAGATTGCTGCAGTGTCGTCATTCGGCGCTCGTATCTTCCCTTTTCGTTCCTGTATGATACGATCCGATGAGGCAGGAATTTCTCCTTGTGCTGCTCCTTTTCGAAAAGTGTATTTCTCAAGATTTCGTCGTCTCCCGTTTTCGCGAAGCATTGTTTTGTTGGGGATGCTTCTTAGGCATGATGTGGATGTAATGCTAGGGATGGAATGGGACTGAATTTATGCGCAAAATGCATCAAGTTCTCATTATTATGGTAAATACATCGCGGATCGACCACGTTTTCAAGGGGAAGGAAAAAAACGTGACGCATGCACCAGCCATAGCATTCAGCATCTATTCACAGGGATATACCAGGGAGAAATTAATTCGCGTTTCGCTCAGTGAACCGGAAAATCTTATAGATACGATCTTTCTGGTTTCTTTTATGTGTTATACAGCTGCCACATACCCAAAAGGGTTGGTTTAGTGTTTGGTATACCATGGCAGTTATCTAGGGTAATATAACAAAAAATCATAGATCGTGTGGGCAAATAAATAGTTAAGCAATTTGCAGAGAACCTCCATTTACACTTAGTTGCTAGTTCTGAAGCCCCTCGTAGAAGCTTAATTTAAAGAGTCAGACCAGCATCGCCGCCATTCAATTAGGAACCGAAGGTTAATGGCTCTTCGCAAACATTTCAATTTGAATATTCCTGGCGGCGGCGGTTTTACCCCCTGCATGATAGCGATAAGAAAAACGTTCTTTATTTATTTTTTGTTAGACCTACTCCTCGGCCGCTTCAAGTACTGAAAATAGCGTGAAAACGTGACACGTCGAACAGAGCTCAGCTCGGATCCGGCGAGGCGGCCAGTGAGCGGCAGTGCGTCGTGTCGATGCTCATTATTTCCAGCACCGCACCCCGCCCGCTCGCCGCTCATCGACCGACTGACGCGACGCGACGACGTGCTCTTGCCCCCAAAAACGATAGAAAACTCCAAAAATGGAATGCATTAGCAAATATTCAAATTGTGTGGCATAAACACGCTCCGGACTTGGAACGTAAATAAATTCTTCAAAAGCGACACTGAAAGGCTGTTTGCTCTTGCTATTGACACCGACGGCAGGCTTCGGCGAGGTACACACGGACAACTTTGTTTTAAAGCGGCCTATTTAGGGTGAAGCGAATGGCAGAACTTTGAATTAGATGTGGGGACAGAGCTTTGGTTTTATATCTGTGTAAATATAGGGAAGATTTGGGGCATTTGAAGTGCAATAAGACATGTAGGGCAATTAAATGACAACATAAGGTTCAACACAGATGTCGGTAATGTCTATCACTTTTGTCGTACATATTTTATAAGAAACTTGTGGACCTCGCTGTTTGGATGTTTGAAAAAAGAAAAAGATTCAAAAAACCTCTTTATTAGAGTCTATTATGATGCGATTTCGGAAAAATAATTTCATGAGTCCTCCTATACACCTAGTTGCTAATAAACGTCATCCGCGGCTTATATAAATGGTGGGCCATTTGTTAGTTTCTTTCTAAATTATATATTATTTTTACGCAGACAACTCTTTCCCATTCAAAACATTGACAGAAATACAGTATCATATCTCCGCGGAATGAAAGTAACAGATTTACACTTGCAAAATGTTGGAAAATATTGAAAACTTATTTCTAAATTGAGGGCTGTGTTACTGAAATAGTACCAATTTTGAAAAGATCGTGTAGTCAGCTGTTGTGGAGATTAGCTTTGACCATCGCGCAGTAGGATTTGACGCTGTTTGACTTTTTTTTGTGGGGTGCTGTTGAAGATCGATGTTATGCTTACAATCTAGAAATGATTCAGGTAGTTAAGCAAAATTTTAATCGAAGATTGAAGTGTTGATTAACAATAAAATTCAATCTTCTATATCTAGAAGGCAGATAAAAAGAAATTGAAATATAAAAATGAAACAATTTATAAGGGAATTCGAATCTGGTTGTTAAGATCGTAAAGAAACTATATTATATCGATAGACTAGAAATTTTCAAAGGATATTCACAGAAACGTTGCTGTTATCGTTCGGTAAATGCAAACGATAATGTTTTGTATACTTTTTTTTATTGCAAAAAATTTCATGACACATCAAATTGTTTTTCATCGGAACATAACTGTGTGTATATAGTATTCAAGGCTGTTTGAATTTTTTGATTTCAAATGATTTGAAGGGAGTAATTGTGGCAAGCGTCCTTGAAAAATTTTTGCGCGGGGTCATAATCTACAAGCATTTGCTGAAATTTTTATGAAAACTGATATTGGTAAAATTTGTTATAATAAGCAACATATCCAAATTAGTAGCTATTTTAACTGTTATTTTAAATAAATTCAGAAAATTATCGATTTTGCAGTAAAAAAGAGGTGTTCTCCTCTTAAAAATTCCACTATGAAATTGTATTGCCGTATTCAGTGATACAATCCTTATAAACAAATGCAGCTTGTATTTGGACGTGGAAACTATATTTTCTAATCAAAAGGACTTATATTTCATTATTTGATTTGAAATTATTCACCCCTGAATAAAGTATACATATTTAAATTTATTTACAATTCGAATGTCGTTTTATTTATTTATTCATTACGCTTAATTCAAGTTACAATACATTATATTTATAATTTGAATATTTCTTTGAAAATATGGATGACATTAATTTTTTCGAGATATGTTTTCAACAGGATATTGCTACGTGCCATATAATGACAAAAACCATAGATTTGTTGAAATATCGATTTGGTGATAAAGAACTTTTGAGAAATGGTCCTATAAATTGGCATCCAAGGTCTTGTGATTTAACATCTCTCGACTTTTTCTTATGGTGTTACTTGAAGTCACTTGTTTATGCTGATAAAAAATCAACAATTGACAACTTGGAAGCCAACATTGTTCGTGTTATTCGTGACAACGGACGACATTACTTGGAAAAGTGACCCAAAATTGGGTCAAGAATGAGCTTCGTCAAGAACCGTCGTGATGGCCATATGCCCGAAGTTATTTTTAAATATTAATGTCATGAACTGGTCTTTCGAATAAAAAGGAATTTTTCATCAAAAGTTAACTCTGTGTTTTTTATATTAAATCTGAAGTTCTATCAGTCTTAAGAAAACAACCTTTATTCGATCGTATGTTAGGATCTCCGAATCAAATTAGAGCTAACAGTCATACTAAAATCGGGACATAGAAGAGTTAAATAAAGTTAACAAATTCTATTGGAATTAGCTAGAATTAGAAGGGAGTTAGTTAGAAGCGGACGTATCTATCATCCTAGGGATCAAAATATGATTTAATTTAAGTGGGACCAACGGGTTTAAAATAAAATTAAAATTTGGATTCTACATGTCATCAGATCCAGGACTTTTATCGCAATTCAAGACATTCAGATGAGATACGGATTGAGAACATGCCGACATTAAAATGGCAATTAACACAACATTCCTGCCCTGCAGCTTCCTCACTTGGAAGAGACCGCGGTCCGCGGTCCGCGTTCGCCGCGGTGTCGTGCGAGACCAGTAGCCGACTCGTCCACTTACTGAATAAAACGAGCAAACCGGTGAGTCCGCGGCACGGCCGGCGCGGCGATTCTGTTCGTTTTTGCGCAAAAATTCTCGTCTGCAATAAAGTGCAGGGTTTATTGCGCGGGGCCCGGAGTCTCCTCAGGTGAGACGCGAGGCACGCATTCAACGACCTTCTTAATGGACCGGCAGCTGTTAACCCAATTTGCTCGCAACTCAATGGCGCCATTAGTAGCAAACAAAGTGGGGCTCTTTTGGACATTGTTAGCTCCAGCTCCAGCGCAGACCGGCGAGGTCGCCCAGCCCGGCCCCAGTTGAGCTGCTCTTTAGCTTTTTGATCATCTGTTTGCCTTTTCGGGCATGCCTCGCCGGACCCATCTGGCAGGCGGGGGTGCTGGACGACATTTGTGGAGCAGCATTTTATCAAACAAAACGTATCGACGCTTGCATGACAATTACACACATGTTTTCAATGTACCGACCCGTATCATCGTCGGCGCTTTCTGGCGCGGCATGGTGCCTGTTTTCCCCTAGGCTACCTATCTTGTTTTTGCCTTGTTGAGCTGCTCTCGATTGCCCTTTGTAACAAAATGCTAACAAAATGCTCCTCTGCGTCTAGTATAAAGTTAAATACATTTTGAAAAGCAAAATATTATAAGGTCAGTGAACTTTAGAATTAACAATCCGATAGGTTTTTAGCTGCAGATAGGGTGGAAGGGCGCTCTTTAGGGGTATGCATGCGTAAAACTAAGTTTCGCTACAATATCTCGAAAACTATGTATTCCACTTTAGATTTTGAATATATGTAACATTGGTCGACATGAATTTTATAGAAAAGGAGTCTTATATCATTTCTATACATTTTTTTTCCAAAGATTACAAATTTGCAAACGAAAATGTTGTATCATGTCACGTTTAGGGAAAAAAATTGGTTTGAAAAGTACACAAGACGGTATTTTGACCATTTTTGCAAATTAATTAAAAAATAACTGATTGTCGCAAGAGCTTGTAAAGTAGTTCAAATTAATGTTTGAGCTTTTATATATTACTAGCTGGCCCGGCAGACGTTGTACTGCCCTTTCCGTTACATTTTCATCATGCCATGTGCGTCGACCAATATTTGATGGTGTTCTTTCTTTTCGCATGTTTCTACAAATAATACCATTAATATAAGAAAACAGTGTTTCCGTTTCATATCCCTAATTAATTTATTGAACAAACTTACACGTTGTTTAATATTAAGTAAACCGTTTTACACTTCACAAATATTGGAAAATTACCCGGTTTCATCCGACGTTGGGTAAATACTTACTAATTAAAGACTTCTAAAATGTTCTAGTTTGTTATATCCTAGAAATTGATTCAACACGAAAACCCCTTTATGGATCCGCCATCTTGAATATCCAAATCTAGATAATATTTAAAATTAGTGGCATTAACACAATTATTGTAGCAAATTTAATTAAATCCCGTTGAAATCGAGAAAATTTTTTTATATATTGGGTCCGCCATCTTGGATCTAGAAACTTTGATAATTCGATAATGATCAAAATTAGTGGCACCACAAAAAATCGTACTAATTTTCATGAAAACTGTGTAAGAAGTGAGATACAGTTTAAGAGAACGCACCCATCCCTACTCCGTGCTGTTTACGTGGTGAGAAGTGACACCGGTAGACCCCTGGCGGGGATTTACATATTCTAAAAATAATTCATATGGCAAAACAACGTTTGCCGGGTCAGCTAGTAATATTTAAAATACTTACATTTACGATACAGTAATACTGTACCTTTGTTATGATTTAACATTTATAATATTTATGAAAAATTAATTATATATTTAAAAAATTTTGTTTTTTTTTCCTAAATAACTTCTAAGCCAATTTATTATATCTTTTTAATCTTTACTTTTAAAATGTATTTGAAAAATTGCGCTCGACGAAAGTTGCTATTATGCTGCTCCCAAGCGGAGGAGTTTGGCAAAACGGAACCCCATTGATTAGCTATCGATCCGGGTTAAAAAATAAAAAATGCTATTAAAAAATAGGGGTTGGTGGTAAAAGGGTAAAAATTTAGGACTAAATGTATTTTTTAATGCCACACCATAAAAAAATTACAAAAAAAAAATTTGTCCAAAAAATGAAAAAAATTTTTTTAGGGTGAGCCACCCTTAACACTTAGGGGTATAAAAATTAGTTATAAACCTATTCTCATACCTACTGAATATATATATTAAATTTCATCAAAATCGGTCAAGCCGTTTCGGAGGAGTATAACCACTAAAACTGTGACAGAAGAATTTTATATACATATTAGATATTAAAATAAGAAATGCTTTAATACTTCCCGAAATATTCATTTTTTCCATAAAAAGATTACTTCAGTGAATGAAGATCATAAGTGGTGCACGCTTACTAAACTCTTATGTCCGAAGATGCTCAGACGTCTACAGATTAATGGTTTTTTAAGTATATAGATAAGGATTCAGGCTTTGTTTTTAGTCATATTACGAACATTTTTCTCGTTCCCATATTTTTTAATAAATTTTTAAAAATGCCCAAATTACAAGATTTAGTACTTTTAAACCCTATTTTGCTAAAAAACTTGACGTGATAAAATTATTTTTTTATTACGGAAAAAATTCTATAGAAATGACATATGACGTGTTCTGTTATAAATTAAATTTTGTCTACCAGTGAATTTAAACGCTGGAGTTGTAGTTGGAATTGAAATCTCCACTGTGAAGTTAGTACAGTATTTCAAATAGTTGGACTCGTGATGTAAGATTGCTGGTTTAATCTAAACTTAATGGAATTTCCATGAAAATTATTAATTGGGGATTATCGGGTATGAGGATTTCGATATGTTGTTAATATTTTTTGAAATAAACACTGCGTACTTGCGGATTTTAAAATTTATTCAATTTTCATGGTAGTTTATATAGCAGGCACCACACTGGTCAGTGGTCGGAATCAATTTGTATTGGGGAAGCGTTAATAATGTTTTGCACATTATTAGCATACGATTTCGAGAGAATAAACAAAAGCTATTAATGTCTTCAACTCTGCTTTTGTGGCTGAGAGACGTATTAATAGAGGTTTCTTAAAAGCTCTTCTTCAGCTAAGTTCAACTTGCATGAGACGATGCATATTAAAGGTTTTTTTCTAGATCATACATTCTTTTAAGCTACAAACGCATCACAATCCCTATTGTTTTCTCTTTAGCATGCGCTGATATAGTGAACAATTCGATTTTGAAATAAATAACCTAAACAAATTATTTTTTCTTTTTTGATCGACCGAATCTCGTAGAAACCTTCGTAAGAATACCAAGTCTACAGTGTATCTCAACGCATACTTCTCCTTATGTACTGTATATATAAAGATTTTTCATTCATGTTGCTTTCTATAATACATATCTGTATATTTGAGGTTTTTAGCTTATCTTGATAATTGAATTTAGCTTCAGTGTTTAAAAAAAAAAAAAAATTAAAAATAATTTTCTTGTATTAATGTACCTTTAATAAATGCAAAAATTATATTATTTACTTAGTTACATGTTTGCACTGAATAAAAATGACAAAAATGCTCAGAATTCTTTCAAGAAAACAACGCTTCGTTTTCTTTCTCAGCATGCGCAGAACCTCGTCTTGCCTTACGTGAATTTTACTTCGGCTTAAAAAAGCTCTTCTCAGCTAAGATTGGCCCAAATTTAGTATTTTTCACCATTGCGCGTGTGTTGTACCTCAAAAGATGGTCTTTTTGGTTTTGTTAATAAATATTTATAATTTTAAAATGGGGAACATTCAATTTTAAAGGTATGGAATTTTCACTAGTTTTGGTAGTATAATTCTGCGATTTTACACTGTCTAACTGACTATTAATGAACAAAATTTAGGATAAGTTAAAACTAATGTTTTTGTAGAATTAGATTTAAATTAAATATTTGACTATAATCTAAGCTTCTCTTGGATATTTTTTGTGTATTTTCAGCATAAAATTTAATGTGAATTCTGTTTAAATATTCAGCATAATATTATTGTAAATGCTATCTACTACTGATACTTATCCATTTACGGAATAAAATTTAATCTGAATAGTATTTAAATACGAAGTCCAAATTTAAAAATACAACATAAACCGGAGATATCTTTTTATTCGGGTCACATTTTTAAATTTTATATTTCAAAAACGTCTTTGATTCTCAATAAATTCAAATTTATACATGAATAACTTCTTACACACATATTTTTGTTTTGTTTATAATGCCGATTCTGGCAAAAGGTGTGTTCATTGTGGGAATGTATAAAATAAAATTTCACAGTTCCGAGCACTTTTTGCAATTAATAACACTTAATTTTAATTTGAGATTAAAAATATTGGTATCAGATTAGGGTAAAAAGTGATTTAATTCTTATAGATTCATAAATTGTTGGTTTTTTATTATTTATGAGCAATGTATGATCAATTTCGTAGCAGGTTTTTATTTTGTACTTTTCTAAGATCCTAATAATCATAAAGTCATTATAAATATATATGAAATGTTGAAATAATTGTTGTTAATAGTAAATAAATATCAATAAATATAAATTTGTTTAGAATTAATACATGACAAGATGAAAGATTTGTGTATTTATCTAGAATCTTGTATGTAAGGGTTTTCGGGGTTGTTGATTACGAATCCGTTGTCAGATTTACAATATTCAAAATGGCGATTCCAATATGGCGTACCAATATGACGACCCCTATATAGTATACTACTTTTCAGCATACAATTTTTGTTTTGTTTTTGTTCGTCGTATTGGATCTGCCATTTTAAATTTATAAAATCGCAATCAGCGTCTTCGAAAACCCCTATATACAATTTTTCAAAGAAATTAAATTTTTATCAAAATTCTTGTCCGTCGCACTGGATCCACTAATTTGAATTTCAAAAATCGAATAGTAAATTCTTAATCAGCGACCTCAAAAACCTCTGTATAAAAAATTTCACAAAAATTCGATGGCTAGTTAAGAGTTAGTTAGAGTAAAATAGTTCTTTTTCGTGATAAGGCATTAAATACTAATGTCAGTTTTTATTAAAATTCTCGTATACTTTAAGAAAGACTGCATTTTAATATAATTTAAAGTAATTTTAATCCATTATTGGAGTTTTTTCTATGTATGTAGGCGATAAGGTGCCATTGTCGGTCAGTCGACATTGCGTCCGAATTGGTTGAGTCTGCTCTGACCTCAAACATGCCGGAGACATTTAGCAGCCGGGGACATGAAGGACAGTCCCCGGACGGCATAACGACACTCGAGGAGCAAATAGCAAGGGACGTGTTTACACGTTATCTCCTTAAAAAAATATCTTGTTCCCGTCCCGTCCGCTTTATTACGCCTCAATCGGCCAGGTAGATGGCACTGGCACATTTACCTTTTCCGCTCGATGGCTATCTTCTGGAGGCTCTTTCTTCCTGGGGGAGCTCCAGAGTGCCTACTTTTTTTTACCTTTCTCTTATTGCCTTCTTCTTTCTGTGGCATCGACGAAGAGCCACACATTATTATGATTGTGCGACTCGCTAGGCGGCTCGGCGCGCGGTGGCCGCCAGGCATGTTTGCACTCGGGCTGCGGTGGGTGCCGCTGGGTGCTCCGTGTTTTGTTTGCCCAACCACGCTTCACCCGCACGTCCCGCCGGCACCGATTCGCCCGGCTGGCTTTATCGATTTATTTCCAATTCTGTGTACACGGCCGGGACCCCGAACCGAACCATCCGGGGGAAACTATCGAACGTGCCGGCGATGATTGATTAATGAACGACCAGTCACACAAGACATTTCGAGCATAAAAAAAATATCAACGAAACGTCGACGTCGACAGGGTCCCGTGAAAAAGTTTTAATGATTCCCGAACCGAGGAAGTGAGTGCTCTTTGCGAATTCCGAAGAGTGCCACAGAGTGCGGGGGTGGGAGGGGGACAGCGACGACGACGCGGCTCGATTTAATGGCAGGTGACATAGAAAGCCCTTTTTCCTCTGATGGCGTTTGAAACTCAATATTTTGCGAAACACCGTCTAATGTGATTATGTCGTCGGGCGACACTCTTCGATGCTGTCGTCTAGGAGTGGGACATCTTTAAGAATACGTTAGACGTCCTCAGATGGGATCTTGTTTCAGAAGATTTCTCAGAAAATTACGACTCACGTACTGTTCAACAACTCGAATTTCAAATTGTTCACAATTTGGGATGCTGTGGGGAGGTCTAATCGAATTTTGGATTTTTGAAGTGACATATGTTGAAGATGAGAAACATCCTAACATGCATTGTTATTGTCTTGTGAGCTTTTACCTTTCGAGCGCAGACGAGGTCATTTTGACGACAAATATGTTTTCTGTCTTCTGTAATTTTCCAAGTAATAAGGGTATCCTATTGTAACCCCGCCCCCAAATAGAAACTTCGGATCTTATTTATTCTAGTTTTGGCAGCCGATAGAAAGGAGGTCTATTGTGAAGGCTGGAGTTCCGAAAATTGGAAACCTTCATCCCTCCAAAAAAAAAAAAAAAAAAAAAAAAAATTACTTAAGAAGACTTTTGGCGACTCAAACCAAAAGGGGTTGAACAAAAATTTTGTTTTTCTTTGCCTTTTAGAGTAAAATCCGCCGTTCTTCATTTTTAGAAGGCACGAACATGAATTTAAACTACTGATTACTACACACTACGTTTCGCTCACGTATTAAACATGATTAAATTCGCAAAAATGATCATAACCGCAAATCGTACAAACCAAAACCGTCCGCAACACCGACATTTGTCATTTGTTCCGCTTTTATTTCAGTCTAACACATGTATATAAAATATGATAGTACTAGATCTTACTGCAGCTATTTTAGTAAATGTGCCCTAGACAGACAGCACACATAAATTACTAATTAGTACCAATTACTAATTTAGGTGCTGTCTGTCATGGGCCTATTATCATCATTATGGTCGCTAAATGACGAAAAACTTGATCATTTATACCTAAATGATGAAAAGTGTACTAGAATTCAGCTGATTTTGTACTTCTATAGTTGTTGTAACATTACTTTGTACTATCCATTAGAAAGAACTAGAAGAAGAAAAGCACAAGGACTATGGAATGACTGACAGCTGATAAATGATGATTAAGAAATGACTGTTTGTCACCAATTCATTAATTAATAATTAGTGCTAAATGAGTAATTAACTGTCTGTTTGTCTAGGACATTAGTCTCCAAATTCTTAATTTACTCTAAAAATACACACACATAAATTGTTGCCTGTAAACTTTCGTATGTGACTGCAATCACTCCCACATAAAAAGTCAGCCCAAATGGGTGTTTGAGGGTAGAAATAGAATATTAGCTTTTAAGCTGGGTTGAGCTTTAAACCAATGAAACTTAATACGGAAACACAAAATTGCAGCTTGAGATTTGAAGCTGGCTTGAGGCTGGATGGCAACTATGCTGAAAGTTCAAATTTTAAGCTGGCTTGTGTCATTTGGCACGGAGAAATAATGTTTATATATTGTTTGTATATTTCTAACAATAGAAGGAGATACGGGCACTCTTGATTATCATCCCTTTAACGTTGAATTATGAAGAATATCAAGATCCTGCGCAAGCTGTTGTTTTGTTTTACAGAACTTTTCCTGCAGCGATAAAAAGCTGAAAAAGCTGGAATTGTTTTTCTGCCCTGACCGAGTTAATTCCAGAAACTATTATGTAATATATTTTAAAAGGGTTCTTTCCATGCATTTTAGCCTATTAATTATTGCAATTGGTTATATGTTTCCAAAGTTATAGCAGAATTAGTAATTTATTTAAGACTAATAAGAAGTGAGGAAACAAGTAGAGGAGTGCGGAAAACTTCAAAAGTATTTTTATCAAAACTGTCTTTTCCAGTTTTTGTTCACAATAAAGAAATGAGAAGTTTCAGGGGAAATTTTTTTATATGTCTATAAGTCTTATATTAAAGCTTATTATCACGATCAACAAACAACTGAACCGATTGAGTTCAAATTTTAATTACCGACAGAAAACAAAAAGATTTATGGTATATCACAGCAGTTTTATAAAATTCGATCTATATAGCCATTTTTATACGAGCACATTTTAAAGCCGACAAACGGAATTCAAAGCCTGAATGAAAATAAAACTATAGTAGATCAAATTTAAAAAAGCCACTATGATTAATGTTAGATCCCTTTGTTTTCTGTCGGGAACTAAAATTTGAACTCAACCGCTATTAACTGATAACGTCAGCAATACACATCTTATAAAAAAGCATAGTAAAGATGTTGACTTTACACTCAAATATAGGGTGATTCGTAAAGATGTGTTTCACCATATACGTATACCAATCGATTCTATGGAATCTTCCAATCAACGTTTGTTCCGAAAGCTTCCTTCTAAACTGCGTTCTACTACTGACAAGTTTATGTGTGCAGATATTTTTTCATTCAATACCCTGTAATTTACTTAACACACACTCTACGAAGCTCATTAAGATGTTAATTGATAAAGAACTCTTTCTCAGTTCCAATAAGTCTGCAAACATTTCTCTCACCCTCTCCCATCACGAGTTTCAAACTCACAAAGTTCAAAATCTGTAAGATTTGTATAAAATTAGTGACTGTGACAGTTTTTAAGAGGTGGTGTATAAATTCTAAGGGCTGTTAGTTACGATAAAAGAGATTATTTTCGTTCTAATTTTCAAGCCTGGTTTATGTAGCATCCTAAGTTTTTCAAGTCTGGTTTATGTTTCTTCCTAACAAATGTTAAAGGATTTTTTTGATTGTATATAAGGTGTTTATTGTCCAGGCTTAGGGTTGACTTTCTGCTAATAAAAGGATAATCTTGGTCGCAATGTATAACTTTTATGATACGTGTTATTTTTATCCAGGGTAATTCCTGATATTTCATATAATCAGATCTCAAAATCTCAACAAAAAATTAAAAATATAGTTTAGATATCGTTACATAAATTAAGCTGTCGTTTGTTTTTACCGGATATAAATGATGATGAAGCCAATTTAAGGATCTAAAAAGAATGCAAATGGGTTTCAATTGTTGGCCAGGATGCTTTTCACTTCTTACAATCCTGCATAAAACGGTTGTCCTGCATTTGACATAATTCAGCTCCCGTCTCTGGAGATGAAATCAAGTTGCGGAGCACTAGAGGGGGCGTCTCTGTTTTGCAATTTCTTCTTCCTTGCACTGTCCGCAATAATTCGACTGAAAACACGTAACAATCTGCGTCAGTGCCTCGACAGATGCCGTGCTGAATGAAGATTTCAGAAAATTTCCATTTAACCAGAGACGAAGCAGACGGGAACTCCTCCTTCTGTTGTACATGATAAAAACCGACACGTCTCCCCGTTCCCGTGCCGCGACGCCTGTCTTCTACCTCCAGCATTGAGATAAAAGCGACGTGGCAGCACTGTCGAATCGTGAAACCCGATCGTATCGGTGTGGGGCCACTCCAGGCCAGGCGAGCTCTGTTGGCCGGAGCCCCAGCGGAATGTGATTAGACTTTCAATGGCCCCAATCTATTGCCTCAATCCGGGCCTGCGATAAATAATTCCTGAAGGAATAGCGGGGGCCATGGGGAGGGCACCGCAACAAAGGTGAAGCGATGAAATCGCCCGAGAAAATCAAGAGGGGACCCAACTGAACCGGGCCAAAACCCCCCGGCTGACAACGACACACCGCCGCGCCGTCCGTCGGTCGGTCCTCGTCGCCGTACTTCCGCTGAAATTTTGTTATTGAACGAGAAAATCCCAAGGTGAATTGGTGACGCCCGCCACCACCACTGCCGCCGTTTCCTGCCCATCGTTGGGGCTGTTCTGGACAGACACAGGCTCTGTGAAGCAGGAGCTTCCCCCGGGAGTACTCAGGAACGCGCCCCATTAATAGGGTCGAGGCAATGGCAGCGGCAGCGGCGGCGGTTTTATGTAACCCTCTCATTTTGCAATTTAATGAAGTTATATCACGACACAGAAAAATATCACCGCCACTGTGCCGCTCCCCGTGCAATAAAATTGTTACGTAAAATAAAATTGGAAGAAGGTTGATCGTTTTTAGGGCACACTACGGTAAGGAGGGGCACACCATTGCAAAGGGAGGCACACTAAGTTACGGGGGAGGTAAATGATTCGTTAAATGTTTTATTATGCCTATGCTTCATTGTGTTATGACTTTGGATGCCTTCACGCGAAAACCTCGAAAAGTTATCGCTCTGGGGGCTCTGAGCTCGGACTCCTCCGTTGCCCGCCGCCCGCCGCCGAG
Organism: Dysmachus trigonus; assembly: GCA_949715965.1. NCBI lineage: Eukaryota > Metazoa > Arthropoda > Insecta > Diptera > Asilidae > Dysmachus > Dysmachus trigonus. Next base: position 15,927,922 of record OX454320.1, read on the forward strand.
GCAACTCGGGCATCCGCACGTCCTCCTATGCATCTCTATCTTTCCGATCCATCCAAAAAACGTTCATGCCAGCAATTTCAGAATTTCTGAACTTATAGTCTTCTATATACGGCGGCGGGCGGCGACGGGGCGTAGTTACCTCACTTTTGCAAGAGCCTCTTAAGAGCTCCCTCCGAGGTTCCTCGGGCAAAACTCACAGTCTGACGATTGGAGCTAGTCCAGGTAAACAGGAAAGTCAGTCACAAACACACGCGGGGCCGCAGCCTTAGCATAGGAGCAGCCCTCTCCCTTTCCTCCGGCCACACGGTCTTTCTTGCCCCTAACTACAAGAGGCAGATAAATGGAATCACGAAATTTATCGTTCCATAAATTAGGGTGATTCTGTGTACTTCGGCCATAGAAATTATGTAGTCAGGCATGCACAACAGGGCCGCGCAGGGAAGGAAGAGCCCCCCAGAAATGGGGCCGTACGCCTGCTGCGCCGCTCGTGAGGGCCGGAGACCGGGAGAAAGAGAGGAGATCGCATATGGGACGCTTTAAAATAACTAAATGAAACCTTTGGGGAAATTAATGTCCATTGATCACCAGATAAGGGACGAAAGGGAGAGCCTCGTCCTATTTTTATTGCCGCTGTGCCCTTTTGTGCTGCACCGCACATACACTCATTGTTCTTCCGCTGATATTTTCTGCCCTATATGTTTTTTTGTTTCATGTGTTCGCCGTGAGGTTCGCATGGTTTGGCCCAACAAACGTGTGGCCCCGCATCGGCCTCCCTTTTATTTTGTTTTGCTTTCTTTCTTCGGTGGAGCATGAATGTGGCTCTTCTTGATTACACATGCCATCGCATCGAGGGGATTCCTCTGCAATCAGGCGGACGGAGGCAAGAAATCACGGAATTTGCTGCGGTTGAGGAGAAACAATCATATTATTGCGCGGGGGGAGGGAGAGCTCGAACGGTGGGTTAATGGGGAGGATACCTTCTTCTGCTTGATGCGATGGAATTTCGGTGATGACTGCTTTCTAGCATCATCTCCTGGAATCAGAAGTTTCCTATTTAGCCGTCTTTATTTTTAGAGTCTGCAATTCTTAAAGTCGGAGATAGCTCAGGGGTCTTTTTTTGCCATAGGAACCCATTTTCAGTGGATCATTAGGGCGTTTCCTTCATTTTAACTCCTCTAAGAGATAAGTTGCAATTTTTTAAAATTTCATAGTCATTAAGGAACCCAATCAATCTAAGGTGAACTAAACTAATAACTCCCTTAATATGAATAACCATAACATAGCGAATAGAAGGTATGTTCGTCAGATTTTGACATTTGTTGTGACCGATGGCCACTTTTGTTTCACAAATCGTGAAAATTATTTACCCTTTAAGTACTTTTATTCTTTTCATACTACACTAATACTAATCTTCAACTTTCGTCATGTCGCTTTTCATAATACAGTAGAGTTTTCCGGGTTATTTCTTTTTTCTTTTACCCTTGTATCTACAATAAGTGTAATAACTGACAAGGAAGGTATCTCGACGTGTCATCTCTGATTTTGTTGAGACTGAAATATGTTATTCTATTGTATATTAAATTTTACGAGACACGTATTTTTACGGATAAGCATTTTTTGGGGGTAAAATGGACCCCTTAAGGGGTTATATACAGTCAGGATTTTCAGAAAATCGATTTTTTTTTTCGTATTCTACATATATTTAAGTACAACCACAAAAAATTTCATGTCAATCCGGTGAATATTCTGGAAGTTACACGCATATTTGTAATGATTTGTTTACTATATGCAAGGTGCTTTTGAAACTTTCAAAGCGTTTTTCTCAAAACTGTGTTGTTAAAATCGGTGAGCAAGATTTCTCGGAAACGGCTGAACCGATCAGTTTGAAATTTTAAACAAAAGCTTTTTAAGTATATTTTTTAAGTTATAAATCGAAGGTTTTTTCTCACCGATAAATACTCGTATTTTCCATTTTATAAACAATTTATGCATTTTAGTTAAAAATAGATATTTTTTTTAAGAAGCCGCCATTTTGTCAAAAATCCTTATTTTGCTTATTTCTTCGATTAATTACAAGATAAAATAATATATTAAAGAAATATTTTTAGTTTTTTTCATTTTGGATGATCCAGTCCAGAGATATCGCGCTCACCGTAAGACGCCTTTTTTTAGAGGTGCTCCCGGAGATCAGCTGTAGCAGCTTTTAAAATAATTATTTTTCCAAATAAAAAACATTAAAATACACTCAAGAGTTACGATAATGTGTACATTAATAACTTTAAAGGTCATTTCAAGAAAAATTGTTGAAAAATCGATTTTTTTGGGCCTCCTGACTGTATAGTGAATATTTTTTCAAACGTCCAAATGGGTATTAATCTACATGAAAAATAACGACAAATACATGTTGTAAGTGCACATTCCAAAATTAAAAAATATATTAATATTTACAATGCTTCAAAATAATAAAATTTCAATAAAAAGAAATCTTTGGCTTATTACTTAAGCAGACGAATTGCAATTGAAAGAGCAAACAAAAGTAGTAAATAATTGTTCTTGCGTTTTAAAAAAAAATATATATATATACATTTAGGGTTCATCTGCCTCCAAATAAGAGTGTGCTATTACATGATGCATATATAATATATCCCCAAAAAATGCTTATCCGCAACAAAAAAAAAATTCGTATCGCTTAAAATTTGATGTAGAATAACTTATTTCAGTGGTAACAAAATCGGCGGTGAGCCGTCGGGGATACCTTCCTTGTGAGTTAAACTTCTTAAGAAAATTTCGTGATTAAAAATGTTCTTTCTATTAACTTCATAAGTCAGCTTATGTATTTGGGGTTAAACAAAATATTTAATAATAATAAGTATTATAAAAGTGAGGCATTAATGAACTAGGAGGCTACAGGCAAGAGTAGGGTGATGTGTGAGGTATAAAAAAAAGTGAGTTTTGGGTCGGGTCCATACGGACCTATATAGTATTTAAAGGTTAAATTAATTATTGGCAAGAGCTTCGATAAAATACCACAGGTATAATAAGAACAATGTTTTATCTTATTTCAAAGTTTTTGCTTTAATTGTAAGCAGTTTAAAATGTTTCAAGCAATAATTTAAAAGTATTATTATCCAATTGGAATTGAATTAAATATGATGTTTAAATAACTAATACGATTTTTTGCGCAATGTTTTAGTCTTCCACAAGATTGTAAGATTTTTTGAATTTGTTGGAAATGTGTTAAAATTTGAAGACGATTAAAATTAATAAAACAAATATATATCTTTTATTGTATGTATATACATATGTATTTATCTAACTCACAAAGGCTTAAAATTGTTTTTAAATGCTCTTTTGTTGAGTTGTTTCCTGCGAATACTTGGGGATGTGCCGTGTTCACAAAATATTTCTTGCAGGCACTGCACTAGCTTTTATTTTGTTATCTATATCTGTTAGGGTCTTAATTTAAATTTTTGAAGACTAAATTCAGCTTAATTAAGCTTGAGCCGGGCATAAAAAAGCTTAAAACAGGTCTAGGTTTAACTTGAGCCAAGTTTAAGCCAGACTTAAGCAGGAAAGAATCCTTTTTATCTAAGCTCGGTTATCCTAACATAATACTAAGTTGATTAATTTTTATTCTGACCTTAAGCGTCGTTGATGTGATAACTTTGGTAGTCTTTTAGTAATCTAAAGTTAGAATTTGGAACGAAGTTTGTTAATAACGAATTAGTGATAACAACCCATATTTTAATTACTTTACAAAATTATTTTATATAATATTGTGTATTGTAAAATTGAAGTAAAGGAAAACATTCAATAGTTTTTGCTCGTCGATTTTGAACCATAACGATAACTGAAACCAAATGTCCTAACCTCAAGAAATTAAATTAAAAGTAACAATTTGTGATACAGATAGAAAGTAAAGAAACAAGTTGATAAAAAAAATTTAATTACAAAATTAATAAGAAAGGGTTGCTTAATTGCTAGAGGTCGTGGTGACCTCGAAAATAATTTCAATTTCCGTCTCCTGCGGTGGTCAATAGAAGCAGCAGTCTCAGGCGTTCTAGTCACATTGGCGGCATGGTCACAGGTTCCCTTGTACGCCACACCGAACCGCATAGCACGGCGCACCGATCGTAATGACCGTGACACCGAACAGGCGCAGCCTGGAAAATCGCTCGAGTGTTACTTTCGTGTCTCGTGTGCTAATTTGTGATTTCATACCTCAAGACAAATCATCGTGACGAATTTCGTTAATGGTCTCCGTCCCGACACTGGACCACGTTTTATGAAGGTTTTAGGCCGACGGCGATGGACTGCGCAGTGTCGGACACAATTTAGTGAGTCTTTCGTGTTACGTTACGTTTCACACTCATAATACCCGAGAACATAGTTGCGAAGAGGGAAAGAAGAAAGCCGTGCTTCAAGTCGCCTTCCGTGCGCCTTTTGTTTTATTGTCCAGCAGTATGGCGCGACGCGACGGCAGTTACGGCGTCACGGCGCGGCATTCCCAACAAAAATGAAACCGAGTGAAACTAATAACTTGAAATAATGTGATTATAGCATATTAGAGCCGCAACAACGTCGGACGAGAGATGGAAAGGGGGCGACACGAATGGTTCACGTTTTGTAACATCAACAGAACGTGAAACTCATCCGGTACCTGGTATTTTCTGTTCCTTTACGAGAATCCGGTTTTTGTGCTTATCCGTCGAAGATGCTGTGAGTATAAGAAGTTGCGGTACCTTCAAGCAGCATTATATCTTAAGAATAATAAAAAAAAAAAAAAAAAAAAAAAATTGTAAGATCCAGAAACAAGACGTTTCGGGAACGAATTGCCAAAAGGGGAGGAAGTGCTCTCGTAAACTAAAAATTTACGATTCCGGCGTGAATTGTTCTGGACGTGGTCTCGGCTCTATTAAGCGGCACAACCAGCTCCTTCCTTCCACTCCCCGAGACAAGAAAAGCAGAAAGAGGAGATGCCGCCGCCGCCGCCGCTCCGATTCCTCTGCAATTTCTTTTGTGCCGCACTGAAAAGGAGCATATTTCGGTTGAGCAATTTTTTCCTGGATAAGTACATCAAGTCGTTCTTTGAGCTCGGCCTCTATTTTGCAGTCTGAGCTTGAGACTCTACTCTTTATGACTGGCGAACAACAACGACAACGACGATGACGACGATGACGACGATGACGACGACGACGTCGCTGGGAGCCGCAGAACAATGCGCCTCCTCGAATCGCGGCGGATCAAATTAGAGACCCAGTCGAGGCTGTGGTCATAAATAGACGTGCCGGACAGACGGGCCACAAACTTCTTTATGCTTCTGAAATTTATTGACACAACTAAGGGGCTAATGATACTTTCACGCCGCAGATACTATCTTAGTATCTGGGGTCTTAGAGACCCATGAGACCCCACATTGAGCCCATATTGAAGGGGGCGTAACACCTCACACAGTCCAGATTGGCGTTTTTTTTTATTTTATTTTATGTAGCCTACCATAAAAGCAAATTCGCCTGTGACACGTCGTCGTGCCGCGGATAAGGTCAATCCATTGCTTAATTAATAGCTGCGTGCGTAATCTAATAGACGCCCTCGGTTGGAACCAATTAATCGAAAAACGAAAAGAGCGCACGGGCTCGCCTTGAAAGCGCATAAAGTTTCCATGCCGGAGCAGATAAATAGCGCACCGTTCGCTTTTGGTATTTCTCGATTGTGGCAGCTAATTAAGCGCGCTGTGAGATATCATAATTTACGCTATACCCGCCGCCAACCGCCTGTGATGCATTTACAAATCGCAATCCTCCTCCTAGTTTATCGGCCAATATAAATAGTCCGATTTTTTGCACAGTCGATATAGAACTTATACATAGAAGGAACACATTTAAATCACAGATTTCGAAAATAAATTGTTTACAGTCGATACACTTTATGAGCATCTTCATATTTAACAACTTAACATTTAATAAAATTTCTGCTTATGCTTGCTTAAATTATGTCAATTAAATTGGACGACTTTAGGTCCGTCAGAATTACACTTTTTGTTGGCCACTAAAAAAAGAACATGCCGAAAAACAAACAAATAATTCAATATATTTACAACAAAAAATCTAAATTTAATTTTTTGTTTAGCTTACTGTTAGATTAAAAGACAGAACCTTATGAAAAACATGTTCCCCAATAACAGTTCAAAACATCACTTTCTGTTTTAATTTTCTTTATTTGGGCTCATATGTTATCCATAATTTATATATAAATATATGATTAAATTTACAGAGTTTGGACTAATGACTATTTAATCCTTCCAACTGTGATATCTTACTTCGTGTAGAGTGTAGTTTATTTTTGATTATTTTACGAGTCTTGTAACAGGAAAAATGGCGAGTAAAAACCTGTTTGGGTATCATTTTATCTAATCCCAACCTATCCTAACCTGTGCTAACCTATTCTATATTATTTAGATTTTTGACTCTCATTTAAAAATTTAATGGTTAGTTTTAGTGCTCTAGATGATATTAGATCAACATTGACTCTCTGGTGGAGATGTCATGTCGTGGAATATGTCTTGTATTACCAAGGCAAATTGTAAAATTATCGTTAACATTTTTTTTTGCACGATCTGCAGATTGTTTATGTTCGTCTTTGCGCAATTGAACCAAACTGGACAAGCGTAGAGCATGATTGCGTGAAATATATTGTAGCTTTATAAAGTATTATTTTATTTTCGATATTCTTTTCATTGAAACCTGGGGATACAATTACTACTGACTTGTATTATCAATAATTACAACGGCTGCATTCCAAACTCCTAGAAAAAAAGGCAATTTTAGGCAACAGAAAAGGTATGGTACTCCAACCGTCTGGCCTCATACAGCGAAAATCACCAAAACCATATTAGGCAGTTCAAGAAAATTTATTTACATATTAGACAGTTCAAGATAACTTATTTATTTTTGTTCCATAAATGGTCAGCAAAACATCTGAACAATATGCTCTCAATGTTTTAAAATTCGTATTCTTTCCGAAGCTACTCGATATTCGCGTATTCGAAACTTTAAACAAGTTTTCCCAAAACAACATTTTTTCAATTTGCATGAATGATTAAGTAGTCGAAAAATAATTTACCCATCATTTTACAATATTTTATACTTTTAACTCACTGAATTGCCAAGAATATGAACTAACAATTGGGATGGTATTATTGTTTAAAGTATTTTTTTAAATTAAAATTTAATGACATGTACATAAAGATATTAATAAAACATCCTCGAAGTTTAAAAACATTCAATTGAATTGTTCCTTTAAAAAATACTTCTAATTTGACATCCTAATGTGGCGGAATTGCAGAATTTGTAATGTTAAGCTCACAAATCACGAAATGTACAATTCAATACTAGGTCAACACCAGCTGAACAAATGACAGATCATTTCTATATAATTTTTTCCATAGATTATGATTTCGCAAATGTAAATTATTAATAAGCTTCCGTTTTCGATTAAAAAAAAAAATTAACAATCATTAGAAAGTAATGAATTCTCAAGGGAACTTGTAACGTGGCTCTAATGAAAGTTTGAACCTTAAGTTATTAAATAAAAGTACGAAAGGCTTTTAAACTTATCGAATCAAAATAGTATATTAATATATCTTTTGCAATTTTTAACGCTATTTTTCGGGAAAACGGCAGCCAATTGAATCGACTTTACGAGTTCATAATCAACGGAAAAAAATCCTATACAAATGACACTAGATTTATTCGGCAACCGAAAAAAATATAAAATTTGTTACTCTGTGTTATCAATAAAGCCATTGAGGCATTAGATGCTTATTGAAAATTGGGTCGTTACAGTTTGGCTCCACAGTTCGATTCCTTTTGGCTAAGTGAAACTATATCCGCGGTCACGACCCTTCTCTGATTTTGACGTAGCCTGCGATGTCGCTGATATCAAAATTCGGCTTATATTGCGCCATAAAGTGAACTTAATCCTCTAGCCCTGGCCCGAGTGCATGTCATTCGAATAATTCCGCGCCGAAAAAGGGTCGTAAAAGCGGGGAGCAAACAAAAAAGTCGGGCCGGAGGGGAGGAGGAGACACAGCATCTCGAATATCCCGCCCGGCTGTTATATTCCATCCCAGCGGGAGAATGATCACGTTTTTCGCTCATATCGAAATTCAACTGGCATTCAGCCATAAACGCCCTTTGAACCCCCCAAGTGCTCTTCGCATATAATAATTGGTTTATCGAATCCCATCGAATCCATTCGGCCCCGCGTGCACCCGACCGCTGCTACTCCTTTCTTTCCTGGGCTCCTTTCATTTGCCCTCGTCGATCTCGCCGTACCGCACCTTTTCGGGGTTTCAGAGGTAGTTAGCAGAGAAAGGTCTCCTCACACCATCTCTTCCCTGGTAGGATCCAGCCCGGCTCCGGGAGACCGGGACTCGGGCTGGAGCAACCGCCAACAACAAAATATTACGAACGACCGACTGACTGAGGCGCTCTCCTCAGGGGGAATGGCATGGCGGTGTAATCGATAAGGAACTCCATTCACGTCTCAAGATAAAAATTGAAAGAACTTTTGAATCTCTGGATACTGCTGTTTCCATCCCTCCATCGCCCTCACCCCTTATACAGTTGGTCCCGGCTGCTGTGCTGCAATATTTTTCAAATAAACGAGAAAAGTTGTTATGCAAAAAAGAGTTGTGTTCCAGCTTCAGCTTCATACCCGTCCTGTTTCCACGGCGATTTGGATCAGTTCTGCAACGTTTCAAAACTCCCTCCTCTCGGATGATTCGTATCAGGGAGCCACAGGGAGTCGTACAGGAACGAAGTTAATATCCTGTTCGAGGGCCACTCATTCCCCAATTTGTCCCCGAGCTCGAGCAGCACCACCCTGTGTCATTCTTATGTCGTCTTCTGCGTCCGTTGCCCGAACATTATAGAAAACCACATACGACACAACATATCCCGAACCCGACCAGAGCCTTCGGGATTAAGGGAAAGAGGAACCTTCCAGGAACGCAAGGATTTGAATATTTTTCATGTGACGATGATGATGATGGTGGTTCTTCTCTGTGAGCAACTTAAATTTTATTCTTATCGATTTAATGGTTTTTCAGTTTATACCATTGCAATGCGACTAGTAAAACCATTTAAAATAAAAGCACCAATAATCCTTTTATACACGGGAAAAAATATATACTACTACATACAAGGTGGTTCGTAAAGATGTGTTTCAATATATCCGAATCGACTCTATGGGAACCTTTAATCAACATTTGTTCAAAGCCCCTCCTAAAATACGTCGTTTAGGAGCTACGGACAGTTTTATGTAGATGGGTTCTTTTTTCATTCAATAGCCTGTAATATTCTTAACACAGACCCTATGAAGTTCGTTCAAGTGTCAGTTGATAGAGAACTCTTTCTCCGTTCCAATCAGTCTTTAAATACGTCTCTACCTCCTCCTATCCCAAGTTGCGAACTGTCAAAGTTCGAAAACCGGTAACATTGTCACTAATTTAATAAATAAACTGTGGGCCATCTGTTGGTTATTTTTTGAATTACATGTTATTTTAACACACACAGTTTTTTCGTGCTAAAAAAATTGACAGAAAAACATATCTCCGCGATTTCGATTTATGCTTGAACAACCTTTAAAAAATAAGGAAACTTAATTCTAAAGTGAGAACTGTGTTGCCCAAACAGTGCGAATTTTGAAAAGAAATTTCACCTGCTGTACGCTGCTGTTTGTGAAGAAAGTTCGTGAGATTGACATGGTAATTGATAACATAAGTTATCCTCGCGTTCGTTCTCTGCGCTCACCGTAGAATATTAAATTGTTGCCGAAAGTGTACGTCTAACCCCGAGAACCTCAACTCGTTATAGATCTCAGCAATTTAACATTAGCCGTATTAATCTGAGGAGAATTCTGCAAAAAGACTTCGGATTATTTGCTTATAAGGTCCATCTGACTCAAGAATTGGACTACGATGAGTTCTGGTTTCAGCAGCATGACGCTATGTGCCATACAAGGCATGCAACAAACAATCTTTGGCGCACTAACTTCAATAATCGTGTTTTGGACATGTGCAAGGGTCAACGTGCAGTCGTTATTTGACGCTTTTGGATTTTTTTTTGTGGGGTGCCGTGAGGGATAAATTTTATACTGACAATTCAGAAATAATTCAGCCATTTATTGAGGTATTCGTGAAATAGGACCCCAAACCATAGAAAATGAATCTTCAAAATTCGGTTGACATCATGGGCTGTTGCAAAGCCAGCCGAGGTAGCCATTTAAATGAAATCATATTCCATAACTAATCGTGAACATGATAAATCTTAATTTACACCAATGCACATATTTAATAAAAATCCTCCATAACATACTCGTAACTTCTACCTTCCCCGTGGACTTTATTAATTTGCAATCGAAGGGAACAGGCAATATTTTAATAAAAAATTTATATATATAATTATTAATTAACTTTTATTAGTTTATTCTTTATCAAATTGCTTTTCAACTTAATGTATTGTCTTTACGATTTTGTGAAGTACATATATACTTTTAAGGTTAGGCCTTTGTACTATATGTAAAAGTATGTTTATGAACTTGTTAAGTTTATTGTGTAGAAGTTTTATATATATATATTTTTCTTAATTTTTCATACATATAATCAATGGAAGGTCTTTCTGAGTATCATTTTTTAAATCAGAAACTAAAGACTATGGCGGTTTCAAATTTATCTCATACACAGATTAGAGATGAAGTTTTTATCATCCCGACCCTCAAATTTTCCTTTTTCTTAATCATTCGACCTTCAAAAATACTTTGAAGCTGACACCACACTCATCAGCAGGAGATTGATCTTGTTTTCTTGTGGAATCGATTGAGCGATTCATCGACACTACAGAAGATAAGGTCAAATGAGAGTAGGTTTCGCAGGATCCCGCCTCCTTCAATCAGGACTATGCTGGACTTATCTCTGATGGAATGGCTGAAAAACAACAATCGATGCCCATGGACACGTTCGTCGTCCTCCTCCTGGCGGCCGCCACACAGCGACAAACATTTGACCTTTCTCGTTCGGCCTGAAAACGAGCGCAGGCACGGCACGGACTGGAAGTATGTCGTATCGTCTCGCACATAGAGGCAAAGTGCCTGCCCTCTTCCATCCCGGCCGGAGCACCGAGGAGGAAAACATTTTAAGGATTATCTAAAGATGTTTAACTCACGATGATTTATTATGCACAGCAAGGTCTCATTCACAATTCCTTCAGACTCTGCCCCGGCGTCCACGCTGGCACAGCATCATTATCATCATCAGCGCTGCTCCATGCCCGCGCGCCTGTCCCGGCTGTCGCTTCCGTCGTCGCCGCCGTCGAAGTCTTCTGAGTAGTCTCTGCCGTTTTCGTAGTCGTCTTTTAGTTTTTGTCAAAGAAATTCTTGGACAACGTCCAAAACTTTGAATATTGCATGTCATGCCATTGTTCCGATCCGTTTGATGTGCATTCTTCGCACAATTCGAGATAATTTTCTTTAACCCAGATGCAGTATAGTGCTCCTCTGTCCGGCGACGACCCTCATCTTGAGCGGGTCTATCCTTTTCTTAACGATTCTAAGGAAGAGTTGTGGCCGGGGGCACCATCGTGCCGCGCCGTGCCGGCAGTCCCGGACAGAGAACAAGCGGAAAAGGAATGAGTTATGACCTTAAGGTTGTTTCACCTAGTTATTTTCAGCCGCAAATTATCATCACACAGGTCCTAGTCCCGCACCCTCGATTTTAATCACTATCGCGGCATCTGAAATGGCCGGACGGCGATTCCATTAAAAAATTTGCAACCATCATCTGGATATTTTAGGAATTGTTGTATACGTGGCGTATACGTAATAATCAGGAGAGTCCCGATCCCACCGTTGCGTTTTCGTGACTAGTCATTACCCAAAATGCACGGTGCCGTCCTTTTCTGGAGTTAATTCTCGTTTTCATGCCCATTTCTCCCCCTGGGCCTGGTTTGAATGGGCCCGTGCACCGAATGAGGGTCACAGCGATAAAAATTCGATTTCTAATGGCAAATTAATGAGATGGAATCTTTCTCATCCGTTCTAAAGGCCTCAGGCTGGACGGGAAGACGCGAGGGGGCGCAAGAAGGGCAGGGATGATTAGAGAATAGATCGATTACGAGGCCACGATTTCTGTGCACTTAATGGGCGCCCAACGGAGCCAGCAGCGGCCCCGATTAGTCAGCGAAGCTCCGGACGGGAGTGGCGAACAAGCGGTCCATTGATTTCGATTATTTCTTCTGGGAATTTTAATTTATGATTTAATTGAGAAGGGATCAGAAATTATACAATCGCTTGTTTCCAGGAGGAACTTATCTGGGAATAAAATTTGAAGATTTTTTTTTTAAATACCAATTTGAATACTATGCGTGCTTACGAATACTTAAATATTCTTTGTTTCTTCCCCAAAGCTTCCACTACGCTTGTTAGAGGCTTTCTTTGGAAGGAGCAATGCCTTACTTTTCGTGTTTCAATTTTGTTTCCTTACATGCCACTTTAATAGTGAAAAAACGCACTTTTCAACTACTGATAGTTAAAAACTACAGGATTGCTTATGAACTGAAGTTATCGTGATCGTATTTTAATATGAAAATGTGTTAAATTATTTTAAAATGTTGACATTCACTTGAACTTGGATGAACCCATCTAGTTGTATTATCGAATATTCTATGTGTTCTACTGTAGTGTACATTATTCTTGTTTACGAGAAAAATGGAAAGAGAACAGAATCCTTCCGGGATTTATTATATCAATTTATATGTTAAGGGCTTATAGGTAGAAAAGAAAGATTAAATGAATGGTCGACAACTGATACAGCAAACTATAATATATACGTCATCAAGTACATATAATCTAAGGATCAGGAAAATTTCTTATCAACACAAAAGTGTGAGTAATATTTTCCATTGGTTCGGCAAAATTAAATTTTCTCAAGATGTAATAGACTTGAGGCCAAGACAAAGTTATTTATCTCGAAAAGTACCTGCGTTACCACCAAAGGCCATTGCGTTAACACATTAACTTACTTATTTGGTAAAGGCTTGTTGAAGTAACATCGATACAACGTGGTAAACTTTGATTACACAGACCGCCAAAATTCAACCGAGCAGAAAATCTACTTTACTTTTCCCACGGATTTTGAATCTGAATCCAATAATATAATTGCTCCATCACCTCAGATTTTCGAGAGATTTTAACCTAAAAGTGGAAAAAAGCTAGTTGTTCGCTATATTTGAGGTCATGAGAGGTAATTTTTTTTCCACAAAATTTGTTACAGTATCTGAAAGTACTCCACTCTTCCCCTTGAAAAATATTCAAATACCGCAGACACGCTGTGCATTTTTGAAATATTGAAAATTAGTGTCCAATAAATGTTGAACGTTATTGATTTTATTACTTAACCTCTGAATATTTGAAACACTTAGTGGGAATAAATCAGTGATTCTGCTATCTTCTGAAATTTTCACCTGATGCTACTCAATATCTTACTTAATATATAAATTTCAATTAATGATTTCTCGTATAGGAAAAAATATATTGGAAAATTTCAAAGTGGATTTTTAAGGGAAAAAGTAGTATTTTTTGATGTCGTGAAGAAAAGTTACCTCGTAATGTAACATTACCTCAAAAACTTCGAGACCAGCATTCAGAGTATCAAAAACCTTTGGGAAAGTATAGTATAAATTTTGCGGGCTGTGTTATTCAGTGTTTTAATACTTTGTGAAATGCAATTATTAATTTATATGAGAGAAAGACGACGAGGAATTAATAAATGGAGTTTAGATGCACAACAAAGCATTCCATTTACTTTGAGTAATTATTTTTAACTGGTCATTGTAGTAGTGCCCGATTTTTGTTTTTCTTTTCAGGCAAATCTGGTAATATGGTGAACATTTTGTTTATTGGTTGTATGGTTGTAAACAGGATGATAAAATTCTATAAACTTTAAAACTTTCATAGTTTGAAACTACTGAACTAATTAAAACGGATGAAGGTTCTTTTTCTAATGATATATTACTGAGTTTTATAATAACTTAAAAAACTACAAGATGTTGAATACCGACGCACTATTAAAACTATTACGTTTCCTTCCAACATTTAAGATTTAATATCCTATAAATTATTACTCTGCTCATTGAGATATTTCATACGATACGTATTTTATTACTGTACGAATAAAAAAATTTCAATTTTCCAATTAATTCTTCCAAAATCAGTAACTTTGCAGTCACATGGAGACATTAATTAAGTGAGAAGCCACAAAATAACCCTTTTTCAGTTCGCTCACCCCTGCAACAACCCGTCCTGATGGCACACTCACCCCACTTCTGATTTTAAATAAGTACATTCAGCAGCAACTAACCCGCACAGCAGGCGGCGGCTCTTTTTCATGCATTTAAGTGGAAAAAGATAAAAGAGATCTCTCGGGAGCTCAAAGCGATGCCACAAAAATTTTCCTTCTGGTGATTTGTTCGAATATAATTTTAAAGAACGAACAACAGCAGCGCCGCCACCGCTCGCCGGCTGCTCCACTCGCCTCTGATTGAAATTTCCTCCTTTGAGGTACTTGCGCGCGTACAAATGGCTTCGTTTTCGTGGGACAGATGAATGAAATGAACCTCCCGTCCCCAGTCGCGCTGCGATGTAGCTGAGGCTGGAGTGGCGGGATGAGCGGGGGGATCTTGTACACGGTCCGTACTTACAATTTTAATGATTACGACGACGGCGATGACGACAACGGCCGCGGAAAAGCGGAAAAACAGTTCAAAGTGCTCATCTGAGCTGAAAGCGATTACCACCAGTGCCGCCGCGGTCGCACTTGAGCCGCTTTTAGCGCCGAATCGCATTCCATCAAGGCCTGGTGCCTGGGGGCGATTATACTTGACCTGAACCAATTGAAGCAAATTACACAATGCTTTAGTCATGAGAAACCCGTGGCGGGGGCGAGAGTGAGCCTCTTTAATTCGCCCGTCATCAGAGACACGAATAAAATTAGCTCGGAATAATTAATTGGGCGAGAAACATTGCAAATGCACTGCAATGCAATTTGCCATATATTTCATTCAAAATTCGGCTTTTATAAGATAATTTTATTTCAGATTGCTGTTCTTTCATGTTTTTATGACACTATAAAACATTTAAATATATTAAAACCGAAAAATCAACTTAAAAGATTTCAGTCTAATTTCTAAATTTTTATTCCATACAATTTTGATGGAGATTTTCTAATACAAGATTTGAAATAGCTTTTTAACTACAAACATTTCGTTACATCGATTAGAAATGGTTTTGTGTACCGACTTACTTTATTTGGATTATACATTAATCAAAATTAAGAAATGATTTAAAATTTTTATCTTTTTGCTTATTTTTAATGTAAATTCTAAATGTAAGTTTTTCTTTTAAATTTAGCAAGAAAGGAAATTTTTATGTTATTTCGATTATTTTGCAGACCTCCATATAGTGGTGCTTATTCTGATAGTCGTCTCACCTAGTGAGATTTCTCACATTGATTGTCACATGAAATTCATTCGCCTATTCCAGGAGTCGAGTGATGTGACACAGCAGGCATTTGAACAAAAAAAAATCTAAACGGTAACACTTGAGTGTGATTTGATATTTCAATGAGATTTTTCAATTGAGGTTCCTGCGACCCTGTTAAGTTTGTGTTCTATTAGAGCGTAAATCGTTATAATAATAACAGTAAAATGAATAGTAGTGAGTTGTGGTTCACTAGCAGTAACAAGGAGGAAGACCAAGAAGAGGTATGCTTAAGACCAAGAAGAGGTATGTTTAAGAATACGGGATAATTCCAATCCGCTGGAATTGAGTAACATAATGTAAGTTTGGATGTTTCACAACAGGAACAAAGTAGGGCGTGAAGATAACGCACAAGATGAAGATGCTGATAAAACCTAGCAGTAAGAATCAGAGACGAGATTTATATCTTCCATTTCACATGGATAATCCAGAAAATCTTTTAAATAAAAATGATTATTGAAAAATATGTTAATTAAGTATTTTATTTAAAGAAACTAAATTTCTCCAACTATAATACTAGGAACATAAATAATTTCTTTTTGGTCTTTATGGCAGGACTCCTTGCTCTATTGCTGCGAACACAAATGGTTGATTATTGAGTCCTATTATGGAAGTCGAGTTACTAAAAACAGCGTCTTCGCTAGTTGAGTCAACCAAACTCGACTTCCATAATAGGGCCCATTGATTCTTATAACACAACTCCTTTCTTCATTACTGGAACTGGCTCCTTTTTCGAGAGTAAGGACATGTGTAACTCTCTCTTCTACCATTGAAAATTGTGGAGATTATTTGGTCCACTCCACGTGGCATTTTGTTCTTTTTTATTGGCTTGTAATTTTCTCTTTATCTTTAACTGCCAGTCATTACATACTTGAAAATGTAAGCAGTGTAATATTTTGGTAATTTAAGAAGTTTTTACTTTTACTTTTTGCCATTCTAAATTTGTCTGACTGGAGGACCTATGCTATTTAGCTTCCGACTTATTTGGCTCTACTCATCCTGATATATTTTGCTTTAGGAATACAAAAACTTACAGCAAATTTTAACCCTTTTGCAAGATTTTGATTTTGGTCTGAATTCTGAATTCTAATAATTGCTCGAACTGTTTCTTGTTCGTGACTCTAACCCTAAAAGAATACGTTTTGGAAAAATCCATGTAAAAACAAGTCTTTAAACTGACCTTTTATCTGGCATGTCGCCAAATTTTTCAGTATTCGCCGTTTGTCACATGAAAAAAGCGTTCGCCAAGATTCGTCACTTTACAACGACGTTTGTCGTAAAAATCGACTCCTAGAATAACCAAAAATGTGAGGTTTGGCGATTTTTACGACATTTGTCACGTAATAGCATATCAGAATAGGAAAAGCTGAAAGTGACAAATCTCACTAGGTGAGACGACTGCCAGAATAAGTACCAGTATATTTGTTTATTTGACTAGACTAGACTAGACTAGAATTTCTACTACTAGAACATCAAGTTTAGTGTTATAAACTAATATCAGTAAGATTCATGCTTGTGGATTACAATTTTCAGAGATGGTAAATTTCAAACGGACAAAATTTGACAAAAAGGATGTGCCAAAAACGCAGTTTGTGGATCAATTTGTGAACCGAATTCGTGAAACTGGATCGTTGTTGGATAAAACAACCCGTGTACGTACTCGTCCAGTGCGCTCAACCGAAAACATCGCTGCTGTTGCTCAGAGTGTGCGTTAACAACCATCAACATCAACTCGTCATCGTTCTCAAGAATTGAACATTTCACGCACTTCTTTGAGAACAATTTTGCATAAAATCTTGGTATGAATGCGTACAAAGTTCAATTAGTGCAAGAGCTGAAGCCGCATGACCATCCGATACGTTTTCGGTTTGCTCAATGGGCCGAAGACCGCTTGATCGAAAATCATCCTTTCTGATGAAGCTCATTTCCACCTCGGAGGATACGTCAATAAACAAAATTGTCGTATCTGGGGCTCAGAAAATCCACACGTCATCGTGGAGAAACCAATGCATCCACAACGAGTGACTGTCTGGTGCGGATTTTGGTCTGGCGGCATTATTGGGCCATTTTTCTTCGAAAATGAGCAAGGAAACGCCGTTAAAGTGAATGGCGATCGCTACCGCGCCATGCTAAGCGGTTTTTTGTTTCCCAAAATTGAAGAGTATGACATAGACGACATTTTGTTTCAACAGGACGGCGCAACGTGCCACACAGCCAACGTAACAATCGAACTTTGCGCACTGTTTTCGGAAATCGCATAATCAGCCGAAATGCTGATGTCAATTGGCCACCTCGAAGCTGCGATTTGACTCCGTTAGACTTTTTTTTGTGGGGAGCCGTTAAGGACAAGTGCTACGCTAACCATCCAGAGACGATTGACGATTGACAATTTCAAACGTGAAATCGAAGTTGCCATTGACGAAATAGAGGCCCAAACAATCGAAAATGTACTTAAAAATTGGACTGATCGAATGGGGTACTGTAAGGCTAGCCGTGGCAGTCATATGAATGATGTTGTCTTCCATTCCTAAATGAAAAGGTTCAATCTTTCCAATAAACTCATAACTTTGAAAAAATATTCATTTGTTTTTTTTTTTATAGCCGATTGAAATTCCAAATCTTAAATGGCCCATCCTGTATATTGTGATAACGAGAATTTAACTTGTAACGTAGCAAATCTAGTGAATGCTTTCTGTAGAGATTCTATTCTCGTTAAATAAGTTTTTAAATAATAAAACCAAATGATTGATGCTTATTTTAATATAAATCTAACCAAGCATAAGTAAAGAATTTTCACAGTATGAACGTTTCTAAAATCCGCAGAGTTACGTTTAAGAATCCTAAACATCGGTAAGCGTAGGAATAATAATAATTATTATAATGGACGAACTCCTTTTACAAACTCAATTTATTATTTCTTTATTTAGATAGATAGCTTGAGTGCAGTTTTTGAAACACAGTGGTCACCACTTTGAATGAGGCTCCTTTAAAAATTAATATTTTTGTATTATTCAGTTACTGAAATACTCACAGAAACATTGAGCAAAACAACACACTTGCTGAGTAATATATTTCTGTACCTTGCATATAGTAAGTTAGCTAACAACATTGTTAGTTAATATTCAAATTGTAATTTAATCAAGAATTGGTTAGTATAGTAAATAATTTTATTGTTTAAAATCTTATAACAGAAAATTACCTTTTTTTCGACATTCAAAAAAATCAACTTTATTGTTTGTCGCATTTTCAACCTACGATTTTGGTTATTATTATGGTAAACTATGTTTTTTTTTTCCCCGTATAGAGATAATATGTTCCACGCTAACTTTATTCCGGTTGGGGGGTGACCAAACTTGACCTAAACCAATTAAGGCAAATTACACAATATTAGTCATTGGGACCCCGTGGGTGGGGCACTCTAATTCACTCGTTTTTAGAGCTGTCTCCGATGTGAAAAAAAACCCATTTCCCGGTCGCATAAGCATAAATGCCATAAAAGCGCTTCTCCCCGGAATGGAAAAAGGGCGCCAAAGTGCTTCTGTTCTTCGCCTTTTGAGCTTACAGGGACCAGTGAGGCAGCAGTAAGTGCCCTCATGCGCCCCGGGAGGGGCTTATATCGATGAAATTTTAAAAATAAGTTCCACCCCCGACTACCCCGGGTCGGGCCGGCGCGGCTTACAGCCCCCCGGGTGGGAAGAAATTAAACTTTATGTAAGCATAGCGCTCTCGCAATAATTTCCTCTTATTGCCCTGCCTTGGCAATGGAGACCCATAAACTTACATTTAATAGCCATAAAAGCCACTTGTGTGTGAAACAGAGTGAGTTATATCCCGCCTAATGACTGGAGCGCCCGGCACATGCGATGGCCGTAAACTAGGATGAGATCCAGGGCCCGGGCCCAGGCGTGGAACGTATTAAGTAATGCTATAATTATATTACTCTGCACCACTGCACCGCCAAAAGTCGCCGCTGAGCTGCACCGGGTACCGGGGACCGCACCAGCAGCATCCAGCCGATAATCACCCGACCCGGGAAGCCCCTACTTCAGACTACTGCACTGGATTTGGTGCCCCCCAACTGTCGCATTCCGTGCATATTTCTTTGCCACTATGCACAAATTGGTTCAGGCATAGTTCCTGTTTCTGCCACGCCTTAATGACCAAACTGCGCGCCATTTGCGTCAATTCCCAGATATAGAGCGCCTTACAGCTCCAACTCCAGCCCCAGTCCAGACTAGGACTAGAAAAAAAGCCCCATCGTCGCTGGATAGTTGCAGACTTTTTCTGGCTGGGACCACAACTACATAATATGAAAACTGCGGAGCCCCCCGCAGCATGTTGTTGTCAGCTCGACCGGAGAGGCCGCGTCGAGTGTCTTGATTTGGACGCCCGGCTCCGGTCGAGTGTCTTGTTACAACCTTAAGAGGGCGCTGTTATCGCTCAGCCCGCTCCCAAGAATCTTGAGGGAAAAGGCGTCCAGAAATTTCAGCGATTTATTGCATAGAAGGACTTTCGAGATCGGGAACGTGTTCGACGTGTCATTATGGGAGTTAGGTTCCGGTCCCGGACCGGCCCACATGGGCCGCCTTGTCCTCATCTTGTATCTTTTCTTGTACACCTCGGACTTGTTCGGCGGATGTTTTTCATCTGGTGGACCGTGGACCACTTTGTGGTGCTCTAGCATAGCTTGAGAGACCCATAAGTGCGCGTTGCCGCGTACTCGTACTTGGCCGGGTACACTTCACATCTGGTTCTTCTCAATGTCAACAGTGTTTTCTTTTTTTTCTTTTTTCTATGTCCCGCTCCTAAGTAACAGAATGCCACTCCCTAGTTTTTTTCTGGGAATAATTCCGGGATGTAATACGATTGCAAAAAGTCTCTTAATTATTTTCAAATACATTTTTTGCAATCCAAAACTCGAAATTCAATTTCATTTACCTTTAATTATTCGAAATTTCACCAAATTTCTGGATGTTTCACGTATAAGTTACTACAAGTAATTATGCTAACGAAAATTGGTACGAGATCGTTGATGTAAATACTTTAAAATTGAATCAGTTTTATTATTATTATTTCCATACTAGATATTCACTACCCTTGATATTGTGAAGACCCTAAAGGCTTGAATTAAGCTTAAACCAGCTTGAATCAAGTTTAAATTAAGCTTAACTTAGACCTAATTTGGCTTACGAGTAACATCTACTAATTTACAGAGCGATGTTCAGGTTCTCAGGTCCGAGAATTATATTCAATTTCGCGATTTCCATAAAGCACCCTCAATTTATTGTATTTTAACTACCTTATGACATAAATTGGTTACAGAAGAATTATATAAAAGGTTGTTTTTGATTTTAAAAGCTTCGAAATTCATTCTTTTACCTTAGTTCGCAAAGAAAAGTAAGGGAATGTAGGTAATTTAGTACCTACAATTTTTACTTTGTTTTATAGTAGATCTATGACTAAGGATTAATCGCAAGTATATGAATATGAATCAAAATCAAATCAATTTCGAGCCAATTGCCAAAGTTCTATAGTAAGTAAGAGTAAATGTAAATTCTAGGCTATAAAAAAGATATTGATAAATGTTTCACATATTCAAAGTTATTTACTCCAGTTAACTTAACATATGCACACATACTTTTAATATTTGTTATATTATATATACATATAATTTATATTTTTTTAATTACCTCTTTTTGAAAATTAAACTACGAAATAAATATAAAATCAGGCGATCAAAATCAAACTAAACTTCATTCTTTGTATCAAATATTCTTTTTATTTTTAAAGTTTTATTATAATGCACGCAGTTTTTGTTTTCTGATCCTGGTTAAAATTGGTGATGTTTGTCCAATTAGTTATCTTTTGAACAAAGTGACGTAGTTGTGTATAACAGTGCAGGATCTGCCCATTCTTAGTGCAATTTGTCTATTAGAAAGCCCCGAGTCCTTATAAACTGAAACATCAGATCTTTCAGCTTCACTTAAGCCTTGTTTTCGACCCATTACTAAAAAAGTTGTACCCATTTAAGAAAACGCACACTTAAAAAAAAATGCGCTCATTTAATTATGTTATGATAAAAGTATGAATTATTTTCCGAAAATATTTCCTGGTTTAAAATTAATTTTACAATAAATAGCACGCTTGCTGTGAGTAGCTCTAATTTCAACTGATGCAACGTATCTCAGCACCAATTAACAAATGAATCATGGAAATGTTTACAAACAAGAGTAAAATAAAGATTCCTAACTACCACAGGGTGTTAATAGATTTTTAACTTTTGGTTTTCAAAATATTGTAATTCGGAATGAAGATTAAGCACTGGCTTTAGTGTTAAGCTTATTTACTTTGCTCGCAGTACTATATTTACTTAAAGATTCTGTTCTGAGATTCATTTTGGATTCGACATATATCTCTTCCTAATTTTTCTAAACGTGCCGAAGGCCAAACAACTCAGACTTACCCCTAGGTATCTACTGCAATGAAATGTATTCAATTGATTTTTGCTGGGAATGACGTGCATCTCTTGAATACATCGAGAAGAGGTCTGTGCACAGAAATCAATCTGATGAAAGTCTAAATAAAATGCTGAGTAAATTGAATTGAAAAAGATTTCCTCTGTGCGAGACCACCCTACATCTTTGAATGCAACATAGTGAACATAAACCAATCGATACAAACTGGAAAAACTATTAACGAACCAATCGGTCTGGAGAAGCCCACAAATTAATTGAAACAGCAAAAAACTCTTAAAGCAAACATCACCTTCGCTCCAGAGGGGATGTTTTTATAAGATAAATCCCCTGCAGCATCCGTTCCTAACGCATCGCAGTCGTTCGTTCTCGTCAGCGTCCTCGTCCTCATCCTCGTCCTCGTCTTCTTTTCGATGTCAATTAAAGGCCGACAGCTCCTAAATAAACTTTGGGGTCCCCGGTCCCGCGTTCGGGAAGCCTCTTCCAGGACCATTGTTTGGCTTCCCGCCTTGCATTATCCAATTTCACATTTTCTGTCGATAAACAATTTCAAAATTTTTATCTCCCGGCCAACCAACGCAATGCCACAGCGGGAGGATGGCTTGAGTGAGGGTTTGGGGAAAAAAGTAAAAAATATATAAAAGCAAAATAAATAAAAATAAATAAGAAAAAAATGGGCAATTAAATTGTTCGGTAGGAAGAGGCGAACGAACACTGCACGGCACGGCATCGTGTCGTCACTTCTTTTAGTGTAAATTCATTGTGCGCGCCTAATTAAACACATTTTAGACGGCGGCCGGCGCGGCGCGACGTTAACTCGCGCAGGAGGCCTTTGGTAAACAAGAACAAGTCGTTTCCACGGATGGAAAACGAGCGTAAAACCACTCACCACGGTCGGGCGCGGGCGGCGGAGGGGAGCTGCAAATGAAATGAATGGCCCCGGTGCGGGGGCGGCGGCGCGGCGCGGTGACGGGCATGTGGACGGGACCGCACCAGCAGTAAAAGTAAATAGCGAACGAAAAGAGGAAACCGAACGTCTTCTGGCTGCTGGCTGCTGGCTGCCGGCTTCAATTTCGCCAGTCTGCAGAGACCGCGATCCGATCAGCTGGCGCTCTAGCAGCGGTACAAGCGCGGCATTCCGCTATTTAATTTAATCTTATTTATGCCTTTTTGCCGTTTTTAATCTAAAGAATGTTATTACAGCAGCACAACGAGGTGCTTGAGTGCTCGTGTGCCCCATTAATGAGTCGGAGGGCTCGAGCCGCAACGCGACACGACGGAGCGAAAATATCTCATAAAACCTAGGAAATATTTATGGTTTTTGTAAAATATTCTAAAAATCTTAAATACTTATTTATTTATTTATTCGCGGGTATTAATTTACATACATATAGATGGATTTTACAGATGACTGAAATAAACATAGATCGCCCAGTTCATAATAATAATAAAAAGATCCTTTATGTTACTTATGATACACAATAATAACAATAAATTCCTTTGTTACAAAAGATAAGATACCCGACTGAAATTGATCTAGAACAAGCCGGAGTACAGCCAGGGCCGGATCAGGCTGAATATGGAATAACCTATTAGTGTGTTCCTTAATATGGCATATCCTATTTTGTTTGATTAGGCACTGAGTTGATCATCTGATTCTAACCCTTTCAGGGCCAGCACTAGTTTGTCTTAACTGGTCATAGAATGGTCTCCTGATTTCGGCCCTTTTAGGGTCAACCCTAATTTAAGTCCAAATTTATCTTATTCGGCCCTGATGATGCCGTCCGATTCCGGCCCTTTTAGGAATAACTCCAATTTATCTTATCAGATCCTGGCGTAATCTTTTGATTTGCATCCATTTAGGGTCAACCCTAGTTTATTTCATCCGGTCCTTATGTGATCTCAGGGTTTTAATTTTATCCCTTCCGACGATTTGGGATCGGTTAAATTCATAAAGTGTTGTCGAGCAATAGTTCCAATCTTTTTCATTATTTATTGTGCTATCAGAGCTTGCTAAAATAAATTATTAAATTACCTGATCCGGACCAAATACACTTTTTTAATTAGAGCCTGATCAGGGTAAATCTCAGGCTCGCGAGCTCCGGTCAAATCTAGCTCGAGTTTTTTTTTCTGGCCGGGTATGGTTTATCATCTCTAGAAGCAAATACAATAAAATTCATCGAAAATAGAACTATGTATTGTACAAAGTACTGGACTATTTGACTAAACTATAAAAATTAAGTAAGAATTCAACAGTCACAAAATGTGCGAAATGGACAAATTTTAAGGCACAGAAGTTTTTTTTGATTGGAATCGGTAGATTTTAAGGTAAAAATTACGAGAAAAATAAAGCGTCTGCTCCATTGTTGAACATACCCTCAAAAATTGAAGTTACGTATGAAAACTGAGCAATTGCAAAAACTAAGGTTTAAAATGTAACTGATATTTCAAAAATAATTGTAAAATTGTTATGTAAACGGATTAAGATTTATGTAAAATAAATGTAAAAATACACCATGATTTGGAAATTGCACTTTCAATATGTATTTGTGAATTTTAGAGCAGTATTACACAATTGGTGCAAATTTTACATAAAATTTGGTGTAATTTAGAAAAAAAACGCCAAATACCACGGACGGTTTCTTATATAGTGTAAGAATGCAGATTTTTATAACAATTCAAGTGTATCTAACCTACTAAACCTTTTATAGTGTAAAATTTTAAGAAAATAACACTATTTAATTTTAATATTCTAATATGAGGTATTCAAGGGTCAATAAATGACACTAATATTTTTTAGAGTGCATAAGTCTATATTTACACGTTCGTATATATAAGTTGATCGTATATACATACGTACGTTTGATACACTAGTAAGTATTTGCTAATTTTGAATTCAGTTTTGACTTTGGTAATGATCAAAAAGTAAATTGAATGATAAATAATAATAGTGAGTCGAATTGAATACTAAAAGAAGAGGATTATTATGAAATCCTCCGAATTTTTGAAATTTGTCTTGGAAATATGAAAAAAGTAAGACAATCAATATTAAGTTATTGGACTGCAAATCTAGGCTTGATGAATACAATATATATGTTAATATTATTCGCATTGATTCAGTATTTTGAATCGTAGGAATTTGGATTACCCTATCCGCCATCTTGAATTTTCAAATTTTGATTGTAGATTCGTTTACAGCTTCCCCCAAAACCACTAAGCACAAGTTGTTATGACAAATCTTTCAAAGTTTAAAATTTTCTGAAACTTTTTTGGTTTCACCTTATTTTTGATCAGAATGAAAGAATGAAAGGCTTTCCAACTAAACATTGGAATATGAAGTACTATCGGAGAAAAAGTTAAAAATATGAAGACAAGTGTTTAGGCGTGTTTGAGTAAAAAATAAACAGGTTTTCAGTTTTATATACATATACGTATACTATAGCGTACAGTATACTAATATAGAGATACGTATGGAACATATGTTGTCTGACTCTCACTTGAATTATTGATCTGTTCTTATTGTTAAACTGAAATTTCGATCAGTTGGCGCTGAAACATCCCTTTCCGAAGGCGCTGCTATTTAATTTAATTTTTGCCATTTTTAATCTAAAGAGATGGTAGAGATCTCGTGTGTTTGTTCTGTTCTAAAGAGCGTGACGCCATCCGCGCGCCGGAGAGTTCTGCAATTATTTTTTCTTTCCCGGTCTTATGCTTTTCGGGTTAATTACAGCATAGAGCCCGGGCAAATTTCGTTAAGCACAACTGGAAGGATCCATTTGGCCGTTTCATCCGCCTCCTGGAAGCATTTTATCATCTCTCCTTTTGTAAATTAGGCGCCATAATTCAGTGCCATTAATTAGATCCCCCCACTTCCGGCCTTACCCACTCACTACCTTGAACTAAGAGCTAAGGCTCTGAACTAATTTTTCTGTGCCAAGATAATTTCAAGCTCCATTCCGTTCTCAGCGTAACGTCGTTACATTTCTTATTTATCGGAATGACGAAGACAAGGGCCAGTGGCGGGTGGCGCGAGGGAACGGTAATGTCGCCACCTTGGAGCAAAATGCCAAAAGGAAATTAACGTTCTTTGGCAGGGCAGTGGTGTACGAGTAAAATCGCAGAAACCCATCAAGAATGGGGGCTGAATGGGTGACAGGCGTGCACGCTGACACATGAGCCAGCTAACCCAAGTCTAAGCTGCGGAGTTCCGAGGGAGTAGAACAAAAAAATCCGAAAAAGCTCATTAGGCCGCTAAGATGGGGCAATTATTTTTAAATTTCCGGTTCTTCGGTACGCAGATACGGTGGACGCGCCGGGGTAGGGCGCGGGGATCCTACCACCGCCGCCGCACCATCGAACCGATCAATAATCAGCCAGTGAACCGAAATCGTTCGTGGGGCCACTGAACAGCAGCGGCAGGGGGCCTCTGGCCGTTCCGTGTGCGGCTGTGTGCGCCTTGTGCGCGCCCCGCAAAATCATCATCGAAAATTGGAAATTGAACTTCGGTCTGGCATTGCTAATGGTTTCGTTTCGTTCGATTGCAGCCAAGTAGAAACTTGGTCGTTGCCGCCGCCGCCGCCGCTGTCGAAGTCGTCGGGGCTCGGCTCCGAGGAGACCGAGGCAATTCCGAGTAAGAATGAAAAACGGCAATGGTTTACCACACCTAAACCGCATCATCATCATTATCGGTGCACAGTTCCTCCGCTCCAGAGCCATTCAAGCGAACACCTGAAATTACAGGCCTAGGCCAGAAATATCCCAGAAGACCCGGGGGATGGGCCTCCTCTTGCCTTAATGACGGAGCTCTAGCTTGTTTCCTACCCCGGAAAGAAAAAAACATTTAAGAACAAAGGGCTCCTTACTTCGGTTTGGAACCCAAAGAATGATATCGTACTTTTTCCGCTCCAGATAAAACGTGCTATTGACATCCCTGTTCCGGCTTAAATTCACGTAATTATGAAAACTTTATTTTTTCAATGGTACTATAATTGCATATGAACGATACAATATCTTTTGAATTAGACAAGTTGAACAGATAGAAATAGAATTGAATGTTACGGAACGAAGGACAATGGATAATTTTGTATGGGAGCTGGTTCCACCCATCTACATACACGTGGGATCGGTCACACTTCTCAGTCGAAGGTAAATTACTATGAGGACGTGAATTTAGCAAAGGAGGGGGTACATTTTCTACAGAAAATAAGCCTAATTTCTTTACTAAAAATCAAATTTAGAAATCATAAAAAAAAAACGATATATTTTGGTAAGCATCAATAAATTTTAGATGTTACTATACATACATCAGAAAATAAAAATTATCAATTGTGCCTTTCTAACTGAAATAAAATCCCAAAATCAACCTTTTTCATGATTTCCTGTAAAAATAGCTCATTTTCTATGATTACTATGATTTTCATATGCAGTGGTGGTAGAAGTTTTTTATTGTACCATTATTGTGTTAGAAGGTCAGATTCATAACAATATTGAAACATAAAGTTGCTACTAGCTTTCAATAAATGCATAATTGAATTGAAAATGTTATTGAAAAAAATATAAAAATTCTGTAGGGTAAGGAGTAAAACAAAATTTACAAAGAAGTATATTACACATAAGGCACAATTGAGTTCTTCTCCTTTCAAATTTTCTTTTAGCACACTTTGAACCACGCAGTCTGACGTGATTTATTACAGGTAAATGTGAACCAACATCCCGCCAACACTTCGTCGTCTACATTTCAACTTAGTTATTCTTCTTCCATATTTATTTTTTTATCTATGCACATAACATTCAAAAGATACCAAAATAAACGTTTCACGTAGGATTGTGGGGATAAATTTACCCAGTTAGTTGGTGGTCCCGAAAAGGTTAAATGATTGGATAGAATGTGTCCACAAGTCTGGTATGACAATGCAACATATACGTATTATATCTATTTTTTTCATTATTTTTATTTATTCTTATTTTCCGAAAATAAGAATAAAGTTAAGATGAATGTTGGTTCCATTTCGCTTTGTTTATATTTATCGCTTTACATAGCTCAGAAACAAAGTGGAACCAACATCCTTAATTGTACCTTTATTTTTTGGGAAAATCTTAATTCTCATATTGTATTTATGTGAGAAACCTCATATTTCATGGGGAATTTCCACTTTTGTGAATCATGTTGTGAGAAGAAACCCTTTTAAGCACTAAATTTTTATTTAATATTTGTTTCAAGTGAAGTCCCGATCTTTAAAGTTTTTAGAAGTGATATTTTGAACATTGGGTTCATGGCAGTGGTTTTTTGTTACAGAAATTCTGAAAATGTAAGCTTTAAATTTTCAAGTAGATTTGGATTTCGATTAGTTGTGGAAAAAATGATAATTTTTTTTATAGCCCTGTCCTTACCTTAGAAGGTAAACGATCGAACATATATGGGTTCGAATTCAAAATTTACTATTTAGGCATCCAAGCCCAACCAACAGAATAAGCCTGGCTAACAGAATTGCAGAAGAGTGTAATTCAATTACCGTCATTGCAATAATTTTAATTATCGAATTAAGGGGGTAAGCCGGAGTAGGTCAGCGGTCAGTTAATCTCGGGCCAAATCGAAGCTATTTTGTCTTTTTTTGAAAATTAACAAAATATCAGCCTCTGATAATTTAATCGCGCGTGTTCAAGGATAAAATCACTAGTTTTTTGTTTATAAAAAAATATTAATATAGTTTTAATACAACAGCAAAATCTTTCGATTAGGCCCTAGTTTTTTACGTTTTCTATACGCTGTTTAAATTTCATTCAAATCTGTTAAGTTGTTTGTGAATTACAGCGGTCACCGGCTTTGAAGACATAGGAGAGGAGAACTCATTTAAAATTTTACACTCGCCCATCGATGGTTGGAGAGTCCTTCAGTAATTGTAGGATATCTCGAAAACTATTAATTAGATTTACTTGAAATTTTCACACAATATTTTCGAAACATCATACTTTGAGAAAATGTAAAAAGATTGATTTTTTGAAAATCCTGATAGGGCTAGTTAGCCCCTTAAAGAATGTCTAGATGAAGCAGAACTACATACCAAATACTAATATAATTAGATTAAATTTTATCACGATATCTCAAAACCGAAAAAAATGTGTTTAATTGCGTTATCTTCCAAAAATTTAACATTTAAGATAGAAAGAAACTTCTCGTCCACCCTGTACAATTTTTGTTGTGACCATCAAATTCAACCATTTCTTATTAAAACCATACTAGATTTTATTCTCTTAGTGTCCTGTACCCTAGTAATTTTAATTTCTGAAATAATTTCGTAGTCCTCAACAACTGTCGGCATTTGTTATGTGTAGCTAAAAGCAGCTCAGGGGACCAGCTGACGGCAATCGAAGCGGCTCGAGGTGGCGACAGAGGGTCCTTAGCAAAAAAATATTCTAAGCCCCGGCAGGCATCGATTTGTTATGCTAAAATGGCCAATCAATTTCAGTTTTTGCCCGATTGTGGCCCAGGCAGCAGCAGGTTCAGCTGATTTAATCAAGTGTACTCGCTCGAAAGATCTAATCAAGAGCTCAGAGGCTCTCGAGCCGAACATTAAAGCGGGAGGCGTTTTTGTCCGTGTCCTCGCGGCGCGTTGCGAAGAGGCCTGCTGCCGCGGCCGCTGCGATAATTGTTTTCCCCTTGGCCGGACAGCGACGGGCTGCCCGAATGAGTTTTCTTGTCGTGTCATGGGCAATGGAATGTAACCGGCAAAAGATTATATGGGTCTAGTTGTTGCGGGCTTCCCGGGACGCCATCATCCCGGTCGGTGTTCCCGCTGGAGCAGATCGTCTCAAATTCCCTACTGGTGCCCAAGAGTCCGAACAGCTCGAGATTGGGTTTAATTTCAGGGATTAAAACTCGACAAACTTTGTGGAAACCTTTCTTATCGCTATCAGAGAGACGAGAGACTTTTTGCCCCCTTCGCCGGGTATGCGACTTAATTTTAATTTATCTCGCCTCATGACCTCGCCCCTTTCCTTGGAGAACAGGAAATTCAATCACAGCTCCGACGACGGGATAAGGGATTTGGGATTCGAAGCCATATCTCTAGCCCTTTGGAGTTGAGTCGACATGACGGCACACATGGCTAGCAACATTACCGCCGCCGTGCCAGGGCTGGTTGAATAACGAGGATTTACATAAAAGGAGGCAACTTACTTCTTCGAAGACGTAAAACTTCTCTTCTAAGCTGAACCCCTTCAGCCAGCATACAGTCAAGAAAAAAGAAAATATATATATGTATATACATATAATGCATACATCACGAAACCGACGTACAAAACACGAGCCCAGGAGTCTCCGGCATGGAATGGAAAATGAATTAAACATGTTCCCGAGGATTGTTTATGATTAAATTGAATACGGGTGATCCGAATCTCCCTCTCCGGGGCTCCGCTGACTGAATCGAGTTGACTGACTACCACCCGGATCGTTTCTTGGGATTTTGAATCGTTTGTCAGCTGTTGTGCATGCATAAATGAACTAACTGCCTGCTTCCCAAAAAGTCTCGTCTTACAGCGACGAAGCGGAGCCCCCAGACCCCGGAGGAGCATTCTGTTGTGAGGAGCAACCAGCTAGATATGGGGCTCACTCACAAGGGCCACCGGCTGGAGCTAATTTCGTTAAAAGACTCTCCTACTAGAATCTTGTCGTCGTCGTCGTCGTCGTCGTCTTCTGTTGTCGTCAACTTTGCGATGTCAAAGCGCTCTAATGTGCTCCTCCGGCTGAATTTGATTAGCTCGCATCGCACATAATTACGTGCTCTTGAGGCTAATTGAGATTCGGGCTGGGTCCTTTGAACGAACCCCGGACTGAGGTGCTTTCGACGACGCAAATGGGTAAATATGTTCGGTTCCAGCAAAATCTTGCTTCCCGAAAACACCATAAACGTTCACAGAGCCGAAGAAAAACAAAAATACATGAAAAGACATAGAAGATAAAGACTCGTGTAAGTAATTTTGAACAGACAAACTCTGTCGTAAGTAAGTTCCTTTTAGATGGAGTACTTTGCTTTTTGCTACGGTTTAGTTAATGGGTTTTTGTTAACTCAACGGATAAATTTCCAAGCCTTCTGGAGAAATTAAAGATGAAAAACACTCAGAGCAAAATTTTTTTGAATAGTACTTTTTAAATTATGTTGAGCTAATCTATTACTGTGTTTCCATGCAGGGTTCAACTCGAGTTGAACTCGAGTTAGTGTTCATGGAAACTCGGGTTGAGTTGAGTTTCGTTAAATCCAAGTTAACTCCACGAAACTAGTCGGGTTGAGTTGGGGTTAGCTTCAAATGTCATTCCAGTTCATTTTGTGAACTGAACTCCAAGTTACTCATGGAAACAGTTCAGGTTTAGCGGATATTTTCTTAACTCGACGAAAACTCAACTCCAACTCAACCCTGTGCATGGAAACATGATATATGTGAACTTTATACTTTTAACTTTAGTTATAATTTTATTTTAGTCGGATATTCTAAGGAACTGCTCTGTTAGTTGTTATAATAGTCACTACACTAAAAAGGATCCGTTCTCAGGTGTGTCTCACCGATTTTGATGAAATTGAAATATGTAATAGAGTATCGAAAAATAAGAGACACGTATTTTTTTTATCTGCGGATACGCACATTTAGGGGGTACTTTTATTTATTGTTTTTTTTAATAAAACTTAGTGTATTTTTTAAAAGTTTGTCCGCCATGTTGGATCCGCCATTTTGAATGTTTTAAATTTAACATCAGATTCGTAATCAGTGACTCCAAAAACCCCTTAATACTGGTTTTCACAAAAAAACTGATGTCTGAAAGAATATACGTTATTTACGTATTAGTGCTAGGGATTGTTTACCCCCTTGAGGAGGTTTTTTTAAGAAAACGCAAAAACAGGTCAACTTTATTTTTCAAAATCGTATGTAAAAAAATATTTTTCAATGATTTTTAACTAAAACTGTTATTTTTGTGACGCAAAATATAAAAAAAAAAAAATTGTTTTTCTGCAATAAAATATAAGGGTTGCCACCTCCGGAAACCGGATTACTTACAAAAGGTTAGTATATTTATGGGACATCATTTCCATTTTGTTTCATTCGAAAAAATTCATTATAACTTGAAATAATTAAGAAAAACTGTTTTTGGGGGTAAACTTTAGGGGTATTTTTCACCCCCTAAATATGCGTATCCGCAGATAAAAAAAAAAATACGTGTCTCTTATTTTTCAATACTCTATAACATATTTTAATTTCATCAAAATCGGTGAGACACACCTGAGAACGTTTCCTTGTACCTAAGTGAAAAATTACATAGTAAAATTTATTAGAAATAATGATGAGTAAAATAAAACCACGACCAAGACTATAATAGTCATGATCTTGGTATTGGACTCTTGCAGTACTTCCTCACTCAAATATATTGAATAACTTATTTATTCGTATTTGGTAGATCTTATAAGTAAAGCCAATAAATGACTTTCAGTTACTTACACCTTTTAAATAGTCAATAATAAAAAAAATTAAAAATAGAGTAAAATGATAATGTTTTCTCTACTGTGTATTGAGGTAATTTACTTATTTTATCATTTCCTTTAAGGATTGATCGATGTGAAACTCACTTTGTCAGAACTGAAAAAACCACATCGTTGACAACCAGATCCTGGCACCTTAAAATTCGGAGTTCTATACGCTAACCACTTTATTTATAAAATAAAACGACTCCATAAAATAAAAAGTAGATAGACATAAAAAGGTTTCTGAAGTTTCCTATAAAAATCTAACTTTACTGTCTAAATGGATGTACATGCCATTCATGAGAGGGAATTTAATTAAACATTTAACTTTGAAGAAAACTTAATTTTTACTTTTATGTATAAGAAAAAAATTTTTAATTACGACATCTCAAAAATTGTAGACCAAGAATCTTTCAAATCTAGTCTTTATCTTGGTCAAATCTCGCAAACATGGTCTTGCTCTTCGTCTCGGTCTTGGTCTTGCTACAGCAAGTATAGTATTGGTCTTGGTCTCGTTCATGGACTTTCTGTAAGACCGAGATCAAGACTGCAAAACCAAGACCGATTCTGCTCATCATTAATTATAAATAATATTGAATTTCTACTTCAAATATTTTATGAACCCTATCAATAATCAATATTTCAGTGCTCTCTCTTATTAAAATAAGCAAAAAGTATTTCATTCTACACCAGAGGTAAAAACAATGTATTTCATGGGTCTTTTAACTATTTTTGCTGTTTACTTAACTTTTTTTAATTACTGGTAAGCATGACCAGAAAAGAAGCTAGTATGATTATTAGAAATTATATCAATTCATTTTTTAATTCATAATAAACTGAAAAGTATATATCTTATTGAAATAACAAACATATTGATTCATTCATGCCTACTAGATTCCTTGTTGTTTTAAAGATATTCAATATCGTAAATGTTATAACGTGAATTTTTCTTGATCAACCAGAAGCCTACTAGGTTTTATATCTTTAGTCATTAGTATATGTACTTACTTATTTATGCTTAATCCGTTGATTAAGGAGAAATACCTTTATGAAAAAAGTTCTCGTTTCAACAGTGGGGTCGTTAACTATGGATTTTTTCATCTCAAATGTTTTGTTAATCCACATAAACGTAGTTTTCATTAAGCATAATCGTTTTCTTAACTAATTTTTGTGGCAATGATCACAAAAACAAAACCTAGACTTTTTTAAAAAATTCTTATTTTAATTATTAGTAATTTTCAAAAATTTATTTGTGTTTGATTTACCTATGATTATGTTTTGTTTTTGTTATTAAAGATTAAAGCGTATATCAGTGGCAAAGTGTTACATTACCGATCGCCGAAATTAAGCAGCGTTGGACACATACGAGGGGAGGTCAAAAAATTCGCGGAATGACAGGGAAGGATAATGAAATGAAACACTAAACTATTTTTCCTTTTCAATGCATTCCCCCTTAACCCTAATACATTTATTAGATCTGTCAAATAACTTATTAATACCGTCGAAAAAAAAAGATTTGTCTTGGGCATCAAAATAGCCCGAAATTGCCGACTTCACTTCATCATCGTCGCCAAATTTTTTTCCACGCAGTTCTTTCTTCATTTTTGGAAACAAATAATAGTCACTTGGGGCCAGGTCTGAGCTGTAGGCTGGGTGGTGCAGTTGTTCAAATCCGCAGCGGTGAATGGCAGCCGTCGCAACATGGCTTGTGTGCACGGGCAAATTGTCGTGCAAAAGGAGCACGCCTTTTGTAAGCTTTCCTCGCCTTTTTTCTTTAATAGCTTCTTTTAATTGATCTAGTAAAGAAGCGTAGTATTCTCCCGTTATGGAAACACCACGTTCCTTATAATCAATCAAAAGGATACCTTCTGTATCCCGAAAGATCGTCGCCATGATCTTTCTGGCCGATTGAGACACCTTAAACTTCTTAGGAGGGGGTGTGCCTTTTTTATGCCACTGCATCGACTCTTGCTTTGACTCAGGTTCATAATGGTGAACCCAAGTTTCATCGTCAGTTACAATTCGGGCCATAACTTCCTCCCTTTGCTCTCCAAAGTGGTCCAAAAACTCGTGACAACTTTCGACGCGCTCGCGTTTTTGATGCGAAGAAAGCATTCTCGGAACCCATCTTGCACAGACTTTAGTCATGCCAAGGTGTTGATGTAGGATGTTTAATATGGTTGTTTGTGATATTCCAACTAATGCTGCAAGCTGTTTTTTGTTTAGCCGGGCATCTTCCAATACAAGTTGTTCAACTTTTTCGATTATTTCTGGCGTGGTAGCCTCAATCGGCCGTCCAGGTCGGGGGTCGTCTTCAATGGAGTCCCTCCCTTGTTTGAAAAGGGCGTGCCATTTATAAATCATGGTTTTCCCAGGAGCGGAGTCCCCATAAACAGCTGACATCTCTTGAAAACTGGTTTGAGGTGTCTTTCCTTGTTTGGTGAGAAACTAAATAACAGCGCGATATTCAATTTTCTCCATACTGGCTAGTTTCTTCCCGATTGACTTGTTTACTCGTTGATAACTCAAAAGCAAATGACCCGATTAGGCTGAAACTTCGTATATATACTAACAATGAGTCACTCAATTAGCGCCTACCTGGATGAGTAACTCACCCTCGCCAACTCCGCCATTCCGCGAACTTTTTGACCTCCCCTCGTATGTATAATATTTGGCAAATGAAACATGTTTAACAGACTTTTGAAAAAATTATACCCTACAGAATTGTTTAACTTTTTCAATAGTCTTATTTAACCCTTTTCGCAACCGTGTTGCATTAATTCAACAAACCAAATTTTACTCTTTCATTTACAATCAATCAATTATTACCTTTGACGTCATGTAGCATAATTTCATGAAACCTCCGTATAAAATTAATTTTAAAACTGGTGATTAAAAGGTGTATACTGTCGTAAAATTTAGTTAATCTTGTAATATCAATTTGCATGATTCAGCTTGCTATCATTAGTTCAATTTAAACCATAAACAAATTCAAGGATTTATAAGGTGCGTTTAATGTTTTGTAAAAAGGATTAAGTGTTCACAGATCAAAAGAAAATTTGTTGCTAATAAATGTATTGAATTCTTTAAACTATTTTGTATGTTATTATTTCCATTAATTAGACTAGCTATTTAATCTACAATAATATTCTATTAATTGTAACTGAGTTCAAACTTGATCTGTGGTTAAAGTAAAATATGAAGCTGTATTTTATGCTGTTTAACTTTTCAAATCTTCTCGGCGCACTTGGCAAATTGTATAAAATTAATTACCAGAGCTCGGTTTGGTGCTAAATTAATTTCGAACTAGTTGCAGCAGTAGCAAAGTCTCAATTTCCATCTATACTTATTTTCTTGGGGGCATTTTCTTATTATTCATTCAAACAACGAAAAATTGGGAAAAAACAAAAAAGCTGAGTGAAACTCACGCGCGCCCGTAGCAAGACAATTTGAAAATCAATTTCGCTGATAGGTTTCGGGTCAATTACTTGCCTCTGACGCAAACTGGGGCCGATCGAGGAGACAACTAAATTCATTCGTAATGAAACTTGTCGATTTGTCTTGAGCTACGCCAAATGCCAAAACGGATTGATGTTGGCGCGAAGGGAAAGAAGCTGGGGTGGAACACTCCAATTATTATTTCAGCCGTTGAATTTGTAAAATGGGTAAATTTGTGCGTCTCGGCTTGCGGCTTGCGGCTCCGGCTGTTGGCGGGCAACCGACGACGACGACGACGACGACTACGATGTCGACAACTTCGACAACAACCTCGTAAAGATATCGAGCACATAAAATGGGCCTACTTAAGGCACCGTGTTAAGATGTCGATATTTATGTAGGAAAGTAAACAAGTTGGCTGCCGCCGTCAACGTCGACCGAACCGCTCTTTACTTTGTCTGTCCGTCCGGCTAACCGTTCCGTCTGTTCGTCGTCGTCGTCGTCGACAGTCCAACGCAGCGGTGCACGGCGCGGCGCGCGGGCTGGCTGGGTGGCATCAAAGTCGTTTGTTAAATCTCTCACTACTTGTGTGAGGTCAAATTGAATTAAGTCGTGCCGGCCGGCGAAGAGCACTCGTGAAGGCAAGCAATCCCGACTGGACCTGGGATGCTGTGTACTGGGATCGGATCGGGGAAAAATAAACAATCGGAGCACACCGGCGGCCACTTGGATGATTTTAAGGCTATCAAAGTGTAATTTAAAGCTGACTAGCTATGGACAGCAGTCATCAGCGGCCGTTCTGATGACGACGACCGACGACGCAACGTCGATGATGGTGGGAAGTGTTCAGTTGTTGGTCGTCCGCATTCAATCTGCTCCTAACGAGCTCCATTCTCCCTGAACCACAAACATATAGTATATAAGTAAGAGCAAGAGTATATCCTCCTCCTCCTCGTATCGTAGGGCACGCAAATCTAGCCAAAGTTCTTTTCTCCCGGTTCGCTCGGAATGGGATCGCATGCACAAAGGGCTTCTAATGCGGTTGATTTATGTTTAATTGGTTTAATGGACGGCAAATGACGTCCGTCACCTCCAAATTGGATCGGGTTTTGAGGAGAAATTGTTATTAAGGGAGCTCACCGCACCGAACCTTACAGCGGTGCCCTTCTAATCCAAATCGAGGGTTTGAAAATGTCATGACATTCATTGACTCAGGAGACGAAACAAATTGCGTGCCTTGGTTATGAGATAATTCCCTCGTGATCGTCGAGGGCGCATTTGATGAGTTGTCGCAACATGTGAATTTTAAATTAAAAATATTGTAAAGGGACTGGGATTGTCGCAATAATACAACAACATGTGCGGATAACAAACCTAAGGATATTATTACCCCGTCCGGAGTACCATAAGATAGTCAACTTGGCTCTTTAATATTTATAACTTTTATCAATGATATTGTTGATATATATTTCTTTTGCAAAGTGCTTACTTAATTTCTGTTGATGACCTAATATTGTTAGATCAGTAGATCGTGCAAAGCTCCAAAATTATTTGTGTTATGTGTTGTATTATGTTAGCTAACTGGTGTAATATTAAAGAATTTTCTCTGAACTTTGCTAAGTGCAAAATTATGACCTTACACAAAGTTTCGACAACTTGAATCCCCTGATAGTCTTGAAAATTTGAAGAAACATTTAATTTTGTTCACCTTAAAGAATTTTTGACGGCTCAAACCGGAAAAGAGTGCAAAATTTTTTGTTGGTTGCATTGGGTTCACCAAAACAACTCAATAAATACTCTAATAACAGCTCTTAGCGTGCTTTGAGCCCGACTTCAGAAAATTCGATTATTTTTATGTATGAAATTTATGTTTTAGCTTGGCTTTCTTACGTACCAACACTGATATAGGGATGAAAATAAAGTATTAAAGATTTCGGATTACAACGAAACACTTCATAGAAGCAAAGCCACACGTATTCGAAGTCTGTGATTTTAAATCTGAAACTGAAATTTACAATTTAGGCTGTAGGCTCCATGCGAAGGTGACTGAAAATCCTAAACTGAGTGGATATCTTTTGTAGAATGTTCTTAGAATACCTAACTGATTTAAATTTGCACTAAAAATGTAGATATCAAAAGCACTTTCAGATTAGCTTGAAGCCCAAGAATAAATTATCAGCAAAAGTTAAATTTTTCAAAGCTTAATTTTGGAATGTTTAGCTTTCTTTTGTTGTGTTTTATTTTGCATCATTTATTAATTTTTCATATATGTATGTATGTACATCAAAGACTGCATAAATAAAATATAGTTTAGGATAGAGGTAGAATAAGAAGGCATATAATATATAATACACATTTTATCTTACAAACAGGTGGAGGGGATCCAAAAACAATACAATTGTGCTTGATTATGACCCCTTTTATGCGGTTTCAAGCGTTTCCGCGGTTTTCGAGAATTTAATCATGTTTAATGCGTTAACCCAAGCATAATTATGTAGTGAGTGCATAGTAATATATAGTTTAAAATCCTTTCCCTGTGTTCCTCATTTTAAAATGACGGCGTTTACTTTAAAAGGCATTTAAAAAGCATTCTGTACATGGGATGAGAAAATTGCAATTTTTTTATTAATATCTCGAAACTGTTTTCAAATCGAAGACTCCCGGAAACGATAGACGTGTCCGAAAATCAAGTTTTCAACATCTTCAAGTTAGAGTTGCTAAAAATCTTTTTGTTTTTGATCAAAATGGAATATTCTTGCAAATATTCAAGACAATCGGAGGGTTCGGGCTTTCAGAACTCCGGCCATAAATCGCTATATAGGTTTATTATATTTAAAGTAGTGTTTTTTCAAAGTTTCAAAGTGTATAAAGCCTGTTTTTTGAATGAATAATAAGAAAATGCCGCCAAGGAAGCGGGATATGAAAAAATTGTGCCACTGCAACTGCTTTAGAATCAGCACTAAACAGCAAGCCCGGCTCTGGCTGCATTTTATATAAAATTGGGCAAATGCGCCGAGAAGAATGGAAAAAAATTGAAAAATTAAATAGCACAAAAAACGGCCCTTGTGCAGTGCACCAAGAGCATTGGGGTAAGGAAGGATGCGAGGCGGCTACCGGCAACTGGAAGCGATAAAATGCAGAAAAAATCGCATTACTATATTTTCAATTGTGCTACAGCCGCTAGGGGATGCGGACGGGGAAAATGAATTTTCTTTTCTTGGTCCGGTTTATCGCAACAAAAGCGACGACCCGACCCAGCGCGCC
Organism: Dysmachus trigonus; assembly: GCA_949715965.1. NCBI lineage: Eukaryota > Metazoa > Arthropoda > Insecta > Diptera > Asilidae > Dysmachus > Dysmachus trigonus. The sequence goes on from OX454320.1 coordinate 15,967,199, forward strand.
GCGCACATTCGGGAAATCCAGTTAAGGCAGGAAATTTATTTTCATGCCAGGAACAAACTTAAATTCAATTATCATGTGAGCACTGCGCCATTGTGAAGCGTAGAAGAAAATCAGTTTTTAATGGCCACTCGAGCGGCCGAGCCGCGCCGAGTAATTCGTTACGAAACGAAACTGGCTTCAAACCATCCGCAACCACGCACCGGTCATGTGCGAGTAATGCGCCTTGGTTTTTGAAAACGCACAAAACGAAAGTGCGGCGCGACATCGTTAAGCACGTTCGGAACGCTCAACGTGACAATGGCTCTAAGGGTAATAAGTCCGGATAACACGTTGCGCGGCACTGAAGCAGCCTTCACTTCTAGACGAATAAATCCTCAATAAACTTATATAATTTTTAATTTTCTACCCTACTGAAAGGAAGGAGGAATTTACGACGAACTCTAATGTACATATGTTTGTATTCGCAAAATAACTTCCTAACAAAGATTAATTGAACTTATACTCAAGGAATTATTAAAATTCGATTTGTTTTTGTATCTTTTGTAATCTTAACATTTTAAGGATATTTTAATTTAATTTAATAATTTAGAAATCCCACATTAATTCAAAATTTCACAAAAATAAATGAATTATAAAGGCTCAAAAAGGGCAAGACCGTCGAAATCACCTTTTGAATAGCTATTTCGGTTTTCTCATAACAAATATGTATTTTCAAAAGTACTCGGCCAATTGACTTAAAATTTGGCCTATATATTCTTAATAATAATTACGATAATATATCATAACATAGAGTTTTTTTTAAATATATGTAACCCAATTGTTATTACTAGTTGTTTTAATAAAGAATGTTCATTTCGACCTCATTTGCACAATAACTTTTTTCTTTGCAATCCATTAGCTCCCATTTAAATATTTTATTAATAAATAATTGCTTTTTGGATTATTGCGAGCAACCTCTTAAATAAATACAAATTCAAAATACGTAAATACTGAATCGGTAATTATGTATTAAAGTTTAACATTTCAGTACTTTAACACTGTATTTACGGACATTTATTGCATGATTTGTAGGGATTACGAAAAAATAAGTTTAGAATATATTCACGTTCGAAATAAAGCGCTTGAGAGATAAGGAATTTACAAGAACATATCGTAGTTTTATTACATCAATTAAATGTAGTATATTTCACTAAAATTAGATAAATACACTTCTGTAAGTTTCGCCACGAAATCTGAAACCCGTCAAATTGACGGGTTCTGTAAATCTAGTGTTAATAAGATAGATTTTCACGAAAATGTTTAAAATTTGACAAACTGCGACCTTAAATTTATAAATTTTAATAGTAGATACTTATTTTAATGAATATTTTACAACGTTTAAAATTTGATAGTTCATCATTAAGAACAGCACTTATTCGATTGGAACTACATTTAAAAAGTGGATTCATCGACGTGAATATTTAGAAAAAAATCTTATTAATTAGGTGTAGTTTTAAAAAAGTTATCGTAAACGAAAAAAAAACTACAGACTAGGGAAGGACGTTTGAAAAAAGCATCGAACATATATCTTCAATATACTGCATTGCACTATAGCATCGATATTTTATGATAATAGATCTTTTTGGATACTTCGTTTCAATAATAAATGAACAGCGGAACCGACTGAACAGGATTAAATGAAGCATCGTTTCTTAAACACTGTTGTTTCTGATACATCGATGTATATCGTCCAACCCTACTACAGACACGCAGACATACGATTTGTAATAATCCAACCATTATACTACATTGCCGTGAATATTGATACATAGGCGTTATCGTGGTCGCTGATTTCAAAACGGCTGTCAAAATATATGAATTCAAGATGGTGGAACATGAAATTCATATCCATACAGATTTTTTAGTGTAGATATGCACTGATTTAAACTAATTATTTAAGAATAAAAAAAATAAATCAATTCTTCAAGGTAAATTAAATTACTTTCAAATAGCTTCAATCGATCAATCAATCAATCAATCAAAATCACACAAAGCAAAAGGTTCACATTAAGGTTTCTAAATTTAGTTTTTTATAAATTATCAAGATAAGGCAAACATCTTTCCTAAAAAGGAAACGGCACGTGCCCTAGTTCTTTGAAAATTAATTATAAATAACCAAAACCTCCCAAATCATTAGAATCACGGCAGAAATTTAAAGATAGATTATAAAAAAATTAAATGCAAAAGGTATATTCCATAAGATCAATCGGTTTGTTTTATTTAATGTTTACAAGGCAACATAAATTTTGAGGTAGACAAAGATAAAAATTTTGATGACATTCAGTATAATTTATTGGCATTCTTAAAGAGTGAAATCATTTTTAATTGAGTGTTTGTGAGCAGTTTTGTTTCCTCCCACTAGTATGTCAACATTTCAAGAAATTACATAAATATAACATTGTTGTCAAGAAATCATTAATATGTTGATTCTAATTAAAATAACTTTCGTCTATCTAATTCTAGAGAAAACAATGTGCACCTTCACTATGCTTTCACCTATATATATATTTTCCACCTTTTGTTTCTAACTGCTAAAAATTTTCGAAAATAAGAGAAAAAAAATCTTGTAAAATAAAGAAAAATTGTCTCGTTTTCCCATGAATTAAAAAGATTTTCACGCCAACGTGTCTAATTATGTTTCACTTATGTGGAAAATCTGTAAAATTAAGATGACGCGACGCGACGTTGGCGGGAGGCCCTGAAGACGCTGCTGTCGCGCAGCAAGTAAAAGAGATTAAGAAGTACGTGGGAGGTGTCGCGGCGTCTTTCCCCGCAGCTAGACAGATCGTGTAACGAGGGCTGTCGCATCCCTCTCCTTTTCTCTTTGCCGACAAGGGGGCAATTATTTTCCTTTTGACAGTTTTTGCAAAAAAATTCTTCAAAAATTGCAAGCAAGATGTTCTTGTGCATTTATGAAAAATATATATTTTATATATATGTAGTATGTATATCTTTATATATATGTAGGCACGTCCCTTCCTCGAGATTTTTAAACCATCTCTGTCGCAGGTTTATTTCATTTCCTCTCATTTTCCTCGTTTTTAATTTTCCCCCGGGGTGACAGCTGGCAAACGAATTTATTTCTTGTACACAGCAAGAATTTAAAGGCTCTACTCATAATTTATCATCAACTGCTGAGGACATTTTTCATTTTTAATCTTTTTAAGTATACGAATATACGAGGCAAAGGAATGCCGGAGTTCCGCTTTACCTCGAATCGAGGCAGTCATTTTCCAGCCGGAATTGACCCCAAATGCGATGCAAGGAGACCTGATTTCGGGACTGAGGTCAAAGGGACCGGGATCGAGCGCAGCAGCATATTTCAGGGTTAGATTATGTTGGATAGAGAAGAAGCAACGCGCTTCTTTATAAGCTGATGTACTTATATAAAATTGGGACTAAAAACGGACTGAATATTTAAAAAGTGTGACGGTAGCCGGTCTTAAGGAGGTGGCAAAGATTTCCCCATTTAATGAAGTGTACCCATGGGGCCACCAGGCGACGTTTCAAATGAGAAACGTGACTAAGTGACTGGCAGAGATTAAAAGATTCTGCGAAGACAACGACGACAACGACTACAGCAGCGCACAGCATCACAGCAACATTTGGTCCGACCTGGAGGTCTGTGTAATAGAAATTTACTGGTCTCCGGGTCCAGGGGCGGATGCTGCGACTCGACACGGCGCTAGCTGCTGATTATGATGTATAGAGGCACTCAGCCGTGATGGACCGTAACGAGATTACGGCAGCGAGGCGCAGCCGGCATAAAATCCCTTTCGGGTCCTTCAAGTACTCGCTGACATAAATTCTATATGTTGTGAGAACCCCTCAAGGCTCTTCTACTTAAAAGCAATCGGCCTATAAACGCCACCCATCCGTGGACGATGCCACCGTGCACACACGTGCTGAGCCCTCTCACACCCGCTTTTATACCTTTGTCAGGTGTGTCGATGGCGGAGGAGGTGCACAAGTGCAATTACGTGCAAGTGAAATGCCTCGACAGTGGGCCTCGTGAACTGACAGGGCGGCAGCGGCGCCCTTATTTAAACGCGCCGCTCTGAAAGCTTTTCAAGTTCGACGTACTCTTGATGCCGGCACGGCGCGCTTGCTAGGGATGTTGATATCGAAAAAAAATATATCGATAAATATTATATCGAGATTTTAAAAGAAGTATCAATGTAGTACGTCGATATATCTTGAAAAGCGGGTATGTTCTCGGCCTGTAAGATCGGCAGACCGAAATTGATAACGTCCACAGACATACAGACAGAATTTAAAGTCTGCAGGCCGTTGCCTTTCAGATCCAAGCTTGTGGGCCGTCTGCGATTTCACCTTACACTTACAGGCCGCCTATCAGTTCTGAACTGTCAGATCTATACTAATCAGTCCAACTGATCTGAAGTTAATTTTAAAGTTCAGATCTGCGGGCAAAAATCGTTGAGGCACAGGAGTGTAGGCTGCCTATAATTTCACCACACACATACAATTCGCCTATCTTTTGTGGCCTGTCAGATTTAACCTGATGATCGAAATCAGTGTTCGACAAACGCTCGGTTGATCTGAAAGTCCAGTTCTGCAGGCAGTTGCCTTTCAGTATTGGGGCGGTACGCTCATGGACTATAAATTGGAAATTATAGTTATTTTATAGCTACTTTTTTTCCCAGATGTCTTATAGTTCTTCAAGAAATATAAATTTCCATGTGCCTTTGCGATATAGTATGTAAACATGTCGCACAAATATACATTTCATAGTTGATTACAGATAAAAAGGCTTATAGTATTTCTAATTCTTTCAATGCTTCATAGAATAGTATAAGTTATAGTATATGGTATATCTAAAAAGAAAATAAACATTATATTTAAAGATTTAAAAGTTACTAATGTTTACAAAATTTAGTACAAATTACCCCTTAATTAATTAATTATTGAACACAAGTTAACATCATGCAAAAAATGAGAACATATGACTTTTAAAGAATTAATTTTTTCATGCAAAGGTTAAACAAACGTTTTATTTCAGTCCCCAGTTTTTAATTTATAAGAAAATTCATACATCTAATTAGAAATAATTAGCTCGAAAGCATTCTAGAACACTCATCATAAGTTTATCTTTCATCATTCTTTGCAATTTGTACTTATTCGATTAGAACAAAATCTTTTTTAAATATTCCATATTGGAAAAGTGCCGACTGAAATGGCAAAATATTGAATCAAGCGAAATATCTCGTCCCAGGCCGTTGACGACAATTTCACTCAATGCACACACGTTTCTTTATCAAGGTTTGTTTGGGGGACAATTATTTCATTAGGGTTCCACTCCTGCATAACGTTTGGCCATTTCATTTATATGGCAGAAGAAAGACTCAAGAAAACCGTGTATCTTAAACTAATCTTAATAGAGTTTATAATAACTGAGTTTAGGATTTAACCTTTGATATGCCTTACCTTTCGTTATTATTAAAAAATGTCAAAAACTGCTCAAAATGTAATGATTGACACATAAAAAATTTGTTTTCTAGAGGAAAAAAACTGTCGACTCTGATAGCCTGTTATTTATATCAATATCACCGATATATCAGAAACAAAATATCGATATATCGAGCCAAGATTATCGACATGTTGATACATCGACATTTTCCCAACATCCCTATCGCATACAGGCTCGAAAACGAACGTCGTTCACCGCTGCCGTTTTTGTACAGCACAGTGCTACCTGCCACACAACACCTGAAACGGTGGATGGGTGTGCATTTGCCTTACACGAGTTGGTAATTAAGACATTTTGTCGGTTTCCGGCGCCGCATGAACTTCTGGTTCAGCTTCAGTTCAGCCTTAGATAAACACGGCACAGTAAAGCGCCCTCTTTTCCCCCACCCCCACCTCAGCCCTCCGCCAGGTGCTGCTTTTGTTAATGATACTAGAATTACACCGATTGCCATTAGGGGGCGCACAGTTAAGCGTACTCAGGTGAATGGATTATTTCCCTGGTTCGCTCATTATGGGCCGCATAATGCTTTTCTAAAAACAGTTCGCTCAGCGGCGGTGTTCGGCTAATTCCCTCCTGATGGGCATACATGAATTAAAAATTATGGCCGCCGCCGCGATTATAATAGCAATTTGCGCAATTAGCAGTGCGTGCGAGGCACCCATCGGTATGCAAATCACGAAGCTGAAAAGCACCTCTCGTTGCACCAGTAAACCAACTACAGCAGAGGCTATTTTGTATAGTGTTCCGGATCTGGTCTAGATCCCATTTTATCCGGGGCAAAATAGTTAGCCTACGCCCCTGATCCCCTTTACAAATTTATACAGTTCATTAAAATCAATATTATAAAAATTGGTCAAGTGCGAATGAATCGCACGATTAACGTTAGGTAACTTTTTGTTACCATTGTTTCCATACATTTCCCATTAAACGTGTATAAGGGCGAAATTGCTATTTTCCATGCAAATAGTGATTTTTTGTATCCATCTCTATCTCTCTGTCTATCTATCTATCTATCTACCTGTTCTTATGTTTATCTATCAGTCTACCTACCTGTCTTGTCTATCAATCACCAGACTGTTTGTCTTTCTTACCTACACCTTTTGATTGACGGAAGACGTAAAGTGAATTTATGAAAATTATGGCAAAGTTTTATGCCCTTTCAAATCTTTCAACCTTCTTTAAAAGCTGTTTGGACAAGGCAATAATTGGTTATTTTGAATGCACCAGAGAGAATTCATAATTAACACGTTAAATGTCTTTTAAATCTACGCGATTATGAAGAGAAAGATGATTTTATGCACAATATATTATTACAAAGATTTAGGCTAATTGTCCCATTTGTACATATTAAATCCATTAATCAATTAATGATAATAACCACATTTATACTGAGCATTAAATTATACCTTCTTGATTTTTAAAATGTTCCAAAGTGGCAATCAAATATATTATACATATACATATTCTTGAGGGTATGCATTACGTGACATTTAATTTTATGTGCAAAGTGGGACGATTAACATTGGCCTAGTTAGTATATGTTGCTACGGTAGACCTGGGAATGGTCGACAAAAAAAAAAGAAAAAGATATTAGGTTTTGTTTAACTCCAGGATTATACAGGGTCATCTGGACTGACCCCAAACATTTCATGAGATATGAAATATCTCAGAATGAGTAGGAAAAGTACATAATCTTAGCTAAAAAAAACTTTATAATAAAAATCCTTAAAAAAAACATAGCGAGATAGAGAAGTTTGAAAGTTTTGGGGTCAGTTTGACCCCGTGTGTGTTCCCAAGTTCTGTACCGAGGTGTGTAGTCCCTGGATTAATCAGTTAATCAGTAATCACTTAACCCATATTAAATATGAAATTTGCATTATAAATAAAAAAAAGTAATCAATTAAATAAGTTTTCATTTTCTTTTCTTAATTATCTAAATGAAAATGAAATTATATTCACGTTAAATTATCGATATATGTAGTTTATTTACATATTTGATGTTACTGTCGGCAGATATCATTTAATGTAATTTTACAGTGTTATTGACCTAAATAAGCTTAATTAAATAGAACGAAAACATGTGGCAAAAGACCTATTAATAAAAACAGGTAGTTTTTATACAAATTACGACGAAGGAAGAAGTTAAGTTAACAAGATTTATGCATTATTTCGCTTTTCTGGCGGGAGCTCACCACTGGCTATGAGTATGGGGTTTAAGTTTTATTACAAAAAAGTCTTGAAACGTTGAATGGGTGCAACAATTTGCATACTAATTTCAAAACCTTTCATGTTAAAATAATTGAGGCTTTTAATTTCTTCATTTATAAGGTCACGGTAAAAGTTGAATAATTTTATGTCACGTAATCAAGTATAGTATTATAAATTTGCTAAATTACCTTCTTACTTATGTCCTTTATATAACATCTAATTTAAGAGTCGTCCGAATTCAATTTCTTTAAACACTGAGTGTAAAAAAATCGATTCAATGTCTTGTCTTGTCTAACTTGTTTTAATCTTCTACACTGAGAAAAGAGTTTGGCTGAGCCAAATAAATATATTTATTTGCACTATTTCCCTGAAAATTTAGTATTTATTAATAAATTTAATAAATGTTATTACACTGTATATTTGAATCCCATGTAATGAATGCTTGAAATAAAAAAGCCATTTATTTGAGGGTTTTATTTATTATAAATAAATCTTAGACTTCAGCAAATTATGAATAATTTAAAATATTGAAATCTTATATACTTTATTGAAGTAAATGATTTATGAAATATAATAATGCCTATATTTCAGGAAAATACAATTATTTGCTATGAAACTCATTGAAGAGTTATAATTATACAATGAACATATTCTTTTAAATGTGAATTTATTAATAGTTAACATGCCATACATGTCAATAAATTGTTAACGTTTTTATTATGAACAAATCATATTTCGTCGTAATAGAGGGCCTCAATAGCCCGGTTGGTAACGCGACTTGTTTACTGCGAGCCAGCAGGGCGCTAGAGGTTGTGGGTTCGAATCCCACGAGAAGCCCTGGTCACAAAAAAGTGGTATCACTTTTTTAGGCCTGTAATGGCCTAAGTGTGTCTTCGGACAGCCACAACAATCTACATCTACAATATGAATTTTAAGATTGAATATCAAATTAACTCATCTCAAAATGAATTAATAATTTTTTTAAATAAAAATTATATGGAATTTTCAAATGTAAATTGAGAATTAGTTGTAAAATAATTTTTTATTTATATTGACATAGGTTGTAAATGTCATTTACTCAATAGCCTCAATAGCTCGGTTGGTAACGCGACGTGCTTACTGCGAGCCAGCATGGCGCTAGAGGTTGTGGGTTCGAATCCCACGAGCAGCCCTGGTCACAAAAAAGTGGCATCACAATGGGACTGTAATAATGGCCTAAGTGTGTCTACGGACAGCTACTGCAATCTTACATCTCTACATCTCTACATAGAATATGTACTTCTTTTTATTAATTATTTTAAATAATTTATTCAAATATTGTATCGTTTCAAGTGTTTTTCACAATTATTCTTTTTAAAAATTTATTTTATTGTTCCAAATTATGTAGTTTTCATTCAAATTACTACTCAACTTTGTATAATTCTCTACAACATTGAATTAATACGATTTTGATTTAATACAATGAAATGATTTGTTTGTTATTAATAAATGAAGGTTTGATGTAAACTAATTCATCAAATATGCGGCTTATTAATAATAACTAAATATTTATTTCGCCATTACCAACTATATCATTTGTTTACTATAAATAAATCTTATTAGTTATAAATAATCTCTTTTCTCAGTGTACGTTTTAAACTACTTTTGATTACTTTTACTACGTATACATGCAGGATCCTATCTAGACTGAGTCTGAATTGAAACCCATATATATATACAGATTGCTGGCTAGATTGAATCGAAATGACAGCTACAATCGCGGATCGAGTAATCGATTTGACAATTGAGAGATTTTTGATGCAGCTATGCTTCATCTTCTTTATTCTATTTGTTCCAAATCATGAATTTAATATTAATTATTTTTGACGTCTCCCCATCTTCACTTGGATTTACTTTCGGTTCGATCCTTCAGTCCAAACGCGGATCAAGTAGTCAAATACGTGGATCGAAAACTCAATCCAATCTCGATTTGTTCTTTCAACCGGTCATGATACATACACTGAGAAAAGAGATTATTTACAACTAATAAGATTTATTTATAGTAAACAAATGATATAGTTGGTAATGGCGAAATAAATATTTAGTTATTATTAATAAGCCGCATATTTGATGAATTAGTTTACATCAAACCTTCATTTATTAATAACAAACAAATCATTTCATTGTATTAAATCAAAATCGTATTAATTCAATGTTGTAGAGAATTCTAAAAAGTTGAGTAGTAATTTGAATGAAAACTACATAATTTGGAACAATAAAATAAATTTTTAAAAAGAATAATTGTGAGAAACACTTGAAACGATACAATATTTGAATAAATTATTTAAAATAATTAATAAAAAGAAATACATATTCTATGTAGAGATGTAGATTGCAGTGGCTGTCCGTAGACACACTTAGGCCATTGTGATGCCACTTTTTTGTAACCAGGGATTCTCGTGGGATTCGAACCCACAACCTCTAGCGCCCTGCTGGCGCGCAGTAATCACGTCGCGTCGCGTTACCAACCGAGCTATTGAGGCTATTGAGTAAATGACATTTAACCTATGTCAATATAAATAAAAATTATTTTACAACTAATTCTCAATTTACATTTGAAAATTCCATAATTTTTATTAAAAAAAATTATTAATTCATTTTGAGATGAGTTAATTTGATATTCAATCTTAAAATTCATATTGTAGATGTAGATTTTTGTGGCTGTCCGAAGACACACTTAGGCCATTACAGGCCTAAAAAAGTGATACCACTTTTTTGTGACCAGGGCTTCTCGTGGGATTCGAACCCACAACCTCTAGCGCCCTGCTGGCTCGCAGTAAACAAGTCGCGTTACCAACCGGGCTATTGAGGCCCCCTATTACGACGAAATATGATTTGTTCATAATAAAAACGTTAACAATTTATTGACAACTATGGCATGTTAACTATTAATAAATTCACATTTAAAAGAATATGTTCATTGTATAATTATAACTCTTCAATGAGTTTCATAGCAAATAATTGTATTTTCCTGAAATATAGGCATTATTATATTTCATAAATCATTTACTTCAATAAAGTATATAAGATTTCAATATTTTAAATTATTCATAATGTGCTGAAGTCTAAGATTTATTTATAATAAATAAAATCCTCAAATAAATGGCTTTTTTATTTCAAGCATTCATTACATGGGATTCAAATATACAGTGTAATAACATTTATTAAATTTATTAATAAATACTAAATTTTCAGGGAAAAAGTGCAAATAAATATATTTATTTGGCTCAGCCAAACTCTTTTCTCAGTGTACGTAATGTTTGTAGCAATAATAAATTATTTTTTCGAAACCATTCATCCGTTTAAAATCTCATATAATTGCTACAAAAGCAATTTTTGTACAGAATAGGAGCAAATTTTTCTTTTTATACATTCCAGACATTATTAGCTCGATTGGATTTGAAATAATTTTATTGTGGATGATTTTTCGGAACTATATAATTGGAAATAATTTCCCCAGTTGCGTGTTATGCGCCGCACCCCTCTCGGCAGGACCCCGGTTTGAAGACGTGCAAGGTTGCATTGAGCATGACCCACAATACTGCTCGAGGTGCGGTGCGGCCACATGGTGCATCGAGGTCCGGAGATGAATATCGCGCTTCTCGCACCGGATGCAACTGAGTATCCTCATAAATTGCATTCATGCCGAATTGCAATGAACCATTAAAAGAGGAAACAATAACGGCCTCGCTGCACACCGTCGCGCCACCTGGCCCGCTCGAGGTTCAATCGGGTAGAAAACCCCACGAAATTTGGTGCCGCGGATCGATGTGCTACCTTTTCTACCTTCCTGCCCGTCTAAGACCCCGCGGCACTTATTTTCACGGCCGCGGCGGAGGTGGCGGCAGCGGAATTGGAGAAAAGGCACACAAAATGCAGCACCGATCGACCGTGCGTCGGCCGGTCTATTGAACCATTCAGAAAAAGTGCACCTGCTCGCCGTGTCGTCGTCGTCGTCGGAATCGCCAGTCCGGTGCGGTGCGGTTCCTCTGATTGTACACAGGTGAAAAAAAGGCAAAAATACGTTAACCAGCGATTTTTCGCCGCTCTCTCCGGTGATAAAATCCACTATCAAAAACGCACACTGAATTCAATTCATGCACCGCGGCACGGCTGGATGAATATTTTTAAAGTGTTTTTTGCCGCGGTGTCGGTCCTGTGATTCTGCCGCCGCGCCGCTCGGTGTGCCACTTCTTTCACCGGATACTGTCACTGCTCTTTTCGGCGGCTACTGTGGACCTAGCGCAGCGCCAGGGCCTGGGACTCCGGTCGAGCCGCCGAATGAGTGAGTGCTCACCTGGGCTGGTTCCTTTCCTGACCATAATCTTTCTTTACCTGTCTGAATACGCGACGAGATTCTTTTATTTCAAATTTTTTCTCCATATTTTTAATTCCTTATTTTGTGGGCATGTGAAATAAAACGTGATAAATATTCAAGTCAGTCGTCGACTTTATCACAATTTTATTACCTCCACGCGGAACCTTGTTTTTGTTTCTCATATTTTTTTTTTGTGTTATTTGAAAATTAGATATTATAAAAATTTTATTATCCTACTCTCTGATAGTTCATTGAGTTTGTCATCGCTATTAATACATTACGCAGTTAATATACATATAGCAGATAATATATCAACAACTTTTCCTGTTGAGCCAAAATAGTTTTATATATTTGTTTCATTAGAACATTGTTCCTATAAATCTCATCTTCATATTTTACGACTTTCAACGATGCTCAAGTTATATTCAATTTTTTCGCTGATTTCTTAAAAAGTGCTGTAGAAAAAAATAATAGCTTGATATATATGGTATATTTACATTTATAAAACCAGGATAGCGATTTCTTCAGCTTATATGTAGATATAGCACGAACAATTTTGGCATCGTCAGCATAGCACTGAATTTTTGATGAATGAATGATGAACAAGAGCGGTCCAAGGTGACTTCCCTGAGGTACACTAGAACAGAAGTATTAAATATTTCTTTCGACGGGGATCCATGAAACAATACCCGTTGAATGCTGCAAAATAAATGTGGAAATCCCAGGGATCTATAGATTAAAATGTCTTGGTTGATTCTGTCCAATGCTTTGCTAAAATCTGTAAAAATGCAATCAACTTGTTTATCAGCTTCCTGGGCAGAAGTACAGAAATGTGAGAACTCTAGAAAGTTAGTCGTTGTTTATCTGCCCTTCACCAAACCGTGCTGAAAAGAGCCTAAAGTCAGAAATAAAATATGGTGTTTTAGCTTCAGAAAAAGCTGTCAAAAGTTGAAAGTACTCATGCATAATGCTGCAGCCACAATTTGCAGTTTGCAATGCCGCTTGGAGCTATCGCTGCAGCTCAGGTTTGCCAACTTTTAACTTTTGGTGCGCATGAAGCTTGACATTGCTCAATGTAGAGTAATAACGGACTGCTAGTTTTTATATTTTATGTGAAACATGCTTTCTGTCCTTGGCCTTGTACTTACTAGAAAATAAACAAAAATTATGAGCTCCTTATTGTGATTGTAACTAGCTTCAAGCAGTGCGTCAGACTGTTCACTAACGTCAGTTCTAGCACCACATTCTGTTTCAGCCTTAAGCATAGCATTTACAATGGAAACAAATAACATACTAAATAAGAGCTTCCAAAATGTTGGTCACAGAAGTGACACAGAAGTGACATTGCTCATTTTTAATAATGTAAGGTAATACGGATACACTATCAAAGAAATTGAGGAAGCATAAAATTCCAAATTTCTTTCATAAGTTGTCTAGGGTATAAATGTTGGATTATTTCGCAAACACGAAGATAAAAGAGAAGACATCTTGATGTTGTCCTTTCGAATTTCCAAATTATACATTTATCATGGCGTTCCCTAAGTCATTTTGATCCAGTACTCTTCTTACTATTTATCAATGATATTGTCTCAATATTTTCTCATGCCAAATGTCTGCTTTATGTAGACAATTCTAAACTTTATACTCGCTCTGCGCCATGTTGTTAATTTATTGGAAAACGACGTCAAGAAGTTAAGTCAATGGTGTTTGTCTAATTGGCTATTACTAAATATATCTAAATGCAAAGCCATGGCATTCTATAGGTGTAAAGATCCAACAGTAAGGGACTACAAGATTCAGAATCTCTCTATAACAAGAGTGACGGAATTCAAAGACCTGGGATTTTTAATTGACGAAAAATTACTTTTACGAAGCTTATTGAGTAATAGTTTGCAAGGCGTTCAAGGCGTTGTTGGGTTTTATAAAACGAAATACTATAGGTTTTTGTAGTCGTGCAATTTTAATATTACTATATAATAAATTTGTTATAGTCAGATACGTTAAAATACGCCTCAGCGGTATGTTCGCCGTAATATTATACCCGTAGCAATAGAATTGAATCTTTAAATTTATTTGCCTGCTGGTCTTGAATGACATTTCATCGTATGATACCAGTTGTTTGTTGCTGAGTTTGCGTAAACCAGATCAAAGATGCATCTGTAATCGAGCCCTTTTTTATCAGGGACATCTTAACATCTCACATAAAGTGTTCAGAGCTCTTAGGTCTGATTGGAATTTATGTCTCTTTTTTTGAATATGCGTAAAAGAGATTTATTATATTGCCCTTTATGTAATAATAAGAATAAAATAAGAGCAACTTTGGTATTTTAAATCATTCTATTTACTTGTTTGTTAAGCACTGTGAATTTTTGTGAAAATTGTCACGACTAGAAATGAATTTAAGAACATTATGCTTGTGTTAGTATCTAGAGTATAAATAGTTTATATCATTTACTACATTACTACATCCTTAGTTTGTAAGATTTGTAATCGGTAGATTGAATAAATAAATAATGCACTGAAAGAAAAGATTTAATACAGTGTCTAAAAAATAAGGAACTCACCTAATTTCTGTAGGTGAGTTTTAGCCAGATTAACCATTTCGCTGATTTGTCTATTTTGAATTAGATGATTTTAACTAAGAATTTTCTATGGACTTTAGGTGTATTGTTCATAGACATTAGGGAAATATTCTACAATTTGCAGATAATTCAACTATGTTTGATAGACAAGCTTTCTAGACATTACTTACGAAATTTAGACAAATTTCAAACAATTTGCAGGTAACTTTCGTAGATTTTGTGGTCAAATATTCTACAGAATGTAGACAAATTTTTGCAAAATACAGACATATACAGAAAAAGTTTCTACAAATTATATAACAAATTAGACAAATTGTCTACACTATTTCGGTGACTTTTATGTATACATATTTCCTACGCCATGCAAGCAGGCATCTTTATTATACAACGTTAAGGTGAGTTTTTGCAGTCTGAAGTCATATAGTATTTACAACAAACTTATGACAAATTTTCTACAGAATATAGACATAACTATACTTAGAAAATCTACAACAGTAGGTGCTTTTTCTACACTTCGTTGAGGTAAATAAATACATCGCACAAATAGAATTGATATCATATATAGAAAACCTGTGATTATACTTAGCTGAATGCGGGCGAAAATTCGAAGGAAATTAAAACCCATGATTCTAATTGTATAGGTGGATTCGCTATTAATGTAGACAATTTTCCCAATAGTTTGCTTATTGAAGCAGGTGAACAAATTATTTTTGTAGATGATTTTTCTGTTTACCACATTTTTAGATATTTCAGTTTTAGGTGAAAAGTATTTTATCTCACCTAAGTACGATTAGGTGGTTTACCTAAAGGCAGTTATGAATTTCCCGAATCATATTAGATTTTTCAATGAATTAGGTGATTTTTTTAAATCGGTTTTCTCAGTGTGGCACATGTTTTAAATTAGTCAGAAATTTAATTTTTTTAAATGTAAGTGCGACTTACCTTCTACACAAAGAAATGTGGTTTTGAAAACTAAGAAAAATAAACTATTGTTTTTTGGTTTTTTCACCGACCGAAACATGTTGTATTATTGCGAAATTAATAAATGATTGGAAATTAATCATTTTTCTTTTTCATTTTCAGAATTCTTGCCATCGGCACTGTCTGAGTGTGCTCTCTTCGGTCGTTGATGACTTTGGTAATTGCCTGTAGTTATCTGGCGGGAAATACTCTCCTCGTTGCAAACGAGGTGTAATGGCTGAACCCAATAAACCTCTTCCGGCAACGATGGTTAAGGAGCACCCAGGCACCCCTTCGCCCCCCTTCCGCAGCGCAATCAGCGTTCTCTTTGCTCGCTGCTGTATGTTCTACCTTTTTTTTTTTTTGCCCCGAATTACCCACTTTAATAACCAGCAGCCGAAATTGTGCCCAATTAGGGATTCAAACACCTTCGTAATTAGCGTCAGGTGTTCTTTATGATATTTAGTCCACGTCACCCTTTTGCTGTTGCCCTCAGCACCCATGTGTGTGTTTGCAGCAACATGCGTCGTCGTCGTTCTGAAGGAGCCCCATTTCCTGGGGGATGGGCGTAATTAAAAATCGATACTTACTTACCGCCGCCGCATTGTGATTAAGTTAAAATTAGTTAAAGACTCCTTTTACGGATTGCACAGCTGCAGCTGGGGGCGGGGCGGTCGGCGTGGAGCACAACTGTCGTAGGCCCCACCCGCAAGCTGCGACCACCTATCGATTTCTTATTAATTATGCAGCATAAAGCGATATACCTAGTGCTTCGGTATCGAGCACCAGCCGGATGAAATTGCGGGGGAGGGCGTTGTTGGTGCTGCTGCTGTTGCTGTTCGTGTGTTGCCCTGTGCTCCGAATTGGATTGATTTATTTAAAATGAAATTTTCCCAACTTCGGCCCTCTATTGAAGGGTTGCGGTGGGGGCATGATCATGTAGTCCCCGACGATGTAAATTTTCCATTGAAATGCAGGACCGCACCCCTCTGCTGCTTCTGCTGCTGCTGTTGACTGCTTCCGAAATGGGTTTTCTGAATTATCATAAAACTAATTTGCTCCCTCCTTTACACATCATCCCCTCAGTAAATAAAAAGAAAAAAGAAACAATAAAATTCAATACGCATTGTTTTGCGTTTTGTTTAATACGTTCGATAGTCGAAATTTTGCGTAGGGTGTTGATATGACCAATTTCAGTAAACTTTACTTACTATATAAGTTGATTCATCGTTCTTAAAATACTATTGTAATTACAAAAATTAAAAAGGAAATAACCGCAAAAGCAAAACGTAAGTACTGCATAATGTAGTAACTCCACTCTAAAAAAATTCTAGAGTTATCTACTAGCTAAAATCTTAGTATTTTCTCAAGTGGAAATTTAAATTCTGTTCAGAGCCCAAAGAACACAATTTCTTTTGTATTTGGTCCGCCACTCAAATTAAATCCCACTTTTGAACCTTTAGATCCTTGAAAAAGTATTAAAAGATTAAAATAAATCTTATTCGTGACTTGATGCTTATTTGAACCTTTGGATCCCCGAAATATATTTGAATGATTACTAAATATTTAGTATTATTTGTGTTATAAGAATATATTTTTCATTATTATAGAAATTTATAACAATATTATCTTTATTATTAAATAATGTGGCGGAAACCTGATTAACCGGGCTTAGAAAATTTTGTTTTGTGAAAATTATTCGAGCTAATTCTTCCGACTTATAAACATTTTAGGGATGGAAATTTGAAAAAAGTATCGATATTTTATAATGTATTGCTAAAGAAAGATCGATTGTGTTCGATTCATCGCTTCATTAACACTTAGCCGACCGCGCGCGCTACAGTGAACTGTCCGATTTCCACCGCACTTTTTTCATAACGCGAATGATACTCACTATTTACAATAAAAGAAGTCTGAAAACTATTTAAGAAGTATATATATATATATTTACGGTATTTAGGTATTTAGTTCAGAAATCAGAATAGTCATTAATTGTGTTTTCTGAATTTGACATACTTTAGTTAATTTAAAAGCATTTAAGCCTACTATTGAAGTGAGAAAAGAAGTAAGAAGCCGTATTTCGAACCGCGAAGATATGATATTATATTTCTGTCAATTTTTTGAGTTTGCAAAAAGTGTCTGTGTCAAAATAACATGTAATTTAAAAAGAAACTAATAGATGCCCCACCGTTGACAACTTGTGAAATGTTACTGCGATCAATCTTGAATTATAAACAATTTCTATGGTTTGATTTTGTAGTGCAAAATAGTAATCGACTTCAAATTTGGTACATATATTCAGAGTAGATATGACCTGGCGGGGGATATTTTTGATAACTATTTATTTAAAAAAAAACCAAATTTAAGTATTGCATTTTAAGCACTAGATTTGGCTGTTAGGCTGTTAGATTAATATATGTAGCTATCGGAAGACAGATTTAGTGCACTTTTGGTAAATAGCCAGTACTATAAAGTTAATGTATTTCTTCTTTAGTTTCAAACCAGGCACATATGCAAAATCGTGTACACCATTTGGACACGGGAAGTATTGCTTCGGCGTAACGTTTCACAAAAATGTAATTTATTGATATTTTTTAATAACAATTTGGAAAATTGCTTGCTAATATGTTCTCTAAATGTGTGCCAAATAAAAATAATATCAATTAAATCCTAACATATTTTGTCCTTAAACTGAAATTCTTCCTTCCGTTCCCCAGCTGCTTTAAGAGATATAAAGATACAAAGGAGTACGTCTATCGAAGCCGCGTAAAATCCGCCAGTGGAAGCATTTCTTCGCAAAATATTCCCCGGGCAGTATAAAGGCACATCGCGGCAGCTGTTGAAATGAAATAACTTTTTTTTTCTTAGAGAAAAGAATGCTTTCGTTTTTCACTACAAAATTTTGCTTTGTGCTAAAAGTCTACCGAAAAGTATTAAAAACAAAAAATCGTTTTGTAATTACGAAGAAAAATCTTAACTTTCCTTGTTCTCCTTTTGCCCGGCAGGAGGCGACGGCGGAAGGTGGTGGTGGTGGTGTTGGTCGGCCTTTTGTACCTCAAAAGTCGGCAGGTTCGGCTACCTTCACTGCCATAAATTCCACGGATGCCACCGATTAAAGGTTTCGTCACGTTTGTACTTTGAGCGCTCTTTAAAAGGTAAGAAGACCAAAACCAGCCTCATTTTATGTATCTGGCAATTATTTTTCTTCTTCAGGCATTCATGCGACAACAACTTGCTCCGAGAAGAAGGTGAAACAATTCTGGTGATTTTATGATTTTTGGTTTGCTTTTCGAAAGTAGACTTATGTTTTTCATGTTCGCAATTCGAGGGAATTTTTATTTATTGTAACGATACCTGAGAGGTTGCAATCTTAAGTTATTTTTGAGGAAAAAAACAAATTTCAGCATGTGCGTCGAATTGGATACACGGAATAAAGGTCAAAAGTTCTGAAAATCTATTTATGTCGAATTCAATTTAATATTCATTTAAATCCGACCTTGATGCTGAAAAATGTTAAATTTAGACTAAAAGATCTACAATGAGAAAAATATCAATAATAATAGTCTTTATTTAAAAGGTGAGGTAATTTAAAAAAGAAAAATTCTGAGCAGTGTGTGTGTTTTTTTTTTAAATCACAAGAAGTTTTGGTGCTTTTATAGAAATTTTATAGATATTAAGGTAAATGTTTTATGCAAAACATGTTTATTTCTATATAACAATTTTTTTCTGTACACATTCAAGTTTCTTCCAATAAAAAATTCACGTATTTTAAAATTGTTACAACTATTTAAAATTTATGATCTTAAAACAAAGAACCCAAGGCGAAACATCGGTATTTTTATATGAGTAAGTTTGCAATATTTATGTATAAAGTATAAGAATGAAATTTTAAATAAGCATTAATCTAAAATAAAAATTAAATTTGAGAAGCACAATTGCTTTACAGTTTAATTATAATTTCAAAGATAAATGATACCTTACCTTAAACCTCGACGAGGATTTTTGCAGAACGATAAAAACTTTATGAACTTATCCAAACTATAAAAGAGAAAATTAAAATTGATTCATCAAGAACTTAATTAAAAAGAAATAAATCAATTTAAAAAATCAAACAAAAATTATTTAAATAACTATAACTATAAATCGAATTCTGAAGAATACTTGTTTGTGATTAATTAATGATTTTGCGATTCTTAGTGGCTTTCTGACAACAGACATTCAATATTAAATGTTTAACATTACTATTATTTCTTTCTTTCCTTTAAATTGAATTTACATAAACATAAACATCACGTCATTCCAGACGGGGATACAAGTTTTCGCTCAGGGGGGTCAATTTTTATGAGAGTTACCTATATTCCAGGAAATTCATTCTGCCTTTGTGATTTTTGTCTGTAAAGCCAAAAATTTGGCAAATATGTAATAATCATATCCCACTTGCATTTGAATCCGGGTGATGATAAGACTCTATGAGAAAATTTCGACGTATTTTAGGCTTATAAGTTCAATGGTAGAAAAAAATGAGAATATGTCGAAAACTAGACTAGGTAGTGAACATAACGCCGACATGTGAATAACTACTTATAAATCGAAACTAGGCCGAACGAACGCCGACGCAGAGGCCCCAATTACTCCGAAAATAAGCCTAAATGTTAAATTTAAATTAAATTAGATAAAACGTGGATATATTGTTATGTAATTAAAAAGTAAATAAAACAATTTTCAATAATACTCTAAAATACTAGTTTACTTTTAGTTTTTTAGGTACTTTTATTTATTGTTTTTTTTAAATAAAAATTTGTGTATTTTTCAAAAGTTTGTCTGCCATATTGGATCAGCCATTTTGAATTTTTTAAATTTAACATCAGATTCGTAATCAGCGAATCCAAAAACCCCTTAATACTGGCTTTCACGAAAAAACTGATGTCTGAAAGAATATACATCATTTACGTATTAGTGCTACGGGTTGTTTAACCCCTTGAGGAGCTTTTTTTTAAAAAAACCCCAAAACACATCAACTTTATTTTTCAAAATTGTATGTAAAAAAATATTTTTGAATGATTTTGAACTAAAACTGTTATTTTTCTGATGCAAAAATATAAAAAAAAAAATCGTTTTTCTGCAATAAAAAATAAGGGTTGCCACCCCGGGAACTGGATTACTTACAAAAGGTTAGTACATTTCTGAGACATCATTTCCATTTTGTTTCATTCAAAAAAATTTATTAGAACTTGAAATATTTAGGAAAAACTGTTTTTAGGGGTAAACTTTAGGGGTGGTTTTCACTCCCTAAATGTGCGTATCCGAAGATAAAAAAAAAAAAATACGTGTATCTTATTTTTCGATAC
This sequence comes from Dysmachus trigonus, assembly GCA_949715965.1. Classification (NCBI taxonomy): domain Eukaryota; kingdom Metazoa; phylum Arthropoda; class Insecta; order Diptera; family Asilidae; genus Dysmachus; species Dysmachus trigonus. The sequence goes on from OX454320.1 coordinate 15,988,181, forward strand.
TCTATCAATTTCATCAAAATCGGTGAGACACACCTGAGAACGTTTCCTTGTAAGTTTACTACAGAAATATGGATAAATTTTATATTAATGTATACTGAACTTTTACACTTGGACAAATGCGATGTTGTAATTGGTCGATCTTGGTTTGTAGCTACATTAACTGTTCGATTATTTAATTTTATAACTACGACATCCCTGTTTTCGTTATTATTGCTATTATCATTATTGCTATTTTATTGCATTACTAATAATAATATTAAATAATACTCTAAACTAATATTGCAATGAATGTCGAATTCTACTCTAAAAATAATCCTGATAAATTATTTATTATAACTACGACAATTCTTTATTATTATTGTTACGTATTGCGTTATTCTTTTCTACTTGCGAATTGTGGTTTTCCCTGTTAAGTTCATCTTTTAGTAAACATATATATATATTAGGGTGCTTTTTTTTCGCGACTATTTGTTTTTTTTTTCAGTCCCACCTCGAAATTTTGTGGCAAATACCTAAACAAAAATTCCCTGAAAATTGGAGCCCTTAATATTAATATTAAGGACTAGACCAAGGCGTATAAAGATTTCCCATATAAAATACACGTAAACTTTGATTATTTTTCTTCAAAACTCTACAGCTCAGAGGCATTTTATCGTATAATCTTGGTCAATGGTAGGATTTCTTTAGAATTTAATGCTCTACAAAATTGTCCATTGCGGTGTAACCGTAACTCCCACCAGCGAGGTAGTACGGGTCACTAACCCCAATTTTTCCACGAAATTCTCGCCTTGTGCCCCTATCTCGTAAACAACAAGAGGTACAGAAAAAGTGAATGTGACAAACTTGTAGGAAATCCAATTTTCTCCAAAAAGTTTTTGAACACCAAATCGCTAACATCGATATTTCTTGAGATATTGGGCTTTGAAGTTGAGGTAGTGTGGAATTTTTATGGATTATTGAGCTAAATTGTAGAAACACTACCTCAACTTCAAAGCCCAATATCTCAAGAAATATCGATGTTAGCAATTTGGTGTTCAGAATTTTTTGTAGGAAATTGAATTTGCTACAAGTTTGTCATATTCACTTTTTTTGTACCTCTTGTTGTTTACGAGATAGGGGCAAAAAGCGGGAATTTCATGGAAAAATTGGGGTTAGTGAACCGTACTACTTCGCTGGTGGGAGTTAGGGTTGCACCGCAATGGACACTTTGGTAGAGCATTCAATTCTGAAGAAATCCTACCATTGACCAAGATTATACGATAAAATGCCTCTGAGCTGTAGAGTTTTGAAGAAAAATAATCAAAGTTTACGTGTATTTTATATGGGAAATCTTTATACGCCTTGGTCTAGTCCTTAATATTAATATTAAGGGCTCCAATTTTCAGGGAATTTTTGTTTAGGTATTTGCCACAAAATTTTGAGATGGGACTGAAAAAAATAGGCACCGAAAAAAAAGCACCCTAATATATATATATTTTTTTAAATTAAAAATTTGAACAAGCAGAATAAAACTAGAGTAATTTCAATTTTTAGACAACAATAACCTATGTATATGAACGAATCTTTTTCCTCATTTCCTTGAAGATTGGGGTTTCCGAAATGTGTCTTTAAAATATTTTCAATAACTTTTCTTATTTCATAGATAAAAGAAGTTTTTTATTTACCTATAAATTTTTCATATTTATTTTAATAGAGAGAATGAAATCATGATAACCGCATTGTACTTGATAAGGAGACTTGTCGAAGGTTATAGGTTTATTTAAAAGAAAAGGTATATTATTTTATTTTTAGAAAGAAGAATAATATCGAAGGTACGAATTCCTTTCCCTTTTACGATTTATAAAATTTCATGTCCTCAACACATTTCTCGTTATTTCACGGTGCGTTCCGGATTTCGAAATAACATTTTGGCCTTTTAAAAAGGTTTTTTAAAATTACATGTACTGAACTTTTTATATGGAACATTTTTTTATATGTTTTGTTGGTGCAAAAAACCCTAAAAATGTTGTTAATGCCCTAATATACCATCAGGTGATAAAAATAACTTGCTTGCCATGACTACGCCTTTTATAGCTTTTAAATCTTTCCTTCGACGGCAGGTATTTTTCACAAGAGACCCGTAATTAAATATTTTCCAATTAAATGTGCTAAGGTCAGCCGAACCTCACGCAGGCCGAGACTTGCCGGCAGAAAGGTTTCTCGAAAAGATGGGAACCCGCTGACACCTGAGTTGAGGTGTAATCTGTTCAAGAGGCGCAAATTACTCGCCATATATCAGCGAGCATTGAGCAAAGGAAAACTTTTGCAATGGAGAAAAGGTGCTGCATTATGAAGCTGAATACAACCGAGCCGAGAGATCTACGCATTTCTACAGATTTGCTTTTTATGGCAGGGAATGGGTGTCTGATTAGGGGCAATAATGGCATAAATTCTTTCTGCTTCGCTAAATTCAGATGTAGCTAATACCGCGTCGGTAAGGTACAAAAAACTTCTTCGTCTCTGTCAGCGGCTGGTATCAGCGTGGAGCGGTCGCGGCACGTCGCATTTCCCCCTCGAACAGAAAAGGGAAGTGCCCAAGAAATGTATTGAGACATGAGGAAATAAGTTCTAATTATCGCAAAAAAAAAGCGGTTGACGATGCCACCGTATGCGGGCCCGGATGGTGTGAGTTACGTATCTGAATTCTGAATCTCGCGAGTCGCGGGGCAGCGAACAATAATAGCGCGGCTGCTCGGTACCACGTATCAGCGTATCCGACCGGGACCGGGACCATCAGCCACTTCTTTTAGTTTATGGGGGACATGTCGTACCTATGCTGCTATGCTACGCTATGCTGCGGGACGAGTGGGCAATAAAGTCTCCACATCCGCGACCGCGACGCGCTATGCTGACTTGTACGGTCGTTTCGCACTTCCAATTGCACGGAGCGGAGCCTGGGCAGCGCAACGGCCAGGAGACAATGGACCAGGTTTTTTATTTTAACAAGCCGACACCGAAGAACATGAGACACAATAACAATGTAATGGAGTATACGCTGCAAAAAAAGTACTTTTTAAGGGGAGGTTCTCATCTAGAACGTCAAAAAAAAAGGTAAAGTTCGTGATTTTTTTGAAGGCAAATGACAAGACATAGGGAAATGATATTTGGCATTATCTTTTATTGTACATTTATCTGTACGAAAAATGGCGCCCGTTATTCAACTTCTCCGGAGGCATGTTTGTGTACAATTTGCGTACAAGATAACTCAAAAACGGTTCAACCTATCAACTTCTAGTTTCGTGCATATTAAAGTAAACAATTTTCTTCATAGAAAGAGTGGAGCACATTTTGAAAATTTTAACATTATCTCCTTTTTGTAAGTGATAAACTATGAAAAAAAACGGCCGAAAACGGCCCTAAAATTTCAAAATCGCGCCATGCCGTCAATTTTAAATTTTTTTTGAAAGTCGTCCACTCTTTCTGAGACAAATTTATTCTAGTTTATAATAATGTCATCATTATTTGATTTCAGACCAATCTGCGACCCCTAAATTGTACGCAGCTGGGCAATTTTCGAAAAACATGCCTCCGGAGAAGTTGAATAACGGGCGCCATTTTGTTTTTTTTTTTGAATAAAAAAATTTTTTCGTACAGATAAATGTACAATAAAAGATAATGCCAAATATCATTTCCCTATGTCTTGTCATTTGCCTTCAAAAAAATCACGAACTTTACCTACTTTTTGACGTTCTAGATCAGTGATGGCGAACCTTTTTGAGAAGTGGGTCAAATTTTGTTCATTATTTTTTTTTAGTATTAGCTCGTGGGTCACTAAGTTAGTGGCGTCATTTGGAAAGGGGGAGGAGAGGATGGTTAAAAACTAATATACTTTTTTTGGTTCTCACTTTTAAAATCCTCTAAAAAGTTTACGTTTCCTTTTTGTCTTACAACTTTTACCTTTGCAATTGAAGAGCTAAGAATAAAGGTAAAAACATTGATATAAATGGAGTGATGCCATGAATTGTAGCACCAGGTGATTGCATTGAGTAGTAGAATGAACAAGGAATAAACAAAACCACATATATTATTATATAATATTATATATTAATAGATATAGTTACATGTATGCATAAGTATTATAAAGTGGAAGTACATTTAATGAGAAATCTGCTGTTGCTTAGTTTCAGATAGTTTCTTAATATAAGGTCCTTATTCCGTATTCGTTAGTTTAATGCATTTCGCAGTCAATTCATTTCCAAGTTTATTTCTATCGTTAGATTTTACAAAATTCATTGAAGAAATCAATTTTCACACGAATATGTGGACTCAAACATAATTAGAAGAGCATTAGCAAGTTTCTTCATTGGTACAAAATTATTTGGTAAAAATTAATACAATATTTTCAATTTTTAGTGTGGGATCATTATTATCTGCACTACTTTCTAACATTTTTCGTCCGACTTTGGAAATCAAGTTTTCAAATTTATTTTTCCACACTATGCTGCTTTGAAATTCAATTAATTCCATTTCTAAATTATGGATACCTAGCCACATAAATTCGGTTATTGTTTCGAATTCCATTTTGTATGGATATAAAATTAAATTAAATGTATTTTCCAAACTTTTAAATTTATTATATCTCTCCTCAAAAGCTTGTTTTATTTCCCTATAATCATTAAATATTTTTTAATTGCAATTTTTCTGAACGTCAAGCGTATTTTCAAAAATTATTGTTTTGAAAATGTTTTTGTAATTGAGGAAAATATTTCATGATTTTCATTTCTAAATCCTTAGTAAAGATGTCAAGTTTCGTGATAAATATTTTAATATTTTCAAGCATCATTAAAACAATTTTTCCATTGTGGCCACATGTTTCTAACTTTTCTGGTTTTTTTGATGACGCAATAAAATGCTGGGTGCTAGTGAACTTATCTAGCACTATAAACACATTTTAATTTAAAAATATTTATATTTATTAAACAAAATAATTTCGTTTAGAAAATATATCATAATATAATTTTATTAGCGATGAATATAATCAACTTCATTTATACAGTTGCACGCATATAATATCTAATATTTGGCGTACAAAACTGTACAAATGAGGTTGCCTAAATCCGTTGTTAATAATGTAATATTTTGTGAATTTTTTTGTTTTGTGTTTTGTTTTACATGTGTTTAAATTGAAATATGTTTATTGAAATGTGTAATATCCACCTTTTGGGTGCGATATCATTAAAACCAGAAAAGTTACAACATTTGACCCAGTGCATAAACCACTTTTGCTCGTCATGGTACGTCATACAAAGTGTAGTGTGCAGATACAAAATCAGCTAGCTAATGTCCACATGGATATATTTTTTTTATAAATTCGACATTCGATATATATATATTTTAGTTTTTAAATATTTTTGATTCTCTGTTCCCTCTTTTATGATATAAAAAATAACTTTATAACAACCAACGGATGGGTCATTTAAAAAACCTGCGTGGGTCAGTGTCTGACCCGCGGGTCATAGGTTCGCCTCCATTGTTCTAGATGAAAACCTCCCCTTATGCTCCTTTAGAAACAAAAAAGGTCGAAGAGCGTATCAGGTACGAACAGGGTTCCGCAGTGAATAAATACCTAGATATTCATTATTAATATTCAATTATTTAATTATTATTATTCTACATATAAAATTATCAAAAATTATGTTCGACTCAAAATTTCTCTTCAAATATAAGACCGTAGTCACAAAAATATGTCGAAAGGGGATTAGTAGGTTCATAATCTCATATTTACTAGGTTGCTTTTAGTTACGTTTCCAACTAATTTAATAAAAACTCTTCGCTTCACCAGTTATTGTGAATCCTTCATTTTTTTCATCGTTAATATTTCAAATTACCAGTACCATTACTAGTACTGGTACTTAAAAAAATATATTTAACATTACCAGGTAATGGCAATAGCACTTTACGATTATTGTACTTCAGAAGCATTACTCAACATTACTTGACACTACTCAGCATTACTTGACACTACTCAGCATTACTTGACACTACTCAGCATTACTTAGAAATACTTAGCGAGTAATGCTGGGTAATGAATAGTACTGTTAAGCAATGATAGGTGATGCTGAGTACTTCTAAGTAATGCCTGGTAATACTTAGTAGTGCCTCTCAAGCACGGCAATGGTGAAGTAACAATACCATTACTTGGTAATGATAATTAAATGTTTTGATTTACCAACGCTGCTAATGGTACTGGTAATTTGTCTTGATAGTATTACTTGTAGTTGTACTGAGTATGGTAATGCATTCTAAAAATTGACGTAGTATTTATTTGTTTGGTCGTTGTTACCCTGGAAACTTAGTTTAACTTTGTAAATACTGTTGGGATATTGATGTATTGACCTAGTTGTCATATTTTTATTTTGCACACTAGCGTAGTGTAGTTTATTATTATTTTTAATTGAGTCTGTCATTAGATTCGAAATCAAATATTAAAAAAATAATAATAAATAAGATATTTTAATTAAAGCAAACTTATTCTTTTAAAGATACTTAAGAAGAAAGAAATATCAATTCATAAAGAAGAAAGTCCAGGTTTCGCTACAAACAATCCTACAGCTTCCTCTGTCGAGGTACTGAATTTCGTAGATAAGTTTACGTAAAATTATAAAAAATAAAAAATAAAATAGACCCTCTTTAGTCTATCTTGAATTTTTAAATTTTAATAAACAATTTAAAATCAACGAGTTCAGAAACCCCATTACATAGGGGCTATTTGTTTTATGAAAACATACAATGTATAGAATTTGATAGTAGAATAGAATTATCTGATTGGCATCAAATATTCTTGTGAGGCCGCATTGAAATGGACATTTAGACAAAAAAAATTAAAATCGGTGCATTTTTGTGATAACTTGCGTAATGAACGAAAAAATTTAACAGACAGGTGGACCCATAAACAATCGCGTAGTCACCATGAGCAAAATAATTTTTCTTTATATTTTGAGGGTATCACAACCGGAATCTATTATTATCTCGGACATGATTTCACTCTAATACTTCAAATTCATTTTAGAATGTGGGAAGTCAAATAAAATATAATTTTTTTGTTTTGTAAAAATTTTTTTTTATATAAATGCTTCTTTATTAATAACACATCAAAAAATCAATACATAAGGTCTTATCAGAGATTCCTATGAAATATTGCAGGTTCATTTATCGTCAAAAGAGACGAATATGTTTATATTTATCCTCATCTCATCCACATGCCCATTTAAATGTTTGTTTTTCCTTTCAAGGACTCCACAGGACGAAAAAGCTCATATTTCACCCTTTCTAATGAAACTTATGTCATAATATAATATATCCCACAACTATTCGAGTTATCATACCTCAAAAGAGAACTTTAATACAATTTTTCACAAATTTGTTGGTTATGACTAAGGATAACAATTTAGCGATCTGAAAAAACCTCAGGAACTAAGTTCAATGTTGATTTTCGTCCCTGTGTCTCTCAAACATTCTTCTACGGTTAGAAAGCTTAATATTATGCGATATATAATACACTATATATTAAACTAATTCTTTCAAAATGAGAAGCATCATCAAAATATAATACGAAATTCTATTATTTCTGAAAAAATTATCAAACATTTCAAATTTTATACCTATTTTACGTGAAAACATGACGTGATGGAATATTTTCGTTTTCGGATTTGTAATCTACCAAAAAAAACCCTTTAAACATCAGTGTTATTTATAGAGAAATTTTCGATTTTTATTTAGAAATATCTAATTAAATTAATTTCTTAAATGAAGCCATTTTCAATAGTGAAAAGGATCATTTAAAGAGTAATTTTTGAAGAGATAAAAAAAAAGTAATTAAAGAAGATTTATGTTCCGCGCCAAGTTGATTACGGTCTCGCTATGCCAGCGCCTAGCTCGCGGTCTCAGCAGAAAATGTTGTTATTTTTACAGCCATTTCGCACTTTAATTGTACGAATCGGAGCGGTATGTGAGCGGACGCGAGGAGACAATGGACCAGGCTTTTTTCTTTTAATAACTCACCCGTAAGAGCATGGGACACACAAGCACACAATTTCGGGCTACATAAAAACGGCTGCGAACTGGTTCGCTGTAATTCCTGAAGCAATTAACCTTTTCAGGTCGGTTTATGCTCCTGCTGTTGCTGTACAGCGGTCGCCTCGCCGCGCCGTATGTTTGCGGCGGCCGCTGCAAAATGCCGGCCAGGGATAACTCAAAAGGGGCGGGTTCTTCAGGGTTAATGCTTTTCGTGAATATCACGAAATTTCGGGGAAAATGATTTTGTTGTTTTCGAGGCCCGGGTCATTCGTGCTCATTTCGTATGGCTGTTATGTGCCCTCTCACAATCAATGAAAATCGGACTGAAAAGCGGCCGGGCAAAGGCATTTTCATTTAATTTCCATTTTAAATCGCAGCAGAAGCAGCGAACAACGAGCAACCGCCCTGGGTCTTCGGTAAATAAAATGGTTTTCGAGGGGGATTCCCACCGAAATCGGTGGGACTAATCAAGAAGAGACCTGGACCAGCAGCAGCATCATCATCATCATCGGAGAACAGAGAAATGGTCTGGATGATGTTGGGTAGTACGAGGCACAGCGAGGCGGCCGGCGCGACGGCGGCTGAATGTTAAAAAAGACATAAACTGCCGCGCGCTTGCTGGGAAATTGTTAATTATTTGCTCGCCTCGTACTCTCACGTCCAAATAGACAGTCTGTCTGCATGGGGCTCAGGTAGCGCTCCGTTCTGGGGTCTGAGCCAGGTTTCAGGTTGTTGTTGTTGTTCGGGCTCTTTCCCTTTCGTTTGCTTCCCGTCTGCACGGGGCAATGGATAAGCCCAGATAAGCCGTGCCGTGCTGAGCCGAGGCGAGGCGAGGCCATGCGAGGCAAAACGAGGCGAGGAGATTCCACTCAATGAGCTGGCACAGCACAAGTGCCGTAATCACCTTCCCCACCTGCTCCACCACCCGGCCAACTCTCACCACGCCATCAGAAATCATCAGTCAGTCGCAGATACGAGGCGGGGGGGAGGCCACCGGGGATCCACTGGGCAAAGGCTGCACAATGCGGCTACTATCAGCCGCCGGATGGACGAGCGGACGGACAGACGAGCGGACGGACAGACGAACGGACAGACGGGTGATCGGTGCCGCCGCGCCGCCTAGGCCATAGAGGAGCGCTTTACAGCCTAATTTTTTTACGACTGCCATAAATTACTCGCAATTACGTCGTTTAATTCCCATTTCCATTAAATTATAGACCCGTAAATTACACTCGGAAGCTGACTGATATCACATGGGTCTTGCCGCGGCCTCTGTATCAGGAGGAGGCTCCCCCGGAATTTTTGGATTCTCGCAATGTGCAGCGCCACAGCCGCGACCGCCGCCAACGGGCTGGATCGGCAAATCGGCGCGGCGCGACGCCCAGTGACTGCATGAATGCGTGGCATAGATTGCATAGAAACATAAATGCATACTATGCTGTAAAAGCCCACTTGCTAGAGGAACCCCGAGATTCCAGCGAAAATTAGGCGAAGTCTGCTAATTCTCTAGTCTCTGCCAAATTGCGGAAGTTTGAATGTAGAGGACGGACGGAGAGGTGGAATCGGGAATGCAAAAATTAAAATTCTATTTTATGAACCATCAGCTACAACCAATTAAATTTACTGTATCTGAGTAATGATTACTTTGCCCAAGGTTTATTAATTATGGACAGGTCAACACTAATTGTACGACGATTGATTAAAGTTGTTATTACTTACTGATGTAGATTGTATAATAGATGAAGATTCATGTTGCTGTTAGAAGACCCACATACCACTTTTTGTGACCAGGGTTTCTGGTGGGAATTGAACGCAGAACCTCTAGCGCCTTGCTAGCTCTTAGCCAACGCGTCGTACTACCAACTGAGCTATTGACACTAAAAGGATTTTTTTTTCAAGCGCGTCCGAATTCTGAATTTAATTAAAACATATAAAAATTTAGTAAGTGACCATAAATTTAGTTTTATTCGAAAGATAATTTTTTAACATTTAATATCTAAATTCAATTTAGGACATATGAGCACTGCGGCTGCCAGTCACATAGCGTATCTTATTATTTAAATTTTTGACTACTTTTTCTACTAATTGGGGCCGTATATCGGTAATAACACATCTTATGTTGACTTCCAATGCGTCAATCGAAGCTGATTTATCAGCATAGACTAGAGAGTTCACATATCCTCACAAAAAATAGTTCAGCGGTGTCTAATCGCACGATATTGATAGTTTTATTTCTTGAAATATGTAAGATTTTCGCCAAATTGTCTTTTAACCCTTTAACTGTTTATGTCGAGTATACTCGTCATAAACAAACCACGATTTTTCGCATAATGTCGATTGTATTCGCCACAATGATAAAGAGATAGCATTTGTATTATCAATCAACGAAACGACAATAATTTTTATTTCTGAAAAAGGGCAAATAAAGAAATTTGAAAAAATTTACATTTTAGAATATTCGTTAGTTTACGGGCAGAAAAAGTTCTTAAAAACAACATTAAACAGTTAAAGGGTTAAATAAATCGATTGTTTCGGAAGTTGTATGGCACGTAGCGCCGACCTGTTGAAACCACAAGTCGTCGATATCAATGTTTCGAAGTTATTCAAACAAAGTTTTCAATAAATATACTATATAACTATAAAATCTTAAGTTTAAGAACACTGAACTACACTAAATACATTGATCTGCTAATTGCAACTTTTTATTCTCTGTCTCGAATTTTATAAGCGTTTTATTTTTCAACTGTTTATTAAAAAAATGAACTCAATTTTTTATTTTATTTTTTCAATCAGTTAGAGTTTAAGGAAAGATAGAAAAATTAAGATATTACGTTAAACTAACTTTTTTATTAAACGGATTTATTTCATACAATAGATAATGAAAGAAGGTCACTACTTGGGCATGGAAGATCACTACTTGAGTATGCTCATGAAAAACGGGACACCCAAAAAATTATAGCCAAAAGTGAATGTTTTCATTTGAATTTTGTTTTTAATTTTTTTCGCCATTCTTTTTGAACAAATTCCCATTTTTGAACCATATTTTTCTGGAAAACATGATGTGATGGGACATTTTCGTTTTCAGATTCGCACTATGCAGAACAAAAGTTATAGAAAAAATTTGTTACTTGCCGAGAGGAAAATTTTATTCACCTGTGAATTGTACTTTATAAATTTTCTTTACGAGTACTACAGACTTATCATGATCGTTAGAATCTACGATCGCCAGATGAACAGCTCCTTCTATTTTGAATCAATGAGGGGTCCGATTTACATAACTTTTAACTAATATGCTCCATAAACCGTGGTATGTACATATTTGCCGCGGTATAATATATGCAAATCAAGTTGGCCTACTGTTCTATAGTTCTTTAATAGAGGAAGTTCGGTATATTTGGAATAGTGCATGTAATTCCATTGATAAGCCTAAAACTCCCTTATTCACACGTATTCCTATACATATCGCATTCTGAGTAAAAATGAAAGGTGGCTGAACCTCGGCCGCACCACAACTGCACGGTTTATAAATGGTGATGCAACGGCTGCACGGAATTGTAATAATTTGTGAAAATTTTAACGGCCGCACGATCGGCTGTATGAGGGCCGAATTTGAATACAGATGACAACGGCTGCAGGCGAGATGCTACGGCCGAACTGATTTATATATAGATAGATATATTTTTATAAATTGGTTCAGCCGAGTTGCGGCCGTGGTAGGTACCATTTAAATTGCGGAACTAAGGCCTTAAATGTACTAGTCTCATTTTTTATATATTTTACAGTGCAGTTTTGGTGCGGCCGAATTTGTCCGAATTTTAGATATTTTTCTCCGAATATTTCTTCAAAGCAATTTTAAAGATATAGACTTTTCTCAAATGTGTAGAATTTTGATTTGAACATTGAATAACATATAGCACGTATGCGAAATGTCATAATTTTCTGCAGATAATTGGATGATTTAATAATTGCTTCAGAAATGAAGAAAAATCGTTTCTATTCCAGAAATTACAAAAAGGTGAGAACGAATTGAAAATTTAATTCTATCCTATTTCAATTTTTATTATTACTCGAAGGAATGCGAAAAATACCTATGTGTTTGAATTTACTTTCGAAATAAGGCTTTGAGAAAGTCTTTTCATTTAATAAAATGAATTTCAATGAAGACTAGACCGTGCTTTTGTTCATTTTATTTTCTGCAAGTAATAAAAGAAAGAATAAGAAAGCAAAAACATCATTAGGCTTCCGCATTCAGAGCAAGTTGAATTATTAGGCGAAGATTCAATTTTGAAAATTTGGGGGCACTTTTTTCGATGAAAAACATGCCCAAAATCGAGTACACTATGTTTAAAGGTTTGTCAAATTGCGAAAAATTGATATTTATGTCTAATTTTAGGGGGTTCCGTAGATTTTCATTAGAACTAATGATTTATTTTTGTTAAATTACTTACAGATCACTTGGACGACCTGGGTACTACGTCGCGCAATTGGCTGTGAAAATTTTTTCGCGCTGCTGCAATGGGCCAGTGCAGCCGCCATTTTGTTCTAATATTTTTTTTTTCATGAAAAATGTCGAATTTTTTTATTAATAAACAACCATGTTTAATTTTAGATCGATTCCTTCTGTCGTTTTTTTTTTTATAACAATTTGAAATTATTACTATATTTTTGCCTCGAAAAGGTAGAATAACCCCTTAAGCACTGCAAAAAATATATACTTTTACTAAACTGATCAAAAGGCTGTATACTTTCCATTAAAAGTTATATTACCTGTTACAAGAAAACTTGCAAATTACCAAATTGAACTAATCTCAGAAAAAGACGCTCAAAGAAACTAAACCTTTTAAGCTTCAAAGTGAACATTTCTTGTTTGCATTCCATCGAAAAAATATATCTCAGCTGGCTCAGATCAAAGACTGCCAACCATCAATCTAAACTTTGTCCGGGCAAATATTTTCAAAAAAGAAAAATTACTTTGCAAAAGTTATTAAATATGTACCCCACCTCGCTCCTATCAATCAAAGCTATTGAGCGATGCCAAGAGCGACTCTTGGCGAAGAACTCTAGGCCGGATGTATTCTAAGCGCGAAAAGCGCGGATATGCGTTTCTATGCATATTTCATGGGGGGCACTAATGAGGCCACGAGCGGCTACAAATAAAATTAAGAAGAAAAAAAAACAACCCGAGCGAAGAAGCTAAGTAAAAAAATAAATAATGCTGTTCGCTTACCGCTTCCTATATTATACAAAAAGAGCCGGGATACGGCGGCGACGGTGACGCACGGTGGCGAGTATATTTCGTATGCAAGCGGATATGATTTCGAGTCAACGTTTTCAGTTGTTTAATATTAATGCTATCCGTTCATCGCAAAAGGTATAATATACCCCAGCATGACCTCCGGGTTGCCACAACCCCAGCCCTAAAACTCACGTTGGCCAAGCTTCCGTCGTTGTTGTGTGCTTTTATGTGAAAATATCCATTCAGCGATGTTGCGCTACTGCTCAAAACTGGTGCTCTGTTGGTCTGATACTGTAGGGGCCCCATTTTCAAATCCGGCTAACCAGGCGGTCCTATCTCTTTTGACATAGGCATGTTTTTTACATGTTTGACGGCTTTTTTTTCTTCGCTTTTTTTCCACATTATAATGTAAAATTATTCGGAGCGCATTTACATCAATGCGGGACCAACAGGCACCAGAGCCACAACGTCCGCACGTACCCCCTTTTTCGCTACATCCAACCGTAGCACCAACAGCAGCAGCAGCAGCCCCATACTATCGGGTTCCTGGGTCGTGTATATCTAATCATATCTGAAAGCTAGAAGCAAACTAACATATACTGAAGTACTATCGCACTATGTCGTGCACTATTTTTGTATATATTATAGTGAAGGGCATACTGAATAATGTGCCACTCTGTACCCAGCCTTATCCCCCCTGGAGGCAGTGGCGGGTGCACGACACGGGCAGATGCAGTCTGACTCCTGTGTCATATTGATTTTTGGATTAACCTCTATACCATCTGTGTGCAGATTCCATTTAAAGGAGGATATTAAAGGTTAAATTATTCGTTCCGCTCTCGATTCAAGCGGATGGCAAACCGACAGACAGGCAGGCAATGCGGAGGCATTCAACCCGCTTTAAACTCGGGCTTCTGTCTGTCCGCCCCGGTGGGGTACACACACAAAACACATACTTCCATAGTATATGCAGGTCTCCACTAGACTTTGGTGCCCGGATTTAGCTACTGCTACTGCTTTGCTACTCCCCCGATATACCCCTTGAACTGATGATGAACGGCAGCCTGCATCTCAAAGGAGATGAAAACGACAACGACGACGACGACGACAACGACAGCGACATCTGTGCTTGCTGACTAAGAAAAGTCTTTCAAGCAGACTATCGTCAGAAAATCTTTGGGGCCGGGGCGCACAAAGGAATATCCGGCGAACTAAAGACACTTCTCGATCGGCAACAACTCTGCTGATTCATGAGACAAATGGGCCGCAACTTATACCGGGGACAGGAGCGGTAGAAGTAGCAAATTCGGGAAACCTCAAAGGCTTTATCTTAATCCCCCGTCCATCCCTTCGAAGCGAATCGGGGAGGGAGAGGAGGCCCCAAACGGGGGCAAAGCACCTCTAGACGGCAGTATAATGAATTTGTAATCAGCAAATGCCAGTCATGCGACAACCGGACTTACCGACATTTGGCAGAGCGATAAGAAAGCTTCAAAATGACTTCCGCAATTACTTACCGAAGGAAGGCCCGTCGCAATCGGGGGGGAATCCCCGAACTGGGCTCCGGTGCCGACGACTAAAACGAGGGGGTAGAACTAGGGATGTTGATATCGAAAAAAATATATCGATATACTGCATTAGGGATTTAGAAAATTATCAGGTTGGTCGATATATCAAAAATAAACAGATATATCATTTATTATTTAAAATAAAAAGAAATTAATTAAAACGAAAGTTGATGCTCCCAGTCGGAGTGTTATATGGATAAAATTATTAACCTGCAACTTTAGATATCAATACTAGGCTATCGCTTATTAAATTAATGGACGTAGGCGGTTTTTAGATTATTTTTTTTAAAATATTCTCATTTTCAGCCTTTTAGAGTCCCGTACAAAAAAGGTAAATACATTAATCATCAAAATCGACCAAGTCGTTCAAGCTCTAAGTGGAAGAATAAAACGAGCACAGCTCAATATTTTTCAAAGCTTCTTGATTTATTGACAAGAGCAAACTGTCCGATTAGTTATAGAATATGATTTCATTTAAATTTTGCAGCACATCTTCGATGGTTTTCACGAATAGCTCGATCTATATTGTGCTTAAGTGTTTCACAGTCAGCATACCATTTATCTATAAGTGTGCCAACAAAAAACAAAAAAAGTCCAACGGCGTCAAATTACAGCTGCGCTGTGGTTATGGCATTATTCAAACCGACATTTTTTTTTTAATTTGCGCTGTTTCGGCAACACAGCGCTCAGTTTGGAAATAAGTTATAAATATTTTCCAACATATTTCAAGCAGAAATCTATTCATTTCGTACTGCGGAGATATGATACAGTGTTTCTGTCAATTCTTTGGGCACGAAAGAACTGTACATGTGAAAAGAAAATGTACTTTAAAAAGAAATCAACAGATGAACCACCCTATATATATTCTAAAAAAATTTTTTAGTGGGAATTGCAGTAATTTTACTAAGAAATTGAATTCATAGTATTACAGCAGTAAAATTACCATGAACAGTGTACCCATTTCAAATGTACAAAATTAACACAAATGTTTTCATTTTACACTGAAATCGAAGTGGATTTTTACTTATGCTTAGTACTTTAGTTATAATATTGCACAAATAAATCGAATATTATCATGTGATTATAAGCAAAATTGTCAATATTTTGGTAAAAATTACTGCTTTTTTTAATAAACACTAAATAACATTCGAAATTTATTCACAAATTACAAAATTTATACCCTTTGTAATTTTTGAGTGGATTTTTAATTTATATTTGTATTTTTACCCCAAATACTATTATCCTAATAAATAATAAAATGTTTGTGTGTATGCCAGCACCACGCAAAAATTAATGGACGGATTTTAAGAAAATTTGGCATACTTATAGCTTATATCCTGGACTAATATTTATAATAATATATATATATAACAATAATAATATTATTTGTCCTGATAAAGCATAGGATCGCAAAATAACGGACCCCACATGGTTACCAACAATTTTAAACTTTATGGGATTACCAGAAAAATTGGTACTTAAGGGTTTTTAAGGAAACTGATTTCGAATTTACTATCAACATTATGTGAATTTGAAGATGGCCAAGTCAATAAACTTAGTACAAAAGGCATTTCGGGGCTTCTGATTTGAAAATGTTTATCTTTTATATTAAGCTGGTATATTTTTCATGTCCATAATTGTATGAAATAATTTACTATGAGTACCTGGCCTTTACGCACTGAAGCTAAAAACACAAATGAATTCAATATCAGAAGCAATTTTGATCAAATGTATAAGATAATGTGGTTAATGAGGAAAATTTAGACTGTAGGATCATCATTACAAGATTTTGAAATGAGTGGTAAATTAAATTCGTAAAATTAAGTATAATTTAAGTGATGATATTTAATTTTAATTAATTTTCGAAGTAAATTTGCAGCTTTTATTATATTCATTTATTATAGTTTAAAATTAACATACACTGCAATATGGGACATAGTTTGATACCTCATATACATTTTAAACTTTGTCCACTCGTTAAAGCTCTACATTGGAATAAATAAACTCGCAAACATGGAAAAATGTTATACACAATACGCTTCTTTGTGTTTTATACAAATTCTGTTTTTTTTATTAAACAGAATACATGCTGTACAAATTATAAATTATGTTTTTCTACTTCCTACTTACATTAATCTTGCCCTAAAGAAATCTTTTACGCAGGGACGCTTAAAAAATGTGTTTTCTGGTGAGAAAACATATCGATGCCGATAGTCAATATCGCCAATATATCGAATAGAAATTCATTCCGATACATCGATATTTCTACAATATCCATAAGCAAACGATTTAATCCAAACTGGTCTAGATGGGGAGCGCAACACTGTCGTCTGTGCTTATTACGTAAGAAGATTGTATGTGTAGCGGCCTTCGTCTTTATTCCCTTTAAGTTATACATTATATATAACTTTTTTGTCGGGGAAGAAGTTCTTATCTTGCCCCACAAAATAAACGTGACGATATCAAACTGCGGCTCGTACGAGCTTCTTCAACTTCAAAGAGCGTTATAGCCACAGTCCAACAGCCACCGTCTCAGCCTCTACTTCATTCCCACAGCCCTATCGTCGGACCTGTCGAGAAGGATTTCTTTATATTTTTTTCGGGAGGAGGAAGAAAAAAATTGATGATGGCCAAAAACGGATGTAGGGCGATACCTCGGGGTGATTTCGGGAGACGAACGAAACTTCTACGGTTTAAGGAGGGCGTAGAGAAGAACGTAGAGCTTGAACGAACTTCCCGCTGGATAAGTGGACAACTGAAGATGATTGGAATGATGAAGATTCCCAGTAATATTTTATTATCATCGAATTGCTGCGGTCCGCCGATGTAGGAGGAAACTTTTATTATTTATTGAGACGTTACGATTGGCTCGAGTTCGGTCTTCTACTCCTTCGATTTCTTCTTATTTTCTGTTGTTGCTTGCTCAGCAAGTCCTAGAAGTTTTCTCTGCTTTTGCACGATAGGAAAAGTGGACATAGGGGAGTTAGGGCGGCTACAAAGCTATATCGTTTCATTTCTCCCCTTTGCAAAGTCGCAAAGTTCAGCTAAAAGTTTCCCTTTGCGGCGGGGGTGGAAATCCCAAGAAGTTCCAATTATTGTGCGACCAGAAACATTAATATCTCAAGTAGTACAACCAATGACCTTTCAACTCAAAGGTACGAGCTAAGAGAGCGTCCTTCATCGCTTTTAATTCGCTCTGATCAATATTAATGTGGACCTGTGGTAGCTCTCTACCTTTCATATCTTTTATTGATACTAACCCTTTTTCAAATTTTTCTTTTTCTCTATTTTCGTTTGATAGTGAATATTCCGTACAATGACTATCCTCAAACGAAACCAGAAGGCAATTCAAAAAGATTTAAAGTTAATTAGCTTGCATAATCATATTTATGTTGTAACGAAGTCTTTTGCAATTAGTTATGGAATAAAACTTCATTGAAACGACTGCCTTGAGTTGGGAACCTAATTCACGAACAGCTCAATCAATATTGTGCTTAAATTTTAATAATTATTTCTGAATTGTCAGCATAAAATCGATCTTTAAAGGAACTCCACAAAAAAACGGCTGATTGCACGATTGAACTTAGTCCGCAAAAGATCGATTGTTTCACGACTTGTATGGCACGTAGCGCCATCCTGCTCAAACCAGAGGTCGCCTAAGTCCAATTTCTCAATTTCTAGGCAAGAAAAAATTGGTTATCATACCACTGTAACGTTCTTCATTGACCGTAACGTTCTTTATCTTCGAAGAAATTAGCCAATAACACCGCCACTCTATAAACCACATCAAACAGTCACACGGTGAGTACTCATTGACTTCTGTATGACTACGTGTGGGTTTTTTCGAGCCCCAAAAACGTCAATTCTGCTTGTTTATATAGTTGCCGAGATAAAAATGCGCTTCATCCGAAAAAATGATTTATTTAACAAAATCGATGTTAATTTCGAGCTCTAAAGCCCAAACCGCAGAACAATACCGAAGCGGATGGTCATTTTGCACTAATTACGGAGTCAGTTGGACCTTGAAAACTCTCGGCTGAGCTTGGCTGGTGCATTATTTAGACCTGAATTTTTTTTTTCAGAATTCGCATTCATTCGGCAACACAGCGATCATTTTGGAAATAAGTTCTCAATATTCCCCAATGTTCTCTAAGCGAAAATCTATTAATTTTATACCGCAGAGATATGATACTATAATTCTGTCAATTTTTTGAGCTCAGAAGAGCTGTCTGTGTCAAAATAACATGTAAATAAAAAAGAAACCAACAGATAGCCCTCCCTTTAGTATACTCGTAGTTTTGAGAATTTTCAATGGTTAGGAATAAGAAAAGGTCAGCAATTTGAATGATTATGCATTAAAAAAAAAATGTCTAGTTAATTCAAAAGTGAAGACTTGTTAATTCATCTGATGCATGTATTTTTGATGCTGATATGATCCTAATTTATCTGTCTCTAAAGTATACTAATAGATAAATAGAGATCCATTCGAGAACACAACATTTTACGAACGTTTAAATAAACTTCAATATTAATAAATTCTCACTTTTAATTATTATTTTCGATTTTTATTTATAATATGGGTATCTTTCTGTCGATAATTGAATTTATCGAAGTTTAATTTTTAATGAATAATAATTATTGCTGAAAATATTGAAAAATTAACAAGAAATGTTCAAAAATAGTTAGATTTAAATGTTTCACCGATTTTAACAATGTTAATATTTGATTTCATTTTTAAACAAGTTGAGATTGCCAGAAACAGGGTTGAGGTTAATAAGAAAGTTTTTATAGTTCTACATAGAGTTGCGAATAACTAATCTTGCATGTATATTTTAAACTTTCAAAAACTTTCCTTTTCTCTCTTTAGGTTTGAATTTGATATCTACGTTTTAGTCTGCTATCAAATCAAGTCGGGTTTGTCCAATTAGTTTCTCAAATATTAAATCATATTGTATCCTTAAGGGTACGGGACAAATAACTAAATAAAATAAAATGGAACTTATCATACTACACTGGGAAATTCAAAGTTGTTTGTATGCCTCTTTATTATTTCTTGAAATTGTTTTGTGTTATATTTATATTATTATTTATTTTTCTGAGTGTACATACTAATTGAAATTTAAGGAATTTTCAGAAAAATTTCTTTCTTTCGCAATTTGCAATCTTTTCTGAAAAAAAGTGTTAAATAAATTAAGGTGATTGTGTGTAGCTTTTGTAAATCGGTTTCATTAAATTTTTCAAATATATCTTATAGACGATTATTATTTTTTAGAACAAAACAAAGTTAACATTTTATTAATTTGCAATCATACAGTGTGTTCAAAAAACAAAAATACCCCATTATTTGCTTATGTTTTCGCTTAATCAAATCAAGCTCATTTTTACATGAGAATACGTTCCGAACGATGCAATAATTGTTTCGTCTAAGTTTGACGTGAGTCGTTACGCTGAGAAGGCGTCTTTCGCGAAGAGTGATGTATATGCCAAATGTTTCGAAGCGGTCTTTTTCTGCATCTGCACGCGAGGACCAAATTTGTCTTACGCGCAGGCGACGCTAAAGTAATTAAAAAATTAAAGTACTTCGTGCAGAAATGAGTAAAACGATATAAGACAACAAAGACAATGGATGACCTGCCAGAACGCGGAAAAACTTATGGACAACGACGGGGACTAGACGCCCTATTAGGTAATTGCGTCATAGAGTGTAAAATCTACTTTCATGTAAAAATAAATAGTTTCAACAAACGAAAACCGTATTTTTTCTTATTGAACAGACTGTAATACTTTAAAGTCATAAAGTAAATGAAAATAGATGCTAAGAAATTTTATTTTTCTGTTAAAAAAGTTAGCTTAAAAAGCTTAAGAATAAAGAGATATTTTTCAAGCATTTACCTTAAGAGTTGTTCTTATTTGTATGTGCAGACGTCTGTATCATCGGAAATGGATAGAGTGAACTATAATAGAACATCAATAGCTTGAAGCTAAAAGCAGCATCGTCATTTTAGCTAGATAAATATGTGTCGAATGGAAAAGCATTGTAACTAAGCATGGACCTAGAGTCGAACTTTGTGATACATGGAGAGAAAAGAGCAACTTTAGCAAATGACGCAGCTGTTTTCGTAAGAATTGAGAACGTATTTCAAGCAGGACCTTCAAATGCTATTCTTTTTTTAAAACTGCTTCTTTCTTGTACTACGTAAACACATTCCTCGTTATCCTCAAGGACATAAGTCAAAAGAAAACGAGAAGACTTTGTTCTTCCGCTGCTACTTAGTACATAACTTCCCATCACAAGGTTTTGTGGGGCAGGAGCCAATAAAACGTGTCCCAAAAAAAAAAAAAAAAAAAAAAGTTAAAAAAATAAAAGTGAAATTCATTCTTTCTTGCCAGCGAGGAAAACAAGAAGAATTCACTCCATCGTTTTGTTTCCTTATTTCTTTTTTATCCATCCAACAGAGGCTCCTCCACCTCCTTTCGCTGGAATGTGCCAGAAACATGAAAAACATTTAGCAGAACATAAAAGAATTTCACAGCACCATCAGTCAGGGCGAATAACTTTTGTGTTTCCTCGGAAAGTAGTTCCCATGCGAAATTAAGTGTGGAAAGGCAAAAATTATGGGCCACAAGGAATCAAAGAAGTTCCCAGAGGTTTTCTTGTTTCGTTGCTCCCTGCCCCTGCCACTAACCTCCTTTCCAGCCCTGTTTTGCTCATCTATAGTGTATCTTGTCTATGAGTTAGTGTGTCTTTTAGGTCTGTCATCCTTGCCGGGTTATGTGGAGTGAAATTTCCGATTCGAGTCGTTGTCGTCGTCGACTTGGCCATTTTCTGTGCTCTGCTTGAAAGACTCCATTCCCTGGATGGAATGGTGAATGTGCACTGGGCTTTGCCATTTGTCATTCCATTTTAATCCTCTAAAGCCGAAGTAGACCTAATTCGTCCTCTTGGGCTGGGCGGATATGTTTTCGGAATTTAAAACGTTTTTTTATCTCATCCCCCTCCATCCGTTCGGTGGTCTTTTCTTCTAGACAAGAGTCAGGACTCAGGTCCTATCCATGAGCCTTTTATACCACTTGCCGGCATGCAAGACTGAGCAGAAGAACTCGCTCTGTATGGTGCCCGGTCGCCACAATGGCAAAGAATTCTCAAAGCCATTTGCGAAATTTTTGGACTGACTAAGCTCCTTGCATACCTGACCTCATCTAAAAGGACAGCAATATTCCCTTATTTTGGTATGGCTAGAATACCTTCTAGACCAAACCAAGCAATCACTTTAGATGGATAGGTGTTCTGTTTGGTCATATGCGACACTCCCAGAATAACTAAGGCATCTAAGTAGGTATCCAACACTCATAGGTCATAAGATAAGATATCTATCCAAACTGAATGCAATATTTGGGTTGTATTGTTCTATAAGAATAGGTAATACTTCTACAAAGAAAATTGAAAGCATAAGAGTTGATAAGGTTCACTTTTGATGTTCGAATTGATTTCTATTTTTCCAAGCACTTATGGCATCGTTTTATTAAAATTAGGTTGATAATGTAAATTTATTTTTAATTTAAGACATTTCGGTGTCTTCATTTATTTATTCCACTGACCGCAAATTAAAACCCTTTTTTTAAATTCCGCGGAAAAAATGGAATAAAATTGCACGAATACGAATAGCAAAAATCCACAAAATACACGGAATAAAATTGTAGTGAACATCGCGTCTTTTCTGGTAATATCCCTGAATTTTAGTGCATAATAATGATATTATTTGTAAAAAATACCGTAACAAATGTTGGCACTATCTCCTACAATTGTTGATCAAATGTTCTACTTATTCATCAAATGTGGTTAAATTGTATGGCGAAAACGTTCGTGAATTGGTTGGAGATTTTTAATATCCATATTTTTTTTCTGTGTAGTCGTTTGCACAGAGAAATCACCGGTTTTATGGGTTTTACTATTGGATTTCGTGGGATTTGGCTTCACTTTTATTTTATTTATATTAGAAGTTTCCCCGGTAGACATGAATTATTCATTTTTGACAGTGTGAGATCTGCAAAAAGGTTATTTCATACTTTGTTTAGTGGTAATGTGGTTTTTTATAGAATTTTTGGATAAAGTATTTAAATAACAAATTTAATATACTTTCCGAATTTCCTAGACCTGCCATTATCACCAAAATTTTTCCAACCGTTTTACTAAAAAATGTATTTAGTTTTCGACTCCCATGATAGGGCCCCAGTCCTAGCGGCTCCCAAATTCAAATTGTCATACAGAGATTGGGAAATTAAAATAACACAATCATTTATAAAACTCAAGATGATATTGTATGCTCGTAATAGCGTACATTTTTTTTAAAACGATTTTATTAACACACTTTCTCTGTCTCGGACAAAACTTGCAATTAAAATTTCGATTAGTTCTAATTAAGGTAGAACTTTGAAATTTTCCACAAATCTATAAGTTCGGTGACAATGTAATATAGTATATTTAATATCATCGGCGGATTAGCTTTTTCTTCACAATCTCCTTGACATAGGTATCAGATGAAAGTTTAACAACATTTATAAAAGCGTTGTTTTTAAAAGTTTTATTTTTATATACATAACTTGTGTTTAAATTTTAGAAATTTTGAAGAACTTTTTTATAAAGCTTGCTAGAATATGTAGTTGGTTGAACTTCGTTAGAAAAACAAGGTATTAGTGTTTTAAATAAAATAAATGACAAAGGCTCGCATATGCTTACGTATATTCCAATATAGCAATCTCAATAGCAGCTTAGAAACTTAGAAACGTACATTTAGTAAACTATTATGAAGAAATAATATATTATAAATTATATGATTTATAGGAGCCTTGATAAATTAAATTAATATACTAATAATTATTGTTCGTTTTGTAAAAATTGAACATACTTTAAGGGGCTCAACGTAGGTTTTCAGCATCCAGATCCGCGCCTTATGAACAATAAGTAGGTATTCCATAGAATACCGAATTTCATACATTTCAAGTAACATATGGATATTCGTTTTATGCCTACGTCTGTTACTTGCAAAATATATAAAAAAAATATTTTGAAATTTGACTTTAAAACGTTTAATAAAAGTGTTTACAACTTTCTAAACTTATTCGACGGAGTGTAGATATCCTTGACATCAGTGATATTTTTCCTGTCCTTCCCAGCCCAGGAACTTAGCAAATTAAGAGCAGGAAAATTTTCTAATTACAAAAATACTTTCTTAATTTTCGACGAAGGTAAGTTACTCTGCACCTTCAATCCACCTTCGTGGGTAGGGGCGCGAAGACGTCTCGTAGGCTGCTGTTATTCCTGGATTCAGGGACTCTCTCGGTTCTGAGCCAGGCAACTAAGTTACCTTCGTCCCTGCCCTTCTTCCCATTCCCAGTTGTTATAGGGATTGTCGCCGCTGTCGTCGTCGTAAAGTGATTCACTTGCCAACAATGGATGGGAAGCAATTTATATTTTAGCTAGCCGGCACAGCATAGGGCTGCTCCGTTGACTCTCTCCTCCAGGTTTTTACTTGCTTTGTCATAGGTTTCCACTTTTGCCCAGGGAATTGGGTCTTGTTTCGATGATACTTGGAAAATATATTTATTTTTTTGTTATGAACTCCGCCCCATGTCGGGTTGGGCGAAACGAAGTGATTCATTTTGCGATATTTTCGTACGTTGTCCCTTCTAAAAGAGATGAGAGAGTGAGAGCAGCCTATTTTTGTGCTATTCAGCAGTAACTAGGGCGCTTGAATCTTTTCATTCTTTTGTATATCGGAAAGAGCTGCTATTTTACGATTCACTTTTGCGAAAATAACATTTTCTCGCGAATTTCTAATCATTGGCTATACGTAAGAGTGAGGGGGAGGGGGAAAGTGGATGTTATAAATTAAATGCCACGCTGTCTCCCCGCAGAACGTGTCTAAACTAAACACTCATTCACCATACATGACACGTGCCTATTTAATACTCGATTCTATTTTTGGTTGTTTCATTAACCGAGCCAAAATCGCGCGGCGAGTACTAGGTCCAATATTTGTTCGAGATGCGGCAAGTACACGGCACAACTCGCTTACATAAGGACTGCAGAAAATCACTTTTCACTTAAAAAATAGCTCTCCAAACTGTCCCACATATGTGGATACCCATATCTAACCAGATATGCAATTAAGTGGGTAAACACAAAAAACCTCACGCTTCTGCAGGAAAAAACGAAGATATTGAATCTAAGAGGTTCAGTTCGCTTACCTTTCAAGTTATCTGGACTTTCAGGTATGCGCAAACACACACACAAACACACACACCAAAGGGAAAAGCGCGGCTAATAGCTGATTTTCAGGTGAATAAACGAATTCGTTGTTTCGCACGCTGATATCAGCGGTACAGATCGCGAATATATATGTTGTGAAAGAAAAAAAATGCCGCACCAAAATCGTCGAAATATTCTCACGGATTTGTGGCGAGAAACTGAAATTTTTCCTGATCATATAGGCGGCATTAGCGAAAAAGCACTGAAAGGTAATTAGACAGACTTAGACGATTTTCAATGTCATGCCGAAATTGGTTCAACTAACAAATTCATCACATCTGTGTGTGGGATCAGCTGTCCACCGCTCTGGCACATTTTCTTTCAAGAATGAGGTCCGGTGCCAAGAAAACTTATTTAAATTCCCCCACAGGGCAACGATCACGGGGATTTTATAGTGTGAGAGATATTTCTTCGACTATTCTACGACTTCGTGATGCACATGTGACTTCATTAAGCAATAACCAAAGTAGCCGCATAGTGAATTTATTTGCTACATTCTAAGCCAATTAAATTTACGAGAAAAGGGAAGCATAAAATAAGTTGAAAATTTCTGACGTAGTAATTTTTATTATTATTCCTAATGGGCGCGTGTTTCTTTAATAGACATGCGATGCGAATGTTCATATGTTACAGTATCACACATTTGTTGCTTAAACTAATGTCATAAAAAAAATTTCCGATTATTTTTTCAGTATCATCCTATATAATGAAATTAAAAATTAAGAAATAATAAATAAAACTTGTTAACTGTTGCCTTCGTCGTAATTTATATAAAAATTCACTAATTCATTTCATTAATAAGGCTGTTGGCACATGTTTTCGTTTTTATCGAACCGTTTTATGAGAAAAGGGAACCTTAAATTCCAATAAAATTTAATCCGTATGCATCGCAATAAAATTTTAGACTTTTAAGACTTCAAAAGTGTTTTATTCAAAACAGAGTTTCTGCTTATGATTTGTTTTTTTTTTTTAAAGAAATCGCCACAAATTTTATGGTTATAATTTTTAGTGAACATTCGAATAAATTTTCAGTTGAGAATTTCTTTATCATATATCCCCCTAACTCTGTCATTGTCTTACGAGATGAACTTTTACCTAAATTACATATAAGGGATCAATTTTTTTATTATAAAGCCTTCCCACAATTTGACGGGAATTAAAATAGGCTTTAGCTAAGATAATAACTTCAAAAAATTATTTCTTAAAATTTTTTGAAGAGCATTCAAAAAGTGGTGTAAAAAATGAATCTGTTAAGGGGACCTTTACTTTCAAAATCGGGAAAAAAAACACTTTTTAAAAGTTTTTTTTTGAAAAGACTATTATATTTATTATTCTGAAAAATTCTATATTGGTAAGATTATGAAAAATATAAAAAGAATTTTTAAATGCAACTTTAGTTTATTTTAATGTCTGTAGAGGGCGTCATCCAAAATGTACTTTTAAAACGGCCCCATTTCTCTAGGACTTCCTGTAACAAATAGAGTAAAAATCATTAGTGGATTGTTTTCATAAGACACAAAACTAGTACCTAAACCTGAAAAACCTTTTATTTTTAATAAATATATTAATTTATACACATTTTTCTAAAAAAGTTAAAAAACGACTATAAGTTAGGGGTAAACTTCCGTCCGCATAAAAAAGTGTGGAGGGGGGGGGGGGGGGGGGGGGGTAAAATAATATTTTTAAAGGTTTAGTTACTAGTATATTTGATAACGAATCGAATGGCGTTTGGTTTGTTAAAATCGGTTGAATAGTTTTTGAGATACAGATGCGGCCATTTTCAAAAATGTGATTTCGAGAAAAACGGGTTCAAAGTTTTTGCTATATAATTTTTGCATATAAAATGCGTAGAGGTATCGTTACAAATATAGGTATAACTTTTTTTCTTTTACGAATTTCTTAAAACGATTTTAGGAGAATGTTTGTGAGATGTTAATTAGCATTTTTATGAAAACAAAAAAAATTGATTTTTTTTTCGATTTTGAAAGTAAAGGTCCCCTTAGGGCTCTTACAAGAATATGTCAAAAGAAAATACCTACACGATGAAATTCAAATAAGTAAGATTGTTACACACGTGATTCCTTTTTTATAGATACATATCCTTAGAGTTTAAAAATTTCGATCCTAAACTTGTGTCTTCAATTTTTGAACCCTATATATATATATAACGTGTGTTTTTAAGAGGGAACTGATTTCCGATAGGAATAATTGTCAAATGAGCTATCATTTGTTCTAACTTTCAATGCCACTTTTATTCGGTGAGGTCTAACAAATCATCGTGGAAAGATTTATACTACAGTTACGATTCCAAATCGTGCACATTTATTTCTGAAATCAGGGTTTATTTGTAAAAACTTATAAAGCACTTTATAGATTTTATGGACCGAATAATCGCTCATCAAAACGTGCTATTCGTCGTATTATAGAAAAATTTTCTTTTCAAAACTTCGGGACATTGATGTTGATAACTCGTGATTTCAACAGGACGGCGGCAGATGCCATACAGTTGATTTATTGAGCGGAATTAATGAATTTAAAAAAAATTCTTTCGATTATTATTAATGTCACTTAATTAAAATCCAGATGTATTTAAAAAAACACCCGATTATAGCTACATTACTTTTAGACAGACATGATAAATATCGAAGCAACAATGTAGGCGTGATTAAGTTATAAACATATTAAATTTATATATTCGTAATCAAAATTGCATTTCAGTTATAAAAATTGTAATGTTGCCCTTGGTCCTATCTTACTTTGTGAAAAAAAAAATGAAATATTACATATCATGGGTGAGACAGACATTTACGAAGAAGAAAATAATGACTTAAATTTCTTAGATACTATTATCTGTCTAGTCTGAATGAATGTTTTCAAGCATTTTGTTTTTAATTTAACGTGAAATATGTGAGAAATGATCCTCATGTCTTGACGATTTTTTGGTTGGTTTATATCTGTTATATTGTGAAACCAATAGCGGAATATACCCAAAAATCAGCTGTTCTTGATGTTTATTACTTCTAACATCGAAAGCTGATGCCAAAAACGATTTCATAAAATTTCCCTCGGGGGCGAAGATCACAAGAATTTCGTAGAGTATGTTACTCATCGTAGGAAATTTCCTCAACGAGCCTCAAAAACACACGTGACTTCATTAAGCAATCGGCTGACCGGTTCTATATAGTGCGTTTCACGTCTCTACAACATCGCGAGGCGATTAAATTTACGTACAAAAAACAAAAAAAAAAAAAAAACAAATTGGAAATGTAACAAAAAACAAAAATTTCTGGCACAGCTAATTTTTTTTTTCACACAGCTCTCCCAATTGGCGCGTGGTTTTTTTAGTAGACAAGGCCCGCTGCTCGTGGCCGCGCAGCGGCTTATCTCAATTGAAAAGTGATCGCTTTTTTTCTTGTAACCCCTTTTCCGCCCGCACGTCCCGTCGTGGACTTCACCATAATGAGAAGTGGAATAATCAAAAAGAATTTTTTTTACAGAGCTATTGAAAGATACGATTCAATGCACTACTGGAAAGCATTCAATGGGCCAGGCGGCGTGCGGTGGCGATAGTCAACTCATCCGGATAATTCCCTGAAAATTCCTCAGATATTCAAATACAACTTGCAGAAAAGATGAAGATCATTTTGTCCTCATCCATGACCGAACTGAAAAACCAATCTCATTCCAAGCCGTTGCAATTGCGAAGATCATTCAAAAACTTCTTTTGATCGTGTCTCTGAACTCGACAACCAAAGATATGTACAGACAAAAAAAATAAATAAAAGAAACGAATCTGTCCCTGGTCATAAATTTGATTTAAAACGTCCTGGACATGGTCCACTGCTTAAAAGTCAACCAATAGATGAATGTTCCCGAGTCTGTCCTCCCATGCCAAGATGGATCGAGGCTAGAGGCTTAGACTGAGACAACATCTGACATTGGACAGGCGACTATAAATAGCCATGGTACTCGAATTCCTAGGTGCAATTCATTCGCCTTCGTCTTCTAATGGACGATGGCACTGCGGGGCGACAAGATCACATTGCACGTAATGCCCGAGCATTATGAAAACATGAGACATAAAAATAAAATAGGATCAGCAAAATCGGGGACAGCATAATACTCTCATATATATAAAAAAGTATAAAATGACCTCGACACGGCTGAACCTCACCTCAGGAATTAAGTAATGGACTGTGAATTGCCGCCGTCGCCATCGAGTGGCGACCGTGAGATCAGGGGCTGCTGCGCTCTGTGTCTATTTTTGACTCATTCATAAACCCGGGTCTAAGGTGCCTCTACGCGGCGAATTGGGGCGAATTTGGGGCGACTTCAAATGTTATTGGTGTAATTGGCAGGATTCAGAGAATTTTTTTTTTAATTTTTACTCATTGTTATGTGAATTTCGCCAGTGTCATCACCATGGACTGCGATTAAGCGACATCAGCTCTGATTGGGATTCTTTTGAGGTGTACAATGGAAAGCGGTATGGAAACCGGGAAGGCGACGATCAGTGGCCGTCCGACGCGACAATTTTATCTTATCTACCAATTTGAAAAGAGAAATTGACCCACGTCCCCCAGAGTTGGGTAAAATTGAATTTATTTTCATGCCTATGGTGGTGCCATTGGTTGAGGAGCTCAGATTAAGGGCCTTGATAAAGTTGTTTACTCACTTCAGAGCGATTTATTGGCGTTTGGGATGATAACAAACATAAATAAAAAATGAAATCTCGTAAATTTTTAAGATCTTAATTCCAAGAGTTGTATATTACAACATATACGAGACTATAAATTCTTGATTGGTAGAAAAAGTTTTACTACTTAATACTAGAATATCTATATCATATTATTTCAACTCAATATTTGTTTTCACCAAGGTTAGGAATTCTGAGAAGCTTAGAATTTGTTTGTTTTCAAACGCTTGAAATAACTTTTTTCTATCATTTCAGTAGAAAAGAACAAAATCCCACAAAATTCCACAAAGTTCTTTTTTCGGTCCACTTATCTTTTTGCTAATTCATAATATTTAATGATTTTATCGTTAAATTATGAAGTGGTATTTCAACTAAATATGCAAATAATGAGCCTGTTTAATATTTAATAGTAATTAATTAATTTAATGGGCCAACAATATATATTGTATAATATAATAATAATATCTCGGAATTTTTGGATTTGTCTATTTAAATCACTAAAACACTGTAGTTAATGCTAAAAAACTAGCTATATAGGCCGAATTTAAGAAAATCATTTTTTTTTTACCGTGAGTAAAAGCTGCAGAACTGAAAAATTGTTAAAATTTACACTTATTTACTTAGATTCTTATAATCTTAAGACCTCGGTATTTTAGAAAAAAGTAAAGAAGTACATATTGATTATTTTTCTTTTTTGGGCTCAATAATATAGAAACAAAATAAAAGTATAAAGAGAGATTGTGAAAACGTGTAGAAACTAATCTAAAAATCATTTTGAGTGGCATTACAAAATTGCAAAATTGTTTTTGGAAGCTTGTGATATCTTTTAAAAAAAATAAATACTCATAAAATATGATGAGTAGGCAGATACTATAGATATTTATTGACATTTGAAAATACCTATATCTTGAATCATAATAAAGTTTACTTGTTTTTAAGCAATTCCCATATGTAATCTTTGCTTTATTTCATAGAAACAGCATTAAAGAATTATCTTGCATACTTTATGAAATCTCAATTAAGCATTTCCTTTTCTATTTACTTATGTAGTAAATGTAGCAAGATGTACTATATTATTACATAATTCTGATATTCGGACTATATGTACTTTATGTTGATTTTTTGCACAATTTGGAAAGTTATAATCTCCACTTTTGTGTACCATTTCAGACAGAGTTTTATTTCTTTTGCATATCATTTATTAATGCTTGTTTGTGAAATTCTTTTATACGTTTGATTTACGGCCATAAGATTGAATAGTTGTATTAGCATTAAGAAAGTACGATTTTAAATCTTTATTGCTATTAAATATATTTAAATTTAAACGGGTATTGAAAAAAAACAAAAAATAAATTCAGTTGATTTTTAATTCTTTATCTTATAATTCAGTTTTTCACGCTTATTTCTCGAAATCTAATTAAACTTCATTATTTTTTATGGTGGAGAAAAAAAAGCTTAAAAATTGGAAGTTAGCACATTAGCACAGTAATTCTCATTCTCATTAAAATCGCTCGTCGCGGATTACACTCGAGAACGGGAGTGCCGCGGTCGAATAGTCCGCGAGTTTACGATTTCAATCAGATCGTGATTGTATCAAGGTCTTTTGCGTGGCGGCTGCGGGCGGCGGAGACGTTATGGGGTATCTTAATGTCTAGAGAGTCTTAAGAAATGATTTTTTTGCGTTTTTCTATAGTATTTCTCCCAGATAAGAACAAAACAACCCTTTTTGGGGGTAATTAAGAAAAATAAAACGAAAGGAAAGTTTAAGCTGAAGCGTAAATACTTTGTGTGATTAGTCGTCGAGAAGAACGTGACCCATATCTAAAGCTCAGATATTTCCTGGACTTATAACTAACTCGTTTTTTTCTTTTTTCGTGGCAACTTCTTGATTCATTTCACTCTGCCGCTTTAATGACTTTTTCATTAATTCGCTTAATAACAAGATTATTCCGAAGAAATTTCTCAAGACGTGATAACGAATATACAAAAAAAAAAAACCGAAGAAGACACCGTGTGGCGGTAAACGTGAAAGGAGAGCGGAAGACCGCTTAAACCAGTCATCCGAAATCGGCTTAACTTCTTGATAATTTTCTGTCAATAATTTTTGCCCAGTGTCTTTTAGATACTCTTTGATAGTTGAGAAACGTCCGGTAGGAAGAAATTAAAACAGCCGTGTCCCATATGATAATAATTTCACAAATTTTGTGCTTGCTGCATATCGAGTTCGGTGTGGTGTTACGTTGTCACGGTGAAAAAAATATGCCATCATACATACGAAAGGGGGGATTCCCCCAAAAAACAATTGAGCACGTTTCCCTGGGGTTTCTTGCGAGGAGGCGTGCTCTCCCGGGCTGTGATATGGCCCGGTGGTGTCGTCTTTTTCCTGGTTTGATTTACGATATCTTTTGCACGGTATCTTTGCCTACGGTCTCGACACGGCTGAGTGCAGGGTGATGGAGCGCATTTGCCTTACAAAAAAAAACGACGAAATATTTTAATGGCCTTACAAGTTGGCTCTTATCATCCCATCCCGCACACACGCGGTGCATATAAAGCGACAAGGTCCCGGCCTAACAAACATTTCAATAAATAAAACCATAATCCTCCCGGCTCGGCTTAGGTTAGCAAAGAAACCATTTTTATGGGGTTGCCTGCCTCATTTCCCTTTTTTAGTTTTTTCACTGGATTTTGCTTTTTCTCGTTGTTGTTGTTGCTGCTTCTGGTGGTGTTTTTCTTATTTTATTTTCTATGGTCGGGTCTCGTATTTAATTTTGTTGACTTGGGACCTAATGGACATTGCATAGATCGGTTCAAGCATACTGAGAGGGCGGTATAAAACTACTCAAAAGATCTAGAATATGTCTCGCTCGAACTGGCTCGAGTTTATATTCACCATATATAGGGAAAAAATATAAGACGAACATGAAAATGGGGGAAATGTACTGATTTCAAATCAGTTCTGTGGACAACGGCCAAATGAGGGAGATAAGAAAAATAAATTTATTTCCGTGACTCCTTGGGATTCGAGTGGAATGGTTGAGTGCGGTTCCTGATTTTTTATTTTGTTGTCCAGCCAAGAGATATGCTTGTTGGGATCAGCATATATTTTGCATGTAGAAGGCGAGGGCTTAGTACTCTCGTATGTTTGCGCCATGCCATGTCCCTGTTATTTCCCAGTGGGAAATCTGTGAATTAATTGCACTTTTGACTACCTCTGTAATATATTACAATTTAGCGGAGGTGGACAAGCCCAGGATATACAACATATTCAAATGAGATAGCCTGGCTGACGAATAGCGAACAGAGGCTACTTTATTTCACTAAATTTAAAGAAGTTGAGATAAATTTCCAATTCAGGAAATGGAGCGATTACGAGATGCATGCTTGGGATTCGGGCAACTCAGATATAAAGCGATATGGCTTTTCCTTATGGCCCTGTCCGAATCCAAGTTTTCGTCTTCATCTTCCCAGTAGGAAAAAGAAGGGGCTAAGAAGAAAAAGTCACCTCATTATGAATTTAATTTCCTTTAAAAATGAAAAAAAACAAAGTTCATTTTTATAACAAATAAATAGCTCGCTCAAAGAATCTATAATAATAATAAGAAAATAAGATATATAAAAAATGTATAGGCTAAAAATAATTAAAAATTCATATCACAAAACTAAGAATTACAGTATGTTAGAATGAAATAGAACTGTTTGAAATTTTTTGATTAAAACTTATATTTCTAGTACTTTGTGGACTATCCTTAATAACAGCTTTTATTTGTGAAGATATCGAGTTCATTAAGTTGTGGGTGATATTTGGGCTAATTTTAGATCATTCTTCTTTAAGGACTCGTATTAGGTCATCTTTGGTTTTTATCTTATGCTTCCTTATCTGCCGGTCGATATGCTTCCACCGATGTTCAATCACATTAATATCCGGTGATTGCGGTGGCGTTTTCAGCTGTTTCGGGAACATTGTATAACAGCCACTCCCTGACGACATGTGAGATATGCTTAGGATAAATGTTGGGAGATAAAGTAACCTTTCTAAGCCCAACTTCCGAGCACTCGCATGTAGGCTTTTATTAGGATGATAAATACAAATGGCGACCCATTATAGAGTCAATAATGAACAAATTTCCGACCTCAGATAATGCCATACATCCCCCTCAAACCATTACCGAGAATCGAATATGTTTTACGGTCCCAGTCATATACGAAGGATTATGCTCTTCATTGATTTTTCTCCAAACTCTTGCTGTCACTGTCTTGAAACATTCTCAGCTCACTCACCTCCATAAAAAGTAAATTTTTACAAACCGACTTCAAAACTTTGTTTTGTTGTACCAACTTAAATTTAAAAATTAAAAATAATATTTTTTATTACTTTAAAGAAAAGGGCATTTAAGGACAATAGACAAAATTATTGATACTTAAATATTTATAAGATCTAATCAGCTATTTTTGAAGTCAAGTGCTAGCCAAGGCAAATTTATAAACCTGTAATAATTTGAGTTTATAAACTTGGCTTGCTTGGCAACAGGTGGTGGGTGAAATTCAATAAACGGGATTTATCCCACCCTTAGAGGTGGGATATTTTCTTCACAGTTAAATTGGGCCACCCTCGAGAGCTAGGTTACTAAATAAAAAAAGGATCATTAAAATCAGTTCACAATAGGCGAAGACATCGCGTAACATACACACAAGAGTTGGAATATTTAATTTAAATGAGACCAACCTCGAGATATAGCCTATTCAAAAATAAAGAATCATTCAAATCGGTTTCCAAACGGCGAAGATATTGCGTAACATACAACAAAAGAACAGTCGAATTGAGAACCTCCCTCTTTTTTTTTTTAAGTACAATTTTTTACACTTTTAATTGCAATTAATTACATATTACATAAGCAATTACAAAAAACATTATTTCTTTTAGCGATATTATTTCTGCAAATATGTAAAATGTTACCAACAAGCCTTCACTAATTTGGTGCTAAAAAGTTTATGCGAAGTCAGAGCTACGTAAGTATGTAGGTTTACTTTATATAATACCAAATTCCTTCCATTATTTCTTGAAATCTTCATGAGTTTCTGGTCAGACGTTACTGCTGAATACCGGATCATAATGTGATACATCTTCTCCTATTCCGAAACAATTCGAGTAGCTTCAAAAGATAGGATTTTTCCTCCCGATAGCGACCCAGCAACGCAGACGTGGAAACTATGCAGTAGGTGACATTGAATCAGTCCCATTGTATTGCATTCTGCTTGCCAATTTTCTTAGCAACCAAAAGAAAAGAAAATATATAATAATGTATTTCGCACGCATTGTGATACCTCAGCTGATATGGAGCATATTGCGTCACGCTGATTTCGCCAGAAATCTGTAGGAACGCGAATGACTTATGTGCCTAGGCCCAGCACAGCAGTCACTTTACATACAACAGTCACCCGCCATAATCCGTGGCCGCCTATAATTTTTCGATTTCTTTTGTATATTATCAGCACGTTTTAGTCATTCTCACCTGACTAACATTCAGCTCGAGGGGGCCCATTAAAATGTAAATTTTATCAAGCGCTAAATGCCTCTTTAAACAGTAATTTCCATTTTCATAAAGCACAGCGCACACGTAAGACGCGACACGACGACTTTATGTGCGGCCTCTTATCCTCTTCTTGCGTCGGCGGCACGACGGCTCCGCGGTTGGGCAAGGGGGTGGCATTAAGACGTGCACTCGCAAATTA
The DNA here is from genome assembly GCA_949715965.1 of Dysmachus trigonus. Taxonomy (NCBI): domain Eukaryota; kingdom Metazoa; phylum Arthropoda; class Insecta; order Diptera; family Asilidae; genus Dysmachus; species Dysmachus trigonus. The sequence continues at coordinate 16,023,778 of OX454320.1, forward strand.
GTCAACACCAGAGCCCGATGCTTTTGTTTTCGTGATTTTAATGGCCATTTGCAAGAAATCGAAAATTTCCAGCCGTTAGGAGTGTGTCATGCTAGACTTATAGTAGGCTTGCCAGATTTTAAATTTGAAAAATCAGTATAGAATAGTACTCCAGTTTTTATTATTTTACTACTATATTAAAACTCAACAATACTTCTGTATCTTTAATATACCTACAAGATAAACTTTTACCATTGTCAGTCTAAATTTCCAAAGTTTCATTACAAACACGTTATCAGTGACCTTAGAAACACCAATTTCCATAGCAATCCGTTGAAGTTTAGAATTTTGTGTAATTTCGAAAATTTAATGGAATTTGATCAAAAACCTTTTTAATATCAAAGTTTTTTGAAATTGGAATTATTTGATCCCTGACTGCACTCTACGGGAATACTGGGAATTTAGTTTCTATACAATTTTAAACGCGACTAACTTCGCTCCTAATTATCGTCGATATACTTCTTTTTATTTTTTTATTAAAGCTTATAAGATTGTGTACATTCAATTCAATTTAATTAATAATTAGTAAATAATTTCTTAGTTTAAAGCGAAAAAAATTGATTTTTCATATATTTTCTTTATCAAATTTTCTCTCTACGTATAATGAAGTAAAATATGATAAATAGGCTGTCATTTTAAATCTGAGACTTAGCTTCAGAATAGTATAGGCAATTTTTCAATTTTTCCCAAAAAGTATAATTATTTTAATTTTCGAAATTTCAAATATGTCATGTTTTTCCAATAAGATTTTTTTATAGTAGAAACAAGGATTATTAGTATTTGTTCGTTATTTATTGTTAAAATAAGTCAATACCTAATTAGATAAGTATAATGTGGCCTTAAGAAAAGGTTATGTTTTTTATTATTTAACACACTCTATTCACAAACAATATCTATGTCTCAGACACATCGATCTTTTACACTCGGGCACATCATTTTGGTTCTAGTGTTAAGACTGTATTAGCAAAAAGATCATCTACGTTTTTTTTTTCATTCCAAATGACACCATTAGACGCTTAGTTTAGTAATTCTTAATATTCCTATTTTAACCCGTTAATGCGCAAAATGAAAATTTTGTGCACGCAAGTTCAATTGTAGAAAATTGGGTCGATTTTCTTCCAAATTCCTATATAAGGGTTATTGGGGATGGTCTTTCAGAATCTTGCATTTGTTTTGCATAAAAGCTTCAAAAACCCTATTATTTTTTGGGGTTTTTAAAAAAAGTGCTGATTTTTTTTGGTCTTTCTTCTTTTCATAATCCATTATCTTGACGTTGCTGCTATTGAATGATCATATAACCACCAGAAATCGCGGTCAGAATGTCTAAACTTTCTGAAACCATGGTTTTGAAAGTTTTTTTTGCTTTGATTTTTGCAAAATGCCCATTTTGTATAGCAATACAATAAAAAACTTTGGATTTTTTTACACGAAAAGAATCAAATTTACAAAATTTTTATAGAGCAGAAAATGCTTAAATTAAGCGAAAGAATACGTGTGAATTTTTTCAGAACTTTTTTGACTATTTTTGGTTTTTTTGGATTTGGCAAATTTTTGAAAAAGCCAAAAATGTCCCAATGTCGTATTCTAATGTCAAGCATTTTCTGTTCTATATAATTTGTTTGTAAAGTTGATCCTTTTCGTTTAAAAACATCGCGAAGTTTTTTATTACATTGCTTTATAAAATAGCCATTTTGCGAAAACCAAAGCAAAAAAAAACTTTCAAAACCATGGTTTAAGAAAGTTAAGACATTCGGACCGCGATTTCTGATGTTTATATGATCATTCAATAGCAGCAACGACAAGATAATCGACTTTGAAAAGAAAAATTACCAAAAAATCGGTACTTTTTTTAAAAAACCCCAAAAATAATAAGGTTTTTGAAGCTTCTATGCAAAAGAAATGCCAGATTCTGAAATAACATCCCCAATAACCCCTTATACAGTGTGGGCCATTTAAGATTTGGAATTTGAATCGGCTATAAAAAAAAAACGAATGAATATTTTTTCAAAGTTATGAGTTTATTAGAAAGATTGAACCTTTCAATTTAGGAATGGGCAACATCATTCAAATGACTGCCACGGCTAATCTTACAATACCCCATTCGATCAGACCAATTTTTCAGTACATTTTCAATTGTTTGGGCCTCTATTTCGTCAATGGCAACTTCGATTTCACGTTTCAAGTCATCAATCGTCTCTGGATGGTTAGCGTAACACTTGTCCTTAACGGCTCCCCACAAAAAAAAGTCTAACGGAGTCAAATCGCAGCTTCGAGGTGGCCAATTGACATCAGCATTTCGGCTGATTATGCGATTTCCGAAAACAGTGCGCAAAAGATCGATTTTTACGTTGGCTGTGTGGCACGTTGCGCCGTCCTGTTGAAACCAAATGTCGTCTATGTCATACTCTTCAATTTTGGGAAACAAAAAATCGCTTAGCATGGCGCGGTAGCGATCCCCAATCACTGAAACGGCGTTTCCTTGCTCATTTTCGAAGAAAAATGGCCCAATAATACCGCCAGTCCAAAATCCGCACCAGACAGTCACTCGTTGTGGTATTTCATAAATACCAAACATAAAACTAACTTTCTGTGACATCGGAAATGTCATCAAACCTTTCAACCTCAAAATAACCTATAGTTCCAATTCCAAACGTTAGATGGCCCACCCTGTATAGGAATTTGGAAGAAAATCGCCCCAATTTGCTAATCGAATCGTACAATTGAAATTGCGTGCACAAAATCGTCGTTTTGCGCATTAATGGGTTTATGGGTTAAACTAGGTTAATTCTTATCTATTTACGTCGTCTTGTCTTTACTCAATTCAACAGACTTAAATATCTCATGAATTTCATCGATGGAAGATTCCGATGGGAAAGTTCCCAATATCCATCAGGGGTTAAATGCGTTAAGAGAAAGAATATCATATTTTTACATTTAAACTTATGACTTTACATAAGTAGTAGGAACTTACATATATGTATATATTAGCATAATATGTACTACGCATTTCAGAAACTTTAGACTCCTCTTTCCAAAAAAACTCTTTGCCATGATTGAGTTTCGTCTTCTAAATTATTCATAGAAAACTTTCCTCTTTTTTTCTTCAAAACGAAAACTTTTATCTTAATACTCTTTAAGCGGAAGTGTTGGATTGTCGATGATAGTGCAATACCGCTAAACTACATTTGATAAATACCACGTAAATGTCAGGATTGAAATTTTATAGTGAACTCAAAAAAGTAACCTTCTAAATTATATTAGTTCAAAGCCAAACTACAGAAGTAGTTTCTGCATTTTAATTATACATAGTCGTGCCATAAGTTCTGTCCCAAAGGAAAAATGAAAAAAAGCTCATATAAGAAAAAAATAATTAAATTTTATTTATTATGTTTGGTAATATACTTATTCTAATTTACAGTAATGCAGACAATTATTCGAAATGCCCACCCTTTGCAGCTACACATTTTTTTAAACGTTTCGGCCATTCATCAATCGCAGTACGCAACACATCTAGTGATATTTCCTTCGCTGCTTTCATCAAACTTGCTTTTAATGACTCAATGTTTCGATGTTGAATAGAGCAGGCCTTCTCCTCTAAAATATTCCATAAGCGGTAGTCCAAAGGATTTAGGTCTGGGCTACCGGAAGGCCAATCTTCATCAGAAATGAAGTCAGGAACATTCGATTTTAACCAGATTTGCGTTTTCTTGTCTTTATGAGCTGGTGCTGAGTCTTGCTGAAACACCCAATGCTGACCATGGTACATCGTTGTGTTGAGCGGCTTCACCATCTTCTCCAGGATGTCACTTTGATAGTTCTTTGCCTTCGTTTTCACGCCTTGCTCACAAAAATGCAGCTCCGTAGCACCGTAATAGCCAACTCCCCACCAAACCATGACTGAGGCGGGATGATGGCTACGCTCTACCTTGGGTATCTTCTCAGCCGCTTCCTTAGAGCTATGCGCGTACACTCTGTCATTCTGTCGGTTAAACTTCTCTTCAATAGTAAAAAGTTTTTCGTCTGAAAAAAGTATTTGTTGGTATTTTTTTCCCGCGTACTTCTTCAAGAGACTTTTAGATCGCATCTCTCGTATCGCACGAAGCTTGTCCGTAAGCCGCTGCCCTGTTGACCGTCGATAAGCACTAAGCTTAAGGTCTTCCTTGATAATACGAGACATCGTCCTTTTGGGTATTTTCATCTCCCGTGCCATCACCTTTTGTTTCCGGAGCGGATTTCTCAGTATGCGGTGACGCATCGCTTCTACTGCTGCTGGTGTACGAGACGTACGAGGCCTCCCGCTCCTGGACCTGTCATCGACAGAGGAAGTCTCACGGTATCGTTTGATAGTACGATGCAAAAATTTTATTGTAATTTGTAGTGGCTGAAGAAGCTCAAATATCTCCTTTGCTGGCTTGTTGCACTTAAATAGTGCAATAACGGCGATCCTGTTCTCTTTAATGCCCCACTCCATGTTGCTCCTTCGAAATCCAATGACAAAATGATATTTTTTTAACAAAGCGGGAAGTATTTAAGCTAATTCGCGACAGGTAATCGGGATGCGTCGTGAGCCTTTTAGTGGAGGGGAGGGAGACAGAACTTATGGCACGACTATGTACATTTATAACCATTCGAGGTATGTATTATCGTATTAAAGAACAATCTTAATTAATTAGTTTTACGTCGTTAATGTGTCTTGGCATATCAAAATGACCAATAAAATAAAATTAATGTTTATAGTTTATGATGATTTCTACAGTTTTTTTTGGATCAAATAAAATACTTAGGTATGTGATGTGATTGGAAGTAGCGTATTACACATTAAGATAAGAACCGGCTAGTCCCGAAATTTCAATTAAGATAGTTTTTTTCAGTTATATTATGAGGTAGTTGGGCAGTATTGAGCGGTTAAAATTCTAACTCATTTTTTTAAATTATTTTCTTTTTGCATTAATGTTTTGAAACAATATTGAAGCATATGTCTACCTAAAAAAAATCCAGAATCGATATCCTTGTATAAAAAGAAAGAACTATTGATAGTTAGAACATTTCTATGTTTTGCAGTATAGTTTGTTAAATGTTTTTAGTATACAGTTTATAATTATGTTTAAGTAAGTTTAATAAATGAAATCAGTATATCCGGAGGGAGGGTGGTAATCTGTACTGATACTACCCGACTAGAATTTTGGTGGGTGTACAGCTAGGGCCCCTATGAGGCTAGCCACACTGCCTCATGTGGGTCCCATGAGGCTGCCCTATAAGGCGCACGAAGGGCAAATAACGCCTTGCCTCATTCGCGCATCATTATGACTGCCTCATGTGGGCCTCGTGAGGCAAAACCCGACTAGAATTTTGGTGGGGTACAGCTAGGGTCCCTATGAGGCTAGCCATACTGCTTCGTGTGGGTCCTATGAGGCTGCCGTAGGGCAAATAACGCCTTGCCTCATTCAGGCTCTCTTTGTAATACTTAATAATGTAATCCTAACTCCTTATACTTATATACATGTGGAAATACTTCTTTATTAGTATAAATTATTATAATAAACTTAAACTCAGTCCGAGGCGAGTGCGCCCTGATGTTGTCCGTCCTGCGGGTAGAATCCAAAAAAGAACGAGTGCCGCAATATGGCGATGAGCTGTCAGCTCGTAGGGGGATTCGTCGAGGGATTCTCAAGAAGATGATACTTCATGCAATAGATTATAAAATACGAAGTTTTTGTAAGGAAAACCCGATAAGACAGCTATTAATAATACTGGGATTTGTGCTTTAATCGAGCCCAGCTGATAATTTGCAAATATAACCCACTAGCAGATAACGTCAAGTATGCCTAGGTGTATATGTGATGTTTGCCTAATCGAACCCCTGTAAAGCAAAAGGTGGGATTGCCTATTTCATTGTAAGGTTTGCCTCATAAGACCCTTGTGAGGTACTCATAAGGTAAACCTCACTTCAGTATCGCTGATTTTATTTTGTGAGGTCCTCATGAGGAATTTACGGGGAAATCCCTCTATCGGCATGCCCCTCACTTGCCACATGAGGACCTCATGAGGAATCTATGGGGAAATCCCTCTATCGGCATACCCCTCACTTGCCACATGAGGCCCACACGCTTCATGAGGCATGCCCCCTATAAATTCTAGTCGGGTAACAAAATCAGTACATCTGGCAAGTTTACGCAAGAGAACGCGCCTTAAAGTTTCCTCAGTCAGCTCAGGTCTATTTGTGGACAATCTTAGCTATAGCTAGGGGTCCGGTGCTGTGGGCGACACCCATTCACTTCACTACACACAAAAAATTAAATAAATTTATGTTTCTTTCATTCAAATGAAATGTTTTTGTCATGAGCCGAACGATGAGCCTAAAGCCCGCTGAAAGCTTATAAAAGTATTCGCCTGTAAGACAATTGCAATAAAAATAAATTAACAATTCAAGAAGGTGCAGAAGAAGAAGAGGGCTGAGGAGGTGAAAGAGAAAGGTTTTCCCGCAATACAAGTGGAAGCGGCCGAGGAATGCCCATTAAACGTAATGACCGCGATATCGTTCACAGTCGCGCATGGATTTTTTATGGTCGTCAAAGCCTCGAATAATTTGTTTTGATTAGGTTATACTTCAGACCCATTCAGACGCGAATATTATAACCTGTCGTAGACCGCTATTAGACTTAAGCCTGACTATTAATTGGGGCCTCAGATGGATACGTAATTTTTGTTTATCAGCAGAATAGGCCAAACCAGCACACACCACATGCAAAAACGTCCGAGTTAATTAATTTTTACGATTAATTCTTGTGAAAATTGTTTTATGCATGAAATTCAAAAACAATATAACCAGTCGAGTGTTTCACCTCGTATGGGCCGAAGTTCATTTGTTTCGCTGAAAAAACGTAATTAGAGGTGGTCAAGTGTCAAGCACTCACGAAAGCTGCTGATTGCGCTAATTCTGTGGCCCCTGACGTGCTATTTTGCGCGATTCGTGCGCAGAAGGTATGACACACTCATGACTTTCCCGGTTACGGTCGTAGAAAATGAGGAATTTCGTCAGTAACTACCTTGATTGCTCATTGGGTTACGCTTGTTCCAAGAAATTGTTTAAATTGCTTACTTAAAAAGGGGCTAATCTTCGAAACAGATCTAAGACTTTGCGGGATAAGGTCATAGGTATGAGATACAAGATTCTAAGAAGGACAATACAATGATCCCTAAGGCCTTAAATGAAGGCAATTTTATGGTGTTTTGGTAAAGTTAAGATTTTAATTGCATAATTGCTTTTAAAGGATAATTTCTTTAAAGCTTTAAACTTTAAAACGTGTAGAAGTAGAAAAACACGAAATTTTGTTATGTAAGTACTCAACTTTATGAAGCACTTACCCAAATCACACAATTATCCGAATTCGTATAAGTGCCTTGTAGTAAAGTTACTCATCCGATTTTTGTTTAATTGCTTGACGGAAGACACTTATTACTGTAATAAAAATAGTATTAATAGAGATGAAATAAAACGCATAAAGTCCAAACAAAAATAAACAACAAATATAGGTAGAAATATCATCATATTAAAATAGAAGAAAAATTAGAAAAGCCACAGCATTTGATTTCATTCCTACCCAAAATACATTAAAGCGAGTAAATTTTTGAGATTTGTAAAAGAAAACTACCATGAAGATACAAATGCGAAAAACACTTAAACGATCATTTTTATTATTTATTATTATTTAATTATTGCTTTTATTAGTTTGACCTTTAGCTTCCTAACATTGTAAGCAAATCTTACAACTCATTTTTCACCCACTTCTAATTGTCATATTGATTTGCAACTTTCCAAACTTATGCAATTCTGGTGACAATATAATGTTCTACTCATAATTTTTTAATTTTTAATAACTCATGTTTTATTTTGTTTATTAATTGTAATTTGGAGAAAAAGTAAGCCGACTTCAATTGATAGTGCAATACGAATTGAGCACTTATGCATTGTACATTTCGGTGGCTTTTACTGTAGTAATATATGATTTATTAAATTTATTAAAAAGTTCTTAAAGAATGAAATCCACGATTTCAGTAGCCGCTGATATCACAATTTCGTGCTTCGGAGCCAGTACATAATAGTGTTTGGCTTTGCGGTTGTGTACAATTTGACTAATATCATCGTCTTATTACCACTTTTCCGTAAATTACTTTAATCAATTCCACTTATTCAAATTAGTATAGATGTGACAAGTTTCTCATTAATATCAAGGTCGTAGTAATGATTTTTTGCTGAGGCTCGACTACAGACGGATGATAAAGAGACAACGAAAAAACAATTTTCAATGTTTAAGTAAATAAGTAGTGTAGGTAGTTACAATTCAGTGTAATTAAAAGTTATAATTCAATTCACATGTATTATTTAAATTAAGACTAGAATCACTTTCAAGGAATTTTACTCTTCTATTCTTCTTTAAAAATTATAGAATTACTTGATCTGCGCTTATGTTCCTTACTAATGAATTTTCGATGTAATCAAAGATAAATTGAAAAATTGCTATCGCAATTCTTTATCCATTGCATCACATATATGGGTATTGTTATAGCACCCGAAAATAAAACAAAATCAATGTTCAACATTATTTTAGCCGTATTTAACTAAACTAAATAAATTAAAATACTATTACTGCGTGCATTAATAACAAATTCAAGAAAAATTACAACCGACTTCAAGATCTTAACCAAATTTGATTTGGAGGACTCTGGATTATACTCTTTCAAATAAAAAATAGTTATCCGATTCCCCTTATAGATGCCGGAAATATGAGGCAATAATTTAACATACATAAAAAATAAATACTTATAATAAAAATTCTATCAACTTGAGATGGAGGAATTTCTGCTTTTTTTAAATTCGTTAAAAACTTCAACCTACCATATTTCTAAAATTTTAAAAATGTCTAAAGTGATAGTAAACTCAATTGTGTTCTCAACTAACTAACTAAAAATTATTTTCTCCTACTGTATACAAGATTTATGAAAAAATAGCACATAAGCTATCAAATTAATACGTATATGCTTTTAACTTATAAGAATTATTCTTAACATTTTTTCATTAAATTCCAGAAGAATTAGTTCCCATTCATAACAAAAAAATTTTAGATTGTTCTAGTTTCTGTTTCGCATAATACCAAATTTAAAACTTTAAATGCGTTTTACTCAAAGTGAAATTTTTACGATTTTTTTCCATAAACCGCCTCAGCCACAAAAAAATTGTTATCATGTTTCGATAATGAAAAGCATGTAACAAAGTTTTTATTATAATTTTCAAAATAATACGGACATTAATATCGCAAGACACACGTGTCAATTAGTAAGCATATGTAGACTGTTTTACTTATCAGTAAGCAAAAAACGTTCAGTATAAATATGTTATGGAGAATTTCGCTTAACGAATTGTCTGAGCATTGATAATGTTCATCTAATAGATCAAAAGAGCTATGCCCATTTCAAAAAGCAGATGATGAATTAATTATTATAATAAAATTCAAAATCAAATATATATTTAGGTATTACACAAATACTTCTAAAAAGTGTATTTTTATTACACTTATGAAAACAAGTTTCGATGGTTCAAAATTAGGATCTCTATATATGTATATCGTAAGAAGGTAGGCCGTGTTTGTACCTGACATTTATTTTGAGAATTTATGTATGACATTTTGAAGTAAACTGATTCACTTACATCGACCAATTTGAGGAAGCGTCGACAAGAAATATGTTTTAGATGTAAAGTAATCACAAATATCAAATAAGTCACATAAATGTAAGGCGACACAAATGTCAGATTACCCTAATTCCAATTAAACAAAAAATTTTACTATATATCTGTAACAAAAATCCAAACAAGGGTTAACGAATTAAGATAAAAAAATGACGAATGTCGATGAAACAAATTGTCGAGGAATTGTCAGATGAAAACTGGGCCGTAGAAGGATGACACAACACAGGTTTGGAAGCTTGAAATCACCTCTATTGAACTTTTTCATTTACAAAAAAAGTCCACAAGCTGCACTATTATAAATTCCCTTTTTTATGATGGTTCCTTTAAAATATTTTCATTCTCTTCATCAAAAAACGCAAATACCTATACATATATATTTGGTGTTATTATAGTTTTGAAACGGACTGGATAAGTGAAACTTCTTTTAATTGATGATGGTTATAATTGATAAAAAGTCACGAAAATTTGAAGGTCTAAGTATAAGTAACAATGAACTTTAAAAAATGATCCAACCGATCTTGTAGTGTTTAATCTCGAATTCAAATTCAGAATTAAAAAACAATGCCCTAGAAATATGATTAACTTACTAAAAACTGAACATTTAATTGAAACCACGAACCCACAATGTCGTTTCCTATTTTTCAAAGTAGAATTTGTAGTTCCATCGCTTATTTATGAAACCCAACAGAGAATATTTCATAAGATCAGGTATTTCAGATCACTCTATCAAATCCGGTTAACAAAGATTCCTACAAGCTGCCATGATCTTAAATGGTGAATGAAGTCCGTTATAAGAAGTTCGCATTAAAGATCGTTTGAACGATTGTCTTAATGCCTGCATTTATAATTGAACCATAATTGCTTCAACGATCGTGTCAATGACCGTTCAACGATCGTTTCAATAATAGCCTTCACGATCACATGAGTTCATGAGCTTCATTACCTTTAATTTTATATAAATAATGCTATAGTGATCAGTGTTTACGTAACTACTTAAAAAATCACAGTTTTTACCTTAAAGCTCCTTTCTCTAGCTTTGACTTTCATGAGCCCATTGCGTTCGTGTAGAGAGGATGTTTAAAGCAATTTATACTGTATATATAAATATCAATTCTGAGACTTCAGGAATTATTTCCACAGAACTATTAAGTTGTTTATTAAGTCATATTGCCCTGTTCTATTAAAAATTAGTAATAAGCAAATTTTTAATTACACATGAATATAATTTATAATTTTTACTTCCTTGTATTAACGTTAGCATGTTTTTCCTCTTCATATTTATTTTCCGGGAAGATGTGTTATATTACACATCATTATTATGTTAAATACTATTTAAACATTATCGAAGAGTTTGATGCTTATTTACAATAAAGGTTGATTATGTCTACTGATTAAATCTATCGTCTCGATGGAGAACAATGGCAAAATTAAGGTAAACATACTCTTAAAAAACGCCCAAGGAATGTCATAGTAATGCAATGTTTGTTAAATATCCCAGGCGACAATGTCTACGATTGAATGAAAATGTTTTTTGGCACAATGAGGGATTTTTGCGTGAACAAAAGCGAGCGTAAACAATACAGTGTGCGCAATTTCTATAAGCGCAGCCAGTTTTATTCATGTTTAAAGAAAACTACTTTTTATTTTTCAAAACCGATTATATAGCATAAATTGCCCATTGGTAAATATTAATTAAATAATATAAAACATTCATTAAAGTAAGTAATTACTTTATAATAAAAATAAATATAATTAATAGTCTCTTTTGACTGCGCAATTTCTATAAACGCATTTTATATTATAGTCTTTATTTTAAAAGCTTAACGAAAAGAAAATTTTTTTATATTTTCTAAGTATTGTGTTTTACCTCCTTTGTTAGTTATAACTTGAAAAAACCTGTTAGACATCGAATTTATTAAGTTTTTAAACAAATGTTCATCGATATCATTCCAGCATTTCAAAATATCGGCTTTCAGTTGAGATAACGAAGAAAATTGTCCACCATTTGCGTAAACTCTTTGTGCCATGATTCCCCAAATGTTTTCCATTGGATTTAAATCCGGACTACGTGATGGCCACTCCATTACAGGAATATTTCTTTCGCTAAACCATCGTCTTGTTTCGGCAGAAGAATGCACAGCGGCGTTATTCTGTTGAAAAATCCAATCTTTTTCCATATTGTCTTTTAAATATGGAATAAGAGATTCCTCCAACAGGTTTGTATATATGGCAGAGTTCATTCGGGTGGGAACAAAACGTAAAAATAACTTTCCTTGATAAGAAAAGGCACCCCATAACATTAAACTACCAACACCAAAATTACTACTTAGACGAGGCGAATCGGGCTTCCTTAAATCATGCCAATAAGTACTCAATCCATCTGGACTATCTAAATTAAATTGTTTTCCGTAAGAAAAAATAACGTTTTGCCACTTTTCGTCCTAGTTCATGTGGCTTCTAGCAAAATCTAGGCGCGCTTATTTATGATGCTGTTGCAGTTGGAGAGATTTGGCCGGTTTCTTATATTTAATATAAGAAGTGTCCTTCAAAATTTGTTGACCTCTTCTTCCTTTAATTGGGAGTTGGAATTCCGCTATAATTTGAGCTGCACTTAACTTTTTTTTCATAACTTCTTCTCTTATTTTCCCAATATTTTGTTTGGAAATTTTGGGGTTCCCTCTTGGATGATCCCATAATCCATTACGATTGCCCTTTTTAATAAAATTTCGCACCACACATTCTGAACATCCAATTCTCCTTGCAATTTCTTTTATACCAAGGCCAGTTTCCCTAAACGCACGGATTCTGACGCGATCGTCGTTGTCAAGGACCTTTCCTCGTGGCATTACAACAAATCTTAAGAAATAACAGCAATTATACAGAATTAAGCTATAGTTGGAAAATAAAAATGAAACTCACATGAATTGTTTCCTAAAAAGTCGCAAAATTACTTTGCGTTTAACTAGTAATACTACAAAAAGAAACTGCGTTTATAGAAACTGCGCACTCTAAGATCAATTGTGAAAGATTGATCTATTGCATTCACGCATTGCCTGATATTTGGAATTGTTTAATTGCTTTTATGAATAGTTATAAACTTTAACAATTGTCCTGTAAAGAAATTTTGTTACTATATCGCTTTATTTCAATGAATTGTGCATTTCACTTGAAAATCAGACGTGCGCTTATACAAATTGCGCGCACTGTATAATCAAATGAGGTTTTTTCAGGTGCTATAAAACCATCACTATTATTCACAGCAGAGGGTATTGCGTCAAACGAATACTTGTTCTTGAATTAGTTTAATTTTTCCATAACGTATCGTAATTCCAATCATACATGCGAAGTATCTGCTGATCGATTTCGCGGCTAATTAAAAACATCAGAGCAGAGAATTCGTTTTGCTTTGTGCGTTCAATATGTTGACTTTGTCCTTGTCATCACCGGTCATCGTTGTCGACATTTGGTCACACCGTGTGTACGATTGAATTTTTTGACCTTTTAAGTGAACAAGTCATCGATCGATCGTCGATCGGTTAGGTTGGGCGCGACTGAGAGGTATAATAAATTGAGACGTTTTGTATGATAGCTTAGTTGGCCCAAAAAGATGCCTATCGACGTCTTATCGCTCTGCTTCCAATTTCAATTCATGATCACAACGCAACGACGACGACACAAGTCGAGACCTCTTATATTATAACAAACGACTCGTGTTTTCTTGGGCGTATCTTTAAGATGCGCGCAAAGCAAAGTAACAGTTTTCAATGATAACATGCGAATGCAAGGCCTCATTATCACTTGAAACATTCCAATTAGTTCAACATCAGCTTTCATGACATTACATTATTCTTTTGTGGATATTTCGTGTTAAAAAACGTCTCTTTGGACTCTGAGCTGAGTGGCTGCCTAGTTTCTCGATTGCTTGCTTACTTACTTTACAAGCAGCTCACACAGCAATTTATGAATGGGACCAGTGGCCTCAATAAAAAAATATTCATTTCATAGCCTCACAATCATATCATGCTGCGGCTTGTGTTGATTTAATTACACACGGAAACGTTGCAGGCCAGCAAAGCGATTATTTATTAATATTTCTTAATGCGACAAGACATATAGGGAGGCGTATATATTATACAACTACAACGAGCTAAAATTTAATCGAATTTTAGCGGTATTATATAAAATCATGATAAAAACTCGATGAAAATCGCTCTTTCCGCAATTTCCATCCAAATATCTCTCCTTGAAGTAATCTAACATATACGAAAAAAACAATAACGACGAAATTCGCGACGCCTCTTCCATACAGTCATTATACACCTGGGCAGGTAAGGTACGCATGATTTTTGCGGTGTCTGACAGACATACATACAGTTCAATTTATGGCATTCGCGGGAAACAATGCGATTTTTTTTCTCTTCCTCAAGATTCTTTGTAAGGTGTTGTTTTTTTTTTTTTTGTATTTCTTCTTTCAATTTTTTCTGGTCTTTTTAAATAGCCATGAAGTGGACGAGATGGAAGCCATCATCGCACCACCTCAACTCTCAGTCTGAACTTCATTCGAAGCAAACAAATTGCAGAAAATGCTGCTTAAAATGAGCCGCTTATTGTCGTAATGGAAGCCTCCAAGTACGTGACCACGGGAAAATTTCACAACCCAGTCCAGTTGTTAACGTGTTAATTAAATATTTGCCCAGCACTGTTGTCGAAGGTGCATTTTTTCGCTCGACAGGTTTTGTTTAGACAATTCTCTGAGGTACGTTTCTTATGTTTTTGCTTTTTATTTCTCATTTTGATTTTATGTTTTTCTGCTCGACAGCAGATCAAACAGAGGAGAATATCTTTAAGAAGGTAGAAGGTCCTTTTGAAGTACGTCCGCAAACGTGGTGTGTGGGTTATATTGAGGCGAATTGGCTTCTTTTTCCACCATAATCTTCGAACATACTCTAAAGCTTTTTACAAAACCGCTTACATGGAAATAAAAGTGTATTACATTTTCAGTAAAGCTATTCATATTAATGGTGTACCTCAGGGGTCTATTCTGGTCTCACCATTTATAATAACAATGTTTATATCACTAGCGCCATTTTTTAACTTGATTTTACTTTCGCACCGCATGCAATGCATTATAAAATCATATGGTTTAATATGTATCACTAACAAATTGATGACGAATTTCTATTACATTTTCGTATCTAATTGGATAACCAAACTTAAACCTTCTGTGTTTGTTAGTGAATAAAATAAAAAATTTGGCATGCAAATTGCTAAAACGTGTCTCAACTAAATCAAACAATTTTACATTTTCTTCTTTGTAAAATAAAAAAGAAAACACCATTGCCACCTTCAGTATTTTTCTATTGTCTCGATGATAAAAAAGTACATTTCAATTGTCACTTATCGTATGCAGAAAAAATATGTGTATATTTGCACTATGAATTGAAACACATGTCGCAAATGTCGTGAAGCTTTGTTGCTTAAAGAATAGTTTGATGATGAAACTGCGATGTAGAATTATTCGAAATAAGTCATAACGAATTCTTTTAGAAAAATAAGTATACTATATATGGAAGTAAATAATCTTTAGTTACTTAATTTTATCATGTCCCTTTACTTCAAATTAAAAACTTATTAAAAATGTAACTATATGTAAAATTTAAAGTCAACGTCAAAATCAATTTTGATAATGTCATTTCTAAAAACGCAATATTCATATTATGTGTCCTTTGGTGGTATGTCATACGTAAACATCATTTAAAAAAATGCAAAATATCTTTTCATTGTAAAAAGCATTTACATGCTATCAATATTTCATTCGAGAACCACAAAAATAAGTTTCTCATTATTACTTGAGAAAAATTTAGGTATTGTATTAAGTCTCACTTCAGCTTCTCTGCTTTAATAAACCGTTTAGTTAAAAACTTCCAGAATTGCACATACAAAAGGGTGGGCCATCGGCTGCTTTCATTTTAAAAATTCTATAAAATAAAACCTATTCAATAATTTTAAAATTTTGTTGATTTATTGGAAAGAGTACATTTTGCGATTTGTTATAGAATATGATTTCATTTAAATGACAGCACAGCCGATCCTCTCAGCCCAGTTTGGCAGCACATTTTCAATGGTTTGGGCCCTATTTCACGCTCAATCCATATTGTTCTTAATTGTTTTTATTTCGGATTGTCAGCGTAACACCGATCTTTAACGGCACCCCACAAAAAAGTCCGAAAGCGTCAAATTACGCTACGCTACGCTATTTCTGCAAAACAGCAAACTTTGGAAATAAGTTTTTAATATTTCCCAACGTTCTATTTATTTCGTAAAGTGGAGATACGATACTGTGTTTTTATTAAAATTGTTAATGCAGTTAGCCTGTGTCAAAACAAAAAGTAATTTAAAATGAAACCAACAGATGTCCTGTAGTAAAATGAGTATCTCCTTCTATCATGATATTGTTATTTACAAAACATAACATTCAAAATGTGATAAAGTTTGTCATGGGGGTAGGGAGGGACCTATAAACTACTAAAATTGCGTGAAGAAATATATAGGGAGAATTTCTTTCTAAAAAGCTAACATAATCATATCTTTTATCAAAGGTTTCTGAAAAATTGGAGTCAAAATTTGTAAGCAAGAGTACAATAATAAAACGATCAGTTTTGGAGAAAAATTAATAATAATTTTTTAAATAGTAGACCCTACAAGCTTTCTACTGAATTTTCAAGCACTCTGCTAGCTTTTTCCGTTGGAGAGTTATACAAGTTTCAAATCTAAGAAATCTGATTTTTTGCCGATAAACAATAATTTTTTTACACTTTACTGCCATAAGACTCTTTAACATTTACGAGATAATTAAGAAGTAATAAGACCGTCCCGTCAAGCATTACAAAAACTTTTATAATAACCTTCTCTATCCGTAACCAATTCCTAAACTATACGCCTAATTTTCGCTTAATTGCCATTCCATTAGCATTAGCATTTTTTCTACTTCGAGTGTTAATTACGAAGAGGTTGTCGCTGAGGTTGAATCTCTGACGACGTTACACACAAATTATTTTTATTTAGCATTTTTTGACTAGACCTACCTACAAAATGACAGCAACAGGGCTAAGCAGGGTCAACACCTCAGGGAAATAAAAATGAGGTTCAGGGCACGTCTCTGTATAATATTTTGTCATCGAGGTGCTCATGTGTTGGATCGTTGACTTTCAGTAATTTTCCACCTGGCCTGTAACTGGCACACTCATTATACTTTTTAAATAAAACATTGAGCCGTTCACGGGCAAAAATCAACGCATATAAATAAATCTATGCGTGCGCAGCTTAAGTCGACCGGCTCGCAGAGGAGGAAAACTGCGCTGTGTTGTGCTGTTCGGTGCTGTGCGGTGCCGTGCAGCATTCACCTGCCCTTTTCCATTCATTTCAAATAATCCGTCGGACGGGTGATTATTGTGATCAAAAATCTTTTCCCCATCCGTGGACAGGTCGTTAAAGATACACTGGTCGCACGGCTCGAAGTCATCGGGGCCAATCTGCGGGCCAGCCACCTTCATTAGTTCAGTAAGAAAGGTATTTACACGCGGCAACGAGCACAGGTACAGCGCGACGCGGCCCCGCACAATGCCCCTTTGTGCGCCGCTGTGACGGTGAAGCTGCGCTATAATCAGATCCTCATTTGGGGCTAATTACCGCGGCCGCGAATAGATTTCCGCTCCATAGATATCACATCTCGGGGAGCCCTTCTTAACACATCATCTCGCCGCCTATCCGCGATGTATAAGAAAAATTATCTGCCACTCGGCGACGTAATGTGCCATCATCGCACCATCAACGTTCCATCAGCGCTGATAAATGACTAGAAATAATGGCGAATTTATTTTTATCTTTTTACTTCTTGAAACCACAGTCTTCTAAAAAGTCGGAAATCAAAGAACAATACCACTCTGTATAATACATACAGTACGTCAGTTTTTAAACTTCTTTTGAAAGCTGATGTTTATAGGCTAAGAACTTTATAGTATATTGTAATAGCTAGAAGAAAATATATAACACAATTTTAAAATTAATAATTAATTACTCCCCCATTTTTATTTATAATTTTAAAAATACGGTTGATCATACTGTCTATATGAATTTTCAAAACAACTGAATTCTTCCCAGGGTTCGGATGTAGCGACTTTTAGAGAATTTACGCTTTCATAAGTTTTATTATTGGCGCATATTCGGTGAACAATTAAGCCTCATAAATTTTCTAGTTGATTGCAGTCTTGTGAATGTACTCTGGGCGGTCAAGAACCTTGAAAACTATTTCTTTATATCACTGTTGGTGTGTGTAGCGGCGTTATCTTGTTGAAATACAAATGGTAGACGCCAGTGTTTTCGCAAAAATGGGAACTAGTCTTAAATTTACAGATTAATGAAAAAATGACACCATACGCTGCATAACTCATCATGTTCCATGTTCAAACTAAAAATTAGAATCTCTTATCTCTGAGGAAAGGCGTAAGAAGCGGCGCTGCTAATATTTTAGATCGTACGATATCAGGACTTTTTTTAAAACCGGTCGAATTGTTACCCTCGACACATTTAAGTGACATTCTTTTCGAATTTGTTTTGGGGATTTGGTACTATTGGATCCTACTATATTTATTTTCTTTTTATTCCAACGATGCTTTCTTGTTGCATACTAGCACAAGATTTCCAGTATTACCTGTTAGGATTTTCCCACATGGCATATTAGAAAGATTCATTTTGGCTTACATATAGTATTTAACAACATTTTAATCGTAAGCACCGATACTTTTCTGACAACAGTGAAATACACTTTGATTGTTATTTTTTCTTACAAAATCTTATTACCACTACAACTACTTTGCAACTGAGTTAATCACGAATTTAAATAAGTTTGTTCGTTGACCCAAAAACCTGTGGCGCCTCATCTCGCCCCGAGGCGCCCTGAGAATTGTTAAAAACTTGTGGCTCACCAGGGCTTGTCAGTTCAACGAACAGCTTATTAAAAACGAGAATTGTTATCTGGCCTTTTGCACAAAAATTCTATAATAAAACAATTACTTTATGATGATTTCCACATCGGTATGCTAAAATTAACTTCTTGCGACCGCTGCAAGAGTTTATTCCTTTTTAAATATCGCGTCTGTTACCATTTAAACTTATATTCGTCATCAACCCTGAGTTTGCCCCCGATTTTAGCAGGTATTTCAAAAAACACCGAATTGGCATTTGACGTTTAAAAACTAGTGCGACCATAGCGCTCTGTGCCGCCACAGGGTTGTAAACGAACAAACCTAATCATAAAATAAATGTTTTATAGCTTTAAAATAATAAGAAAGCGTTTTTAGCGTTTTTAGCTGCGTTTTTTAAATGAACTAGATTAGAATAGATGCAGACTTTTATTCAAATTGGTATTAGATGTGAAATATGTAACCTTAAAACAATCCTTCTGATATTTAGAGATAGTTTAATAGTGTTAGTCTGTAATTTTCTTAACTATCTACTCTAAAAGATTTTAAAATCTTATGTATAAACTTACTGAATGTTATTAATATGAATATGGATGCTTACGAAATTAAATATGTGTATGATAATTGTACTAATGACCCAAATAATTAATACTTATTTAAGTTGAAGAAATTCACAAATAACAATAAAGACAAATTTCGCAAAATCCAGAAAAAATTCGCTTAATCTAAATGTATTCTAATTTATTTTAATATTACTAGTTTATTCCCAGATTCTAGATAAAAGCTAAGAGCTCTTAGCCAAATATTTCTTTAAAGACCTATTCTATATTCTATAATATTTTATGATTTTAGAAATGCTAAAAATACACTGCTCTCTCATCGTTTTTGGATACTTTTATTAATTATCGCAGCAGTCTCACGAAAATAGTGTTGTTTATGTATACTTAGAAGTGATCGAATTAATGTGATGGCATATTCTGTGCCAAGTGCTATTATAATATACATAACGAAGAAATAATATTATTCAGGTAATAATTTAGTATAGAAATCAGCATTTATTATTGCTTGAAATAATTAGAACAAAATTGTAATGATTTGGAAAACTAATAACTATAAAAATTTAAGTATTTAAGAAACGAATTATAAGGATAAATCTAAGGCGTAGAAGGGATTGGGTATACCTTGTATTAATTAAGATTATAAACTTTTAATTTTGTTAGGAAGAGATTTATCATATGTGGTAATCCCAAATGTAAGCTATTACTTAAATACAAATACGTATCATATTTCTGACATTAAAACCACTCTTTAACCAAAAGTCTGTCTGCTCTAACTTAAGGGGGGATATATGTACATACATTTAGAATGACCAAAAAATTCAATTTTTTTTTTTTGCATAAAAAGTTAGTAAATTTCCCGTAGAATACGCTCCTGAAACCCTTTTTTCGAAATTCGAACTCCAAGTGTTTTTTTCCATTGTTCCCGGGATTGCTGATTAAAATGTAAGTACGATTTTTCGATAATTAAAACTTTCAACGCGTTTTTCTCAAAACAGCATTTTCGGAGTTTATGCCGGTAATAACTCGAAAACTAATTATCCGATTGAGCTGAAACTTATAGGATTTCTTTATTATAGTATTACCTTCTATATGAATTAAAAATTATTGTAATATTTTATTATTAAATATGGAAAAATGTGATAAAATGGCGGAAAAAATGTTGATTGTTT
Source organism: Dysmachus trigonus (assembly GCA_949715965.1). Taxonomy (NCBI): domain Eukaryota; kingdom Metazoa; phylum Arthropoda; class Insecta; order Diptera; family Asilidae; genus Dysmachus; species Dysmachus trigonus. The sequence continues at coordinate 16,044,272 of OX454320.1, forward strand.
CGAAAAAGTTACGCCAAAAGTGCAAATTTTTTTTTTTCACTTTTTTTTCAATTCATCTACTAACTGTGAATGTAATTAATGTAAATTTTTTTGATTTTTTGATTTCTGATCAAAATCGCGACCAGGAGAGCCGGCATAAGCAAAATACAACGACTTTTTCAACACCATCTAACGGCCGCCATTTTGTTGAAAAAAATTTAAAAAAAATGTTTTTGTATACTACATGGATACACTTATAATTGTTAATAGTTTCGATTGATTTGAATAAAAACTTCCCCTTGAAAAAAAATTTTCAAAAATGAGTTTTTTTCCTCGTTCTAAATGTATATCCCCCCTTAAGCTGCGACAGATTACCTTGTTTTGAATAAAATTGATTTTATAAAACAATTAATAGGTTAAGAGCTCTTAACTTTTGTATAAAATCATTGGGGTAGCTCGCCATATTAGAATCGCAATTGGAAGCTTTAATTTCATCATCAGTTTTTAATTTAGCGTTATTAAAACCTTATTATACAAATTTGTGTGTAAATCCGATGATTTAATTTTTTTATACGTCTTAATGTATTCGCAATCTTGAATTTCCCTAGTTTCGATAACAAAATTAAAATTCATTTATACATACTAAATTTCATGCATATTAGGTATCATTAAGAATTTTGGCATGCTTTTTAGCGATTTGGAGCACTATGCGATGTAATGTGGGCTGTGGCCATCATCGCGCATCAACATACCAACATTAGTTCCATCATCGCTGATAAATGACTGGAAATTGCTGTGAATTTATCTTTATCATTTCACTCTTTGGAATTTTGCATTTTTAATTAAACTTGCGAAGCGAGTTTTGGACGGACATGTAATTTTTTTATTTTGAAAAAAATCACAAGGCATCCGCGCTTCGCGGAAACATGAACATAAAATCCGCCCACTTTTTTTTCCGCAACCGATGAATTTCCATTTCATTTCACTCCCGGAAAGAAAAAACCTCAATCATCTTTTTCGCGGCAGAGTGACGATGGAGGCATCATCGCGAGAAGTCTAAATCGATCCCCTCCGGGTTTTTTGCACCGATTTTCGATCCATTGAGCGACTTTTGAGCGCTTTTACGACCTCCTGTTCGATGTGATTTTCACTTACAGAAAATTTTATCTAAAGCGACTGGAGCAATCCACAGCCCCGATCAACGGTATCGTAGCGCATCTTCGCTTAGGAATTTATTTTTTTTCTTCACCAAGCATAAATCTCCCGCGACGCCCGCCCCCTCGGGATGATGAAACGAAACGCGACTTGGTGATGAGATCGTCACCGTGCGATGATGAGTGTGGGTGTGTTGGGGGCGCTGTAATGTGCAATTTTTTTTTTATAACATCAAACATATTTCCGCGGTGAATTTAGCTTTCTTCGCGCCAAAAATGCTTTGGTACATTATTATTAAAATAAAATTTAACCCAATGCTGAGCCCATAAATATATATATTTTTTTTCTATCTCTCGCCGTTTTTATGTTTATGGTCGAGGAGCCGCCAGTGGACGATGACGACGGTTGCCGGATAGAATTTCGAATTTTATGCGCGCAGATAAACCGTGCCCGCGCGCCTGTTTTTTCACATTTTCGAGGAGATAGATGTCCTTAGCGATGTTGCTAGGGGTACATCTGGACTGTTATGTTGTTGGCAATAACAGTCATCTTTTACAGATTACAGACAGATAACGGAAGTCATTAAAGCAATTTAAGAAAACATTTTTTCGATGCGTATTATGGCGAAAGACTCGTTTTCTTCTAGGAATTCCCGAGATGTCGTTTTTACTCTTTTTGGAGAGTTGACGTAATTTATTTTATTGTTTTTTTTTCATTTGGCGCCAAAGGGGGTTTTCATTTAAATTTTATGATGAATGTTATTTGGTATCGGTTACACGGACTTTTATTTCTAGTGGTGGACTCATGAAAACAACATTGTATCTTTTAATATAAATTATGTACATAAATAGATTTTTTGAGGAAGGTTCATTAAAAGAAACTAATATATAGTTACGTATTCTAAGATATATGAGTCATTTTAAGTCATTTATTTTGAAAGTGGATTCAAAAATAGAAATTATAATGATACTTTTATACCCATACGTAAAAGTACTGATCTACCCACACAAATTTTTCTGAAGCTAGATATAAGAAAGTATTATATCAATTGTATTTAGTAATTTTATGTAAGTCTGATTTGTTAATTTCAATCTGGTTTCCGTTCTGGACAGAATTGTGCTATTGCCCTGTTGAAAATAAGTAATGACATTAAACAAGCGGTTGATAGAGATGACTTAACGATGTTGGTGTATTTTGATTTTTGATTTAATTTCAGTCCTCAGGCAGTACAGCTGTTTATATGAATAATTCTTATGGTAATCATCTATTTTGTTTGTGTCTGCCGGCGTGTCCCAGGGATTAATCCTTGGCTCTCTGCTGTTCTCAAGTTTATCAATGACATCTTTGTACAAATTTGCTTTTGTCAATTGCATCTTTATGCGGATGACGTACAATTGTACATCTCAAGTCCAATTGGTCTTATTGAGGAAAGCATTTATAGCATTTTATTTATTAAGATGTTGAGGTTATCCATTCATCGTCTATGTCTAACAATTTGTATCTAATTCCAACAAAATCTAAATAAAAGGTGTTTTTTAAGCTTTAGATTAGTAATTACATAATAATCCGAGAATAGTAGATGTCATCGGTATATAGGAGGCCTTTTTTGTTGTTTCTGTATCTATTTTTATTTATACTTATTTTAAAAAACAAAAATTTGAAGTGAATTTTATTTTTAGAAAAAAACTTTAATACAGTCTGTTGTAATCCTCACGCACAAGCTCAGCTTATGTGAGTGATTAGCCTAGCTTTATTTGCATTTGCACGTACACCACTATTGTAAAATTTGAATTAAGCTGCAATAAATTAAACTAAACTTAACTAAAGATATAAATAACTGTTTGTTTATTACGTTATGAAGTGAATAATATCCATACCTATTGTACACTTCATAACTGATAAATCAAACTTACATAAATTTATTTAAAAGCAAAAATAACACCTTTTTGTATCTATCTAAATCTTAAATATCTCATATAGTGTTTCGAAATATCTTTCCTCTAAAAAGTTAATTTATTTCAGGACATAATTTAGTTTTAGTTTTTTGGCCGTTTCGATCTTCAAGGGCTTTCAATTTTCCCTTAAACTCGAAAACCTAGACAGATAATGATAAGGTAAGTAAATTTTTTTTTTATATATTTTAAATTAACATACAGGCTACTTTTGATGAAACAAAATAATATGGTGGCTAAAATACTCAAAAGTCCCTGAATTAAGGTACGGACACACCAAAAGCGAAGCGAGCGAAGCGAACAATTTAAAAGATTTGGGTGCCGTACAAATTAATTCAAGTGTCCGAATAGAACGCGACATGAGCGAAGCGTCTACTGCGACAGAATGTTCCCAAATTTTAAATTGCTCGCTTCGCTTTTGGTGTGTCCGTACCTTTAGTGAAACAAATATTGTGGTTTAGGGCAGAAAAATACATGTCATCATTTTTGAAGCAAAGAAATAAATGTCCAATAGCCCATGATACTAGTTATTCTTCTTGCTATTATTTATTAATGCGGTAAATTAGTTGTTATTCTTATTATTTTTATTACCTTATTTGCTAAAAATTAATTTTGCAAATATGTACTTGAAGAAAACACTTTTTATCATTTTAGATTTTTCATTACGATACTTAAAAAGAAAAACAGGTCTCATCACCAACTTTTTTTTATAATTATATTTAAGTAGAAAAAGTACAACAGATAAGAAGAACCTCGTATTTCAGCATTCTGTACACATTTCATAAATAAATCGTTTTTTGTTCCCCACTCTAATTCACTCCCACTTTGATTATTATCAGAATCATCATTATCGTATCTAATTTCAATAAATCGTCTTCGTTTTAGTAGTCTTATTTCGTCTTCACTTTCATTTCTAAGAGCACATTAGCCTTCTTTATATATGGTTTTTATATCTAAACTGAGCACAGCAACAAACCCACAAAACGGAAAATAGAATGTCACACTCAATTCTCTTGTGATAAGGAACAACAAAATTGAGCGTATATATACGCTCTGGTGACAGCGACAAGGAAAATTGAGCGTATATATACGCTAATGATGCAAATGGGTTAAAATACATAGGTTTATAAGATTGGGGTACATGTGCTGGTGTGTTCAAGCAAAAAGATGCATGTCCTGATCTGTTCGAACAAAAGGTTGCTTGTCCATATTTAAAATCAAAATACCTCTTTAAGAAAATAAGAATGATTTGCACTACCTGTATAACTTTGTTGCTGAGGAAATCATTGCAATTGTCACAATTTTAACGAGAAGTACCTATTTTGCTAATGGCCAAATTGGTGTGAGTTGTATTCTTTTGCATGGTACCTCCTCATTTATTAAAATGGACACAGAGCTGAAAAGTTCTAATGATCTTTAATTTTGGATCTGCTATCTATATTTGGTAAGTTATATTAAGATGACGGATTTTCTATTTAAATGGATTTTTATGAAAATTAATATAAGATTAGTTCAAAATCTATTGTTAATGCTTATTGTTGATAATAAAAAAATCCCTTCTAACTAGTTAAGTTTCAAACGAGGGTTGGATATCGAATGAATACAGTAGCGTAGCGATAATGTGAACAATTCGATTTAAATTAATTCCTTTCATTCCGCTGTGCTGTAATGGTGAGTTACGGGGTCGTAACTCTAAAGAGCAGCGTGTTTTCCTAGTAAAAATCCAATTAAAATCCACGGCAACCACGCAGAGGAGGACGGCCTACCGATTCATCCGAAACGGCTTCGCTGAACCTGGGGTTGGGCCTTGGCCATTTGTTGTTATCTAATAATTTATTGCTCCAGTAAGTCCTGGAACACATCACCTTTCATTAGATGGGACCCTCCTTCCGTTCGGGCTCGTCCGGCTGATAGTCTGAGCGGGCATAGGTGGCACTCACGCAACCTTCGCTCCGTCATCGTCGTCGTCGTCTTGTCGACATCGACATCGACTTTGCCAGTAGCAGTTCAGAAGTCGAGGAGAACTTCTCATGAAATTGAACTTTTCGGGGACACGAAAGGAAGGGTGCTCCGCGCACCAATTACCATTAATGATGTAATGACACGTTCATCTAGTGTACTGAAGAGATCTTAAAACGGAACACGGTCTGTCCGTGACTCAGTCAGTGAGGCAAGACAAGAAGGAGGCTCCTTCGTCTTAAAGACGCTGACGATGACGATGGCGATGAAGACGAAGACGCCGAGGGTCGATCGGGGGAGACAACTCTACGACTACTTTTCCCGGGGTCGGATTTATTTAGCAGCGCTGCAAGACAAGCCAAAGAAGGTGAGGAATTCCATAAAACAGCTGACATAAAGCCGTGTGATGGTTGCCATGTGGCGGCATCAGTGGCCTCCTTGCTTATGTAAATTTTCGTTTTGTTGCTTTTTCCTTGTATAATATTTTTTCTCTTCGTCGTTTTCTTATTCGGGAATATAACGCTAGAGAGCAGCACCCTGACGCCGTGCCGTGCCGCACTGAGTTGAGTCTTATTTTTGCTCCACTGCTGTTGGGGCTCCGCTGATGGGGCCACTGGTTGGCGTAAGTGGAGTACGAAAACAAAACGCAATTTAGTGTGTCTATGCAATGTTACTTCCTCCGTTGTCGACTATACGACGACGACGACGACGACGAGGTCGACGTAGACTTTAGTTGGTGGCTGCGTTCTGGTACGGGGCTCCGGGGCCGGGTCTGATAGAGTAGGAAAGACCCTAGGTCCGGAGCGGTTCGGGGACTTAATGGGGGGAAAAACGTGATGAAAAAATCCGCGAAAAACACAATAACTGCCGGAGCAGCACTGCATTAGTAAACAAGCTGTGTACGTTGAGCTGTTCGCCGTCGCCGTCGCCATCGCCATCGCCATCGCCATCGTCGGCCGTCGCTTAAAATGCTGAGGAGGCACCAGGGAAACTACGACGACGAAGACGACGAGCGACAAAAAGTTTGCAAATTTTATGAGACAGTTGACTGTCTTCCACTCCGGCGAACTTTTTCAAGAGTTGACGCTCTAAGTGCATGGAACATTACTTTCACATATTTCTCTGTTTTGTACGAAATAGCACAGAACGACATTAGTGTCCCATACTCGCCCTTCGAATTCTACCCAACAGCATCTTTCATTCTAGCATCCTTGCGACTATGTCACTCCATCCGGTGCCGCATTTGGGCCAATGGAAAGACCCGTGTTGGGAGTCGACCGGGAGAGGGTACGTGAACTGGAATTTGATTAAGAGACGGATCTTTATCGCGCCCTAGTATGGGACCATTGCTGGATTCACCAATAGACTGTGCTGTGACCTAGGGCGGCAAATTATAAGGCAAAGCAATTTTAAGGGAATAGCATTAAGAAATTCAGATAATCTAACTCGATTAACGTAATTAACTTTTCGTTGGGCTCTTAAGCTTCAACAGAGTTTTAAAAAGTATATCATATTACGGATGAGATCCATCAAGCTAAAGAGCTTGTCAGACTCTATGCGTATCAGGCCATCATGGGCTAAGACATCAGCCGCATAAGATAGGTCTGTCTATACTGAAAAAATTATGTATAGTTGATTCAACAATGAGACCTTATTAATTAAGCTGGTATGAATGTTCTGTCTCAAACAACTAGATCATAGTTCACCCAACTATTTTAATGTCAAGTTTACTAGATAATTGTTGAAATAAAGAGAATATATGTGAATTTTACTAGAGTACATTTCTTAATTCCTAAATAGAAATCGTGTCAATTTTACTTTTAATCCATGTTAAATTGACTACATATTCTTCATAACTTAACATGGTCAATGTTTGTTTTAAGAAGTATCTAAACTTTCCTTAAAAAAAAAATTAATATATATAGAACTTTGAGGACTAGTTTAATTGAAAGAGTACAGTCGAATTATAATGACCACATGTATAACTCATTTTGTTTAAAATTGGCAATTTAGAACTCGGAAATTTACAAACAAAATTACTGAACCAAAATGAACAAATAGCACGACTTTAATGAAAAGCCGAATTCAACAAGATTTTTTTAAATATCTTAAAAATTTAATTTTTTATCAAAGTGCCCATGTGAAAAAAAAAACTCGTTTCAAGAAGAACGCATTTCAATTTATATTATACAGGGTGTCCCACATTAAGGTGGTGAAACTGAATATCTCTGTTCCCCATCCATCATTTAAGTAGGTTTTTCTAGTTGATGGTCATATACCTGAGTGTTGGTAGCTTCATTCCAGATGCTGTAGAACTCTACGAATACGTCGAAATGAGTGACCTTCTACTTCGAGAGGTAACGTGTATGCATATTTGCACAGAGGGCTTAGACTAAGGTATGAAAAAAATTCTTATTCATATTCATGTTTTGTCTCATTAATTTTCCTAATTGAATTTCACTCAAACGTTGCTCGAGTGGCGATGGTCAACATTAAATTTATCGATTTAAAAAAAAAAAAGTGAAATAAATGTATTATTGTTAATCACTATAATATTATTTATGGGAAAACAAAACCCCCATATGTCTTCTTTTGAAAAAGAATTTGAGGCATCTTGATACTTGCGTACATTTTAAAATAATTACGACCTTGCAACGTTAAATGAATATAAACTGATTGTAGAATTTATAGGATTACGTTATAAAAGCTATAATTTTTCTTGTCAGTAAATCAAATTGGTTCTGTGGTTTCAACAGTTCTCTCAATAGAAATGAAATATGTTGCTTTAAATTTTGTCAACAGAATGTAGATTCTACAGAGCTTTGTTGTATTAATTTTTACATGCTTATTTCTCTGGGTGTAGTATCTAAACAGCTAAACTATTTGGGATTTTACACAACATTCTTGAAACAATACACAATCAAAATATGAAATAAAAGAAAAATCAATTTTTTCAAACATTTTGGCAGAAGAGTAACCTTAAGTTTCCAGAATCTGAGTAAAATAGCTTCCATTTCTTCGTTTCGTTGTTGTTGTTTTATAGATATTTTTGTACCAAATGCCCACAATTTCCACTCTTGCAATCTAGAACTGCTAAAAACAACTAATTCAGCTTGCCTTGCAGATAAACTCAAGTCTCGAATCAAATCGATCAATTTTTTTTTTTTTTTGATCCATTAAAAGTATAAAATCTGGATCTTTGTAATTTCTAATATTTTCATAATCGTTATCTTCGTCAGTTAGTGCAGTTTGACTTTTGCTCAGAGGCTTTGGTTTTGAAACAGAACTTACAATATCTTTTATTATCTATGTTTTGCTTGATTTTCTTCAAAAATCCTCATATATCTGTCATGCAAAAATAACAATCATTATAGTGATTGAGAGGCTAACGCCAAAGTCTCCAAGTCCATTCAAGCAAGACAGAAGGGCAGCATAGCATGATACGCAAAACAACTGTGGAATTTGGGGCTTATCTTGATGCACGGGCCGACAAAAATAAAGAAAATATGCCTTTCTTACTTGTTCAGATGCGTTTTTTCCTTGCGACTTGAGAATGTGGTGTCCACACACATCACAAAACTTGTCGGGTGAATTTTACCCTGGCACTAGTCATATTTCTGCATATTCATCTTTAAAATTGATTTATTTACACGTTTTACCATTTAATTACGAAGATATTAATCAGAAATGGATAGATAACGTCAATAAAATATGTGTAAATTGAACGTAGATTGAACATTTCATCGACGTGTAGCTATAAAAAACGTGATGTAACAGAAATATTTGATATTCAGCTCGTAACTTCTATTAGTGCTAGAAAATTGTTAATGCTACCAGTTTTTAGGGTTCCGTAGCCAAATGGCAAAAAACGGAACCCTTATGGATTCGTCATGTCTGTCTGTCTGTCTGTCCGTCCGTATGTCACAGCCACTTTTTTCCGAAACTATAAGAACTATACTGTTGAAACTTGGTAAATATATGTATTCTGTGAACCGCATTAAGATTTTCACACAAAAATAGAAAAAAAAACTATAAATTTTGGGGGTTCCCCATACTTAGAAATGAAACTCAAAATTTTTTTTTCATCAAACCCATACGTGTGGGGTATCTATGGATAGGTCTTCAAAAATGATATTGAGGTTTTTAATATCATTTTTTTCTAAACTGAATAGTTTGCGCGAGAGACACTTCCAAAGTGGTAAAATGAGTGTCCCCCCTGTAACTTCTAAAATAAGAGAATGATAAAACTAAAAAAAATATATGATGTACATTACCATGCAAACTTCCACCGAAAATTGGTTTGAACGAGATCTAGTGCGTAGTTTTTGTTTAATACGTCATAAATCGTAAACCGCAATTTACTTTTCATTCAATCAACTCAAATATAAAAATAAAAATAAAACATTTAATTTCATAAACATAACCGTGAACCATTATTTTCTAATAATAACAAGAACTTTTACATTATGTTACTTGCTGCTACGGAACCCTTCATGGGCGAGTCCGGCTCGCACTTGGCCGCTTTTTTTGGGTACAAAAATTGTGTAACGCAATAAATTTGGCAGAATGTGTAGGCATATTTTCTTAAATTACAAAAATGTATATTGAGGGTGTTTTTTTAACTTAAATCGAATTTAATATAAGGATAACTGTCAATCCATAGCTGTTATTCTGATACATGATATTTATGTTCAATAAAGTCTCCGGTTTTTATGATGCACATAATCGTCGCTAATTTTTGGCTTTAAGAGTTTTCTTTAAAAATGAGGCAGAGACCCGCGTTGCGGTCAATGAAGATTGTTACCGATCAATGAATATTTCTTCGAAAATATGGATGACATTCAACTGACGAGATGTGGTTTCAACAAGATGGCGCTGCATGTCATACAGCGATACAAACCACGATTTGTTGAAATCACAATTTGGCGATAAAGTAAATTGGCCACTAATGGTGTTACGTGAATTCACTAGTTTATGCTGATAAACCAGCAACAATTGACGACTTGGAAGTCAATACTGTTGGTGTTATTCGTGACATACGGCTAACATTGCTCAAAAAAGTGACCTGACAGAATGCGCTTCGTCAAGAACAGTCGCGGTGGCCATATGCTCGAAGTAATTTTTAAATATTTATGTCATGTTTTGGTCTTTCGCATAAAAAAAAATTGTGTAGCAAAAGTTAACTTTTTGTAAATTTAAATTTCTATCGAAATTAAGAAAACGCCCCTTATATAGTAATGCTTGAAATCCGGCACTGTTACGAGTTTGTTGCTGTATTCCGAGCCACATTATGAGGCAATCGGATGGGACCACATGGTGGTTATGCCGGGGGGTGGGTACGTGAGCTGGAATTTGATTAAGAGGCGGATCTTTATCGTTCCATGGGTAGGACGCCCTCATTTTAATATCCTACCGCTTTCGGGTGAAAACTTTTCCAAGCGGACGGGCGGATGGCGTGATGTAGCCCCAACGGGCCCACAAATTTCTCTTAAAACCCAAGAAATCATAATTAAGCTTATCCGAGAGCATAAAAATGGAATCAAATTACTCCCAGTGAAAAAATAAATGTGCTGGCTGGCCCACGGTGAGTGGCATCGGCCCCTAAAAACGTAATTCACGGAGGTGACAGAAGGGACCTTAAACAGTCATAAACTCATCCCCAGAATTAAAGAGCGCACAGCCTGTCGGAGATCCCTGTCCTGTTCCTCTACCTCCGCCCCTGTCCGTCTCACCGCTTTTTTACGAGCCTGCGATCCCAAACCGAGAACATTTAAAATGCATAGCCGCAAGTCAAAGGCAAACTTTATAGCAGCCATAAAGCGAGAGCAATGTTATTACATATTGTCCTCAAGTATCCTAAATATACTATCCCCAGTACCCGTCCACCCTCGGCTAAGACCACCACAGTGACGAAGGATGCTCCCATTCTAGGAACCATCCCGCTCGAATGAAAGGGTAGAAAACACGATTTCTAGGGCATCTTTCGCCTAATGACTGCTAGTACTATTCCGTACTTAATTTCGGGCTTCGTCTGATTCCCGAGAAAAATAACATTCCGACCGAGACGAGGTGGGGGCGGAGAGAAAAACCAATTAAACGGCCCCATAAAAAAATTATATGGCGCGTTGTTATCAATTTTACGAGCAAACATCGACACACATACGTATGCTACATGTACTGTCTGTACTATAGAATATCCATCCGGCGCAAATGGCTCTTCGGCAGCATCTTCATCCTTGCACTTTTTATGGCGATGCCGCCGCCCGCCCTGACGACACGCTCAAGGAGGAGAAAGGTCCATTTCACGTAAATTTCCCTCAATGAAAGGTAATAAAACCGTCCGTGTGGTTCGGTTGGGGGACACAGGGGGGCCGACAATATTATTTTCGGAGAATTTTAAATGTGAAGACGTCGTAAAGTGCTGCGCTATAAATACGCCAAGACAGAAACAGGATGAATAAAATATGTATATACAATATAAAAAAAAAGACAGACGAAGACGTGCACAAATTGCTGACCGGAATAGGTAATTAGGACCTCAGAGGTGAGATAATTTTAACTAGAAGTTTCCGTGAAGGGTACTTTCTAAAATAGGTGCGTATTGCCTACAAATAGCTTTCTTAGTAAATTACATTATGAAACTTTTTTATATCATACTATCATAATACTCTATATAGCACGCTTAATTTCGATTCGATAATTAAAGTCTATATATTATATACCTTACCTATAATTTCGATTAATAATAGGCGATCTCTGATGAGGTTTTAAACTTTTTCTGCACAATGTCTAAATGGTCAAAAATGTTGGAATATTTGTTAACATTTTCTGTATTATATACAATACATATATAGTATTTATATCCACAACAAAAGGTAAAAATTAAATTAGAATACTCTCTAAATTTAAAAAAAACAAATTCATCAAAAGGAGTACAGGTCCAAGAAGCTTTGGACCGTATAAATCGGAACAATGAATATAAAGATAAGTTGTAACTGACTGTAAGTTGATTTTGTGAAAAAATAAAAATTGGTTCTACTAAATACTAAGCCTCGAAATTGGAACTCTAATAAAAATACTAAAAGACCCATTTTTTGTTACGTAGTATTATTATTAGTAATAATATCTACAATTAACATGTGCTTTAAGGGGTTATATACAGTCAGGAGGCCTAAAAAAGTCGAATTTTCAAGAATTTTTCTTGAGATGATCTTTTAAGTTATTAATGTAAAATTCTGTACACATATAATGGTAACTCTTGAGTGTATTTTAATGTTTTTTATTTGTAAAAATAATTATTTTAAAAGCTGCTACAGCTGATCTCCGGGAGCAACTCTAAAAAAAAGCGTTTTGCGGTGCGCACGATATCTCCGGAATGGATCATCCAAAATGAAAAAACCAAAAATATTTCGTTAGCATATTGTTTTATCTTGTAATTAATCGAAGGAATAAGCAAAATAAGAATTTTTGACAAAATGGCGGCTTCTTAAAAAAAATCGATTTTTAACAACAATTTTCGCTCTAAATTGTTTATAAAATGGAAAATATTTATCGGTGAGCAAAAAGCTTCGATTAATTACTAAAAAATATGCTGAAGAAGCTTGTGTTAAAATTTGAAACTGATCGGTTTAACCGTTTCCGAGAAATCTTGCTCACCGACTTTAAGAACCCAGTTTTGAGAAAAACGCGTTAAAAGTTTCAACAGCACTTTACATTTAGTACAAAAACTCGAACACGTCATTACAAATATACGTGTAACTTCGAGAATATTCACCGGATTGACATGAAATTTTCTGTGGGTGTACTTAAATATATGTACATTACGAAAATAAAATAAAAAAAATTCGATTTCCTGAAAATCCTGACTGTATATAACCCCTTAAATCATAAATCGAGTTTGTGGAAGAATTCTGTTCAATATCTGTATATGGGTATGTAAAGTAATCGAAATAACATATATAGATTTTTTGTTAATTTAAGTAGCGTGCAAATCGATGGATAAATTATTAGGAATTATTACAAATGTATGGAATTTCAATTCCACTATAAATTTTTACTATTCTTATGGTTTAGAATTTAAAACAAAAAATGTTAAAAGGTATGACGTGGTTATTATATTCGTCAGATTTCGAATAGATTCTATATTTCTTGTAATAAATTTGATGAAGTAATTCGAAAAAGGATATATTTTATCTTAAAGCTTTTAATAATTCAAAAATATTCTATTTCATCTTTTATCTGTTTTCGAAATTTAATCCAAGTTTTAGAAATTTAATCCAAGATTTTTGATCGTGTACTATTCCATGCAGGAATCAAAACACGAGGTTTCAGTAACACAGTGACACAAAAAATGGATCAAGTTCTCTATATCAGATAACACAAAATTATAATGTTTTGATAGTATAGCTTGGCGGTAAGAATAAATTACTAATATTATGTACATAGTTGGATACTGCAAGATGGCCTTTTGTCGCATTAGTGTATTTAATGTAATATCCACAACTTGTTCAAACCTCTCCTTAGCATTTTCTTCTTTGGGGACCCTAGGCGCCTCTATAAAATCCGACAATACTTTTATTTGTTCCCGATTTGATTGCTTTCGTGGTGCCCTAAATGAGGCATTATAATAGTATTTTCAATAAAATTTCATTGTTCAACAATATTTCTATATGAGCCGTTTATTTTGAAAGTGGCTTAAATCCAAATGATCATAAAGACTATTTTTCTATATTCTTGTAATGTAAAATAGTCTTTATGATCATTTGGACTTAAGCCACTTTCAAAATAAACGGCTCATATATACACCTAATTGTGGTTTTACACGATCGATACGCTCACAAGAAATACGTGTAAAAAAATCATGTAAAAATATACATTGCATTATATGGAAAAACAGAAGATTGGTTTCGGACATTAAGTAATCAGTACAAACAATACGAATAAACCATATGGGAACTTTTTTTCAGAACCTTATACTTTTTACGTGCTGCATATTTTATTTTATAAAGATAGCACATTAATTTGAAAAGAAAAAAATGTCACAAATTCATCAATACCAAGTGGTAATAAAGTAAAAGCTCCACGAATTGTGAAGTAGTTGTGGAGTTATTACAATTAAACAACTAGTGTAAAAAAAGAATGAAATTTGTTTTATAATTTGTGTTAAATCAAAAAGTTTTAAAAAAAGTTCGTGTAAAAACAGAATTAGGTGTAATTAGTTTTTATTTACATTTTTCGTGTGCTGAGAACTTCAGCTCGTACAAGTGAAACATTAAAAGCTGTCACCTGGATTTTATCACTTTTTGATGATTTTGACAGGTGTCAGCCACCTTACATGAAATAAAATCTTTGTATTATAAGTGATAGCTGATAGTCACTAATCCGGAAGAAATATTGCGTACAGAAAATCCACGTTGTAGAGCAGATTTAGATAACAGAAATTTGTTATGAAATATGGTAAAATGAAAGCTGAAGCTTTTAATTATTATCTAAACATACAACGTAAAAATAAGTATTTCTTTGAATTATTACAAAAAACAGTACACAGAGCTTATAGATAAGTAAATGCAATTAATTTAGCTTACTGTTCTACTGCTCATGACCAATTTAAAAAAAAATGTTGATAAAAATGTAGACTTGATAGTTTCAAGCAGTAGTTCATTTTAGACACGTTTCAAGTTTTTGTGAAGTTATCCTACTTTCAATCTTTTACATATTCAAAATTTCAACAAAGTAGTATGAGTATGCATTCTAACGATTCAGACTATACGCAATTATTCCAGAACAATGCTCATTGTTCCAGTGAATTGTCTAGGTACAGATGCTCGTTCACTGGTGAATAAAAGAAATTATCAAATTCAGATGTTTAATTCTCAAAGCGTGTAAAAAGTTTTCATTGAATGGTAAACTTTAGATAAGATTGTTTTCGTTGAAATTCCTTTTTTTCTATCATCGATTTTTAAGATTGTAATGGATCTTTTTCGTTTATGATTGTAATGTACAATTGCTTTTCTATAGACTACAGGCCCTGAATTTTCCAAGGTATGGTTGAGTTTTGTGGTAATCGTGCCCAGAAGGGAAATGAAAACCTAGAAAGAAAGAAAACCACCCAGAAAAGCCGTTTCGAGTAGTTAAGGAGCTTCTCCCCGAAGGGCTCCGGTGGCATTTTTCAACGGCATCAACGACGACAACGAAAATCGAGTGGAAACGGAAAAGCCGTCTTGGCGTTGTCATCATCAATTTTGTTCACGTTTGACGGCATCAGCAACACTCGGAGGCCCCACGGGAAAGGGGCAGAGCACTTCCATGCCTAACTTGCCTGCCTGCCTGCCTGCCTAGCCTGTCTTTTGTAATTCAGCCCGATTCGGTCTGACCTGGCACTTTACCTGCAATTCATCCACTTTTCCGCTGGTGTGTAATTGCAAAGTATTTTTCATTTTCGCCACCGCAGACGGTTTGTTCCGCGCGGCACAGCAACGTGCCGCGTAGCCTTTGTGCCTGGTTAATTAATCCGTACGGCCCGATCGGGCGAATTATGTACGCTCAAATGGATCGGAGCCTGCATAAAATTAAGCAGCCTCGAAGAGCTTCGAATCGAAACAAAAAACCCCAGAAAGGGTGGTATGGCCCAGCCCGGGCCGGCTAAGCCAGAGCGCTAATATACTCGTATACCGCCAATACTGCTTTTGCGTGCCGTGCGAGTTCAGGGCCTATATAGTACATACTATGCTTTGCTATGCGCTGGCTATACTTATGCTATCTGCTCGAACGGTTGGCGGTTTCGCGGTGCTTTGTCATTTTTCGATTGTTTTAAATTCCGCACCGACACGGAAAGAAACCGCACCGCGCCGACGGTCGTCGTCGTCGTCACAGAGCGAAGTGATAAAAGTATAAAAACCGACCGAGCCCCGGTCGATTTTTGTTTTTTGTTTTAATACTATTTTTATGTTTAGTGCTTGCCTTTTATTTGAGGAGTTTATTAGCATGGTAAGCGGTGCAGATTATGCCCCGGTTAGTGGCTTAGCTTAGTCGCCGCTCTGGTTTGGCCCGATAATAGGCGACGATGACGACGAACGTCGGCGGCCAGCGAGGCGACGACGTCCACCGGTGCGCGCAGAGGACGCTTCATGAATATGCAACGTGAACTGCTTTTGTTTAGAAAGAATGGGGAAAAAACGTGTGTGAGGTTAAAATGTCTGTTTGTTTGTTTGTTCTTTTCCTATCGGAAAAGGTGCTTCGGTCGAGGCAATTTTTTCAGAGCACTTAATGAACTCAGGCCTTTAATTAGGCAAAGCCAATAGCCTTCAATCATTTAACCTCAACTAAGCAATTTGATGTATGAGTGCCTAAGTAACCTTAATTCGTTAGCAATTTTACACAACAAATTACGAATACAAGGCTAAATAAATTGCAGGAAGGGATGAATTCGAATTTTTTTTTTTTAGGTACATTAGAATTGGGTATTGGAAACATGAGCGTTAGGATTTTTCTCCGATAGGCAGGCCGAATTATTTTAAACCATGTAAAACCTATTTATAACATTTATTTAATTTTTACCATAGGCGTTAGCTCAAAACGATGTTTTAAGAACAGAGCAGGTAAGTTTAAAATACTTCAATTTGTTTACTATAGTTTCTAATAGTTAAAATAAAATTGTCTGATTATATGAGGGGTGTAAGATGTTAAGGATTTCTTTCTAACTATTGTAAAATAAGCAGTGTACTGTCTTTCTTAGCTTACGACGGATGTGTCACGGCGGTAAGTACGATACATACAAAGGTAATACCAAAAACTTATAGTTATAGACTGTATGTATAACCAAAAAAACCCTATAATCTTGTCTTTCTAGCTTAGAGTACCTAAAATTATTTCTAGTAAACTCTGTCAGATCCAAAAAAGCTAAATAGGTTTTTCTAAGCAAATTACATGAGGAATCTTACGACATGAAGCAAATTAGCCTTAGCTAGGATTTCCTGTGTATTAAGAGCACAGATGCTGACTAAATGGTTGGAAAATCTAAATTTACTCAAACGATAATACAATTGCTAAATTTTTGTGTTTTCTGACCAGACTAAATTTGGCTTCACAGACATTACATAAGAAGTGATTAAAGATTAGTTTTTAATGTAGTCATTGAGAATGTCGACTTACAGGCTTGAAAAGAATTAGCTGGTGGTAAATTTTAGTCGCAATTCGGTCTATAATAAAACTTTCTCAATTTGTTATATTGAGATCTCTCCAAAAAATTGGAAAATTTCAACGAAATCGGCCTAAACATACAAAATATAATCAATCACTCAGGAAACATTATCAAATATCTATTTTAGGGATTTAATGCTACTAAAATAGAATTTAAATAGTCTTAAAGTAGCAATATATTTCGCATTTTTTAAAAGCTGTATAATTTTATACATTACACGTGCTACTTGTACTTACCTGCGAGCTTATTGTATCTGCAGCACTTTCATCGTTATCTATAATCAATAAGATGTCTTTTCAAAGAGGCCTACCATGCTTCATTTTCTCCTACAAATAGATATGAAGGCCAAGCAAATTAAGGTACATTTCCGTATAGCTCTGCTCGATTTAACCTAGAAATAATAATTAGTTACCTTAGCACTTAAGCTGGTGGGCGTCTTAAAATGTTTCGAAGGAAAAATTTAATCGCTTCAATAGCAGAAATACCAAAAAACGAAAAAGAAACACCTTAAGACTCCTCGGGTTGTCGTCTTAAGGAACGCTAAAATCCGATTAAAATTAAAAAAGACAGAAATGGGGATCACTACAATTTCTACATCGTCGTCGTCGTCGTCGTTGTCGTGGCCGCTCCTACTTCACCACATCGCATGGTGTCCGCCGCCACTGTCGCCGCACCCGACTCGACCAGGGGAGCAGTATGTAACTTAATCTCCATCTGGGGACTGCTGGGGCACATCAAACGATTCTATAGAATTCCTGTATAAGGCTGAAATATTTTGAGAATGTCCACCGCAGGTCCTACGAAAATATCAAACCGTCCTTTTTGGGGGCCTGGGGGATAAGAGGGGTCAGGAGCAGTGGAGTACCCTCTGGATACATCCCAAAAATTGCTGTATCGTTACAATGGGGCACATGGCATACTCATCCGCTGGATCCAGTCGAGATTCGAATGGTTGGATATACATTAACTATATATAGAGAAGCGTGACCCCACAATACTGGGGGGAGGGAGATGGGGGCTAGGGTATAGGGGAGAAAAAACGCCATCTTCAATCTACTTCATTTTATTACAAAATTTCAAGATTTCGAAGCAGTTGTTATTCAAAGTGGTTTTTTCGAGGTATGTAGCCTTTGTCCTCCGAGGGGTGGGGGTAGTTCGACTTCGAGACTTGGGGAATCTTTCAAGATGACCCCGCGAGTCCGAAGCATGCGCAATGTCCGGGCGTGGTGGATTTCGCGGGGTCACTCTGCTCTGGCTTCCCATTTCAATATCGACTAAATTAAACAGTGTCAGTTTTTGTTATAAAATTCAAATGCGACACAATTAGCATCTGAGGGGCGCTTCAGTCTCACGCTTGACCAACCACCATTCGCATGATGATACAACAACTTGATTCCTTGAGAGTTTCCCTTCTCCCCGCGGGGTCCCGCATATCTGGTAACTAAGTGTCTTTCCCCATGCCGCATGTCATCTGACAGAAAATTGCTTGGGCAAGGCTAAATGGATCTGTCATGCATGCCAGACAGCTCTAGCGGAACAGCTGCTTGATTCCCCAGGCTCTCCAGCGACCCCCCAATCTGCAGCAAAATAGCATGGGGATGGGTGCCGTACCGAATTCAGCTATATGCCGGCGCAGGTCGGCAATCTAGAGAGAGCCGGGGGTCTCGCAGCAGCGTACATAGTACGAGTGAGTATGTAGGTACGTCTCTCTCCTGAGGTGCCCCACGAGACACCTCCACCGCTGCCGCCGCCGCCAAGTGGAGTCTGGGCCCGAGCGGTGGAGCAGTACTATGCATACTACGTGTGTGTGTGTGTGTGTGCCTCTCAGTACGGCAGCCATTCTCGAAAACGTTCCGAAAAATTGGGAAAATAAACGAAAACACCGAGATGACGTACTTTCTGCTGCTGGGCTGCTGCCTGCATTTCAATCAGCTGAGCGGCAGAGCTCCCCACACGGGGGCCCCATGGCTGCCAGCGACGACGAAAACGACGGCGGACCTGGGTGCAGGTATGTGGGGCTGCGGCTGTGTGCTACATTGCGATGTATACCGGCCCCGGCGGGCTGACTACCGTATGGTGGTGCTATCTTTTTGGGGCTTTGTATACATACTTTTTTTTTCGTACCTTTATTGGGGATGAATTCGACTGCATACGAGAGATATGAGATAGTGTTTGTGGTTGTGATGGTATGCAGGTGAATTTAGCAAAATGCCGACGGGGTTTTAGCGGTTTCATCGACGTTTCGGGCGTTCCCAAAATCATCTTTTAATTGGAAATTTACTTTTGGGGAAATTCCAGTGATAATGGGTTTCATACTGGCAGATAGCGAATTAAAGAGATATCTTGTAGTTTCGAGAAAGAGGCGGATGGGACTTTCCTAAGCAATAGATATTAAAATGGGTAAAACCTCTTACTTTATCGAAAAACCGATGCAGCATAGTTCCTCTATTAGGTGCTAAAATTAAAAAAACAATGTTCTTAGCTCATAGTTTACAGCCTTTTCAGTCCAGTCAAAATAGACAACAAAAACTACACAATACCATTTTTTTTAATTACATCAAGGGCTGCAATCATAATTGTGGATGTAAAAAAGTTGGACTATTTTGTGCAATAGTATGTGGGAATTTCAGTGACCAAACTTGCTCCAGTGTTGAATCCAGTACAACGGATGATAATGATTTCGATATAAATGAAGAAATATTAGATCCATGTTGTTTCTTAGAAAAATTCACAGAAATTCAACAACCAGAGAAGGAAGAGGAAAAAGGAGAAAAAAGCAAGCTCTATAAATTTTATATTAAATATTTTTACAAAAAAATGCACCGTTTAAGAGATATTTTTAAAAACCCGTTTTTGAACCTTTGATAACATTTTTAACACAGGCCGTATGAATGGGGATTTTTAATATTTCATTTATAATTATAATTTAAATGTTTCCAAGGTTGAATGTCTATTCTGACTGGACTAAATAATACTAGATACATAAAAGCGAAGAAGAAAAATTGTTTAACTAAACGAAAATGTTGCACTAAATGGTATAATTATCTATTGTCATCAAAACCATTAGCAATTGCGAAATTTGAGCTCAATCGTGTAATGGGAAGTGGGTGAAAAATTAGTCACAAAGTTTTATTGTTAGTTAGACAGGTGTGAAACTAAACAAAATAGTTTAAAAATTTTAATTTCCCAATACCAAGCATATGAGCCATTTATTTATCACAGTATAAGACTACATGAAGACAAATATTACGTCAAGACCAATAGTATAATATAGTGGAGTAATCGAACAAAAAGTGACATTTTCATTTTGCATGAACTATATAAATATGACCTAAATTACGCGTAACATGATTTTAAATCTAAGTCTATATTATTGTAACTGAAAACATACATATGTTGCAATTACTATACTCTTTGAAGTATTATCCCTTCGAAAAGTTACATTTACATCTCTGTTTGATTAATACAATACTAATATTCTAACTCAGTGTCATCGAAGAGTAACATGTCCAAAATTTACTGACAAAGCGAAAAATTTTCAAAGTTCAATCTGAAATAACATCATTATTATTACTATTATGTGAGCCCTTTAAACTGGCATGATTCTTCATATTTAGTAACTATTTGAACTTATTTTTATATGGTATGGTTTTGATTTTAATTATATGCCCTATGTTTTATACACTTTTGATTGATATCTGAAAAAAACAAAAGATGAAGAAGATTCTTTTTGTTCGACTACTCCTCTTATATAGTATATATGCATATATATTTTCAATTTTAACATTAAAGGCTTCTTCGATCCTTCCGCATCGCTAGTTTTAAAAATATAAAATTTTTTCTAAAAAACCCTCTAGCCGTGTGAGTGCAGCTCGATCTGCGACCCATAGATAATGTATTAATACGAATGAATTTAAGTTAAGGAATTTGTTAGCCAACATGTCAACAGTAAAAAAAAAACCGGGAAAGCCAGAATGAAACTAAAAAACGAAATGTTTACCATTACAAATAACTTCGGAAAAAAAGATACTGCAAGATTTTTATAATTTGCAGTAAATCACTCGCATACATTTTTTTAAATTGTGCATATTTCTAAAATATTTTTATCAAAAAATTTCTCCAAAGCTATAATTGAGTCTTTTGCAAAAAACGTTAAAACTCGAAGACATTGATTAAGTTATATCCATTAGTTATTGAAATTCCTTTTGAAACAAAATTAAAAAAAAAAAATCCTAATTAAGAAGTTAATATATTCCCAATAATAAAACATAAACATATATGAAATACTCTATCACTTCAAAAATTCCCAAATGTGAAGTTTATCGCTTTAGTCTGTGAACGGCTGAAATGTCAGGAATTTAATTCTCCTGTAATCTGTATAATACTTAATAGTAAGAAGATTAAGTTTTAATTCCTAAACTGGTTCTTATTTTAGTCTTTTGTTACAGAATCCGAAATATTTTAAAATAATAGCATTCTTCGTTTTGTCTCCATGCTTATAACTAATTTCCTGTTAAAGACTCAGGAAAACCCGATTTTAAGATTGTTGAGTACAATGCCTATACATAGTTAATGGAATATTTCTGAAGCAAATTAAAATAAAAAATTTTAAAAGTACATAAAGCTGTTTTAAACGATATTTCACATGTTCGGTAGAGAAAATTTTTATTTGATTCTCGCATGGTAAAATAATTACCAATTTGCTTCTTTCTTCATCTAGGCCTAAAAATTCAGTATATGGTAAATTTTCGGCTGAAATCAAACCATTGGTTTATTTAAGGGTATTTCTTCAAATAATAAAATGTTTTAAAAAACTATGTGCATTCTATATGTCTGCTTTAAGCTCTCATATTATAAATTAACACGAGTTAAATATCAGCCTTCGTCAATAGTCAATTTTGTGTTATTTAATTAACTTGTAATTAGTTGTGTGGATCATAAGTATGAACAATTCTTGATCGATAAACTTTGAAAGTTTGTGTTTTCATTTTAAAAATATAAAAAAAAGCTAATCGTGTTTTTATCTGTATGCGTCTAAATTGAATTTTTCTATTGTTTGTATAAATTTATGAACTTCGTAACAATTTAAGTAATATAACGATTGAAAGGAGAGATAATTTTGAACGGAAAAAACTAATTAACAATATCATGCACGTTTTTAAATACAATATTAAGATAATGAAGGTCAGAATATGATTATTGTGTGGATTTGGAAAATTACTTAATGTTTTCCATAAAATTACTAAAGAAATGTTTCTGTCATAAATTATAATTAGAATTATTATATATACGACGATTAGAATTTCTTGAAATTGTATCTTACTAATTAATGTTCTCACTTGTATTTAATAATTAAGGCCAATTGCCAATTCGTCTTCGTCTTTGTTGTCCTTTTCCCAGAACATCGTTTACACTTTCCGAAAACCTCAACTGTGTCTATTGATGACATTAACTTTTCACTGACAGTTATTTTCAAAAAGGGAAAATTAATGATAATTTATTTAAAATTTAGGGCTGCCATCCGTCCGGGATTCCCCGGATTTGTCCTAGTTTAGATGGTGTCCGGAGGTCGTCCGGAAGCGGAACTCAAAAAGTGTCCGGGTGAAACCCGGACTATTTTTGTGTCAGGGGAATCGCGATTGATTGAAAGATAAGCAATAAAGGCTATAGCGGGATAAGGTGGTGAAAATTGCCCCCAGCGGAATCGCTACGACGGGTGGCGCTTTCGATAGGTTGTGTCAAAAGATGCCTCCATGCCAGTTTTTAGCACTTTAGGTCTACAGTTACCGGTAAAATCGGTTTCGTCCCATTTTTTTCTTACGGCCGCATTTTTTATCCAAAAATTCTGAAAAACAAACCTTTATTTTTATGTTACCAATAATCCTGGATTTTTGCAGATTATTATCTTTAAAAATTGGGGTCAAGAGAGCCATTTTAATTTTTCTAATTACTTTTAGGTTAGGAACCCTATTTTTCGCTAAGTTTTAAACCATTGTTTTTAAGTCTTTTTCTCCGTTCTTTCGAATGGCGGAATCAAAAAATCGATTTTCAGGGTGCGTCATTTCGAAAAATCGAAAAAACCGTTTTTTTTTGCATTTTTTCCACTTATTTAAGGCATAACCTCAAAATTCAAGGGAGCCATACTTACCCATACAACCAAAAATAGTCCAGGACTCATTTTCAGTTGAAAACATGATTGCAGGATCGATTTTTATGTCTTTTATGTATCGAAAACACTAATTTTTTCGGTATTTTAACCATTTACTTGATATATAACCTTGAAATTAAAGAGCGCAATGCTCATCCATATAACCACGAACACTCTAAGACTTATTTTTATGTGAAAATATTCTTTTAGTATCGATTATTACGTCGCAAACCTAAAAAAAATTAAGTTTTTTGTCATTTTTGCCATATATTTAAAGCATAACCACAAAAATGCCTAATACTTGCCGATATAGTACAACAACGTTCAAGGACTCATTCTTAAGTGGAAAAATTGTTGCAGTATCAAATATGTAGTATCAAAAATCAAAATTCCCTTTTCCAATATTTATTTGAGACGTAAACTCAATAGCTAAAATGATAGCGTTCGCCGGTACTCGGGATATTTTTTGCCAAGGATAGATATCTTTCGAACATTTTTTTCCATGACGTGTGATGTGTCCGGGAAAAAACTCAAATGTCTCCCAAAAATCCGGGGTTTTTAAATTTTTTGTCCGACATCGGCGATTTAGGTGATGGCAGCCCTATCTTTAACTGTGTCAATTCATAAACAAGTTTATTCGTTGACAGGACAACAATATAAAATATTTCAAAAATTCAGGGAATTCATTTTTTCGCAATATCTGAAGACTTGAGATTTGTATATAAGAGTAAGGAAAGCAACTGGAACTGCCACAGCATCAGAAATTAATATAATTCCAAGAATCTGTTCCATATTGCCACTTTGAATTTGTATGAATAACGAAAGCTTGTCAAGGATAAGCAAACAACCGAGCAGTCCTAAGACTAATACCTTCAAAAATGAATTAGTAAACTGAAAAGTAAAGTACCATATAAATTGGCTTTTCAAAAGCTGAGTTGGCACACGGCCTTACATTAACTTTGTCACATAATTAGTATAAACCAGTGCTTTTAAAACACTTGAAGACTCCTCCATAGCCTACTACTGAACAACCTAAAATATTGGTTCAAACTTTAATAAAACTTCAAAATTTTAAAATGTCTAAAATTTTATACTCGTTACCAGTTTTATTTTACGCAAGTCTTCTAAAAGGAACAAAACATAAGAAAATTATTACAAATTGTAAAACGATTATGGCGTTTTTTAAGGACCCGTGCGGTGTTTTCTGCCTCATTATTACTTATTTGGCAGTTTTCTACGCTGACTACGTTGTGACGTGGTGGATTGCACTCTTCGCGATGGAAGAAAGCTCGTGGGCTCCACTGCATCTTATTCTTTTCAACACAAATGTTTTTCTCCTGATAACAGCTCATCTATTCGCGGTGTTCTCAGATCCAGGGACTGCAACTCTACTTCAAAATCTTACCCCTAACCAAGAGCTAGATGGTTGGACCTTCTGTATCAAGTGCAAAAATCATCGTCCACCTCGAGCGCATCATTGTCGACTTTGCAATAAGTGCATCCTCCGAATGGACCACCATTGTCAATGGATCAACAACTGTGTGGGGCAGAATAGTCAGAAGTATTTTCTCCAGTTTTTGGTGTACGTTTTTATTCTGGCAATATATTCTATTGGATTGGTTACATCCGCTTGGATCTACAAACATGAATTTTCGGATAATATGCTACGATACTGCTTTTTCTTGGTGCTAGAATCAGTAATTTTCGGTCTGTTTTCATTAGGCGTTTTAATAGATCAACTCGATTCTATTCTACATGATCAAACTGGCATAGAATCAGTTCAACGTAATGAACAATCGATGCATACAAATCGATGGAAATTTGATAACTTGCCTGTAGTTTTCGGAAAAGTAAATCCGATTTGCTGGCTATTTCCATTTACATATTCCTTTAAGAACAGAAAATTCGAAGAACCTATGCCATTATCTAGTTTTAGTGTATAATGTTTGAAGTAAATTGTAATGTATGATAGCCTTTAAAATCTATTCACATCGAATAAAAACGACGTTCAGAATAGGACCATAGTTTTTTTGTGATATACCTATTAATTTAGTGGTTTTATTTTGATACTATTAAGCAAAGCTTGGTGAGAGCCAGACAGTAACCCTCCCGTCTGTTGATCGCTTTAGGCCCTTTTCATACACACACAGTAGCCTTATAAAAGATGCCGGAGTAAAATAAAGGCTTTCAGATAGGGTGACGGTGATGGTGCTGTGATCGAGATCATATATAAAAATTCTTCGCAAGGCTATCTAAATAGCTAAAAAGCGACTTTCATATTGCGTGAGAAAAGCGCGAGTATATAGGCCTTATTTCGGTGGTCACCTCACTTCGACTACAAACCTCACTGTCGTTGTCACCTCACCTCGCATTGGGTACTCATTGTCGGGTGACGTGAAGATTATATGAAGTGTCATTTCATTGTTCTTTGTGTCAAGTATTTTCGGCTGTGATAACAAAGCTTTAAGGATGAGTTCTATTCTTTAGAGGCAGAATTAAGAAATAATATTTTAATCTTTATATCTTACTGAGTTTTTGAATAATTAAAAAGTCTTAAAGTCTTTCTGATTCAGAAGAAATACTTATTAAAGGTGACGAACGTTTTTTGCTTGTAGTAGAAAAGAGTAGGAGGCACTTAAGGCACATAAAATCTCCATGTTTAGTCCTAATCCCTATTCATCTAGCTTAAAAAGTGAAAATCGGTATCAAGAAATTTAGGATATTATTTGCTTATATTATGATTTCACAACTGTTTAAGTAGTTTTCTTAAACTAACACTTGTTAGAAATATAGGGGTCACAAACCTAACCAAAAAAGTGAACGTTAAATTAAAGAGTTAATAACAATAATGTTTTAATATTGGACTATTCTGACATGGTTATACATCGTTATATTTGTTTCTATACGTATTAAATCCACCGACAAATTTCAAACCTTTACCAACATCGACATTTTTTTTCATTATAGCGATCAACATTATTTTAATTCAATAAATTGAAATAATAAAAAACCAAAATATTATACCAAAAAATGCAATACTTACGTTTTTTCGGTGTCTAATATCGACTAAAGGATCGGGAACAACTACTGATGCAGTATTTTGTAGTATTTAGATAAGGTCCAATTTTGGAACTTATGTGTCATATTTTAGCTATTATAAACCCATTATCTCATTTTTAGATTTGGATGAAGCCATGGACACTGATAGAGATATATTTTCAAAGAAATCCACTTTACTATTCTTAGACCAGCAGGCCTACTCCCGATACTCGATTTTTCATTCGATTGAAAGCTAAGATAGTAAATTAGCTTTGATACATCATCTGAAAATGCCCTTATATACATTTTATTGCCTAATTTGAAAATAACAAAGAATATCGTTACGTTCATATAAGAATCGATACAAACCATCATTTTTAAAAAGAAACTTAGGCTCGCTCCAATCGAAAATTACTTGCAGGATTCTTTGATATATATATCTGTATGTTCTTTTTTTTTAATATTTGCTAGATTTACATATCAATACTTACCTACCTACTTCTTATATTTGTTTTAAATAGTAAGTAATTTCAAAATAATCTTACCTTTTCAATAAAAAGCTATCTATTTCTTCAGTTGCCAACGTTTTGCTACACCTTTATTCCTGTCTGACTTACTGGTCAGACAAATACTGAAAGAAATTGCCAGCTGAAAAGTTAAAAATACTTTACTAAAAGAAATCGTTCGAGTATAAAGCAAAAATTTCTTCCAAAAATCAGGACAAAAGGAACCAAATCCCACCGCTGACACCAAAAAAATATCTTCCAATACTAAATTTATACCACCGGTAGAAAGTGTTTTTTGTTTTTTTTTTTTTTGGAAAAAGAAAGTGAAATAAAACAAATCAGATATTCTTTTTTTCATTTTTAATTTATTTTCTTTTACTTTTCATCTCCTTCGACCTCGCTTCGAATTTTTTTTGTTGTTGCCTCTTTTTTTGTTTTTGTTTTGTTTTTTTTATTTCATTCATAATATAACTAAATTTTTTTCTTCATCATTTGTTTAATAATAATAATAATAATTATTAATTAATTTATTCACTATTTCATCCTCGTTTATTAATAATAATTATTTTCTTTGGAACTTGAATGCGTCTTCCTCGCCTCACCTCTCATCTTTTCTTCTTCTTTTTCTTTCTCTTTTTATATAATAATAATTCATCATCATGCATATTTGTTATTCTTGTTTAGCTTTGTTGTTTTCTTCGACTTCTATTATTTAAAAACATATATACGTGTGTGTATGTGTTGTGTTTGTGTAGTGTGGGAGAGTGTATATATTTCTTCGCGCTTGTTTTTGAAATGAATGAAACATTGAGATGAAGTTGTGCACAAAACATATTTCTTGCTATTGTAGTACACTTTCATAAATCTTGGTAACGATTGCCCAGTTAGAGAAACATAGCTTTGTATATGTACGAGGTTGACTAAAACTTAGAAAAACTTGAATGCCAAAGATTTCTTTGCTATAGCTTGCGATTTGAAGATTGACTAAAGTTTGAACTAAATTAACAAATGTTTCAAAATTACAATTTAAATATTTTCACCACAACCTTACTTTGACTGCAAATTAATTTCAACCTCACTATTTTTTCAAAAAATTGATGCAGTTGTCGATGATGATGTATATCGTTTTTTACCGAACATCGCTTGTATGATGACGAATTGCGATGAAATAATATGATATATTAAAAATAATTTTTAATTTATAGTGTCTTGAATTTTAAGAAGAAACAGATTTTTGAAAAAGAACTATTTAAAAATTGGTGGATACAGGCAAACTATTATCAAATTTATGTAAGTGCATACATTTTTAAAGAAAAAAGGTGAACAAATAATAGTGTGTCTACGTGTTTTTAGCCTTTTTTGTTCTTTTGTAAGATATCAGTTTTTTCATACACTCATTCATCTAAAAAGCATTTTTGATTCTATTCAAAATTTATTGCTTCACTCTAATCGATTCTAGCCATGTATTTTTTTCTGTAATTTTTGAATAAAAATTATATTGAAATTACTCAAAAAACTGGAAAAAATATTGTCTCTATTCCAAAAATACACACAAATTAAGGTATTGCCTAAAAAGTATTTGATTTTTGGCTGCTGCATTTTAAGTCATTGAATTTTTTGTTTTTTTTTTTTACTATAATTTATATAGGTATTGATTAATTGATGTTTTTGTAATAATAATAGTCGTTAAATGTGTCAGATGTTGCTGTTTCTCTTGCACAGTTGGTTTTTTACAAAATATGCATAATAATTGCTAATTATTTCTTCAATTTTTTTGTTTGTTTTGTATTTCATTTTTTTTTCTTCTACATTGTTTCATTTAATTTAAGTTTTCTTCTTTTCTAATACAAAAGATATTTCTTTTTTATTTAATTTTTGCATTTGTTTCTGTATTACGCGCGTGTGTGTGTGTAGTTTACATTTTTTTTTCTTTCTCTCTCTCTCTGTCTCTTTCGTTCTTCTATAACTGTTTATAATACAATGAAAAATGTGTATCTATATAAGTGTGAAAACAAGATAAAAGGAAATGTGAACAGAACGTAAACGTCGAATGAAATGACAAAAATATATATTTATATATGAATCGTATGTACACATAAGAGTTACCGTTAATAATAATAATTAGTTAATAATTAATAATAAATCTACTATCACATTTAAATGCAACGGAAAGGTTGCGACAATTTCAAAATTCTCATCGTACAATGTTTTTTTTTTCACCCTTTTTTTTTTTTTTATTACAATGCCTGCTCTCTTATTACCGTTAGCAATAATAAAGAATAATGATCGATAAGTCGGTTATTGTTCCTCTCCCGCCCTCCGCGTCGCTCTCTCTCTCGCATATAATAATATATAGAATATTTTTCAAGGTTTTTTTTTTTCTCAGTTTTAATCATCGCTTATTGATTATAGTAATAAGACACAAACAAAGAGATATATTTACGTTTTAGTTATTTTTATTTACTTTTGTATTCCTCATGTCTTTCGAGTTACAATAATTTGGATCTCGCTGCTTTCGTCTTTTTTACTACTCTCTCTCTCTCTCTTTCTTACTCTTTCTCGCACGTAGAAAGCGACTGAACTAAGTCCCTGATTGGCTGTGAGATGGTACAGTATCGCTCTCTCTTTCTTGCTATTGTCACAGCAGCTGATTTAGCACACTAGTAGTATAGGAGGAGCTATTGCTTTGTGTTTGTGTGTGTGTATGTGTATGTGTGTGTGTCTCTCTCTCGTCTGCCCTAGATAGAAATTTCGTGCTTTTCCCATCAACTCTGTTTAATCTTGAGAATTCTCATTGGAGTAGACTAGCTATTGGCTCATATATACTTTTTTTTGTTTCTTTTAATATATATAATTTTTATTACCTTTATTATTTATTTTATATAGTAAAGCTGGCTATTGGAACTTTATTCCTTTATTTATAACATAATTTCATATTTCTTGTCTTTTTCAACTACAAAAATTCTTACTTTTGAATCACTACAGTCTGTTTCGCTTTTGCATCTTTTATTTTCTTACATTCTTCTTTCTTTCTCTCGCTCTCGCTCTTTTTTGCATTATTTATGTTTTGCATTGCATTGTTTTATAACTATTGCCGGTTGTTCAGATCGTATACAACAAAATTAGAAAATGATTCAAATCACCCTAAGAGATTCGTTACAAATTTTTTTTTTTTTTTTTGTATTTTTCTAGATTTTTACTTAGATCACCTTAGCCAGGTAATTTTAAGTATTCTAAAGAATTTATTGAATCCACAGACTGGTTGGCCTTTTCATTATTGGAATCATTATTTTGTGGAAATTTTCGGTGAATGCATCGCATAAAGTGAAAATGGATTTAAAAAAAATAAAAATAAAATGATGCCATGCAATAATACATATAATAAATATAAATAAAGAATGCAAATTAATGGGGCGAATTTTATTTTTATCTGCTGTTACACATTCTACTATAACCGTTTTTATCTCTTTTTTCTTCGGCTTTTAAATGTGTTTAAATATAATAATTTTTACCTTAATTTAAAAGGTCATCGTACCCCACTGCAAGTCTTCTTGCACCACTTTATCTTTTTAAATGAACACATGACTTCGACATCTATGAATTATTTAAAAACTGCGGTTCTAAAGAATAATCTGCGAAGAATGACCCAAATAACTCTCAAAGGCACACACAAAGATGCAGCAAAACATATTTTCTTGTGTACTTTTTAACATGAATCAAAGAGGTGTAAATATAAGAATCACTGTCGATTTTATCTACTAAGTGCATATGCTTGTATATTTATTCTAACCACAATTCAATCAAACATTATGCGTTTACACTTATGCTTTTGTTTATGTGAATATCTACGACTGATAAATTCGCTACCTAAGGCTTCATCACTTCAATTGTGATAGCACTAATTGCGACACTTATGGGTAATATAAATACAACCTTATTTCAATAATAAGGTCATTATCAAATTATCTGTGGAAGGACAAACAACACCATGTCAGTCAAATCGGGGAATTCTTGGAAAATTGAACACCGCGTCATGATAAAGTATCTTGTGAAGAAAAGAAAAAAGCCGAAAGAAATTTTGGAAAACATGTCATCATGTTTTTCAGGAATCTGGGTCTTCGTATACTATGGTAAAATAATGGGTGCGCTCATTCCAACAAGGACGAAAATGTTGTTTTTGAAAGACAATGCGCCTGTCCACACGGCACGTGTTACGAGGCAGATACTGAAATACACAGATTTCTCAGAAATTGACCACCTACCCTACAGTCTAGACCTATCTCCCAGCGACTTTTTCCTTTCCTTTGAGTATGTCAAAAGGATGTACGAATAAGGACAATTTTTTAATCAAAACTTTTCTTTCATTTAATGCCTTAGACCGCGTATTTATCAGTTGTCCCTCATACGTTCAAGTTAATTTATGACTTAAACTGCTCAAGCTGTTTGAATAGTGAGTAAAAACGGCTGTACAAAAGCTGATAGCAGGGCATAAGATTTTTATTTAATTTCAAGCAGTTCATTCAATTTTAAAAATTCCTATGATTTAAGATGAACTTTCGAAATAAATAATGTAACATATTTATTTCGACAGTTTTCCTTAAATTACACCTATTAAGTACTAAATGAATATATCATATGTCTGCTTTATGTATCCAAAGTTAAGAAATGAAAAAGTTCCTACTTGCATGACTCTAATAAATACTCATTCTCATTTGCGTGACAGAATTTGTTACGAAAATGTTCAACGTTTCTGTTTAATTCCGAATATTTTATTAGTTTATTAGTTCAGAAGGTCAAAAATATTGTTGTAATATTGTTAGTTACAAAGTGTGGGACAAATATACCTAAGAAGGGTTTTTGTATACCTCCAGCCTCAGGTCTAAAAGGATCCAGACTAACTTGACAATATGTAGAACTAAGGTAATTGCACCTTATAAAATATTTTTTGAGGTTTGAAGAGGTAAAATGAGTTGATACGAAATTATCACTCATAAAATAGTAAATTTTCTATGGAAATTAGATAAGTTTATAACGATCTTCATAAATGAAGAGTTTCTCGGAAAATAATTTAATGCAGCGATAGGAAATTCAATCAGCAAAACGAAAGGTCATGATGACCCCAATGTTTTTTAGAGTTGTTTTAGTTTTGGTCAAAAACTTCTGAAAAAAACAAAACAGAACGAAGGAGTTTATATTACAGGTAGTTAAGGGTT
The DNA here is from genome assembly GCA_949715965.1 of Dysmachus trigonus. Taxonomy (NCBI): domain Eukaryota; kingdom Metazoa; phylum Arthropoda; class Insecta; order Diptera; family Asilidae; genus Dysmachus; species Dysmachus trigonus. Next base: position 16,076,422 of record OX454320.1, read on the forward strand.
AACCAAAGTGTTTTTTAGAAAACATCGATTTAATCAAAATGATCTAATGATCTCAAAAAGCTGACCAATCTAAAGAAAGCCTTAGCAATCTTAAAAGAAGGATTTTCTTACCAACTGCGTAGCTTGAATAGTCCCAGACTTTTCTTGTGTCGTAATCAAAGCAATTACACATAATGTAGCTGATATTCATAAAATTTAATGAAGACCAAATCTTTTAAAAGCTTTTTGTGGTGCTGTTTTTTAAGAGTCAACTGGCTTTACCTGTCATAAACCCCAGAGATGAAATTTTCAGTTGAATAATTCAATATATAATCGGTTTCCCATTACGATTAATTAACAATTAAAAAACTCGATTTAAATCTCCATTAGATTTCTATGGAATCTAGCATTTTCCATATAAATTAATCATAATGGATTGAGTAATTCCCATAAAATAAATTAATTTCATAATATCGGCAATTTTTATGCTTAACAAAATTAGGTACTTCCTGTTTGAATGAGTAATCAAAGATTAGTTTTGCATTTTTCACGATGGCACTTGATCGCTTTTACTTTCTTACAAGATTATGTCATATGGAAGAGCCCTTTTAAAAACTGCCAATTTTATTTAATAGAAAAAACAAACTGTGCAGAAATGTTACGTGTCAATAAAACTAAGAATTTTGAAGCACTTCATTTCATGATATTGTAAAGATCATTATCAAAATAAATCGTAGCGTACTTTATCATACAATAATCCAAAAGTGGTATTTAAATGATTCATTACTCAATACAAATTCTTTAATAATTTTTCCTTTAAACTGTTGATCGTAGTCCGTAGTTCGTTTTAAATTATCTTTGACTTTAGTTAGTAGAATTTGTTGGAAATAAATGCATGAAAGCTTTTGCAATAGCTAAGTTTAGAATTATGTTTGCAAGCAATTGTAAAATTTTACTTGGAAAAAGTTAGACTGAATTACATTCAATTGAATAAATAATGATTTAATTTGTTTAATTTACTTCGATATATCAAATTTATCACTTATTAATTCAGTGACTGTTACTATTATTCTTTCACTCACAAGATTGTCCAATAAATTGTAATATGCTGCATTTTTATGGGGTTAATTACTCGATTTAAATAAAGTGAATTTAAAGTCAGTGATATTAAATAAGATTTATGAAATTTCTTCAAAGCGCTGAGGTATTAAATATTTAGATCAGAAATGTGGGGGAGGTACAAAGAATTCATGGAAATGAATACAATTTGGATGTTCTGTTTTTGAGCACTCAATGAATTTATTTTGATAAAGATTTTTTCTGTGGATTCCCATTATAAAACGATATTTCTACAATTGGGTTTTTTCCTGTCGCAATGTTTTTAGAGAAAAGTTATTTACCCTCAAGACGACTATTTACGACTTTTGTTCATTCTAAATTTATTGCCTTTCAATATAATAAACAAATTTCTTATATTATTGACCTCTGCTCCGTTGCTCTAAACAACTTGTTTGTCTAGTTTCAATAATTTATTACAAAACCAACAAACTGAGTTTTAAGCTAGTGCGCACGTTTGCAAGCACGAAAAATACTTCCATAAAAATGTCATATTGGGATTATATTTATATAATTTTTAAGCATTAGCTATCGGTTTTTACGCTAATGTAAGAAAACCTGAAAAGACGTTTTTACAACGTGATTTTTCTATGCGTTTCATTTTCATGCCTGATTTAGTTCGAAAGTTTTTAAGGGTAATGTTGAATTCTAGTTTATAAAAGGTTTCAAGGAATTAACGATTATCTTTCTCAATCGAGAGGATAAAGGAACACTTTTTAACTGAAAGCTGAGCGTCTACGTTATATATGAAGAAATTCAAACCCAATTGAAATGCATAGACTCGAAAACAATCTTTTAAACATACCTTTATCTCATACATTTTTACGTATCGTGAATTTATTTTGATTGGTTTTGTTTAAGAGGCGGTCGAGTCCACACGCTCATGCCATTAGCTTAAATTTAAATTTAAATCAAATTTAATCAAAAGTTATTTTCAACTCCTACTAAAAATTCATAAAGCTTTTAATGCGGCACTTAAATTAAAAATGGAAATTTAGACTTTCATTCACACGTTCAAGTAACACGTCCCACAAAACAGAATTATTTATCTGGCGTCGACCAGTAAAATTGGTTAACTTTTATTTAGTTTTTCCTATACAGTATAAATAAAATTATGTGTCCATAGACGTTCTATTCCTGTTTGCATTATTTAATTTGGAAACATTTGTTTAATGTAGTAGTTAACTATAAATATAAATAATAATATATATAACTACTTCCATCATAACATATTAATCGAAATTTTTAATTGGGTTTTCCTCGAATTGATATTCATATAAAAAACTAAACAGTTTATTTATTCAGTATATTCGAAAACTGTTACATTATTCAGGGTAAAGTGATATTATTTAGTTAGAAAAACGATAGAAACTTTTAAAGGGGTCTTTGTTTTTCATAACTTTATTTTAATTATTCGGGCGATATTAACGTGACTATAAGATGATATTTTAATGAAAACTTTGCAAAATGTTCGTAAAATATCAATAAATACTAGTGAAATACGGAAATACCATCGTCATGTTATAATTTTGATTAAGAAATGGTTTAAATCTCATATTGAGAATTTCAACAAGTTTCTATACATTTAAAATGGGGAAAAGATTAAATCATACAGAAAGCCTGAAAATATTAAATTTTTAGGGCAAATCTGTTAGAACACCCTTATAAATCCTTCCCTTCTATTCATAAAAATCCATGGGATGTCTTGCGTTTTGTCGGTCAAGGGTAAACCTTTGAAGCGTGAATTTTTTTTAAATTGCGCATTCTGGTTCGAATTGACCCACAAGCGGATTGTAGTCGTTTTTAAAATATTGGGTTTAATTATCTCAATTTAGGAAATATATAATTGCATATTTAAAATTTAAGTTTTTATAATTTGCATTATCTAAGAAAATCAGTTTTATAATATATTTACGAATTTATCGAAGCTGCCGACGTTAATTACTTGCTCCGTTTAAATTCGACATGTAAGAAAACATACCTATTTTTTATACTGAAACTATTTTTTCTGAGAAAACAAAGGCTGCATGCAAAGCTATTTACGGGGATGATACTAACTCTTATTTCGTATTAAGGTGGATCCCCCAGAAAATCCAGTGATAATAAAAGCTGTTCCCCAATCCTAAAAAAAAACATAAAACGCTAAGCTAATGCAGATAAAAATTTGGTGACTGCTTGTCTGTTTGTTTCCAAACAACATAAAAATGATAATAAAATACTTTTGTTTTTTTTTTTCTTGAAAATTATTAGATTTTACCAAAAAAAGCTATTTATTATTCTGTAAAATTGGAATATTTAAATTTGCGAAACAAAGCTTATTCCATCTTTTTCCCTGATTCCACCTTTTACCTTTAATTCAATATTGGAATCTTTAGTTTTAATAACAATTCGTTCTAAAGTTATAATTTTTTCATCAAATCAATGTAAGACCACGTTTTAACGACATATAATAGTTTCAAGCAAATATTCAAATAAATAATTGTTTTAGTTATATGGGTTAAAAAGTTATGATACAAATGCCATTGCATTGTTTTCTCTAAATAACTAAAAAATATATTGATTTTATTCGAGTTTGCGATTAAGAACGATATAAATAATTAAATTCCAAAGTGATATCAATGTTCATTTCGATAGATCCATTAATAACGATATTTATATTGAAAGATGCATTTTTTCAATACATGGTTTCATTAATTAATGAACAACAGAACCGAGTGAAAGGGTTTGAATGAAAATGCAAAGAATATTCCCAACATTAGTGACATAATAGTAGTACATATCCATAGAGATAGGTGGATAACTTTAGTTAAAGTCTTTTAGAAGAATTTTAATAGTTAACTGCCTTCTTACAAAAAAGACGGACAAGTGCAATCCGATATATGGGGTGTCAAAAAATTATCTCTGAGAAGAATTTTGTGGGGTTACTCGGTATCGGAAATTGAACATTAATTAGAGATTTTCAGGTTTTTTCCTTTACTTGTGCTATGAGACCTCCCTTCATACCAAATTTCAAGATTCTAGATTAACTGGAAGTGTCCTATAGAGATTTTGATGTGTCAGTCAGTGAGTTAGTCTGTCAGTATAAAATTACACTTTGAAAGGCTGAATCGTTTTATTGCATTCAATTAGAAACTTGAATTGGATTTTTTACAGACCTATGAGGCGAAGAAGCGAAAATTGTTTATGGGTAAGACTCTATCTTTACAAGTTCTGATGTGTTTTTAATGCATTTTATTCGTTTCGTAGTTTGTTTAGTTATATATCCATGATCAATCAATTGTCTGTCACTGTAAGCCTTATTAGTTTATTTTTGCTTACTTATTTCAACCAGTTAAGGTGCAATCTTTAAACTAAATCCCGGTACATTGCGATATTTTCGAAACATCGGATGAAAAACATCGAACAGATCAAGCATGTTAAAAAACATCGGTTAAGTTCGATGTATCGTTTCTTAAACATCGATGTTTCCAATGCTATACTATGTTTTCTTTTCAGAATTTGGAATTTAGCCATAAATGACCCCGGTTTACACTTTTAAGGTCACGATTAACAGATTACATTAACCTATTTCAGCCAATAAGAGATTGGAACAAGTTTAGTAGAATGGGTTCAGCGCAGCAAAACGGAAGCGGAACGAAAAGCGCCCAATCAAAAGCGGTAAAAAGAATAATAACCAAAAAAAAAACAAAAAAAATAAAGAAAAATCAAAAAGTGAGAACAAAAGAAATGAAAAACTATAAATGAGTCAACTTACGTATATTATGACTTTTTCTTTACCAGTAATTTTATTTTTTATCTTTTTACTTATAAAAAATAAAAGTAGCAGTAGCAGGAGTAATCCACAATTCTCCCCACCTCTCTTTCTCTCGCTTACATAATCCATCTTTGGCGTTTATCGCTATCACCTACAGTAGATACAGTGTAATCCAAAAGACTTCAGCTGAATCACAATTTTTTTTCATTTTTCCTTTTTAGCAACAATTCAACAATTCTTCACGCTTATATCAACAATGGGAACGAATTCACAAAAAATTGCAAAAATACTTCTCACAAACAGAAATACAATTTTCTTTTTCTTTTTTCTTAGAAGGCGCATTTTTTTCGCCGATCGACACTTAATTCTCTTTCTTTTTTCCCTCTTTTGAGAGAAGCACAATTTTTTTTCTTCTTCGGTTCGCAAACAGAAATTATTTACAAAAAAAAAAAAAAAATAATAATAAACAAAAAAAGGTTTTACAAGTAGGGAACAATTTTTTTACATCCTGTCCTATGCGATGCCAGTTTTGGGGGGTGGGATTGGGGCGGGTTGTCGTCGCTATCACACGGCTGCTTTGCGGCTCCGCCTAAGGAGGGCGCTGGTAGTCCATTTGCCGGCTGCTGTGCAAGAAGAAGAAGATGGCCCTCAATGTTGAATACTGTTGAACGGTTTTTGCAGTTTTGGTGTATGTTCGCGTGTGTCTCTCTGTCTCTCTCTCTCTTTTCCCTGCCTCCTTGCGGACAAAGAAATCTTCACATCCAGAAGGAGATTGCGATGAATTCGACGAATGTTGCTCCACTCTCCGGTTTGTTTGAAACGCGCGCCACTTTTATAATATCCGTATAACGGCACTTTAACGGTTTCCGATTGCCATACTTAAATTTATTACCAGAAACTGTTCTTTAAGCGTGATTTATGCAATTTTAATGCTTTTAATATATGTCACTATCCGTTTGAGATGTTAATTAACGGTTTCTTGCACACTCGCACGGTATTTTAACGGTTTAATGCAATTTTACAGATTTTAAAAAGCCATATTTAAATTTATTATATTTCACTATCCGTTTGGGATGTGTTTTTAAACGGATTTTGCATTTTAACGATATTCTAATGATCATATATATATAAATTTTTAACTGTCACTGTTCATTTTCGAGTGCTGAATAAACGTTTTATTGTCATATTTCCGCGGAATTTTGAGTTCCAATATTATTGTGTATGGCGTTTCAAACTTCTCAAAAGGTGGCAAACTACAAATAGTTGAATCTCCAGTGGATTTCCGATTTTTGTCCATATTAAAGGACCGAATTAGGGTTGAAGTAATCATTAAATGATGTCACAACGGAATCTCTCAGGATTTTGAATGCATATCTTCGCTTTCAACAAACGGCAACAGTCTTCTACATCTTTCTTACATCATTATCATCATCATCCGGCCTAAATGCCCATGCGTAAACCACTCAATCGAGTTCAATACCGCTCTACAGTCCAACAACAACACATCTCGTTTCTAAGCAGCAAATTTTGTTGATCACACATTATAGCAGGAGACCTGTTGCATTTGATGCTGGAATGATGCTGCTGCAGCAGCTGCAGCAGTCAATTGTGGAAACGATGAGCTTGTCGTCATCATATACGGATGTAGCCTATGTGAACGAAGGTATTGTCGATATTTTCCGCTATTAATGACCGAATTGCTATTATTGTTGGTGTTGCTAGGGTTGCTGCTATTGTTGCCACTGCTGTTGCTTGTGGTGTGATGTTGCTGCTGTTGCTGTTGTTGGTGTTGCTGGGGTTGGTGCTTGTGTGATGGGGTACTACCGTCGCGGGTCAAAAGAGGTATAGTATCGGGGCCAGCCTGGTAATTGCTAGGAACCGTAGCCATAGGACTCCTGTCAGAATCGCCCCACCGCAGCTGTGACAGCGAATTATTTGACAGGGTCGTTGTCGCTGCACACCGGCTTGCAATGCTGCCAATATCCGCCGGAGTACAATGGAGGATATTATTGTTACTACTTGATGACGTATTTCCGCCGGCTGTAGCACTATTGGCCGATGTTGCATAAACCCCACATCCTCCTGACAACATTGCATCCCTCTTACCCACCGGCTTGCTGTACATTGACTGCCCCGTTATAGAGGGTAGCCCAACTATCGTTGGCATATTTGTTGATGTTGCAACAGCAGCGGCGGCCGCTAACTGATCCCAGGATGAGGAGTTTTGTACTATGTGCTGTTGTTGGTGTTGTTGTTGCTGTTGTTGCTGCTGTTGCTGCTGTGTTGACTGGCTTTGGTTGTGATTTCTTTGACTTTGGCTATGGATAACAGCACGTCTGCTCTGCTGCTCAATATACTGTGCAGCAGTTGAAGTTGCTGCACCAGATGTTGGCTGATGTTGCTGCTGAACCGGATAATGGGCTTGCTGCGACATCTGTGACATTTGTTGTTGATGAATTTGTTGAGTCAGCTGCTGTTGCTGCTGCTGCTGTTGTTGTTGTTGTTGATGGTGGTGGTGGTGATGATGTTGATGGAAATGTTGCTGCTGTTGTTGTTGCTGTTGTTGCTGCTGCTGTTGCTGCTGTTGTTGTTGTTGCCGATGCGTTTGTTGTTGCTGCTGCTGCTGCTGTTGTTGTTGTTGTTGCTGCTGCTGCTGCTGCTGCTGCTGCTGCTGTTGCTGTTGATGTTGTAAAGCCTGAGATTGTCTAGCTATTCGACGAGACGTTGACGATGATACTGACGATGATGAAGACACTGCCAAAGCAGCGCTACTCCTCGAAGAATTTGGCATATTGTTTATAAAGGGACTACGTCGGGCGCTTTCAATTTTCCTAAAGTAGCACGGGTGAATCATCAGCAGCGGCTCAACCCGTGTCCCGGCTGGGGGCTTAGGCTGATTCGGTAGCTCATATTCAACGCTACAGTCAACATTTAGTGGAATGGAAAAATCTTTCTGACTTGTTGCAACAAGCTGTGACATTCGTGCCTGTATCTGTCGCTGCTGTTGATGCTGCTGCTGATGCTGATGAATGTGATGATGAATTGTTGTCGATGGCACCGGCGACACAACGGACGTGTGCTGTGTCGCATGGTGTTGATGGTGTGGCACACTTTGTGGCAAGGTCATCTCATAGTTGGCATAGCACGCGGCCATCGTCATTTTGGATGGGAGTGTGTTGTTTCTTACGCGCACGTGAAAAAACAAAAACAAACGGAAATTTTAGATCTTAACCGTCCTGTCGACTGTTGTTATACAGTACACACAAGTAAGTCGTTGGATCACTCGCTGGAGCGATATAAAAATCACATTATTTCCTCTGAAAAATTATTTACTCCACGCACGGAACGTTTTCACACTCACTCAAAAAATCAGAGATTGGCACTGGTAATCCATAATCCGGGAATTATTATTTTTATATGCAATGTTTGCACTTTCTCGAAACACCGAACACCTCGTAACAGGATGTCTTTTATTTAAAAAGAAAATAATAATAAGAAAGAAACAAAAAACAAATATTTCTCTTTTTCCTATAATTTACTTTTTGCGCTAACACTAATTTATAGCAGGAACATTAATCCATTTACAGCACTATTGGTGTGCTGGTCTAGTCCACTGGGTCCAGAGGTGTCTGTTGCTGTCTGTTTGTCTCGAGGGCCGCAAGGCTTCAATAAAATATCCTTTTATTTTTTTCGTTAATGCTTAGTGGCTGCAAGAACTCAGTCTTTCGGTTTTGCGTCGGGTGTCTGCTTAGAAGTCCCCTTTAAATGTTCTTGAGCTCAGTCTTCACTTGATCACCACCAAAATTTTTGTTTTGTTTTTTTCGCTGCTCCAGATCTTCTTGTCTTTTACTTTTCTAGAAGCCCGCTGTGCAATTGTGTGCTCTTATCCTTATTTATTTTTTCCTTCAGCTTCCTGTGTGTACTGCTGGGGTCGCTTGAGGCTCTATGCACACGATACGAACCAAAGAGGAATGCACGTTAGAATGAGCGAGCCTATCGGACAAAACAGCGAAAACCAACCGAACGATCAAAATCACGCAAAAATTCAGCGCTCGAAAAGCCCGACAAATCGAAATCGAATTCGAACATGGAACGGCTGGGAATGAACGTGACGACGACGGGTTACACTACTTCCCCTTTTTCGGCTCAAAAAAAAAAAAAATAAGAATTTTTTTTCTCGTCTCGGTCGTCGCCTTGTTTTCTGCTCGCTCAGAACTTATTTCACTGCACATGAAATGTCCGAAATTTATTTCTTTTCTTTTTACGTTCCGACAAAAGGAATCACAATAAATTGTCCGTTATTTCGCTGCAAGGACACCGGCTCAAATGCAGCTATCTTCAATTTGCTTTCAGCCACCCAACAAAGGAGTTCAGCCGACACAAAAAACGGTACTCCCTCCTGCAGTTGTGGTATAGGCGTGCGTAACTACTAATTTATTTTTTACTTTTATTTATTTTTTAACAACTAGTCAAGCGTATTACTTTTTTACTTTTATTAAATATTCCTTTTACAATTAATTCGCCCACGAATAGTGTCCGTCTTTGTCTTTTTCCATATCACAAATTTTTATCGATTTTTCGCTTATAAAAACTCAAGAATGTGAGCTCCTCTCTTGTTTTCACTAATCAAATAAAAAAACAGTTTCAACCGAATTCACTGCGATTAAGCGCCTCGACCACCTCGCTGTTAGAGCTCTACTTCTCGACTGAATTTGTTCGTTCAAATAGAACCCAATCGCAAAAATTTCCTCTCTCTCTATCTCTCAGTTCAGCTGTAATGCACAGAAAAATATCGGCTGAATCAGTTATGAGAGAGTACCGGTAAATCAGCTGAATAACTTGCCATCTCGTTCGCTATCTCCCTCTCACTCTATCTCTCTTTCGTCGCGGAAAACAGGCCTGGCAGGCAGCCACTGGTCTAGGTCAACAAAACATATGATCGACACCCAGCAGTACACCGTCATCCGGCTGAGTTCGCTGAATTGCATTCTTTTGAGATTCGCTGAATTGCTGATTGCCCCATTTTAGGTTCTTACAGCTTTTTTTTTAATCGGTCTTTCTCAGAGAGTGAAAGAAAGAAGAAGAAGAAGAAGAAGCAAAGAGCTCTATATTGTATTTTGTTGGTAGTAATCGAGAATTCGCTTTTCGATGCGAAAACGAAAACTTTGCAAAATCCCAGAGAGACGGGTGGGGTTGCTAAATTATGTAAATTGAGTAGAAAACATAATGTCATGAGAACAAATCAAATTTCCGCAATAATTACCACCGAATTGTGTGCATCGCTATGCCTCACGGGAACTCACTCAACCCCAAGGGGAGACGAGGACGGCACTCGGTGACAAGCCAACTGATCGTTTCGTAATTCATTCACATCTGGGACAGAGCCCCAACATAATTGGCAATTTCGCCTGAATGTTGAGTGATTGCCCCCTCGGCAGGAAAGTGTGGATGGAGCTTAAGGTTATATTCGCAGGGTGGTACGCTGGCATTGTAAAATGGGAGTTCACAGTTATAGACCGGCGGTAAAGCAGTGCAGTTACAAATGTCATCCCCATCTACATCCAATGCTACTTGATTTTGGCGATCAGAGAGAACTGGTGCTTTCAGCATGGTATGGCTGTTTGCTGCATTCAGAAGTAGCACGTTATAAAAAGGTGCAGTGTAAGATGAGGTAATTCTTGCACATTTTTTATCTGCTCTGCTGTAGAGCTTGACACATGTTAAGAAAAAAACTTAAGAAATGCTCAAGGAATGTTTAAGAAATTGTTTTCTCTTTCAATTACTGAAGTGTTCAAAACAAATCACAAATGAAATAGAAAAATGTTATTTGCCTTTGAAACAGACGGCGACAGTTTTTTAGCGAAAATTTGTTTTCTTCTTGCAATAATGTAATAATTCTATTGGGAAAACTGCAGTTCGTGTATGAATTGAGAAAAAATGTAATAGAAATTATAAATACAAAATTTGTATATAGAAATGACACCGAAGAGGATTATGTGGACACTGAACGCTCATCAGCTTTCAAAGAAGACACGATGGAATTAAATTATTACCGTGAATCGACCGAATGTATTATAAAATATTTATGTGGCAAAAATGGTTCGAAAGATTTCATGAATGAAATTTTTAACTTCAAAGACAGCGCTCACTCTGGTCGGTTCGACGAAGATAATGATGACAAAATCAAGGTTATAGTTGATAGTGATCTACGGATATCGGCAACAGAGGGAATTGGAACGGATTTTGTTTGCAGATTTGGGTGCTTTTCTTGATTTTAGTCTTTTTGTGTTGGTAACGAAAAGGATTAATGTTGTATTCCTATCGATTGATATCCGATTGGCAGTGGTGTAACGCAAAATCGCATATCCCTAACAAAATGCAATATACAAAAAACAGGGATTAATTTTGTTGGTTTTTATATACAGGTACTTGTGCAAATAGGTAGATAGGTGTGAGGATAGGATTTCGTGAGAAAATATAATAAACTTACCTTTAAAGATCAATTACGCTTGAGCCTGATTGTGCAAAGTCAATTATTGCAGTTAACACAAAATTAGATACGTATGGTAGAGCAAGTGAATAAATTGTTTATAAAATACAAATTGACATGCCCATAAGTGAACGTAACATAATGTACTACCTACTACACTAGATAATTACAATAATCTCACTCATGTGTATTATGTCCCGACGAAATATTTACATTTTTGAACTATAAGAAACGTGATTAGCAAAATCATTTATTAATTCATCCAACTTCAATTTTGTTACCTCTTCTTTTTCAATACTAAAATTGTTAAAAAACATTATTTTGTTTGTATTAATTGATTTGCGAGGCGATTTAAATACGTTTATTTTTAACATCAAGGTCAATGTTTCAATACGACATTATGTTTTTATGATACGGTTGATTTTTTGGGCCCCCCTGTCGTGCGGGGTCTGTGGGGTTATGCTTTACAACACTGTCGATTGGCAAGCACGAATTTTATGAGACAATAAAACGAGAAATAAATTAGACCAAAAATAAAATTCAACGATCTCAGAGAAAATTACTCGGTTAATGTGGATCAGTTAGCAACAAGTTCAGGGAATTCTAGTCAAGCTTAATAAATCATTTTGACTTTTGTTTGTCTTATACCTATATCCAACAAGGTCTTGTATCCCAAATACGATGTGTTTCCCATAAAAATGCAATTTTCTCCTACAGCAAAAACAGGCAGTTCCGTGTGAATGCCCATGGCCCCCTGGTGTCGGCGCCGTTAACTTATCGCGGCTTAATCAACTGTCTCGCAAAGTACACACTTAATCCGCTCAAATAAGCCCCATGTCCCTGGTGGCTGGCAGTTGGGCCGGGCTGGCACCGTGTTATCAGTGTCCCAGGCGTAATTACAGCAATGATAATCGCCGCCACCGCGCCAGTTCCGCACCCATCACTCGGGAGGAAACAAGAAATTCGACGCGAGTTCCCGCAGCCGTTACCCGTAGCCAGTTCTCCTCGATTATCACCGGCGGCTTTGCTGGCTAACGTTGAGAATTGAAAATGGGAACGTTTGTGCCACAGCCTCGAAAAGCATGCTGCAGTGCTCCCCAACGTCGCATATTAGATCGACACAGGTCACAATTGCCAATTCCGTTTAATTTCAAAATTTTTATCGATCGTCCCCCAAACAAAGAGGAGTATAGAAGGTAAAAATTGGTTGAAGCACGAAATTCGAAACATAACCGAACGCCGGAAAGCTTAAAATCCAATCGTATATCAGTTCGAAAATTTGTTGCTGCACCCCTAGTCCATTAAAGACGGTAAAATCGATGGAGCAAAAAAAAAAATCAGAAAACGAATAAAACGAAGCCAATCAGTATCCGCAGGCAGAGTTGGTTCCAGCACCGCCGATGGAGCGAGCACCAACATCCACGGCAACGGCAACGAGAAGGCAATCAATCTCTCGACAGTAGCGCCGAGATGTAAGCTTAGTCAGCCGGAAAGGAAGTCATTCGAGTGCATCAGCTGTTCCAAGCTGAAAACTTGTCTCGCCGGTGGAAGTGCTCCGCGGCGGAGGCGGCACAGGGGGGACAGTTCTTTCTTATTTCCTTCCTTTTTTCTGTGATCCAAATTCGATGACGGCCTTGTGCTCTGCTCCCCAGCCGTAAGCCAGGCACTTAGCCACTTCGACGGTTACGACGACGGCGGCGGCTCACGGCTCCATCGAACCGAACTTACAAAAAAAGTAAGCCCTCTCGCTGTTCTCTTCGTCTTATTCAGCACTTTAATTGTATTAGCCATTTCGAAAAAAGTAAACAACAAATATCACAAAAATTCCCCTCTTCGGATACACACAAATTTATTGGAGTGATTATTCAGGCGGCTGAATAGAGGTATCTCACTAAATTCGAAGAGTATAATATTTCTCAAATGCTGAATATGCCCCAAAAACGAGGGAGAAAGAGAACGAATCATCAACGAACTTCTCTCTCAACACAGCTGATTTCGTATCGGCTATCGGCTCGCCCGCTCACAATCTCTGATTGGTCAGAATCAACTTCAATTCAGCCATTTGTAAATTGCATCACTTCTGCTGCACTCATTAACATCGGCCACCTTGCTCTCCTCGGGACGTCTCCATTTACAGAAGTTGGCGGCGGCGGCGGCTCCGACTGGTATAAATGAAACGGCGAAAAAGAGAGCAAACGAAATAAAAAAAAGAGGGCAAAAGCGGTGTAATTGAATGCTTCCCATGAGCGCAATAAATTGTCCCCTCCCACATTCGTTTTTTACCTTTTTATCACCTGCCTGCTGCCACACTAAAACTTTTAAGTCGCGCGGCGACTTTATGCGCTGCTGTTTCTGCAGCCAGCAGCTATCGGCCACCAGCCACTACACCCGCCTTATGTTGTGTGCCTTGAAAAAAAAGGGAAAAATAATAATAATAAAACGTTTCTGTGTGCCCGAGACGACGAACGATTAAATGTTTTGCATGCCAGCCAGAAGGCTCCGGCTGGCGAAATTAGCGCGGGGGCGGCAATTTGGGCATTTCGTTTTTTGCTTTACCCAGTGTAAGGTGTGAAAAACTGATTTATGTCGCACACCGGCCACACATGTAGCTTGTGAAGGAATGTTAAAAATTTGCAATTTGAAGGGCAATCATTTAGGGTACGCTGCACTGATTTCCTTGCGACGTAGCAAAAGGGCGTCTACGGTACGGGAAGGGTTTTGATTCTTTGCTTAACACTAACATTTTAGTAGTTATACACAACGAATGATATAGCATCCACAACGATACAGATAAAATTTGTCAACCAGTATATTTTAAATGCATGAAAATTAAAAAAAAACATTTGTTTATAATTTCACTAAAATATTTGGTCATCATTAGATCTTAATCCATTAATATATATAAAAAGATCATATAATAAAATAATCTAGCATTCGCATAAAGTTTTGCACTTCTGATTCTGATAGAAATTCTTAAGTACAAAAATAAAAGACGATACCAAATGAAAATATTCGATAGAATAGTTAGACATTACAGTGAAGTACATACTAGTTTCAAAAAATTAACGCTTTAAAGAATTATATGCCGAATTTTGGTGCTACATATATCATTCACGTCATATTGTGTCATCACGAAAAAGAATGTTATAGCTTTCACATTCGCACACATGTTAAACAAATTGATTAGATAAATACAAAAATTGTTATCTAATTATAGTAATAGTATAAATTGGTACGGGTGATCCTTATGGTGGGCACTGCGACCGGAAGGTCTTTTGTGCCGAAACTTTTTTAAAGCAAAAGACGATCTTCTACCCTGAGGAACGCTAAAAAGTCTTTAACAGAAAAGGAACGAATGTCAGCCTGACAGAAGATCCTTCTCCTAAAGCTAAAGCTAAAGCAGAACATGCACGCAAGATGTGTGATGTAGTTTCATCGTCTTCAAGACACAAACGACATTCCATCTCATTTGACAGACCAGATCCGCTTTTCTCAAAGCGTTAATTTTAGTGTAGGCAAAGGGTCTGACAAGCAATTTAGCTAGGTCGAAGACCAACCAATGTTGCAGAAGGGTTCATGACCTTGGGATCGAAACGATGAACTTTCCCTAGCTAGTTCATCAGCAATCTCCTTCAACATGGGTATGACCCTGTACCCAACAGAGAGTAACTCTGTTGAAAGTCACTAGGTGTTGAAGCACTCTTTAACGAGTCGCGCCTAATTGTAGTATAACAAGAACAAATATTTTTTGTAAATATCTAAAACTACGTATATGATTAAAGTGCACTGGTGCCTACAGTAGCAAAAATATACTTTCCTTTTTCCACTTTCTTGGACACCGGATTGAATGTATACACTCTAAATAGTCTAAATAAATGAATTGAATTGAATAAATGCAAAAATTGGTAACTTATGTGTGTATGTACATACGATTCAAAAATATTTCTTTCCAAATACTTCTGGCATATATGTATGTATCTATCTACTCCTAAATAGATACTAAAATCTTAATTGCAAACACAAAATTCTGTAATATACCCACATGCCTACAATTCATAAACGTGCCAAAACTTGATAATGAATATTTCAAGGAAATGAATGCCACAATTGAGCAATTTGTATACGTAAAATGAACTTATAATTAAATATATGTGTGTATGAAACCAAATTTCGTCATTCGTTTTAATGAGAATTTTTTGTTTATGATGTTGTTTGAATAAGTTACAGAGGATATGTATTTTTTATGACTTACTTATTGTTAACTTAATTTCAAGAAATGGTAATTAAAACATTAAACCAAAAGAAAATAAAAGAATTTATTAATTAATTTTCGTAGGAGTAAAGATACTAAATACTCTTAATTTTTATCCAGAATCGGGATGAGACTTATTATTTAGATGTTCATGTTGAAGCCAGCACATTTGAATAAGGAATTGAAAATTTATAGAAGAAATTCAAAGAGTCACAGATAGTGACATGTATTTGTTAAAAACATAATGTAATTTAAACTTTAGTAAACCGTTTAAGCAAAGTAAAGTATTATTAATAAAATAGCAAATTTTCCATAAACGAATGTATATGGGATTATGCTATGAGTTCAAAATACCCTACCTACATGTGTTTAATCTGTTAAGTGAATACCCATAATTCATATAAAAAATTGGGCTCATACATATATCTTTAAAACTTTTGCAATAAATTATAGATTACTTATGAGTATATCCAATAAAACGAACATAGAGGGAGGCTATTTAAGTTTCCATCTTAGAGAGAAAATTATCCCTGAAAGTTTGTTAAATTCTATCGAGTGAGCTAAAAGTTAAAATTAATTCACATATCTAGTAAATAAGATTAGATTTATGTAGATACAGATCTAGATGTAGATATACGACGTTAATATTTTGCTTCAAAACTAGAGTCGATATCGACCGCCATAAATTTTACTTTAATAATAACGAAATCAACATAAACCAATCAGGTACTTAATCTTACTTTACCTGACTGGAAAGCGGTGAAGGTGGTTCTAATAGGGTACACGGTAAAGTGCAATAAATTTCGACTTTCGAAGATGGAGGAGTAGTTCGATACGAGGCAACCAGTCATGTATTCTGGTTAAGTCGTCATTAATAAATACATCAATCTTCCATGAGTCATAGGTGTAATAAAACTGATTTGAATACCTTCCGCAAATCAGTAAGACCTTTTTAAAAAGAAAAATAAATGAGTTAAAAGGGTCTATTTTTGGAACTACCGTGCAAATGGACTCAATTTGTAATACGGTTTGCTTGCTAACTATCAACTTGTTATAAACTTTCTTACTAATTTTGTGCCGATACGAAAACCGAAAGAGAGTCGACGATGTAATAAGAAATTGGGAGTAAAAACGATTGGAATTCCAAACTCGTTGCCGTCGAAAATAAAATCTAAAATGAAAATGAAAAAAAAGCAAAAAACAATAAAAATTCTTTAGGTCAGGAATCAGCCATTGAAATCGCTGAATGATTCTTTTTCAGGTTTAGGAAGGGTTGCAGTAATTTTCAATGTATAGAAGAGAAAGAAATCTAATAATATGTAAGATAAAGAACTAATGAAAGGGAAGAAAATCTTGATAAATTTTGGTGAAACGTTATTAGTACCAATAACCCTCGGACTTAACAGCATAAAATACAGCTGTGCTGTCAGTAACATGACGTCTACATTATGAAAAGTTATTTTAAAATTTGCTGCGTTAAGATAGTGATCAAGCAAATAAATATATAGTACAATACCAGCGACTGTTTGTAGTCAGACTGTAATTTTTGTTTTGTGTTAAAGGTTTTGTATGCTATTTACACGTTTTATAATTCAAGATGTTAACATAAACAGACTAAAGTGTAGATTAGTCTGAAATGGTGTCAAGGCAAGCCTGTCTATACACAGAAAAAAAGGATTATATAAGCTTATAGAAAAATGGCAATGATATGCAAGAAAGCTTTCTATGATTTCCAGTCATAACCTCAAATTATATGATTATAGTGAAACAGAAATCTATGATTTTTCAAAATTGCTCTTTAGGAAAAACGAATAATGTTTTCTTTATGCTTTGCTAATTACATTCTATAATCTTAATAAATTCATTATATATCTTTTAGATGGTTAGTCTAACTTTGATTGAAATAAATTATATCATTTATAAATTTATTTTTATAAATCCAAGATTTATAGAAAAAAATTATGTGAATATCATAAAATGATTAAATGACGAATAGAAAAATTTCATTCATAATGCAGAAAGTGATTCTATACCTCGAGGAATTCTCTGTGTATAAAAATGAAAATGTTTCTATGCTTTTTTTAATAGATTTGTGATATTCGCAAAATTTATTTATGTGATTATTAAAATGTTATTAGAACATATTATATATTTCTGGGTATAAAGGCTTAATAAAAACTCATATACTTTTCGAAAATCATGTCTATTTATTGTAAAAATAATTGTTCATTTAAAATATATATATATATAGTATATTACATAAATGGAAGGTCCAATTTTACAGTTAGAGTTAAGTCAGGTAATTTAATTAAATGCATTGGAGGATACTTAATGTCTTTATAATGTATAGTGCTGAAATTATTGGTAAAAATATTGGCATTCAAAATATAACTCTGTAAATGAACATTAAAATGAATGACATCAAGGGTGACTGTTATAAAATAAATTATATATGAGCGAAATAAAATGTGTTTTATAGAATGAAAACTTATTTCATTTAAATTATTTATAATAGCCAACACATTACCAGTTTGAAAAGTTAAAGTATATATTTTTATTTTTTCAACTGACAAAATTTGTTTAAAAACTTTTTTTTGTTCATCTGTTCTGAAAGAAAGTTTAGTATATATTTCATTGTTTGTAAAATCAATTTCTTGTGCTTCCTCGAAAACAAAATTGTTATTTACTAATGGATTTATCAATTTAAAAATATTATTGGCCACGAAGTGGTAATTTAATTATATTATATTAGATAATACTAAGTACACATGTTGTTCCTTATTGTTTATCTTAATATTAAGGCCTTCCTCTTCAAGAGTTTTAAGAATTTCTATTAAAGGTTTCCAATTTCTGTAATAACCATAACAAATATCAGTGGTTTTAGTAATACAACAAACAAGAATATTTTCTAACTTTGATATTTCACTGTAAGGTAATAAAGGGAAACTTAAATATAACACTGAAATTTTATGTACACCTGCTTTGGATCCGAGAGGATTATTAATTTCCACGTCATCTTGGTAAAGCATATATGGAATAACATTTTTGTTTTCAAAATTACTCATCTTTTCTTTCCAAGCTGATCCCTGGATAACATTGGAAATACCTTCAATACTTTTAATATTTTCTTCAGTTTCCTTCATTGCTAAATATATACCCGGTGTTTGCAAAAACTTTACAATGTTTGTTTTAATCGGTAAAAGATGCCTCTTGATGTAGAAAGATATTTTGTTCACTTAAAATGTTTTCATAATATTTCCTATCATTCAAAGTTTTTTCAGTGTACGATTTGTCACCAAAGTTTTCAAAATATGCATTCATTTCGACGTCATCTCATCCGAAAACATTCAAATTTCTGTTATAATTTTTCCAAAATGCCTAATTCAAATATCGGTAGTAAGGATGCTGAAAAAAATAATTTTGAAGATTCTAATAATGTAGAAAATGAAAAAGACCTTAATTTCTTTAGCACTTCAGATGAAGTTTTCAGCTTTGTTTTGAAACTTTATGGGAATATTTCTTTAAACAGAAAAGTCGCTAATCAAATAATTCAGATGTTGAAGGCTTACTTCAAACCTTTATTACATTTACAAAGACAATTGAGGATATAAATTGTTTAAAATTAAAACTTGTGGAGTTACAAAATTCTTTTAAGATCTTTAACACCGAGTATAAATTTAAAAAATATTTAAAAGACCACGAAATAATGGGAGACTTATACGAATATGTGATTAATGACAGTGTTAAATTAGGAGCTACTATTACACAATCAAGAGGCATTCTTTTACCGATTAAAACAAACATTGTAAAGTTTTTGCAAACACCGGGTATATATTTAGCAATTTCAGATTGAATTAGATTTTGAAAATATTTACCCCGGAAAAGATAAAATACTCTCATTAAAATGGGATAAATATATTAGTAAAGTTTTCACAATTTTTAAAGAAAATGTGAAAGATGAATATTGCAAAAATTTTTTAAAACAAATAGTTGCAGATACACCCACAGAAATAATAGACTTTGTCTCTATATACCTCTTACCGGCTATTTTACAACCAACCATAATTCATTCAGAAAGTAAAAAGTGGAAGCCTTCAATTTTAGAATCGCAGCAAACTTTAATATTGCACATTGAGGTAAAGCAATACATATATACATTTTATATAGCTAACTTTAAATCACATTTTCTACAGGTTGAGAATAATATTCTAACCAAGGCTGAAGAGCACAGGAAATTATTAACTGGAAAAGGTCTTCATAATCAACCCTTTATTATAGCCGTGGGGAGTATTACATCTTTGAAGTATTTTTATGTGTACTATAATGAAACATTGTATAAATTTCATACGTTTTGTAAGGCACTTTCTGTGGCATTTAAAATTTTCTATGTATTCAATTTAGTATATCCAAAACCTGCTACTCAAATTTGGGAATTTATACAATGTTTTTTTTATGAAATCCCATTGACTGGGAAACATACAAATGCCCTTTATGGTTTGCTATCAGATCTGGAGGATTAATTACTCAAAAGAGATTAATACTATATATTGAAATAATGTATAAACGTTTTATTTGCCGCAATTCAATGCCGGATGTAGAAAGATATTTCGTTCACTTAAAATGTTTTCATAATATTCTTCAGTTTCCTGAAATTAAAAACAAGTTTACCGGTAAATAACTAGCAAGGGATAGAAATACTTAATTTACCAATTTATAGGAAAAGCTTTGTTTCAAAATTGGCCATTCTTTCAGAACATCAATTTCTGGATTTTTCATGTGATTCATTCGGTAGAGGTGAGTCCTAATCCACGCCTGCGTTACAAGATTCCTAAAAATATTAAAATTTTGCATGCAAATAACGTATTTATTCATTATATAATAGCAAGGTGCAACTTCAGGTATAAAGCCAGAGAGTGATATGATCAGGACGAAAATATTAAAAAATCTCTGTATTTGAAATTATTATATTCTAAAGGTTTAATTGTCGCTTACTTCTTTTTCTTTTGGAAATAGTTTTTTTATTTCCCGAACTGCTTCTTGATAGTCTTTATTTGTCACTTGTTTTCTTTCGGCCACCCAAAATTTAGCAATGACAGAGCACAATTCATTTCGAGTTGTGTGCGATAGGGATTTATTTTTCTCAAAATACTCCCTTACACCTTTTCCCAAAAAAGAATTTCCCAGTAGATTTGCCAAATCCTAATAAATATGAAATTTATAATTTAGGTGTAATATATTATTATATAATTATATATATAATAATACATATATGATAGTAAATGATCAAAGGAAAATTTGTTCGTCCTGGCTTGGTTCTAATCTTTTGTTTAGTGTTCGCCATTAATACATTTAAAATCTAAATTCACAAAAACGAAGAAATATATATTTTGGAAGTTATCTTACCAGGGGTTTTGAATCAGAAGAATCCGGCGAAATTGGTAAATTGGAGTTACTCGTGTTTGAAGTGAATGAACAGGAAGGCGATGCAGCAGCACTATTTTCCGAAATCCAACTTGAAATAGTTGTGGTGTTTGAAACAGTCTCTGTTAATGGTGAAATAAAACCCTGCATATTAAATATAATGTGAAAAATTACTTTTATGTAACCGTACATTTATTTACGTTTAAACGACGCCATCCGAAAAGGCGCTGTCTAAATTTAATTCGCAATCCAAGGTTATTAACGGGGATCAAGTCATTTATATCCTCAATTGTCATACATTTAAGGCACTCAATGTCGATTTCCTTTTCTTCGAAATTTTTGATAAGACAAGTTAATTCCCACTCTTCCAACAGTTTTTTGATATCTTCTTGCATTTCTTCGCACATCGTAAAGAAAATAATAAAAGCACAACTAACTAGAAAACAGAAAAAGAAAAAAGGAATAAAAAATTACATCAATTTAAATTGTTAGGATTGAAAGGATTTTTCTTAAGGGTTTTTTGTAATGCAGCATGCATGTTTTTTTACTTGAAATTTCTGCGCTTAATTGTTTTCTTGAAACAATGTATTTCAAATTTACGTGTAATTTCAATTAAATCAACCAACTGACTTCCTGTTTTTTGTTTGAAATCCAGATGTTTTTTTATAAACTTTTAGATTTAGTATTTTCAGTTCACGCAAGTCAGCAACAAGTATACAAAAAATTTGTCATTCTTCCTTAAATGTTACGATTTTGCTCAAGAAAATTATTTTTGCTTGAGAATTAGTTTAGGGTTCCGTAGCATTTATCTTATCTGGAGTTTGTATGTGAAAGATTCTTATAATGTTTTTGTTTTTATTTTAGTTTTCTTATTCCATTTAGGATAATAGGTACCACTTAATTAAAAAAATCAGAACCTCTTTCCGCCAATTAAAAAAAAAGTGAAAATTAATTGCTAAACACAGAATGACTTTCTATTAAATAATGTGAAACAGTAAAAGAAATGTCTACAAAATTTAAAAGTAGAAAAAAAATCAAAACCAGCACACAACATCAGAACAGTATCATTAAATAATTAAGTTTTGTGCTCTATGTAAATTTACAATAAGTTGTTAGAGACAAAAAGTCTCTACGTAGATTACATTGGTCAACACCAATTTAGTATCCCGACAAATGACAAATCATTTGTATAAAATTTTTTTTCCAGAGATTACGAATTCGCAAACGAAAATGTTTAATTAGTTTCCGTTTTCGAGAAAAATAGAGTTAAAAAGCGCAAACGATTGTATTTCGGCTATTTTTGAAAAATCATTATAAAATAACGGATCGTGATAGGAACTTCTACCGTAGCTCAAATGAAGACTTGAACCTTAAATTATAACATAAACATATGATATGTTTTAAATTTTGTCCAAAACATTCCGCTGAAAGTAATTTGTTTCTATGTATTGATTATTTCATACAACAAATAGGGAATGAAGAGTCATATTATGACCTTCTATGAAAATCCGTTATTTTTTAATGATCATTCAAAAATGCCTGTAATGCGGTCTTTTGCACTTTTTAACTATTTTTCTCGAAAACGGAAACTAATTGAACATTTTCATTTACGAATTCGTAATATGCAGAAAAAATCCTATAGAAATGAAGCAATATTTATTCGGCAGCAGAAAAATATATAAAATTTGTAGCACTGTGTTATTTATTTTGGAAAGAAATGGTCTATGCATTTTTACTTACCTGTAGAAACTGAACCAACCAACAAGAGTAACTAGCAGAGAGATGTGAATCAAATTATTGTACAAAATTATGAATGTCACAAAATTGTATCCGAAGTTTTTGCTTAAAACATCTGTAAAAGGATAAGAAACTTACAGATGCTTAAGTAAATTTAAGTGGTTGGAGGTACTTAGAAAGGAAAATCTTGGGTGAATTTTTTGTAATGCAGCATTCCTAATTTTTTGCTCGAAAATTCTCTTAGTAGTTAAGTAACATTTCATGAAAATGTATTAAATAAAAATTAATATTTTAGCATTAAGTGTCCCCAACATGTTCATGGTGTGTTACTTAAGTACTAAGAGAAATTTCGAGCAAAAAAACAAACATGCTGCATTACGAGAAATTCACAAAAAGCTGCCCTTTCAAAGCACCTCTAACCACTTAAATTTATGTAATTTTTATTATATAAAATCACATTACAAAATCACTAGGCACAATCAAAACTCATATTATTATTAGCACTTGCCAAATCCAATCAACCCGCACTCGCAATCCACTCGCAATGAATGCGCTAAACCTTTCTTGTCCGTTCAATTGTAACAGGATTATACCGGCACAACACATGCACGAGACGGCCCGAGTACAACACGAGAGCGAAAATATTGTAAGCGAAAAAGAGAACAGCAACAGTGGGAGCTGCAGCTCAAAAATGTGTACGTCGCTGCCCTATCGCTGTTCTTGTTCTATCTTGAGGAGCTACTGCTGTCGCCTCACATCGAGAGAGCAGGAATTGCGTGGAAATCTCGGGGAGAGTGTATAAGCCAGTATAATTCTACGCATTGGGCCGTCAAAGAATTCTAAGAATCGTTCTAATGAAATATGCTTTCTCTGCTCAGTCCTTTTAATTCTACGAATTCATATAATTGAACTATTAGAAAGAGTAATTTTGAATTAAATATAACAAAGAATCAAGTTCTTTAGCTGGATGAAATATTTATAAAGTTGATATAATGCTTTTTAAAAACGAATGCATTCCAAACAAAACCAGGTGATTCTATGATTCTATGAATGTTGTTTTCTCAGTGTACAAGACAATTATTCAAATGATATTGTCGGTGTGAGGTTTTAACGTAATATAATCCTGCTAATTATCGAAATGTGACCGATTTGAATTAGCAATTACTTCGGGATTGTCCAGGGCCTCGTAAACAGCAATCGTATCGATTAATATATCATAATAGACTGCAGCTTTAAATGCAGTGGTGATTGCCGTAAAGCATTTCTTGTTTTGAAGTCTCATTGTTGAGTTATTAAGCCACAAAGATGTTAAAAAATTTAAAGAATCATTGTGAGAGTAAACAGATTGAACTAAAATAATAATAATGTTGCAAATGCTATGGTAGAAATTCGCGATAAAAAAATTTAATTTTTCGAAACTTTAAAGTTAAATATCTTGGGAAAACGAAAATAAATAATTATAATTTTTGATCATAAATTAAAGTTTTTACAAATCTGTGAATCTTGAGCTCAATCAATTTATAATCGTTTAATCCACGTTCTTTCCATGTGGAAATTTTTAATTGTGTTGGTTTTAAAAATACCACCATGCATATTTATTAAATTTGAAACAGAAATCGTGTCAATTAAACTTTTCAATTCATGTTATATTGATCAGGTATTTTACATTTCTTCATAACTTGTGCCATGGTAAATTTTTGTTTCAAAAAGCATATTGAATTGTTGCTACTACACTGAGGAAAAGCACAGTGGGAATAAGATAAAATAATAATAATAAATAGTATTATAATAAGAACTTCGGAATATAATTTAGAGGTGATTTCAGAAGTATGTTTGATATTGTCAACATATTGAATTAAACCTTCATGGAAAAATATTAATTAACCCTTAAAACATTGATTATTGATTAATTATTCATTATAAATTTATTAGTGTTTTTCATAGGCTTCATTATTTGTTATTTGTGTTAATGAGTGTTTTACCATAAGCCTATATTTTACAGCTTTACTTGCTGATAATTCTCAATTTCAATTTAGTCTTAATCGTTCTTGATTTTAGAATATAATTTTTCTATAAATGTAGATAGCTGTTTTAAAGATCTTTAACACCAAAACTGTGATCAACTAGCCTCCTTGTTAGATGTACAATTGGCTGAGTTTAGTTAACTTAATCCGTCATATCATTTCAACGAGATATGTAGGTTAAATAACAACATGCTTACCACAAAATCTTATTAGTTGAAAATCAATATCAAAAATAGTTAAATGAACTACGAAATACGTAACTTTATAAATCATTATTGTAACTTTGTAAATCGTTCTGAATCGACATGTTGCTTAAGATAAAAATAAGATTTTCTGTCGCTTAGGATGATTTTCTAATTTACTGGTCAATATATGTAAGATGTCTTTGAAGTGGCTATAGAAGTGTATATAGAAAGGTCACCATTTTGGATCTGCCATATTGGAAAATTTTAAACTTTACTGAATTTATTTTTTCAATATACTGTTTCAGTTATTCATCAGTCCTCCTCGTCCTAAACTATAAAAGAGTGAACATTTTTAAGATTCCAACAGTCTTAAGTTTTGCAAGACTGCTTCCGAAGTTTGGGCATAGATCTTTGTCCAACTATCTCCATGCTGTGCCTTTTAAAAACGAATAAGACAACTTTTAAGCTAGCAATCAGCGTAATGACAAGCAACAGAGGGCTTAATGGGTACCAGTCAACGAAATAATCTCAGCAAGCGGCATAAAGCCGATGATGTTTTTTGCATAATAACGGCCCTGCTCAGAAGAGGTCTCCCCTTCCCGCATTGTGTGCAAAATCCCTCTTAAAGAAAAAAACATTGCCATTCTCGAGGGTACCTTTCGCGGACTTATGCTGCTTGCTTGAGACCTGAAAATAACAGAACCGGCGGCAATGGCGGTAGCGTTTTTGCGCTTCGCAGCCGCAGCAGTTAGCTGCGATGGATGGTAGATGGACGGCCAGACGGTCGGACGGGCAGGATGGGTTCGGCTTGCCGCGGCCGGCTCACAGTTTTGTGGGTTTTCTGCTTGAAATTCTTAGCGACGAACGACACGATTCAAACGAAACGTGTACCTTTTGTCCATTGTCCAGGAAACGAGTCTCATCAATAAAAAAGACGTTTTTATGTCGCGCTGCGAACGCACCACCACCATGCCCTCTATCCGGGGGCAGGCAGTCGTCGCGTCGTCGTTGTCAACGTCCAGATGGATGCGGCTTTTCATCTTTTCAGGTTGTGCAGGTTATCGCCGACGACCGGGACCTCTTCCATCTAATTTTTCAAGACAAAAGTCCATTTTCGAGTTAAAGAAATGAAAATGGACTGGAACCTGAGTCCGAGGTTTTTTATAGAATACATAGGAGGGGGTCGCGTCGATAGTCCGCGGAGCCGCTTCCTCAGCCCTGGTGGACGTGACGAGCGTCATAGACTATAGACAAAATGGCAGAGGAGTAAAGCAACCACCAAGCGCGCGGTGATCTGAATGTTAATGGGGTTGTAAAAATAAAAATGCTCAGCCTTAATTAATCCCCCGTCCCTGGGGTCGTTAAAAGTTGCTTCAGATTTAATGGGAAGCCATCACAAAAATATCTGGCAGGAATTCAACTGGAATTGCTGAAGAGCGGGACGGTGCGGCGCGGAGTTGTGGTACGGCCCCGAGTTTATAGTCCGGCCAGGGGGGTAGTATAGTACCACAGGGTGGCAGTGTGGGTGTTTAACATTTTCATGAGGATTTCCCGTATCGAAGGCTGAATTTCAAATTATTTTAGCTTGAATTGCTCTGGGACGATATAGGCGAAACGAAACGAAACGAACGAAGCACGACACGACAAGGAAGAGCGGCATCTCGCACAGGGGCTGCTGACTGCGCTAAAACTCGGGCTATTAGATGAGGGTAAGGAGCGCACTTTTATGAGGCTCCGGGAATTTGCTTTTGATACGATGCAATTAGGAATTTTCGTGAGACGATGCTCGGCAGGTCCTCAAGGAAATTAATGGCGCGGGATTCGGGCCGGGTAATCGCACTTATGTTTGGAAAGACGTTTTTGGAATGTGAGAGCACAGTTTTTTTTTTTTACGAAGGGATTTTGTTGCTCTGTTTTATTGTCAACGAAGGTCCTTGAGTGTTCAGGTTTTAATTGCTTACGAAAGTCCTTTGTAGATTTTCCTTTTAAAATTCCTTTCACGGGAAAATCCGGCTTAGACCAGAAGCCCTTTATAGCTCAGTTGTATGCGCTTTGGACTATAAAATCCTATAGAATGTGACATTGATTCCCACTTCTGCTTAGAACCTCCATGTTTACGATCAATTTCCTTCTGGCAGAATTGCCTTCATCATACTATTTGTAATATAATAAAATCGAAATGTCTGTCTGTTTGAGACGAGTAAACGTGAGAAGATTGTTTTAAGATTCCTGAAATTTTTTACTGCCCTATAGGAATTGTCTATGGTTTTTGTAAATGGCGTCTGCGATCATTGTAATATTGACAGTAAACAAGGACAAAATACTCGATGATGAATAATGGAACGCTATGCTCCTCATAAGAACGTGGAATAATTGTGTCATTTTTTTTTTTTTTTTTTTTTTTTTTTTGCAGAATAGATGAGCTTATGATAATAACAACATGAACGTCGTTAGGTCGCCTAGACTGGCTCAACACAAAATAGGCCTAGGACCTAGAGCAGGCCGTTCGGCCGAGAATATTGAATGCCCAGAAACATCAGGTCACCCAATTGGGCATGTCCAGAAAGTCTTTGTTCCGTATTTTGGTGAAAGAATTGAAGATTTTAAAACTCAGATGGTGTAACAGCTGATGCCCACAGACCATCAAACTTGCCTGGAATACAGCCAGTTCATTATAGACCTCAAGACTGTCTTGAGTTCTTGCACAGCATATCCCTTAATATTAACCCCCGCAAGATCTTTTCCTAGTTTTCATCACGATAGTTATCGCACTAATTACGGACACTTCGAATTCCTTACTAGAATGCTACTACACTCAGCCGATTTGGACTATCATGTTGAGGAAACCTCCCTTAATTCTAATTAGTAGCTGTAATTAGTTATAATTAGAGTAGTTTTCTTTAAGTATTTCCTTTTTGTTTAGTTTAATTTAATTTAAGCCTGTGCATGTGTAACTTGTGTTAAGCGAAATAAATATTCAATCATGAATAGGATGATTGATCTTCAAAATTTATCATGAATGACAAAACACATCTTCAGACACGTCAACAAGCAGAATACTTAGTTCAGGGGTACTGAGAACTGAGAGTCCGTGTATTATTCAGGAATCGCCTTTATACCTACTAAAATTACGGAGTGGTGTTGCATCTGTGCTGAAAAGGTAATTGGGCCCTACTTTTTTGAAAACTCTGCTGACAACTCCATAACTGTCACTGGTGAACGCTACAGAATCATGTTACATGAATTTTAGATACCCAAATTGGATGAATTGGAGTTGGATCACATGTGGTTCCAACAGGACGATGCCAACGCACACATAGCGCGCGACACAATGAACTTATTGAAATATTCTTTTCTAGTCCTTCTTCTTTCTTTGGAATTATTTTATTTAAAGACATTGGTTTATAAGTGATAAAGAGTTTCAGATGAGTGAGATCTAGACGAAGAAAGACCGAGTAGTCAATATTCTTCATTGCCGAGTGGATTGTAAGGTAGGAAGCTTTATGTAACTTCAAGAAAATGATGCGATTCAATTACGAAATATGGTGAAACCGGTATAGAACATGAATACATTGAATGCAGTCATTGAAAGCGATGTCTAGGTTTTTGGTAGATTAAAATAACCACATTTCTTCATAGGTGATCTTTCATCCCAAATGTTCGTTAATTTTACCTATGTGTAGTATACTGAAAGAAACTCTGTACTATTCTCTATTTATAAGATTAGGTCTATATAGGTAGGGTTAAGTGGACTAATTGCAATAGCGAGGCAAAAGTAATAACGTATTTTGATAGGTTTGTTTCTAAAATAAAAAAAGCTTTTATTACCAGTCGTATAACATGTTTTACGTAGTTTTTGAACTGTGCGCCAAATAGTACTCAAGTCTCTGGAATTTCTCCCCCGGTTTTTTAAAGTAAAAACTAAAGGTTGATTACATTTGTGCATTATAAATTGTAAATATAAACCCTAAATTGTTATAGAAATATAAACCCTAAATTGTTATAGATAAGAAGTGATTTATGGTAGAATATATTATTCTATGCTATGCTAGCTATACTGTATTTGGAGATAGTCCATTAAGGAATGCTTGCAACGAATCTTAATTTGAGTGGTAGACTTACTTGTTAAAAATTGAATATAAAGAAATGACATTCTGAAGGCACTGAATTTTTTAGGGTCCCTTTTCCTAACCTCTGTAAAAAAAAGATACTGTCCATCATCTGCAGGAGGTGCTGTCTCGCGCAAAAATACATCAAGCGAGCAGGCAAGCCACTTCAATTAGTGGAAAACATTCAATTCACATTTAGAATAACTGACTCTGTCAGGAGAACGCCATTAGCCCTTTCCTTTTTCCCTCAGATCGCATTGTGCCGTGCGCGGCGTGGAGCGGGCTGGAGCTGAACCCTTCTTCCGTTCTCCGTTTCCCGTCAAGCAATTACGTCTTGACTGTACGAAATTGCCCTAATATCACTGTGGAGCAGAAGGAGCCCGGTCATATGCCCGCCCCGCGCGCTGCCGCGCCGTGCCGATGAAATAAATGTGCGCCCATTAGTGAGCATTATAATTTACTAATCACATACCTGCGCCGCGCTAACCCGAAGCGGCGAGACACGTCGCTCGGCGGCCGGGCTGCTGGCGGCGGCTAGTTACGTGCAAATAGCGCGCCCATTACAACCCCATTACGAAGTGCTTCTCAAACGCTTTTTTCACCGGCCGCGCTTGTGGCCGGTTGGGGCCCTTTCTGCTGCTCGGTGAGGTGCAACGCATTATTCTGCCCCCGTTCCCGAAATAATCTAGTTTGATCCAATATGGTAGCAATTTAAAGACAATTTGTGGTGCCGTTTCCCGTCCGGTCTGTCTGACTGTCATGTCAGTCTGTCTAGCTTGGCCTCTTTCGGCACAAGGTAAGGTTTTACCTGCAGATAATAATGCGATGGTCCGCGGTTGGCAGAGTGCATAACCTCTTTTTTTTTATTTAATTGTAATTGTTTTCAAATTTGTGCAGGCAATGCAATTAGCTTCATGTGATGAAGATTGTTCAATATGTCCAATGACTCACTCTTACCTCATATTAGGGTTGTTAAAAAATAGTATATATATAAATCCATAAAAATTTGGCATATATTTTATAGAAATGCAATTTATATATAAATATATAATAAATATATAAAATTAATAACTTATTTCATATAAAAAGCTAAAATCAAAAATTTCTCGTAGCCATTGCTTTGATAAATCTTTACCTATTATTTTTATATAAAATTCAGGGTACATATACATAAATTATACGAGAGAGCTTATAAAAAAAATTGATCAATTACACCAAAATTGTTTACCATGTACTCGTAATAAAAGAAATAACATGATTTTATTTGAAATGCACTAAAGGGAAATTTATTTTCTAAGCTTTTCACGGAGTGTCTTTAATGCTTGGGTAATCCATTTATAGAATTCTCTTCTTTTTTTGTGCCTAGCAATACAAACATGAAAGTTTTTTCATGACATGGCAACAGCAAAAAACACTGTGAACTTACCACACAAATATGATTAGGCATATTGTATTAAATACATACCTACATACATATTTATTTATTATAGTATCCATTGTGACATCGTTTTACATTTATGTCTGGATTGAAAGTAATTAAGAGCTCAGACTTCTTGTCTTTAAATCTACTCTACATATATAATGAACTTTTGTATATCTACAATGACTTCATGATTTCTCTTTTCTTAACGGGGTAAATACAATTTTCCGTAGAATACGCTCCAAAAAGTTTCAGGTCGAAAATCGAACTCCTTATATATTTTTTCTTCATTTTTCGAGAACGCTTTCTTCAGCGCATAGCAGGTTTTCAAAACTTTAAACGCGTTTTTCTCAAAACAACATTTTTAAAATTTGCAACCACGATTACTCGAAAACTACTTGTCCAATTTAGCTGAAATTTTTAGGGTTTCTTCTTTATACCTTAGGCTTTTCTGTAAGTCTAATTGTTTTGGAGTTTTTTGTTGTAAATTTGAATTATTAATGCAAAACTGGCTGGAAAAATTGTGAAAATTATCGATTTTTTACAAAAACCTCTACCAAACGCAGAATTTTTTTTTTTTTTAATTTTTGAGGCTTAACGATAAATTACACGTATATTTAAGCCAAATTTTTTTTATGGGCTGTAACAGATCAATAACACGACGTCCAGAGTGGTTGCAGTTTTTTTTGTAGGTCAACTTCACGCCAGAGTACAGCCGCCATTTTGTTTTCAAAAATTAAAAAAAAAATATTTTTACATTCCTCATTTATACCTTAACAAGTGTACAAAGTTTTATAATGATTGCATTAAACCTTCTTTGTGAAAAAAAATGTTTTCTAATGCGTAATTTTTGCCCGTGTAATTGTATTTACCCCCAATTTGTACATATTTCTTTAAGGAAAACGTACTATTCAAACCTTCTGAACCTTTTTTTGTTTAATATATAATTAAACAATTAAACTACTAATTTATTTAAGTCTATCTTCACTATAGGAGTTTTTTGT
The DNA here is from genome assembly GCA_949715965.1 of Dysmachus trigonus. Lineage (NCBI taxonomy): Eukaryota > Metazoa > Arthropoda > Insecta > Diptera > Asilidae > Dysmachus > Dysmachus trigonus. The sequence continues at coordinate 16,107,913 of OX454320.1, forward strand.
AAAAGCTTTAATGTGTTCATATTTAGAAATTAAGTACATATTTCATCCTGAAATTTCTTCGTGTTTAACCCATTAATGCGCAAAACGAGGATTTTGTGCACGCAAGTTCAATTGTACGATTCGAATAGCAAATTGGAGCGAATTTCCTCCAAATTCGTATACAGGGTGTCCCAGAACTCAACGTCAAGCCGAAATCGCGCATTAGGCCAAGTCGTAACAGTTATCAGAAAAATATGAAAAAAAATCTTGGTCATGTACTTTTCAAATTATAAGGATTCAAAAATAAACTGACACCCTGTGATGATCTTTCAAGTCCTGTGACTGCAAATATTAACTTTTCGTAATTTTTTTTTCTACCGTATAACTATGAATAACCCTTCTGTCAAACACAGTTAAAAGTTAGAATATAACTGCCTCAGTTTCAAATAAAAAGTTAGATTTTTACCCAACATTGAATTCAAAATAATTACATCACCCAACTTTAACTTTAACCGACTGTAATTATTTTGCATTCAATGTTGGGCAAAAATCTAACTTTTTATTTGAAACTGAGGCAGTTATATTCTAACTTTTAACTGTGTTTGACAGAAGGGTTATTCATAGTTATACGGTAGAAAAAAAAATGACGAAAAGTTAATATTTGCAGTCACAGGACTTGAAAGATCATCACAGGGTGTCAGTTTATTTTTGAATCCTTATAATTTGAAAAGTACATGACCAAGATTTTTTTTCATATTTTGCTGATAACTGTTACGACTTGGCCTAATCCTCGATTTCGGCTTGACGTTGAGTTCTGGGACACCCTGTATAAGCGGTTTTTGGAGTTGCGATTTTTTTAGGTCATTTTTCGTCTCAAAGTCGATTATCTTCTCGTTGCTGCTATTGAATGATCATATAACTACCATAAATCGCGGTCCGAATGTCTACACTTTCTCAAACCATGGTTTTTCTTTCGCTTTGGTTTTTGCAAAATGGCCATTTTGTACAGCAATGTAATAAAAAACTTCGCGATTTTTTTACACGAAAAGGATCAGCTTTACAAACAAAATTTATATGAAAAAAGTGCTTATAATTAGCCAAGGAAAACATGCAAATTTTTTCAGCATTTTTTGGACTATTTTTGGTTTTTTGGATTTGGCAAATTTTTCAAAAATCCAAAAATGTCCCGAACAATTCTGAAAAAATTCACACGTGTTCCTTGGCTAATTATAAGCACTTTTTGTCATATAAAATTTATTCGTATAATTGATCCTTTTTGAGTCAAAATATCAGTTTTTTTATGATGAAATTTGGTGATATTTTTACTCAAAAAGGACGAATTATACGAATCAATTTTATATGACAAAAAGTGCTTATAATTAGCCAAAGAACACGTATGAATTTTTTCAGAATTTTTCGGGACATATTTGGATTTTTCAAAAATTGGCTAAATCCAAAAAACCCAAAAATAGTCCAAGAAATTCTGAAAAAATTTGCATGTTTTCCTTGGCTAATTATAAGCACTTTTTTCATATAAATTTTGTTTGTAAAGTTGATCCTTTTCGTGTAAAAAAATCGCGAAGTTTTTTATTACATTGCTGTACAAAATGGCCATTTTGCAAAAACCAAAGCAAAAAAAAAAAATTCAAAACCATGGTGTAGACATTCGGACCGCGATTTCTGGTAGTTATATGATCATTCAATAGCAGCAACGAGAAGATAATCGACTTTGAAAAGAAAAATGACCAAAAAAAATCGGCACTTTTTTGAAAAAACCCAATAAATAATAGGGTTTTTGAAGTTTTTATGCAAAACAAATGCCAGATTCTGAAAGAGCACCCCTAAAAACCCCTTATATACGAATTTGGAGGAAATTCGCCCCAATTTGCTATTTGAATCGTACAATTGAACTTGCGTGCACAAAATCCTCGTTTTGCGCATTAATGGGTTAATTTGTTGCTTGCTGGACCAATTTTCTTTCTGCTAGTTGATGTAGTAGTCATGTTGAAATGTCCTACAGCTTGTTTGGCAATATTTTTAGGTATTTAGTGTTATAATTAATTTTCACTAAAATGTTGTCCAAAGATTAGAAATCTGCCTCAAACAAAATGACAAAATTCTTTCCATGTATTGACATCGTCATGTTGAATACATACATTTGACAAGAAATCGTAATCCTTGAAATGATAACAATTTATCCACAGTATTAGAGAATTGTGACTATTTAGTCACGAACTAATTCTTTCGAAGCCTGCAGATCGACTTTTAAATTACTACAATTCAAACATGTTTTTTTAGATCTTTATATTCTCTCTTCATAATATGAGTTAAATATCTTAAATTTAGTCTGGTCGGATAAACACTAGAATTGAATCAGTTGCATTTTTAGTTAATTTGTCGAAATGGAAAAGAAATGTTTGGTTGTAATTTGCAGGTAATCATTCAATATCTGTCAAAGTCCCCACTTGAGTCACAATTCGCACAGGCTCTTACACATATGTAAGTACATACATAAAAGTGAAACTAATATAAAATATTTAAAAAGGGCAAATACACAATTTTGCCGAGTGAGCCGAATAGAATGAAAATGCGACTATCATAATACAACCTCAATACTTGTTGATTATAACCTAATTATCTTACAAAAATGATCTTCTGAATAAAAATATATATAGAATGAACAATTTTGAAGAAATGCAATACATTTCTCAGAAACATTTTATGATTGATCTTATTAAGACAGAGTTCTTTATTCATTATAATCTGCACTCATCGGCTTTAGAAAATCCTCATGGGTCAATAAAGACATGGGACATAAATGCAAAAATTGTACCTTAGAATCTCAGCAGGTAAGATAGTTATTATCGGAAATCACTTGATCGAGTCGTATATCTTTTTGGGTTGTCTTAATAACAATGGCTATGGAAATTTCTTAGAGATTTTTTTTTTACCTGAAATATTTGAGAACATCCCTAGGCTATGATTTATGACCACAATGGTGGTCCAAAATGTTTAAACCAAATGATGCATAGTGGTTTTCTGAGAACTTATGCATAGGATGGAAAAAGACTTTCTCTAAAATCGAAAACTGCTGACAATAGGGATTATAAAATGAATAATTAGGATGTTCAAGCCAAAGTGTATTGATACAAATTATCACAAACATGTATTAACAATTAAATAAAAATAATATTTTTTCAACAATTAACAGATTTTATTGTAAAGGAAGTCTTTTGATGCGCAGAAAATATTTTATGTAATATTATTGATTATAGATATGTAATGTATATTATATACATAAATACATATATATATATAAAATCTGAAAAAATAAATAATTAACTATGCAATGAGTGGAAACTAAAATAAATTTAATAAAAGTAACAGGGTATTAAGTCGATAAAATACCAAAATATAGTATGTATGTATACTTATGAGAAAAGAATTTGCAATGTCAAAAGTACCTATTTTTATTTTTAAGAGCTCTCTTATTATAAATCAATTATGGATTATTTATTTTGTTATTCTATGCTGTTTTCCCACAGAACTCTAAAAACATTTCTTTTATATTGAAAGATAAATTATTAAAGAGGTTTTATTTTTTAATTTTTGCCAAGTACCCCACATATGTATGTTCAACTTCTCAATCTCATGGTCCTGCTGAAATATTTCGAACAGAAAATCTTTAGAGTCATGCTAACTCCAACTGCGGACTGCGAAGGTTTAACAAAATAAGCGGTCAAGTGCGAGTGACCGGATTTTGTATGAGTTTTGTTCGATACGAACTTTGTTATATGCTACATATGACTGCGAAAAATTTAGTTTCTAATAGAATTTTATGCATATCTCAGAAATTTTAAGACCTACACTACCATTATTTCTTTGAAATTTCTAGTAATTCTTTTTTTTCATAAATTTAGTTTAGTAGTTTTGGAGTTTTAAAGAGAGAAAAATTCATTAAAATGTTTAATAGAAAACAAAAATTTAACCAGATATCCACATTCTCCTTTGTAGATACATATCTTTTCAGTTTTAATTTAATTATGAGGAAATATGCGGGCTAGTAAGCTTTATTACTAGCAGAAAAACATATGTGACAGACAGACGGACAACTGAGTGATCCTATTTTGTAGAAGGGTGTCGTTTTTCCTTTATAGAGGTATAGAATCTTAAAACAAAAGTATCTGTGTAGTGAGATAAACGCTATCTTTTCTATGCGTTTTTTCGCAGTTTGGGAAATTTTTGTACAACATTGGGGAAACGTATTATATATTAGATGCCTCACAGATCGATTTAACATCTACAATCTACATATATGTATATATTGTTCTATTTCTTTAAGTCCTTTTTACCCTCATAAAAATTTTTGCAAAAATTCCCTTTTTATCAGATTGCTGAAATAACTCAAGCATTTCTCTCTACTGACAATCAGTAAAAGTTGCCCTCAATGAAGCATCACTGCCGGCACCTCGTTCGAATGTCTCCAAGGAAGTTGGCGAATTTCAATATATTTTCGAAATCCTCCAGACTGTGCCGCCGCCTCACGATACAACAGGAAGAGCAGAGGCTCCCCTGGGGAGGGGACCTGGGATTGAATTTTCCTAACAACCATTCATCTGACTGGGGATGCTCCGTGTCAGGCTCACGCTTTCCAGTTTAAGAAAATACACAAAAAAAAAAAGGGCTCCACACGTCCTCTACTGGCACATGTTACGTAAATCCCTGGGAGATATACCACCCACTCCTGTAGGAGGGATGATGCGTGATAAATGCCGCATCTTGATACGGACCGATTCCCAAACTTCACCAGAAATTCCTCCTCATTTCGGCACCCATCCCGGCTCACCTGAATATTTATTTCATCGGGATAGGGAGAGCATTGAGTGGATTATTTTGACCAGGCAATTATCGAGCCGCGCTCACGTCGCCCAGGGGTTCCTGTGGGTGCTAAGCCAAGAAAGGTCTGACGTGCGCTGAAAGTGAAGTGTTGTGAATCGTGTGTTAGAAACGTTTCAACACTTCTTCAGAAGGCACTGGGGCGTTTTCTGGCTTTCTGGGACGAACGAAAAACGTCTTTCCAGATATATATAGTATATATATGTTCGACACCCAGTTCTATCCAGACCCAGATCCGGGTTCGGGTAGACTGACTTGCATTCGGGACAAAAGCCTTTAAAATTTTGATTTGTTCTCGAAATACTCGAGATATATGCGGAGCTCTGTGGCCACTGTGCCATAGGAAGACTTTTGTGAAGTCCCTCCCAATCCCCAATCCTCAATCCCCATTCCCATTCTTGGCGAGCCCGATCTTATGTCGCTGTCGTCGCCGTTGTCATGAATTAAAGAAAACTGCTCGAATATAAGAAGAGCGGCTGAAAGGCGTTTTATGCATGCGGAGCGGCGCGGCAACGGAGACAGCGACCACATTCAATGGGATCCAGCGACTGAGGGGCTCTGTGTGACCGACCTACTAATTGAGTGCACTATTCATTTGTATGGCTCGAGGGTCCGCCACTCAAAGTGGAGTGATCTCGAGAACTGCTCTGAATTGAAATAGCATGAATAAGTGGTTTGGGCAATCTCGTGCTACATCTACCCGGCTCAAAGCCGCCCCTCCTGGCCCCCGCTGTCCTGTTCGGGACTTGAATCGCTTCGGATGTGGAATGCCTGTCTTTTAATACAGTCCATTTCAAATAAATGATAAAGTCACTCATAAAATTGTATGCAGATATCTATTATACTTTCTCGAATCAGTTTACTTAAAGCTTATAGGCGTTGTTGGGGAATGTATTTTTACATGGTTATGTGTGAGGAATATGACTGTAAAACACAAAGTAAATGGATATTAGATTAAAATTAATTAAGGTCTACTTAGAATTATAGTAAGTAAATCTCAGTATGAAAATTCCTAGTAGTTGAATATATCTAAAAATATTTCGCGCTTGTCGAATACTCTTTTAATTTAATTTTATAGTTTGATTGGTTCAAACTAAGTTTCAAATGGCTTGGCAGATTATTATACATTTTGGCCAAGTATAATCAATATGTCTTTTTATTAAACCTCTATTGTAAATTATTTCTACTAATGGTCTAAGAATTTGCCTTCGGGTACTGTGATTTGACTGATGTAGAGCGAAACTTATCAAAATTCTGGTTAGTGGTAGAGTAGAACTTCGATTTTCGACACATTTTCGCAGTTTTCCCTTGTAAGTTAATTAAAGGAAGAATACGAGTTAAGTAAGTAGCACCCCATTCGATTACCCCATACTGTAGGGTGGATTATGTTAGAGTAAAGAGCAAAGTTCGCATGAGATTTTTATTTATGCAATTTCTTATAACTAATATCTTTTATAGCATTCTGCTGATTCTATCATATGCCTATCCCATTTAAGATTACCATCTGTTATCACGTCAATCATAATATGTATTTGAAAGTATGTAAATTTAAAATGAACTACACACGCTACAACTTATGGGGAAAAAATCTGCACAAACAAACGTCGAGGGAAAAGCCTGAAGTCGAAAGTTACATACGACACATTCAGACTTTTCTGGTAAATCTGCACATACTTTGATGCCGAATTAAGGAAGTGTCAGTGTCAACAAGCCATTAGAGGTGATTGGGGAATGCAATCAGTGATTGCAATTAAATCCAAATATTCCTTTTATTCGTAATTAGTGCATTTTTTTCTAAGTTCACTTATGTTAATGCAACATTACAAAATCGAATAACACTAAACAGTAAGATAAATAAGATTAAAATGGCAGAAATATTTTTTTAAAATTTCAACCATTCCAGACCTATCCTATGTAATTACATATATAATGGGTCCTATTCCGGTTGTCGATTTGACGTTTGTCTGCAGTCATTTACACAATCTTGGATCGGTATTGTGAAACTTAATCGATTCAAATAAAAAGCATTGCGATGTATAGTTTGTAATTTCTTGGTTTAATTGTGAATAACTTTGTATTGTGCACAACTTTTACCATTTCAAAGAAAACGACAAGTATGCAAATTTAGAAAATATAGAGAAAATAAATACTATGAGTTCCTCGGAGTTGTCTTTTGAGGGGAAAGATGAACGGCTCGAAGTGTTGAAGTGAAAGGTGAAGAATGCTTCAGCTTTATTTAGAGTTTTCGGCAGCTTTATTTAGAGTTAGCATTTATCCGAAATGGATAACTTTTAAAAAGACTCAAAAGGAAATTCAACAGACTAAGCAACATTCTTATATACAAAGTGGGATACTAATTGTTTTTTTTTATTATTAACAACCTTAGTCCATTCAAAATTAAGGAAAACAATTAAATTGTGCCACTAGTCAAGGTTCATTTGCTCGACGCAATTAGTCCACAAATTCGAAAAGTGTCGTTTTCTTATCATGTTGTAAATAATTATATTTGCTGAAATAATTGCCAATTCAATTATGTTTCCTTGAAGATTTGGGCAACAAGTTGAGAAATACGTTGATTTGTTAAGAAATTCGAATCATAGTATAGATATTTGCCAAGTGTATTTCGGTATTGGACTGTTGCGGATAATATCATATTTCTTTCTCTGAGATAGAACTCGAAAGTAAGGTACAATTTAATAATTCATGTTAGACTTTAGGAGAATTTTACAAATTTCTAAGATATACTGCAGCGAAATCATTATCTTCTTCCAGGCGATTAATCACCAGCCCACACAATCCTCGGTCATTCATTTACGTCTTCAGAATTTTAAGGGTTCACCGGCATTACCTGAAATCAATAAACAAGAAACTGCCAAATCTGTGCCATCAATTCTGAGCCCGTTTCAAATCCGAACGAGCGAGCTTCCCTCATTATCCCGTGCAGCGAGATTTCAAATAGCCATTATTTGCGCCGTACAAAAGAGGGAAAAGCCCGGATTCGGGAGGAAGAAAAAAAAAACAAGCGAGTCCAAATAACTTTGCCCGTGCGACTTTAGGAGCACCAGAGAAAGAAAAAGAAAAATCTTTTGAAGGCCAAGTAACCAAAGAAACCATCGCCGCCCGTCCTCGAATATCCCTTTTGATAGTGAGCAACTAATCTTCCGTGAAAATAAAGCGATCCTCAGGGAACGACCTGGCCAAGAAGGGATCGGAAGGGACGAGGGCAGGGGGCCTTTATTTCTCGGGCCCTCCACTGTGCATAAATCTTTTTTTAGGTCCTCTCCTCTCATAATAAGTCCCCGGCGGACTTGTTCGCTTAAGCGCAAACAGCTGGCGGCAGCGGCACGGCACGGCACGGCACCGGCTTGAATCGTGTGTAATCGCACTCATTAGGGCTCCGGTCGCTTCGGGTTGCTTTGAAATGTGAAATCTGAACGCGGAGCGAGGACGCAGGTCGGCTCGCCCAGTCTGCAGGGGCCTGCACTGAATGGGGCCCTGCATCCGGGCTCTGCAGTTTAAGTTCAGGTCATTTCTCGTTTCCACTTGAGAAAATAATATTTTCTAATCCCTGGTGCTAATACTGCCGCTGTCGTCTGTCACCTCCGTCGACGTCACCTGACAGCCCTCGTCACGTTCAGCAGGAATTAGATTATTCCTTCGCAGACGCAGAGGCTTCCGTCTGCTGCAGCCTGGACAGATGGGAAGGGCAGGGACGGGACGGGCGAAGGAAGCACGTATCCCCAGTTTTCATGCAGAACACCCACATCCCAATAAAATCACAACTCGGCCTGGCAGGAAAGGAGGGAAACATAACGAGGGCGGGAAAGTAGATTAAATCAATCGAATTATCATTCAATTTGGAACGACACCTTGAGGGTGTCAGAAGCCACTTAAATCCTTGATTGAAAAATTTAAAGTTAAAAACAAAACTAAAACCAACTACAGAAAACAAGGAAACAAGCGCACTGTATGACTTGATTGCTGAAAAGTTCAGTTCTGCTCTAGATCATGTCCATTCAAACAAATTTAGGTTTAATACCGTAGACCCTAGACAGACAGCACACTAAATTCATAAATAGTAAATTACGCATTTATCACAAATTACTTAATAATAGAGTGCTGACACACAGCAAATGTAAATGATGATATATCAGTTGTCAATTGTTAAACTGCTACACACATAAGAATTATCTTTTGATTTCCGCAAATCATTTAAATATTCTTCGCATAAGTGGAGCAATTAGTTTTCATTCTCTGCTGACCACGAAACAACTCTCATAACTGTTATATAAATACGAAAAGAACTTAACTCTAGTACACTTTTTATCATTTAAGTATTAATGATCAACTTCCGCAATTTAGCGGCCATAATGATGATTAGTATATGACACTCAGCGCCTAAATTAATAATTGTTATGCTATTGTCTTCGTATGTAAGTAATCGTTATCAATTCGTAAAAACTAATCTATTTCAAACTAAACTTAAAGTTTTCGTAGCATTAAAAATTTTTTTACTATATATGCTTTAAGGAATTTTCCCTTGTCTGATCAACTATCTGATTAAAATGTAAGCTTTTAGGTTGTAAGAGATACATTTTTTTATAAAATTTGTTCGTTGGAATTATTAGCTTTGTTAAATATTTATTTTTCTGGCATGTCTCTTAGATCTAGGTGTTTATTATGTATTCCTTACCACAGAACTTCTTATGTCCATCTTGAACCTGTTACCTATTGCTCTAATGAATTCAATTTTATTTTTCATATTAATGTTCATATATACATAGTCGTGCCATAAGTTCTGTCCCAAAGGAAAAATGAAAAAAAGCTCATATAAGAAAAAAATAATTAAATTTTATTTATTATGTTTAGTAATATACTTATTCTAATTTACAGTAATGCAGACAATTATTCGAAATGCCCACCCTTTGCAGCTACACATTTTTTTAAACGTTTCGGCCATTCATCAATCGCAGTACGCAACACATCTAGTGATATTTCCTTCGCTGCTTTCATCAAACTTGCTTTTAATGACTCAATGTTTCGATGTTGAATAGAGCAGGCCTTCTCCTCTAAAATATTCCATAAGCGGTAGTCCAAAGGATTTAGGTCTGGGCTACCGGAAGGCCAATCTTCATCAGAAATGAAGTCAGGAACATTCGATTTTAACCAGATTTGCGTTTTCTTGTCTTTATGAGCTGGTGCTGAGTCTTGCTGAAACACCCAATGCTGACCATGGTACATCGTTGTGTTGAGCGGCTTCACCATCTTCTCCAGGATGTCACTTTGATAGTTCTTTGCCTTCGTTTTCACGCCTTGCTCACAAAAATGCAGCTCCGTAGCACCGTAATAGCCAACTCCCCACCAAACCATGACTGAGGCGGGATGATGGCCACGCTCTACCTTGGGTATCTTCTCAGCCGCTTCCTTAGAGCTATGCGCGTACACTCTGTCATTCTGTCGGTTAAACTTCTCTTCAATAGTAAAAAGTTTTTCGTCTGAAAAAAGTATTTGTTGGTATTTTTTTCCCGCGTACTTCTTCAAGAGACTTTTAGATCGCATCTCTCGTATCGCACGAAGCTTGTCCGTAAGCCGCTGCCCTGTTGACCGTCGATAAGCACTAAGCTTAAGCTCTTCCTTGATAATACGAGACATCGTCCTTTTGGGTATTTTCATCTCCCGTGCCATCACCTTTTGTTTCCGGAGCGGATTTCTCAGTATGCGGTGACGCATCGCTTCTACTGCTGCTGGTGTACGAGACGTACGAGGCCTCCCGCTCCTGGACCTGTCATCGACAGAGGAAGTCTCACGGTATCGTTTGATAGTACGATGCACAAATTTTATTGTAATTTGTAGTGGCTGAAGAAGCTCAAATATCTCCTTTGCTGGCTTGTTGCACTTAAATAGTGCAATAACGGCGATCCTGTTCTCTTTAATGCCCCACTCCATGTTGCTCCTTCGAAATCCAATGACAAAATTATATTTTTTTAACAAAGCGGGAAGTATTTAAGCTAATTCGCGACAGGTAATCGGGATGCGTCGTGAGCCTTTTAGTGGAGGGGAGGGAGACAGAACTTATGGCACGACTATGTATATCAATTGAGTTGTGTATTATTAAAATTAGTGCTTAGTATTAATTTACAGATGATGTCTGTATTAGATATGTACATATTAAGCTTAACTTTACATAAATACTATATATGTCAAGGTCTTTTGAAAATTTGAATTTAAAAAAAAATTTAAAATTTCATGCTTACTTTGAATCCTCCTTGGCTTCGTTGTTTCCAGTTTTACATTGTAATGTATTTATACTTAACTTTGTAATACCAAAAAGATTAAAAATGTATCCATTTTTATTGGAAATTAATTCCTACAGAATTAATTTATATTCTAATAATTAGATAGTAATATAGTATCAGTAAATATTTAAATAAAATAGGATGAACATCTGTTTATTATTTAAGGCAATTGAAATTATTTTATATTATATAATCAAACTTCTTGAATTTAAAAATAAGTATTTATTTGAGTTATGAAAATACATTAATTTTTTTCTAATTATATGATTTTTTCCATTTAGCTATGTCAGTTATTTTTACCACAAAATAGGTATTCTTTTTACTCTTTGTATACTAATTACTAAAGAACTCGTAACCAAGGCACGTTCGCTAAAAAGTCTGGACAAATGTTTTACCTTCATATATACAAACGATTTTAATACCCAAATGGTCAACTATCTGCCATTGAAATGTTATAAAATTTTCGAGCGATACTCCGATAAAGTGATAAAAAATGTAAAAGACGAAAACGCGAGTTATGCGACCTGATTTTATGGTGGGAATTAATTTATTCACTACATACACTGAAAACAAAAATTAAAATTGGAAGTTTAAATAGAATAATTCGCCCTTCTCATATTTAAACATGGGTTCAATACAACATTTTCAAAAATAAATACATTTGCATTAAAGAGATTTATATTCAAACATATGAATCATTTTGCATGACACAAGATTCGGTTTAAAATATTTTAAAATCAAATATCTGAGCAGATTTTTGTTTAATTCAAATGTTTGATCGAAACACAACTCATAGAATGTTCTTATCATTGCGCAGTGAATGAAGATGTCTTACTGGTATTTAAATACATTTAAACCTAGTTTAAAGCTCTCAGCGTTTTTAATAAAATATCAAAAGGGACTAGATGTGGAAGATATAAAATCCAAATGTTTTGAATATATGGTAAATGCATGCGTAAACTACCAAATTTCCAAATCATTATTAAAACTTACAAATCATTGGACTTAAAAATCAAAAGTGAAGTTAAATATAAAGGGACCAAGGCAAATTATATCTTATACATACATATATTCAATTAATTAAAATAAATTCGTGTAATCATTAAAAATAAGACATACTATTTGTCTTTTAATCATTTGTAAAAAGAAATCCTCACAACGAAGATTTTTTTCTCTAACCGTTTTGGCTCTCTCTAAGTTGATTAAAAGTCAATATATTAATTTTTTAATTTAATGCTTATATTTGGATTATATGTTACTAAAACTATATCTTTCAGATGGTCAGACAAACACAAAAAACAGCTCATAACAATATTATGAAAAAGGAGTTATCATTCCTTATTGCATTTCATCCAGATAATTTTTTATACATACCTTCCCCGTAATGCAGCTACAGGAAATCATCTCGATTGAAGTGTCAATTCCATTATAAGTGAAATCATTGCATTGTAGCCACTCAATTTCTATAATAAAAATCAGTCTGATCTTTATGTAGGTATATAGAGATGCAGTTTCTCGTTTTTTAAAGAAAATTGACAAAATATATGTAATGTTCGATTGTTCAATCGAAAAACTATGTTATTATTTTCATTAAAACGTCGTTACTTCTTATATACTATATGTTTTTATCACTTTTATGAAAAATACTTTCGGCTCCAAACCATGCCTAATTTTTTTTTTACTTTCATATTAAGAATAATTTTTTTGAGTGTGGTTGTAATTTGGTTTTCAATTTTCGATACCTGAGATATCTTCAGATATCCTCAAGCTAGCCAGTTTTTTTATAGCCTCTAAATTTTCTCTGATAAGATGAAGCGATTATTTGATTTTAGAATTTTAAATACCCAAGCACCACTGATAAAACCACATTTCCCTTATATGTATTTACGGATACCTATGCTCTGTAGGCCATTCATTTCAACTACCACCACTAATTCTGGGTAACAAAGTGCCTGTTCGTCTAGCACTCTAGCACTAGCCTAGTAAAGTGCTGTGCTAGCAAACGTTTTCCACGGAAAACACTTGATAAAAGACGACGAAACTCTGTTGCCATCATGCACCCCTCCGAAATTTATTGGGACAATAAAACTCATTTATTCGTTTCTGAAAGGGCTTTAGTTCAGGTTCTGTTTTCTGCATTTGAGATGGATTTCCTCGACAGAGCGGCCGCAGCACCCGTCCGCTGCACATTAGTTAGTATACAGTCCTCCTCGTGAGGAGGCGCACTGGCCGGAGAGAACAATATCATTTTCGCCGCAGGGTGCCTGTGGTTTTACAATTCATAATTAAAGGCACAAAATACTGTCTCTCGTCTCTCTAGTTAGGGCCTCCAGAGGGAGTGACTACATAGTGCCTGCCGGGGTTTATTATTATTGTGCACCAAACCTAGGGCATTTGGGTCTTGCTTGCAATAATTGAAGGATTTTTCCACAGAAAATTACTGCGACTATACGCCCTGAAGCTAGTGTAGGTTCTTTGGGTTTGGGGTGGGGGGCAAGGGTGGATGATACAATTAGAGCAGTCCCGTCATATGCAGAAATTCTCTCAAAAGGGCGGGGGCCGTCATATCAAAGGATAACAATGGGAAACATGAAATCGATTTCATGTTGTGGTTAGTTCAGCTGCCTGAGTGCTCTTAGCAGAAATATTCGATGTTCGCAGCATAAATGAGAGGGTCCCTCAGCGGCAACGGTCGCCGCCGTCGCGTCGCATCGCTCTGCCCTATTACCGCCCGCCCTTCGCCCTTTAGCCCTTATCGCATCCGTCGTCGTCGTCGTCTTCCCACTTGGATGCTTCGATTGTTCCACCATCGGAGCCCGAAGAGCAGAACCGCGGCAAGATAACAATAGTAAACCATCCATCAAATAAAGTGGAAGGTATACAAAAGTTATGCTCCGTAATTGTCATAAGACCACCCCGTCCGACCGCCCTTCTGTTGGCTTAGTGTCGACGACATTTTTTTTCCCCTCGGCCCTATATCCTCAATTCTGCACTCTGCCCCTCCCCGGACTTGTCAAACACAAGCGAAATTTTAATTGGCATAGAACTGTGCGCTGTTTGTTTAGGAATTTTTGGAAATATTTCTGCTGGATTTATACCCTAGGGTTTTTTTTATTTTCTTTCTGGACTCTTTTATACTTTACTTTTGTCACCCTTCAGATACCCCACCTCATACCTTTCATTTAAGGGGTTGTCACCCAGCTGTTGGCACATCTCCGTCATCAGGTCGGTGACGTGAAAAAGAATATAAAAAAAAAAAAATAAGGCAAACGAGAAAATCCTAATCTTAAACCATAAAAGCACTCTGAGGAACGTTTGGAGACAAGAAATTTGATCGCGGCGAAGATGAAGAATCTTTCTTGTGAAGAAAGCATTTTATGGATCTTGTGCTGGAACAGGCGATGACGGCCCTGTAGTCATCATCGTCAGAGCAGATTTCATTAAAGTTTAATCCCCAATTAATTACTTTTCGGGAAATCGAGTTCTCTTTGTTTCCCTGAAAAAAAAAAAAAAATTATGGAGAGATGACGATTTTCTGGCCGTCATTTTCTGCAAAAGGGATGAGAAGGGTGATTGATCCAAATTTAATTAAAACGCTTTCGTTATCCTCAGAAATATTCGCGACGACGCGGTCCCTCTTTTATTTTCCATTCAACACAGACAAGAGATCCCTTAAGCTAACTCAGGCGACGACGTGATTTCCTGAATATAAAAATTAGATAATTTAAATCTCAATTTGTTTAAATCTATACTTCTATATTATCTATAATTTTATTACTAATAAAAATAGTAATTGTTTATATGTAAAAGGTAATCTCAGAAACTATGGAACCGACTTGAATAATTCTATCATCGATGGCAAGCTTATGTCTTCCCGTTGGATATAGGCTATAAATTAACACGAATGAACTAAATTATACTAATTTACACTACTATTTTATGACAAAAATATTACTTTTTTCTGCTTATTGGAAGTTACATATCTTGGAAAACTACTTAGTGCAGTTGGATAACCTTTACATCTGGCATCAAATATGTAATTTACACTTCTAGTTAGTTAGAGTAGCCCAGGCAATTAACACCAAGTTGCGCCGTTTTGATATCATATAAAGAAGAGGCTGTAGTTTTAGATTGTTACAAACTAATATTTTTTGTGGGGTCCAAGAAATAAACCGAAAGCCACATTCATTTCAGAATCAGCCTGTAGAATTCAGAATTTACACTTCTATACTAATGTATTTTTTTCACAATTAGCAAACTCACATACATAATAAATAATTATAATAACGTTAGCCAATTCAGTATTTTAATTCTGAAAATTCGTAATTCATTAAAAAAAAAATCTATAAAAGCTTGTTTAGAAACAGAAAAAATCATTTAATTTGTTAACTAGTGTTATTGATTAAGTTGTTTTTGTGTGCCTAAAAACAATGCAAATCACGTTCACACTGATGAAATAAAGCACTCCTGCAAAATGTTTATTTGAAACGTTTCGAATGCATTTCAAAAATGCTTGAAAAAATATTTTCCAGTACTTTATGGTCGCATTCCATTTGCACTATTCGCGCTCAATTGCGAACATTTTTAATTCATGACGGCATTTGTATAATTTAAATTGGCTTTTGGGCCGACGAACCGGACGCTCATAGAATTTCCACAAATTCTAATTAAAATTTAATTTAAAAGCTTATGCTACATATTCATAGGATTCCTTATGCAGGATTTGTTAGCTGCAATATTTATAAATATATGTACATATTATATATATGCTAAAATATAGTTAGGGATATTCATGCTTTGTTGTACTTCGTGTGGATATTCACGCTTTAGTGTAAATCGGGTTTGAACCCTTGCATCCGGTGGGTCGTTGCATGGAAATGCAATGATACAAAACAATTCTGAAGAAATTCAAAATATAATACCTATGCAAATTTACACTACCTTAGACGTATTGTAAAAAAGCCTTGTTAAATCACATCAGCTTTCGAAGACATTAGAATTAGTATATATGTACCAAATTTCTCCGTCATCCAAAGTTCATCGGTAGCATCGTTTATAAAGTTATACAAGTCTGAAAAATTTCGTTAATTAAAATTGTTTTAATCACAACTTTTGATATTATTATTTAGGATGATTATATAGATATGAAAGCCAATATTTTTCACCAGGGTAGGTAGGTTTTTGAGAAAAATAACTCCATAATATAAAATAAGCTATATTTTGGTCATTTTTGGAAATGTTTAGAAAACAAACGGCATGTAGGGATTTGCGGCTAAGCTTAAATAAAAGTTTGAACCTTAAGTTATTAAACGAAACTTTAAAAATATCTACAAAACATCCCACGAAATTCACTTTTTTTATAAACTTATTACCTCATAAAATAGATATTGGATTAGGACTTAAAACTGGAGCCATATATTGGTGCTTATATTAATCCCCTTACATAATGTTAATAGCACATATCCCACTCAAATATACTCATATATTCGTGCTTATTACCAAATTTTGTTTTTATTTATTCAATTTAAGTACTTCTTCCTCAATAATAATACATATAATACGAAGTGCTTCAAAATTCATTAGCCTTGCTGATTCTCCTAATCGCTGTTTCTTCTTGATACTCTTACTCGTCTTTGTTTTAGAGATTCATAATTTTAAAAACAAATTGGAACAAAAAAATCAGTCCTTATTAAACACTGGCGACGGGGTTGTTGCGCGTCGATCGTTTCAATATACCTACACTCACTTTGTGTCGTACAGGTTGAATATCAAAATCCTCGCTGTCATTTTAATTTTCAGCGATATCTGACAAGGGGTTTTCACATATGTATCTCGGAAAAATATTTTTCCTCCATTTTCAGGATTTTCAGAAAAATATGACGTACACAAAATTTATTATTCAAAAGTAGGAAATTACTTTCTTGAAGAAATTACCATGATTTCCACTTCTTCAGTCAACTAATAGTATTTATTTTTCATGTAAAACTTCACAGAAGGGATCAATTCTTACATTTTGTTGGGAGATAGATAGATAGAAAACGAACAGATTGTCTCAATCTATCATTGCTGACCATAAAAGAAAAATAACCTGTTCAGCCTTCTTCACGGTAGCGTATCCCGAAGTCCGTTCCAGCATCTGGGACGTACCAGTGTGGGGAAGGCTTTATACAACATTTTCAATAATTGGAAAATCTAAAACGAAATTTCTGAAGAGAAGTTGACAGATGACTTACATATATTCGCATCAGCCGCACCCAAGTAAAGAACTTAAATGACGCGGTTATGCGTTATCCGTCACCAATGTGTTAATTAATAAATAATAATTGAAGGGGTGGTTTCCAAGATACCAATAGGAATGTGTGAAAACTAATGTGTCACTATTTTTTAAACAAACAAATTTAATACAAACTATAGTATTACTAATGATATAAATTTTCGATATTTCAACCATCCAAATATACAAATGCTTTCTAAAACTATTAAAAACATGTTCTAATGTTTCATTTGAAATGTCATTGACCATCTTCCTGATGTCTTTAATAAAATTGTCTATTGTTTTTGGGTTATTTTAAAAAGAAATCATATTGCGTGAGATATGACGAGTAAGATGGGTATTTCTATTCCTTTTCCCCTAGCAAAGCGTGGGTACACTAGGCCAATAACTCGATCGCCATAAAATGGCTTCAAATACTTCTTGTGTGTGATGAGGTGCTGCTCCGTCTTGAATAAAACAAAAAGATTTAACAGGACCTCTCTTTTTCGCATGAGGAAAGAATTTGGTCTCTAACATCTCTTTGTATTTCTCTCCCGCAACGGAAGATTTAAAAGAAATGCAGGTAGATACCTTTTATATATATTCAAAAATATATATTATTAAATTAATGGTTTGCATTAAATAGGTTTAATTTTTGTATAATAAAGTGGACATGAAATAAAATTGACGATTTTCCTTTATTGAAAATTATTTACATTTTCCCGATTTCTCCAATTGTTAAAAAATATTAACTCATTAATTTTCACACATTCCTATGGACACCCTGTACATATATATATGAGATTTTTTTTTAAAAGTGTTAGTAATAAAATATTTCAAGGGGTAATTTGCTGTGTAATTGGCTATATACTTTGTAAAAGCTATTCGTGCTTTATTCGTTTCGTTTACAGTGTAACATAATTTCTGCATATTAATAATAATTAATACATTAAATGTGGAAGATAATACTGGGTAAATTTAATGAGTACAACTTGGTTTCTAACCACATTTAGTTTCCGGACATTATTTGAGATATGGGCGAGCTTTATTAGATTTGATTGTGTTACAAACTTGAAACCGCACCCATCTTCAGCCTAATACCTTGGGAGGGCCCCATTACAATTCAAACTTCCTCCTAATGAGTTGTGGAGCCTACCCCCGCTAATGACTCACGCAATTTCACCTTGTCCCCATTTCTCATACCCCGGTAAAAGTTGAAAGCGTATTAGAATTGCCGACGCCCCTCCCCTGTCCCGCATCGAATGTATCTTGTATCTAACCAGAGCCGGCCTCGTCCTCGACTTCCTTCGAATCGTTCGGGAGCATAACAGGCCGAGGCAGCAGCATAATAATTAATCATCTCAGCCAGCAGCCAGCAGCCAGCAGCGGCGCACCAGGCAAAGCTCGGCTCGTTCATTCATTGAGAAAAGACGATAATGCCGCCGCCTGCCCGTCCCGACGACTTCACACAAAAACGTTTTCGTTGTCGGATACAATGGGAAGAATGGGCCCAAGATAGATAGCATCCCATCGTGAGCAGATAACAAGAGCAATTTTCAGTGCAGGCGAAATTTATATCCACCACACCACACCGTCGCTCGTCGGTCGTCGTCATAGTTGTGCGGGCCGGGCTGGTGAGGAGGAGCGTGGTGGCTCCCGGTGCCGCATTAATACGTACGTATGCGGGACCTTCCAGGAACATCCAGAATACCATCACGTTTTTGTATGCTCTCCGAGCCCACTGGCATAGCATAAAGGCGAAATGGAAGTAGGCAGTAATACAAAACGTCGAAGATTAAGATTTTTCCCTTCGCTTCCTTTTTTTTCATATCTCTGTGGGGCATTCAGGAGACGTGCTTATGGAACTGAATTGCAAAAGAATTCCACAAAGAGCAACCCTTTCCTCGAACAGATCGGGATTCCTGCTCATCAATTTTTTTTCCCCCATTCGGGCATATCCCTTGTGGCTCTCGGGCGCAGGGTTCGGGCTGTCGTCGTCGTCATGGCCCGGTGATGATTGTCGGCATAGACAATCTCCTCGGAAAGCTTAAGCCTTAAGCAGAGGTCTAGAAAAAATAAAGTCTATAATCTTCGCAAGCCAAATTCGCATCTTGCCCCGCAACACAAGCATATCAAATCAATATCAGTAAGAAAGAAAGCAATCAATTCTCTGGTGTAATTTATTGTCAATGCAACGCACGCAACGAATTGGTCACCAGAGAACTGAACCTTTTGTATTGTCGATGAAGAAGAATTTACCTGAAGACATATTAAGGGATACAGAAGACATTGACCTCTTTAACGAAACCTATATTTTTTTCCCCACCTTGAAAAAAGTACTCTGAATTCTGAGCACTATTCCATGCACTACGGGGACTGTAGAACGATCCTTTAGTACACTTCGACGAGTGAAGACCTGACTTAGGAGCACTATGGAAGGGGAAAAGCTGACTGCATTATGTCTGATAAGCGTATATCGGAATTTTGTGAAAGAAAACAATGAAATCGTTTTTTCGGCAAATCCGTTACCGGACCATGATCAATGAATATTTCTTCGAAAATATGGACGACATTGAACTGGCGAGATGTGGTTTCAACAGGATGGCACAACGTGTCATACTGCGACACAAACCACCGAATTGTTGAAATCATGATTTGGCGATAAAGTGATTTCGAAAAATGGCCTTCACGGACCTCCACAGCCGAAATTACTCGAAAAAGAGACAAAAAATTACCACGACAGAAACGCCGAGAACAGTCGGTGTGGCCTAAGCCCGAAATCTTATTTAATTAATATTTGAATAAGGAATTTATCTTTTGAATAAAACTTGTTCGTCAATAGTTAACTCTTTGTATTATCTTTTTAAATTTAAAATTCTATCAAAAAAAACACTCTTTATATTGTAGGTAATAGATATCTATTATAAAGTGGTAGCATTAATATGTTTAGTGATTAATAAAAAGAACTTTTCAATAATTTTCAGTTTTATTTTATAAAATTAATGGTGTCTCACTCTCCCATTCTCGAAATTAATATGACTTTTCCCTTCTAGTTCACCGTTGCTAGTTCAGACAAATTTTGTCGAATAAAGATTAACGGAATTTGCAATTAAAGTAAGCTCACCTTATCAGAGCGCATTTAGAATGAACTTTGCTCTGTTTAAGCAGCTTTATCGTTTAGGAGAGTCATTTAAAAGGGTTGTGGTGTCTCTAAGAACCATTATAATTTCATATCTAAATCGATTTAGTTGAAATTTTATAGGAAATTTATTTTTCAGTACATACAAAAATTGTTGAGATTATGATAGAAGAATTTGTTTATCGTTATCTCTTAATATAGCATACATTCGATATTGTAATTAAGGAAAAAAAGTTTTAAATAGGGGATTTTTAAACTGCTGTAAGATTTCTTAATATGTAATTTAATTTCGGAGCCTTTTGCCATGCTAAGTCATTTGCACAGTGCCCTAACCTTTCCTAATTTCTATCCGTCTAATAACACAGTTCAACAATATTTTGTTCTCGGACAAGTGATTTTTTCCATAAATTTCGAATCTAAAAACAAAAATGTTCCATCACATGAATTTTTCGATAAAAATTGGGTTAAAAAATGAAAAAATAAGAATGTTGGGAATTTTTGAAAAATGTTTTATGAAATATCATTATATGTCTAATGCATATAATCTGAACATTGACTTGAGATTTACGACAACGGAGGTTTTATTACGAAACCATTACATATTACTGCATTACATTTCAGCATTAAAATTATGCCCAAGCTCTCAAGTTGAATTATTCGGAAATCGACTTTCGGAATAGTCCCATTAATATGGTAACCTACAACGCTGTGCAAAAAAATAGTTGCAAACTTGAGCTGAAGAAATCCGTTTTTCGGTTAATTTTATGTGAATATGTATATCTCTATATATATATAAAAATGAAAGTTCGTTTGTTTGTTTGTTTGTTTGTTTGTTTGTTTGTTTGTTTGTTTGTTGCTCAATCACGCCTAAACGCTTGCATCGATATTTTTAATTTTTTGTCCGAAGGTAGTACATTTTCCGACTTAACATATAGGCTAATTTTTTTTCGGATAATACGTAGGGTTTCAAAATGGCGGATCCAAGATGGCGGCTGAAAATTTTAAATTTGAAGCGATTTTCATGAAAATTGGTACATAAGGGTTTTGCGGGATGGGGATTTCAAATCCGCTGTCCAAATTTAGAAATTTAGGATGGCGAATCCAATATGGCGACCAAGATTTCCTGATTTCAACGGATTTTAATGAAAATTAGTACAATGATTGTTTTGATGTCACTGATTTTGAATATTATCAAAATTAAGAAATCCAAAATGGCGGATCCAAAATGGCGACCATATTTCTCGATTTCAACGGATTTTAATGAAAATTAGTACGATGATTATCTTGAGGTAACTGATTTTGAATGTTATCAAAATTTACAAATCAAAGATGGCGGATCCAATATGACAACCGAATGTCTAGATTTCAACGGATTTTAATTAAAATTAGTACAATGATTATTCCGGAGCCACTTATTTCGAATATTAGAAAAATTTTCAAACTCAATATGGCGGATCCAATATGGCGACCAAAATGTCTCGATTTCAACGGATTTGAATGAAAATTGGTACAATAATTATTTTAAGGCCACTAATTTTTATTATTAAGATTTGGAAATTCAAGATAGCTGATCCATAAAGGGGTTTTCGGGTTGAAACAATTTCTGGGATATAACAAACTAGAACATTTGAGAAGTGTTTAATTAGTAAGTATTTACCCAACGCCGGGTGAAACCGGGTAACCCAGCTAGTCGTATATAAAAAGGGAAATAAACATTTTTATGAAATTGTGATTAAACAAGGATTTTTTGAGCGCATGCTTGTTAAGACATGCATTAAATAAGTCAGCATATTTCTTAACACTTAAGCACATGTGATTAATAGGCTCATAGATACCATAACTAATATAGTACTACAACTGTTGGTTTGTAAAAGACTTAGTTTTCTTAAATTACGAGGGTTATTTCCAAATTCGAATTTATTTTATCTAATACTGTGAGTAATAATTCTAAATATCGAAAAAATAAATAATTATTTATAAAATTAATGCTAATGTCCGTGGTTTCGAATAATTCAGTCAAGACAACAAACTTGTTTAACTAAAACGACCACTTCCAAATTAAAAAAATCCCATTTCAATTCAATAAAGTCGTTTTTAAAATCTGAAGGTCTATATTCATTTCAAACAAGTTTAAATTATTTAACTCAAATATGTAGAACTTTTCATTTCAAACAGGTCTTATTTTCCAAGTGCACTTCTGCAGCTGCGGTTAATATATTAATACAATACAACATGTTTTCATGCACTGATAGTATAGGAATCATTCTTGTTTGTTTGAAGTGAAAATTAGATTTTGTTTGAAAAATGGGAGATATTTGATATTTGATAGTTGTGATACTTCACATGATGATGTGACTTCCGTGATTTGATAATGGTCTTTTTTGAAGTTAAAAAACTATGTATGTATAAATTCACTTACATCGGACCTTGAAGGAAGTAATTAGAGCTATTGAATACGAACTCAATTTCTCAGCAAACCATAGTCTTACAGCAACGAAAACTTGCTCAAAAATCGGATAGTTCGCATTTCACAACAAAGTTGGCTCCTACAAAGTACAAGGCACTAATGTAAATCTAAAGAATTGCATCAATCGGACATTTTCGTGAGAAATTCGCACAAATTAAATTAGCATGAATTCTGAACTCGGATACTCGGTGTGCTAGTAGCCTTCTGGTCACGAACCGCGCGTCCAACATAGACCCCGGTTGCGGATCGACGACGGACCGGAACGAGCTTAGATACGTGTAACTTGGGAACTTCTGAGGATATCAGGCGCTGAGATGGATCACAATCAAAGGTATCATCGCCTCGGCCCTCTGCAATATGAGAGGAATTCGAGGAAGGGTCGAACAAGATAAAAATTCCACAGCTCGGCCGAAGCTGAGAGATTTTCTATCTGTATATCTGCGGCGGCTGCTGTCCGAAGAATGGGGCGTATATTTTGAGATAAGGCGACCCGAATCGGCATTTGGCATGGAGATGTCTGTTACAGAGGATTAGGTTACATAAATTCGGTCGGATATATATCTTTCCCCTTGGCTGCAACGGGGCCGGGCCGGGGCCGGGGTTTGGGTTTGTTGCTTAAGTATCCGAGCACGAGATAACAAACAAGAACAACTGGCCCTGGACCCGCAGCATGGAAAGATGACCAACTTGGTCCCAGATCCGAATAATGGTAATTGCGTTTCATCGGGCCGTCCCTTTCGCGCTCGCAGATCCTCCTCTTCGTGTCTGCAGAACGTGCCGCGGGTTCTAATTGTTTCCATGGATATGGATTAACCCAATCATAAATGCTGCGAGGCGCACGTACTCGCATCGTTTGCAGCCCCGGCTCTGAATATATAAACGGAAGGCCGAGATGAAGACGGCGACGGAGGCTGCGACGAGCGAGCATAAGTATCTACGGCGGCGGCGTCGTCGTCGGTCGGCAACCATCTAAGCATTAAAGCAGCCTGCCTGCCTACGATGTTTGGGCTTATCTCGCCTGTGACCCCTTGGGCTGCATAATGCATTCAATTCCTCCTCCGTCGTCTTCGTTCGGTCCATTGTGCGCCCGCTGAGGGAGGCTGACGACGACGACTACGGTGCCTGCGCCATCACGGCCTGGACCACGCTATCTAATCCGAATTATCTCCATAATGAGTTAGTTATTCTCCAAACATCACAGCCTCGACGAACGACGACGAGGGGCCGTCCGAATTCGAAAATCCTTCCGGTAATGGGAAAACTTTCTGACCTTTCTAGTACTTTTTAGTTTTTTTAACGACCCTATACCACCACCCCGAGCAACTGCTGCCAATAGGATGCTGTGAAAGGGTTTTTCTGTGTAATTTGTGATTTTATGAGGGCACTTTTCGACCGATCTTACCCCCATTGGGTGTAACTGAGTAAAGGCAGGAATAATAATGGACGAACATTCCAGATATAATGGAAGGATTGAAAGAAATCGACAATTTATAAAATTCTCTGAAAATAAATCATTGTCATTGTCAACAAAAGCTGTAACGAACCATGACCATTGATCATTCCTACACTTAGAAAAATCATTCTTGGTAAATCGATGGTTTTTGCGTGATTACTTTTATGTGCTGTAAATTAATAAAGATTCGTATATAAATAACTAGAAAAACATTATACTAGTCGTCAGTTTGCACACGTAACTGCAATAGGATAGAAACTAGAAATTAAAAATTTATACTATTAAATTAACCTCCAATCTCACATCAAATCAATAGGACATCTAGTTAACATGAATTAATTGTTACTAAAACAGTGTGAAATCACATTAATTGGTAGGATTTCTATTAAAAACAATTCGGTGTTCTATGATGTGGTATCACATAACTTTAATGTGAGAACACATTAAACCAAAATGGAACATCGTGTTAGCAAGGAAGCAGTTTGTCAGTTTGTCTTGCATCATATCATAAAGGAATCAAATTTGTACGTTATTTGCTGTCAATGGAATAAATCTGTACTTTGAAAATTAATTCCTGAAACAGCTGTGATTTTGTGGCATGGGGACTCCACTAAATGTTGGCCTCCAATTCAAATTAGTTTCTAATGTCTATAGTTTCAGTATAATAACTCCTAAAAGTTTGACAATATCACATTAGTTCAATACATATTTTGTTTCAACTTTTTATTCCAGGGGTGTTAGAAAAAAATATAAAGGAATAGTGTTTAAAAAATTAATTATATTTAGGTTGTACAATACGATTTTAAAATTTTTATAATAGAATATAATTTTGAATCAATATTCAATAATAGGAAATTAATTTAAATTTAAAAGTTATTAGATTAACTAATAGTGCGGGAGATAGCGACAGATTTGGGTAACGATTTTCTTACTTATGCCTCGAAGAGTACTGAGAGGTACACCAGAGCTAAGCAAAATAAGGGTACCTTTTGACCGGTAACCTTGTGGCTTTCCATGTGCAAATTTAGATTTTCATTTAAAAAAAAATCATGTGTACTGCAACAATTTTCTTGCTTCTGCCATGTTCATAAAACGATAGAGAATCTCCGACTTTATCATCAACAAATTTTAGGCATAAGGGCTGCAACGGTCGTAAGGGTTGAAATGATAATGTAAAGATGTTAAAAAAATAGAGAATTTTCCGCGATTTTCTTAGCGCTGCCAATTAAAAGTATGAAAGTTCTCATCTTAAACAACCCATACAAAAATTGTCTTAAGAGCTACTAAGGGCTAAACAAAATGAAGCTGCGGCAAAGTTGGTGAAAATTTGTAGGGAAGTCGCGTGATTTTCTTATTTATGCCTTTGAAACTATATGATACCTATTTAGCCCTTAGTAGCTCTTAAGCCAAATTTTGTATGGGTTGTTTAAGATGTGATGTAAAAATTATGAATTTTATAGGTAAATTAAATAATATTAACGAAAACAACTCTTTGTCAACGAAATGCAAAAACATCACATAATATTGCTCCCTTTGATGTTATTTGCTTTAATTTCCGAACTATCCCTTCGCCTTCTCTGTGTTAGTGAAGTGTCTAAACGGCTTGAGCACCATTGATTTTTATTTTTAAAACATTTTACATCAATGAACATTTGCGTTTGCTCAAGTATTTATTTGCAATTTATATTATTGATTAGTACAGATTGCAAATTATACATGTGCTTAGGAAAATTTTCTTAGTCTTGAGTAAAATTTAGCCAAAATACTTTGGAGAATTTATTCAAACACTTTTTCCAAAATTTTATATCAAGTAGATGGGTAAATTATACAAAGATGAAAGAATTTTAATTAAACTTATGAGAAAACTTTACAAAGTTCTGGAGAAAATTAACAAAATTATTTAAAGTGATTTACTAAATCTTAGGAAGTCTTCGTCTGTTAAAAAGTAACACGATATTAGCGAAATTGTTAACTAATTATAAAGTTTTGTACAAAATATTTGCTTTTTTTTACATTACAGCTGACCCTCCTATAACACGGTAGCTAGGTTGAAACCGTCTTATATGAGATGCGTTCCGAAGTTTTTTTAAAACTAAATATTTTGATGTTTATTCAATTCAAAAAAGTTTATTAAAAATATAAACATAAGTAAATCAAAAAAACGTAAGTAAACAAAAAATTTCATGTTCTCATTTAATACAAGCACATTTTAATGCATTTCATTATTATTAGTGCTCAGGATAATGAGGTGAGAGCGTTTTTTCGATCGAATGATATTAGCTATGTTTTTTCATCTATCTAGCTCAGACAAATTTTGCATAAAATTGGAATTTAAAAGTGGCTACTTATAGTTGGGCTTTTAGATTTTCCAACAAATCCATCAAATTTCCATGATTCGCATACATAAAAAATCATAAAATTCGAATCTGAAAATTATTGGTTCAAGTTTTGACGGTTTACGCATGGGTATGGCAATTTGATGGTTCTTAGGAGAAATCTGAATTCATAGCATATAGCTTCGTAGCTGCTTTTAAGATTTAATTTTATGCAAAATTTGCCTGATCCAGATCCTGAGTTAGATAGGTGAAAAAACACTGCTATTATCATTTTTTGAACCGACATCTTCGCAAAAATTTTTTGCATCTTCTGTCCTCTTTCAAAATTAAAAAATTAAAAATGTTGTATTTGTATAAAAACCGTATTAGGAGTAAACCGTGTTGAAGGTTACCGTGTTATGCGAGTGTTTCTGCAATTTTCTTATCATGTTGTACCATGAGGGTTACTTGTAGTTTTTTATCTTGGTGTAAGGAACCCTACTTATGCGTACTTCGACACGCGCTTTACCCGGGTTTTTTTTTTTGCAATACTGTTGAAAACAATCTATGTAATGCTTTTTATTTAATTGATAGTATGATAGTATTGTGAGATGTGAGGTGGAGGTTGAATGCCAGCCCACTATAGGAATTGAGCCTAATGAGGCTAATGCTCATCCCCCACGCACACACAAGGGAGACATTCTTAGACGGCGTATGTGATTGCGTCATGCCAGCAATGCGACCTGTAATCCGCTTACCATATCCTCCTCCGCCAATCGCAGCCAGCCAGGTATTTCCCTAACCGCAAGCAATTAAATTACTTTGACTGATTACAGGCCGTACAAAATACCTCCAGGTTCGCTCATTCCCACATTAATATCAATTTGAATTAGTCGAATGCCTGTCGCCTCTCCGGCCCGCCCCGCATGCCGCCTCCCACTCACAACAGAGATTAACAACCCTCACCACCGATAGGGGTTGTCATAATGTCCCAGTGTTCCAGACCACCCCCATCCCCCACCCGACCGGGTTATGACAATTATCGCACTGGGCCCCTTTTAGTTATAAGGGCAGAAATTGGTTCGGCGATAAATTACAGCGACCGATTGCAGCACGCATCAAAAATAATGGCCACAGCAGCGAAAAACTCCGGCGAAATCTAATTAGGGCGTTCGTTGTAAATAAATAAAATTAAAAACGTGATTCTGTTCTGCCGGACCCTGGGATCGGGCGCATACAGTGCGCCAGGTGCAGCGCTCCCGACAATTTTCCCGGGTGCGGTTCGGGCTATCGCGCCGTGCCGTGCTGCGCCTGATGGCATAGTCCCTGTAAATAACGATCCTTCGGCTGTAATATGCAAATAGAGGTCTCGACCAATTCATAATTAGCCTGGTACTCGTTAATAATTCACGGTTTTTTGTAAGAGTTGTTTGGGAAAGAACAAAATTGCCAATATGGCGAATGCGATGTTCAACATGTCCGCATGTGAAAATCAGCATATGCGAAGTAATTCAGTGATAACTGGTGTTCAGGCGGGGATATGTAGGGTGTAAACTGCAGCTTTCAAACTTGAAGGTTTTATTGGATTTTAAAATGGATTACAACAGCTGCTTTTTTTTTTTTTTGGCACAAGTGCTCTTTAAAAGGGTAGGCTCTCACAGCTAAATATCTGAGGATAAAAGTCTAATGTAATCCAAATGTTATTTCTGAATCCTATTGGAGCCAAATATTGAAATATTGCTTTTTGGCAAAATATTCAGCAATCGAAAGGTCTCTAAGAGATCTAACTCAATTAATAAATTGAAAAAATCCAATCCTTAAGTTTCGCAATATCTGAAGAATATCCTTGTAAGGTTAGAATTTAGCGCTTTATTGGCACGACAATTTACATTCACTAATGATACTAAAGGAATTTAGGCCATTAATGTCTCTATTTTGTGAAATTATTTTAATTGTTGCAAACACTTTACGTTTTAATGCATTTAATCACAGAGAGATAGCACTCTAAATTATATAAGTGATTCAATTTCATATATACTATGAATTGAAATGGAGCAGAAAGTAATATTAGTGTAACATTTATCATATTGAGTGCAGTAAATTCCGATTTTGTGATAACAGCTCCTTTTTTTATATATATCCAGAACAATAAAACATTCTGTGTTCTATTCAGCTATTCTTGGTAGCTTTTAGTAATGTAAGTAAAACATGAATAAAAATCCATGCAAAACTTTAAATGTTGAACTATGAAACTCTTTTATTTATATTCTAGGAAGTGGTTATAAAGATATCTTTTCTGTGTGTGTTACTCATGATAAATTTCAATTCAAAGGATAATTACCTCTTGATAGATGAAAAGACTTTTATGTAATACAACTAGAATCTTGAAATTATTTAATTCTGTCGGTCCAAATGGTTAAGAATATGAGTCAGAAGATTTGTGAATTGTGAGTGTGATTTTCTTAAATTATATTTTATATATTTTTTGTTTCAAAATTAACTGTATTAAATTATTGTGAAAGGTTAAGTAAGATTAATAAGACAAATACTTAACCCTTAATTGTAGTGGTGAAAAATAGCCAGTCGTGGGTCCATGGGACCCGCCTATTTTTGATAAAAAATAACACAAAAAATAAATTTCAATTTTACACTGCTTTTAAGTAAACTTTACATTGAAACATTAACAATCGTAGTATTGAACAAAATTAACAATAGAAACTTTTATTCTTATCTATAATGGCACTTATTTTAATAATTAATGTTTTTTTACACGCGTTGAAAGATTGAACATGGGACCACTGGACCCACGACTACAGTTAAGGGTTAAAAGAGGGATGGATTTTTAATGCATAGTTATTTTGGGTAAATTTTGCAGTTATCAAAATTATATACATTGTATTATATAATCTATATGGGTTATGGTTTACATGTACATATCACATGTGTTAAGTTTAGATGGGTAAAATAACATTCTTTGTCAAAAGTTTTGGAAAAATTCTCAAAATTATGCATTTCTAATCAAAATATAAACATCAATTAGTATGTACAAATACATATTAAATAAATAATTCCAGTTTTTATATTTCTAATGATCTAATTCTGAGCAGAAATGGCCACTAGGAATATCGTGGCAAATCATTAAAATATTTAAGAAGTGCAGAATACTTGAAATCCTGAAGTTAATAGGGAATACCAAGGCATAATAAAATTAACCTAGTGTGTAAAATTGAGGTTTCTGTAAAATCGCGTTTGTAATTTTTGAAGGCAGGTTTTTGACACACTACGTTAGCAGCAGTCCTTTAAAGAAGGGTATTTCTAAAGCGCTTCTCTACATTTCTCAAACTCGCCACTACGCATACGTGACTTTTGGGTGTATTTCCTTCCGGAACACCCTAAAAAGTGAAATTCGTTTTTTTAATACACTTTGGTTTATGCAGTCACATATGCGTTTTGACGATTTAAGTAGTTAAAATAAATTTTCAGCAATTATTACAGGTAAGATTCTAAGATTATTATTATATTTAGGCTTAAGACGTAGGAGAATTAAATGCGAAAAAGTAAACTTTTTTAAAAACTTAGAAACTAAAACTTTATATTATTATATATTGAGATAGGTAAATAGAAATTTGACAAAAAATCATAAAAAGTATTTACTTTGTATGAAATTTGAATATGATTATTATTTTTCGAATAACTCTCGTCCAAATTGCCTTTTATCTTAAGTCAAACCCCAATTTCGTTGACTTTCTGGTTAAACCTCCATATACATAGCATGTATTGAATAATGTTTTGGAAAAAGGTCTCATAAATTACATTTTTTTATTTACTTTCCGACTAATGGCGAGTAATAAAGCCCCTGAAACGGCAATCTTATGCTTAAATGGTTTGAATTCAATAGAGTTTTAATACCAGATACATATGAAAAGTTTTCAATATGACTTATTTTACCACAAGGTTTTTGCTTGGTTTGCTTTCTTCTTTTGTTCAAAATGGAAATAACGACTCTCTGCAAACAATTAGGTACCTATCTTGATACCCTGTGATTCATTGTTTGGTGAGACTAATAAACTGGCTGTACTTTTAGTTGTAACTAACCGAAAGCGAATACAATATCTTTCCCTTCAATTTTACTGCCAAAAGTGATTTAGTGATGTATGATAGCACCCGTTTGCCCAATTTAAGAATTCACAAAGATACTTTTATGGCAACTTTTACGAGCATATGCTTCTTCCTTCTTAGCACTTATCTCAATAAACTCGGTTTACGACTTCCCAAAAATTCTCGGAGGGAAAGGCCAATTAGCAAAAACATTATAATTCCCGATTCCGTGCGGAGATTACGAGTATGTAGGACTGGGACATATTATGCACGAAGCGAGCGTCTATCACAGAAATCGGTACGAAGGTGAGGTGCCCCATTGCAGCGCAGCGGAGCCCGCCAGCCGGTAATCATTCATTCAGCCAGCCACAGTCATTAAGGGACTCCGCTCACATTTTCTTTCCGCTCTAATGATCTGGACCTACTCAATTGGATTATTACCGCCGAACACACCAGCGAAGGCAGCCGGCCACTCACCCTGTGCAGCATGAAAATGGAAATGGAAAAAAGAGCATACTATACAATACATATAAAAGTCCGGACAAAAAAATGAGGAAAAAGGGAAGAAATTCCCCAAATTGACAGGCGATTCCTGCTGAATTGTGTATGCATGCGGGGAATGCAATTAATTTCCTTTCCGTTAATTAAATACCTGCCCGCCTGATTGCCCGCTGTTCGATCCAATTTCGAAAACTAATTTCTATGCAAGAAGAGCACCATTAAGGGAACAAAAAGATTTTTAAGGGCCCGCGAAACTCGAAGTCATCGTGAATTAACGAATTGCATCAAAACGAGGGGAAGGGGGAAGGAACGTAAAAAATGCAAAGGAATGCAAGTGCCTGATTAATTAAGTCCGGGACGAGGGGGAAACCAATAAATCGCACACGCCCTGGAATTATGGATGAGGATGGGATGAGCGATGAAAGGTCTTTCGAAATGTAGCTTTAATTTCGCACTACGGTCAAGTGGAACACGAATGAGGCCGGCAGAAAAACCACCTCATCTGTGATTCAAATGTTTCTGTAATGACGGGATTGGGATTCTGGAGAAGTCCCCGCGGGTGAACAAGGTCCGCATTCCAGACTGTGGCCAGTCTGTGGAGCTAAGACGTTTTTCCAGGTGGACTCATCGTAAATAACAAGCAATATTTGTAGATATTTTTATCAGAAATTAATTACAGATAATTAATTTATGTATATGATTCCTAATCTGAACAGATGTATGTTTTCAGGCATAGCATTTAGAGATTTAGAAATATAAATAAGCGTTATAAAATACCCAATTCTAAATACCTAGTAAAGTAAAAATCAGTACTAAAAAATTCTAAAATTGTGTTAGAACAAGTATAGAATCGATGTTTTTGACATTTTAAAGACTGACATTAAATTAAATAGGTATACAAAGCTGTTTAAGTTACTTTCAAAGATGGACGTTTTAACACTACCACTGAGTGATTTAGAATTATCCACCAAATCAAACGATCCGTAAATAAATCGAAAAAGAATTATTTTAAGAGAAAATACCGTTTTAAACGATTCTTTACTAAGTCTTGGAAGTCGCGGGGAATAACGAAATAAATACTCCTTATTTACTCGCGAAAACTAAATAGTAAATGAATTACTTACGGACGAAAATTTAACTCACTTAAGATTTAGTTTTCGTGAGTACATAGGAAGAATTACATTCGCTTTTTTCGAAAGTTTCAAGACTTAAAGATAAAGAATCTTGCGAAAGTCGAAATAGTTCGACAGATGATTCATCTTCGATTCTGTACCGATGTTTTTAATAATTTGAACTTATTAATTTATTTTTTCTTTTAGAATAGTTTTGAATTGAAGTATTTGATATGAAATAGTGAAAGTGCTAAATTAATATTATTTCATATTTAAATTTTCTGCATTCGATATTTAAACTGAAAATACTTGAAGCACGTGCCGGCGGCTTTCATAAACAAATGAAAAATCCATTCTCACTCTATCCAATTCATAATATTCATAATACTCGAAGAGCCTATCATTTTCCTGAAAAGATTTCCGATTTTCGTAAAGAGCTCGCCATATTTTTTAAAAAATGAAAAATTGTTCGATTCGTATTTTTTAACCAACGAAAAAAAAGAGGTGGTTCTCAAGTTGACGCGTATATATTGTATATATATATTTTTTTATGTATGATCACGCATAACTTTTTACAGAGTAGTCCGCTTTTGATGATTTTTTATTTATTGGATAGTGTGTATCTCGAAGTTGAAGTTTAAATTTGAAAAAAAATCCACCCCTAAGGGTAGAAAAAAAATTGGGAATGATTGATTTTTCATTGATTGTAAACCGATTCTCTTGAAACTTGGCACACATATGTAGTTCTGATGACACTACTACATAATGCTGACCTGGAATTAATCTGATGATGGTGACGGAAGAATTAGTAGATTTTAGTCATATAAAATTAAGCTTTTTAACAAAAAATTAAACCGACGAAAAAAGAAACTGAAAAGCAAAACGTAAAATAAACCTTTTTAGTCTTAATAACTAAGCTCCTAAACTAATGTAAGTAACTAATTTTGAGTCGGCACCAAACAGTGCTTTAATTGAATTTAATCAGTTATAGTCGAATTGAATTATGACTATCACTAATTGTTCAGTAGTAGTGAAAGAAGATTGGACTTTATATAGAATTTGGTTTCCTCATCTGCTACAGATGATATGCACATAAGAGTAGTATATCTCGTTTAAAAGGTATACTAAATGGATCATTTGTTATATTATACATCGCCCATTATCATA
The DNA here is from genome assembly GCA_949715965.1 of Dysmachus trigonus. Taxonomy (NCBI): domain Eukaryota; kingdom Metazoa; phylum Arthropoda; class Insecta; order Diptera; family Asilidae; genus Dysmachus; species Dysmachus trigonus. Next base: position 16,141,589 of record OX454320.1, read on the forward strand.
GTCAGATTTTTGGTTATCGAAACAGTAACGAAATTAATTGAGTAGAGTTAGAAGAAATAATTAAATAAAATGGTTTAAAAAGAAGAAAGTTTATCAAAAATCACCTTTTATAATTTTGATAGCGAGTTTTGTGACTTAAAACGAATTAATAAACGTCAGTTTTAACCTCTTGATGAACGACACTACTCAATGGTTCTCTTCGCTTCTCATTTTATATAGTAGTATTAGTTGGTTTAGAATCTTCTTTACACTCAATCATACCTTTCGAATGAAATACTACATATATATCTATATCATTTCTTGCATCTCTAGCGGTTATAAGGATCAAAAGCTAATTTTCCTTTCAATTTACATTAGCAGTAATAGTAGTTAATAGTAGTTAATAATAGTACACTAAAAAATTTAGTGCGATACGCCAGGGTCTTTACTTCTTAGATATTAACTTAATGCCTGTACCTACCAATTGGAAGTAGTGTAATATTATCACAAAATATAATATCTTTCTCTAAAATGTACCAGCACGATAGCAGATTTACCTTCAACTGCAACATAATTGATTTTATTATTACACATAAACATATTGATATTGATTGAAAATGGATTTATTGTTTTCTGACAGCTTAAAAATTTAAAATCCAATTTGTTGTGCTCAACATTGGCAACGATAAAAACTGATATTCTACTTTATAAAACCGACAATCGAAAAATGGTAAATTGGGGAAATTAAAAACGATATTCGATGCATTGTTGCATTTCAGTGTCGAATTGAATTTTGATTTCTGATGGATTAATCTTATTTATGTAACAGTTAGTTTAACCAATTATAGTAATCGGTTAATATCTAGCGAACATTTCATTAAAAGTAGCTTATTTTCTAATGAAGAACACTAGAAACCTAGAGAAACTCAACACTAGACACTGTTTGGGAAAATTTCAACAGATAAAAGATTTAGAGTGTGACTGAGTAAATTTTGCATATGAATAACTTCCAAATTAAGAGTGGTATGAAAATGTTACTTAAGCTCGGTGATTACCCTTGTATAACGAAAATTTAAGACATATGGTGTTATCTAGGGCAAAGATATGTATGACAATTCGACTGCATGTAAGATAGAGTCTTTTATGTTCGACTTAGCGAGGGCACTACCATTTCGGGTATTTCCAGATCCCAGTTTAAGCTGGAAAATACGATGAGCCTTTTTTTGTAGCCACTGTTTAGAAAATTCCTGAAAGGAAGTGCATACTTCCCTTGCCCTTCTTGATCTCACGCGATCCGGGCGAATGCGAGGCATGTTTTTCGACTGTTAGACCCATTTCAGATACTAAATACCTAGGGTTTATCGCCTTGCCTACGGTGCGACGACGGTGGTTTTTTTTCCTATTCGCCGGGATTTATCATCATCTTTGCGAAAAGACGTGATTCAATTGCGTATGCGTGATTTTGCCTCGTCCCCCGTCGGGCACATCTCTGCACCGCGCCGCCTGGCACGAAGCCCATTCCATCCACGTCGAATCGCCTGCCTGCCCGGGTTGCGGATCGTCGGACGGATGGATGGATACAATCTCAGCCGGTGAGGCTCCATAGATGTCAAATTAAAGCGCTGCTCGCCCTGATTACCAAGCAGCAGTAATGCGGCGTGATGATGAAACCTCCGCCATAGTCCCGCTCGGGCGATGGGTTTTTATCCGTTCTCAAGTTCTGTTTAATTTTTTTTTTTTTTAAGTTCATTTATGATGGAGTCCCCTGATAACACGCTTGATTTTCCCTTCGACCGCCCGAGGGGGTGAGATATTAGGGGTTCTGGTCGTTTCCAAAGTAATTTATTCCACTAGGATTGACTTTGATTGCAGCCGGGCCGATTTACATCGCTAATGACCTGTCTAGGGGTGGAATTTCAATCTAATGGCGGGTGCGCTGAGTGCCCCCGGATTCGGAACTTCTAATTTCTGTTCCTTTGCAGACGCTCGCAACGCCAGTGCCGAGACGGCGAGGAGTTCCTTTCCTTTCGAGCCGGTTGCGGTTTGTTTAATTTCGAGCCCGCCATTTCGACTTGCTCGTTAGATCGAGGGCGCAGGATGGCTGGTTCCCATACAAATAGGGTTGCCAAACATACTCTTGTATATCCTTTTTAGACCCCACTATAATTTTATTCCTTCAAAATAGAGTGACTTTTATAGTTAAGCGTTGTGTACTCAAATAAACACCGTTTTCATTTTTAAGTGATTTTATTTAGGTGCACAGCTGATTAACAATCAAATCTTGTGATCGAATTTTAACCCACTTCCCGTAAATCGATTGAGTTGAAATTTTTCGCACATGTGTAGTTCCGATGACAATACAATATTAGAATAATAAAATATAATATAAACGAATTCATTAATATAACATACAATGAGTATCGAGAATTCATATGAGTTTACAGTGATTAGAATCTTATTTCCCTACAATATGACATGTAGTTGCGGACTAATGAAGAGATAATTAATAGATTATTATAAGTGAAGTGAAAACTAAAAGATTTGCAAAAACCCTTACAATATTATGGTGGCATGAAGCTGGTCTGATGATGAAGATGGAAGGTGATCGAGGAAACTCTTCAGAATCTCACAATTACCACCCCGTGTTTGGACTTATTTAATTCTTTTGATGATCACTTTAGTTCTGATAAAAAAAAATTTAAAAAAAAACTAAAAATAAATGCAAAAATATTTAAACAAACTGATTTTAAGTGGCATAATATGGATTCATATTTTAGATTATTAGAATGATAATTTATTTTGGTTATAAAATCGTGGTTGCTATTTAATGACTAAAAATGTGATTAATGTAATTTGGATGTCTTGCTTAGTTTCACATGAAATTCAATTACCAATTAATATCACATTTGAGTTATACAATGCAAGTGGGCATGATTTTATAACCAAAATAAATTATCTAACAATTCTCTAATTATTAATTAATTAATATTATCTAATTAACTACTAATACAAAATAAGAATTCATAGTATGCGCCTTAACAATTTTTATTTTACATTTTCGTATTTCTCAAACTCACAGATTGTATATATTTTTTTTTACTAGAAATAATGACGAAAATCAATGGATTTACTTTAAAAACAAATATTAAATTCCACAAAAAAAAAAAAAAAATACAGATATCAGTTTAAACAATTGAGTTCTGTTTTAAACAACTGGATATGGAATTCAATTATTTATAATAGAAGAGAGTTGTTTTTTCTTAATACATATCTAAAATCGATTTACAATCTATTAGTTGTACTTAAAACAATGTGGTGGTAAATTAACTAGAGAAAATGGAAATATAATAAAAAGAAAAAGGGCAAGATTTTAACAGTAGCAATGTAAAATAGGAATAGAAATCGTAACGATATAGAAAGAGTACTCCCCTCTTCAGAAATTGTAATCAGTAGTATGTAAAACTAACATGGAAGTAGTTTTTGCAGAAAATAAGAGAACAAATCAATAATCAGTTATGTACAATTTGTTAATGATAAATCGGAAATTAAAGTAGAGAAAATAAACCTAAGAAACCCGCGTAGAATTGAAGAATTGTGCGATGCAATTTCGGATAATTCTGAACACCACGCTGATTTAAAAATTGTTGTAAATTCTTTTCAGTAACCTAAAAAATGTTATGAAATCTGTTTCCGGTAATGTAAATGGATCGCTTTATCCCTTAACTTTCTTAGTTCGATTTGACGAAATCAATTTAATAAGCTACATGTTTAAATTATAATACATTATAGATTAATTCAAAATAAACCTTTCCTATTTTACGGTCAAATACATTTTCAACAGAGCTGTAAAATAATACATTATTCTTGGAATACACTACCATACTCACTACTCAGTACTGCAAGTGATGCAAGCAAAACAAATTACCTGTATTATCAGTATTGGTACTTAAAAAAGTTTAATTACCAGCTAAGTAATGCTGAGTACTGCTGGGCAATGCTAGGTAATGTAGAGTATTTATAAGTAATGCCAAGTAATGCTTCTAAAGTGTGGTAAAGGTGAAGTACCAATATTATTACTTGGTAATGGTAATTAGACTTTTTGAAGTACCAATATGATAACTTGTACTGGTAATTGTAATGGTAATGGTAGTATTTTTTTTTTTTTTTTTTTTTTTTTTTTTTTTTTTTTTTTTTTTTACTGGCTTTCGGAAAGGGAGGTCGACGGTTCACGCTATCCAGGAGGTAGTCGACGCGGCCAGGGCCACCGAATGCGGGAATCATTATTCCCGGCCGGTGTGCCTGCTGGTCACTCTGGATGTGCGCAACGCCTTCAACTCGGTGAGGTGGGGGGATGCGCTGAATGCGCTAGAACGGGACTTCAGGGTCCCCCAGTATCTTCTGCGGATGATGGGGGATTATCTGAAGGACCGCACCCTCACCTATGAAACAGAAGATGGTCCGGAAACGAGGGTTCTCTCGGCAGGGGCGGCCCAGGGATCTATACTGGGGCCCGACATATGGAATTATACATATGACGGGATCCTTCGTATGGAGATGCCGGAAGGGTCTTTCCTGGTTGGGTATGCTGACGACATTGCGGCGGTCATCACCGCCAGAAATGTCGAGGCTGCTCAAATGAGGCTCAACCAGGTGATGCGTCGGGTGGGTCCTTGGCTCAGCGATCACGGGTTGGAGCTGGCCCTGACCAAGACCGAGATCGTCCTTCTGACAAAGAAGCGCATTCCGCTACTGATAGGAATGCGGGTAGGAGACATGACGGTCCAGACGAAGCCGGCAGTAAAGTACCTGGGGGTGAGCCTTGATTGTAGGCTCACCTTCTGGGACGAAATTAAGAGCCGGGCGGACAAGGCGGCCGCGGTGACAGCGGCGCTGAGCAGGCTTATGGCCAACATTGGGGGGCCGAGGCCTTGCAAAAGGCGTCTGCTGCTCCGCACCGCCGAGGCCGTTATGCTGTACGGTGCGGAAGTCTGGGCCGATGCGATGCGGTATGAGAAGTACCGCAAACGCATGGCGGCAGTTCAGCGGCGCGCGGCGCTCCGCATTGCGAGCTCCTATCGAACGGTCTCGGAACCAGCGGTTTTAGTGGTTGCGGGGGTCATACCCATTGATCTCTTAGCCAGGGAACGACAGTTCGTCCACTATGAGAAAGGCGCCCTAGGGAGGAAGGAGGCCGCAGTGGCGGCCAGGACCGCAACCATGGCGGCCTGGCAGACACGGTGGGATGGGGAGTCGCGGGGCCGGTGGACAGCTCGGGTTATCCCCCAGCTGGACACCTGGCTGAACCGTCAGCATGGTGAGGTGGACCACTACCTCACACAAATGCTGACGGGGCACGGGCACTTTCGGGCTTTCCTTCACCGTATAGGGAAGACACCGAGCCCGTGCTGCATTTACTGCGACTCCCCGTCGGACTCCGCTCTCCACACATTCTTTGAATGATGGAGAGCGGAGAGGGAGGAGCTGGAGAGTGTGGCGGGCAGCATAACCCCGGAAAATATAGTCGAGCTTATGCTGCAGGGGGAGGATCTCTGGCGAAGGGTCGCTCTTTTCGTTAGAGCGATCCTGCGCCAGAAAGAAAGGGGCGCCAGGGAGCGGGAGGCGTAGATCGCCCGGTGAGAGGAGGGCCCCCGACGGGGGCGGCTCTAAATAGGACTCCACCCTGAAGTAATGTCCAACAGACGGTTCCGGGGTGGAGGTCCTGCGGGCGGGGAGTGGGGTTTTAGCCGGTAGGCCTGGGTAGGCTGGGGATTCCGGCACACGGGTGTCTTCGGACACCTACGGTGCATAAAGCATTTCCCCACTCCCAAAAAAAAAAAAAAAAAAAAAAAAAAGTACTTTTTTTACAGTTGTTATTTTCAACACTTGCGATCTACGATTTATTTCTACCGTCATAATTTCGTGACTCATTTATTAAATGTTAAACTTGTCACTTTTTTCCTAATGTCAAAAGACCTAAAAAATGTCCAGTATCACAATTTTCAAACTACGGAGACTTGTGACTGTTTGACTGAATAGGGAGGGATATCTATTACGTTAAGTTAGGTTTCTCCTATAGTAATTGCGTTGACTTTTCTTAAAGAGCAATAAATTACTGAATATTTTATTCTGGTTCGTTTTAACAAAAAAGGAAATTTTTATTACTTTATATTCTTTTTTAATATGTCCTTCTCTTAATCTTACTTCATGCGTTTCTTATGGTAACCCTCGCAAAGGGCCCAGTGCACTGTGCGGCCTCTTTTCTTCCATTTCCGCGCCCCCGGCAGGAAGTGAAGGCGAGTTTGTGTCGTGTCTAACTATCTTCGGGACAGCGGAAGGCACGTCCGCCCCATCGAATCTAGTTCGATTCGATGCCGAACTGATGGCATATGGCACGCAACGCAGAGAAGGTCGTAATTAACGTTAACGTGGAAACGGCGGGCCTGGGGCCTCGGGCCGCGAGTTGGGAAGAGAACAGTCGACTTTTTGTCATCGGCACCACGGACAGCAGTCAATTAAGTCTGATGACTATCATTGCACCGGAAAATGACAGAATCGCTGGGAAACGGGCCATCGGTGGACGCTGACGCCGCGCAGGGGACTTTTGCGCGGCACCAAGCAAAATGCTAATTTAGCTTCATTATGACTTCCATTGTGCGGAGGTAATTGAATTTTTCCCATTCTTCCCATATTAAATGCAAATCGATTTCGGATTTTGCGATTTTTCTCTATTCCTACTTGTATCTGGTCGACTCGACTGTCCTCGTCGTCTTCTGACATTTTATGGTTTTCGTGCAGTTGCATTTGGTTAAAAAACCGAGGGGGAAAGAAATGTTGATGGCTGTTTAAATGAAAATCCAATTCAATTCACTATTCGATTCGATTCGGAACGACTGCATTTCTAATCCAGTCGTTTGCGAAATTCTTCCTTTTCGTTTGAATTTCCATAACAATTAAGTGGGTGAACTTATTTAAATCAGTTAAATAACTGGTATGGTTTGAAATTTTGTATCTTTCTTGTGCAACTGAAAAACCTTAACTAGTATACTTATCCAAAAGATCTAAAATTTCGCACAGAAGAAGGCAGTTATTTTGAATTAATCTTGTAGGAGTCTCAATTCTAGGGAGATAGAAATGCAGAGGTTTACGGGGTCGTAAAGGCTACATCACGTCGAAAAATTGACATTTGGAGTTCTAAGATATTGTTTTGAAAAGTAGTAAAAAGCCGGTACGACTCGTTAAATAATCAAAAGAAAATTCAGAGAAAAATTAACATGAGTCCTAATTAACTAAGCGGAAATTCCGGAATTTTTACAGACAATTTATAAAAACAAAAAACTACTGAACAAAACAACACTACTTTATTGTACTTTAGTAAAAAATCATATGCGCCGGTAAACACGAAATATTAAATTTGTAAAGCCTTGAAAATACGGCATTCAATTTATGGAAATATAACTTTATAAGAGAACTGAAAACTTAAAATGAAGGAAGGTAAACTATAGTACATTCTGTTCACCTCCCCGTGGTGAGAGTCGGGCAACATTATAGATGGCAAACGAACACCAACATTTTAGAAAGTCATGAAATTTGAAAACAACTGAGTATTTTATTATTGCAGTGGCCATATTGGATCCACCTTTTTTTAAATGAAAATCTGATACGATTTTTGAAATTAACGACCTCAAAAACATAAGTAATGACTACTTGCATGTTCTGAAAATTGTTTGTTGTAATGGCGGCCATATTGGGATCGCCATCTTGAAAATATTTGTTACTAACATTTTCATGTACTTGTTATACATTCCAAAGATACAGTATGACTAACTTTAGAACATCATTTCTAAAAATAAATTAATACTCAGTTTATAAAAAATTAGACAGTCTATGCTTCAAGTTTAGGCATCTTTGGGCGGCCATATTTAATTTTCGGTGAAATTTTTTTTTCAAATCTGACCTTAGATTCGGAAAGAGCAGATATTTTTACTTAAGAAAATGTTTTTTTTCTAATAATATTTAGTTGGTCTTAGGCTTTTTATGGACGAAAACCCCATCGACTGTGATATGTCCGCTTCATAGTTAATGGGTTAAGAACCACCTGAGTCTGTCTATTAGCACTTCAATGGAATAAAACGACTCAAAACGGCCGAGGAAAGTTAATTTAATTCAAGACACGTTCGAGATAGGCTGCTTTCTGTAAAAGAGAATATTTTATGGATTGACATGTCCAAAGTGATTCTGTTTGCCATTAGTGATTTTCTTTTGCGAGTTCGAAGGCCTCTCCACGATCAGAGTTTTGTCCAGATAATACAACGAAGTGTCAACAGCTCATAAAACAATATGCCCTCTTGATCTTACCAAACACACAGCATTTCTTTGTTGACGCTGAGTGCTTCGTCCCTTTTCCATAGCCTTTTTTGGGTTCCGTAGCCAAATGGCAAAAAACGGAACCCTTATAGATTCGTCATGTCTGTCTGTCTGTCCGTACGTATGTCACAGCCACTTTTTTCCGAAACTATAAGAACTATACTGTTGAAACTTGGTAAGTAGATGTATTCTGTGAACCGCATTAAGATTTTCACACAAAAATAGAAAAAAAGCGGCCAAGTGCGAGTCCCCATACTTAGAACTGAAACTCAAAAATGTTTTTTAGTCAAACCCATACGTGTGGGGTATCTATGGATAGGTCTTCAAAAATGATATTGAGGTTTCTAATATCATTTTTTTCTAAACTGAATAGTTTGTGCGAGAGACACTTCCAAAGTGGTAAAATGTGTGTCACCCCCCCCTGTAACTTCTAAAATAAGAGAATGATAGAACTAAAAAAAATATATGGTGTACATTACCATGCAAACTTCCAATTTGTTTGAACGAGATCTAGTGCGTAGTTTTTTTTTAATACGTCATAAATCGTAAACCGCAATTTACCTTTCATTCAATCAACTCAAATAAAAAAAACAAGCCTATATGGGCTCGCATATAGTTAGATCTAAATCCCATCATTTAGGTACCTAATTATAATTTTTACTTATCAATAACTTAATTTAAAAAAAATACACTATTATTAAAACATCGATCAAAGTTACAACGAACTACAAGAACTTTTATATTATGTTACTTGTTGCTACGGAACCCTTCATGGGCGAGTCCGACTCGCACTTGGCCGCTTTTTTTATTTAGAATTATTAAAATAGATCTATTTTCCACCACCAGTCACAATTCAATGTAAAAATTATTATCCTTTTTGTTTTTGAAGCAAGATTTCACAAATCATCAAACGTTTTTCAATACTTCTTTGTGTCAAATCATGTGGTATCCGTTTTCCTCCTTTCTGACGCACTCCCATGGCTTGCAGACGTTTTGTTGTAGCTTCTCGACTAACATTTAATGTTGTTGCAAGTTGTTTCTGTCTTTGACTTGAATCTTTATCCAATAATCCTTGCAATTGTGTATCTTCAAATTGTTTTGGTAAACCTGGACGCTCTTTATCTTCCACAATAAAATTGGCATTTCTAAATCTCCTAAACCAGTATTCATATGTTGAAATTAACAAGGTGAAATAATGTCTTAAGATAGTTAAATTAAAATTATTATTATAGAGCATTTCATATTTCGAATTAAAAAAGTTTGGTGACTAAAACCAAATCTAAGCAGGGACAATGAAATTGAATTGGATAACATATGTATATCATTTGAGGTACGCCCCATTGACCACATGTTCTAAATGCGGATCATAAAGTCCGACTTTCATAAATTACATATATCTTTTGTGCATTCACCTCGGATCCCTTCTCAATTCCCAACCTATTTACTTACCTACTGGTCTGTGTCGCTGGTGAGCCTTTCTTTTCATCGCTTTTCATGTGTACCAGATTTTTTTTAAAAGGAATATTATGCCTCCCCCACGTGGTGGCATAATCTCTTAAAAGCAGTCACCCTAAAAAAAGACTTGGTCCTAAGTCCTTTCCGCCCGGTCCCAAAAGGGATTTGGTCAGCCAATATCGCAGCCTTGTTTTTAAATCATTATTACAGCAGCCGTGCGAGGGGGAGGAAGTGGTCATGCTAAAAATTCTATGTGGCCTCCGTGTATGCAAACTGGGTGATGTTCCGCGTCAAAATCAAGGGGATTTACAGGACACCAACCTCAACCCTAATCCACCCGCACCCCCGTGCGCGGCTGGAAGAAACAGAGCAAATTTCATTGCTTTTTCTCCGAAATGAATGGAATTCTGTAGATCCGTGGGTTTTTCAGCTCAGCTGTTTTGTTTGCATTAAAAGTTGTGAGCTAGCTATGCTCTGGCTGGCTCAGCATCACTGCCGCGATGGGGTAGGGGTGGATTTTAGCGGCTTCGTTGTTCCCAACGTCCGGGACTGTGCACCCCTCACCATGCATATCTCAGCGAAACTTAATATCTTTGTGTGTGTATGTAGTAATTTTTAATGAAACATTCAATGGCGAATCATAAAAGGCCGAAATTACTCTTTGTTTCGGCCCATAAAAACATTGAAATTGGCAATCGCACTATGGCCGGTCTGCACGCGGAGCCGCCTGGAGCTGGAGCGCACCAAGCCGGAGCAGACTGGATCTGCGGATGCCATGGTATCAGCGGTATCAGGCCACCATGCCGCCGCGCCGCAGCATCCAGAGTGTACCAAAGTTTTGTCTGTGTGTTTTGCGGGTGGGCTCGTTACAAGTTAATGTCCGAAAAATTGAGGAAATTTATTCAGCAATTTTCGGCGCAGCGGCGGTGTTTTTCTCGGGGAAGGCCAATTTCATTCCGGGCGAATACTAATTACTATCCGATTGGATTGCTTATTAAATCCGCAACTCCCGGCAGCGGCGGTATTTAACGGATGCCTAGCCAGGCTAATGAGTTTTTAAGCATTCTTCATTGAAATAAATAATATTCTGAAATTAAGAATATTAGTCCTTCACTTAAGCGAAAATTTGATACCTCTTTATACATATAAGAAGTTATCTTATTTGAAAAGAATTAAAGAATTTTAACTCGTTAATTCCCATGTGTAAACAAACGTAATAAAAAAAAGATTTTGATTTCAAATTATGTTTATATACTCGAGTAAAAATGATCGGCGGCTGTACAGGGAAAATCACACAGACTGTGTAAAATAAGATACAGATATTAATTCAATTTATATTAACCGGTATGATAAACTGACAAATCTTGGTTAAATTTAATTGGTCTTCGCATCATAAGTTTACACAGATCTGCCATGCAGGTCGGAATTAATATTTGTTGAATTTACTATTTACTCAAGCTATTCTCCCAATTTTTGGAGATCAAATTATTGGTATTTCAGTATTCATTAATGTTACCTGAAAACCGATATTCGATTTATGTTTCAAAGTAGTCTCCAATATGAAGCCCTTTGATGTGGTGGATGAAAGCAGACATACGACTGGAGTGGTAAAAACGCTTCAGTGGCTGAGAGTAGACATACGACCGCAAAGGGTTAATATCGTTTATCAAGCTTCTTCATTAACTGGCAGTCAGTTATTTGGATGAGATTCATTTCAGACTTTTTAACTATAAATACAGCAATATATCCTATATGATCGAATTCTCTACAAAAAAGTCTGCGAGAGCATTTCTTCATCTTCCCGCTTACGAACATAAAAATTACGTTTTTTCGCGCTGCTATCCATCAAGTAACTTTATTAATAATTGAAAAAAAAAAAAAAAAAAACATAAAGGGAGGCTAGGAATAATCTGAAATAATTCATAAAACTTCTTAATAGTATTTGCAATCTTAAATGCAAATTTAAAATGATTCACACCCCACCATTTTTGAATTTTAAGCTGCGTTAATCAAAAAATTGCTACAATTATTTTTTTAACCTTGACATAAATAATGAAAAACGATTATTTTATGGAGTTGTTTCTTTTATAAATAATTTTATTAAAAAAACTTATACCCTTACATATATAACTCCGAATCTGAAGGTTTCAGGATCTCGTCGTCAACTTTGGGATTTTTTCAGGTACAATTGACAAAAAGGTTTGACAAAATGAATTTCACATCGATCAATCTTTAAGAAAACAAGGAAATAAGAAAATTACATCAATAACTAGTTCAGTATAAAAATCTTTATAATTTTCCTATACATTTAATTTTTTTTATTGTCGACTAATTAAACGGTGTAAGTAGCTGAAAGTCATTTATTCGTTGTATTTATAAGATAAGACCAAGACTTAGTCTATTGATGCAAGATTATGACCAAAACCCAGTGCGGAAGACTAAGACTAAACCCAAGACTTGTTTTACTCATCACTCACTATATGTAATTTTACGTAATGATATGTAGATCTTTAAATCTAATTTCTATAATGAAACTGGTTTAATGTCTCGACTTTTCAATCGCAACTTCGATCAAATTGACTTCAACCTAACGAAGCGCCACATTAAGGGTCAGCTCTCTTAGAGTTACTTTTGTTTTTTATTTTTATTTTTATTTTTTGTTTATATATATTAAAAATATTTTTTTTTTTTTTTTTAGTAATTAGTGGTTGATGAAGCTTTGATGAATAAATAAATCAATGAATAAATAAATAAATGGTAATCCGTGAGTAATCTTAATAATTGCACAAAAAGTCCTAAAAATTATATGCTAGATTTCGCAAAGTTTTGGATAAAATCCACAGTGACCCGGATATCCATTATACCAATTAACGATTCGATCCAGAGTCAGTTCGATTTTATAAAAACCTAGCTAAAACGCATTGGTTCAAAAGAGTTTTTCTTGGATTTAGGCACTTTTTCATTCAGTGTTTTGAAAGGAGCTGTAATCGGAATCTGTCGCAGCTTCCATTTCCGGAATGGAAATTTGTGTGTCCCTGGTGGGTGCTCATCCAGGAAGAGTCTCAAATGGGGCGGGTCTGGTAAATGGCTCCGTTGCCTTCCATTCGATTCGAGGGGTTCAGATTTCATATAAAGCTTCAATTACAGCCGGAGTGAACTCGTGTGCGAAACTTGTAATTATATGAGATCTATCCCACCCCCTACCCAGACAAGGGGCTTCGACATGGAGCTCGGATCTCTCGAAAGATCACAATCGCCCGGCGGGGGAGGTGGCGGGCACGCTTTGATATGCCAGCACCCGGCATGGCACGCATTCTTAGATCCCCCGTCGTCGTCTAGCGGCTGACTGGCTGTCTCTAAGTATCTAGACACTTGCTCCGCATAAAGTACGTTCCCGATTTATGCTGCTGCTGCTGCTGCTGCTGTTCGCTTGTCAGCCGCCGTGGTCCGGGGAGATGGTGGTTCTGTTGTTACACTGTCGTCTCTTAATTACATTCGATTCAGGCTAGGGCTATCATATGCCGGCCGTGTTCACATTTCACTTTAAAATTCAACGTCGATGGCCGATTTACGACATATCCAGGCTGGTGCACGTTCGTGTAGCCCCTGCCGGCGGATGAAGGTTTGGTTTGAGCTCGGGGCTTAAGCTGATATCACTCCATCAAAGCGGGTAATTGAATATCCGTCATGGTGAAGGGGGTTTCTTGTAAATAACAGCGAACATTCAGTCACCAGCCAAGCTCAGGGTACTCGAAAGGGCTGGTCTGGCGGTGTCACCAGAGTCGTTGTCCTCGTGGAAACCAGCAGGACTGTCTGCTACCATAGAAATATGCCAGATATAGTATATGTACCTTTCCTGTCATGCCACAAAGGATAGGCTCAACGGAAAAAGCCGCCGTAAATTGAACGCATTTAATTAGGAAAGCCGGTTGAAATATGAAACGACATGAATTGTGAAAATTTGATGGTCTATAGGACCGCCTAGAGATACTATTTTGATACACTCATATATTCTAGAGCCCAAACCACACACTGGCGCAACATTTTATTCGAAACTGATAAAAATATCAGATGGTTATTATTTAAAGTAACCGCAGACTGGAAACAATTTTTATGTTAACAATACAGGGAAGCGCTCCTACAACATGATAAGAAAATTGCGGAAACCCTCTCCTTATTTTTTACTGGCTTCTAATCTCATATAGTACGTTTTCACATTACACGGTATTTTCTATTAACATAGCTACTGTCTTATAAGAGGGTATTTGTATATTTATTAACCATAAACATTATTGCCAGTTGGAAACATTCTTGAAGTGTTTTACAAACCGCAATTGCTATGCAAATAATCATATACTTTCACAACTCATTTAATAAAATGACTGAAAAGATCAAGGACCTTTATGCAATTCTTAAAAACTTTATAACTAGAACTAGCATTTTCTATAATAAAGTCTATAAATTGTCTGCGGAAAAAAAACATCATTACTGCATAAATACCACGCGTTTCAGAAAACATTCTTGTGTAGGTCTATGAAAAGAAATCGTGACAATGAATATTCCTTCAAGAACTTCAAGAAATTTTTCCAAATACATTGTATTTATAGGTCTTTGACAAAGCGTTTGATAAGGTAATATACATAGCATAATATAATATTATACTATTCAATTTGAAAAGTCTGTATTTTTGCCATTTTTTTTTTGCACGTATTAATCATAACGTTGCAGACGCCAACTCGGTGTTTTGCTTTTAAATAAGATGATGTCTTGAATTTTATAGTGGGACTTGTTTAAAAAGTTTTTTTCTTTTATTAAAGTAGGACCGTACCCAACAACAAAAACATGAATCTTTAGATTTTACTAGATTTTTGTAGTACCAATACTCCGAAACGAAGACAATCAGCTTGTTTTGATTTCATAAAATTGCATTAATATTTGTCTAGTAAAATATTAGAACTCAGCTGTAGTTTTTTTTCGTCTATCCAAAATAAAAGAATATTTAAGATTAAATTTATAATGAGTAACACCTATGTGTAAGATTTAGTACCTTTAAGTCAAACATTTCCACCTCAAGATTTAAATTGATTTACATTAATAAAAGCCATGGCAATTTATGTCACTTTACTTTGGTCCAATACAAAATATTTTATTAGAAATAGACGAAGAAAACATATGGTTGCCAACTTGTGGGTTATATACCTCAAAAAGGTTTATATCACTTAACCTATTCTTAACTATAATTTTCTCCATACTTTTCCAAATTCTTATTTCTGGTGAACTGCGGTGATAGAAAAACGAAGAAACACCTACTGTTCTTATTATATATAATAAATCAGTTATCGATAAAAAAAACTCCAAACGAAATATAGACAGCGATGCTTTGTTTCAAACTTTGAATAATTTGTAAATAAAATATTTCACAAAAACAGGATTTTTATATATTTTTTTTGATTTTATTATATGATATTACTACATATGAAGGGTCACTGACGTGACTAAACTCCTAAGTTGGAAGCTTAATTTAAAAATGGTGCCGTCGAATTTAACAATTTTAACACTCAATATTTTAAGTCATGGAGTAGTTTGTTATAATTTTAAAATTAATTGTTTAACGCAGTTGTTCTTTGATGAGCAAAAAAACTACAAAGTATTGTAGTTACCTTTGGTGGAACACATAATAAAAGTAAATAAGTTAGGAAGAAAACACATTTAAAAGTCATATTGATTTTTTTGTCTTATAATTTCGGATATACTGAAAATAAGTTACAATAGCTTAATTCTGAAAAAGAAAAAAACAAAGGTATAGTTTCAATACTAAACTATGTACAGAGTTTTAGAGTCAAAGATAAAAACACAATTTCATTATAAAAACAAGTTACATAATTCTTTGTCTTTGAAACGATTTTCAAAGCCTTGCGTAGAATACATTGTTTTTATTGTTTTTATTTAAAGTTAGTAAATATTAAAAGACTCGAAAGAATTTTGATTATAAGCTCACCATTATTATTAAATATATTAGGAGCAAATTCTGGATCTGAACCACTACTATAAGATGAAAAAACTCTTCTCGGAATAGTATTCATAATTCTTTGATTGTAACATTTAATCACTCTGAAACTTGTTGTTACACATTAATTGCACTGAAAGTGCCAAATGCTGTTTACAACTGGAATGCAAATGTACATAAATAAGTAAGATTACTCACGTTTGGCGCGACAGTGGAAACGAAATTCTACTTTCGACTAACCTTGAGAAGAATTGATTGAAAAAAAAGTTTATAAAATACTTATTTTTCAGAAAAAAATGGAAGAATAATGCCCCTAGATTATTAAACGCCAAAAAACTAATTTTTTTGGGTTTTGTGTATTAATCACGCACAGTTCGTGACCCTTCATATACAGAATATTTTTAAATGTAGGGCTTTTGAGGAGGACTTAATCGTTGGATTTATGGGTTTTTCAGGATATTTAGATTAATTTTTTGAGTGAATTTTTTTAGGATTTGGCAAACTGGAAAAAAATTCAGATATTGAAAGTAGCAACTTTTTAGAGCTTCCTGTTTATAGTCAATTATATATATATATTTTTTTGAAACATTTTTCTATCTATGAAATATTTGGAATGAATATTCTTGCTGAGTAAAATATCGCATTGTAGGATGAAATATGGTGGGTCTTATCGTGGAAAATGTAATCGCGAAAATAAAGTCGAACGTTAAATTTCGTAGTAGTGGAAAACGTCCAACGTTTTTTCGACATTCGTTTTTTTTTTGTATCGTTCAAACCGTGCGGCGGCAGTTTGCTATAAATTTTTCAAAAGCAAGGTTTAGTTGGCGGCAAAACGAATTGCAAATGACAAAAATGTAAGTAAAGTTAAATTTGGGAATAGTAAATATGTTTGCATGCATTATTAAATTTTAAAATTATATATAAATATTAGGGTGCTTTTTCTTTCGGCACTATTTTTTTTTTCAGTCCCACCTCGAAAATTTGTGGCAAATACCTAAACAAAAATTCCCTGCAAATTGGAGCAATTAATATTAATATTAGCGAGAATTTCATGGACAAATTGGGGTTAGTGACCCGTACTACCTCGCTGGTGGGAGTTAGGGTTACACCGCAATGGACACTTTTGTAGAGCATTCAATTCTGAAGAAACCTTACCATTGACCAAGATTATACCATAAAATGCCTCTGAGCTGTAGAGTTTTGAAGAAAAATAATCAAAATTTACGTGTATTTTATATGGGAAATCTTTATACACCTTAGTCTAGCACTTAATATTAATATTAAGGGCTCCAATTTTCAGGGAATTTTTGTTTAAGTATTTGCCACAAAATTTCGAGGTGGGACTGAAAAAAAAAATAGTCGCGAAAAAAAAGCACCCTAATAAATATATATATATATATATTGGACATTTAAAATAATTAATTTCATTCAGGAAAAAAGTGACGAACCGAGATTAATACCAGCATTCGGTCAAAAATGAAGGCAAACAACAAAATAAGCCAAGGACTTACGACGCAATCCCCAAGCCAAGTAGCAAGTTTCTGGATAAAGTTGAAGGCGAATTAAATTGCTTAGGAATACCTAATGTTTTATAAATAATTTTTCTTTCTTTCTATGTTTGTTATGTAAAAATAATTAAAAACATCAAAGTTTAGTTTCTGTAATCTTTTTATTTTTTAAATAATAAATTGGTTTTCAGCAAGTCAGTTAAAGAAGTGCGCTATACGTAGTCTAATTTCTACATCTTCATCGTGATAACTTGGACGTTGAGTAAATGATTTGATTCTTCTATTGGTTGATTGAGCAACTTTTGCTTCATTTCCCACGCCAAAAACGTAAACACCTTTGGAGTTAGTGAAGTAGCAATTTCTTCGTCTTACCTAGTTTCGTCCTTTCAAAAATATCTGTCGAATTATTCCTTAAGTTCTGCCTCAGATTTCGTTGATATGGCCCTGCCTCCAAACAAAAAACTTAAAATTATCCACTTTAAAATTCTTGACAGATATTTGATAACTTCGAAATTTTTCGAATATGAATACATTCACGCGTTTTTCACGATTCGGGTTTAAAGTGAAGTGAATATTAATCACTTCGCGTTGCGTTCAGCGCACGTTTTCTACGATAAGCCCCCGTATACGTGTTTTTGAGTATCACTTTTTTTAAAATTGGTTGGGGATCGTTGTATATTTAATAATATTTTATTTGAAACAACTATGAAACCACTAAACTCAACAAAATTAAATTTTAATGTTACAATAAATATAGTTACTAACAAAAAAAAAACATTTCGTTTTGAATACGTTTACAATTTGGTTTCTAATTATTTTTTTATCAAATTAACGATAAAACTATTAACTCCAAATTTTAATGTGCTAAACTCCAAATAATGTGTTTAATTGTTTTTACAACGTTTTTTTACTCAGTGTATTTGTTTATATTAATTGTATTTTTGCACGATTTTTTGGGGCCAAATTGTTTGCACGACATGCAAAGAAAATTGAATAAATAACAAAAAAGGCCCCATGAGCCTACTACCTGTCCGGAGATACAATGAATAAGAATGCCTTGGTGGACCTAAACTAATGGTGAAAGGTTACAGAATCATGCTAGAAAACTGAAAAGATTCCAGCACGAGATGGGTTCCCTAGGGAATTTAGCACAACTAGCGAATAAGGAGCACCACATGCCAAAATAGAATCATCGTTGTGAACACACATTCCTCGCAGCGACTCAAATATTTAGGACGAGTGGGAGCCGGCAAAGGAAGCATCCTTCCTCCATATCCTGATCCTAAATTCCGAGTCCTGGAGTAGGGCACCCGGATCTTCCCAGGCACGGCTGCTGCGATAGAGTTATTAGATTCATTTTAAAACGCTTGTTTACGCCCGGCGCAGCAGGTGAGCGCTGTCGAGTCGAGGCATCCAACCGAAACGTCCGTCCGTCGCCCTTCCCCGAAGAATAAGGAATGGCACATCATCTTTTCGTATTAATTTCGTAATTTCGTAACAGGCGAGGCACATCATCCCGAGATGCCGTGTGGATGCTGGGAACTCGCCCGTGCGCCTCCTCCAGGCCCTTCGCCGGGACGGGACTATAGTGAATAAGAGTGTGTCATTACATCCGAATGCTGCTCACAGCAAAGGCACATTAATCACGCCGGGCCGGGGGAGCCGCGGGCCAGGCGGGCGCAGGGAGATCTAATCAGTGAACAGTCAGAGCCGAAGTTAGTTAGTTTCGGTACGGCACGAGGAGGGTTAAAGGAGAACTTTTCTGACTGTGCCTGGGCTAAATCCCCCGGATTACGGGCGTTATTCAGGGAAAAATTATGCTACCAACATAAAATTATCCAAGCCGGGGAGAGCGCAACAGAGCTGAACAACACGTATACAAAAACGTATAAGAAGTGGGACGCAGCGCGGCTTGGCACTCGATTCTGGGCTAAACTACGGCACGATGCGATGATGACGGTGGTCGGTGAGGTAAGGTGAGGTAAGGGTGAGGCGAGGGGCAGGCTCTCTTCGGCTGTGAGAAGAAAATTGTAGGGCGTCGGGATTCACGTCATTCTAGGGTCTAAACAGAGCACTGAGACGTAATAACATGCCACAGTGCTGCGCGACTTGGGAGCCCTCGTGTACGTGCCGTGCTGATATTAGTCCTCGTAAAAGTGCTTATTTTGAGGCAAGCGACGATGATGATGATGATAGTGCCTGCAGATGACAGGCCCATGAAACGGCGTGCTGGGGGTGGGCTGAAATCATGTCTTTATGCAATGCTCGTTCGCATCCCAGCCCCAGCCGTTTCCCCGGGTTCCGGGTCAGGGAAAAACAGTAATTAAAAGTTTCGGTTACCATAACTTCTTTCAGTTCAGGCAAAAATTCGTTTCCTCTCAATCATCGCCTGCCAGCCCGCTTTCTTTTAATTAAGAATCACATCTGGTCATCATCCGAAATAGAACACGGTTTCATTCTTAGAGGGTCTACTCTTATTCATTAAATTATTATCATTTTAAAGTATACTAAAGCTAAAGGGAATTCAATTAAGGGGACATTCTCTTTCAAAATTGGGAAAAAAAGCACTTTTTAAAAATTTTATTATGAAAAAACTATTATATTTACTGACAAAATTTCTTTTGGACATTGTTCAACTGTGTCTTAAGAATATAAAAAAAATTTTTTTTTTCATTTTTAGTTTCCCTTGGCTCCTGTAGAGGGCGTCGTCCAAAAGTGACGTTTTATACGGTAGGACAATTTGTGGACCTCCTGTAACAGATTTTTGAAAAATTCAAAATGGATTCTATTCTTGAGACTCTAAACTAAGGGATATGCCTCTAAAACTCATACTTTTTCATATTTTGAAGTTTTCATATGTATATTTCAGAAAAATGCGAAAAAAAAGCAATTTTGTTTTGGGGTAAGTTACCCCCGTAACAAAAGGGGTTTTTTGTTTTTAAATTTTAGAGGCATATCCTCTCGTATTTTCAATAAGTAATCGAATGCTCTTTGGTTTTTTAAAATCGGTCAAGTAGATTCGGAGAAAACCGTCCTACCAGTTTGAAAAAGGTAGTTTCGAGAAAAACGCGTTGAAAGATTTTTTACCATAATTTTATTGCATAGAAACCGGTTGTTACTCATGGGTGAGCGCTCTTACAAATATAGCTGTAACTTTTTTTCTATTACGAATTTCTTGATGAAATTTTAGGAGGGAACTTTTGAAAGTATATAGAATCCAAATATGTAAAAATCTCAAAATCGATTTTTTGACAATTTAGAAAGAGAATGTCCCCTTAATTCAACCGTTCTTGGTCAACAATCTAGATCTGTTTTACATAAAATGTTAGTCAAACTTGTGTAGAATATCGTCATAAATTGTCAAAGCGAAATTCGCAGTCCTTCTGAAGTTATACTATGTGAACGCTACTAACTTCCGCTTGGCTTCAGAGCGCGCAGCAAGTATAAAGAAATGCTTGGGGCCGAAAAGCATGTCTTTTGTTATACCGTCCTTTTAAACGTTGGCATTTTCACATCAGGTATAGCTAAATGCCCGAAAAGGACCTTGGCGAAGAAACTTAGGGATTACTTAATGGAGCCGGAATTGCAGATTAATCGGTAGGTCATTTAGTCACAGAATTTTTGAGTTTTGACACTTCAAATGCGTTTTTTCTTTTTCATTTTTCCATTAACCTCGTACAAGATAACTCAAAAACTATATAATCGATCATTTTGAAATTTTGGATAATTTTAGATAACAGAATTACCTTCTATGTGAGCCAAATTTTTTTTTTTTTAATTATTAAAAAGAACTATTTTTTCATTAACAAATATAGTAAAGTACAAATTGCATGTAAATGTTCTTTTAAATACATACCATTTTTTGAATTCTCGCTTTTCTTTAGATTTTTTAGGTTCATATACAGCATGTGGGTCTTAAAAATCAAAATTTTCTTAGATCTGATGTTTCAGATCAATACAGCAGATGCTACCGTCTCAAAAGGAAATGTCGCATAGCTACTATTTATAAATCTTAAGAAAAAAAATGTGTTGTCTCCTTAATTAATTAATTATATTTCGATACAAAAAAAACTTTAAAATTCGCTTATTTTCGGCTGCCTAAAAGGATCTCCTACCTGAATTAATTCGGAAAGAGTTTGAATGCACACTAGACAATTTATATATTACTAGCTGTTACCCGGTTTCACCCGGCATTGGGTAAATACTTCCCAATTAAACATTTCTCAAATATTCTAGTTTGTTATATCCCCTTTATGGATCATCCATCTTGAATATTCAAAATTAGTGGCCTAAGAATAATTATAGTACTAATTTTCATTAAAATCAGTTGAAATTGAGACATTTTGGTCGCCATCTTGGATTTGTAAATTTTGGTAATATTCAAAATCGGTGCCCTCAAAATAATCACTGTACTAGTTTTCATTAAAATCCGTTGAAATCGAGAAATCTTAGTCGCCATATTGGGTCCGTCATCTTGGAATTGTAAATGTTGATAATATTCAAAATCAGTGACCTCAAAATAATCATTGTACTAATTCACATTAAAACCCGTTGAAATCGAGAAATATTGGTCGCCATATTGGGTCCGCCATCTTGAGTTTTTATATTTTGATGATATTCAAAATCAGTGACCTCAAAACAATAACTGTACTAATTTTCATTAAAATCCGTTGAAATAGAGAAATTATGGTCGCCATGTTGGGTCCGCCATATTGGAGTTGTAAATTTTAATAACATTCAAAATTTAAATTTTGATAATAATCAAAATCAGCGACATCAAACCAATCATTGCACTAATTTTCATTAAAATCCGTTGAAATCGAGAAATCTTGGTCGCCATGTTGGATTTGTAAATCTTAATAACATTCAAAATCAATGACCTCATGATAATCATTCTACTAATTTTCAATAGAATCCGTCGAAATCAAGAAATATTGGTCGCCATATTGGTTCCGCCATCTTTGATTTGAAAATGTTGGTAATATTCAAAATCAGGGACCTCAAAACAATCATTGTACTAATTTTCATTAAAATCCGTTGAAATCGAGAAATCTTGGTCGCCATATTGGATCCGCTATATTGAATTTCTAAATTTGGACGCTGGATTTGAAATCAGCATCCCGCCAAACCTCATGAAAATCGCTTCAAATTTAAAATTTTTAACCGTCATCTTGAATCCGCCATTTTGAAACCCTATACATAGTATGAAAAAAAATTAGCCTATATGTTAAGCTGAAATATGTACTACCTTTGCACAAAAAATGAAAAATATCGATGGAAGCGTTTAGGCGTGATTGGGCAGCACACAAACAAACAAACAAACGAACTTTCATTTTTATATATACATATATAGGGATGGTATGCTACTATAAATTATATGTTCTATGAAATTTCACCTTAAAATTACAATACACTCTTGGATCCACCTCCTTTATTCTACATATAAAAACACAACTTAGATAATAAATTACATGGAAAATTATAAAAATATTAAGATGCAAAATTTCCTTCAATAGTACCAAAATCTAAGAAATAAATTTTCGTAAAAACTTCTTTCCTAGACCAATGATTTTTTAACCATATTTAAAGATATGTGGATATGTATGTTGACGATTTTCTTGCTTTAATAGATTAACATGAAATTTTTGGTGTAATTGTGTAAAAACCTTTATGAACTGAGGAATTTTAGATTTAATATGATCAAAGGCTCTCAAAATTTAAACTACTAAAATATTGAATGCATATACGAATGTGGACAATTTTATTTCGATTTTTCGATTTAAATTAAATATTTTACAAAGAATTTTGGATGAACCGAATAAATGTTGATGCCTTCTTATAGTCGGCCACACATGGCTACAATTTTAGGCGCATACATTTTATGGCAATTTTAAGACAATCTTGTTGTGCACCACACATGAGTGTCAGTTTTCATTTCTGAGTAGACATTTTTTGGTATGAGTGGATTAAGCGAGGAAGATTTATTAGCGCTTGCAGCGAGAGTTATTTTGCGCAAATATAAGAAAAAGTGCCCAATAGAAGCATAAATATGGATTTTTCTATAAATAGAAATGAAATCTTCAAAAATTCCTGGGTTCTTATGTCAGAATGACTTATTTTGATGTAAAACCACGAAAAACTTAAAGCAGTCGGAAGTTTTTGCGCAGACGTTTTTGTGACAATCTTATGTTTGTACGCCAAGTTATTCATGTACCTACGATGAATTGTTTTTTAAGTCGGGGTTGCTCAAATTTAAATAAAGTTGTAAAGTATATTGTATATATTTCTTTATAATAACTATATCATGTCCACGGAGCTAAATATATCAAGCGTGATCCTAAAAGCTTTTGGTCTTTTCTTAAAAAGAGGAAAACAGGTACGGGCATCCCCAATTTCATCAGGATGGGTGACATTACTTCAACCGACTTGACTTCCTCTTGTGATCTATTTGCCAATTTTTTTGAGTCCGTTTATGCTTCTGCCAGTTCTAATATTCAACTTGATATTCACGATTTCAGTAATGCTCCTTTGGATATTGGCATTTTGCAGTTCGATATTTGTGAAGTGTTGGATAAATTAAAATCTATTAATATAAGTTCCACTGCTGGTCCCGACGGAATTCACCCAGTTATCCTAAGAAATTGCTCGGAGTCCCTAGCTTTTCCTTTATGTACCATCTTAAATTTATCCTTGAGTGAAGGTATCTTTCTTGATTTATGGAAAGTCTCCTATATTGCCCCAATCTTCAAGAATGGAGACAGGAGTGAGATCTCCAATTACAGAGGAATTTCCAAATCGAATGCAATTTCTAAACTTTTTGAAGGGCTCGTTAATGACAAATTATTTCTACTTGTTAAGGAACATATATCTCAGGCACAGCATGGGTTTTTCTCAGGTAGATCCACTACTACTAATCTAGTTCTAACTTCCAACTTCATTGGTACGCACATGGAAGATAAATATCAAGTGGATACCATTTATTTTGATTTTAGTAAAGCGTTTGATCGGGTTAGTCATAAACTTATCTTACATAAACTTAAAATGTTAGGCATTCATTCTGTTTTTTTGGACTGGATCGCCTCATTTTTGAGTGATAGAAAGGTTTACGTTAAGCTCGGCACGATTAATTCAAGGATGTTTCGTGTTGTCTCTGGCGTTCCTCAAGGAAGCCATTTAGGCCCGCTCTTATTTTTAATTGCTATTGATGATGTGGTTGGTTGTTTTAAACATTCAAAATGCCTCTTATATGCTGACGACTTGAAATTGTTGCTCCCAATTCGCTCCACTGAAGATTGTCATCTCTTGCAACGTGACATTGACAGTCTTGTCATATGGTGTGTTAATAATGGCTTTCTGCTCAATATTAATAAATGTAAATGCATCTCTTTTTCTCGTAAGGTCAATACGATTCTTTTTCACTATAGAATCTCGAATGATCCTATTCAACGAGTTGAGGAATTTAAGGACCTTGGTGTAGTCTTTGACTCTAAGTTATCTTTCAACAACCACCTCGATTACATCATTCCTAAGGCCTACTCTCTTCTTGGCTTTATTAAAAGAAATTGTAAGGATTTCTCTGATCCCTATACCTTAAAAACTTTATTTTGCTCCCTTGTTCGATCTGTTCTTGAATATGCTTCCATTGTCTGGTTTCCTATATACGAAATACATATAAATAGAATCGAATCTGTTCAAAAAGCGTTTACTAGATTTGCTTTGAGAATGATGAAATGGAACGATTCTCTTCCCGCCTATAATGCTCGTTGTCAACTTATTGACTTGGAATTCCTCTCTCGGCGAAGGAAGGTTGCTGCCGCCATGTTCGTTCGTGACATATTAATGTATAAAATTAATTGTCCTGAACTACTTTCATTATTTGCGCTTTATGCTCCTGAGAGACCGATTCGTGCTAGGAATATGTTATTTACGACTCCCCATCGTACTAACTATGGCGGACGTAACCCTATTACGATTTCGTCTAATCTATTTAACTGTTGCATGGAATCTACCGATTATTGTGTTTCTAGATTTTCATTTAAAAAAGAATTATCTGCCTTTTTTGCATCATCTTCTTGATCTTCGCTACTCTTAAGCTCTATTTTTATTTTGTTTATTATTTTCATTTTTGTTATATATCTTTCGAACGTTGTTTTCTTTTTTCTAATTTTAGTAGTCTGTAATGGTTTGTAACCTGTAGATGGGAAATAAATAAATAAATAAATAAATAAATAAAAATAAAATTATTTATTGCATGTAAATAATATTTACGTGCTTTAAGGTCTAAAATCTTTAAGTGTCCATTTTCATGGAAATCATACCTTAGTTTCGTCTATAACGAAAAAGAAAATTCTAGTTACTTCTGTGAAATCTCAAAAATATGCTATTTAATAAATAGGATATTAATATCAAATAAATCTATTAGAAAGATCTCTTTCCAAAAGATCACAAAACTAGTTTTCCATGAAATGACTATTTTAACTATTTATTAGTTGGGGATGTTTAAAACAGTGAAATCCTCGGAACTACCCGAAAGTTTAATTACAAGAACTTATTAAACTATGACAAACTAGCTAAATTTTACTAACTTACTTATTTTTAATTTAATAGAGAGTTGTAATCAAAGTGGAATATTTCTCTGCGCTATCTTTGCAGCTTTTCATTTTAATAAATAAGTAAATAAGTGGATAAACATAAATTCAGGGCCCATGCTTGCATGAATGACATCAGACAGCGCTTCGGGCGCAGGGATTTCTGTAGGGGCGATGTCGTCCCTTTTCGAAACAGGGAAACACGCCGACGAACTGACATAATTTCCAGAATTATTGGATTAGACATAAACAACGTCCCGACGCTATCGCGGCCGCGTCTGTTTCGCAACAACAACTCCCTTGCTGCAAAGGCTGGATGGATGGATCTCTTAGCAATTTAAGTTGCTATTGTGCTTCCCAGGCCGTCTGTCATCCCCGGAACCCGGGACTAGGCCGAGGATGAGGCGCACCCCGGGGGAAGGAGTCCTTGTAATTGGTACACTCATCAGGAACATGTTTCATAATTCGCGCCAAGTAGCCTCCTGCCAGGGATAATTCTGAAATTTCTATTCTCTCTCCGAGGACGCACATTAATAACGCATTCATCCCGCAAGGCTGGATTTTAACTTTTTTAAATGGATGATTTCTGGTGCCCAACCCAATCGGGTTCTGGTCTCAATGAAAGGAGAGACATCCTTGTGGAACGAACAGGATTTTCGTGTCCCTTTTTTCCTAGTTAATTTTCACGGCCTTTGTGCGCCTGGCCCTTTACTTGGCTCCTGCCGATTGTAGAGTGAACATTTTATCGGAATCATTGCAAGATTTATTTATTCCCCGGGCAAAAGTAGGGATCAGGACGATGGAAATCCGCTGGACTTGAAAAGTTGAAAAAGGATTAAGGGCAGAACGATTGCATCCCTGGCCATGTCATAAAATTTAGATCCCATCAAAGGGAATGAGAGAAATATTAATGAGGAGGACAGGTCTACTTTGATGTGAAAATTCAGGAGTTTCCCTGAAGGACAGATGTTGGCTTAATTGCATGACTATGTAACATGACTATCGTCTCAGGTAGCTGGGAATTTTCGGACTACCATAAGTGAATACATTTTTTAAAAAGATTAAGTATCAAATATAATTTGTTCCTATGTATTTAATGGGATGCAGGGCATTATGCAACATTGAGAATTTAAATTAGAAGAATAAGTGGAAAAAGTGCACAGACTGGAATTAAATTACAAATTTCATAAAGTACTGGACCCACAAAAACAATCGCTTGATGCGTAATCATATTTAGTCACAAAATAAGAATGGAAATAATTCCTTAATTGGCATTTAAACAGTTGTTTACTTAATCCATTCTTTAAAATTTAATCAATGATAGGATTATCATTACTCATAAACAGTATTTAAACAAAAGTTAGTTAATCAGAATCAAATGTTAAAAATGCCTCTAAACTAAAAAATGCTAAACTATGATGCGTCATATTTTTGTCGAAATTATCAAATAAGGTAACACCTATCCCTCCATTTACACGATACTTTATTTACACAATTTCGTTTTTACATGGTTTTTAAAATAATCGATTTCCAAGAAAACAAAACTCTTAAAATTTAACCTTTAGGCTGCATACATATTTCTATAAAGGTCTAACTAAAAACCAAAGATAATTGTTAATTATGGATTTCAGTACCAAGTCTCACCGATCTGAAATTGTGCGAACGAATATTGAATAATGCTACTCTTTTTGATACTTAAAATTTGAATGTGATAGTTTTTTTTTTACTTTTAGGAAATTGTATGTTTAGGAAATTTTATTCTCATGTAATTGTACTTGCAAATTTAAAATTGATTGAGGCGTTTATATGTATTATTTCATGGACGTATTAGAAAAAACTGTTTATTAGAAAACATTATATTTTATTCAATCTAGGTATCTGCTTTACCTAATCTTGCAAGCAGTGAATATGTTAACACTTTACCTGCCGCAAGCATATTAACAGATTCGAAACATAATTTAAGAGATACTTAGGGCAGAAGATGCATTTGGTGCGAGAGAATTTCTTTTACGCAAAATTTCCGCAGGTAAAGTGTTAAAACAAAAATTCTTCTTAATTTTTTATGCCTGTAATATCATTCTGGCAATCCTAAATTCACGAACTGTAATACAAATTTTAACTCCGAAAGTTATAAATATCTTAGCAACAAACCAAAGTTAAGCGATTCTTCAAATCTTTTATCGATCTAAGACTCAAACCTGAAGCGCCAACTGTAAGAACACCAGTGAATACAGTCGAGGGCTCAAATTACAGTGCCGGCCTCAACAACACTTTTTTGTTTTGTTTTTTATCTTATTCATAGTGAGCTGTTCAGAAAATGTAGTTAAATATACTAATCGTTTATATAATCGAAAAGTTTGCAATTATCAATGCACTCTATATCTCTATATTCGCTTTGATGTTGAGGTAGTGTAGAATTTTCATGGATTATTTAGCTAAATTGTAAAAACACTACCTCAACTTCAAAGTCCTATATCTCAAGAAATATCGATGTTAGCGATTTGATGTTCACAACTTTTATGTAGAAAATTGAATTTCCTACAAGTTTGTCATATTCACTTTTTCTGTACCTCGTTTTGTTTACGAGATAGGGGTAAAAAGCGAGAATTTCATGGAAAAATTGGGGTTAGTGAACCGTACTACTTCGCTGGTGGGAGTTAGGGTTACGCCGCAATGGACACAGAGCATTAAATTCTGAAGAAACCTTACCATTGACCAAGATTATACCATAAAATGCCTCTGAGCTGTAGAGTTTTGAAGAAAAATAATCAAATTTTACGTGTATTTTATATGGGAAATTTGTATACGCCATTAATTAATATTAAGGGCTCAAATTTTCAGGGAATTTTTGTTTAGGTATTTGCCAGAAAATTTCGAGGTGGGACTAAAAAAAAAAATAGTCACGAAAAAAAAGCACCCTAATACATATATATAACTTTATACTGCTATTACCCATTTTATCGGTGTATCATTGGCCTATTTCCCTTGTCGATACTTTTAAGCAATAACATATGGACGTTTTTTTGTCTTGGCCTCTAATAATATTTGCGTATCTATCCGGCCTGAAGAAAATGGAGTTTTAAAGAAAAATTCGTTTACTCGTAAATAAAATAGAAAGCATAAATATATACAAAATTCCTTTGTAAATAATAAACAATACATTTTTGATTAATTTTATTAAACTTGTGAATATGCAAAAAAGAAAAATTTGATATTTACTGATTGTCCTGATAAGTTTTGTTTGCGTTTTATTTAAAAATTAGAATTATTTTTCTGTTTGTCTTACCAAGCAATTTTTGATTTTATTTAATATTTAACTTTTATATTTTGACTAATAAGATCTGTTAAAGGCCGGGAAAATGTTTTCACATTCAGACAAGAAATCGTATTGTATTAATTCTTTCTGGTAAAAAAATATTACCAAAACCAAGTCAAAATTATGAAAATCAACAGATACATATATAATTTAGAGTAGTATTTTATTTATTAAATTTAGTTAAAAGAAATATGATTTATAAATTACTTCTAGTTAATACAACAAAACATTTTTACAAGTGTAATGTTGTTTAGTAATGAATTTTTGTCAGAAGGAGTTTTCTACTAATAATATTAAGACTACGTATTGCTTTTATAATATTTTATGTCGAAAAGTAAGGGTTATAATAGATGAATTTAAATGATCAATATTTTAAGAAGTAGGTAAGGTACTAATGTATTTCATTTTATGCTTTAATTAGAATTCTGATTATTGTCATAATTTTTCTTTTATTAGTGCATGTACTTTGCTCTGCCGCTTTGATTTCTTATCTGTTTGAATAATTTTCAGTTTTAAAAACCAGAGTGCCTTGTTAATTTGAGTAGATAAACCAAAGATGGAGTCATTCGCTTTAAAAATGTATTTATTTCGTCTTAATTTAAATACAGTAAATAATATTTACAGGTAGCTAGTGAAAAACTTAATGAAACAATGTCGTCAAGACACCTGAAAAGAAGGAGCGACTCCCGCTCGAACGAAATAAGGGCGTTGCATTCGTAGCACTCGATGTAAGGCCCATCGGCTGCCAAAGTAGGGCTAGAAATGCAACCCGCGAACGACACGCATCGCTTAATACTTAAGGGCCTAGGCTAGGTTCTATCTGCGCTTGACGCAGGGCTCGCAGGTACCGGGCTTGACGAAGGAGGGGTGGCACTCGGGGCAGTCGGCGTTCTCCCCGTACCACCGCTTGCTGTTCTCGCTCCGCCTCTCGGGGATTTTCACCTGGAACGAGTTGAAGGTGTCCGCGTGCTCGTATCCCGTTCGGGCGTCGTTCTCCAGCGGGAATAAAAAATCGGGAACGCTCCAGTCCTTCCTCAGCTTTTCGATGTCGACGTTCGCCGAGTGGGAGGAAGTCTTGTTGCTGTCTTTGGTGTCGTGATGGAGCGAGTTCGGCTGAGTGGTTTGGGGCGGTGCCTGTCCTTGGATGGATCGGGGCGTGGCAGTTTTCGCGGTTACTGACCTCTGGCTTTTGTTAACAATGGGCGCTAGAAAAGGATTGTGCGAAAAGGGGCGTGGCTGATTCTCTGCGGTGCTGTCCACGAAACTTGTAGCCGTGCTGAGAGAATCGTTGGTTTCTAGCGGGTAGTCGTCTTCTTTACGGCCATTGACCCCGATGGGCGGGTCCAACTTGGGTGGCTCGAGGGCGTTCGAAGGAATCTTCCATTCGTAGTAGATGGGAGGTCCTTGGGTGGTCGCAATGTCGTGGGTTGGAAACTCCGAGAATGGCGGGAGAATAAGCAATGAAGGCTTGACAACGTCAGGGTCCTCAGATTTTGCCGTGAATGGAGCAGGCGGGAGCAGAAGGTCCTTTCTTGGAATTCCAAAGTCCTCCTCTAGAGGGTTTCTTGTGGATGAAGAAGTAAAAATACTTTCAGTTGTGGTGGATGTGGCTCCTGTCGTTGATTCTGTTCTCTCCTCCTTTTCGGTCGTCTGTCGAGTTGAATACTTCGAAAAATCATAGTCATTGTGGGTGGATCCCCTGGGAGGAAAGGTCTCTTCCTGTGTCCTTATCGTCGATACTGTAGACTGCTGTGTTGGCGGCGGCAAAAAGGTTGTAGTTGTAGGAAACACTTGGCTAAAAGGTCGTTCTCCGATCGTTGTGGACTGCCTATTAAACAATGGAATAGTTGTTGAAGTTGTGGGCACTGTTGAAGATGGCACCTCCTCCTCTTCAGCCGTATAATTCTCATTCAAAATTGGGTATAAGAAAGGAGGCTCATACAATTTCGACGGTGGTTTTATAGAAGGGATTATAATGTTTGAATCTGGTGATTTTTCAGCTACCACACGCTCTTCAGCTGAAGCTGTGATATCTGCAGAAGTGTTATAGTTTGAACTAAAACTTGTGCCCAAATCCACGTTTCCAGCATCGTCCACTTGGTCCATTCTACGGTTTATTACAGGGGGCTGTGAAGGTGGTAGAATTACAGAACTAGGTCGATTTATATGCCATCTGGTGGGCGAGGGCTTGTGAACTTTCTCCGCATTGTAGTCGATTATTTCGTTATGAATTGAAGGTAGTTGCTGGAAAAAGGGTTACAGGTGATAAGATAAAAGTTGCTATAGTGTGTTAAACGGTCTACTCACCTTGTACTGATTTCTAAAGGACTCTCCTGAGTAGTCAGGTGCATAAGGTCTATCTAAGAGATCTGGCCGTGGAGTTCTTAGCTGGTTTTCCTCTTCAGGGACAAAAGGTTTGTCACGTTGACCTAGAAATTTGAAAAAAAAAATTAAAATAAAGATGACTTGTGTATAATTATATAAAAAAAAATTTTTTAAGTTCTTAAAATATGTTAAGTTTGCCCAAAAAATACAAAATATCTTTTTTGGTTTGTTATTTTCTGAATAAAGGCAAATAAAATATTTGTAGAAAATTCTTGTTAAAAAAGGAAGAGCTTTTCCAGAAAGATATCTCTGTAGATACTTAAAAAAAGGGTTTAATATGCATATTTTAATTGATTTGAAAAAAAAAAAAAATTAAATTGAATAAAAGTATCTCAAGACCTTTTAAAGATATGTTCATAATTTCCTAAAAACCTTATTTTCTTACTAATTTAATATTTAATACTTATATATTATACTCTATTTAATATACTTTATTATATTAGATTAGATGACCTTTCGAAATATTGGAGAAGTTTTAAAATGCTTAATTTTATTCATCGTTTTACTTAAATGTCATAAATAACCGAAACCCACTTAAAATATATAGAGGTTACACTTTTAAAGAGGCTTTGCTCAATGCAGCATCCAATTCAATTAGTTATTTATTTTCGAATTCTAATAAAAAGACTCAACAAAAATTTAGTAGTAATAAAAATGATCATATTTGCAAAAATAATGTGTACACAACTATACCATATCAATGCCGTTTATGGCTTGTTGCTCATTTTTCAAGGTTACGAGTTTCGAAACTCGAAAGAAAAGGTGTAAACAATAATAAACTGGCATAATTAACCAACAATCGATTATAGTTAACTGAATTTTATGAGCAAAAATAAAAAGCAACCCTGACGACAATTAAAAACATACATATTTTATATACTGCTGTATTTAAAAGCCTATTGATTGATACGCCATTAAAACCGCTTATTGTTTAAACGAATTTTAATTTTCACCATGAAATCGGTTAAATTTGCTTATGGAATTGCAGGGGACTACAGGGGGTCCAATAGGAAATTGCGAAAACTAATGGGTCACAATTTTTTAACAAATGGAGAAATCGGTAAAATGTAAATACTTTTTAATAAAGGAAAGTCGTCATTTTTATTTCATGTCCATTTTATAATAAAAAAATTCTATCTATTAAATACAAAACAATTAATTTAAAAATATAGTGAAAAACGTTAGTTACTAAAGATATATATTTTCGCTATTTTAACCATCTAATTTGCCACAAATATCTATATGCTTTCTAAAACTATTAAAAACATGTTCTAACGTTTCATTTGAAATGCCATTGACGATCTCCTGATGTCTTTAATAAAATCCTCAACTGTTTTTTGATTATTTTCATAGCAGAGATCTTTAATGTAGCCCCATAAAAAGAAATCAAATCGAATGAGATCTGACGAGTCATGTGGCTATTCTATTCCTTTTCCCCTAGCAAAGCGTGGGTACCCTTGGCCAATAACTTGATCGCCATAAAATTTATTGATGATACTTCTTGTGTGCGATGAGGTGCTGCTCCGTCTTGAATAAAAAAAAAAGATTTAACGCGGCTCCTCTTTTTCGCATGAGAAAGGATTTGGTCTCTAGCATCCCTACTTCTCTCCGGCGACAGAAGATTCAAAGAAATGTAGGTAGATACCTTTTATGTAGATGGTTCACATTTCACAAATATAATATATGTATATTATTAATAATTCGAATTTTTCACTATATTTTTAAATTAATGGTTTGTATTAAATAGATTTAATTTTTTAATAATAAAATGGACATGAAATCAAAATGACGACTGTCCTTTATTAAAGTATTTACATTTTACCGATTTCTTCATTTGTTAAAAAATTGTGGCCCATTAGTTTTCGCAATTTCCTATTGGACACCCTGTACAATCAGGATCCGCGATTTCCGATTCAATAAAATTTTGTTAAATGAAATATTTTCTTTGTAAATTCGTTATTATACTTAGCTATTACTTTCTTTCGTAATTGCCAAATAATTTTCATTTCAAAAATAAAATAATTTCTTGAATTTCTTTCTAAATTAAAATATTTTCGCTGCGATGAGTGCTTGAATTATTTTTCTTTTATTTGAGAAAATGACTGTAGGCGAATTAAAACCTTTTTTAAGGTTTATTTAATGAAATTAAATTTATTAATTAAAGCATAAAATCGCTATCTCTTTCCAATAAATAAGAATTAACCAGGTAAAAATGAAAAATTGGAAAAAATTAAATGAATGGGATGTATTTTGAACAAAGACTCGGGAGTTTTCTTTGTAGATCTCAAGACTTATTCATAATTATTATTTTTTATTTATTTACGTTTGAAATTTAATATTTCGAAAATTACACAAAACTATTTACTCTTCCAGTGTCGCCAAAATGAACTATACTTTTAAGTAACATTGAAGATCATCCTAAATTTTAAGATTCATGAGTAGTTAATTTAGTTAAAAAATTTATTTATGTATTTCAAGTAATTGTTAATATTCTCTGTTAATTTTAAGTAAATCTGATAAAAATTTCCAAGTTACAGACATTAAATATATACACTCTTTAATTTTTTACCCGTTTTTAGAGCAGGTAGCAAGTTATTTCTTAATTGCTTTTTCTAAAATGTGGTGACCAAAATATTTCAAAAGCTATCACACCGATTAACTTCACATTTGCTCTTTTGTTATCAAAAAGTTTCCGGCAATGATGAGATATGAAAAGCATAAGAATTATTGAACCAAATATTTTATTTTTCAACGCAATCTCCTTCTACTTCAATACATTTGGTGTACCACTTTTAAATTTTCTTATTCCGGCTGAAAGAAAATCTTGCTCTTGAGTCTCAAAAAAGACCTCTACCGTAGTTATGACCTCGTCATTGTTCTCGAATTTCATGCCTCGAATGTGTTCTGTTAGCTTAGGGTATAAGTAGAAATCACTAGGAGCAAGGTCTAGTGAATATGGTGGGTGTTCCATCAATTGAAACCCTGCATTCTTGATGGCAACGAGAACAACCTTGTACGTGTGCGCGGGGGCGCTATCTTGACGAAACAACATACCAGCATGTTTTCCTCATCGTTTTATTTTAATTTGTTCGCATAATTTCTGAATCAATGTTGCATAATAAGGACCGCAGTGACTCCAAAAGTAGTTTTTTGTAAGGACAGTCCAAGCAAACCATTTTTCTCCCTTTTGAATGAGCATGGCTCCTCTAGTAAGATTTCCCCAAAAATATTTCTCTTACCTATCAGAAGATTTGCAGCATAGTCGCTTTCAGCCTTGGAACAATTGACCATGTACCAGTGGTCGCAGATGAGCATCCGCTGCTGGAACAGAGTTGTGTTGGGGCAGGAGTAGCTGAACTGGCGTCCAAGGCCATCGCACATGTGATAAACCTACAATTTATTATTTTTATAAGCAATTCACCTACTTTATTATAATAATATTAAAGCAACTTATGCTTTTTATGTTACCTGGCAGCCTGTTTCGATGTCGGCATAGTACCCGGCGGGTCGTCCTAGGCAGGAGAAAGATGTCTTTGGGAAGACTCTGTAGGCTCCGACAGTAACTTGGACCTGTAATGAAAAACATTTTTGAAATTAAGGCGTATTATTCGATTCTGATAATGTATGTAACGAGTATATTAGGATAGATCGAGAGTAACTTCAAACTCGGTTCTTTTTTTAATATATTTTATTTACTACTGCATTGCTCAGCTTCTTGATCCACCGACATCTTATTATTTCTATTTAAATATCTATTACAATTTGAATAATTCAATTATATTATAGCTATTACGTTGATTACAAATAAGTTTACACTACTAAATATTGGGCTCGGAAAGACAAAGGATATCTCTTGTACATTTACATACGTGTGAAAGAGCAGATCTCTTAAGATAGAGTTGAAAAATTAAAAACATCATAAGTAATTAGTTTATGTATTTAAAGAGCATAAATTAAACGATTCTTTTGGAAGTTGAGATATAAAGTATTTAAATGATTTTGAGCTAGTAGTAAATAGTAGTATGGTATTTACAATATGCCATAGAATTTTTACAATAAAAATTTTGGCACAAAGTTAACATAAAGTATAGACAATTTCCCCTGAATTTATGTTGAAGAAAATCGTATAAAATGTTCTCCATGTACCATAGGATGGACCAACTGTAGGTTTCTTTTTAAATTATATGTTATTTTGACACAGATAACTCTTTCGCGCTTTAAAATTGACAGAAACACAGTATCATATCTCTGCGGTAGGAAATGAATACATTTACAATTGAACAACGTTGGGGAATATTGAAAACTTATTTCCGAAGTGAGTGCTGTCTTTCGCGAAAAAGAGCAAATTTTGAAAAGCAAGATTTAAGGGGGGGGGGGGGGGGGGGGGGGGGGGGGGGGGGTAAGGGTTTTAGCGTGAAAAAAACACTTTTCTTTCCGATTTTGTTTTAGAAATATGGATTGAGCAAAGTTATTGAAACCTTTTGTACATTATTAAGTATGATGTCGATAATACTCAGTAATTTTTTTATGCGAAGATATCGACAAACAAGCCGGTAACGGAGCTTTTCCAAGAACGTCTTTGGAAATAGACGATTTGCGGTGTACACTGTATCTCAGCTGGAAGTTATCCGAAATTAAAAACCTTTAAAATTTAGTCAGAGTATCATTCAATCCTCCCCCCAACGTTCTCTGATTATTATTTTTTTCATTTATAAATTTTTGGTGGTCATTTAAAGTAAAAACTGCTATTTTTTTACGAAAAATTTCGTCATTTTGTAAGTGGAAACCCCCCTTAATGTAAAAAAAAAATTTAAAACTCAACGTTGGGGGGAGGTATTTTATATATAGAAAGTGTGTACAAAGTTTGAAATGAATCAGTAATGTAGTTTTTAAATAGCAGTGTACACGGACTTTTAAAAAGTGGTTTTGAAAAAGTTCAGTCACCGGCTTGTCTGTCGATATTTTCGCATAAAAAAATTACTGAGTATTGCTGAAATCGTACTTAATAATATGCAAAAGATTTCAATAAATTTGCTCAAACCATATTTCTAAAAAAAATCGCAAAAAAAGTGTTTCTTTTTCATGCTGAAAACCTTACCCCTCCCTTAACGCCGTTGGTCGGGGATGGACTATTGTCAAGCCAGCCGAGGCATCCATTTAAATTAAATCTCATTCCATAACTATCCAGATGGTTTACTCTTTTCAATAAATCTACAAACTTTGGAAAATATAGAACTGTATTTTTAAAAAGAAACAAGCCGATATTTTTATTCGTTTTTTTTTTTAATTTTGATTTTATTCAAATGATTACATTTGAATCAATAAATTTCTTTTGAATATGATTCTTATTATATTTGAAGTGTAAATGTAACGAAAATAGTCATATAATTAAAAATAAGTATGAGTGTGTATTCTTACAAATTTTGCAGTGTTTCTACATAATTTGATACAATGTTGCATATCGGGGTTTTCTTTCGTTTCAGCACGTATGGGAAGACATGAAATCTGTTAGATTGAAAGTTTGTTATATAATTTAGATCCTAATGTCATGCAGATATCTCTGCGTCAAAATGTCATTACATCTAAACTCCTTGAATGGTCTAATAAATTTTCCATTGAGAAAACCGCGGCGTACATCCACTCGATTCTTGCCGTGAGTGCAGGGTATACAAAAAACAGTCATAAGTTCTCACCGCACCTGACTGGTGGTGAACGACATTAGCATCACCGCGATCTGCAAAAAAAAAGCGACGGCCTCCGCCGCGCCGCCTCCCCAGACAGGTGATCAAGTTAGTTTGCTCGCGAAATTTGCATACAATGCGCGAACTATGCTGCGGACTATGTTGCGCTTAAGCAATTTACTCTTCCTGCGGTTCGCAGAACAGAGGAAAGAGAAGGTTCCGATCCCCCCCGGTGCGTGTCGGGCCATGCCGCCTTTATGCAATCTTTGTTGAGGCGGGCGGATGGATCGCACTATTTTGATACAAATTAAATTCCCTTCCCACCTGCGTGGAAGACACGTGACACACGACCTGCGCGGAATTTCCTCATCAGCCATCTGTGCCATCATTCAGATTCAATGATCGTGGGATCAGCGCCGCGCTGCCCGCCGCCACCCGCTTTTACCTGGATGGCTGGCTCTGGACCGCACCTTAATCGAGTCGCGTTGCGCTGCGCGGTGCCTTACTTTCGCGGGCTTGGAGCGTGAATTCGCGTGCAGCGCCCCATCAATTTCAGATTCAGGTTAAGGGCAAATGTGTTTCCGCTTCTGACACTGACGTTGTTCTGCACAGGTAGGCGCAGCGGGCTCAGGTAGTAGAATGTTTTTTTAACCACGAAAATGCCACAAGCGGTGAGCTTTTAGGTGCTGAGGGCGGATACCTGTCTGGTTTAAGCGGCGGCGGCGTAATGCCACGGTTCAGCTCATTGCAATTGTAACTAACATGACAAGCTCACAAGATTCAAGATCATATTGAATAGAAAACACTTTTTTGTCGGTCGAATTCATTACATTTAGTAAAAAAGTTGCCAAATTGTCAGTATTTTAGCACTTCAAAAATAGACCTTAAAAATATTAAGAATAAGAATGAGATGTTCTCAAAGTTAAAGGAACGAAATATCATAATTTCATCGTAAATCATACAATAAAATATAGATGGAGATACAAAAAACTGGCTAAAATCCTAGGACTATAGGGTGTAACAAATTAGGTGCTTCTAGAAAAATCTCGTAATCTATTGTTTGTATAACAAAAGTAACTATTAACCAAACTGAAAATTATCAAACTCTTTATATGAAGAAGGTCCTTAAATTTGGTCCGTAAAAGTTGCCGTTTTTACATACATATAAGAACTTAGGTTTTTAAATTCCAATCAATTTAAAAATAAAAGCCGGTCAATACTTATTTATTTCGTAGTTATGCTGCTGTTATTATGCAAGACTGAAAATGTCAACGCGACTTTCTGAACAATTCACACATCACCTCAGTGAATCGTATACTATGTATATTGAAAAGTTTCATGACAAATACGAAAAATAACGTTGAAAACCTTAAAAATTCTAAAAGGAAAATATTTTAATCACTTCTAAATTAATACTTTAGCCCCTATCGTTAAAAATACATATACATTTTTACATTCAGAAAAATAAATTGTTAAAAGACCACGCCTTACATATTGCTAACATTTTTAAACACTTTCGTTGTTCAACAGCAACTACCAAAAATAGTTAATTCGATATTTTAATCTTAAGCAGACCTCACATCGCATTTATTGGGTTAGTATTCACGCTGTGTGTTGTTATGCAAACAATGTCCGACGAACTTAAACATATTTAATCTGCTCTCGAATTTAGTAAAACATGATCAAACCTTATTATACATATTTTCGTAATTCATCAACAATTTTGAGATCAATTTTCATGAAATTTTTATTTAAACAACAATTTAGTCGGCATTTCAAAGCGACGCTTGGTGAAAGAAGGTTTTTTTGCGTGCTTTTGTTTATACGAGAAAATAACGTTTTTAAATTTTTTCCTAAGCGATCATATTTCGCTTTGTAAGTCTATCATTTTATAAAAAAACAATTTTTTTCTAAATCCTTTCATAAAGCACTAATTTTTTTCTTATTTAGAAGATACTGTAAAAATTCCATATTAGTCGCTTCAGGAGTTTTTGAAAAGAAGTATTCATATTTTTGAATGAAATGTTCACAAAATATAAATTATTCATAAAAATAACGAGCCAACCAACAAACTAAAACAAAACAACAACAAAAAATTAGATAAAGTGTCATTTCTGATTACGCCTAACCCTTTATTTGGAGAAAATGTCAATCTAAATTTAAATGTTCATCTTACAATGAGAAACGTGGTTGAATTTTGGACTAAATAAGTTAACTAACAAAAAAGTTAGTTAACATTTAAATTCTATATTAATCAAGAAATGGTTAATAAACAATTTTAACTATTTAAATTAACTATTTTTCGTTGTTCTAAAAAACCAAATTTATAGTTTGGCGAATTTTGAACTGATTTTGGTTATTTTTACCAATGTTTTTCTTTCAGTGGAGTAAGATTTGACTAATTTGTGAGCTATTTTCGAAACAAATTATAGCAGTCAAAACTTATTTAAAAATTATTTATTTATTTCCTTAGAAAAAGTCCAATAACAAATTTATTTAATCTACACCACGTCCACACCCTTTTTTAATTAAAATGATGACTTGATGACTAGAATGTTACCAAAAATCTTCATATGTGTACAAATTCTATAAAAGTTAAATTAATTTCGTGCCGATGATAAACTCAAATTGTGTGCAGCAATGATAAACTATAAATACTATATGTCTTTGGAGTGTCATACAAGACATCCATATGTTTCATAGCAAAATAAAACTTAGTTTTGACACCCGATTTGAAATCACCGACTGCGGCAACCTCATGTACCCATTTTCACGAAAACCTCATGATGTTTAGAGTTGCGTTCATTTGAAATCAGCCCCTTCGAAAACCTCTATGTACCTATTTTTGTCAAAATCGTTCAAAGTCTAGAATTTGGAATTCCACTATTTTGAAAACTACCCATCTAATTGACACCACAACAAATATATCTAGCCTTTTCGCGGACAGCGACGTGAAATGAAGTCATATGAGCGTTGTCCTGAAATTCAAAAGAGTTAAGCGGCTAATAACGTTACGTTTTTATTGTGCTATACGAAGAGAGAGAATATGGTCCAAATGTCTAAAAAATAATTATGTTTCTAAAGAAATATTTAAGGTCGAGACTTCTTTTGTATGGACATGTTTCAATAAAATAATTTCCAATGTCTGTGAAAGGTCTAGAGTTCTCATTGAAATGAACATTGAGAAAAAGGAAAATTACGAATTTTTACAAAAATTAATCGTGACTAAAAGAAAATTCTACAGAGAGGCAGATCAGCACAGGCATACGAAAAAAAAATGTTCTTCACATTTTCAAGGTAACTTTCAGTAAATATTAATATTGTACCGACAAAATCAGTACGAATTATCACCCTCTTGGCTATTGCAATCAACAGACCAAATGATCTAAGGTTCGTTCTTGCTAGGAATTCCTAGGACGTGTATCTCGAAAATCTTCGCGACTGTCGTCTGCAGTAACAGTGGCAGCAGCAATGGGCGACAATTAGCACCCCGCGAAGTAATCTTGTAGGCAATCCCCAGCATAAGGCGAATGTCTCCTTCAGCAACTGTGAAAATACCACGCTTTTGACTAATTAGAATGTCATGTTGTGTTGTGCCCAGAGAGCGATGCCCTTTCTGACCCTGCGGAGGCTTTTTACACCTTTCGACTAAGAGCCAGCGAGCTATGTTGTAACGGCCCCAGCCTCTTATGCCCATAATGATAATCTTGGAAGAGGATTAGAAGAAAAAGTGGGCGGATGGTCTACCTCCAGCTACATAAGTCTGCACGTTTTTGCATCGTTCCTTAATTAACATTTCTGAAAGGAGATTTGGTTCGAAGCTCAAAAAGACAATGGAAAAAGTATGTAAAGGTGACGCTGGAGTGGTCTAGAAGTTCTCTAGATTATTCAGATTATTCAGACTGAGTTCCGTACCATATATTCTAGAATTTCTATAAATTTATAAGACTTAGGATTTTCGTTGTAATTTTGCTGTAAACTTTAATCAAGGTGTTATATTCCCTGATTTTATTTTACATTAAAGTTCCAGTAGTTTCGGAAGTAAGGGAAAAGTAATGTTCTATTTACTCATATTTTTCAGAATGTTTTTGTATTCCCCATAACAAGCTCCTTTTAATGATACCCCACATATATATACGTATCTTTACTTTTACTTTTTTTAATATATAAAAAGAGAGAGTTTGTTTATATGTTAGAGGTAATCTCAGAAACTGCTGAATCGATTTGACTAATTGTTTCTCCTATGGAATACCTTCCCGGTTGTAGGCTATAAATTAACACGAATGAAAACTTTTACACTAATAAGTGACAGAAATATAACTTTTTTTTTTACTCTAAACATTAAACATGACAACATAACTTGACACATGACGTGGTACATGGTAAGAACTGACATATAAGATGATGCATGACAAGACATATCACATGAGGTATGACATTACATGATACATGACATGACATATGACAATATGGGAGAAGATGAATAAAGTGATAAAAAAGTCTATTATTATATTATTAAAATAGGAAGTATCATTAATGTTACCAGTAATATTAAAAGATCCATTATTTATTCAAGCCCATTTTTTAAAAGATCGCATAAGGAATATCTAAACGTTAAGATTAAACGTGAGAAGTTGTTAAAATGATATGTTAAAAAAAGTATAACTTCTAAAAATATCGGCTTAAATATAAGTTAGGAACATTGGAAATTTTGGGCCTTGGTTTGAAGTATTTTTCAAAACAAGATTTTCTTTTCATTAGTGTTTTCGAGCACTAGATTTATAAGACCGATACCAAGACCAAGAACAAGACCTAACTCCGAGATTTTTGCTGATTCAATGTTAAATGTTTAATTAATTCCCTTCTAATGAATGGCAAAGTGGATGTACAACTTAGACAGTAAAGTTCGATTTTTATATGGTTTTATGGTACACCAGGGTAAATTAAACTCCAGAAACTTTTTTATTTCTGTCTACTTTGCTGTTCCAAATTAAAAAAAAACAGATTTTATGGGTTGTTTCTTTTATAAATAATTTTATCAAAATAGTGCAGTAGTTAGTGTACTAACAGAAGGCCGAATCTGAAGGTGCCAGGATCTTGTGATGAACTTTAGGATTTTTTCTACTGTGTAACTAGCTGAAAGTCATTTACGATCTACTAAATATAAGTAAAACGTTCTCCAAAATATTTCAATGTAGAAATACAATTTTGCAAATGAGACCAAGATCAATACCAAGACTACTACCTACAGCCTTGGTTGTGGTCTTGTTTTGCTCATTACTAGATAAAAAAAGAGCGTCTAGATGTCTAAATGCAAGAATTATTGTCGGCAGATAATAGTTGGATTGAAATTCGTAAAACCTTGCTAATAGAAGTAATATGAAAACAAAGACTAAACCTTCATAAATTTTTGCTACGCTATGTCTGTAATTTGCACTACTGTTTACCTTTCAATCAGTTAAAAGAACAAAACCCACAATCGCTACCTTTTCCGTTCGCAGGTTCAACCTCGTGCACTGGGTCACTAACGGCTACAAGATCCACACCGATCTTTACCTGTGCAGACGATTGGTCAAGTTCGAGTGCTAACAAGCTATAACTATTCGAATCGGACACTAATTGAAAATTCACTGCGGTAGACCCTCATCAAAGTGTTTGGTGTATCGCGTTAATCACTTCATCAGTCCAGATAACTTCCTAAGATATTTTCGAGGTGTTGAAATTTTTCATCCGCTTTCTTGCCGGAATGTGAACAAGTTTTACCGGCCACAGCATCACTCAGTTCAGTTATAGGCATCTGGTGATTGTCCACAATACGATTATTAAGATGATTTCAAATTTCTTTCTTGGATATTTCCCGCCCGCGGTGCATAAGACATGCGAGACTCACAACAAAGGAGACTCATTACCGTGCACGGTTTATAGCATTAAATTGCGGCAGTTTCACGTGTTAAATCACACACAGCAGTCGCTCAATCAAGAAACAATAAAGTGAAGGTGCAGAGAAATGCATTATTACCTGCGAAACCCGATACATGGCGCAAATATACAGCAAAAAAAAAAAAAAAACAATCTTTTGTGAGTGGCTAGCAGCGTTAAATTTATCTTTATAGGTGAATGATTATAAATGAGAGGCGCTGTTCAGATAATTGTTATTTTGAAAAGCACCGGAAAAAAGCCTCAACCTTATATAAAGTGACGAGCGAATAGTCAAGATCCGGAAAGGTCATTTCCCTCCATGAAAAAAAGTGATTAAGATAGTGCGCGGGAAAAAACATCAGTACAAAATTTCTCTCATGTTTTAATTCAATTTATCAAACGAAAGTGAATGTATTTACGTTGTTGCATAAAACAACGAAAGGCAATTGTTACAGTTTTTCATGTTTTGAATAAAATACCAACAATTGTATAACAAAACCATAAACAGCTCTAAAGATCCAAGGTCACGCTAAAATCGTCTATCCTTTGCTAGTGTAATGCTGGCACGATGAACCACCGTGTTAGTCGGCTAATGTCTTACGAGTTTAAGATCTTATTGAAATTTACAGCTGTCA
This sequence comes from Dysmachus trigonus, assembly GCA_949715965.1. Lineage (NCBI taxonomy): Eukaryota > Metazoa > Arthropoda > Insecta > Diptera > Asilidae > Dysmachus > Dysmachus trigonus. Next base: position 16,185,426 of record OX454320.1, read on the forward strand.
TGAGACGCCAAATTAGTACTTGACCGAGTGCTGGTGCTTCTTCGGCGTGATCTTCTTCAGAGACGTAGCTGAAATAAGAAGCAAAACCACTTTGGAGTCTACCCCATTAACCTCGATGAGCTGCGAATTAATCTAGCCTACTATAGCCGTACTGCCGCGGCAGCATTACACCTCAACCCCCTCCCCCAGCCGTGAGATGTTGACGTTACCCAATGGCGTCTTCATTTTTAATGCAGCGAACGTCTTGCAGTTTATGGACACTTAGCGAGTGCTTTTCTTATCCCCAAAGAGCAAATATATTTTGTCACTGGATCGCATGTCGGTTGCGCAACTGAAAATTAATAGGCATCGCACTTCCTCCGCTTTTATTTATTTATCTTATTCTTCTTTTTTGCACTTTTAATTGTACGTTGTAGGAGGATTTATTGCTTTTGGGTGGATCAGAAGGTTTATTTGGAATATTAATTTCTGCTTAATGTAAATTATATCTCCTTACCCTTTTTTCCTTTCTGTACTTTTATTTATTCCACCATTCAGTCAGTCATGGTTTACATACATTTTTCTATTATGGGTTATTTGTATTCAGAAAAGGTATTATTATCGGATTTGTTAGATAATAAATGGGAATTCAAAATAATGTAAATTTTACTGAGACATCTTTATGGAACGCATAGTTCCAAAGATTTTGGATTATTTTTAAAGTGCGTATTTTTGTGTCCAAATAGACTACAAAGGCATTAGTACAGTATTTCCAAGCCAGTAGCAACACTCATCGAGTTTGACAAATTTATTTCTGGAATGCCGAAAGACAGTAATGCCAAACCTTTACTTTTTATTATGCAATTATACCAGCGATTTAATTCGGTCTATCAAGCTCTCGAAAATTTTTGCTATACTCCCATAACGATAATAAATTTTTACACTGTGTATTATGCTAATGTCTTGTGTTAAATGCTTTTTATAGTGGATTTTATTGTCGTTCAGAAAAAAAAAATATATATATTGCAGAAAATTATCATAATTCAATAATGATTATAAATTTCAATTAACTACCAATGCTTACTCTTAGTAACTGGATTTTTTCGAAAAAAATGACCTAGTGTTTTACGTACCATAACTTCAAAAGAAAAAAAACGAACCCTGTAAATAAAATAATAAATCTTATTAACCCACATATTTTGCACTAGTTAATACTTTAAAATATTCACACTTAAATCTTGTAGAGGGGGGCAAATAATTGTTCTAAAAAAAAGCTCAAGTTGAAAAGTTGAAAGCATTGGAACACAGATTGTATTGAACATAAATGAAAGATTGTAATCATCAGGACGATTATTGGATTGAGAAGTTTGATATCTATGTATGTAATGTATCTCTGATTTAGTTTTATATACATATAAAATGTTGTAATAAATGTTGTTCATTTTTGTGCTTTTATCAATTTGTTAGACTTTTTAATTTAAAATGCAAACGACTTAATAATTACAGAATGGAGCAACAAAATAAAAAAATTACAATATATTAAATAACTCGTGTTATCTTTCTCAAATAAGCACAACAAATACTTTTTGAGGAGGATGCTCGAACCAGAAAAAAAAACTATTTTATGATTCAATTTTAAAAATCAATCACGAATTATCCGGAGGTAAACGTATAAAGGGTCGGCCATCAGCTGGTTTCATTTTAAAAATACTATAAAATAAATACTATTCAATATATTCCAAAGTTTGTTAATTTATTGAGAAGAGTAAACCTTCCGATTAGTTTTAGAATATGATTTCGTTTAAATAGCTGTCTCTGTTGGCTTGGCAGTAGCCAATCCTATCAACCCAATTTTGAAGCACATTTTCGATGGTTTGTTCCTTCAATATTGTGCTTAAGTGCCTGGATCAGTTTAAGAACATTCCTAAAACGGCTAAATACATAATTATTGAACTTAGTGAGCAAAATATCGATTGTTGCACGGCTTGTGTGTTACGTAGCGCTATCCTGCTTGAACCAGAGCTCGCCCAAGTCCAATCCCTGAGTCAGGGAATAATCCAAGTTCTTTATATAGAATTCTGCTCACACACTTAGCTGCACGAGCTAATGTTAAATTGCTGAGATCTGTGGCGAGTTGAAGTTCTCGGAGTTAGCATACTTTCGGCAACAGTAACAACATTCTCGACATAACATGCCAATTTCGCAAACTTACAGCAAGCGCGGTTGGTTTTTTTTCCGCACTCTTTCGGCAACACATCACTCACTTTGGAAATAAATTTTCTATATTATTATTATATAGTACCATAGAGATATAATACTGTATTTCTGTGAATTTTTGAGCGCCAAGGAGCTGTCTATGTCAAAATATTGTAATATGCAATTTAAAAAGAAACCAACAGGTGGCCCATCCTCTGCAAGTCTGCCGAAAATTTGAAATATTTGAACGAAGTATGTGAAATTTAAAGAGCGAATAACTCTGATTGACGTGTATGACAAGTTTGATTATCCCGGCCGAAAATAAATTTATTTAAACATTTTTATGCATGGCTATCTTTATGATACATTTCTAATATATTTCATCACAAAATCTTGTATAATTACGGGGTTACAAAGTTGTGACAGACAGACAACATTACGAAATTATAAGGGTTTCTAAATATTACGAAATCCTCAGAACTACTTACTCAATTGCAATTAGGTATTAGATCTCATAAATTACACCTAACCTTCATAAACAAATGCGATATAGAAAAAGTAGAAAACATAAAAGTATACTTCATTAATCATTACATATATGTTATAGGTGCGTGTTTGAATTTTGATAAAAATTCCTTGTCAATTATTTGAGGTCTAGGCTTATTCGTTTACTTTCAAAATAATTATATGTTTTGATATTGGAGCCACTCGTTCGAATATTTCACATGATCTACTGACATTTAAATTATCTCCATAACTGGCTATACTCTACCGATATTGCACTGACCGACCTAAATCTGAGGAATTTTAAGTCTAATTAATTATATTTGATTAGAAGGCTACATCTTTTGCACAGTCCTTCATCAAATTTACGTTTATTATTGAATTTTTACTGAATATTCGAAATATGTAATACTTTGAGTGATTGTGCAACATAATAATCATCTAATTTGCTACCCAAATCAAACTCACAGTGGCATTCGCTGTGGGTTTACGCAACATTTATATATTTACCTTTTCACTTTCTGTCAGCCACCAGCTAAGTTGATACTATCCAACTAATTTGTATTCGACACGGGTAGTCCGCGAATATCGTTTTCTAACAATTTCTCAGAAGTATCTATGAAATGCACTTGGCCAAGGGCAATCTCTAAAATCTCTGAATTTCTTTTCAAGACGTATTTTTTTTTTATTTCCATCAAAACCACCACGCTGTGATTTAGTTATGCAATACCGCGGCAGATCTCTAATTGATTCAAACGTATTTTCAAGCTGTAATGAGATCCTATCTGCGGCTAAATGATAGAATGAGGGAAATGGTTAAGTAATTGATAATAATGAGTGTGTACCTGGGGAGTTTCCTGACCGCACACCTACCCGCTGCTGTACACGGGAGCAGATTTATTAAGCATCGAAAACATATCGATTGCATAACGTTACGGCTGTGGTCAGTAGCACGGGATATCTTTTAAGATGTGCTATCTGTAGCTAGGATTTTACTTAAGATGCTTCAGTCCTGATATATTTTTTTTTGAAGTCATCAAATATTCAGTGGCATCGGTCACTAATGCGGCGGTAACTTCTTGCTCACCGTGACGATGGTATTTCGCCATTGACAATTTATGATTTTCCCTAATTTGCAAGTTCCGAATTTTTAGTTAAATTTCAACATTATAAGCCTTTTAGCATTCCAGTTATAAAATAAAATAAAATCATCATTCCAACAAAATTAACAACATTTTATTCACAATTTCACACTTCTCCAGACTGGTTTCAACATATTGCTTGCAAAAAACGAAGAAAAAAAAATAGTTCAAATTTGGTATCAACTTAGACTTGACATTGACCTTAAACATAAAATTGTTTTACCGAATGGTGCAATGTTATTTTAAACGCTTACTACCCAATAAGGTGAGAGTTGTAGAAAAAATATCACGCTCCGGAATTTCCACGACATCCCCATGAGAAGCAGCTGGTCAGTGCGCGATCTTTGAGGCATATCCGCGGCGCGAGTCAGCAATAATTCAATTCAATATTTTTCGCGGCATGAAGAGGCTTATTGTAGATGATGTATAAGCCTGAGAGATACTTATAATTGAAATGTGAATCTAGAAGTACTATAAGTTGTGATGAAATAATCCAAGGTCACGTGGAAAATTATCTCGTTGATCGTTATTTATGGACATTTTCGCGCATATAGCAATTTGTTTGCTGAAGCGATTGGACTGGGGCGCGACTCGCTACGTCTCTCAAATCATGGCAAGTCGCTGAGCGGCTGGCAAAACGTTTATCAAAATTAGATTTGCACTCATACCAGGAACCCGGACGCAATTTATTTGCAGAAAATATTTTATATCTGAAGATTACTGACAATCGGAGAAGTTCATGGATGACGCGAAAATGGAATTAATTAATTTGTTTTTTTATTATAATATCACTCTATACGCAGCTATTAACATATCGATACTGCCCTATTTTTCGACGAAAACAAAGGAATGTATGTTTGTGATCGGTTAAATATCTCTTTCGATTAATAAAACAGCCATATATATAATTATAAATGTAAATATAAAAGGTAATAAATTCAAACCAATTTAAAATATGAATCAATGAAAATGTTTTAATTAAAATAGCAACAATGCTGATCTTTTTCAAACCGAAGGTCTTCATCAAATTGATGTCTTCATTTTAATTTATTAAATTAAATTAATTAAGTTACATAACAATGCTTCTTTTATTTCGGTGATCGGACGAGAGCTGTCTTTTATTTAGGACTATACTACATAAATATTTATGTTTGAATTACACTATACTCACTATACTAAAAAAAATCTTTACATAAAATACCGAAACAAATAGTCATTCATGCTCATCTAAATGAAATTATTGATTTTAATTATTTTTCGGAAGAATTGGCTGACGAATTTACTACTGAAATTCTTTTCTTAAATATTTGTAACACTTGAATAAAACCAAATTTAACAATTTTTATAAAACAAAGTATTTTGACAATTAATATAAGTTAAACTAGCAATTTATTAGACAGTTAAAACAAAAAAAAGGTTTCACGATAAAATAATTTAAATCACATCAAACTTTTAAATTTGGAATACCATTTAATGCATGCAGAAATCAAACAGACTTTTAAAAATTTTTTTTTAATATTTACCATCTATTTGTATTAAAAAATAAAAAATTAAACTTATTTTTTAAGATCAAAGTAAATATGAAACACACTCTTTCTAACGCAGTCAAAGCGAATGTGTTTAATTCTTGTACATAGTATGTAAATGGTTATATACAATTGATAAGCAAAATATTTAATTTTAAAATGTGCGAAAGTTCAAACCCATATCACATTACATATGAATAATATTACAAATACGTATTATATATGTCTTAACAGCAAAGAAATGCATCTTATAGTCATATCGAAATTGAAGAGGATTTGATGAAACTAATTCTTATTAGATTGATAAAACATAAATATTACTTGAATGATGATTTTATTCCAGTTATGTAAATTTTTTTAATTTGATAGTAACTCCAAGCTATGCCCGAAATTCATTAAAATGAAGACATCAATTTAATGAGTTTTTTGGCTTTATTGATGATAATGGTATCACATATAGAAAACAGCATTAAAACTATTCGATGCGATCTCACGGCAGATATTAAATAAGTTTACGACAGCCGCGGATAATGTCACACCTTTCACTTAAAGTAAGCATAAGTCTAGCATGCAATTTTAACCTTTTGTAGCTGTTCCGATTTTGAGTTTTATGCAAAACAAGGTTTATTATGTATTATATTTATATATTTAGATAAACATACAATATCAGGTAATGATTTTTTAATAATAATAATAATTCAATTAAATAAATAAGCTATACATATACATAAAATGTTAACTTTATAGGAACGAATTATTTTTAACCTCCCTTTTTTATAAAATTGTAAAATTTACAATCAAGAAATACTGCATATTTTAAAATATTTCTAAATGTTATAGTTGTGTTTATTTCGTTAAATATCAAACCATAAAGTACCATTTATGATATATGTGCATTTTAAAAATGTTGTGTTTCTCTATAAATATTTTTGTAATCCCTATATAAAAAACAAAACCAATTTCAATTCTTACAACGATTTAATGGATCTACTACACTATATACCACCTGTACACCATAATTATTTTAAATTCCTCCCGAATATCCAAATTAGAGAATAATGAATAATTAATTGCAAAATATTATTAATTTTAATGTAACATTTCTTAAATAGTCAATAAAAGTTGAAATTTTTTTAATTTTATAACATAAAATTTTATATATTTCTTTTTATTTTAATTTAAAAATTATAAAAGTCTTTTTCATTTTTGGGCTCTTTATCAATATTTTTTAAACAATGTTAATTTTACTAACTACGTTGGTAAAGTATATATACTCTTAGAAATACAAAAACATTATATGTACTACGATGTTATTAGCTACCAATATTTTTAAATTTATTAAAACGAAAACCCTTCAATGCTTCAATATTTCATTATAATAATAAATGCACTTAGACCACTTTGAAAATAAACGCTTAATTAGCAATTTTGTAGTGACTCTGAAAGTGACATTTATTATTACATTTGGTTTCATTGTCCCACTACCAATTATTTACCCATTTTGTAAAAATTTTGGTTTTTTCTGTATTAAAATTGCGAACTGTGGTTTTACTGAGTTTTTTAGGAATATGATACTTTGTCCTCAACAAATGTTCAAATAATTTGAGTTTTTTAATCTTATTTAGAAATAAAATGATATCTGTTCAACAAAATGTTTAATTTCCGTCTAAAAATCTTGTTAGTTGTTAAACAAAATATCGTGTGGTATCTATAAAGTTCCCAAAGCAGTTTGTTATCTCAAATTGCAAAAATCTTCTTCATCTTACATGAATAAAATAATACCAACTAAGCATTGCTAGGCAATATGACAATCTTTTCCAGAAAAACTGCGTTTTAATAGAACGTCGTAAATCACAGCTTTAGTCATATTGTGTGCTTCGTCATACCAGCGGAAATTCTCGTCTTATTAAATGAGTTTGCGTATGATTTAGCAAAATGTTATGTAACATCATTTCTGTCATCTTAAATCATTTGAAAAATCTCTTGACTTGTTGTCCACCATCGACCGTATCCTTGTATCTTTTGAACCGGTCAGCTCAGATCAAAGTGTGTGATCGAGGCCTTAAAAGCTAAAGTCCCTGCGACCACCAGAGAATAGAGTTTTGTGCGAATTTTATACCTTTAGCGCCACATCATGCCCTCGTCGGGATGGAAAAGTAAAGATATGTAAAAACAGTATGCTCCTTAGCACGATACGCAAGAGAGTGATTAATTTTTCGCATCTCTTTCGAAAAATATCGCGCGGCGTCTCTGACCATATTTGAATATGCTGCGGATAAAATCGTGTCCGCATGCGCGCCATACTATGCGATGATATGCAAGGCGTATTTCTTAAGATGCATACAAAATGCGCGTGACTTTATCTGTAACTTAAAATCTCTTTACTCTCCCTTGGTCCAAGCTGGAGATTATAAATGGTTTCGTGTCCGCAACCAATTAAGGAGCTCCGATAATTCCCCTGCCAGACTAGGCGCAGTAATTGTTAAAGAAAAATGTGTCAAGAGACAAATTCAAAGGATTTGTGGGAGCTCTCTTATCAGACGACCAGACAACTGACGTAATTAATTTTACTTTAAGCAATCATTCATCATTTTGTAGAAGAAAATAAAAAAAAATAAAAGATCTGCGTTAAAATGTGCGAAAAGTGATTGATGCTGTATAGTGTAAAGGTTCACAATGCGGTGTAAGACTCACTGATATCGCGGTAGTTGCATGAATTGACTAATAATTCAAATTAAGTGCTGCCTTTACTAGCTAATGAGTGAGGTGATGGCTATCTACTGTATTTCTACAATTGATAGCCACAAACTGCGGTATTCAGTTAGTTAGATATACCTGAGGCGGTTCAAAATTTCCTCTTCAGTGGCAATGACCACTGCGCTTTTCACAACAACACAATAATTAGGGCCGTCCCGGAATCGGAAAAGACCTTGTCGCTTGATAGCTTTTGACTTGAAAGATTTATTTGAGAAATATGATTTATATATCTGTTTTTCTCATCAATTTGTTTCATTTCATTTGTCACCTTCAAGTAAGTAATTGAACTTTCGAAAAACACTTATAATTTTAATAAAAAATGATAAAATGCAAGAATCGAAAAGGCGTGGTCATGGCCAGAGCGGCCCAGATACCCATCTTGTCTCATTATCAATCCATTTTTCTTTTAAATCGTTTTTATTAATTACGAATCAAATTTCATTCATTATGTACATATTTTTATTATGAGTGGCGTGTGGTGTCTACCTCGACTTACCAGTTTTTATATTTCTTATATTGCTTGTGACCATCTGGTCATCAATCAGCTGAAGACTTTTTGCAACAACTCTATTAAGAGTCACTTTTAAAAATGACTCTTTTATGGCACAAATATTCTTTTTTTTTAACAAACGAACTCGTCACTCTTGTCATCTGGCACGCTTATCCTTGTCTTATATGACAGCGGTCATAAGCTCGTCTTGTTAATCCATAGCGACATGCGTGCTCAACTTTCACGCAAATATTACAAAATTACGAAAAAAATCCATGAAAACTACAAAAAAGTCGTGCTTTCATTGCTGAGCGAAATATAATAAAATTGGTCATTGCGAAAAAACTGACTTTTTAAGTATTTTTCTGTTGTCATTTGCACAATAATAGAATATCAAATATAATTGAACCGGGCAGAGATTGCTTAAAACTGAAACAAATGATCATTTGAGTTTTAAGTCGAATTAGACATGCAAAGGAAGGACTTTGCGATGCAAAAAAATCATATCGTGTGAAAGAAGCTTGTAAAAATTAAAATTAATTAGAATTTTTCTTTGGTCAGAAATATACTGCAGAAAAACTTGGCTATTGTTTATATATATAGCAGAATAGCATCTCTTTGAACTTTCTTGATGCAATGGATGTGCAGAGCCGTCGCGAGGGGGGAGCTGCTGGGTTTCTCAGCCCCAGGCCCCAGAGTCGCATAGGCCCCCAAATCGCTACATGCCTTACAGACAGCTAAAATACTGCAAACTCGATATCCAGTGGACATCAAAGAAGATCTACTAACACAAGAAATACTTTTACTTTCGAAAAATAAAAATTTAATTTCTCCAAACGAACGAGGAACGACTTCTTCTGCTTTAGAAATTTTAAATAAAACTTATGATTTGGTCTTAGAAACCGTCTTTTATAATAATAAAATCTTAATAATAATAATTTATTGATTTATCTATTCCACATTTTGCAACAATTGCTGCCCTTACATAGGCCCCGAATTTAAAAATGGCCCCAGGCTCCCATACACAACGCGACGGCTCTGTGGATGTGTACTGTAAAATCTCGCAGAAATGGATACATGATTTTTTGAGGTAAATTCAAATTTCAATTTAAAATCTTAAAATAAAAATTTAAATCTTAAATTCAACTATTTATTAATTTATAATTGATTTGTTAAATATTTAAAACAACTTATTTTTTTGCGTTGTGTTTGTGAAATTTATAATAAAATATATTTTGTAAAATAGGCAAAATATGTACATAGTTGGTTTTGTTTAGTTGGTTGAAGTATCTATGTGCTTCACCCGACAAGAAAAAATCAAGCTCATAAAATCTCATTTCTGATTTCAAGTACAATTAGTAACAAGCCCGTCAAGTGTGAGTTCGACTCACGCACAGAGGGTTCCATATCAAATTTCCTAGAATTTCTAGAAATCTATAAGACTTAAGATTTTCATTGTAATTTTCCTGTAAACCTCAAGTAAAGCGTTATATTCCCCGATTTTAACTTTCTTTGTAAATTCAAAGCGAAATGCTACGAAATGTTACGAAATTGCTTAAAATGTACATTTACGCAATTGCTTAAAATGTAAATATACGCAATTGCTTAAAATATACATTTCCTGATGTTTACAATTAGACGACAGCTTGTTGAGCAGCATTAACCCCCTTTCGGTCCTCACACCCACAAATCAAATTTATTTACCCAATAGTAATTAGGGGGAAAAAATCGTGATTCTTTCATGCAAGTCTGCAACAATTACAATTTATTTACGTACATGATTCTGCGATTTAAGTCGTTACTAATCTTCAGTTGCGCGTATTGAGCTGATCTTCAGTCAGCCTTTAAATGCAAACCACTGTTCCGTCGCGCCGCCATTCAATCTGCCATCGTGAACTTAGCTCAATTAAAATTTCTTCGCGTAATTGGAACTTAACACGGTTGGCATTCAACGATCCACAGCGGAACTTGACGATGTGATTGATGGGTAATCCAATGCCAAAGGGAAATCGGCTCTACAAAACTCGAAGCCCCCATACACAATCATATAGTATAGCGACTGTGGTGCCAATTAGATAATGAAAATATATACATAATTGCGGCACAACAACGAAAATTGTTTAATAATTTCACCTTAGGAGCACACAGGGAAATGAACGTTGCGCAGATCGCGAATTATGCAATAAATCCCAACTGGTGACATTGAGATGATCGTCTGTAGAGAAATCATGGTCGAGGTCTGGTCTGCCAACTCTGTACGGATGGTTACTGAGTTGGCAATCTAGACAAATGATGCACCCTACATGTGTGATTTATACCGGCCCGACTAGGAGTTAATTAGCTCTTTACCTGATCTTGTGATAATAAAACGGTTGCGCATGTTCAAGCAATTACCGAGGCCGCACACAGAGGTTTATCCATGGCAGTTAAGAAGATTCTAGTTAAGGTCAGACTGTGAAGAGTTTGCGTTACGATACCAAATGGCCAGAAAAATTACTTTACGTAGGAATTTGCTAACGATCAAAAAAATTATTAACAGCAACCAGGCCTATTACACTGTACTCGTACCTCTTAAGCTGGATACCGATGATTAACTATGTAAAATCGTAAACCTAGTTTCAAAAGACATCAAGAATTTAACACATGCAAGAAACTCTGTAGAACTCAAAGCCCTCATATCAGAACCTTAGAGGTGTTAGTTCTATTAATAATTATATAACACTAGTCTGCATTTTTCATGTTTTACGAATCCGAAAATTCTATCACATTAAGCAATCGAAGGTTTAGTTAAGAATCTAGATGCATAAAATATCAGTTATTTTTAAAGTTTAACAACATTTGCTCAAGAGAGAAGTTCTTAAAAAGAATCTCCCTCCATTGGCCATAGGAAAGAATACTCTTGAAAAATATGTTCTCATAAACAAATTTAATAAAAAATTATTAAAATTACTAAAATATTATTTTTCCTAATTTTAAACCTATACATATAATTTTAGGATATAAATGCTTTTTAAATTAAATACATATATAAGATTTATCGATTAAAAAGGCGTTCAAAAATAAAAAAAAACATTTTGAAACGACCAAAGAGTCTGCTGCAAAATTTGCTTCTTTCATATCTTTTTTAGTCGTTTCACCAGTAGGTGTAAATTTTCTTTTTCCAGAATTACTAGAGTTGACTTTGAATAGCTATAAATCAAATACTAATTAAATTGTCCATCGTAAAGTCAAATATAATTCTCTTGTTTATTAATGCTAACATATTCATTTAAACAAACGTCCTCAATTTTTTAATTTATATATTTTTTTGAAAAATTAATTTTTACATAATGAAAACGTACATGAAACGTTTAAACATCTCTTTAATTTTTAGTCAATACCTTCAAGTACATATATTTATTATTTTAAGTATTATTTAAAGCAGTTGAGTATTGCAAAATCTGTAAATTATTGTCTCTAATAACAGAGGAGTAAGAGCTGCTTACAATCATTGATTAACATAAATATAAAGTACGAAATGAATAGTCGTAGTCGAACATCATGAGCAATTAAGATGCAGTAAAATGTAATTACCGAATTAAGCACGTAGTAAAAATATTCTCACCTGATCAGATCCGCCAGATTGGCACCAACCCAAGCTTATTGTCGTCAGACAAATAATGAAAGTGATCCACAGTCTACATCGATCCATGGTTGCTATATACAGTTAATGATGATCTGTAAGTATAAAAACAAGAAGCAATTTTAAAAGTCATTTAAAGAAAATTCGGATAAAAATGGTTCGGAAAAGCTAAAACTCGCAGAAAAAACGAAAGACTTAAGCGACGAACTTATTAATTTTTTCATTAAAATTAATGTAAATTGTTTTTTTTAACAAAAAACAACAAAAAGGTAAAAGGAGCCATAAATTCCTTCTCTCATAAATATTTATATCACTGATTCACTATATGCTGATTCCCCTTTAAAGTTTTGACCATTCATATAATAACGAACACCTACTTATATTATTCAGAATTTATATTTTGACTATTTCCCAGAATTTCTGAATATGTGATTCTTTTTTTAGAACGTTCTACATAAGAAATAGGAGGCAGAGAACGATTTCCAAAAAAAGATTTAAGAATATTTTTAGTAAATGATGAAAGCGTATAGAAAAAATCATCACCTTTTTGTAACCTTTTTGACCTAAAGTTTTTGCCCGAGTTATAATTAATTTGTTTAAACCGCACAAAAAAAACCTGTTTCAATGAAATTCTAACAAATGTACTTTAAACCCCACAAAGTACGTGTAAAATTCTAAAATTATCCCATGAATTTCACAAAGTCAATTTTATTGTCAAAAATTGTAATTTTTCCTTAAACATCGATCAAATAATTTTTGCCAAGTCAGTGTTATCTCAATTCGATAAAAAAGATGTTTTGCGTAAAAATTTTTCCATCATAAACCGGGAATTTTTGCGTTTATGTTCATATTTACCTATGTGAAATTGCATGGGTATGCATTTTCCACTGTTCATAGTTTAAATTAAAGTTAATTTGGATAACATCACCGCCATCACCTCAATCATCATTGACTTTATCACGCGGTAAGTGCAGTCCTCACCGATGACGATAATATGACGATGATGAAAATGATTATGTTGATGATGATGACTATACCTCGCTTCGAGACAGAGGCTGACTTGTGGCCAGCCATGTGGGCCAGTGTGGCACGTGTATTATATCTTCTTTCATGATTTAACCCCGAAGTCAGAATCGGTCAGACACTTTGAGGTTTCCAGCTGATTTATCTATGGTTGTATTTAATCGCATGCGACTTCCAAGTTTTCAAATTTCAAGTAGTAATTTTTATTAAAATATTGGAAAACGATGAGCTAGTCACACAGTAGAAAATGGCGTGGATCAAAAAGATACATACTTCTACACTTGTGAGATACAAAATAAGTATCAACTCTCACTTGTGTAAAATGTTAATTAATTCATAAGCGCTGCAAATCGAATGGTATGTCTAACATTCCTCGTAAATCTACACAATTATTATGTTCACTGGACATATCATCGATAAGCATGCAATTTAAAAGCGACATGGTAGGAATTTAAGAAATTTGTCAAGATCAATAGTAACAACATAATCTTTCACTATCTCCTACAATCAGATTGACTCAAAGATGCATTGACCTTAGAAAATAAAAATTCAGATAAATTGCTTTAGCGATGAGTGAAAGCTGTGCGTGATGCTCGAGCCGGTTAATGTTATATTGCAAACATCTTATCTGCGCATTACATGAGGTATAGTTTGCCAATTTTTATTTGATGTGAATTAAAAAGTGACGGCATGACAGAGGAAACTATTTTTAAATCTTAAGAAAATTTCACCAAAATATTCACACAAATTCAGCCTTAGCAGCAATAAATTGAATTTTTTTATTTTGATGAGAACCAACGTAGAAAACAATTTCCAGTTTCCTTTATAGTTTGTAAATTAGATGGAACCAATGATCGGTGCCTCACACAAAAAGAAGTGTTGGACTGGCCATTTATGGTGATATTCGAAAAGATTCAACACAGATTTATGCGTGGGTTATAAAGGCACATTTTGTGAGAAAATTATTCCTCACAATTAAGAATTTCATGCTAAAGACTGGCATCGACAAAAGACAGTATGTCTCCGCGCCTATCTTGTGAAAATTTTGTTTTGTTTTTTTTTCTCAAGATTATGCAATCCATCGTAATTAACATTTTGAAAAACAAAAAAGACTGAATAAACGCAAAACGGCGAGTGTCTCGATCCGGTAATCGTCGCATCGCCGACGAGAAGCTGCAATACATCTTCATGGACCGGACTGGGAATGGACGCCACAGTCTCGCAAATTGGAGATACGAATTACAATTTTAAACGAATTCATCTGTAAATTGACCGAAAGGTCAGTGAGGTTTTTTAATTTCCAGTATTCGCACCGCGGATAATTCAATTATTAATTGATTGGCTTGTTTTTGCTATAAAATTTGCGCGCCTAAAATCGTTTACAACATGGTGATAAATTAAGAAATTGAGAAATGAGAAACGGTAGTTTTAGGATGCCATTTAGGGTGCTTATAGTAAATTATACTTTAGCAGGAATTTTGTAGGTCATACACCGAAATTATTATGCAAAAGTAGTTAAATCAATATTTTATTTTCTAAATACCACCGACGGGTTCAGTTTTTTAAGATTAAAATCGGGATTGGTCGGAAGCACACACTTTTGCAAACGGGAAAACATAGAAATCATACCTTAGAAAAATTTTGCTTAAAAAAACATTAAGGTTTTTATTATCTTAATTAATTTTAATTAGAAATGAAACATGTAAATTACTTTAAAATTTAATTGACAATTGAAAATTAAATTATCCTATAAATAATAGGAGGATGTTAAAGAATTTTAAGCTTTCAAATTTTGCTCTGTAAACTGATGTGATATGATTTGTTAATAAGTATGAGGGTGAGGTTTTTACTTAATTCGTTTATAATTCGACATATACAACCACTTTTTATAGTACATATTTCCAAGAAAAAAAAAAAAAAAAACATAAGAAAAAAGAAGTGTAATATAATTACAAAATTCACTCATTAGATTTAATCACAAAAACTAAGTCTGGGGTAATGGAAACTCACCAAGTTGATGCGAATTTTTGTGGTGTGTTTTTGCGACTTTTACTAAGATAAAAAAAGTGGTTTTTAAATTTAAAGGATGTTTTTTTAAGCGAATCCGGAATTTGATTTTAAATAAAAGAGATAAAATAGAGGAAGTCACCATAAATTTGGTTATATTAGAAGGATAACTTTTTAACATTTAATATTTAAATTCAATTTCGGGCATATCAGTACCTATTATCTTATATAACGTCTTATTTTGATTTCAAATACTTCATTCAAAGTTAGTTTGTATCAGCATATACCAAAGACTTCACATATCAAGCAGTGACAAATCACACAATCAGGTCCATTTCTTGAAATAAATGTTTACCAAAAAATCCTTTCAAAAAATCCATTATTTCTGTGGCTGTATGTTACATAGCGCCGTGCTGTTAAAACCACAAGTCGTCAACATCAATTACCCAAGATTTTTATGCAACATTTTCAAAATTGTAGACGTAGAAAGCCCAACTTCTTGCACATGCTTGCTAATCGACAATTTTTCGGTCTTCACCAACACTAGCTTCAACAGTTGCGATATTTTCTTCAGAATGCACTTGTCGCATTCTTGTTGAGGTGTGTTGTCATGGGGTGTTAAATTGGATCCGAAATTTTTAATAATACGACGAATGGCACGTTCTTATAGGTGATTATTCGGCCCATAAAATTTGCGAAGTGTGGCATAAATGTTTATAACTGATTTCGGAAATAAATTTCCATGATTTTGAATCATTGCCGCGATTTATATTTTTCCAAGATTATTTTTAAGACCTTACTGAATAAAAATGACATTGACACTTACAACAAATGACTGCTCATTATATATAAGATTTATAAGGTCAATTAAGACTTCGATTGTGAAAATTTGAAAATTTATGAGTAAAATCTTGAAAACGATACGATATACGAAAAATCTCTTAAGAAATTTTGTAATCTTAAATTTGTAAAAAATATCTATCAATTTTCAGCTCAATCGAAGGGCACAGATTTCAGAATTTCCTTAAAAATGACAAACATTTGACAATTTATGGTTTGATGGGTGTGTACATATATGTTTAGAATTGTTGTGCAAATAACAAGTTTAGGACACTCTTGTTAACAACAAAGTATTTTTGATGACATAAATATAGGTGGGCTCAATCAATCGTGAGCCCTTGAATCACAGTTTAGCGTAGGTTTGATGATTTGTAATAGCATTCCCCGAAATGAACCACTTTCGATTTCTTAAGATACAAAATAGCAGCTTATTCACGCAACAAATTCACAAACTTATACGTAAATAAATGCGGAGAAAAAAATATGAATTGACCTTACTTAATTAGCAGCCTTTCTTTTACAACCATATATTCTCTAATATTGGCCATAATCTCTCTGCGGCAGCAGTCATTCATGTGTGACAAGATGGAGCTCAGCTCGGGCGCCAAGCGATTTAAAATTCAAATTACTACCGATCAGCCAGACAAGCATCTTTCTTATCGTGTCACCGGAATTCGCAAATTAATCTTGCGTTATTGGGCAGACCTTTTTCTTGTTGTAAAGCGTACATTTAAACCCTGACATGTGCTGCTCCAGCAATTTATGCTACCATCTGACCTGTGTCCACATGTCTGTATTTTTGATGTCTCAAGCTGATGATAAAAATCCCACACCTTTTGCAAGTCTTTTCCAACAATACTTTATGGATAATAAATTGCTGGAGTGAAAATATTTGCGACGTAAACCTCTTGTAAGGTGAAATATTAATTAATATAAGATCTCCAGATTTATGATAACCGCTCCGGTCAGATACTTATCATTTGCTCTTTTCATGCTTCCCCCACACTATCGACTATGTTAAACGATTCTCGACTATATCTTTCTATATAGTATACTGCAGCGATCTTCGATGTATCGATCACCGCGAAACAGAACAAGGAAGATGTGTGTGCGATGCGCGCCTCAAAACGCCTCATAAATATTAATAAGCGACTTTTCGAGCGAGCTTTCTGCAGATTCCATTCGTAAGCTAAATTTATCACGGCTCCAGCCTACAGATTGGTCCATCTATCCATCGATCCATCCAATTCTCCTCTCAATATAACTTTAGCCTTCGAACTGAAGAATGTGACAAGGATCCCTTGGGCATCACATGCGCCTCGTCGCCATATGACAGCACAAGACGGTGCAATACGCGATTAATTTAATTCCTCAAACCTCGCAAACTGCCGGTAGATTGCTAATTGTGATATATTCGAGAAATTCAATTTATGCTAATTGGAAGGCCTTAAAGGTGTGAAACATTTTGATTTAAATGCAGGCTCGGAATTGAGACAAGATCGGGTGCGTGCGTGGGATGCTGTTTCATTTTATAATGTTTTTTTATGTTGGGCAGGTCAACGAATTTTATGTGTCAGTATGTTTGGATGTCATGAATTGTAACAATCTGCAGAACCTTGGACTATTGCTTTAATATAAGATTTGTGATTTCTCATGAAGGTTAGGTGTTAAGAATTATCTACAGGGTGTCCAATAGGAAATTGCGAAAACTAATGGGATACAATTTTTTAACAAATGGAGAGATCGGTAAAATGTAAATACTTTTTAATAAAGGACAGTCGTCATTTTGATTTCATGTCCCTTTTTATTATAAAAAAAATAAATCTATTTAATACAAACCATTCATTTAAAAATATATTGAAAAACGTGAATTATTAATCATATATATTTGTGAAATGTGAACCATCTACATAAAAGGTATCTATCTGCATTTCTTTGAATCTTCTGTCGCCGGAGAGAAGTACAAAGGGATGTTAGAGACAAAATCCTTTCTCATGCGAAAAAGAGGAGCCGCGTTAAATTTTTTTTTTTTATTCAAGACGGAGCAGCACCTCATCGCACACAAGAAGTATAGGAGGAATATATAGGAATAGAATAGCCACATTACTCGTCAGATCTCATTCGATTTGATTTCTTTTTATGGGGCTACATTAAAAATCTTTGCTATGAAAATAATCAAAAAACAGTTGAGGATTTTATTAAAGACATTGGGAAGCTCGTCAATGGCATTTCAAATGAAACGTTAGAACAAGTTTTTAATAGTTTTAGAAAGCATATGGATATTTGTGGCAAATTAGATGGTTAAAATATCGAAAATATATATCTAACGTTTTTCACTATATTTTTAAAGTAATTGTTTTGTATTAAATAGATTTAATTTTTTTATAATAAAATGGACATGAAATAAAAATGACGACTGTCCTTTATTAAAAAGTATTTACATTTTACCAATCTCTCCATTTGTTAAAAAATTATGATCCATTAGTTTTCGCAATTTCCTATTGGACACCCTGTACATCAGGACAATATAAATTTTCATTCAATCCTTCTATAATTCCATTATTTATTTTCTTACATCCTTCCATCAATAAAAATCATAGGTCGAGCTGCATCTTCATATATTTTATATCCAAATTAAGAAATCATAAAACATGAGTAAAACTATATTTTAACTAAAATCAATATCTGCCCTACCAACTATTTTGTACTGTGTCGAATACTAATTTTATCAATTTGTTTTTAAATTATAGTGAAGCATTATACAACATATTCAAAATGCTTCTACAGGTCTTCTTCGATATTGTTTCACTTTATTTCAAAAACATGTAGTATAGTATATACATTTAAATTCTCTGAATTTCTTAAATTAATAACTTTCGTTTGATATCCCACTCAATAGGTCCTAACAGATGATCGTTTTTCGCTATTTTTGTAACGAAGTTGTCATTTCACAAAATTCTGATGATTTTTCTCCTATACGGAATAATGTCTGCATATTCACAAATTTTTATTTTCATTAGTTTAGAATTAGTTTTATTTTTTCCCATTGAAAGGCGAATAAATATTAATTAATACGATAAAAGATTCTAAGATAAGTCTAAAATTGTTATTTGTGTTCATAATTCTACTTTAAGTTTTTTAAGACACAACCTTTGAAGATTACTAAGTTATAATGTAATAAAGAATTCTTTCATTGTTAAAATAAGCACTTAAGCACGACTCTCCTAGTGTGAATTTTCAATTGTTTCTACATGTTGTAGAACTTTCAGAGTCTTTTTAAAAATTTACTGAATTTTTTACTAATTTATTGGAATGAAGGAAACATTCTTAATTTAATTACGCTCTAAATATAATTACAAGATGGTGAAACAAGTTATAAAACTGCAATTATTTCTTTCTCCCAAAATTTAAGATTTGATATTTTAGAAATTATTATGAAACTAAAAATTAAAAATTTGAGAGTGTTTTGTATAAATTTTCGTATTTATAATATGTATTGCAAGCATAACTTGATTAATTCTTTAGAAGTTCATTCTTGGAAAATTTCAAGCTAATTAACATTATATTTTCAGCGTATGTCAAAAGTTGTGGAAAAACTTGCTTTGAAAAAAAAACAAGTTTAGCATTTTAATTCAGAAAGGTAAATCAAAACTGGTCAGATGATAACGACTTACAATATAATGACAATCACATTAAGCTGTATAAATTGTAATAATTATGATCTAAAATTTTAACGCTAGGAATAATTGTTTTTTTTTCGGTAAAATAAAAGAATGAATCCCTTAAGACATTTATGAGTGATCTTGTCGACTTTCATGTACAAAACATTGGTAATTTTGGCAAAAACATATTTGGTACAGGATGTGAAAAGCGATAATGATGATTGAATAATAATAGTATGCTACAAGAGGAACTCATAAAAGTAGAAATAAAATTTGATCTATCCTTGGAATAAGTTAAAGCGATTTATGTGATTTATATTTCAAGAACACAAGTTGCTTAATTTAAGATAAGAGCTGATCTTTGTATATGAAATCTAGCTGTCTGTCAAACTTTAAAGATAATTTTCTTGAAACATCAAATACAAAAATAAAGTCAAAAAAGTTAGTTGTTCCGAAAATTTGATTTATTAGTTTATAAACATCAAACTGAAGTTATTTTTCTTATATTTAATTTTATGATATTTTAATAGATGCTGTGAAATGAACTCAATGGAAGTAACGTCAATTGACTTTAATTCCCAGTTTTGGGAAATCAATTGACTGTGTTTCCAATTCAAAAAGGAAAAAGTATTAATGAATTTTTGAAATTAATGCCAGTTAACTTTATTCCAATTTACTATTTTGATTGCACTTCAGAAAAGGCAAATCAACAATTAAGAGAGCACAGGAAATTAAGTCAATTGATAATAAATCTCATGTCTATGTATATTTATACCAATTGGCATTTGTACTTTACAGATTACACATAAGAAATGTCCAGTTTAGAAGAAAATGTTTGGGAAGACCACGTTTCAAAGCAAAGTCGTTACTAAATTGAACAATCAATATGTATTATTTTATTTTGACTTTTTCCATTCCGTTTTGGAAATTATTTCCATTGATTTAATTTCATGGCACTATTTTAACATAGTTAATTATTTATCACACCCTCAATACTTCAGGAAAATTTCAGCTTCTATATAATTTATTCATTTTTCCAACCACATTAATATATTTTGTGTGAAAATCAGTTTTTATAGTAATTATTAACGAAAATTTGCATTACATCGAATAATATGATGATGACACAATTCCTTTCTCAAACAGATTACTCCCAAAACTAAAGATCTATACTTCAGATAAATTGAATTTTCACGGAATTGTCATAAAGAAAATAATATCCCTTCAAACGCCTTGCATGCAACTTCACTTACAACAATGCCTTAACCCCAATTGGTAGAATAATTTTTACGAAATCGAAAGTGTTTCCAAGACATAATTGAAGAGGAATTCATCACACCAACTAACTAATTAGCATCCAGCTGACTTGTTGAAAATAAAAATAAAAACAACGTGTATACCTCCCGGAAAATTGGCATATTTCAACATTTTCACAAAATGAGTGGCATTGTAACCTGATTAGATTTCTAAAGGATTTTAAACAATAAACGGCAGTTGATAGATATTTTGAAATGATCATTTATCATACCTCACCCAAGAAGAGGTATTAATAAAGCCCAGAGGGAAAAACCATTCAAGAAAAATATATTTGTACATGCAATAAATAGTCGATCAGGGTGCCCCTTGACTTGTAATTGCACTTTCTGAAATGTTGTGCACATAATTAAATCATGGAAACAATACACCCACCCAAATGCTGGTGTCATAGACCAAAATACAGAAAGAAACATACCAAAAATTAAAATTACTCTCGTGCTAGTGCTGTGTGTCTGAGCTCCTGGGGACTGTTCTATACAAAAGTAAAGTAGACAGTGGAATAGTATGGCCAACCGCACGATCACTCCTTAGCCGAAATGTCAAAACGATCGCACAAAATTGTTACATGCACTTAAAAACTTCGTTGGCGATATACCTGGATGAGGTATAATATACCTGCAGCGACGAGCGCGCAGCGATAATGCGGCGACGATCAGTCTCTTTCCCTTTTCTCGAATGCAATTCCCAATCTCGATCACAATTAAAAATCATAAAGAGATAAACAAACCAACCATTTACATAATACCGCAGCGAAAATCACTGATTGATCTCATTAAGATCACACTGTGACTTTATGTTCCTTGGTAAAAAAGAATACCGCCGTTGGAATTTTTCAATTCGCAATCTTTATACCATCGGCTCGATCGGATTCTGTGCGCGCGATCTTTTAGTTATGCTACGATGCTACGATGCAATGCAGCACGCTTTGTTTTATCGCACCAAAAATTCAATTCAGATCCCTCTTTAGAGATGTAACACAGAAAATGAAGAATATACACAAAACTTTTTAACACCGCCGCCGCAAAAGATGCATCTAAAAATATGTGCAATCGTCAAGGAAAACGACTTCGTCGCTATGCTATTCGATGCGATTCCACCTATGCGCTGCTAGACTTTAATTTAAAGTAATGCCAAGTGAGAGCGACTGACTCCGGCGGCGGGCGATGCGACTTGATCGGTGATCTTGCAAGAACTGAATTTTCAGTTTTGTTAACAATCGTACGACGAGTGGTACTTGCCGAGATTTTCGCTTGTAATTTTATGGGTGGGCGCAAGTAAAAGATGTTACTGTTCCCAAGATAGAGCTCGAATGGTATAGTCGCGGGTATACCGCATCTATGTATCTCTGGGCACTTTTCCTAGCCGCGGATAAGACGGGGCAACAAGGAGTATCTACCACCGACTGGAAGGCCCCCGAAGAGATACATCAACTGGAGCTGATCTTTCTGTTTGGAGAAAGAAGTCTGTCGTCCGCTTAGTTTGCAGATACCACTTACTCCCGAAGCAGTTGGTCGCAGCAAGAAATATATATTTTTCTTGAAAGATGAGTTTGTTTAGCTCTTCTTATTATATATTCTTCCTTTGGCACGAGAGCTTTCAGACAGATGCAGATAGTCGAGGCTTAGCGGTATAGTTTGTATATACCACCAAAATTCATCTGTCGTAAGCTCCCCATCCGAAATTAGACGGATAATCCAAATTTGGATCGCGAATTATGCAAAAGCCGATCAGATCACATATATTTTTTATCGAACCATCCATACCGCTTTCATTCTTAGAATTATGTGTTGAGTAGGCCTAGAGCGGCGCTCCAAAAATGGTATTATAAATAATAAATTCACTTTTTTCCTATTGAAAACCACTTTTGGGGGAATTTTGTAATTTCCATACATTTACATATTTAGTCATAAAGATATGATTCAGATAAATATGTGGAATAATGGAGCAAAAGGAGGTTCGTTTGCAAAATTTGCCGCTTGGGAAATAACATTTTCGCGCTTAAGATATGTGTGAAGCTAATTAGTTATGCACAAAAATGCAACTTGGAATTTGTAATTTGTCAATCTGGCTGATAAGCAATATTGATCTGTTGATAGGCTATTAATCTCGAGGCAATGCGAAGTTTTTTTTTTTTATAGATCGTAAGCAAAGGTTTAAAATGATTGTAAAATATGTATAAACACGACTCCTGTGTAGTATGGTAAACATTAGCATAAGCGGAATTTTACGTAGCTTGTTTGTGTAATTTTACTACTCTAATATTATAGAAA
Source organism: Dysmachus trigonus (assembly GCA_949715965.1). Lineage (NCBI taxonomy): Eukaryota > Metazoa > Arthropoda > Insecta > Diptera > Asilidae > Dysmachus > Dysmachus trigonus. The sequence goes on from OX454320.1 coordinate 16,208,761, forward strand.
ATAAATATTTAATTCCCTACTTTAATAAATTTAAAAATACACGACAATTAATTTTCACCATTTCACCCTTTAAGCGCGGAAGGGCGATCCGAGCAAGCATGAGCGGTGGCTGGACCTCAGCTGCACCACAGCGAAACACAACGGCTAAACGCGGTCCTTAGTGTTTTTGAAATATATGAAACATCCGCACCTCGGCTGCACCACGGACGACCCAGTTTATAGAGATATGTATATTTATAAATTAGTTCAGCCGATGGTATGCCCGAAGGTGCGGCCGTGGTACCCTTTAAGTGTCGGAACTACGGCCTTGCATTTGCTGCAATTGTTTTATTAAATGAGATGAAGGAATAATTATATTATTTATTGGAAAATTACAATCGTTGGAACATTTTCAAGTTGTTCACCATTTTTCAATTATTTTTGAATCTCTATTTTATAATAATAATTCTTAAAAATATATTAATGATTGAAAAATAAGGTTCATAAATGTTCAATGTGGAATATTTTGAAAACTTGGTATTGGTATCCAGGTATAGGTACGTGTATCCTTAAAATTCGTTATTTTTTTGGAATTTCTGAAATGTTAAAAGGTAAAATTTTTGTTCAGAATCAGAATCAATAAACTCTGTTTTAACAACTTTCATATGATAATTTTTCGCAGCTATATCATTGATATCCGCTTTATCCCAGCAAATAATTTTACAAGGCTTTGTTAATTTCGAATAAAAGCGAAGGTTTTTAAAGAGGGATGGCAACATGATTTTCACTCTTTAGCCATTTCCGAATATATGTAAAATGTTTCTTTTTAAAACTATTAATAGGAATAAGAATTTGTTTATTTAACTTTTTGAACTTTCTGTTATTAAATATAAATATTAGGGTGCTTTTTTTTGCGACTATTTTTTTTTTTTTCAGTCCCACATCGAAATTTTGTGGGAAATACCTAAACAAAAATTCCCTGAAAATTGCAGTCCTTAATATTAATATTAAGTGCTCCACCAAGGCGTATAAAGATTTCCCATTTAAAATACACATAAACTTTGATTTATTTTCTTCAAAACTCTACAGTTCAGAGGCATTTTATGGTATAATCTTGGTCAATGATATGGTTTCTTCAGAATTGAATGCTCTACAGTGTGGAATTGTCATGGATTATTGAGCTAAATTGTAAAAACACTACCTCAACTTCAAAGCCCAATATCTCAAGAAATATCGATGTTAGCGATTTGGTGTTCTAGAACTTTTTGTAGGAAATTGAATTTTGTAAAAGTTTCTTGTTTACATTTTTTCTGCAGCTCTTGTTATTTACGAGATAGGGGCAACAAAACGAAAAAAAAAAAAAAATGGAATGGATGAAAAAATTGGGTTTATTGACCCCTACTACCTCTCTGATGGGAGTTAGGGTTACGCTGCAATGGACAATTTTGTGAGCATTCAATTCTGAAGAACTTCTATCATTGACCAAGATTATAACATAAAATCCTTTTGAGCTGTAGAGTTTTGAAGAAAAAGAATCAAAGTTTACATGTATTTTAAACGGGAAATCTTTATACGCCTTGGTCGAGCACTATATTAATATTAAGGGCTCCAATTTTCAGGGAATTTTTGTTTAGGTATTTCCCACCACATTTCGATGTGGGACTGAAAAAAAAAATAGTCACGAGAAAAAAGCACGCTAATAATTATACAATTATTATTGATTTATTTTTATTTTGGAATACTTTAGGTACATTATTTTAATAATATGCAATTATGGATGTCTTCTTATCTCCTGAAATTATTATTTTGAGGTTAAGATGGGATATGAAGAAGTTAAATATTAACTAATAATTTAATAAGTAAAATAATAAGTTTATATTATTAAAAAAATCGGAAAAGAATCGAACAAGAATCATCTGTCAGACTATTTGGACTTTCGTAATTGAATTATTTTAAACCATTGTTTACTATGTCGTTAAACTTTTTAGAACAACGAATGTAATTCTTCTTAAATACTCGCGAAAACTAAATTTTAAATGAGTTAAATTTTCGTCCGATTCGATTTAGTTTTTGCGAGTAAATAAGGAGAATTTATTTAGTTTTTTCCCGAGAGTTTCACGATTTAGGAAAGAATTTTATATCTTTTTCGATATCATTAACATTAAATATGTTCGCTTAAAATCATTCTCTTTCGATTGATTAACGAATCGTTTAGTTTGCTGGTATAGTCCCATAATGTTTGTTTTAATGTTCACGTTCATGGTGCTGAATAACAGAGGGAAGCATAAAAAAGAATATCATCGACAAGAAGAAAAAAATTTAAATATCAGAATCACGTAATCTAGTGCACTAGGCCTACTTTTATGCATCAACCTACTTTTTAAATTAGCATATTCTGTGAAATTTCATGACCCACAATCGTGCACTTCACCCGAATGTAAAAATTTTTGCCAAAAATTTAGCTGAAATTCGATACAATCAAGTTCATGAGAAAATTATGTAAAATAGGGGGCCTCCAATAAATAGTCTCACCTTCATTATGCCTAGACAGAATACGTCGTTTACCTGCCACTCCGCCCATCCGCTTAATTAATCACAAAGGGAATACGCAGATGTCGACATTATTTTTATCTTACATACATACCGGAGGGCGGTTCATGTGATTCGCACAGATCGTATCTCTAATGTGCTACCGACTAAAAATTTCAAATTAATCTTCATTTCTGTCATAGCGTCTTCGAAAAGCTTCAATTGTGAGTGGAGCAATAGAAGCGAAAATTCAGCGATTCTACGCGCCTCCTTTATTAAATCGCTGAAAAATAACCTTGCAGCATAGCAAAATGTGGCATCTTTCAAGTAGTTAAATCACAATTCAGCCTCCTCTCTATCGTGTAAATTGTAAATTAATATATTCTGGGTACGTTTCGCGAATACGCTCACTGTTTTAATTTACCAATTAGTTTCGGATGAACAGGCAATTTTGCAATATTTTTAGTGCAACACCACAAAATATTGCCTCAGAGTTTAGAGAGTTTGCGCCGCTTGTCCAGATTTTTAAGAACTTGTTTTCATTTATTTGGGCATTCAGGCAATCAAAGGTAGGCATGTACCTTCTGGCAACAACTTATAATAAATTGGTTATAAATAAAATCAGTATGTTTTAACTTAATCAAAAATTCACTGGCTTCGATGTGGGTGTGTTGTGATTGGTCGAATCAAGGTAACCTCATCTCATCTAGCATATTTTTATGATTATTTATCGATGATACGAATGATTGTGTAATTTATAATTTACAACTATTACCTATTTAAGTGTGTAAGTTGCCTACATAGGTATATGTATTCAAAAATCTCCAAAATATTTTGTAACTTAATATTACATTGATAAAACATAAGCTTATTTCTGAAAATACTAAATTACTGGTTTTTTTTTCTCTTTGAAGGTGAATATAGTCACGGAAGTTTAAGTACCTTTTTTTTAATACCGCTTAAATATATTATTAACAATCACGAAAATTCTTTCCACACAATATAAATTACGTAGGAAGACATGTGTTAGAGTCTTGGGTTGTTTTTATTCAAAAAACGACGATGATAGTATATATTATACTGAAAGAGAAGTTTAGATATATGCCTACAAAAATAGGCTACTCACCTATTTTCTGTAGGTAATTTTCAACCAAACGATTTGTCGTTGGTTTGTCTATTTAGAATTAAATGATTTTAATTGAGAATTTTCCATGATAAATTATCCTGATGGTGGAAATTAGGTAAATATTCTACAATTTGTAGAAATTCCACCTAGGTTTCGTAGACAAGCTTTCTAGAGTTTGTTTACGAAATTTAGGCGAATTTCTCACAATTTGTAGGTGATTCTTTAACATTTTGTAGGCAAATATTCTACAGAATGTAAAAAAATTGTCTGCATAATGTAGACATATTGTCTATAAATTGTAGACAAATTTCCTACAAAATTTAAACAAATTTTCTGTAAGATGTAGAAAAATTTTCTACATTATATCTGCGACTTTTAGGTATATTTTCTACAACTTGTAGACATATCTTCTACAAAGTTTAGGTGAGTTTTTACGATCTGTAGTTATATTTACTAAAACCTTCCCACATTTTTTCTACAGAATGTTAGACAAATTTTACATAACAATTGTTAGAAAATGTACAACAGTAGTTGCGATTTCTATACCTCGATGAGTGAAGTAAATACATTTTTAGATATAGATATTTCACCTATACCTACATAGATGCAGTTTTAGGTGAAAAGAAAGTATTTTTAGCTCACTTAAATAAGATTAAGTGGTTTACAAATTTACAACTCTCTTTATGTCTTTTGTGGAATTTGCACCGAAAAGTAACTCATCAAAACCGAATTAGATGAATTTTCTAAATGTCTTTTCTCAGTGTAATTAAAGAAAAGAAGTATGCTCTTAACCACCACCAACTACAATATTTTTTGTTATCATACATATTTAAGTTTTTAATATTTTGCTTTTTATAGCCATATTTACATGTAAGGAACTTACAACTTTTATCTGTTAAATAATATAAATCTATATTTATTCACTATTTCTGTAAACCAGAAATTGATATCATAACGAATTGCATTAAAAAACGTTTAGAATTTTTTCTGTGCCTTAAATATTCATTGATAGTTATTCACTTCAATTCTTCATTTTTAGTACCTAATTCTTAACAGTATGGTAGCTCATATATGCTGTTAAATTGTAAATTTCATCAGTCCAATTAATATTTAAAAATATATATTAATATATAAGATTTCATCTTCTATTTAATGGTATAAAAAATAACTCTTTCCCTATTGTTCCACTGAAATTTAAGTGAAGAGTTATGCGAAAATAAAAAATACAATTTTTTTTAATATGTATATAAATTTAGCGATTGCGCATTTGTAAGATTTTATTTTTTATTTTTAAGAGTTCTCAAAAAATCGTAACTATCAAAATTTTAAAAATCGGCCACGCATAGATTCAGCTACTACGATTATTTGGAAAAAATAGTTAAAAATTGATTGATTAGTCTTCGATTTTTTGACGAGACAAATTCGGGAAAAAAGTTATTTCGAGAAAAACACGTTTGAAATATTCACGGCATATTTCTTGATAAAAAATAAATGTCAACTTGATAAACAATAAATTGGAATTCTTGATAAAAATAAATTGGATTCTTGGAAGTCACAACCTCGATAAAGAAATATAACAGAAGCTCTACTATATTGTGAAAGATGCTTACACCTGTCTGGCAAGTTAGCGTCAGTCAGAACGGCCGCTCTATCTGCTCTCAATAAACCGACTATAACTTCGATCGTTCGATCGATTTTCAATATTTTGATTTAAAAAAATTTTCACCAATTATTGAATATATGTATATACTTTGCAAAAATTGCCATTTTAACTGCTAAAATTTATTTTGCAAGTACCTAATATTCAATAAACTTGAACTACATAGTATTCTAATACACAGATATTTATTTAGCAATGACCCATTGCCAAAATGAATAAGAAAGCTGAAATACGCCTGAAGTGTTAATTCGTTGGTGGAGCTAATATCCTAGTTTAAATTTTTCTCGCACAAATAAGCAAGTCTAATCTGCTACATCCCCGAAATAGGGAATGACTCAAATTACATCTATCCCGATTTAGCTAAAACGACAAGGTTAGTACTATCATCCACATTATTTTCCCTTTTTTCTTATTCTCTACGTTTGAATTATTAAATTGCGCAATGTTGCATTACTCGCAGTCGACGATGCGACTGGGTCAGGCCATCCTTTTAAGGCGACATTACCGATTTAGTCCGACAGAAAAGCCGAGTGCGTAGATCATGTAAATGAACTCGGTCTATCGCATCAGCATCGCGCTCATCTCATCGAAATATTTTCTTCAGGTGGATAAAAATATATTAATGCCTCCGATACCACGTCATTTTTTTGTTGTTGACGATAACTTCGGGGGGTATTAGAAGCTTCAGAAAAAGTTTAACGAACTGCATTGAAATGGTTGATTCTTTTGAAATTTGCAAAAATTTAGATGTTTTTAACCTGAGGCGCCCAGTTTTCTGTAAATTACCCTAATTCTCAGGGAGATTTATGATATATATGCAGAGCTAAAAATATGATAATTAAGCGCATACCTATCGTAGGTTAAATGACACAAAAATATCATCTCGAAAGTGACCCGGTGCGCTTGATTGAGATGTAAATGTTCTGCGCAAAAAGTGCTTTCCCAATTCTCGGTTGTGTGAGATATAAACAGAGTTTTTTGTTTGGTTTTAGCGTGAATGGCACTCGGCTGGCTACTGAATTGGATCCACTTGAAACAATAGCCGCCAAAAGTGCAAAAGCATCACTGTGAAAACAATAAAAAAGTAAAGATAATAAAAAAAATAAATGAAGATCGTCGGGCAACCCCTAATTTCTTAATTCCACACTTAATCGTTGTGTAATTGACGATTTAATATTTTCCCAAGCTGATTGCTGTCATTCACCGGCTGAATATAGTCCGCCATCGAGCTGGGTCTGGGTCTTTGGGCAGGGAAGTGTGAATCGAATGGAAATTTCGCGGTTTCCTCATATCCCGGACGATGATGGGACCCGACAGCGAGTATTGGACTGGTATTTTTAAAAAAAAAGTGCTTATGCTCGCCGCGAACGGACACTGTGTTCTCTTTTGTTGCAGAATTGAAAGGGTCAATCATTCGAGAGGAAAGGTTGTGATTTGGTTTCGTCAACTGGCTTTTTATCGCGTCAAGAATAGCTGCAATTTTGTAAGGTGTACGGTGGTAGGCTGTGAATTGAGGGGTAATTTATTGGAATTAGGGCGTCGTTGGTGGTATTTTGGGTCAGGGTTTATTGCTTTCGCACCTTTTCTTTGGAGGTTATGAAAGTTTTTTTGAAGATGTTTCTGTTAACTTGTCGCATCCTGCTTGATGAGCCGAAGATTTCGACATTAAAGATATGAAGAGGAATTTCGGTTTTTAATATGGTTTAAAAAGTCTTTGGACTTAAGAAAAAATTAAATCAGCTAACTAAGTACACTCGGAAAAATTATAGTTCTAAAATCAAAAAAAAAATACTTCTTTATCATTAAAGTGTTCTGTATTTCATTGACCTGAAAGACTGTTTTTCAAAATTATGACTTATGGTTTTCGGGGTCGCTGATTACAAATCTAAAATTCAATATTGGGGATAAAAATGTTAAATTGTTTTGAATGAAAATTGGTATATGTAAATTTTTAATTTTTTTCCCTCATATTGGATTTCTAAAATCGCAATCAGCGACCTCGAAAACCCCTATAACCAATTTTCATAAAAATTCGACGGCTAGAAAAATAGGTGCTTCAAGGGGTTAATAGAATTTCTTTCTTCTTAGTGCACTTATAAAGTTAATAACTTAAATTTCATAAAATATCTAAGATATTTGTTTTATATATTTGAAGTATAACTCACAGAATTCAAAAAAGGCTTTCTTATTTTTGAAGAAATATTTATTTCGTTAAACTAAGTTGTCTTCATTCGTGAAATGGAATATATTTCATAAAATATAAATAAGTGTATAATTACATATTATATAAAATAAGTTAAGTCCAAGAATTTCTCATTAATTAGTGGAAACACTTTCATTGCAGCTACACTGAGAAAAATCCGCAACCAATTTTAAAAACGTGGTAATCAAAAACGCGCATATTTGATCTCAGTGTAAGTAAAGGTTTTATCAACCACATATACATACATATACGTATATAATGTGCAAGAAAGGAAATATTAACGAAATGGATTTGAAGAAATTACATTACTTTGATTATATTTAGGGGGTAATTTTGAAGAAATTCAAAAGTCGCCTACTACTCTAATATACATATTGTATATTAGTTCAGTATATTTTCTTCTTTTCTAACAGTGAGAAACAACCCCACTAAAATTGTATACTATAGATTTAAAAACAAAGGTCGCATTGATCTATTGTGGGTAGTTCTTCAAAAATATATGTCCGCTTGTAATTTCCGAATATTTTGATATCCTTATTTGTAAGACATGACAGAAATAAATGTGGAATAATGGTTTTTACTAAAAATTTGATGAAAATAAAAAAATTTAATATCCTATACCTAGTAAAACACAAATATAAAAATTACTACCATAGAGTTTTACTGCAAAATTGGAGACAAGAAACATTTGACGGCAAATGACATGTGTCAGTGAAAGCCAACTCAACCCGACTACTTTCCGTGCTACTAACTCGAATTTAACCATAGTTTGAACCCTCATGGAAAAACATTATCATACTTACCCATCAGTAAGTCTTTCGGTTTTAAACTTTTATTCTTTGTCGTAATAGATGACAAAACGTTTTTCTTTTTTTTTTGGTTGATCTAGAAATTTTTCAATTTTCACCCGGATCTGTTTACAATCAAAACCATAGACATCAATTTTACATTTTCATCTTATTTACTCTACGAACTATAGAATTACGATATATAAATTGGCAAACAGGCAATGTAATGGAGATAATCATACAACTATTAAACTCAAACAAAACGAAAGGCGTCCACTTCTATTCTAGCTGCCACTAATACTAAACTTTTATGCATTTGTTGTGCATGATGCACTTCATCTAATAAGGCAATTAGAAAATTTTTCCACGTAACCATTCTTCTCGAGCAATAGAATAACAAGCAGCAGATGCCTTTTCAGTACTTAACCTGACATTGAGACGTGAGGAAAATCTTACCCAATTATAGGGACCGGTGGTATACGCAATTAATACACGAGCCGCAATAAAACTTATCTTGTTGAATTCCCCATCACGGAGAAATAATCTCATTAAAAACTTATAGGAAAGATATACTATAATTCTGCGGCTTTGCTGTGGTAGAAAAATGAGCTTCTTTCTTACTACCTTTGCGATTAAGAAGATCTCCTAAGTGGAAAGAATAATTGTATGCACGGCGGTATCTTCTAAGCAAACTAAATGCATCAGATGCACCGCTTTCATTGTAATAATTTGCGGCCAAAGTCGCTGCTTTTCCTGGATAATTTCCATGAAAATGCCTCGCCTTAAGAAGCGAGGATTGTCGAGCCCGTGATCTGGTGCAAGAGAGACGAGGTCAAAAGAAAATTGTAGCAATTGGAGCGTACTAGCGTCGTCACACGAAACAATGGTTTATCAGTGATCGCATGGCTTTCTCAACATGCATCATAACTTCTTGTATGAGTAAATCATCGTCAGCGTCATTCCTCATACGAAATAGCGCCGCACCGCCATGCCACCTCCTTAGACGATCAACGCCGCTGCGGATTCATCTCGATGAGCACCTTGAAAGAGGATCGTCACAGCTGCAGCCGCAGACAGAACGCCGCCGTCTCATTACCATATTCCTTATGAAAAGATTGTGTTTTTTCTTTTGATTTTTCTCCCGATCTGACTTAAGATCTGGTTGCATAATTTCGCACGATCGTCCGCGAAACGGTCGCATTTAAAGATGTTCGACGATCGCGTTTTTTAGCCTCTACAAAACGGAGCAAAATAGTGGAACGGATTTTGCCATATTGTCTTAATCGGAATTACAAGGGATATGGTGCACACCTAACCTAAGACGATCGGCGTGACTTCGATTTAGGAGAGGACTATCTGAAATTTACAAATTGACCATCTGTGTGACGAGGAGGCTGGATATCATGTGCAGACAGTGTGATTGGTCCATGCATTGACTTTTTTCTATTTTTCTTTTCTTTTGATGTCCAGATCGGCTCCAGATACCGACCGACGTCGTGCGACTAACGTCTTGGTCTCACTTGGGCCAATCGAATTTTAAATGTCACGATCAGAAAGAAGACAGGAGTGCAATGCTGCACCGACCAATTGCATTCCGGTTTCTTTAATCTGAACGTGAAATTTGCTACCCCCAAATTGGGGGACAAGGAAGCGAAAGCATTCAAATGACTTCCTGGCATCAGTGCTGCACATAGTTCAAGAAATATCCAGATGCAATTGGAAGATTAAAGCGAAAAACAGAGTACCTCTCTATAGCTAGGAAATCTATTGATATTATGCACATATGTTGTAATATATTTCAAGAAAAAAATCCGACTTCACCGTTCCTCATCCATAATTTCTTGAATACAAAAAAATAAATAAATAAACAAATTGCATGCCTTTAATTCTTCGCGCATAGCCGCTAAAAGTGATGTCGTTTTTTTTTTTTTTTTTTTTTTTTAATAATTCGACACGAATCAAATCGAAATATTTTTTTACTGACTGAGTTATAGTTTTGCAAAACATCTTCACTACCTGCAAAGGTATGGCAAAGTTATTTGCGTGATTGGATGGGCGGGTGGATATTCGAAATTATGCGCGAAATTGTTGTGACCTTGACATGTTGCGAGCATCAAAGTGGCAACGTCTGGAGTATTTGTTTTGAACAAACAAGGGAAGGTGGTAGGCAGGTTAAATGATAGTAAAAAGAAATAATAAATTATTAACAAACAATAATTTTTTATGGCACTCATTTACCCTAGATAGTTATTGAGGTTCCAGTTAGTTAGTCAATAGTGAAAGTTTAAATTCGACTTTTGGCTTTAAGTATTTTTTCTACATGCAAGTGGTTCAAACGAATAATCGGAGAAAGGTAGTAATAAAGTAAAAAACATGAAGATATGGTTAACTAATTCAACAATATTATTTATATTTTTCTCCACTTTCTACGATTTTAAGATACATTCGAAGAACCACATATTTCCAATACTATATATATGTATATATATAAAACAACAAATAAATGCATATTTCAAGTAAAAAAAAATGAACGAGCAAACTGGAAACAGATGGCAGGACTTTTCGTAGTAATGGAAAATATTACATGATGATCGTGACGAAAAAAAAAAAATTATGAAAGAAAGAAAATCGATTGAAATCTGTAGAAGAATATTTCCTGAAAAACGACGAATTTAGCAAAACGTTGGAACGTCTTTTTGGGTAGTTGTCCGATGCCTAATCAATTGGAGGCTGTTATTTAATCAAAGAGATTTGCAACTTAGAATATAAATTATTAAAAGTTCATCATTTCTTTAACTTCTTTCATGTTTATCCGATTATTTGTTCGACTTGAAAAAATGAGTTATTCGTTGTTTTTAGGGTTCCGTAGCCAAATGGCAAAAAACGGAACCCTTATGGATTCGTCATGTCTGTCTGTCTGTCTGTCCGTCCGTATGTCACAGCCACTTTTTTCCGAAACTATAAGAACTATACTGTTGAAACTTGGTAAGTAGATGTATTCTGTGAACCGCATTAAGATTTTCACACAAAAATAGAAAAAAAACAATAAATTTTGGGGGTTCCCCATACTTAGAACTGAAACTCAAAATTTTTTTTTCATCAAACCCATACGTGTGGGGTATCTATGGATAGGTCTTCAAAAATGATATTGAGGTTTTTAATATCATTTTTTTCTAAACTGAATAGTTTGCGCGAGAGACACTTCCAAAGTGGTAAAATGTGTGTCCCCCTAAGAGAATGATAAAACTAAAAAAAATATATGATGTACATTACCATGCAAACTTCCACCGAAAATTGGTTTGAACGAGATCTAGTGCGTAGTTTTTTTTTAATACGTCATAAATCGTAAACCGCAATTTACCTTTCATTCAATCAATTGAAATATAAAAATAAAATAAAACATTTAATTTCATAAATATAACCGTGAACCATTATCTTCTAATAATAACAAGAACTTTTATATTATGTAACTTGCTGCTACGGAACCCTTCATAAGCGAGTCCGACTCGCACTTGGCCGCTTTTTTATGGTTTTTTCTTTTATTGGAAATATGTAATGTTGATTGCAAAATACCAGTTTTCATAACCTTTGATTTTGAAAAGAAGGTTTAAATTTTCGAGGACAAAATTTTAAAGCTTTATTGCGACAAACTACGATAATTTTTTTTTAATATTCTAAACTTGAATGAAAATTTGTTAATGACAAAAATGTATTATTGTCAAAGAACACTATCGAATTTTTTCAGACTTTTTGACGACATTCGTCGAATTTTGAATTCATAATTTTTTGAAAAATCAAAAATTGCATCAGATCTTCCTGAAAAAATTGAAAATTGTTCTTTGACTAATTCTAAAACATTTTTGTTTTTAAAATTTTTTTGCTAAGGTCTATAGTTTTTGAGAAAAAAAGTCGCCTAGTTTCCAAAAATGTTTCATTTTGGCCGCCATTTTGTCCTACCAAAACTTTTTTACATAAAAATTACCGCATATATGTATTTTTAGTTCAGGCATCGAGGTCGCGATTTTTATTTGTTTTAGGCCTGAAAAAAAATTGAAAGAGGACGAAAAATTATTTTAAACAAAAAAATTTCATCAACAAATTACGTTTTCTTACATAATTTTGATTTCTTCATGGTTAAGTTTTTTATGCCGCAATTTTAACCATCACCATTGGAAAAAACACCTTCAAAAACATAGGAACCATTGGTTCCCGATTTTTGTTTCTTCGAATTCATCACAAGGTGACAATTCAAATTCAGATGCCGAAATTGTGTCCTGTGAGCGTTAAACACGTATAATGAAAACTATGTAATTTAATTTTTTAAGTATTTTGTTCTGCACCTTAACTCTTATTTGAACAATTATATATGTATATGTATATACGTAAGTATCGTATTACCTGCTTTTCATTAAGATGAATTGTTTATTTTAAAATAAAGTCATATTTTGTACAAATCATTTCTACTCCCCATGGAGATAAATTATTAACTTCCTAGACGCAAGTTCAAAATGAGGCTCCATGCGATCCACGTTCATTATTGAGGTCATTTCATCACTTAGATTAGAGGAATCATTTAGTCTAAGGCATAAATCATGTTGCAACTTCCTTTATAATGCATAAATTCCACATAGCAAAGCACCAAAGAAGGCCTGCCCGATTAGGCCCCTTTCGCTGCACACCAAATTAAGTAGTGCCTCCAAGGACCCATTTTTCATCTCGCCCGGTCCGCCTTATGGCTGTTAATGCCGTTTCTGCATAAGTAGCCAATAGGGAACACCTGGGAGCGAACGTAAATCTTCTTTATCTTTTTTAGTTAGCATCGCTTCACTTAATGCTGTTTGATTTAAGTGACGAGTGAATGCCTCCCCGCGACTCACTGCGTACTGGTGCACTCCGCGCAGCATCTCTTCAGTCCTCAGAATCTTCAGATCAAGGTGGTCGCGCGAGATGCTCCATCCGAAGTAATTCATCGATCGGATCGGAACCATCTAAGTTCGCGGTGACGATCTTGACGCAGACAAGAAACGCTGTTCTGGCGGCTCTTCTGCTCGAAGTATTGTGCCTATTAAGAGGCAGAGCAATTCACATAATCAGGTCATGAGCATGATGTGTGCAAATGCTTTGCCATCAAGATCATTACAAACATTTTCCGAATGTGACGAATGCGCGAACGCAATCACCAGGTATGTTGCCGAATCATTCAATTTGCGATCATAAGCGAGATTCTTCAGCAATTTTACTAGATTTTGTAATGTCTATTAGATAGACTATTCGTACAGATTTTTTATTATTTTTCAATCCTTTATTAGTATTAATTGCAGTTAGTTCTGAGTTTGGTTTCTTTTCTCCAGAATGACTACACTAGTGAAATTTTGAAGGTAACCTGTCAATATGTTGCCGAAGCTCAAAACTTAACTGAAATGAAACCTTGAATTCTAAAATAAAAAAATAAAATATACAGTAGACTTCGGATATAACGACTTCGTTTATAATGACTAACCGCTTTTAGTGACGAAAATGCAAACTCAAGTTAGGTTTCATATAGACTTACTATGAAAATATATCCGTTTAGTACGACTCCGGTTTAACTGCTCATCGCGACATATTTTGACAACAAATCGTCCGCTTAGAACGACGCGCGGTGTTTTTTACAAGACCTACGCAAAAACAATACCTAACCGCCCCGTGTCCCGGCCAAAGAGTATCTATTAACAAGAGCGGACACTCGTGACGTTTTTCCTTATCTTTTTTCGACCTTGGTACCGTTACAGGAATGAAATGGGAATTTATGCTAGAAATAGTTAGTAATAAAGAAAGCAAAATTTGGTGCGAAAAGTGGAACACTCCTGCAGGGTGCACCTCACAAAGAAATCAAGACCACCCGGTACTTTTCGTAAGCGAGCAGCACACAAAAGAAATTCCGCTCGGGGGCGCCTTTAAAAACGCACAATGAAAAAATGTAAACAATCTCGTCCGTATTCATACTCGGTGTGTGCTGCCTGCCTCTTCTCCCTTCTCCGATTCGGCATTTCCCTATAACTTAACATTGCGAGGGGAGGTAAACTTGAGCGACCTAGTACTGGTGCCCGGCTCCAGGGCGCCTTTAAAAAAGCGTTCATAAAAAAAGCTTCAGTTTATAGCTTACGCTGTAAAAGCTGTATGTGAGAACTTTTTGGTGACTATTTCTCTCTCTATATTTCTTATAGGTATTTACAGAGGTAGTAGCCCTGAGCTGCTTTATCTAATGGGAAATCTTTATGGGTGTATTTTCGAGGGCTTGCATATGGGTTGGAATTTTGAGAGGGTATTAAAGTGTCCCTTCTTGTTGAAATAGATATTCTTTGTCCCGGCTTTCTCCCCTCTCTTACGTACGTATGCTAATTAGTGCGCTTAACACGTTAACGCCGACGTGTACCAACGGTGGCTCACACGCGAATGGTTTATCTGGCGGCGTGTACCACCGGTGGCTCACATCAGCTTTTCGTAGCACATAATAAATAAAACTATTATGTCTTAATAAACATATAGTAAAAGGGAACTGCACTTTTGAAGGTCTACTAAACAACATTTTGTGCAAGGCGCCGGCAGATAAAGCAAAATACGATTTTTACTGCCGCCCGATAAAGTGAAATACAAAAAACTGCGCCGGCGTCAACGTGTTAAATCAGAGTCAGTGTTTTTCATCTGATGTGCCAAGGTCAAGGACTCATTACGTGCGCTAAAATGAGTTCCGAACTGGAGGCGACTAATTCAACTTACAGTGCATCTGAGGCTCTGAAGGCTGCAGAAACGCTCAATGTGTCTGTTCAAACTAACTTTGATGATGATGTTATAAATATGATGTCTTTTATTCACAATGCTGTACGTAATTCGTACTATCGAACGAAAATCAGTAAAAAACAAACAAACAAAATTACAGAATTTCTACGTCAGTAAATCATATGAGTTTGGAGATTGATTTCAAGCCATAATAGAGATGAAGTATTCAGTATTAATCAATAATCTCTCAAGAAAAATAAACCTAAATTGAGCGAATCATAACATGCTAAGCGGCAATTGTCAAATTGAATACACGGTCATTTCAGCTCGATGTAGCCTGCTAAACGAGATCGGATCCACTCGATCCAGTTTAAATCCAATCTGCGTATACATGGGATTGAATCCAGACTCAATCTTAATTTGATCCTCTATATATACGTAGTAACTAATTACTGTTCTATAGTGAATATATTTCTATATTTGAATTATCAAATAACGAAAATTCAGAATTTTCATTGTAGACCACTTTGGAACTACAGATGTCGAATAAAAAAATGGCTAGATATAGTATCATCATCATCAAGTTTTTACTAGAGTTAGGTGAAAGAATTTGAAAGATGTATGGGTAAAAGCATAAAAAATAATAAATTGAGTAAAATGAGAGATTAATTCAGTCACACTTTATTTTTCAACAATTCAAGTAGCGAAATAAATCGTCGAATCACTCACGACAAAATCCCAAATTTGTAGACCTTCTGTCATCAAGTTACCCTACAAGAAAATTAAATTTATAGTTTTAAAAATGTTAATAAAAAGATGACTAAAAAATTACAAAAAAAAACCAAAAATCGTCGAAGGAGTATTAACAACATATTTCCCACAAAGGTATCTCAAGTAATAAATTTATATTCAACTTAATATTTTAAATTAAGAACAGAAGTGTTTAAGCGTTGCCCTTCAAAAGATAATCAGTCCAATGAGCCAACAAATTTATGGAAAGTACTCATCCTGTCCGAAATTTTATAAAATGGAGCAATTCGTTTACTTTTTAAACCAAAAATTTAATTTATACAAAAAAGAGATTCGGATTTGATCGAACAGTATTGTTGTTATTGGGTGTCGGCCAAACAAATTATATGATGTTAAACACTGAAAGATATTAAACTATAAAGGAAGCTTTACACTATCTGATAAACCATATGCTTAGACATATGATTTTTTATTTGTGTTTTCAAAAATTTCGCTCACATCATGGCATTCTTTATCCATTTTTCAAATAATTTTTTAACAACAATCATTTGATGTGCATAGACTCTGCTTTTAAACACCTATGACTTCTCAAATGAATTAGAAACCATTGTAATTGTCAAAAAGTCTTACGATTACATATGACAAATAATATGAGAGATATGCCATATTTACACCATACAAGTTGAAATTTTTGAGAATTAAGTGAAAGTATAGTACATACATAGATACGTATCCATATATGGAAAGAACGATTGATCATCAAATTTTGTGAGTTATTTAGCCTTAAAGCAAATTTAGCTTTAAGGGAAAATGGTTATCGCCTCCTTGTTTGTTGTTCAACTTCCTGACATGTCAAAAGTAATAATCCCCGCAGCACTATAAATCTGATGAGATAACTACTTATCCTAATTTGGCTGTAGGGCTTTTAAAGCATTTCCTCCAATCAAAACATGACCATCTTTGAAATTAACGAGCCAAACACAAAACACCTCTAGTTCAGTTCCTCCTTCAGAAGAATCGGATTGTGGTCGAAAACCTTCAGCGACGCTAGCAACTTCATCTCGCATCTTTTGTAACGCCTAAATGGCGCTAATTAGTAGATCCACTGGCAAAATTGATTGATCTCTAAAAGATCGAATCACGGCGGCGTGAGGAGGTCCAACTTTTTAACCAGTTTGACATAGTGCTCTAACGAGCCGGAAAGGTGGGAAAGGTGTCTGATGTGATAAGCTCACGAATTTTTCTATAGATAGATCGCTGACAGGGGGACACGAATAGTCGCCGACGACCAGTTAATCTTTTGTCTAAATTATTTTTTTAGTCGCACTATGTTGTTCCTCGTCGTAGATTATCTTATGATTGAAATAAGCAAATTAATTGTTCGACCGATTTTCGGGGTGATACTTCTTTTATTCGGGCATAGGACACACTTTATAAACAAATTAGAAAAATAGACTGGCCTAGACCTCAGGTGATTAATGAGATGGAAATTTTATGATTTTGAAAAAGGTTATTTTATCATAGAGTATGCTTGTTGGCCATTAAGTGTGACTTGTACTGGATAAGCATGATTGATTCTTTCTCGAGTGTTGAAGGAAGGTAACATAAAATTATTGCTATTTCCTGATTGTAGTGTATTTTTTTTGGTTTTTTAAATTTTATTACCAAAACCGAAGAGTTTGCAAGCATACATAATTAATTAAGTGTGCTCTTAGCTTTTTTGTCTAACTAAGTATTCATTAATTAATGAAAATCTCGAAAGGAATTCTCTGAAGAAAATTATACATACAAATCTTTCTCTTCTTTTGTCTTTCTTTAAGATTTTGCGTGCACACCTGCGAAATAAATTCTTTTTGTCTATATCTTTCATTTCATCGTCAGAAATAAGATGCCAAAGTTCCACATTGATTTTACCTCTTCCAAAAATTTGATAAAGTGTGAAAAGACGCAAAAAATAATTTTAAATATAAGTCTTAATTAAATTTGTGGAGTTCCAAAAATTAGATGAAATTGCAAACACAGCAGCATTTTAATACATCCATTGAACTGTTATATTCCGTAAATCATCACTTCCTTTTTGTTTTATATCTGATTTTACATACCATTTGACGTTGATCATTCTAGAATTTATGATGACTTTTTAAACCCAGCCCTATAAAATTTGTAAGAAGTGTGTCTTTTTTAAAAAACCAAGGGAATTTCCTATTAAAATGAAGCTAAAACTTTTAATTTATTATATAATATAACTTATTTTTCGGTGAACCAAAAACAAATTAATCTTGGGTTTCACTGTTTACGTTTTATTTTTATGATTTTAACTTCAAGTTCTATCGATTAAAAGCAAACCTATCGGTTTAATACTAGTTGCTATTTCAGTTTAGTATTAAAATACCTTCTTCTGAAATTCTGTCAATATTTCACTAGATGGTAAATCTGTTTCAATTCGACTGCCTAGCCAATTTTCCAATTTGGAGCGTGTATCGAAATTAATATCTACAATTATTCGAACACCTAGAATATAAAACAGAATCACATATTTTAAGATTTAAAATATAATATTAATTTATTATACCAAAATCTGTTTTACAGATTGTTGTTTTACTTGGATAAGTCATACTGTCTGTTTCCTTAACAAAAGGATTTCTTCCTGTAAAAGAACCCTGTGGCCTTTGCTGACTATTTGATTTCACTATGTTGTTTTCGAAAAATGATCTTTTTTCGGAAATTTTATCACGTGATCTGGAAATAAAAATAATTATTTTTACTTTTTAACCTTTTAACCGAGTTACAGACACACACAGCTTAACTACTATTAATCAGATAGAGTGTTAAAATAGTGACAACATTAAACACTCGGGTCTTAAACCTTCAGCCAGACTAAAACTTGAGCCGAGCTTAAGCCATTACGACAAACTTATACCAAGCGAAGCTCAATTTTCCAAGTATTAATATAGGTATAAAATAAATTGCTGCAATACACCGGTTATATCTAAATTATATAAATATTTCTGGGTTTACCTTATGCCGGACTGCTTTGCAAAATATTCCTTTACCGTCATTTGCACTGCACGTTGGGGAGCCAGGACTTGTTCTTCATAGACACATTTTTGAATATTTTTTTGCGATGCATATTTTTCTGGTGTCCTATTGTTAGTCGATTGTGTCGATTGTGTCGATGTTGTCGATACAAGATTAGATCTGTCTGGAGTTTCTCCATCCTCAAACCTTCTGATCATATCTCGTACACTTGAGGTCGATGGTTTGCATACAAAATCACCGAATGCATTAACTGGTCTATTCATAAGTTCGCATTCGCAGTCTATGCTTCTAGTAGGTTCCATTTGTATATTCGGAGTATTATATCTATTATATAGTGAATTTATTAAATTGAGCTTCTATGTGGATATGTCCTATAGTATGGGGCCAAATATAGTATTAGAATTTGGTCACTGTAATTTATCGTCTGTACATGATACCCCAAATGCGAACTAAAAGTGATTTTGTTCTAAACCAGAATTTTGGATTGTCAACTTGATTTTTAAATTCATTGCACACTTTCTTTTTTGGAAAATAACTACAGTGTAATATATGTATCTAAAGTGGCTCAGTCCGAAACCTTGGAGACTAAAAATAAATTCAATTCTATCTTGTCAAAATTCCTGAATTCTTATAAAGGAAAAAAATTCAAGGCAAAAGTTGTATGGTTGAGAAAGCAGCGTGTTATGGTTCTATGGTGAGATTTTGAAGGTCATTGGGTTGATGGAAACTTATATTTTTGAAACTTCATTAAGAGCCCATAATTGACTCAGGAGAATTACGGCTCTAAAGAATGTATTTTAAATAAAAGTTTTAAACTTACAATTATTTTGCCATAGGTTACATTTTAAGCACTAATTGAAACATTTCTCACATTTGAAATTGCACATATCTTGACTAAAAATTGTCCACTTCTATAATAATCAAATTTTATTTAGGTCTTTATTCAACTTGGTTCATTACACTTAAGGTGCTTTTTTTTAATGATCTATATTATATTATATTTAGTTCTCCTTAACACGAGGGAAAATTGAATTTATAAGGCTACTTTAGTTAATCGTTTAAGGTGCACTGTTTTATCTCTACAAAAAATTTTTATATGTCGATTGAATGTACTTTTTGCTAAAGACGGCTTTAAATGAGCATTTTAATTTAAAAAATAGCAATGTTGGGTTTTGCAGGTGCGGCAAACTGACAAAACATACAACAATAATTTTTTTTTTAAAGTCCAAATGTTTCTGTTCGGGTGTTTTGTAATTGTTTAGCTTCTATCCCTGCTTTATGCTACTTTCATTATTTTCTCAAAGCAGCGACAGACATAAAAGAAAAAAATTAAATTACTGCTAAGTTTAACGTTAAAAAATTTTTAAGTTTAAGCTTAAAAAAAATCGGATGTGGTTAAGGTAGTGTTTTCGTGTTTTCTGCATCTGCTGCTATCTGAGTTTTCTTTTGATCTTTTTTACCTATGCCACTATGTTAAGCTACTGCAATTGCTTATTCTTTTTCTCTTTTCACAAAATTAAATTTATGAAAAATTTCAAACCGTTTTTGATGGAATTTAAAGAAAAAGAATATCCAGAAGCTAGCTGGTGATCTCTAGAAAAATTAGATTAGCCAAATTTTATTTTGTGATAGGATAGAACCTTCAGCAACCATATATCATGGAATGTATTCACTTGTAGGTCATTGGGTACGCAATTTAAAAAAAATTGAGCAATCTATGTCAAACCAGCTAGTACTCAAAGCGTAAAGTTGTGATGCAAGTATTTAAATAAAGTCAAAACCTTCAGGGGTTCATTTAATCAGTTACAATTATACGAAAGAATGGATCTCAACAAGATGAGAGAAAAACTAACAAAAATTGCTGCTATTAACTTGGGTCGGTTACAAGTATATATTCATTCATTCATTACCTTTGCGTAACAATCAAATAAACATGAATTGTGGGAAAATCGGCCCGTGCTCCACAATGCCCCCAAAAAAAAAAAAAAACATAAGTACCCTACAATGGGCATCGGTATACAAAAGTTGGTCACATAATCGGCTCCTTAAAAATTACTGAACAGCCGGAACACAGAACGAATCTTGCGATCACGCATTTCCACGAGAAAATTATTATTCAACGAGTCAAAAGGGAAAGAAGGCAGTTAAAGAAAAAATATACTACAACGATGACAAGATGCGATAAAATTCAATTTTTAACCATTCAAAACGGAATTTCTTGGGATATTTCTTAACGCGAAGAGGGCTTATACCTCTGCCTTATACCATTGTCTTGCGGTGGGCGCTTCATCATCGGATGATGCGTCAACCGCATACCCATAAGATACATGTTTAGCTGGAGCATGGGTATAATATTGCAAAACCATCTCAGCACGGGACAGCTCCCGGAAGAAGGTGGCCGACACGATGTAAGACCCACAGGCGGAAAGCTGAGAAGTCACCGCAGTGACCAGCGCTGTGATTTATACCCGCCTCGAAGGTTTTCCACTACTAAATCGAGTGCGCCGCTGGGCCAGTCGCGACGTGCGTCTCATTTGACCACTGTCCGGCATCGTTGGGCTAATGAATTGAGAATCCCATCTCGGATCGGATCGCGGTTAATCAAGAAAAACGCGGCGCTTTTAGGTCAGAGGGTTAAGTGGTATGGCGAAGGTATGTAACCCGCAAAGGTGGAGGTGGGCGCTAAATCTTCATTTTGCCTTAAATTCTTAATTTTTTTATGCAAGGCCACCGTGTAGACTGTCGGAAAGATATTGATTGGTTGCGCAAAAGTGGGCAATCGCAGACAAGTAGTGTCACGGGGATTTTGCAAGACCCGAGATGGCACTCAAAAGGAACTCTAGATAATGCCGTGTCATGTCAATTCATTTGATTAGATGATGGTAATGCTTGCAAAGGCGCACACGTATCAAAAACGATATGCGCAAATTGAACGCAATTGCGCAATTGTTACAACCAGACATGGGGGACAAATTAAAAGGGGTGACACGACAACTTATGCTTAAAATTAATTAAAAGTACTCAAAAAGCTGACTTACGTCCACTTATTGAAATAAGTGTTTGTCAGATATCTTCAATATTTTAGTTATTTCGTTCCTTTTAATCAGAGCCGGGCAAACTCGGCTCTTTTGACTCCCGAGAGCTCCCAAGGTCTGTTCTAGGAGCACCTCATTACTCCTGTAAACACGGCTCTTGTGAAAACCAAGTATTATACATATATGATTTTTATCTTTGACAATAGATGCTATATATTGGTGATCCCCGGAAATTCCATTAGTTGTCAATTCTTTCGATAAATTAGGGGCGGTTATTTTGGCTTCTGCAACAAATGTAGAGTTTTAGCAACATTTTGGTTCTTCTCAATGAAAGAAACAAGTCACGTATTATTGCACTGTTGTAACCTTTACCTAAAAAAACAATTCAAACTGTCATGTCTGCCTTTATAATTCAAAATTGGATTCAAAATTGAAAAGCAAATTTACTTACATTTTCTGTTGCTTTATTTCAAATCGACATCAATCTTATTGTGTGAACATTCGATGCAACGAGTTCTCGGTTTCGACATACGATGACTTGCAAGGTTGGTGTAGTAAAATACAAAATCGTAGATTTCAACTAAGTTAACTATATTTTCACCCTTTTTGAGTTTTAGTTAGCTCGAGTCAAGTAATAAGGATAGTTGGAATTAGGTAATTTAACACTTAAAAACGATCATTCCCATTGTTCTCCTCTTTATTCTACTCTTACAACTTTTAACTAAAATCTTTTTTGTTTTTTTTTACTTATTTTTTTTTTTTCAAATCACAAATTTTTTTTATGAAACAACAAATTTATAGCAAATTCTTGATTTGCCCTAGAACTGCTTAACTTCAGTTTTATTTATTTATTTTTTATTTTTCACGTTCGTTCTGTTT
Source organism: Dysmachus trigonus (assembly GCA_949715965.1). NCBI lineage: Eukaryota > Metazoa > Arthropoda > Insecta > Diptera > Asilidae > Dysmachus > Dysmachus trigonus. The sequence goes on from OX454320.1 coordinate 16,231,508, forward strand.
TTAGAAAAATTGTGGTGAATGCCATAAAAAATGTATTTTAGTAGGTACGAGTACTGCCGGGTATGTATGTGGTTTGTTGTTGTCTTGTGTGTAAATGAAAAATTGCTTAAAACTTGTTAATTGCTAAATTATTCCTTTTGGACAGCAGCGGGTAAAAATAGTCGTCGCTACATACGAAAAGGATGATAATGATTTTTTTGGTTAACTTTTTTTTAATTTTTTTCATTTTTCATTATCTAAAAAGCTTTGTTTTTGTTTTTAGGTAAAATATGTTTTTTTTCGCGCTACATTCCTTACAGTTTTTTTTTTTTGTTGCTAAAATGCACTTCTCACATGTCAAAATATCCATCTCATCATCTCTTCACCATCATTCTATTTTTAAATATTTGAAATTTTTTATTGTCCGAAAGACATTCTAATTAGCGATGTATCGCTTCTACAGGCGGCCATAGTGCGATAGTTCTACAGCTTTAATTTTAGCGTATTTTGTTTATTAACTATTTACATGTTTTCCTTTTTTTCTCTGAAGTTTTCTCGGAAGTAAATGAGAAAAACTACTGAAATTTTTAAAATATTTTTCACACTTCATAGGAAGACATCTCTATAGCGTTATTATTTTTGTCATATTTTCATTTCATTTTTCTCATTTATAAGGACAGAGGCGGTTTTACTTAAGGTGCAAATATTTAAAGATCAAGCTCATTGTTTTTTATCTTTTTTTTTTGGTTTTTTAGAGATTATCTTCGCTATAGTCGACTGTTTCTATCAAAAAGTTTGAGTCGAAAATATAAAAACCTGAGAATGTTTTATTAATGTTGTGATTTTTTGTTCGATTCGATTGATTTGTATCGTGCATTTTTTTTTGCTAGAAGGGAGAGAGGGGATGTATTATATTTCGTTTATTATTTTATTTTATTGAAGAAAGTTGGTTAAGCTGCTAAGAATAAGGGTTAGAAATGTCGAAATGTCTTACTTAACAGAATTGCTGATATCTATAAGTTTATCAGAAGCGAAAACTTTTGAACGTAATTTTGAAAGATTCAGGAAATCGTAAGCTGGAACTACCAAATTTTATTTGTAATTTTGTTCACCCTCATAATTGAGCGCAATATTTTTATCAAATAAATTGAAACAATTTCATGGTATAATTCTGAATATAACTTTATATTGCTATTATCAAACTCTACTCGGAAGTGACTCTCAAGTCGTTGAAATTTGCAATTTAGCACAGGATTTTCGTAGTTATGTCAAACATTTAAAAGTCAAGGATTCATATCATGAAATTCGATTCGATTTATACTGTTGTCTTCAATGGCTGAATTGCATATAAAATGTCTGATTAGAACTTTAGAAGACAACTTAACTAAACTGAAATAAGTGGTATTGAATTTAATGACAGAGATCCAGATATAACTCAATTTCATTTAAGTTGATAATCGACGATTACAAAGATTCTATTTAAAAACAAAATAAGACTCCCAATTTAGCTGTGAGATGCGAAATATAACTTCTATATTTTAAATGTAATTTGAAATCCAGGAGGCAAATTATGATTGACGAAACTTTTTTAGTATTGACTTTGTGGTGGCAGGTAAAGCATGTCAGGCTTTTAATGATAATTTTATAATTCTGCAAATAATGAATTAGAAAATATGAAATATGAAAATTTTATTATAATTGGGTGATTTTGCTTCGGATAATATTTTTGCAAAACATATGTTGTCTATTTATATTATTTGTTAAGGTGAAGACAAAGGACACTATAAACTTCTATAATTAAGATAAGAGAGCGAAGAAAAATATATTTGATAATAAAAGAGCACTAGCTCATTTGTATGCAAATAATTTTGTTTTCTCACTCTAGAAGGGGTCTTTTCCAGTATTCGATCAGCTTGAGTAGCTTTTTGAATTATTTATTTATTTAAGAGCATAGAATGCGTGAAAGACAATATTTTTGACAAGAAAAGTACAGATTTTCTTATTGTTAAACAATTGGGAAGAGCCCCTATTAAAATTTATTTTTTTCTGGGAACAAATAATAATAATATTTCTCCTGAACTTTAAAATGCACAGGGAGATACCAGCCAATCAACAGTCTACAGAAGAAAAGTGTTTAACGAGACTCTTTTTATTACTAAGTTGTCTTCTCAATAAATTGATTTTTGAACTCTCAATTTATTTACATTACACGTATGACTCAATTTGTTTAAAAAATAGAACATCCTTTCGCATCAAAAATGTTTTTGTATGCCATTTCATTAATTTTGATTTTTAAATGCAAAAGAAGACCTTTTGGAGTTTTGTTCCTTTTGCCATATTTTTAAAAATATTTACAACTACAACATTATTTTTATTTATTTTCTTTTTTTTCTTGGTGTCATTAAATTTGTCATCACAACTGTTGTTTTTTATTTAATTTTTTAATTTTATTATGTTTTACTTTGAATGATTTTTTTATTTTTATTTTTCACGAGAACGTCTGAGATATTTTAATTGTGTGGATTTTGTAGGTATTTTATATCAGAGAGTTGTTAATTCTGAAAATTTAAATAAATTATTTCGAAAAATTGTTAAAACTTTAGGGACCATGGAACGTATTCTTGGAATACTTTTCGAAGAGTCAGTTGTTCTACCTATAGCTAAATTTTAAGCTGACACAACAACAATAGAATTAGGGATTTTTAAAATGCTCAAATCCGCACTGTTTTTACAAAACAGGGAAATAGAGCTTATTAAAACGACTTTTCTGCCACAATTTCTGCGTACAAGGTTAATTCGTAATTCAGCTACAAGTTAATTAATCGATTCAATTATAAGTTAACTAATCGAACATTACTCCAAGAATACGGAAACACAGTCCTTTATTTAGTCTCTTACAGTTGGCACGGATGTGAACAATTTAAAAATTATATCACGTATTCCAACTGTAAGAGTTTAAGTGAAACAATTTGTTCGAAACAGAAACATTTCTTATAAGTATGTCTTGCTACTTACTTCCTATTTAAAAGCAACATCTTAATATTAATTTACTTAACAATTAAGTGAACTAATTAAAAAAAAATTAGGATCTCTAAATCGAGTGTTTTACGGCAGCATTGTGTTCAGTTAATGACCCTTGAAGTGTTTGAAGTCTTTTTTGTCCTATTGAAATTTTTATCACTGAATTGTTAGCTCTGAAAGTTAGGAAAATAAAATCGCAATATTCATTTCCTATAGAATGATGACACTGTAAAGACAGACAAACGCAGCTTAACCCGTAGTCTTATGCTGAATTATATAAAAATACTCTTTTCTTTATAGCTGAATTACATGGTAAAAACTTTACTAAAATTACAGCATGTTACTTAGCTATAAACAGTCGATTTTCGTGATGTTACTATCAAAATGGAATTCTTAGTACATTTAGGAAAACATTCTGCTTTCAGAGCAATTTGAGAACGATTCCATTCAAATTACACAGTTTGTAACTCTACCATGAAATTCGGTTTGAATTGGATAATTTCTTATAGCTGAATTGCATGTAAATTTCGATTGAACCAGTTTTTACATATATCATTTCGGCTATGAGAGAAAAAAACTGATAGATGCTTAATTTTAAATTACATGAAACCGTTGTTGCTAGTTGTTCTTCTAGTACGTAATTCAGCTATAGAAGAGCACGAATGTATGTATGTACGGAGTATCGACTTCAATATTTAGCTGAATAGATATGTGAACCTTTGGGACTCTACTACGATAGCCGATATGGGTTGTTCCCTTTGATTCTTACGCGAGTCTAGAATAGCCTTACTTTGTCCATCGAATTAATAAACTCAACTCTAGTGCGTATAGCTTAATTACACGCTAAATGGAAGTCGATTTATGTGACTATCAGAAAAGATGTGCTTTATTCATTTTTTTGAAGAATTCAAAATAACAGCTTTGATACTTCATGTAGCTGAATTGCATTTCATCGGTTAGACCTTTTCGTAAACTTTTTTTTTTTTCATAATTGCAACGTGATCAAGTTAAAATCTTCTCTTTACAAACTAAAAGTAGTACTTTTGGTACTAGTGCCGTTTGTTATACTTGTGAAATGTTCAGTTGTGAAGCAATTTTGCTTGCAATTCAGCTATTTGTCTCACCTTCTGGAATAGAAGTTTGTAATTTTAACTCAGTTTTCTAAAAAGACAGCACGATACAATGCTACCAATCTCTAAATACGAAGGATTTGGGCTGTGATATGCAACTCAAGCACTTTCTTATAGTTGAATTATTTGTAAAAATTCGTATACTGCGTCAAACGTGGTTTAAGTTTGGAAATTCGATTGAGCTACATGCCACCACCCTTTTTATGTCTGACTATCTCAAGTTATCTGAACACTCAGCAGTGGACTAGGAATAGGCAAATAATAATCACTCGAGAAATTGAACAGGGATTGAAAAATAAAAATGATATTTGAAAAAACAAAAAATAATTATTTTTAACATTACAGAAAAAAAAAAAAATCCGCTCATAAATCCATGCATTTTGCTGGCCTTTCACAATTATCTCGCCCTTAGAAGTACATAATGTTTCGCAAGACAAAAATAAAATTTATAAACTTTTCGCTTAGAACGAACGAATGGCGCGCGCTTTTTTCCGATCAAGACGGTTCTGCTTCGCGATAATAACACAAAAAAAAAAACATTAAACAGACAAAACCCGTGTGTGTGTGGCTTTGTGAAAAAGAGCTCTATGCGTAATACGATATTTTTGCTTATTATATTCTTTTTTTTGTTTTATTTTTGCTTTATTTTTTTCTTCCTCAACGACTCTCCCACTCAGAGGGCGGTGGCGGGTACACCGAAGGCAAGGATTTCACTTTAGGACTGTCTATTAACTCTCTGCTGGCTGATTTGTTGTGAACTGCGTTATACCGTCGTTCTCCATTGACTCTAAGATGTCGCAAACGTATGCAGCAACATCGGTATGGCTTCGCTCACCGCGCTGAATAAATGGTAGTTGCAGGAGTTTACTGTATTTTGGACGTTCGCTTTCTTCCTTAATTAAACTGAAAATAAATAAATGCGAAAACTTTAGATTAAATCTTCCAGTATTAAGAAATTTTATTTTAGTTTAGCAAGTTATCTTAGGTGATTTCATACAGCTGAATTACGAATAACTTAAAGTGATTGACTAGCAAACTTGAGGCACTCAAGTGTTATTCGTTCTGTGTGTCCGTTGAGAATTTATATAAAAATTATTTTCATTACACATAAAAATATTTTACCACTTACCTTTTAATGAACTCAGTTCACTAGGAAGTCACTTATAATAATACAGCCTTTTTACAATTATAATTTTATTTCTGAACCTAAAATCCTAGTTGTTCTTTGAATATTCTAAAAGTAAATCTTTCCCTAATTCGAAATCGAGCACCTCCAGGAATGCTTCAACAACGATCTGCTACTAATGCCAGAATTAAAAAGATGTTTTACCCATAAGCGTAAGTTGAATGAATTGATTGACCAAACACTTAAGAAACAACCCCGCGAGAAACAGTAGAATGATGCACGTGGTTCGAATTTTCCTACTAAAAATTGTAGGATAGAATCACAAAGAGGTGGAGTAGGGCACTGAGAGTTCGCTATTGAGGAAGATGTCTCGCCTCACATAAGTGTAAGTGAAGGATCATGGGCAAAGGAGTGTCGTGGAAGAAGGTAAAGATGGGTAGTGGCGCTATGTGCAGCGGAATTAAAGGGGAACGGAAAGGGAGAAATATTGAGCAGGAAAAACATGCGGGGTATTTCATCTTACATGCTCACTCATCTCTATTTGCTATTCTTTATATAACCATTTCCCATGTATCCACTCCTCCACTAGTTCCCTCTTCAACCCCTTTCTTTCTTACGACTCCTGTTTCCATCCTCCATACCTATTACGCGTTAATTAATATTTGGCACCGAACGTTAAATTTATCAAACGGTACTATTAATATTGCAACTGAAGGTTAATTAGATTGATGAGATACCACTTTTTGTGACCAGGGTTTCTGATGGGAATTGAAACCACAACCCCTAGAGCCCTGCTGGCTCGCCGCCAACGCATCACGCTAATAACCAAACTACTGAGCCCCCGCAGATTTGATTCTAGGCTTTCAGTTTGTTAAGCATACCCATTACACATAAACTGAAGTACTCACCAAGTATTTACAAATTCAACGAATTCTGTTGAGAACTCCATTCCACTATACGACGTACTAAGTCTGGGCGGATCTCCTTGGACAACCTGCAAAACAGTGAATCAGTAAAAAAAAATTTGTTTTCTCTGAGGAAATGGGATGCGAACCTGACACAGCTGTTCGAACACCGAATCCCACTTCCTGTAGGGAAACGTTCCAGTTGCAACTTCCATTAATGTAATCCCTAACGACCAGACATCGCTCCTCACATCGTAGCCCTTCGCCCTTTCCGGGTCGATTCGCTCAGGCTGTAAAAACAAAGATCGATTTTTCTCTTAGAAACTGCCCTATTTCTCGAGAAGGAAGTAAATTTTCTCTTTATATTTCTTGTGGGGTAATCGGACAATTTTATTTTTACAAGCAATTAAGTTTTAAGGAGGAATTCCAATTGTTCCCTGAATTGGGTTTTCCGGATACGATGATACTCACCGCCATGTAGGGCCTACATCCAGCGTCCTTCGTCTTAGCAATCGAATCGACTAGTTGCCCAGATATGCCGAAATCACAGAGTTTAATGTCCCCGCGCCTATGGAGCAATATATTGCTTGGTTTCACATCGCGATGGATTATTTTCAGTTTCTCTTTGAGATAATTAAGGGCATTAACAGTGGCAACAGTAATTTTAGCTAAAATCGACTCAGGAATGCGTTGCTGTTTCCGCTCGTAAATGTATTTATAAAATTTGTCTAGAGATGTGTCCATAAGCTCCATGCAGATCCAGCAGTCGCCCTCCTTGAATAGGGCGCCAAAAAATTGGACAATGTAGTTGCACTCGTTCGACTTCATGACCACCTCAAGGTCCATGAGCAATTGCTTCTGTTCGGTCTCGTCTACAGTGGATCGTATTCTCTTCACAGCCATAACAGTGCCATTTTTGCGAAATACCATTTTATTTACAGCCCCAAATGCGCCTCGTCCGATCTCGCCCAGGTCCTCCATGTCGTCGGATGTGAAATGATAGACTTCGTTGGGACCCAACTGGAGTTTCCCGGACGCCTGGATCCGTATCCTTTCGCGGGTCCTCTCCGGTATCGGTGCGGCTCTGGGGGCATCTTGGAGGCTCAAAGTGAGCTGCCTTCTCCGCTGTTCTCCAGGGACATCCCCGTGATTCGCCAAGTGAAGATTGTTTAAATGCAGCTCTCCCGGGGGGATTCTGGGTCGGCCTGGAAATCAAATAAAACAGTTCGAACAGTATAAGGAGCATTCAAAAAGCGGTCAAAATGCACAAACACAACTCGCAAAAGTTAACTTTATACCTGGCAAATTCATTTGACGTTCAGCCATGTTTCAAACTGTCAAAAATTCGCTAGTGCTGCTGTCAAAAAGTGGCACGGCGCACCACTACGCTGGAGTGAGAGCTGTGCTGGTGTGGGTGTGAATGCGTACTTAGCGAAGGGGCGCACGCAGCGGGGAAGCGCAAAGAAACTGAAAACGGAAAAAACAAACTGAAAGCGTTCGCACCGAAATCAAAGTGGATATTTCGCCAACAGCTCGCGACGCACTATGGATTCATTTTCGCGCTGAACTGGTAGACGACTGCGTGACGCGTGCTTTTGCTCGAGTAAAATAAACAAAACGTCGCCCAGCGTTCATGGGGAAATGTCAGATTTTGTCGTCGTTAATTTAGTGGCTCTTGATGTGTGGGTGCTTCGTTCTCGAGCAGGTGGTAACAAAGTCCCCTTGGCTAATATATTTTGCATTTATCGGAACGATCATAAAAGGCGCGAAATTCGAATTCAGTGATGAAAGAGGTTTTTGTAAAGAATGGTGGATGGAAATGAGATTCTTATTACCCTTTTTGTCAGCAAGTCTTTTGAATGGTTTCGAGTCATTTTAGTTAATATTAAATGACTATAAATATAGAAATCAAACAAAATCTTCTAGAAAAGGTTTTATTTTGAGTCAAACTTGGGTTGTAGAGCTGCAAAATAATGCGAAAAAGTTAATCTCAATCGCAAACCGCACTTTTTATTGTTGGTTAGTTTCGTAATATAAAACGAGACAAATCTGAAAAGACTACGATTTGTTTCAGATATTGAGACAAGTGAGATTTACCTTATACAAAATTAAGACTGGATTGCACCAGCCTCAGTGCAAAAGTGGCTGTGTATATGAATATTTTTACAAGCAGCGGTCGAAATAAACTATTTCAAAGCCTTTATCGATTTAATCCAAATCAATTTAATTTCTTGGAGGAAATAATGAAGACGAGGAGGGCATCGTGTAATTTTTTGTTCTCACGGCTTCACTTTAATTTTGAATTGAATTTGATATTCAATTTTTCTAGTGCTAAGTTTTTTTCTCTTTAATATTCGGTACTTGTTTTTTTGTTAAGGGGCACCACTAGTATGACCGCCTGAATAAAAGGTGATTTTTGGGTTTTAAAGACAACTATTGCACGGAATGTTTTAATATTTTAAGGATATATAATAAATACATGATAAAATGTTTGGACCAAAAAATTGAAAATTCAACAATTTCAAAAGGCTCCAAAAACCAGCCCCCCTGCTGCAGTGATAGCGACCTTCACAGTACGTGAAATAAAAAAAAAAAAAGTTAGAAACTAGACCGAAAAAAAAATGAAATTTAACAAAGTGGCGGAATTTTTAAAAAAAATCCACGCGAAAGTTTGATGATTTTTGGCCTGCCAAAATTATATTTTTTATTAGATCGGAAAACTGAAGGTTTTTGGCATGGAGAAACATGCATAAAAGAAGCTGCAATAAAATTAAATAGATCGGATGATTTGTCTTCGAGGTACAACTGCAGCAAATTTGAAAAATAGTAGTTTCGAGAAAAACGTGTTTTAAGTTTAATTCATACATTTATCAATACCTCGATACAATGAGCGGCTGTTCTTCAGATGGCTGTAACTCAAACACTATTTGAAACATGCACTAGAAATATTAGTATGTTATTTTTAAAGGTATACACTATCGAAATATTATAAAATTAAGCAGAATTATGTTATTTTTTAGGTATTCAATAAAAAGTTGTTAATCTCAGCTTGCTTTTTTGACCTTGGTTGTTCAACGTCTCTGCATTCAGCTGCTGAGATCATATTTTTTCACGACTTATTGTTAGAGTTGAAAACTTACTGCAATCGTTGCACAAACTAGAAATTAAACTGAGACTGAGTTAAACGATTGAGATTTAGATTTCGCATAACATTTCTAGCTTTGTCTCCGTCTCGTTAGCTTCCTTTCGATCTCAGATCTTACTCCAGTGAGACTGAGGTAAAGATTTTCCATACAACCCAATGCAGAATTTTTATACCATACTCAGTACTTCTACAAGCAATGCAAGCAAGACAAATAACCAATATTGGTACTTGAAAAAATTGTATTCTCATTACCAAAATACTTCACCATCACCGTACTGCAGAAGCATTACTTAGCATTACCTAGATATACTCAGCCTTAGCTAACAGTACCCAGCATTATCTAGCGTTGCCTAACAGTATTCAGCATTGCCTAAGATGTTTTCCCAGGAGGAAATGGCTACACAGTGGCTACATAAAATATGTAGCCAGCTACACATTTCTGTGTGGTCGCCTACATGATTGTGTAGCCACTTTCTTGTTATGTGGACGGCTACATGAGTTTTGTGTAGCCATGTAGCCATGCGCCCATGTAGCCATGTAGCCAGCTACATAATTGTGTAGCCGCTATAATTGTATGTGGTTGGCCACATGAGGCTCGTGTAGGCATGAAGCCATGCGCCTATGTAGCCATGTAGCTGGCTACATACTTGTGTAGCCACATTACTTCTATGTGGACGGCTACATGCCTTGTAGCCGTGCTGTGTGTAGGCGGATACAAGCGGTGTGCATGTGTGTCCATGTAAGCTCGGTGTGTGGCTCCGTGCATATTATCAGTCAGCACACCATGGAGGTTAGAGACCAGGAGAACCATCGCTACGTGCTAAAGTATTACCCGTTTGTCCCTGTAAATTTATAGTTCATTTTTCAGCCACCAGCCGCGCTGTCGTGACAAGTAGTATCTGCGAAGTTAGCATAATGTACAAATTTTCTTCGCGGCATTGGCTTTGACAAAAAGGAACATTACAAAATGGTGAAATATTGTATTGTGCGTGGATGTACAAGTGGTTTAGCATCTGATCGGAGAAATAGACTGAAAAACAATTTGCGCCAATCATCGTTATTTAAAGTACCCGCCTTGATTGAGACAACGTCGCGATCGCAGCGCCTCACTTATTTTGTCCATATTTCGGGGACACAATTTTCTACGGCGGGCGATGGCTCTCCTGGTCTCTAACCTCCATGCAGCACACCCTTTTTGACAGTTCAAGCAGCTCTGAGGACGGGGACTTCAGTACTGATTCAGAAACGACCACACTGTAGTTCCCAACAAGGAGTGCACTGCCTTGAAGCAGGAGATTGTGGCCCTCAAAGAGAAGATTCGGAAGCTGACATCACTGAATACTGATCTTCAGAGGAAGAACCTTGTTTACCAGGACCACATGATTAAGTGTTCTATTGGCTGGCAAACCCATGAGAAAGTGGCTACAGAGGCTTGGTCACATAAATCGGCTTCACAGGCCATGAAGGATATTGGCCGCTTTCCTACACAAATTTGTGTAGCTGGCTACAGGGTGTGTGTGGCCACCTACATATATTCATGTAGGCAGCAACACAATCATGTAGCCAGCTACAGAAAATCATGTAGACGGCTACACAAATCCATGTAGGTGGCCACACACACCCTGTAGCCAGCTACACAAATTTGTGTAGGAAAGCGGCCAATATCCTTCATGGCCTGTGAAGCCGATTTATGTGACCAAGCCTCTGTAGCCACTTTCTCATGGGTTTCTAAGTACTGCCAGGTAATGCTTCTGAAGTACGGTAGTAGTGAAGTACCAATACCATTACTTGGTAATGGTGATTACATTTTTTAAAGTACCAGTACTGGTGACGGTACTGGTAATTTGTTTTGCTTGCATTACTTGTAAATGTAATGGTAATATTATTTTTACAACTCTTGTTGCAATTATATAGTTCGATGTCGAATAAAAGTACAATTTAAAGAGTAAATGAAACAAATATACAAAATAAGAATATGTTAGTATACATATTAACACTTAAGGGGTTATTCTACTGTTAAACGGGTAAAAAGCAATATCTTTTTAAAAGTGTTGTAAAAAAAAAACTATTAGAGATATCAATTTGAAATTTTGCATGCATCTTTAATAATGAATAAAATATATAATGGCATAGTTGATTAAAAAAAAAAAACAAAATGGCGGCTTCGGTTTATGATTGATGTAGCGCGCGCTGACGGCCAGAGTCGTTTGCGCGGTACATTGCCCAGGTCGTCCAGGTGATCTGCAATCAATTTAACGATGAAATTTTATTAGTTTAGCTAAAAACACACAGACTGAACCTAAATTGAGCCATAAATATTAAATTTTCGTGATTTGACAAGTGTTAGAAAATAGCATGCTCGATTTTGGACGTTTTTTCGATGAAAAAAGTGCTCCCAAATAACCAAATTTCAATTTTTATGGCTCAATTTAGGTTCAGTCTGTGTAAAATTGATATATAACTATGCAAAAAATTTTTTAGCTAAATCGCTTCATTAGTTTTTTCTCTACGATGTACCGCGCACCAAAAAAACACGTTTTGAGTAAATCGCGTTTAAAGTTTTTTTAACAGATTTTTTTGATATATCAACTATGCCATTATATATTTTTTTCATTAATAAAGATGCATGCAAAATTTCAAATTGATATCTCTAATAGTTTTTTTTTACAACACTTTTAAAAAGATACTGCTCTTTACCCGTTTAAGGGGAGGCTCTCATCTAGAACGTCAAAAAGTAGGTAAAGTTCGTGATTTTTTTGAAGGCAAATGACAAGACATAGGGAAATGATATTTGGCATTATCTTTTATTGTATATTTATCTGTACGAAAAACATTTTTTATTAAAGAAAAAAACAAAATGGCGCCCGTTATTCAACTTCTCCGGAGGCATGTTTTTCGAAAATGGCCCAGCTGCGTACAATTTAGGGGTCGCAGATTGGTCTGAAATCAAATAATGATGACATTATTATAAACTAGACTAAATTTGTCTCAGAAAGAGTGGACGACTTTCAAAAAAAAATTAAAATTGACGGAATGGCGCGATTTTGAAATTTTAAGGCCGTTTTCGGCCGTTTTTTTTCATAGTTTATCACTTACAAAAAGGAGATAATGTTACAATTTTCAAAATGTGCTCCACTCTTTCTATGAAGAAAATTGTTTACTTTAATATGCACGAAACTAGAAGTTGATCGGTTGAACCGTTTTTGAGTTATCTTGTACGCAAATTTGAAAAATCTTGAAAAACAAAGTTCCGAGATAATCGTGATTGAACGGCACGGCACAGGCTGAGCGCCCCACTACGATCATGACACCGCCAGAATCAATGGGCTGTAGAATCCGTTCTAGTGCTCGGATCGACTAAATATTTTAAAGCAACATTCTAGACATATTAAACTTTAATAATATGAAATAAAAAAAAAATCGAAAATTTCAAGATTCTAGATGAGAACCTCCCCTTAACAGTAGAATAACCCCTTAACGGACGGGTCGAATCTGCTCTGTCTTTCCTAGTTTCCGGGAATTTTTCAGAAGAATTAAATAAACATGAATGTATGGATTTAAAGCGTTGTAACTACAATAAAACTTTATTAAATCAATTATATTTCTTATAATATTTCATAACAGTATTTATTAAAGCGTTTAGTATTTTTTAAGCGTGTGATATGCTGTAAAACATTCACCTTTATGCAGTGGAACCTGACAAAAATGGCAAACATATCTAGTTTCGCTCCTTTTTCCATGCGAGCTGCAGACTTTGCACGGTTTTTGGGGATATATTTTCTTCCCTGTTCCCACAATTTGTGTAAGGGTGTGCTGCTTCATGTTTCCTGACAATCTACCTTCTGGATCCGCTCTTGGAGTTCTTCTGGTTGGTTGAATATTAGTACCAGTTTCCTCGGAATCAGAATTGCCATTTTTACCGTTATAAAATTATTTAGAAATATTTCCTAAAATCAAAACTACGCCATAGGAGCAACAGGCAGATAGTACTATAAACAATAGTATCAAGAAAAAATAATAGTGTGCATAAAAGAAAACCCCAAATGCAACATACTAAAACTTCATGCAAAAACGTAGATCTACGTGGCCCGTCCTAGGAAGTCAGAATGGAAAAACGTAAATCTACGGGGCTCGTCCGTTAAGTGTTAAGCTTTATTAGCACTTCTTTGATAGCGAGAACTCTACGTATAGCAGCTAATTTTAAAACTGGAGTGATAAATGTGCAAATTAAATAAAACGATTTTTTCAGTTTGACTAGACATATATTGTCACCAAAATTATTGTATATATTTTAGTAGCCTAAAAGAAAAACACAATGGGAGGAAATATGAAATGAAAACTCGCATTGTTCGGGAATAAATACAAAAAGTGTATTTGCCACTTAAACCAAGAGTAAATTACAATGAGAATAAACGGTTGCGTCCTAGCTAAATATAAAAAAATAATTTTTTTGGTATCCGAATAAAACATTGTCCAGCCTTGCGACGGGAGCAGAGTGTTCCGCACTGGACTGATTCCTTTTTGTTTATTTTTGGCAAGGAAACGAACTAAACTAGTTGAGCGCAAGACTCTTACTTGAGCAAGCACTTCGTGAAGAACTGCCTGTCGACGGCATCGTTCGGTATTAGATTCGAATACTTCAGGACGAGTCCGAGGGTCTCCTTAGGGTCAAGGAACTCCAGGGTGATATTAAGGAAACAGTTCCATGTGTAGAAGTTGCGCTGTTCCACAGGACACTGGATCATCTTATCACAATTGATACAGTTGAAGCGCCCGTTTAGAATAGTCGCGAAAGTGTCGAAACATCTATCCCAGGCGTTATAATCGAAGAGTTTGGCAGCTTCCTCGAACAGGACAGGGTCTCCGTAGTTTAGCACAATGGGGATCACTTTAGCTGTTTGATTCTCATGAATATAAAATCGACAAATTACATCCATAACGGCTGGTACTTGGCGGAGGATATTGTAGCATCTCTCCTGCTCATTTCGCGACCAAAGGTACCTTATTAAGCTCTCTCCTAGCTCGTGAAAGTGGCAGAAATTATCGAATCTTACCGGGAAATCGCAGGTGTCGCAACGCTTCACCTCACCGGAGTTGAGCAGAATAAATCCGCTTATGATAAACTCGATCGAGGTCTCGTCCATTTCCCAGATTAGTTCTGGTTTTACATAGTCAAAATACATTTCAAAGCAATTTTTCTTAGCCTCGATTGCACTCTCACCGTTCTCGATCATAACAGCTTCTAGCTTCCCTAAGAGATCGATGATCTCTGACGAGGTGTACTCGTCGAAGACCAAGCTATATCGGTCTAAAAAGTTAATATTACTGATCTTTGAAGATTTAAAAATTAAATATAAGTTATAGATAGTTTTCTCCTCGTCCGTGATGACTTGTTCTCTTGGTGGGGATCGTCTAGATGCTGTGCGATTACACACAATTTCCTCATCATTTTCTAGTTGCTCGTTAATCTCTCTGAAGGGAATCGTTTTCCCGGCAGGGATCAACTCGTTAACCAGTGTCTTTTGTTCATCGCTGAATATGTTAAACTTATACTTTATGATATTTTTACCGAATTTTCCAGTTACAGTAAGGAGAGCATCTTTCAGCTGCTTATCGGCATTTGATTTGAACTTTAAGTTGTCACAAAATGCATTCTCTAGAACATAAACGCTGGAGGTCTCGTTTTTCTTCACTTTTGGCACTTCAACCTCCCTTTGAGTAATACTGTCGAAGATCACAGACAAATCGTTGAGGAGTTCGTACTGGCTGGTGTCGATTAAGTACTTCTTTACGTCATTCAACGCCAGCAGACCGTACTCCTCCTTGGCCTTGTCAGCGAAATACTTCACATTTTTCTTGAGCAATTGAGTGCAATCTAAAAATTGTTGCTGTTGCACTAGGTCAATAGCGAACGCCTGTATCGTTTGCAGCCTGACGGTATAGACGAAACCTCCACTTGTGAAAACTATCACATCGTTTCCGACCACCTTACAATCCAAAATCCTCTCGAAGTGGTTTGACCAGAGTACAACGCCCGAGTTTCGAGGATCAAAGATATAAATCCCGAACTCGGTAAAAGCCAAAATCAGGTCGGTGAGGATCGGTTGTAGTTTCGAAAATTGGAGGGTCTGTGGTGGGTAGTTGGTGAAGTACTCGTTCTCGGGATACCTTTGGTTCGAATCACTGCTTCCATTGCTCTCACAGCATTGAAGGATCTTCGTGGGCGGGCAGGCGAGGGAGGACTTAAATTGGTGGGTTTGTAGTACGTTACCTTCTAGGTCGACATCCCAAAGACGTGAACCAGGACGGGCGCAGTAAATACGGGATCCTTGCAAGTTATCATTGGAAGTTATTGAAAAGCAGGCGCCGTAGTAACCATCTCTTGGCCGGTTTCCGATCTGAAAATTACAAGAAATGGCTTTAAACATGTTATTTCATTGTATAAAACAATCACAGTTCTTCGTTTTTAGGACGAAGAGATAAGAAAAATAATAGAATAACTTAATCAGTTTTATCAACGCTTAAAATTTCGCATAAAGTGAATTATTTTCCAACCATTTTCAAAATACTTAAAATGATTCATGACATTCGAATCCCCCTGCTGGCACCAAAAATGTTATACGAGTTGGTTTTATTTTCACCGATATGTTTTTGTTCATAAAATACAAATAAGTAGCTTTCAGTAATTTAATATGATATTTCAAACAACACACTTATTCTAATAGCTAAATCTGAAATAAGCAAACTCTAAAATTAATTTTTAACCCCTTACACTGCAACTTATTTGCAGGCATTAATATACCTCGGCATTCTCTTCACGTGATACTTACTGCCTACTTTTATACAAATATAATTTAAACTGTTAATAGATGCATACATACAAAAAAATCAAATCTATTTTTTAACTTATTCTTCTTACAAAAAACGCTTCAATAGTCATTAACTCCTCATTAGTGTAGCTCGCCATTGCCCGTTTGGCTTAGAAAGCTTATGATGAGCTGCACTCGTCATTTCAGTACAAGGGGTTAATTTAAAAATATTTAAGAAAAATGTTAAATAAATTAATCACTCACCGTGCTTACTGCAAAAGAAAATTATCAACCGATTTATAAATAAAAAATTAAAATTAAGACAAAAGTATGACGAGCACAGTAGATGAATAGTATGTACCAATGGCATCAAAAGACTAAATAGTATAGCACCTATAAAAGAAAGCATTGGAGGTCGTTTGCTTCGACTAAGATTTCATCCCAGCAAGACTTATTTTAAGACTACATTTCAATGATATTTTTACCAATAAGTTTTCCTTGTTTACAATGTGGTAAGTTTATGTCTCACATTCGACAGATAAGTTCTAGCATTTCCTGATACGTCAGCATCTTATGATAGCATTAGTCACGCACCCGGCGAAACTGCGGTACTTTCTAAGCTATCAAGAAAACTTACCGAACATCTAGAGGTCAATCGTGTTATACTCTGGAATTCTATCTTCCACTAGTCTAGAAATAAGCTCGCTCGTTGTAAAATTTAAAAATTTTACCAAAAATTTTCTTTTGTATTAATCGGAACAAACGTTGATACGTTGGCACGCAATAGAATCGAATGGCACGATTTATATATGCAGAGACATATTTTTTTATTTTATTTTCATTATCACTTATTATTTCTTTATTATCATATTAGTTAATCTGACATTTATTGCAATAAATTTTTTATCTTTACTTGTAAAGATCCATTTTTTTATATTTAATACGTTTTCTTTGTGTTGTTACTTAATATATTTTTGCTCCTATTAACACATTAAAGGCGGGGGATCTTGACGAAAGTATGCTAGGTAATACTAAATACAAATGTAAAGTGGCGCATGGATTGCGCAATGTGGTTGCAAACCGTACTAATACGACTTCCGCCTTTAAGCTACAGTCGAGACAGTTGAGATAAATCGTATTACTACGACTCCCGCCTTTAAGCTACAGTCGAGATAAATCGTAGTACTACGACTCCCGCGTTTAATGTGTTAATATAATTGAATCCATTGCTTGTTTAAATTTCTTATAGAAAATGTTTACTTGGTAATTCTGCGACTGTTACTTTGAATCTGTTATAAAAAGTTCGAAATTCAAGATCCAGGATCCAATACCGTGACCAAAATTTCTTATTCGAGGTCTTAGTGAAAATGGAAACTTGCGGGTTTAAATGTAAATTTTGAAAATCTATGGCTAATCCAATATGACCTCCGAATTATTTTAATTTCTGGAGATATTCATGAAAATTTGAAAAGTATAAATTAAATCTTTGCGATTGCTTTGAAATTTAGAAATTCAATAAGGAAAATCCAATATGTGGTCTAGAAATTCCTAATTTCTAAAGATTTTCATAAACTTACCATGGATTTCAATCCTACTATCGGTTGATAATTTCTAAATTCAAAAATTTTCTATGCTTAGGTACTTTTGGGCTCTCAGGATTGTATTAAAATTTAATAACTAAACATTTGGTATTTCTGTGCTTTCCATAAATAACCTCTTTTTTTCAGTAGTTTGTCTTTCTTTGGTTCTTAGATGAACAGAAAATAAAAATTTTGCGTTTGTTTGAAATACTTTTAGTGTGTATCTGCGCTTATTTTACTACATAGTTATGAAGGTTGTGTGAGCGCTAAAGGAACATCTCGAAATTACAAAACTGCCAGGAATTAGTCTAGAGTAGGCGCATACCACAGTTTTTTCTTGAATTTTTGATTTTATGTTATAATATATCGCACAATAAAAAATTACTATGGTATTACAAGTTTTCAAAGTCGCTGATTTTGAATATCAAGTCTAATCTAAAATAATAATAAGTATAACTAAACTTTCCCACACACGCGTCGCTTTCAAAGCAATGCAAACACTTTTTTGCTCGGGTTTTAGTTCTGATCCATATTTTAATGTGTTGTCACTATTCGCCCGACTCCGTAGATTTGTCGTGACTGTAGTGCTGATATAACATTCAGATTAATCTGACGTGAATGTGAGGTTAAAAGTTAAATGACTGTGACATTATCGATTACAGTTTAAATCACCTCGAATTTTGATACTAATGATTTAAACGGATGAGTAACGATTTGTCATTTAATATTTTAAATGTATATTGACTGAGTAATTCCCTTCTACAAAATGTCTATTTACTGAAAATTTTCCCTTCGCTTCGTAATTTTAAAATTTACAAGCTCATAAGCTAATATCTAATAGCAGTAATACCTGTTTGTATTCCTCGTACTCGGTGTTGCACAAAATACACTTGGTGTAATTCGAGACAAGCAGGAGAGCATCGAAGTCGTCAATTTGCACGATCGGAGTATCCAAGAACAGGATTGGATGGACTGATATGCTAAGGAGGCTTCGTCCCTGTAACAAAAGAATATCATTAGCATTTCTAGCTTACGAAACTACTAAAAGCAACTGACCATGAAGAAGGTCAAATTAACCAAATTGACCTGTCCCTTCCGGTCCCCGTAGTAGAACTGCTTCTCATCGGCGCTCCAGTGAAGACAATTCACCGCGACTTCGCCCAGCTTTGTCGTTATCACTTGCGGAGCAGAATTCTGGGATAGATTAATCACATAGACGCAAATTACGCCCTTCTGAGTAGCGAAGGCGACAAACTTCTCGCTGGGCGATATCGCGACGAGGCTGACGGGGCCAAACTTGTTCTGGACCAGCTGGAGGAACTTGCACGGCTTCCGGCTGAATATGTAGAGGCTCCCCGAGGACGCGCCCAGGACCAAATACTTCTTCGAGGCATCGAAGCACATGTACTGCAAATAGAAGAGATAAACATTTTCCAGGGGGAAAGCTCGCGAATTTTCCGCTTGACCTACTTTTATCCGCTGGGTATGATTGAGGGGCGCATTGACTCGCGGTGAGAGGTCCGTGCAATTTGTAAGGACGTACATGTCACTCATTTTGATCTATCTACGCGGCTACTGCGGAACATTAATTACACAGAAATTCACGGCTGCTGGAGACACATAAAGCGAGTAAAACTACATCACAAACAAATCGCGAATGAATCACCCGAAAGCGTTGTGCAGGTGAAAGCGCTGACAGCTGTCAGAGGTCAGGCTGGAGGCCCTGGAGAGTTTCTCCAGACGATTCCTGGAGACTTCGCAGGGATGGACAAAGTTAGTGCATCAAAGGAACGGATACGCGAAATGCGGTTATTTTTAAAATAAAATTTAACTAAAATGGTGAAAAAAGCTCTTAAATTTTAATAAATCAAAAGAAAACAAATTAATAGACGGCGGCATCGTGCAGATAAATTGACAAATTGTTGACCCTTTTATTTATTGTTTGAGAATCGTATTTACAGAAATGTTTCAATCTTCTTAGCAAGATTTACACACAGGTCTACACCAATTTTTCAACACAAAAAGATATACATTATTTTTAAAGGACTTTGACTTACGAATTCATAAACGAAAATAGCCTATCATATCACTGTTTTGATAAAAATTGTGGTAGAAACTGCAAAAGACATTATTTCTAAATTTTTTGAAAAATCATTAAAAATTACAGATTGTTACAAGAGCTTGTAATGCAGCTTAAACCTAAATTTATCATGAAAACAAAGTATATGTCATGAAATTCATTTTTTCCTATATAGCGATTATTTCATTCAGTAGATAATCCAATAAAGATCAGAAATTGTACACTTTCTTGAAAAAAAAAATAATTCCCAAAATACTTAGTAGGCACTATGGAAAAGCGGTAATTTATATATGTATCTAGAAAAAGGGGATTTCTTTTAAGCCAAGTTATAAGTTCTTATTAGTGTCGGTTAATTTTAAAAAATTTTCGAAAATGGGCAAAATGCGATCTTTTGTACTTGTTGGGCCATTCCACACGTGTATTCTCGCAGCAGTATTCAAATCGTTTTGACAATGCACAGTGGAGAGTCAGCGTTTCCACACGGGTATTCCTGCTGCTGATGCACATTGCTGTACGAATAAGAATTAACAATGTGTGTGTGCCGTATTATTAAAAAATCCATCAAATCAACAAATCAAAACAACCCGCCTGCTCGTTTCGTTGTGTTAGATCGTGACAACACGATAAATAGATTCGAATTGTGATGCACATTTACTCTCCAAAGTTCAGCGCTTTTGTAGAGATATCTCCTCGCGCCGCTTACTTCTCCCCTATAAAATCGGTTTGAATACGCTGCGAGAATACACGTGTGGAATGGCCCGTTAAGCCTATTTTGCCCAAAAATGTGATTCGTTCACCAAATTCTATAGAAGATATATATTAATTGTTCCATTGGACGAAAAAATAAAAAATTTTTTGCCTAGTGAATTTCCATTTAAAAAAAATAACGGACCTAAGTTTATGAGATAAGAAAGTAGCTCGCTTTGGAACGTTGCCCATTACGAATTCTTAATTCTTAATAAACTGACAATATTGCAAGACTGTCATATACATATTAAACTGGGATCCCCCAGATGCAAAATAACGCAAAATCTTGAAGAAAAACCAGGTGGAAACAAGTTCTGACAAGTGATTAATTTTTATGAAAAATGGGTTTGGTTAAAATTCGCCAAAATTAAATTATTATGCTTTAGTATTCCCACGAAAGACCTTTTCTGTCGTATCTCTTTCCACACGTTCGCGGACAGTAAAAATGGAACTGCAGAATTTTTTCTGGGTGATTTATTTATAAACTAATTGTGATATTTAAGGGGACATTCTCATTGGAAGTAAAAAAAAAATCGATTTTTTTTTCTTTACATAAAAGTATTCCTTAAGATCATAGAAATGCTGTCCTCAAACCGTTGTGAGAAATTCGAAACAAAACGAAAGTTATAGCTATATATACGTAACGATATATACTGGGTTTTATAGACTTGGAGCGTCGCACAAAAACTTTAAACACGTTTTTCTCGAAACTACTTTTTTTCTCAAATTCTGCTCGATAGATTTAAAAAAAATCAAAAAGAATTCGACTCATTAACATAAATACTAGGACATAGACCTTTAAGAATGCATAAAAGCACCCCACCCTCTTTTTTATACACATAATTTCCCCCCAAAACATGGCCAATTTTTAAAATTTTTAGAAAAACAGTCCTAAAAATAATTAAAAAAATTAAAAGTACCATTTTTAAAGGTCTATGTTCTAGAAAAACGTCTAAAGAACAAAACCCATTTTGAATTTTGTTTTTATCTTCTCCAGCAAGACCGCAGGAACTGGTACCAGCTACAAAGGGACTTTTCGTAAAACACCCTCTATTGCCGCAAAACATAAGAAAAAAAAAAAAAAAAAAAAATTTAAATATAGTTATATACTTCGATGCCTATATATTCAATATATGAAAAAAATTTTTATAATAAATCAATAGGGTTTAAAAAAAAAAATTCCAAAAAAAGTCGTTTTTTTGTCCATTTCAATGAGAATGTCCCCTTAAATTGTTATTAGTCACATTTTGCCCGAGTTTCAAATAATTAGTTAAAAATTAAAAATAAAGAATTGAAATCACATTTAAACTCATAAGCCGATAATGTGGCTCATGAGTTTAAATGTGATGAATGCTATAGCATTAACGTCTGCGAACGGGTTAAATTGTTACAACACGTCAAAAACTGAAAGCGATATTTTGCTTATAATTGTTTCTTATAATATATATTTTAAGCTACATAATTAGTTTAGAAATTTTATGTTTAGCATAATTATCTAATTATCTTAACACTTACATATTATGTAAAGAGTTTTGATAGCTTAAAATCGAAAACGGGGCTCATTTTTCTTCTTAAATTCGACACTTTTTGGAAAACAGTATAACAAAAATTATAATTTGAAAAATTCATACCGTGAAATTTGTTTTCGCTTAAAAATTAGAAAGTCTAGAATGTGATATCTCTGTATATTTTTGTATAAATGGTGGACCATCGGCTGATTTCTTTTAAAAAATACTCCGTCTTACTCACGCTTTTAATGGAGTTTAGGCTACAAGTTTGAATCATTACGAAACGCACTTTTGGAGTATTCTCAATTTAAATTACATAACATAAACCAAACAAGTAATAACACCGAAGATTAGTAATTAATGTATTTTGTATCTTAACCCCTCAACAAGAATGCAAAAATTTAAATAGTCTACTTTGAGATACATTTTAATTTCTCATAATTTTATTTAATTTTTAACAGATGTGTTTCTATTGAATGATTGCAATCGATACCTCTATACATACATAGTTTGGGATTCGGTGTCGTGCTAAAAGGAATTTGATTTATTGAAATACAATTAAAAATAAATATAATTTTTAAATTTGACGATTTTTCAAAGCGGCTATATGGGCTAATAGGGAAGAAATAGACAATGATATACCTAAAAGTGGTTAAGAGCAATAACAGCTGTTACATGAGTTTGCCATTTCTATAAAAATTAATAAGAAAATACATCCCTCTTTTTTACACAATTTTGAAATAATATGATCCAAGAAAAAAGCCGGTTCTGTTTTTATACAAGGTTTATTTATTCGAACACAATTTTAAAATCATTTTTAAGAAATATAAAAGTAAAATTTGTCTGATAAAAAAAAGTTGGAATCACTAAGCGCTCCAGAAAGCAATCCATCTATATCTAAACTAGGTTTACTGAATGGTCACTTTGACCCATTGTAGTTTAATTTGAATTTATTTTCTCCAAAACAATGTATGCTGTATTTTCTGAAAATATCTTTATTAATCTTTATAAGACATGTATAACAAACTATTAATCAAGAAATTTATAAAAATTACGGTATAGTTTTTCTTTGAAAGAAGAATAAATTTAAAATAAACTGACACGGGTGAAAATGACCCCTCGGTAAACCTAGTGTTAAGAAGATTCAAGATGTGAGAATGTGCAAAATCTTTCCAGCGAGGACAGCGATTTTTGGCGATCTCGTGAGATTTGCTCTTGTTGTTATTCCGTATTATTAATTTAAAGTTCCTTATATTTTTTTTTGAAATATGTTACTAATTTTATAATGCCTTTTTGTATTGTTCATACATATGTATATGGCAGCGGCAGGCACAGCTTATACAGTTACATTTTTATCAGATATTTTTGACACGGTTTTTCCAAATTAATACGACCCTGTATTTGATTCAATACGGTTTTGGGATTATATGGAACTTATCCCTCATTTTACACTGTTTTCCGAGGAACGTAGAGAGTTAGGTATATCAGAGTAAAGCCATTGGTATAAAAAATAATAACAGATATAATGTTTTTGTTATTATTATCTAGTAATTATATTCGCTGTAATGTAATTCATTTCTTTTTTAATGTAAATTTTAAATAAGTCATTAGGGCCCTTTAAATTCTGCTAAGTTCAGTAAAGACTGAAATTTATTCGCAGTAGAAAGTTGTAGCAATGAGAGCCCTTTATAAAAGGAATTACCTGAAAAGTACACCATTCTCTGGCGCCGGGAATATTTATTATGCTGGTAAAAGTCCTCTTTCCTACAAGGGCTGAAAATTGAGTACACTACTACAACGATAATTTAATTAGGCACTTTCCTATTGTCGGTCCGATTTTCCATTAACTCCCAGTTTCTTCCCCGAATTATGACTACGCAAAAACTAATTTGCATGAGAACTATACCCAACAGCCGCAGTAAATGGGATTCTTCTGGATGGTGCGGGTGCTTTCGTGCCCTCTTCCTTGGCCCCCCGCGCAGCGACAGCTCCACCAAATCCCATTCATAGATATTTCAAAACTTTCCAAATAAAGCGCTGTTTATCCGCACAAGTTATCTAACAGGAGTCAGACGTTCACATTCCGTCGTCGTAATTTTGGGAAAAGTTATCCCAGAAAGTGAATGCATTCATGTCAGGCACCCCGGGCACATATCATAACACTTTAACTTGCCAGTTCTGTTATTGCAAACTAATTAAATTTTGTAATTATGACATTCAGAATCTTCATTACTCCCCGCCATAGTGTGCGGTGCGACGTAAACTATGATAATTATCTGCTCTATCCGGGGGAACCCAACCCAAGGGATAGTTCTGCTGGCATGTCTGGAGCCCGACCAAAATAGCCAAATGGGAATGCACCACCAGCTGCATCATTGCAGAAATTACATAAAGGGCACCTCCTTACGCTGCATTCCGGCTGCACAGTTGAAGGATTCGCCCAACATTTGGACCATTTCGGTATAGTGTAGCTCGGGTTACCATAAGATGTGCATGAAAAAATAGTACAAGGAAGTGTTATAATATATAATATAATATATAATAATATTATGGTGGCATTCCGTGATTATCACCAAACACCCATTCAAAATCGGTTTTCTGTAAGGTGGCAATCACTAAGAGCTAAAACTACATATAGTTCTCACTTTTTTTTTGGAAGTTTTAAAATTATTTATTTTTATCATATGTAGGTATATGTTAACTATTATTTTCAGAGTACAAACTTCATAAAAATAATACCCACATTTATACGAAAACATCCATATTTAGTTGCAAAATCGTTAGCAGTTCTAGCGCAAAGACCAGTTGAATTTTTGGGAGATTATTTTCAAACTTTTGTTTATCAGTGAAAACAAAAGTAATATTTTTCTCCAACTTATAAAAGGTATCAAGGTTATATACATACATATGTGTTTAAACATGTGCCTGCTTTATAAAAGGGATTTTTACACACCAGCCAAACGTTTCAGTGAACCAAATTGATAAAAATGTGATAATGGTCCCAGTGCACTGTTTCAAAGGAGGTGGTTCTTATTGAGTATCAGATATCTTAAACAATTTTCTCATCTTATTGTATTGAATGGTTTTCGCTATCAATATACATAACTGCGATAAGGAGCCGTAGAAGAGAATATATTAAATTTCATTTCTTGCCACTCTTGAAAATACGAACTCTGACAGAAAATCCCACTTATGAAAAGAGTAACAAAAGTGATCATCTTACAGAAAGACTTAAAAATGGTGATCACCTATCACCTTACCGAATGACAACTCAGTATAAAAGAATGAAAGTTACTCCTTTTATTAATTATTAAGAATAAAAATATAGCTAAATAATATATGAATAATATGTATATGAATAGAATAGTTCAATATCTTTTAAGCCAAAAATCAATGCCCATTGGACTTTTTACAAATAGCAATGTTCAGATTAAGTTTTCTAAACCGCCTTGTTTTTAATTAAAATGACAGGAAGTAAATCAAAGAAGTAAATCATTTTCAAAGCTTAAATTAAAAAGTGATATTTAAAATAACGTTTGAATATTTTGAACAAAATAGTATACATAGAGTTCTGAATGAATGAATTTAGTATAGTATGTGATACATGTATAAGAAGACTACAACCACCTACTCTTTGAAGCATATATTTAGCAACCCTATATTATATGTAATATATATATATATGTCCCTGCGCGACAGACAAAGCCATGATTTTACTAAAAAAACAACATTTGTTTCTTTGTAAGGCTATAGATGTACATAGTATGTGTGGGCTATGGTGCCGCCTTGTCGAATAAACTTTTACGGTATGGCGTTTGTATTTTAGTGTTGTCGTCGCAGGTACACCAAATATGGAATAGTACTCAGATTGCGGAGTGATAGCCTGAACTCGCATTTTTACATTAATCAGAAGGAATATTTCCATAAGATTTAGTAAAATTTATTTTTTAGTATTGTGATGCAACGTTACCTAAACAAAAGAAAAATTTACAATATTTGTGTAGACATTTCGTAGAATTATATTTTTATTATGTCTATAAGTAATTTTTGTGTAATACTACATTTTCTTTATTTTATGTTACAAAAAAAAATATATGTTTACATATTTCTCCAAACCTTTGTCAAATTCAATACGTTACATATGTTATGTTTACTTAAAAGAGATTTTCCTTTTTTTGCGGAAATTTCGAAAAAATACATTGCTTTTATATAAAAATCGTGATTAAATTTTACGGAATGCTACATTTTTTTTACTCTGCACATACTCGCATGCACCAGTCGATGTTCTAAATATTTTATGGACGGATCAGTAAGTTTTTATGAATTCATCAAAGCATTATATTATTATAGCTTGCATCCTCCCAGCTAGAGTGTGCTCCTGTATCGGGACGGGGAGTAAAGAGCCCTTCCGACACCATCATCAGTCCGTGTGGCTGCAGTAACTTTTCTTCAGAAGGTATAAGAAGGAAACTTTTGCAGCCACAAAGTAAATTGAGGTCGGAATTCCTTTCCGCATTGTGGTGATCCTGCCGGCAGGATGAAAATGCGAAGGACAATGGCTCGTATCCAGCCAAGTACGACTGATTGGATGAAATCACTGATTGAGGATTTGCCAAAGATAAACGAAGAAGAAGCTGAGAAGTTTCATTCAGTTTCCTGCTGATGAGTACTTCGTATGTGTGCTTCTATGGAACTATATGGGAAAGTTCTGGGATTCCGGGAGGAGCTTAACCCCCAGCCAGAAAGTCGAGGATGCAGGCCAAGAGCTGAGATTTTATCTTTGATTTGCTTGACACGCTCCATGGTTTGTACGTAATTAATTCTGTGTGATCTAGCAGACAAGGGTCCTTGGCGGACCTCAACATTATTCCATGCCCCCCACAGGTATTGGTGGATAGGTATCCTTTTCACACATTCCAATCTTCCTCGTAGACCATTATTTTAGCTCTTAATCCTCTACCGCACACCACTTAATATGTGTATATTTCTCGAGAAAGGAAATCACTTGATGAATTCCGTTTGAATTGCTACAATTTACTTTGATCCTGGATTATGGTCGAGTGCTGTCTTGAACTTCTCCGCTTCCGTTTCCTTAGAGTTTCCGTGGCAGCAGTAGGATGGATACCGGGGGAAATTTCAGATAAGAAGATGTGTCTTGCGACGGACAGGATATAATACATACATACATACACATACATCTTCCTTGCGATGGATGAAGCCTAATTAGAAAGTATGCCAATCATTTATGAACTTTTAATTGATTTCCTGCGTCATTTTCGTCGTTGGCATGATTTTTTCTGACAAATAGACATTTTCTTTGCATAGGCTCAATGCTAGACTGATGTAGGCTGAGAAGTGATTTAGTAGTTAAGTGGCAAATTTAATTACCCGTTGTGAAGAGGTATACAGGAGAAGGGGGATGCTATAATTAATCTAAGCACCTGTTTCTAACAATAAAGCGGTTTTCCAAAATTTCAGATATATTTTTGGTGTGAGGTTCTTCAACAAGTTTGAGTGCATTAATAAAAATATGTAATTAATAGGAAATGTTGTGCTGGTAGAATATAATGAACATAAAGTTTTAAGAAGATAGCATTATATAGTGTTTGCCTCTATTCACAACTGGTTTATTTGAAATAGACTCACTTTTAATTCGTAGGAGTCAATATGCCTCTTTATTAACAAATTCAAACTTGCACGGCCGGTTTTTCTCCGATTGGGCTTAATCACCACACGTTCACCAATAAATAATAAGTAACAAAATCACCAAATCATCAAAAATCACTTTGAAGCTTGTACTTGTTATTTTGAAAGCTATGTATCGAACATAGTTAATGCCGGCTGATAAACTAAAAAATTACAAAAATAGGGTTTGTAATGCGAACGAAATATTGAAAACAAAATACAAAAAAATTTCTTTTGAGAAAATCGAGCAAAATAAATTAAAGAGGATGTTTTCAGCTTTCCACTGAAGTCTTGCCAATTACTGTACATTCATTATTTTAGGAGTTATGGAAACTCACAAATTAAAACGTCATCTTTGCTTTGACAGCTCATATCTCAGGTAAACAAAATCACAGGAGAATTTTTAAAAACCCTTTTTAAAGAGGAAAGTAACTGTTTTGAAATGCTTTACTTGTGTTTACTCGCAAAATTTTTTCAAGCTCATAGAAGCAATTAAAGTTCACAAAAAATTAAGGGTTCATTTCCTTCTTCTGTTTTCTTACTTTAACTGAGTGGTAGGGACTGGAAAAAAATGTTTGAAACATAGCTTGCAAATAAGAAAGTACGAGCTTTTATTCAACTAAATCCATTCATTTTTCGCAAAGATATAGTGTTTTAAAAATTAGGACATTTTTTCGATTTAAACCGATCTTAACCGATGATTAAGATTTTTGGGTGATTCCTTAATTTTGAACGCCAGTATATAAATTTTTAATAAACAGAATATTTTTCTATTTTTAAAACTACTCTGATTTGTTATCCCATTTTGTATAAAAATTTTTAATTTAAGCATTTTAGAATTTAACTAGGTATAATAATTTAATGATTGGCTGTTGATTAGCATTTAAAACTTTAAGATAAACTTTTGAACAAAATTAAATAGGATGGATTTATTGACTGCTATATAGCATCCGTTATCTTAAATTAATTAAAGGAAAACTATATTCGAATGAAGTAGATAATGCAAAAATCCTTTGGATTTGTGAATTTCCATATTTTGAAGGAAGTTTTAACATCAATTAAAAAAAAAAAAAAAACAAGATATAGGCGAAGATTTGGATTCGGACAGGCCCTAAACTAAAGTTTCAATTCAGGATAATTTCTTAAAAAAACCGGATAATCTCTTAAAAAAATAAATCGGCGACGTATTAGATGATATTTTCCTCCGGTACCTTTTTAATAAGTCAGCCAATTAGTAAAATTAATTTTTTTTAATATTATTTTCTTATTTGGAATATCATAACATTACGTAATAAATATGGTATTTTGATTTAAGAGTTCAGCTAAATTAAATAATGTTCTCCACATCTTAGATATACTTATTAGATGCATTTACGACATATAATTTCTTGATGGTTTATATAAAAGCGACATTATTTTTAAGTTATATTATTCTAACTACACGAAATTATACTAACTTTACGCTACCTACCCTATATTTATATTCTAACCTAGACAAATTGCTGAATGAAGAGGTGTGAGAGTGTTCTCGTTGAAATGTTTCTTTTATTGTGAGATGTGAATTATATGTATTAAAGTTTTGTCAAATGTGAATCATAAGTATTTCAAAGTTTCACACCATGAAGTTAGTAATTTTAATGAAATCGCTTGCACCAAAAGTGGTTCATGTTACATGCATACAATTTCTCAGTATACCATTGCAAATGTTCAAATATGTATACATTATTTAGATTCACCTGGTCCTTTTCTTTTGCGAGCCCCGAAAACAATTACACCAAGATATTCCCCATTGGGTAATAACAATAAAATCAAACATAGAAGCGGCCTGGCGCTCCCGCCAGAATATCTTTCACTATATCGGAGTAAGAGACGGTTGGGCAAAAACTATTGTGCCTGGAAGAATTATTGAAATCGGCTCTGGGTACTACATCTGAAGGGACGTCTGAATTAATAAACATAAGCTGCGCCATAACAGAATATTACATTTTCCCCCGATGCATGTCCTTAAGAAGCTTTTCTTAAGCATAACCACCATACCAAGGCCGAGAAGCTGGAAGGTGCAAGGCAAACATTGCTTACAGCTTCAGCCATACCCCGTATCTTGGATATTGTCCTGTTTCGGGGCTAAACATTTTCTATGGGCGCTCCTCAAACTCCAACAATGAGGACTCCGGGCAAGCCTTCAAGTGATGTGTAGAAGGAGGAAAAAGAAAAAAACAGGGAAAATTTTCTGGTACGAGATGTGGTTAGCAAGTACCGGGAGCACGGTGTGCCGCCACCGGCAGGGGCGCATCGTATCCTTTTTGCCCCGCGCGCAAGCCATACCTTTAAAACTTTAAGTATGCACACAAATTCTTTTGCCAACAAAGCGTTTCCTCATACCCTTATAGAGATCCTTATGGATCCACAGGACCTAGTTCTGCATGTATACTGCCCACCACCTTCCCCCACTCGGGCGGAATGAAGAACTTCTCAAGTTGATCGCACGCTGGCTTCAGGTATAGAAATGAGCCTTAAGAAGCTTCAGCTAAATTGAAATTTAAATATCTCCGACACGTTCTGGCATATACCTGTGCATTGTCCCGGAGATTGTGGATGCTGGAGGGGTTTGTAGCCGGTGAAACCTCTTCCCGTCCCCGCTCTCAATTCAAGTGGCCAGTAGGACGACAACTGAGGCGCGGACATAGCACAGAGCCTTCCAGAGAGCCCCAGGAGTAGCCTCCGGGGGCATCTTGCTCCTTGAGAGTAAACAACTTCACAAGGATATCCTTTGACCTTCTTATACAGTTCCTGTTCACTTCGTCGTGACCCTTCGTCGACCACTTTCTTATAGTGGGCAGCAGATGGAAAGTGGCTGGAGGGTGGCCCAACTGTGGCCAGGCGGTGCGTCGTAGCTGCCACACGATTGCCGCCCTTATTCTAGAAGCTTCTAATGCTATGCATGCCGGGGCTAGTGCATCTTCTACTTCTTCTTCTTCTGCTCCGGCTGCTGCATTCGGAAAGTTTCTGGTACAATTTTGGAAACTATTTTAGAAATTTCATTCACCATTTAAGATGTGGCCACTTTGGACTAAATTTTCAGGCACCATCCTCGAAATATCCATTTCCCCCCAAGCCCTCAACTTCATTCTCATTTACTTTTTGGTATTGTCTGAATACTTCTACAGCTTCGTGTCCAAATCGGGCAAGTGGGGGTTGGGCGACTATCTAAGATGTTTTTATTTTCTTCTCTATCTCTCTCTCTCTTTCTCTCTGCTTTCACAATTGCAACAAAAGTTCTACGAAATTATTTCCTCAAGAGTTTGTAGTGGCCGGGGGCTGCAGTGGCAAATTCTGTTTGTGTGGAGTCTGAGAGGGCAAAGAGGGATCCCAGCTCCACGGTTCAGCCAGACTAAATGCTTGAATTGTTGCTAGAATTCGCCTCTTATAAAAAGTAATGCAACAAAGTAGATACGATGAAGGTTTTTACTCCTTTAAAACGATAAACTCGAAGAGGTTCGCTTTTTTTCCAGGTTTTGTTCTTCATTTGTGGAAATTGGATCTTATTAATTCATTGATTACTTTGAGTTGTTTTGTTTAAGATTGTAACTTCAAATTATAAATTATCGATTATTGCACGTATACACTGAGAGAAAAAATGTAAAAACAATGAAAACAACATTATATGAATAATTTTTAAATATTATTTAGTGCCAAAGCCGAAAATTATTAATTTAGCTACGTTTCATATTAAATTTTAGAGTTAACAATTTCCACCGTTAATTTGATAAAAAACTATTTTGAAACAACATTATAATGCAATTTCCCCATTTTATTCTCTTCTTGCTGTTGTAGTATTGTGGTTTTTAATTGCTCTCACTCACGTCCCTATAAACAGACTTCTGGTGTCCCAGGAACAATACTTAATCCCTTATTTTTTCTAATCTACATTAACAACTTACCTAACCACATTGAGTACGAATGCCTACTTTATGCCGATGAGGCAACCATATTCAAAACTATACTATTAGTGATTGCCTCTGCCTTAAAAAAGATATCGAGATGCTCGAATCTTCCTGTTTGGAAAATCTACTTGAAATTAACATAAGAAAATGTAAATTGAGAACATTCTCCAGAAGGATTAATACCATCATATAAAATTAGCAACGAATCGTTCCCCAGTATTTTTGATGTAAAAAAATTTGGCGTTATCTTTGTTTTGAAAATTACATTTTCCTTGCATATTAACTAATTTCTTCAAGTTAATTGGTTTTGTTTTTCACTTCTTTAAACCTTTTAACCTTAAACCTTAAAATCCTTCTTCGTGTATCATACTTTACAATTCATTAATGAGAAGCTTTTTGGAATATACTTCACACTTGAAATCGTTTTTACTAGTATACCCTGAGCAAATTGTAGTGGTACAGAGAAAATTTACCCGCTAATTAATACATATATTACTGTACAAATTTAATAACACCTCTTTTCAATATGCTGAAAGGTTAAACCATTTTAATTTACCATCTCTGGCAGATCGTAGAGTATTCCTTGACAACACTTTCCTGTTTAAAATAGTTTATTCATTATTTGATTGTCTAAGTTCGCTTTCTAAGCTTTATATCAATGTTCCTCCTCGAATAACTAGAGGTGCCATATTTTAGATTACCTACTTGTAGAACAAATATAAAAGAAATCTCCTGTTTTTCGGATGTAAAACTCTTATAAAACTAGCTCCGCCGCTATAGAACTTTTGAACACCAGCCTTATAACGTTCGAGAAACCTTTAATGCATGAGATCAGTCATTCCCGTACTTAACCTATTTTCTATTGGCTTGTTTTCTGCTTTTATTTTCTTATTTTTCGTTTAATTTACTTTTCTTTTATTTTTATTATGAATTAAATGAATTTTTTTTTATAAATATTTAAAGCGTTCTGTCAACAATTAGGAGGGATGTAAATGTTCTGGCAAAAATTCCATGAAGACAAAATACTGCCGAAAGTAATTTCCTGAAATTTTATGGCTGATACTTTAACTAAAATAAATCTTATTTCTTACCCTCCTTAAAATTTTAGGGTAGCTACCCCGGCCACAGAGGGTTGCCAGAGATGGCTTTTAATTTTCAGTAGGTATAGAGGATTTACTGTGGAAAGTTTCGTGACTTTTGAAATGACCACCTAAAATTGGTCACTGGTTCTTCCTCTATAATATTTTGTTTAATATTTTTATTATGGTTAAATTTTAGCGGTAGTATATAATAGGATTTTATCTGACTACTATCGCATTAACTTGTATATAAATATTATAAATAAATAAGTAAACGTATTCCATCCAAACAAAATGATTTATTTTCATTATTCACTATAATTGTTTTTTGAGTCAAAACCAAAACAATATATTTCATAGTAAAATTAACTATCTAGTGCTTTCGATTCAACTATCCTATCCAATATCCTATCCTAATCCTTCTTTGATTAGAATGCATAATATGATTGCTTCCAGATATTGAAGTATGCCTGTGTGGACCATAATAACGAATTTAGTAGTTTTTGGTTACAAAATCTTTTCGTAATCGCTTTGACCCTGAATAATGTGTTTGATTATATATTTATCGATTCTATGGAGTCTCCTGGTCAACTATTGATCACTTCCCCATCTTTTTTTAAGTTGAAAATCTTTTGTCTTTGTCGGGAGGTGCAAAGACTGAAAGCATTATGGTGCTTGTCAAGGACACCACGGAGGAAAGCATACATTTTCACCTTCAGACAACACCTCATATGCCTCAATCCGACCACAGATCTAAAAGTTGGACAGATTTCAATGTCAAAATTGAGTAAAGTAAAAAATTCAACAATTTGTTAGCCTGAATGGAAATTTTAATTCACTTTAGAGCCAAAAGATTACGATTCCTTCTGGTGAAGATGCTACTCGAGGCATTATACCACTGTTAAAATAGAGAAAATATTTGTTCAATTAACTTTTCTCGTACTTCATTTTAATATAATAAACATATCAGCATTTTATTTATTTGACAATTCCGGTCAATAAATATTACACTACGGTAAATATTCGTGCAACATAACACATGCAGGGTTTGGGTTAGTTTTTTTGAATAAAATTTGGAGCAAAAATAAATGTTCAAATAAAAAACCTTTTTAAAAATTTCCGTACGGTGATTTTTCACAAAGACAGAGTACAATTAGCTCGAATTTTTTGGAGTTTTTGAGTAATACTTTAAATTCATATAGACAATAATTTATTCAGCGGAGCTCTAAGTTCAATGAATTGAATATTCATTTGATTTTAATGAATTCTTTTTTAATGCACCCAAATTTCTGAATAAACATCACCTAAATTACCCCAAAGCATACAAAAGCAAGGACGACAGTTGCTGAGATGCGGTCTGCTTTACCAGCACCCTGTTGTTTCATTTCATGTCCTGCCCAGTTGTTGTCGTCTCCAGTAGCAACGTCGAGAAATTTCCATAGCAACAAATACCTCACAACAACAGTGGTCAGTGGAAAATCAGAGAAGGAATCTCCTCTTGTTTTCCCTTTTAGGAAGGTGCACCGCATTTAAAGTGAGTGGAGAAGCAGAGATTATGGTGAGAAGAAATCTTCTTATTTTCAAAGAAACTTTGAGAAAGGCTCGAAATTTTTCCAATAA
This sequence comes from Dysmachus trigonus, assembly GCA_949715965.1. Taxonomy (NCBI): domain Eukaryota; kingdom Metazoa; phylum Arthropoda; class Insecta; order Diptera; family Asilidae; genus Dysmachus; species Dysmachus trigonus. The sequence continues at coordinate 16,265,866 of OX454320.1, forward strand.
TTTTCTCTTTTTTCCGTATTTTTGTCCCTTTTAAGATTTTGTCACGCGGAAAAACCGAATCAGCGAGCTCAAGGCATGTCGCAAGTGCATCGACAAAGAGGAATTCTCCGGCATTCGAAGATTTCATTCTATCGAGGGACTATACTGGCGGCAGGGCATTTCTTGAGGTATGTACCACTTAGATTTAGGGTCTGATTCTGCAGACGAAGAGTTTGTTACATTTCTTACGATTTTCGCTTCATCCACTCATTCCGCCACCCAAAACCTTTTCCTCATCCTCAATACACTTTTACAGCTCATGTCAGAGGAAGATGATAGTAAGAAGGTTTTGTGGGACCAATGGATCGCTTTCTGCAGTTTTCACTTGGGTGACTATCAAAGGGCCCTGGAGCAGTACCAGAGAATTCGAGATGCCGATCCGACGGCTGGGGACATCCCACTCAATATTGCAGTCTGTATGTTCTATTTGGGTAAATTTGCAAGTTTCTCTTTTGTGTTGGGCAAATTGTGGAAAAATCCAGTCATGTGTACAGTGGCGCCCTCTCCTTTTTCATATCATTCCATCCCGCAGGAATGTACGAGGAGGCCCAGGAGCTAATGGAGCACATACCAAACACCCCGCTAAAGGTTCGGCTAATGTTTCACTTGGCGCACAAATTTTCCAATGAGGAACAGCTGATGGAGCTCCATGAATCCCTCAGGGACGTGGTCGAGGACCAGCTAAGTCTGGCGTGCCTTCACTACCTAAGGGCGCACTATCAGGAGGCAATCGACATCTACAAAAGGATTCTTCTGGATAACAAGTGAGATTGGTCTGGTTTCTTTTCTATTCTAGTTCATTCTATACTACAAAATTCCCAATAGTTCTTGTTTCTTGATTAAATGAGCATGTTTTTCTCAAAAATCCTGTTTTTTTTGGCTCAGTCGATTTTATAAAAAAAATCCAATTGATTGGATTGAAATTTTCATATAATGCACTGCACAGTATTTTGCTTTGGCCTCTATGAAATTTGTGTTTACATTTAAAAAACTTCGAATTAAAATAAACATTAGGAATAAAAAAAAAAAAAATTAAACTTTCTTCATATCTCATACTATACATAAGAATATTGAGATTATGAAAAAATTCAATTTTCATGACTGGTACTTATATGTTTATTAAAAAAAAATTGTAAAAAATTAGGAAGTTTTCGGTTTCCACACTTTTAAAGGAATATTCCAAAAGTCAATTTTCCGATACTTGATTTACACAGTTTTTAAGTTTTATAATAACAAATTTCTATATCTTATTTCGATTATTTCACATACTTATATATTTTGAACGTACTCCTTCCACAAACTCCAATTATTATTGAAGGCATATATGTATATGTCAATCGCTGACGTGTTTATTTTGGAGCAAATCGCATTGTATTTGTTGTTTTCATTCGTGCTTTATATGTTCTTGCTTTTATTTAACGCAATTTCAAACCCTATTAGTGGCAATTCGAAATAAGGTCGACCATCTAATAAAACAGCCATTTTTTCCGAATATTTGTTTATTATGTTTGTATAATTTATATTTTTCAGCTAAAAAATCAGAATTGAACTAGCCGGCTCTGCTATTTTAACCAAAGTTTATGTGTACAAATTTAGCACAGCCTGCTATTTTAACTCTACCAAATTTGTGCACATAACAAGGCCATTGGAATATTATTAATTTATGTTTTTTGCTTTTAATTTTATAAATTAATGCATTGAAATAGTATGCAACGTAAAAAATTTGAGTCCAAATGTTTTATATGAATACTAAAGCTTAAATTTCTAGGCTTCGTATTCAGTAAAAACGAATCTTCTTTTTATCATAAAATCTTTGTGTAACTTTAATATATGATTATTATGAGCGTATATATATATTCTTTGATTCGTTTTTTAATCTAAAGTTTAGTAGCAACTATCTTCCTTTTTTGTATATATGCAGTGTCACATTTTACACGGTTCTTATTAACATGATGTTTTTTGGAACGCATCTATAGTGTGAATTGAGAGATGAGTGTATATACTTTTTAGAATGCATTTCAATGAGTCCCTAATAACTTCCCAAGTTGACTTCAAAATTATCAAATTTAAAAAATTGGCAAACATTTTAGTAACTTTTTGAGTCGGACATTACAATTTTAGAAATGACCAAAAATTGTATTTACTTTGAACTCTGACGATTTGTAACTGATTGAGTATTGAAAAATAAAACAATTCAACAGATATGCTATTTACATACCATCCCGTCCATTTCCAGAGACTTTTTGGCTTTGAACGTCTACCTTGCTTTGTGCTTTTACAAGCTAGACTATTACGATATGTCACAGGAAGTCTTAGACATCTATTTAAACCAATATCCTGACAGTACGATTGCAATAAACCTAAAGGCATGCAACCGTTTCCGCCTGTTTAATGGCCGAGTCGCTGAGCAGGAAATCAAAAATATCGCCGATAATGGAACTTTTGGGGCGGATTTAATCAAGCACAATTTGGTGGTTTTTCGAAATGGGGAAGGTGCCCTACAAGTATTTCCGGCCCTATTAAACATAGTACCCGAGGCTCGACTCAATCTTGCAATTTTCCACCTGAAACGAGGCGGTGTCCAAGAAGCCCACAGTCTGATGAAGGAAGTTCAGCCCACAGTACCGCACGAATACATCCTAAAAGGTGTTGTACACGCTGCTTTAGGGCAACAACTCGGCTCGGTAAGATAGAAGATTATATGCTCCTTATTCCGGAAAACGACCATTCCTAACCGTCTTTAACCCGAACATTTGGTAGAAGGAGCACATTAAGACCGCCCAACAGAATCTGCATCTTGTGGGGAGTTCGGCATCTGAGTGTGACACAATTCCCGGAAGGCAGAGCATGGCATCGGCGTTCTTCTTGTACGGCCAATTTGAGGAGGTTCTCGTCTATCTGAACTCGATACGGAGCTATTTTGTGAACGATGACACGTTCAACTACAACTATGCCCAGGCAAAGGCGGCCACAGGATACTATCGGGAGGCTGAGGAGCTCCTCGTCCAGATAACCGATATCGACATCAGAAATCAGCACACGTACTGCATGCTCTTGGCTAGGTGTCACATCAAGGCTGGCCATCCGGAACAAGTAAGTGAAATGAAAATTTCACCTCAACTCCTGGACTGGAGGAGGAGGTTGGTTAAGGTATTTCATCGGAGTCCCTTTTCTTACACAGGCCTGGAACTTATTCGTTTCACGCGACACCAATTCAGAGGCCTTCCTACTGCTGCAGCTGATTGCGAACGATTCCTACAAATCCGAGGAGTTTTGGGTAGCCGCAAAGGCCTTTGATATGCTGGAGAAGTACTGCTCATGGTCTTTTGCAATTGTCCTGCATTTCCTAATACGTAATCCTTTAGGTTGGATCCAAGCCCTGAGAACTGGGAGGGCAAAAGGGGAGCTTGTGCTGGGGCACTCTATGCGATTGTGGCTAATGCTGAGAAGGGAAAGCCACCGAATGGTCTAGGCGACATCATATCGCTCCTAAGGGACTCTAACAATCCTCAGACTGATACGATGCTGCGGATTATTAGAAAGTACGCTAACAGTTTGAAATAAAGGGTTTAGAACCGGAAATTTAGATTATTTCACCCTGTAGGGTAACCCGGGATTGAAAGTAACATTCTGAATTAGGAACTCCATTGTGATTAAAGCTTTTGGTTTATCATAAAAAGATTAGTGTGTTACTGAATCTATTTGGCTTTTGTATAGTGCTAATCAGTTTTTTTAAAACTATTGACAGAGAGAGCATATTAAGATAAAAATTAGAGTGAGCGAGATTGTTCCAACCGATCTCTATCCAGGGACAATTTTAACAGTAGTCTGTCGATCTGTTTCTTTTCAAAACTAGAAAAACTTATTTATAATTGTCTTTCAATTTTCTGAGCTTTAATTATATTACAATAAAAAAAAAAAAAAACAGAGCTCAATTTTTAACTTTACTATCATTTTGATTTGCACTTTGAGATAAGACTTTCAATAAAAGTTAATAAAATTGTTATCCCTGAAAGGAAAAAAATCAAACAACTATTTTCACGTGGCAAAATATATTTGCTTTTTGAAGAATACTGTCACGATTTTAGAGAGTTGAACAAAAATTACTGAAACATATAAAAATTGATTACACTACCTAATCAAGTCATTCCACTTTGACTGACTTACGAGCACTTAGTCACGTTTTTCGATTTGTTCGGAGAATCAAGTGACTTAAACTTGTATATGCAGCTATGATAATTTTAAAAATATTTGCACATTTACTTTCGATTCCTGTCTGCCCCTAATCTATCAGAGCTGCTGATGAGTCTCTGAGCGTAAAATCTGGCGCGAATATGTTGTATAGTTGAGTGACTTTTCACAATTGTGTTAAGTATGGTTCCATGTAGTAAAACGCTATTATGAGATTTCTTGAATTTAGATCTATATCAGATAAATTGTGATTTGCTTAAATATTTAATATTTTTATAATATTTAAAATAGTCAACACGTATCTATTAATTTAAAAAATATGTGATCCTTTGCAAAGTGATGGGCCAGCAAACTACTTTCGGCGCCATGCTTTCTTTGCTGGAATATTGCTATCCAATCGGAAATTAATTGTTTTCTTGGACACAGGGCCGCATTTTGTTTAATCTACTTCTTAAGGCTCCAAAACCCTTTTGCAGAAATTTGTTTAAATTAATATAAAGAAGACGTTAGCAAAGATAAATCGAAACTCGAGACTCAATATCGAAACAAAATTAATACTTTATCAAGCAACATTTCAATTAATCATGCTCTATGCATGTCTGGTTTGGTTCAACTGCGCAAAGACGAATATAAATGAGCTCCAGATCATTCTAAATGAAATTTCAACAATACAACACTAAGCCCCGGAGGACGTTTATGAATATTAGATTAAGTTAGGATAGATAAGGATTAGACAAAAATTATACAAAGTGAGATTTTTACTTGCTATTTTTCCGCCTACAAGACGGGCAAAATAATCAGTAATAAAATACACTCTACACGATGGAAGATGTCTAAGATGTTGTAAGGAAAACTGGTTAACATATGGCACGAAACAAAGAAAATTTAATTCAATTAGTTCAACCTAGTCGATCTCCTAGTGATTTTGCTTATTCCTCTATTCCATTTTCTACTCGATCGAAAGCCAAAACACTAAGTAACCAAGTAAAGTAATTCAGAAAATGAAAATATTTGCTTTTTCTGTACCATTTTGCCTTCGCAAAAATAACAAAAATTGTAGAGTGTAATAGAATGTCGAAATTGCCAGACAATATCATACTATGACATACAAAAGATTGAACACTCCAGTTTAATCGCAATTCCACATAACAGGTCTAAAATTAAACTGACAACGCGGTGAATTTTTAGACAACGTCATTTGACCCAAAAAAATCCCTTTTCAACAGAGAGATATCTCTTAGCAATTAGTGTGCGCAAATTCCCATCGAGAGGAATTTTTAAACCACCAGCATCAGCAGCTTCATCCCTTCATTTTCAGCTCTGGAGCACAGGGGATCAAATTTTGCATCACTTCAATACCCCGAAGATATGAAGTTTTCACTGGGCGAACAGTGGCGGCGTGTTGAGGCGGTGAACGATGCCCCCAGAGCATAGGGCTGCAATCACAAAAACCGAGTGATCGGCAAAGACCGGGAGCAATTTTGCTTATTTCTTTCCATTTCATTATATTGTTTCCCCATGCCGGTGAAATAAATTGAATGAGTGAATAAAAAGTTTTCACATCGAATGAGTGGGTGGGCGGTAGGAAACAAAAAATAAAAAAAATAAAAAAATAGAAAAAATACGAGAAAAATTACTTCCAAACTATGAAAAATCATCTGGTCCTGGCAGCCTCTCGATTTCGTATTATTTCATTTGATTGCACAAAGAGGCGAAACCATCATTGAAAATAAAAAAGTACACAGTCTGACTAGAGAATAGAGCAACTGCCGTCCCGAACACCTCACCGCCCCCTGCACGGACTGTTGCTACCCTGTAGGTACGGAAACTGGGGCTCTGGAACCGCCACTGTACGATGAGAGTCTGGGGGAAAGTATGTTGTAACAGCCAGCTGGACCTTGGGCTATTCACTTAAAAACTTTTTTGAGTGGTGTTTTCAATTTCAGTTATTGATTTGCACACACACAATACAAAATAAACAGAAAAATGTAGAAAATAGGGAGTTGGATCGCTTTGCTAGAATTGTGAGAGACCTGTTCTCCCATCTCGCGGTGCATATCGAAAATGATCGGTTCAAAAAGGGATTTTGAGTTACAAGGCTGCCGTAAATTCAGCAGCTTATAGTGCGGAAATTCTAAAAGGGTCCATACTCCATACAGTGAGCGAAATTAAATTAAAGCCATCTAGTGATAGTGCTGGTTAGGCTACACTCTAAAAACTAATTGAGTAATTTCACAACGATAAACGTTGACAAAAAATTTACTAACGTCAAACGTTTCAAATTTACAACGAAATGTAATATAAGGTCTGTCTGGTAACTTTTGGGTAAAAATTTCTTGAGTAAAAATCTGGTAAAAAGTTTCATATGCTAGCAGGAATGAAAATCCAAAGTTAACGACTTCAGGTAAAAATTGGGTACACCTTCAAAATCTTACTTGTGTATGTAAATTGTCAAACGTGATCAAGATGTTATAGAGAAAACTTATGGATTTATTTAATATTTTCGAAGATTTTGAAATATGTTTTTTATTTATTTAAACAATTTTTCAATAACTTCTTCTATCTGAATCACAACGCAAAATTTAAACACGCAAATGACAGATTACACGGTGACAAGCAATTGGTGATTTTACCCAAATTTACTCGGTCTCCGCAGCGTGGGTAAAATCTGATAAAATTGTGTAAGAGGAGAAGTGCTGTCAAGAGCTCAGTTTTCCCCTCCATGAGGTTAACAGAACAGACACTTTCAGGTAAAAATTTTACCCGCAAGTAAAAACTTTATAGTTACCAGCCAGATCCAATGATATAGCAGTGTGTAAAATTGATATTAGTGAATGTATGTGGTGAATACGAGGGGATTTTTTGATTGGATAAAGGAATTTTATTTCAATTTCAATTTATTGATCATACGGTAATTTTACAGTTAAGATTAACAAGGTTTTTTATGATTTACAAGATCATGGAAGGAAGAAAAAATAAATTAAATGAAGAAAAAGAAAACAACAAGCAAAAATTAACTAAAATTCACAAAATAAAATTAACCTAACTATATACAAAAGAAAAGAAAGAGAAAAAAAGAAAAGAATAAGCATAATATATACAAGGTGTCCAATAGGAATGTGTAAAAACTAACTCTAACTAACTAACTAACTAACTAACTCTATTTTTTAACAAATGGAGAGATCGGTAAAATGTAAAAATTTTTAATAAAGGAAAGTTGACATTTTCATTTCATATTCATTTTATTATAAAAAAATTAAATCTATTTCTGTAGTGAAGAACGTTAGTTACTAATAATACTCGAAATTATAAAATACTGATTAAAAACAAAATGCTGTTATAATAGTTTGAAGGTAAACTTTTCTTTTTTGATACGGTAGTAAATCGTTAATATAATTGGTAAATTTTAATCAATCAAACGTAATTCACTAGAGAATGTTATTTTAAGCTATAGTTAAAACTGCAGATCAATCGGTAAAAATTTACTAAGCTCTAGCCGTTAAGTCAGATCACCAATTCGACCTTTTTGTAACTTTAATATGTAATAGCTAACTAATTAACAAAGAAGATATATTTTTTTTTTAGGTGTCACTTTAGGGGTTGATATAAAAAACCACCCCCAAAAAATATACTTCTCGTTTTTTACAGTTTCTAATATTGCAAAAATTCTAAAAAAAATATATTATAATTAGTTTATCAATTGTCATATATGTTTTCAATTTCATGAAGATATCTTGAATAGGTACTGAGAAAAAAAATTTTTTTGTTCAGGGTTGTCACCCTCATTATTTCCTTACCATAGGGGTTAGGAGTGTGAGATTAAGTGTATGGCTATTTTAGATGAAAAACAATAAAAACAAGGTAAGAACCCTTAATCAGGCGCGAGTGCAGTTTTCATTTACTTATCCCGCTAGACCCTTTACAGTGATAGTCGACAAAACAGACAATAGATAGAATTTCGTAATTTTATTGCCTCAATATAATAAGGGCTAATTAATTCTATCATAGGTTCTGTTTTGAACTTCTTGAAGGTTTTGAGGACATAGTAATGCTTGATGGCATCTGACAATCGTCTGCCTCATCGGTTTCTTCGGTCTTGTCAGGCAGCAAACTTGTGGTTTGAATCAATCTTTCCTTGCGCCGTACCGGAAAAGTTAACGTGGGTCTACCATGCAATTTGTCTTCAATGACTGAAGGCGTTACCACTTCTCCTAATTCCATTAATCGTCCATCAGTAGTTCGAATTGGTACAGTTGTATCTGTCATTCTATAGGTCATTTCAAGAGGTGTATTAGGCGGATTAGGAAGTTTTGACTGTTTTCTCGATGTTTTTTTGGTATGGGTTCGGCAGGTGCAGGCGGGTTTGTAATATGTTATATCCATTTGATCATTTTTCTCTTGTCTTTCATCTTCTATGGAATTGTTAAAAATATCATTGTCGTTGTCCTCACCAGCTGAAAGTCGTGTTGGTGGAGGCGCAGATATTGTGTCTATAGTTTGCCATTCGGGTAGACTACAATTTTTTAAGGTGTTGCTTACCTCAGCTAGTCGTTTTTCAAAAGCAGTTCTCAAACGTGGAAACGTTTGAGATCTTGTCTGAGTTTCTTCAGCCACAAACTGTTTTTGATAAACAGCATTTTGATAGCGTCCTTCGTAGGGTATATTATAATTTTCTTGCAATATCTCAGTCATACAGCACTTATCCAATTTGTCTGTCATAGAGCACTTGTCTAACTTGATTGGAATCATTGTAGTTGATGTAGATATGGTTCTGGATTTAATTAAAGAATTTTCTTCTTTTGACAAATTTGGGCAGATTCTTTCAAGATGAACATCTGTATTGTACGATAATGTATGTTCTTTAATGCATTCTTCAAGTTCTGTGGAATTATCAAAAGTAGTATCGTATATAAACAAAAGGTTTGCAGCTGTTGCTAATAATTTGACGAGGTCACTACGAAATTCAGTTGTATTTGGAATTCTTTTAAGGGTCTGTTTCAAATCTTCGACCGGCTTATTATATATCTGATTAAATTGGTCGAAGTTTTGGAAACAGTTTGTCGAATTGATTTGATTGTTTCTCTGGTATGATGCATCAGAAGATTCAGGTTGCTGATTATGCATCCACATGCCTTGTATTTATAGAGTAACTTTGTGCAAAATTTACTTTTTCCTTCAATTCCTTCTTTATTCCTAGATGACCAAATAGCGTCTAATTTTGTAGGTTTCTAAAATAGAATTTGAATAATTGTAGAGATTCGAAAAAAAAACTTTTTCACGGAATAGAACCTGTTGACTTTTGGATTTCCACAGCTTGCTGGGGATTGTTCAGGAAAAAAAATAATAATCTTTTTGGAATACAGTAAAAACCTGTGCGGGGCTCATATTAAAATTTATTCAGCTCCGTTTCATTATTCATATTTGCATACAGTCCCGACTTCAGACTGTGAGCAGTAGGGGAGTAAGAAAAAAAAATCGTAAGATATTCTCTTCATAGAAAGAACTTATCCCTTCCGATCCGGACCGATATAATCTTTTAGCAGGATATATGGTTACTTATATGAATGGAAGTATCCCGGCCACAAGACGGAAGTCGGTTCCGAGTATAAAACCACTTTTAAGGCGGCAGGGCTTCTGGACTCGCATATGCTACGATTGTGGCTGGATATTCGGGAATATCCTGGATGTGTGGTTTAGGGCGGAAAAGGGATGTAAAACTGTCCTTAGAAATGAGTATAGATTCGCCGCATGATTGAATAACAAATCAGATCTCGATGACTCTTTGATCTCCACTTATCATAAGATTATAGTGTGATGTATTCGTCGAGTCATATAGGAACCCCTCTCCGGTAGTTATCTTTATAGTATTTTAGATATACATACAACTTCTATAATTCTGCATAGTAGTATGCTCCATGGCTCCATCTAGTCTACTTACCTTTATTTGCAAGCAGATTTGCGGTATGAACCTTTTACGAACGCCAAATTGAATCAAAATGACTTTGATGGAAAGATGCTCCTCTGCACTATCCCGCAAGTATATACAGGTATATAGGGCTTCATCGATGAGATTTACTATGCATGTCCTGCCCGTATCACCGCAGCACTGTCGTCTTACCTTTCGCAAAGGACATACAGTACAGAGTCAATTGTCGTTGGAGAGATTCTTCCATAAAGGTGCATTCTTTCGTTCCGTCAGGAAGAATTTCATTCAATTGCAAGTAGTAAAATGGGATGGAATCCTTTTTCTGGTCTGCCTTTTTTTATTTACATTAGTTCGCTTCTATTACCGCTCTTGGCCCGAATCAATCGTATATCCTTGAAGTGCTTTTAAGTTTTGAAACTTTTTAAATTTTCTCTTGACTAGATTGCTCCTACTGCAGCTGAAGACCCTTTGTGGAGATTTTTGTGGGTAACAGAAATGTCCTGCTGCTTTCTTAGAATTACTTTCAACAGCACAAGTTTAAAGGATGTTTGGGTTTTGACTCTGTGTATTGTTGGGGCGGTGTTGAAGAATCAACTAGAAAAAGAATTGAGACTCTTTGAGTTTAGGACGTTTAGAATGCTTTTATTATCCACCGTCGGCATTTATCAATTTAAACGCTTCGTTTTAAGGCTTTTGTAATCAAAATAGGAAGAAGGGGATATGTACCTATGTATTAGGTTGATAAAAAAGTTTTGTCGCAATAATTTCAGTAGAATTTATTTATTGATACATTTACACACATTTATTTATACAAAACATTTCTGATCAACAATATATTCGCCATCTAATTCTATAACACTCGACCATCTAGCAGGCAAGTCGTTAATTCCTTTTACCCAAAACTGCGGCGGCTGAGACTGGAAGAAATTGGACACATCCTTCGTGAGATCGTCGACGTTTTCGAAAAATTTATTCCTCAAAAATAACTTCAAATATGTGAACAAATGATAGTCAGACGGCGCGATGTCGGGAGAGTACGGTGGCTGAGGAACGGTATTCCAGTGAAGCTCAGTGATTGTTTTATGGGTTTCTTTTGCGACATGCGGTCTCGCGTTATCGTGGAGAAGGTGGGCAGTAGCGCGTCTTGGCCGTTTTACTCTTATAGCTTTTGCCAATTTCTGGAGATTCTTGATGTATCGTGTAGAGGAGATCGTCTTGCTGTAGCGAGAAAATTGTCAAAGACCATTCCTTTTACATCCCAGGAACAGCACAACAAAATCTTTCGTGAGTGGGGATCAGATTTCGGTTGCTGCAGATTTAGAAATAATATAAATAAAATTTTGTATTTCTTAACAATAAATTTTTATTCGATTTGATTTTTGACAAAATGAGATATTCAGTATGAGCGCTTTACAGTTGAATAAATTTAATATGCTTAAGGGCACATATGTACCTAACAATATTAATCTAAAAATTCTTCGCTTCTAAGAAAACTGCTAAAACTAAAAAAACTATATTAATAATTCCCCAAGCATCATACCATTTCTGAATCTGCATTAAATTGAGTAGTTTTTAAGATAATTTGCCAGTTTCTTTTATTATATTTTTTTTTTCCACGACTGATTGTCAAAGTTAAAGTTACAATTTTGACAGAGTTAAAAGGTAACACAAATGAGTTATTTTTCTTGGAAGGTACACTAAATTTCGGCAAAATTTTACTTTTAACGCCTGAAACAACTATTCAAGATACCTGCAAAATAAAAAAGTAAACAACTTGAAGTTATTTTTAGCAATGGTGGTTGAAAATCAAACTAAAAGTAGAGATTTTAAACAAAAGAAGTGACAATATCTCGAAAACTAAGAAACTTTTACTAAGGTCGTGTTTATTTTATTTGACAGATCTACAACTAACCTATTTTCCATGTCACTCTGACCTGGTATTTTTGGGACACCGTGTATATAGGGGTAGATGTTAGAGTCACATGATTGTTGGGAGACAAACTTAGGCCATTATAGGCCCATTGTGATACCACTTTTTGTGACCATGGTTTGTTGAGAATTGTGCCCGTAATATGTGGAGCTCTACTGGTTCGATGCTACGCGTTCCGCTACTAACCAAGCTAAATTGAGGCCCTCATATATTTAAAGTATTGATTTTTTGATAATCCTAAGTGAACAAATGAATGAAACAATGAGTATTTCGATCCGAAAACCCAAACAGATCTCATCAGAATGGCGCTTGACTTCTCTGGCAAAATAAATCCCTATATTGGAAGATTAACAAACATTCTTTATTTATATTTTTTTCCTTCTCCTTTGACAATTCGTTTTACGAATTTTTCAGTGATTTTTGCCATAGGTACCCAAAAATCCACGCGAGCGAAGACGCAGACAACAGCTAGTTTAATCATAAACTTTAATTTTATATTAAAAGTCTGTGCACAATACTCCTTGATATTGTGGGACACTCTTAGATTTTGTAAATATCCGAGGTAACAGAAACATTATCTTCCGGCAGGTATATCATTTATAATTCTATCGAGACGGTTAGTTTTCTGAATGCATGTTGCCCTACAACAGTTCGTGTCAGCGGGCCAAATCAATACGCCCTTTTTTCTCCCATTCTCCAGACCTATCCTGGATCGCGATGAAAACTTCCTCGTTGGGTTGGTGAACAAGGAGCGAAGAACAAAAGTGTGGAAAACTGACAAGTGACAAAAATGTAGTGGAAATCCGGCCTCCACTGCCGTTGCCGTTCCGTTGCCGCACCGTTCGTAGCAGCAGTTTTCTGGTATGCGGTAAATACCACCTACGACCTCGGCGGCTGCTCCGACGGCACCCCTCCTCACAGTTCGCCCCAAGGAGCGAACGTGGCGCGAACAACTGGTGAACAATAATTTCCGATTAAAAAGTTTTTCCTGGCTGTTTAACCTGTGAGACGTGTCGCTTTTAACGTGTTCAACTCTCAGCCAATGCCTCAGGCGGTAATAAGACGCCGGCGGGGACGGGAGCGGCGGAGCGGTGCGGCGTGTCGTGACGGTTCGAAAGATCTCCAACCCCGCCTGAGGGCTAGAACCGAGGGTGTGATGAGGCAAGGTAAACTTTCTCGACTACCCTCAAAGAATAAAAGCGGAGATTCTTTTCGGCTATTGAATACCCAAGCCGTAGATATTTTTGCCAGCTAGCATGAGGGACAAACCCTCTATGTCTCGGATCCTGGGTCCCCGGAGGTCCTGGCGGGGTCAATGGGGGGGGGGGGAAATCCGGGAATGGGTGGTGTACACAGGCAACAGCAAGACCGATTAATTCTTCCTTAGACTACTACGTGATCTGTTACTTTCGGGACACTATAGGATTTCGTCACGTCCCTGGGGAGTTTGAGGTGAGGTTTAAAGGATTCTTTTATAAATGACAATTTTGATACGATTATTTCAGGGCAGTTTCTGAACGTGCACCTCTCATTGCAAGTCTGGATGAGACGCAAGGGTCCTTGTCACGTACACCCGACCGCCCAGCCGCGGCGCCACCTTTAGGGATGCATTCGGCGCGTTCAGAAACACCGGGGAAAAGTTAATCTCCTTAATGCGCAGCTTGTTCCTTCGACGATTTACTGAGGGAGGAAGGAGCCAGATAAGAAAAATGGCTCCTAACTTACCCAACGGTCTGAATGCATAGAATTTAATTATTCAATCCAATATTTTTTCGAAAAAAAAACCGTTTTCAAAAACTCCAACCAGTGGCGGAACTACATATGTTCGGCCTTCCCGCAAAATATTTAATTTTGAGCCCGCAGCAAAAAACACAATTTATATTATACAAAAAAACGACTTATATTACATAAAGAATATTAATATTGGTATTTCATGTTATAAAACGTACATTTATTTTTTTTAGAAATTATTAATGTTATGTTAACCCTTCTAAAACTTAGACCCAAAAATTGGATTCATATCGTATTTGCTCTTCTCAAATTTCATCGATTATTTCATTATTTTTCCATTCTTGATAGTATTCTCAAATAATTAAACAAAACATTTAATAGAATTTCATAACAGACTTTGACCGATTTTGTTAATAGTTTATCTTTGCAATAAATAAATAAAAGTTGCACAAGCATTTAATATTAATGTTTCTTGATGTCTCGCCATCTTTCCGTATTATATTCCACGACTGAATTTCCGCATTAGATTCACTTCTGATTCAGATTGAAGGATATCTAAAGCAGTAGTAGTAGTTGAATATTCGATACTAAATAATCAAATTCGATACCAAATAATCGAACTCGATACCAAATAATCGAAATGGGTACCGAATTGAATTCGATTGCTAATAATCAAATTCGATAACAAATTAACGAATTTGATACCAAATAATCGAATTCGATACAAAATAAACAAATTTGAAACCGAATAATCGAATTCGATATCAGATAATCGAACCCGATCCCAAATAATCGAATTCGATACCAAATAAATCGGTTTCAACACCAAGTAAACGAATTTTATACCAAATAATTCATTCCGATACCAAGTAGATCGAATTTGATAACAAAATAGTTCATTTCGACACAAAATGATCGAATTCGAAACCAAATAATCGAATTCGAAACCAAGTAATCGAAATCGATGCCAAATAATCGAGTTGGATACAGAAGGATATAATTTTTCAGAATGGCCTTAAGAGTGACATATTCCAAGCGCAAAGTCATCGGAAAGTTAGTAAATAATTACCCAAAATGTATCTTTAGCAAAAGCTTTGTGTGGCCGGAAATTGGTATATTAACCCTAGTGTTGTTTGGATAAAAATTAATTAGTGAGAAACTCTAGTTTTCATTAGTTGTGATTTATGTTCATTTGTAGTTTTCTATTTATAAGGTTCCTTTTTCTTATCAGATTCCATAACTTTCCAATCTTCGCTACAAACTTTGGTTTTGTTGAACATTTGTAAAGTTGTGTTAAGATGAATCGCTTCAAACCCTTAATTGAAACCTCAAGACTCATATTATACATCCAGTGATATTCAAAATATCGATTACACTTACAAACGTAAATAGAGAACGTTTAATTTGTTTTTTGTTTGGTTCTGAAATAAATTAAAAAAGGATTCCTACTTAGCCATCGGAGCGGCATTATTTAACTTTTCAAGCGAATTGATAAAACTTCGTAATGCGGATTTTCAGTTTGGAATGAAGGGCAAGAGATTTGAGGAGCCCACACAAGACTTCACTGAAAACTTTCTGCCCTATGCTGCTTCTCCGCGCACTTTATGTGATTAAAAGTGGAATCGAAGTGATTCATTAAGTTGAAAAGTCCGTGAAGTAACATCTTCACAGTCTGGAATGAAGTGAATCCTGGACCTCTCTTGGGGAAGAATGCAAAACACTAAAAACGAAATGTAAAGAAAATTATAAAAATTAAGGTGGAAAATTTACAAAAAAAAAAAAAAAAAAAACACCAAGTTAGGGTAGGAGAAAATTGCAGCGGGGGAGGGAATGGGGAAGGGGGCAATTTTCATTTGGGGGGGTATGCATGCAACTTGTTGGAGAACTTTTAAGTAGTAAACAACTTGAAAAGGAGCGCCTTTTTCGCCCCGATCCGACAACAGAGCGAGTGATGCGGCGTGGCCGTGTGTAAGATGGTTCGAGTTCGCAAATATTTTCCTCCTCAGAGAAGTGGAAGAGAAAATGCCAAGCTTGAGATGAAGGGAAGTCGAGTTAAAAACATTTTAACTAGCAATTTCCAGTTAGCCAGCCACAAATATGCTTCGGGTATAACTTTTGCCTTCAACTTTTACGGGGGGTTGGGGGTTGCACGAGCGAACCACCTCCAGCTGAAATGAAACCTCACCCTGATTAAAAGGATGTGCTCCGGAGCTCTTGAAAGAATGAAGGTAGAACACAGCCGCAGAAGAGCAGAAGAAGCGACTTGCACTTTTCCGAGACTAAATAGTTAATTTTGAGTTAGTATGGATCCTAAAATTAACCAGGGAACTTGATTAATTGGATAGCAAGCAACTTGAATATTCTGTTGTGTTGTGCATCCGAGGAAAAACCTGAAGGCGTCTTGTAAGACGTTGTTTTGAATATCTAAACGGACTAGTTGAAGGCATCTTATGGTGCTTGTAAAATAACTTGTAAAGCATACCGTGTCTATGTTTTCCAGATAGTAGGATCTGATTACTG
This sequence comes from Dysmachus trigonus, assembly GCA_949715965.1. Lineage (NCBI taxonomy): Eukaryota > Metazoa > Arthropoda > Insecta > Diptera > Asilidae > Dysmachus > Dysmachus trigonus. The sequence continues at coordinate 16,282,203 of OX454320.1, forward strand.
AGGGTATTGCATTTGCACTTTTATTCTTTGGATTGTGTCAGTTAACATGCAAAATATATACATAGGCGTTGCCACACTTTCTTTTCTTATTACTGAATTTAGTGATTCTTTGGCTGGATACTTCCTTCTTACCAGGGTAGACTTATATTAATTTATTTAGATACGCTTGAAAAGAAATATAGTATCTCCAGGTTTCTAGTCATTTCTAACATCCCTCTAATTAACTCTCCCGCCCGAGTCGATCTGTATTTCAGTACCATCTCGTTCCTTAGGAATTCATGATCTTCTAAGCGTACCTTATCATCGAATCAAGTATCACACATGAGCCTTTTACCTCAATGTCTTGTTCTTTTAACGAACACGTAGACAATTTTAAGTTTAATTTGTCTAACAAGGAGAAGGCACCTACTAGTCATCATCGATTTCGCTCAAATTTATAGCACATGTAGGGCTTGGCTACAAATGAAAGTACCCGAAGTGGGAACTCCAGATGGCCGTTTAGAAAATAATAGTATACAAAAATGTTCACGCGGCTCTAAATTCCAATCATTGTAGCACTTTCCCAAAGCGGCGGCTAGTGTAGTGGTTAACACTTGGGCTTGTGATTCAGTGGTCACGGGTTTGAATCCCTGCGTGCGGAGGCTTTTTTTCAGATCTTTCCCATTTTTTATAAGATTGGGGTCCGCAATTAAGCGAAGTGAACAATTTTTTATTGTTTTTATTTACTTATACGCAAAAGGCATAGATAAGGAAAAAAATTGGGATTGCGGACTTTTCAGCAAAGGATTGTAATTAAAGCGCATACCAAAAGACTTTGTACATTAAAATTCAAACTTTTATTATTTTTCATGATGATTTACATTTGTCGGTGTGATATTCATCATAGAAGCAGGACGAACAGTAATTATTTCTGCATCTAGCACAGGTTATATACGGCGCATTTTTACAATCACAGCGTTGTTTCGATGTCTCCATAGAAAAACTTCATAAAAAAATACAAAAGTGCTCTTATCTCATCGAGCAAGAAAAAGAAATCACATCCCGAGAAGACTATAAAAGTACATTCGATCGTTCATCACCAACTATCCGCTCCAATATTCGGTGACATGTTACGTTACACATGGTTCGCTGCTAAACTTTGCGGTGAGAGAGAAGTTTTTATTTATCTATGCCTTTTGCGTATAAATAAATAAAAAAAATAAAAAATTTATCACTTCGCTTAATTGCGGACCCGAATCTTATAAAAATTGGGAAAGATCTGAAAAAAAGCCTCCGCACGCAGGGATTCGAACCCGTGACCACTGAATTACAAGCCCAAGTGTTAACCACTACACTAGCCGCCGCTTTGGGAAAGTGCTACAATGAATTGGATTTAGAGCCGCGTGAAAATATTTGTATACTTTCATTTGTAGCCAAGCTCTACATGTGCGATACGCGAAATCGGTGATGACGAGTAAGTGCCTTCTCCTTGTAAGTCTAATTCGAAAAACCGGCTTCAAATTTATCTTACGTAAATTAACTTTATTGTAAAGTAATCAGTACTTGATGAATATTGAGCAAATAAATAAAATAAATATTAATATTAAACACTCATACCTCCTCACTCAAATATCTAATAGAGGTAAGCGATACGATTTTTCTGATTGATTATGATTTCGTGAAAAGCATGGGGAAGTGGTCAGTTATGGTCTAAAGGTTTAGGCTTTAGAGCTTCGATTTCAATCAACTTATGAGATCTTATGATGTTCTATTTTTTATTATCGAAAATGCTGAACTCGTGGCAGTGACTGAAGAGAATCAAGGTTCAACATCTCCATAAATCGTTCTCTTGCTTCTATTGGGATGATGGGAAAACACGAAAGATATATAACCTGCTGACACCAGCGAATATTTTTCGACGATTGCAAGTTGCAACGTCCTTGATCAATCGGAATAATGTTTATGGTTTCCTTGACACATTTTATAGAAAGGGTATCCCGAAATAATTTGGCAAATAATTGTGAATTTAAAAGTGCATGCGCGCATTCCGTATCAACAGGTTATACACGCTACGATCGGTTTATCTGTGTTAAATCCCCATCCTGAAGCCTGCGTTAAGAAGCTTAGACTCAAAAGTAATAATTCAATAAATATCATTAGAAGAAGTAAGGTAATTACTCTTCCCTATAGGTATATTTCCGTTTCCTTTGGAATATGGAAGTCAAGATACCACCAGAAGTAAAATGAGCCCTTAATAAATAAGTTTTATACTGCATAAACTCCAATTATTTTAAGCTACCACACAATACCAGCAATAATTCTACTTATGTTGTTGAATATATCTTCTGTACTTTATACACTTTAATATGAAGACATTTTTTTCTGCGAATGCCTCTGTCGCCCTTAAAATAATACCGCTCAACATGCCACAGAATTTTCAATTCTCCCAACAATTTACATCTTCTTCTCCACCACTCTTCGTAAAAGGTCCAATCTCCCACTCCAGTTTCAATGTGGTGTAACGACTTTTAAAAACTTAATCCTCCATCCTAATCAAAACCAAAAAACATTGAAGCTGCGTCGGTGAGCGGGGGTCGAGAGGCCGGGAAGCATAGGCACAGTCCCAGCGCAAAACGAAAAAAAAAGATTGTTCTGAAATTATTTCGCGGAGGAGAGAGAACATCAGAATACCTAAGTACATAAAATTGCTCCATACATCATCCCAAGAGATGAATGTTTCAGGTAAATGAGATGAAATTTTCGTGGTGAATAAAATACAAACAACAGCGAAAAAAGCAAATTTGTAGCTGCTGTTGATTGCGTAAATCTTGTTGTGATTTGCAAGAGGAACACGGAATAAATTGAGCGGCAATGGAGTGGGATGGGGAGAATGGAGTGGGATGGTGGCTTTAGGGAATTATGCTCTACTTCCTGGAGGAAAACCTCTCATACACCCTTGTCCCGTACGGGGAGATGGTCGGAGCGGAACAAGAAGTTTTATTTGATTTTTGCATTCTTTAATCAGGTGAGGGGATCCCCATGGTTATTGAGGTCAAATCCAGGACCCAGTGTCGTTTGAGTACCACTCCTAAGAAGTTGCGGGAGTCACTTTTCTTCCCAAAGAATCGTGCTGAATACCTTATTAGCAAGTATGGGTTGAGGAGGGGATTCAAAACGTGCCGGAACTCTCTTCCGTTGCACTTGAAGTAAGCAAAACAACTTTCCGTTCGTGAGATGCACTTCTGGCACCAAATGCGGCTTGCTACCTTGCAGCTGAGCCTCCCTTCCTACTTAGTCTTCGTCATCGTTTAGTATTTTACGGCAGTGTTTTCCAACCTTTTATTTTTCATGTACCTCCTGGCAATGTGGACGCAACGTGCATATGTCAACAGGGGGCCATCTATTAGTTTATTTTCAAACTATGTGTTATTTAGATAATGTCAACACTACAGTCATCATTAATGTGGTAGAAATTTAATGTCAAACTTCCATGCTACCAAATTGATTATTTTACGCTTGAATACCGCTGGGAAATATTAAAAAAAATTATTACGAAATTTAGTGCTGTGTTCTTTGAATAAAGAGAAACCAGGAAGCGCAGAAAGTGGTAATAGAAGTTCATAATATCAATCAAATGAAAGCCTAGATTCTAATCTAGAGATATGAAGAACAAAAACATATATACTTCACTAAGGTGTAAGTTGTGAACTTTATTCATTATTTGTTAAATGAAAGAGTAGGTGTATGGAAAAAAGCGATATGGGAACTTTTGGCATTTGTTTGTTTCTAACTCTGTCACGACCCAACCCTGTCCTGTCTCTGTCAGTGTATTGGAAAATGGTTGTGTTGCAGATGCTACAAAAATTGGAAAGAACTGGAAGAACTAGGAATTGGCTTTCTGAAAATCCACACGAACTCGTAGAGAAGCTAACAACGAGTACAACCAAAGATACAACGTTTCCATGAACAGCGAATATTACAAAGGCATGCTAAATGCCCTTTTGTGGCCGCAATTGCATCATTTAGTTTTGGACAGGGTTTCGTTCCAACAGGATGACGTAACGTGCCACACAGCCGTGAAACAATTAATTATATTCGTGTTAAGTTCAGTAACCGTGTTATTAGTCGCCTGTGCGACCTGTGTTATCAATTCGAATTCACTGACATGAATACATAGTCAGGAAATTTATATGAGTACTAGGAGAGCTGTCATGGCGTACTTTTAAAAATTCTATAGCGTACCCTCAAGGAATACGCGTACTATAGGTTGCGAACCACTGGTTTAGTGCAGTCTGCGGCGTCATCATCGTCGTCGCTGCACATGTACTTTTGTTCCGTTAATTAACCCAAAGAGCTCTGGAATGATTCCTTAGCCTGCAAAAATCCCTGCAGCCCTTCTTCACAGGCTAACATCTCCCTCCCCTCCCCGCCAACCGAGAGGTGGTTGAGGACGGTGCAGAGATTGCAGCTGTGAACAGAAGAACTTCCGAGACCAACCCGCTTTCAGGAAAAGTGTTCAGAGAGCCTTGAACACTTTGAAGCGTTCCCTGGTTGCCCAGACATAGGCTCAGGAAAAAAGGACTTTATGTGGGTGGTTGCTCTGGCACTTTTCTGGAGCAGCGGCACATTTTCAACGTTCCCGGCCCAGTTTGGGGTCCTACTATTTACCGCAACAGTCGGGACTTGCGACGGGAAGAGTCCTGCGGTGGATAGGGTACCTACCGTTCTGGTTGCAACAGAAACGGACAAGGACTTTAAAAGTCTACGTGCTGCATGCTGCGCGCGAAGAAAAAAGGAACAAATTAAAAAAATTTCAATTTTACTAAGTACTCGCCGCCGACGCCCGTTGGGAAAAGTTCGCCTTTTTGTGGAACTCTTCCCGGGGATTTTTGATTTACGACCGAAGTGGTGGAATTTTAATTGGGTTGGAATGGGAATCCTGCGAGGACGGTCGAAACGTGTAAAGGAAATCCTTTTTTGATGCCGATTTGTTGCTTTCTTGTACGTTAAACCTCGACAGACAGGATATCGGGGAGTAATTTAAAGTTGCTCGCTCAAAGGAAGCTCGCCGTATTTTCTTATTTTATATTGGGGAAAATGCAATTTCATCAGTGAAGTCCTTAAATGAATCCTACAAAACGTGGCAAAAATCAGAGGTGAGTTTATATAGTAGATGAGCAAAACTATCAACAGTTCTAATTGAATCTTACCTGCGGTTTTTCCATTATTCAGTCTGGATCAGATTCCTGTATGTAGGTACACTATTTTCGTGAAGGTAACACTTGATTAGCTCCCAAAGTCTAGGAATATTTTTAACACAGAAAAAAAAAAAAAATTAATACAAAAGTGGTTCTTTCGAAAAAACAATATTGCCATTCGATTCTACGGAAAAAATCCCTGTGACACTTTTTTTTTTGTCAGATTTCATTTTCTTGGTGTAAAATCGTTATAAACAATTGTACAGTATCAGTTTATATCACAGTATCTAGCTCGATATTTATTATTAACCATTTTTAAAATATGGCATTTGGAGGATATAGAAACTCATAGTAGTGCTGCCAGTAATAGTGACGATGTTGATGAGGAAAGGATCTATATATTAGGAGAGTTAGTATTAGCGCAGGCCGCAGTTTTTTTGGGAAAGTTCCGAAAAGGGAGAAGAAGTTTATTGATCAACACGGGGTGAATAATAAGGATTTTCTGGGCACGACCGAAATACAAATCCTATTACGTCGTTCGGATCAAACCCGCCCGGTTTTGAAAATTCATTGCTCAATATTTAATTATTATTGCGTAATCTTATTTTGGCACTAAGTAGAGGCGCACTCAGTTGTTTTTCCTCCTTCACTGCGATCACTATATATATACATATATAATACAAATTTAGAAATTCGTAACTCTATCGATGTTTCTTTACAGCGTCAAATAATCAAGTTTATGTATCCTGAAGTCCACGAAGTCTAGTCAACGTGATAAAGATCCAAAAAATGTGCGAGTGGAGTATGCAAAAGTAAATTTATGTGCATATAATCAGCAACAGACCCGTCTAAAAAACTTACATATATACAAAAATTTTAATTTTGTGGGCGGGTTTGATCCGAACAACCTAATAGATAATTAGAATGATTCTGTAGATGTTGTACCTCTGTTTTTTGGGGATGCCATTATGAATAAAGTATGCATTAAAACAAACATATATGTATTACGAATAAAAAAATGGAACGTATAAGAAGCCAAAACATCCCGTCGATATGGTATTAGACTGATCAGTAAAAATGTCTGATTAATGTTCGAAATAAATACTGTATTACAATTTGTATTATTACAATCGCCGTTGGGTCCGGAACGATTTTAAGAATGTTTTCCTCGGTCTCGGCTTTACGTTAATGTTTAATATTTAAAAAAAAACTGATTAGAGCTATAGAAAAGCCAGATAGATCCTGTAACACCAGATATAAATGTTTTTCTCATCACTCATGTCATGAGCTTTTATTACAACGGAGTCCTTAACTCAAAATGTTACTATCGATCCGGGGCTGCCTTACTTATAAGCTTCTACAGATTGATTACAATCAACAAGTATTTTGTCATCGCTAGGATTTTTTTAATAAGATTATTAAATAGATGAGATTTAAAAATTAAAATCAAACAGACTTTTGATAGATTAGAGAAAATATTTTAAAAAAATTAGTAGGTTTCCGTGAGTTACTCTGGAAGTTGGTGGAAATTAAATTAGCTCACTTAAATCAGGGACATCTAAGAAATTGTGCATGAGTGTGCACTTTTACTCGCGTGTAAAGTTCGATCTTCGGCTTGTAGGTTTCACAATATTCTCATCTGTCTCGGCGCAGTCGTACTATCGTAGTTCTGGTCAATGTGTCTCGTAAAATCTTAGTTCTTTTAGCTTGGTACAATCAAGCTTACTTTTTTAATAACAAGATCACAACACAAAAAATAAATATTAATAGTTTAATAATAGTGAATATTTGTCATGGAAAATTTGTTTTACACAGTTTAGGCCGCCTTAAATATATGTATACAGGATTTTGTGTTATGCGCAAACAAATATACATAAAAACCGAAAAAAGCTTAAAATTACTAAGTATGATTTCCACTCTGAATTAGTAATTATAAATGGCAAAGATTTTTAAATATGTCATAATTTTTAACCTTAAAAAGGAATTCTTATAAATCTTAAGAGATAACTTTGAAAAATATAATTAATTCAAGGAAGGAATTGAGTCCCAGTCAATTTGTTATATAAGGTGTAACATTATTAGATACGGATATTTTGAGAGGGGTATGTATACGTCCTAATAAACGCTTTGAGTGAAAAATCAACATTATCAGAGGACATTTTATTTTTCATACAAAAAATAAAATAATAATTGTCACAAAACGTAATCATCCTGTACACCACTAACGTTCCGAGAAACATTCCTACTACCTACAGTACTACAAACAGGGCCACAGCTGCAGGCAGGCTCCAATTCGCGTAGCGATAACATATCACCATGTTCAAGTATTCGGCGTTCGTGTACCGGTACGGCATTTTGAATGTTTTTGCGAAGACACGCGACACGTACAAAGGATTTAATGCAATTGCGCAATCGTGCGGGCGTTCCGTCCGCGCCAGCTGGTGACCCGCGCGGTGGGGGCGCTCGGGGGTTGCGCTAGTGTCACATGGCGCTGGAAAATACCGACCGCCGCTGCCGCCATCGGCCGCGTTTGTTTGAAGTAGTGTAGGTAGAAGGAATGTTTCTCGGAACGTTAGTGGTGTACAGGGTGATTACGTTTTGTGACAATTATTATTTTATTTTTTGTATGAAAAATAAAATGTCCTCTGATAATGTTGATTTTTCACTCAAAGCGTTTATTAGGACGTATACATACCCCTCTCAAAATATCCGTATCTAATAATGTTACACCCTGTATAACGCAAATGATATTGATATTTTAAGATATTCTAACTTTTGCAATATTCTTTTGATAAAGATCTTTGAGAATCTGAATACTACAACCCGATTCATGTCCAGCTTCGGATTCCTTTTTATCGATAGTGTTGCATATTACTGTACTGAATTTCGAATTTCTTTGAATGGAGTCAAATTTCTTTATCCTTTAGAAACATCTTCAGAGGAGGGATGGTGATCGTCATCGTAAACCTTATCGTCGATTAAAGTTGTGTACGGCTACTAAGCTCTCGTTAGAAGGAGATCAGGCAGAAATTTAAAGCGATTCGCTCAAAAGGACTTGCTTTTATTCCAAAAAAAATTTCAGAAAATGCAATTTCACCGGCGCATACCACGAATGCATGCAAAACTTAAGGCATGGGCTAGGACTACATACATCGCAATCTCATGGATTCGGGCTGAGTTACAAATAAAATTCCTCTCAAAAGAGGTAAGCGATGAGGAAATCCCTGAAAAAAAGGATCCTTCATATCATGCTGGTTCGTACAGGAGCTCATATCCGAGCCTTTATCCGCATCATCGTCTTCTGCAGGAAAAGCGCCCGCCACCGCACTGTTGAGGCACGAGGCGCAATTCCTTAAATCTTAAGACAGTGCGGCGCGACGATGGTGTGGTACTTTTCGTCAGCAAAAAAAAAAAAAAAAAAAAAAAAGACGAGGCTCTAAATGCAGAGGATTGAGCCTTCTTGTGAACATCGCGATTCTGAGAAAAATTCTCCTTCAGATATGGGTGTGTGGGTGGTAAGTGCGCGGTAAAAATGTCATGTTGAGCAGGTGTGTAACCAGGTGTATACACATGGCGGAATAACAAGATATGGAAATGCTTGAATGCGCCTAGCAAGCGCACCTACCTAGCCATAAATACATACTTCTTTCCAGACAGGGAAATTTTCTACTCCCGGAAAGTCTCTCACGTGTGCACATCAAAGGGATCCTGCACGAGTGCATAATAAGCGTTTGGGCTGGGGATCGCGCGAAGCGCCCCCCCCTTTTTTTTTCTACTTGAACTATTGCGGGGCTGCAGAGGTTGCAGGATATGTGTGTCAGGGCATGATTTTCTTTGCTCTTTCCATTTATTTCTAATTTTTTGCTCATTTTACATACCCTTGGAATATTTTCCTCCTTTTATCCCACGGGAAATGGCATGGCATGCACAGGCTGGATGGATGGGATGCGGCAACGGAGCAGAGGCGGCGGTGGTGGTGGCAAGGCTGTACTGTTCTGCTGGGGGCTGATTTCTTCATGGGGAAAATTTTTACTCGATGTGTTCTGTTTCCATAATGCATGCACGTCTGATAGATGTTCCTACAGGATGGGTAATGGTCGGGCTCCCTTGTACTGAGAGGAAATTTTGTTTGTTCCATTTATTACCTGCCAATTTGTTTATCTGCCAATTGAGTTAGAATGTTACATGGGGGTTGTCACTCCGTCAGGGGTAACTTCCATACGGCGAGCCCTAGCCTTAGGTGCTTCTCTGTCTGCGTTATGTTGTGTATTTGTTGCCTGCTTCCTTCCATTCCCTTTTTTTATATTTATTTTTACTTCTTTTTTTGGCAATCATCCACGTGTGGGGCTGGAGTGAGTGTTGAATGCATGGTGGGATCTCTGAGATTTTTTCAATCTTCTCCAGGGATTTGCATAAAATTGAAGAATTTGCATAAAAATGCCGCCGTGAAGGAGTCAGTTGACTGGGATTTCCTACTGCATAGAGTGACAGGGACATCTTCATCTGGATCCCTAAGGATACGGAAGCAATTAGAATAACATCTGTATTTAATGGATGGTTATTGAGATTTTATTAAGGTATTCACAACAAATAAATCGAGGAAGCAGAATGGCTTTAAAAAAAAAGAAAAACATCAACTTCAAAAAGACATTGATCCCGAATCTACACTTCTTCTAAAGAAATAGGCTTATTCGAATACTTTGACGTACTTCCAAACCAATATGGAACAAAAATTTTAAATATTTAAAATCCTACTTTCGATCTTTCAATTGGTTTACACCGTGTTTTAACACCCTATTTGTAATCTAGCTGTCATTGTCAAAATTATACATACATTTCCAATTAGTCACGATATAAGATGGCAGCTTAACTACATTTTTAAGAGAGAGATCCAATATGGGAATATAATAATGAACACTAATTACAAACTAATGAAAACTACCAGAAACATGACGGTTTCGACTCTAGTATTTTTAATATCAATATTTTCATTCGATACGCATTCCTCACGAATGAAACGTATTTTAATTCAATTAAAATATATGAGCACAACATACCAATCACATTTGTTTTTTTTTGTTGGCCATTGGGTTTGAATCCGTGTTTCTTTTATACTAAATTTAGAGCTATTTTTAAAGGAAATTGCTTAAAGATACAAAGATTGAGAAGGCATTTTAAAGCAGCCAATGTTAAAATTTCAATAACAAATAATTTGGGTAGCTTTGCACTTTATAAAATTCATCGTGGAAGAGGAAATTAAAATTAATTAGAAACTACTTAAGATCAACAATAAGCAACACGAAGGTAAACAATCTCGAAAAGTTGGCAGTCGAACATGAGATAACACAAAATATTAATTTTGAAGATGTGATTTCCGAGTTTGCAGCTATTAAAGAAGAGCTTTTAAAAGAATTTCTATCTCGTGTTTAGTTGTTTTCTAAATAGTTATAATATCGAAATTTTATTGATAACCGAATATGTGAATGTTTCATATATTTCTTAAAATAATAATAATAATAATAATTTTATTTCGGGATGTACAGAAGATTACAAATATCTAAAAATACTACAAAAATAGGTAAAGTAAAGTTAAATCAAATCCAACCATTAATTCAATTAAATCAAAATTAAAATTAGAATTAAAATTAAAATAAAAGTTAAACAAATACAAAATTAATCATGACGAAATCAAAATCAGGAAAAAGTAGATGTGACTCAAGTATTAAGCAATGAAAATGAGATAAGAATAAAAGAGAGAAGAGAAGAAGAGAAGAAGAGAAGAAGTATTATTGGAATTTTTTGATGTTACACTGCGCAAATTAAAAAATTAGACACTTTTTTAAAGCTCAAAATATGTGTTTTTTAAACAAGAGGCTTCTTGCCAAACTGCACTCTACAGAAAAAACTAAAGAGTCGTGCTGAGATACAATCCTCTAGTTTAGGAATAGCATTCTAGAACTTTTTTCGCTAACCCCGCCAAAGAAACACGAACCTAAAGTGAGGCGAAAACTGAAAGTTTGGCAACCTGCACAGAAACTTAATTTAATTTCCCAGTGTATGTAAGAAAAAAACATTATCTTGCCATGAGAAACAGCCAAGTTATGGCACAAAATATTAATTTTGAAGATGTGATTTCCGAGTTTGCAGCTGTTAAAGAAGAGCTTTTAAAAGAATTTCTATCTCGTGTTTAGTTGTTTTCTAAATAGTTAAGTATAATATCGAAATTTTATTGATAACCGAATATGTGAATGTTTCATATATTTCTTAAAATAATAATAATAATAATAATTTTATTTCGGGATGTACAGAAGATTACAAATATCTTATTATGTACTACAAAAATAGGTAAAGTAAAGTTAAATCAAATCCAACCATTAATTCAATTAAATCAAAATTAAAATTAGAATTAAAATTAAAATAAAAGTTAAACAAATACAAAATTAATCATGACGAAATCAAAATCAGGAAAAAGTAGATGTGACTCAAGTATTAAGCAATGAAAATGAGATAAGAATAAAAGAGAGAAGAGAAGAAGAGAAGAAGAGAAGAAGTATTATTGGAATTTTTTGATGTTACACTGCGCAAATTAAAAAATTAGACACTTTTTTAAAGCTCAAAATATGTGTTTTTTAAACAAGAGGCTTCTTGCCAAACTGCACTCTACAGAAAAAACTAAAGAGTCGTGCTGAGATACAATCCTCTAGTTTAGGAATAGCATTCTAGAACTTTTTTCGCTAACCCCGCCAAAGAAACACGAACCTAAAGTGAGGCGAAAACTGAAAGTTTGGCAACCTGCACAGAAACTTAATTTAATTTCCCAGTGTATGTAAGAAAAAAACATTATCTTGCCATGAGAAACAGCCAAGTTATGGCCTCTTGAAGACTGTCTACCATTTGTCGATTATAGGAACATCTGAAACGAAATGCTACATGATTATTTTCAGTAATGTTTGATTAGCACCAACATTATTTTTTAATCCCTATATAATAAATAACACCAGAAGTGGATGAATCGCGTCCCCAGAAACGTCTGAAGTCGAAGTTAGCATTTTCAAATTATTTTCTTACTTATTTTCACTCCCGTAACTTCTAGATAAAAAATGTCATCAGAAATGAATTTATTGTCCCAAGAAACCTTTGAAAAGATGTACATGTTCGCATTCTATGATTTTCGACTAACCCCTCGCTTCGTTATACTTATTTTACCCCTATATACGAAATAACATCAGAAATTAATTTAGCGTCCCAAGAAACATGTGGAACGGTGTGGCACATGCCTGTGTTTAGTAATTTGTCTGCAATTCCCTCCCCTACTTTAGCCCAACATTTTATCAATGCGCAGTGATTTCTCTGAAAAAACTGTCAAAACAAGGGGTAAGTTCAATAGGCCCCATAACTATTTCTCGTGGTAAGAGCATGTTCTTTCTTGCGTTTACAGGGAAATTGAAGTTTCGGAATATATTCTTTGATTCGACGTTTATTATGAATTATTTCTTTATGCAGGTTGTCAAACTTTCAATTTTCGAAAAAGTTCCTCACTGATGGGCGCATCTTTTGCTTTTTCTAGAGTACTTTTTCTAAAATAGAGGGTTGTATCTCGAGACGATTTTCTGGCTTTTTTTCTAGACTGTTGTTTAGCAAAACGCCCCCTGTTTAAAAAACGCCAATTTCCAGCTCTAAAAAAGTGTTCTGTGTTTTAATTAGCGCAGTGTATTATAGTGTTACATTTTATTTTGTTTAGTTTATTATTACATTATTCATTTCATAGTCAGAGCGTGTTGTCTTAAATAAACAAAATAATTAGATGTATGATAGTAGAAAGAAGTGGCTTTCTCGTCTGTTTTTTGGAATTAAAATATTCGAGCTTCTTTTCACTGGATGGATCCACATTTTATTATAGCATTACATATTTTGTTTCTGTAATTTACTAAGTTAATTATTATGAAGATATGTTATAAATTAAATATAAAATCATTACTAATTTTAGTGTTATATTAACTAGTTATTACATTTATATTATAACACCTTATTGGCTTATAGATTCAAAAAACCGCCAACAATTTATTAAATCTGTTAGCTGGGATAGGAATCTGTGGGATAGGTAAAGAAAGAAAATTTCTATGTATTTTTATGAATATGGCTATTTATTATTATTATTAACTCTATGGTCCCAAAGAGATCGGACTGACTGGCTCTAAATAAGAGGACCATCTGAACCACTTAATAGTGAAATATATCTTTTACAACGAGCACAACCGACTGCAAAATTTCCATATAATCTGACGTGACTGAATAGCTTTACAGCATCGTGGCATAGAATGGCAGCCTCGCGACGGAAACGGAAAAAGGGGTGAAATGTCTTCTCGTACAACATTTATCTGCCCAGGGAGGAAATAAAAATTCCTGTGGAACACGTGGTGCTAATTCTTCTCCTAGGAAAATTTATTCATTCCATCCATGAGTAGCACACGGAGAATGTATAATAAATGCATTTTGTTGTTTCCTCCCGGCGGCTGCCAGAACGGAGAAGGACCGACAGCCGCTCAGACCAGACCTACTCTTTAGACGGCTTTGAATTGCCCCCAATCGGCCGACTTTTCCCTCCCCCACCCCTATATATTCGTGCCCTTATAGTCTACAGGGCACGGATCGTGTGGCATCGTCCTGCCTGAAATGGTTCAAAACGCGCACGGCGGCGGCGGCAGTAGCGGCCTACATTGGCGTGCGAAAACCTTTTGTTTCCTATGAATCCTTCTCTTTGCTAGTATATGCCCCTCCTCAGAAATCCTCCAACAATCCATCCGTTCTCTGTACGAAAGTGGCCCTGCACGTATGAGAAAAGGGCGCGCCCCAAACCCCCCTGTGTCATACACCTAATATATGACTGGTGGCCCCAAGCATATTCTTCTTTTACAGACTACTGTTTATGTTCATTGCTATGAATGCTGTATGGCCTATGGAAATATTCAACAATAGACAAAAACACGAAGTCCTTGTAGATTTATGGATACGTTTTAAATGGATAAATGGATGGAGGATTACAGAAAATGTCAATTTTTCTCCTTGCTGCCCTTCTGTCTTGCTCATCCTGTTGCGAACATTTCTACTACCCTACCTCTCCAACCACTCGCCCGACGCTACTGAAACGAAATTGGCCAACAATACAAGGGCATAGGGCGGCGCGCGGCAGGCTAAAGATTTTTATGTTACTTTGCGTGACAGCACAGACGGATGCGGATCCGGATCCGAGCGGTTATTTATTCATCCGGGTGCCCTTAGCATCACTCAAAATTGCTCTCCAGACAGTCACATCATTGCGACTATCTGCCAGAATGCCGTCTGTGTGTACCTGCTTTAATAAATCAAACATTTTTCTCTCATTAATTTTAATATTCAGCCTCTTATCGTATACTCACACGCACAAATATATATACATACATTAAATAGCATGTCTAGGCCCTAGGGTTAAAGTCGCGGCCTTATTTCCGCCATTGCCGCCGCCGTTGCTGCCGGTCTACACCCCCGCTTAAGTACTTTAAAACAACAGGAAGTCTTGAGACATTATCCTAAGCCTTTTGTGTTATATATCGCCAAACACTCGACCGGAACCGAAGGGCTACTCTCCAAATATTTGTGGATTCTAATTTAGCACAAGTTTACGAAAGGGCTCTCCCAATGGCCTGAATGGTTTCTCCTCGGTCTAATTAAATTACATTTATGATTTGATAAGTCCTTAAGATAAAGCCCTAGATGGGTATGGATGATATATATACCAGCCAGGGTGTGGTTGCCGGCACGCTCGACGATTATTTCGGGTATGGGTTGGAGGTATAAAGTTGGTTTATGGGTACGTACGTACGTACCAGAAACCCAGAACAGAACAGAAGAGAACCCACCCAACCTTTATCATCCCCACACCTATACCACCACCGCCCACCGCCACCGAGTCAAGAAAGGGTTCGAGAATCCCGCAGAATGTTTTGGGCCGCATTGAGCATCTTTCACATTAGCCCTGTTAATTTTGACGTACGAATAGAAAATCTCGTAATTAGCCCTTGTGTACTAGACAGCGAGGCGCAGTTCTAATCCTTGTTCCTTGTCTGCTTTTGGCTGCCATAAATTAATTAACGAAATTCAATGCGCTTACGAAAACGGTCGTCGGTCGGTTGCGTTCAGTTCAGACCATTTCAGATTCGTATATACGCTTTTTCTGGAGCGCCATAAGAAGATGGATATATACAGAGGGATCGTCTGGATTGGTTAAATGGATGCTGAGGGTGCTCCCTAACTTAATCTTAAGACAGTTTAATTAGCATTTAAATCGTTTTTCACGAACATTTTTGGTGATTTATCGTGCATTTGCGTTTTATCCGCGATTTCTGAAAAGGGGAAAGAGAATTTTGTTTCGTCCCATCCGTTTTAAGCTGGATTTGTATATTTGCTTACGGTTTGCCTTGAGCGGCTTTTATCTAAATAGGAAAACTTTAAGGATGAACATTTTCGTGGAGTTTATTTTTACTTTCCCCCATCACCGGCGTGAGGGTCTCGTCAAAAGCCTTAAATAACCTTTCGGAAGTCGGGTCCTATAAAATGTGGGAGTAGAGTACTATCGAAGATTGTGAATTTTCTTTCAAATATTTCATTCATATTTACGAATCGATTTATTTATTCTGCAAGTGATCCAAGAATTGGTCAATGATAAAAGAATACTGTGTAAATATGTACATTTATTTCTTTACAAATATCACAAAACAATGTAGAAAAAAATAAGTTTTGATAAAAATTTATGTCCCGGGGTTAAATTAATCTGGCTTTATGTAATCGCATTTTTTCTAACATCTAAATTTTAGGAATTGAAAATGAATTTCAAAATCTCAATAACAGTTTTCAAATCAAGCCAATCCTGAAAATCCCCTTCTAGTCATTTCCGTGAAAATCTTTTGAAGTTAAACATTTTCGGATTCGTTTTTATAGAAACGGTCAAAACTCAAAATATTTAAAATATTAGTAATATTATTTTCTTTAATTTTTTTTATATATATCCGAAAAAAGTTCCAAAAAATATTGTTTTTTTTTTACACAACATAAGTACAAACTTAACTTAGAGCTTTACAAGTAAAACCGAAACTTTGTTAAATTCAATTTAAAGTTCTTAATTTGGTACAATAATTAAAATTCTTTGAAGGCTGTTTTATGCAAACCCATCCACTGATTCCCAAGAAAATTACGGAATAGAATTTGGCGAAATTCAGTTGCATTGAGAAAACTCCGAACTCAACAGAATTTAAAAGTTTTTATAAAGAACATTATAGATGAATTAATTTAGATTTTGGTTATAGTTTAAGATTCTTATTGTATATATAATCTATAAATAATCTTTTGAAATATATAATAGTATATCAATATATCTACTTCTACAATATTTCTTTCTATCGTTGAGTCTATATATGTAGATAGTATTTTACTAATTTTTTAAATGTTATAATAATAAAACATGAATGACCTTGAATACTCCATATATTAATAGTTTACAATCCCTTGAAGTGCGGAGAAAAATTACCTTTTGTTATAAAATTTATTCGTCGGACAAGCTTTGTTTAATATTTATGTATCTGGTATGTCTCTTAGATCTAGGTGTTTGTTATCTATTCCTTATCATAGAACTTCTTATGGCCACCATGAACCTGTCACATACATAGTGTTCTAATGAATTCAATTCTGTCTTTGATGACAATGTTGATTTATCAATGAATCGTGCCCAATTTAAGGAACTTGCAGTTTTGAATCATTTTACTTGAATTTACTAGTTTGATCATATATGCAGGGTGTCCTAAAAGTAATTGCTGAAACTAAATGTGTTTTATCCACTTTTACAATTTAAGTAGTGGCTGTGTTTAGCATACCTGAGACCCTGCAGTTTTATTCTTGCCTTCTTAGAAGCAACAACGTTTGAGTCAAGATGAGTGACCTTATGACGGAAGAAAAATTTTATTTCGTGAGTGCTTCTATTCTAGAGGAAAAGTGTATAGTGAACGTATAGAGTTGTGAGCGAAAACACTAACGTACTATGCACATATTTACATGTATTGCGTCAGCCAGAGGCAAGGCACTTTTTCACATTTTTTTTGTTACTTAAGTTTTTTTTTATTATAAGTACTATTGACCTTCGTTTTTGTAAATATAATGAAAGATTTATATACAAAAGCGCCCGTTTGTATTTTACATATACATACTTAAATAAAAGCTCCATCTTTTCTCTTTCAAACGCTATTCATGTTTTTTGCAAAACTGCAAACGCTAGAAAATGACAGTCGATTAGTTTCAGCAACTACTTTTGGGACTCCCTGTATATTTAGTTAGAGATCATGTCTACAGTCTGTAAGAAATGTATTCTGTAGACTGAATAAAAAAAAAAATAAATAAATAAATAAATAAAAAAACTATCATATAATATATGTTGCAACTGATGTATAATGAAAAGAAGACAACAATAATAATCGTAAAATATAATAATAAATAACCTTGATATATTTTAGATGAAATTAATTAATCATTTATTAAAAAGAAAAATCAGTAAGTCAGCTTATTTAATTAAAAAATATAGATTATTATACATTTATTACAAGCAATAAAAACACATTTTCCCACTTTACAATAGATAAAAATACAAAATAAATAAGAACGGAGTAGATTTAACTGGTTTTGCAAGGAAGGATTTAATTAACTGATTATGTAATGGAAGATTATTTCAGAAAATACGAACTGATTTTAACCATTCTAGTTTTTGTTAGAGGAATTGAAGTAGATACTCTATGTAATCTGTTCTTAACTCATTTTCGAAGAAAAATGGACTTATGAAACCACAGATATATCGAGTATGATCTTAAATTAAAGGTAATTAAATGATGAGATCAATATCAAGAGATTATCTGATTATTACATATCGATGGTTTAAACTTTTAGTATTGTTACTCTAAATTTAGGCTTTTGAGAAAAGGGTGAAAAATCATTTTTAACAATTTTTCAGTACATATTTTTTATTCGCAATATTGACAGTTTGGATCTACAATATGGCACTGATCAATAAAATGAAATTAAAGCGTATGATATATTATTATTTAATGATTTAACTCTTATAAGTCAACAATTTTTGTTAATATTAGTGGAGTTACAAATAATGTGTCTGAAAAAAAAACAAATAGATAAAATTTAAACTTCAAACGACTGGATAGGGCAGAAAAGGATAAATATATTTTATTTGTATTACTCTGGCAAAAGTTATTGTAAGTCAAGTTGCAATATTATATGTACATTATATTTCAATAATATATATTTCGCTTTTGAGTAAG
Organism: Dysmachus trigonus; assembly: GCA_949715965.1. Classification (NCBI taxonomy): domain Eukaryota; kingdom Metazoa; phylum Arthropoda; class Insecta; order Diptera; family Asilidae; genus Dysmachus; species Dysmachus trigonus. The sequence goes on from OX454320.1 coordinate 16,300,729, forward strand.
AAATATGTCTTTGCCTTCTAAATTTATGACCTTTAAAAAGTTATAATTACATATACCTAAAGTTTGAAGTATTCTATAAGTTTAAATTATCTTTGTTAGTTATAACGACGACAATTATTTACTGCTTAAACTTTTGTACTGTAAGCTAAACCTACATCTTGCTGTTAGATAGAAATGTAGATTGATTTGGCTGTCAGAAGGCATACTTAGACCATTACAGGCCCATTGTGATATCATTTTTTGTAATCAGGGTTTCTGGTGGGAATTGAACCCACAACCTCTAACGCCATCTTACTGTCACGAATGCATACAAACAAATCGGAGGTTTATCCGGGTAAAGATCTAACTGGCAACACTGTAGCAGAGTAACACTTATAGTATTATCAAAACTAATCTTGGCACACATGATACGTGTTACAACAAGACTCATCAAATCTTCCCCGAGATATAAATCAGCATCAGCGGAAGCGTAAAGGCAAGCAGCATCAGCAGTAGCAACAGCAGCAGTAGCAGCATCTTCAGCATCCAGCATCCATATCTCAGAAGTTTTCCCTTATCTTTGGGGGTAGAGGGGTTGAAACTTTAAAGCTTTTACACCAAGCCGGGCGGCAGCGGATCCAGCGAACAGGACGAAGGCGAAGAACAGCGAATGTGATGCTTCTTTCATCCCCCGCATAATACCGTTAAAGATAAACTTTTTAGTACAGTGTGAAGTTGTCTGTTTTCTGGGTGTTGTTTACATGTTTGCGTTTATCCCTCCCTCCCCCCGCCTGCTGTCTCTCATCCGCTAGTGTAACACACCCTGGGTAAAAGATGTATCGAGGGATTATCGTCGGGTGAAAACAGCAATTTGGAGAAGAAAAGCCCTAAGAGGCAGAGAAAACCTGCAGAACCTCTTTCTCAAGCCGCAGAATGACGTTAATTTTGTTAGTGCTCAAAATTAGAGGGATGAAGTAACGTCCAAGGAAAAGACAAAGTTTTGATAGTCCGCCGTTAATTTCGGGAGTATGACCTAATAAATGGAGGTGCTACGCCGAGGGTCCCCTATTCAAATGATCATTTAGGTAAAACGTAAACACCTTGCGAGCATAGTCAGGTGTCTTCTTCTTCTTTCAGGTGTATGGGAGCGAATTATTAAGGTACCTTACTCGAGGATTTTTGGACGATATGCTAAGCCTCTCCCGCACATTTTCCAGATGATTTTGCGGGTGACGATATTAACCAAAAGTTGTAGACGGGTCTATTCATGTAGAAATTGTTGTTGCCGGGGAGGATTAGGTGGGCTCAACCAAAATATTTTGTACAGATGAGTACTTGTTATCATCATATATGTGGGACAACATTTATATACTACATATATAATAGTTTCCCTACTTTTGGGTTTATGTTCTTAGGGCACCTTGTCGTTTCACAGATTTACCGCCTAAAGGACGAATAAATTTTTTCCTCCACTTGAAAAAGCTTATTAAAATTTATTATGTTATGTTCGAGCATAAACAAGCTAATATAATATTATATTATAAGCAAGGGTCGTAAGTGTTATTTTTTATACCGAAAAAATCAGAAAGATAATCATTATTTTCAAGAGATCGGGCTTTTTGATACTATAATGTTGTAGGAAGCTGCCATGATTTATTTATTTACAAGTCAGTAAACATGATAATATGGTAAGTAATTTGACCAAAGAAAGACTACTACACAAGAGAAACTTTTGTTTTCAGTATATATCAAGATTAAAATCTATAAAATGGAAATATTTATCATAACATGTACACACATTTGACGACTATTAATGTAAAGGAAGTAGCGGCGGTTCTTATCTTTGGGGCTAATTGGGCTTAGCCTCACCAAAGTTTTACAGATCTAAAGCGAATATTATTAAATTATTTTCTTATCATATTCATATAAAATTATGCCAAACTCCTTATAATGACAGTCAGTAATTTCACCGAAAATTGTGAATACCCTTAATGTCATGCAAATCTCATCAACTCAACTATGTATATACAGAGTACATATGCAAGCAAAACTATGCAAACAAAAAGAGCGAAAAGAGATATCCTAAAGCAGTAAGTGAACCGTTTTAAGAAGTGGGTCAAATTTTGTTCATTATTTTTTTTAGTACTACTTCATAGGTTACTAAGTCAGTGGCGTCACAAGGGGAAGGAAAAAGGATGGTTAAAAACTACTTTTTTGGTTCACACTTTTAAAATCCTCTAAAAAGTTTATGTTTCCTTTTTATTTTACAACTTTTACTTTTGCAAGTGAAGAGCAAAAAAGAAAGATCGACGTCCAAAAATTTATATAAATGAGGTGATACCATGGTACGACCCACTAGGTGATACCATGGCCAGTCGGCAGTCTGCCCCTGGAGTGAGTATTTGAATGAACAAAGAATTAAGAAAATGTACAAATGAGATCTATTTTCGTTGTTAATAATATAATATTTTATGAATTTTTTTAACCACTATTTCTACCGAAGGTGTGACACCTTTTGAAACTTCAACTTAAAATTACTATCATTAGTGTAATCGTTTTCCCTCAATTAAATTTTTGACTTTTCCTATAATAGTTGTTAAATTAATTATGCGATATATATTTTTCTACCACTCTTCTTCTGGATCTAAAATACGTATGTGGTATACCTATTTCTACCATGAGGTGTCTTTTGACACCTTAACAATTTTTACAACATTCTTTAAATAATCTTAAATCAATTACACATAAATATCAACACAATTTGAATTCTGAGGAATCCTCACTTCAGTTGTACAAAACAAGAAAGGAGTTCTCCATATAGCAATTATATTCGGATGATGTTTATAATTTTGCATTTTACTATAGATCATTGAAGTGTTAAGTTCTAAGTCAAGTTCTGATATGTACCTACTTCGTGCAGTCGTAAAAATGTTGTTGTATTTTCTATTGCAGAAAAGCAGTAGAAATATTATAAACACTTTTATGTTTTAGTTTACTTATTCTAATTTATTTCTAATAATCATGGATATTAATTATTCCCAAGATACTTGCATTTAAACGCAAAAGTGTCAAAATACGCCTTTTGGTCGAAATAGGTATACACAAAAGCATGGTAGAAATAGTGTTAAATTGAAATATGTTTATTGAAATTATGTAATACCCACCATGTGGGTGCGACATGAATGAAAACAGAAAAGTTAGAAACATTTGACATTTGTCATACACAGGTACAGTAATACGATAACAAATCAGCTAGCCAATGTCCACTTGGAAATACTTTTTTATAAATTCGACATTAGATATATGTATATATTTTATTTTATAATATTTTTGATTGTCTGTTCTCTCTTTTATAATATAAAAAAATAAGCTTATAAAAATCAACGCGTCGGTAATTTAAAAAGCCTGCGTGGGTCATTTTCTAACCCGCGGGTTATAGGTTCGCTATCACTATCCTAAAGTGTCAAACTATCCAGAACTAGCAGAAGGGCTAATCAAAATCAGCCTCTTGAAAGAAAACCAGGCGACCCTATTTTCTGTACCTTCTCTAAATAAAGAGAACATACTTCATACTATTTGCTATTCTTGTAACAGCTGTGTTTGTTGCACTTCTCTTAGCCTAAGTTCGATTGACAAAATAGATTATTTAAAAAACAAAAATAAATATCAAGTGCAATTTGTTTTTGTTTTACAAAATATACCCTTTTTTTCAATTTATAACTAGGCATAACCTCTTAATATGTTTCAAAAAATCAATTTTGTTCCGAATAGGGAAGGAAGGCTATTTACAGAACTAAAGTATCCATAAATGATGATGAGAGATCAACCTTTTTCTAGCATTTCTTAGAACTAGCTGAGTTGCCCGGGCGAAATCATTCTTCTAAAGAAAGCTAAATCTAATCAAAGTATTCAAAAAATAAGTATAAAAAGTGTAATAAAAACATAACTAAGCGGGAGGCTGAAAGAGGACTGAAATTTTGTATTTTACTAATATAATAAAAATAATAATAATAATAATAATAATAATAATAATAATCATGCCCTATGCCATGTGTCGTGTCCACTGAAATAAAGAAAAGTAATTTTCCTGTGATATAACATTTATATTAAATGAGTGTAAAATTGTTCATTCGTGTTACTTTATAGACTATATTTAGCGAGATAACAAAAGTTTGGTGAAAGCATTATTCAAATCAGTTTGGTAGTTTCTGAGATTACCTTTTACATATAAACAAACTCACTATCTTTATATATTAAATCTTTTAAAAGTTGGGTTATCAAACACTTTATGTATTACTGCATAAATGACACTTTAATAAGGCATTTAAAGAAAATTGACTAGAATATTCTGTTGCATAATCAGACCAATCCCATGCCCCAAAAATGTTACGTGCGTCACATCACCCGGAAAGGAGAAATCTCTTCAGACCCAGTGTCAGTCCAGTGAGCATGTCACAGGCCATTTCCGCATTAGTCGCCAGGCTTAGGTTAAAATAGTGCCAAATAGAAACAAGATCCCGCTGGACTGTGGCTATCCATTCGTGGCCCTTATCTATCATAATTAGTCATTTGCCAGCCGTCCTGACTTTCTCCGAAACAAAAACGCGCGAGTAGTTAATAATATTCTTTGACTTGGCGGCTCCTATCAGAATGCCATTTACCAAAATTTATCAACTTGGACAGGGGTTTGTATAGTGCGTAAGTGTATGTGTATGCGTGTGTGTGTGTGTGTTAGAATGTATTGTAGGGAAGGAACCCTGAAACAGTTCCGCTTAATTAATGTTTAATCTGCGTGAATAAATTTCGTCCGCCGAAAAGAGCAGATTCGGTCATTCGTCTTGTTTATCGGGCCCGCTTTGGTCACTTTTCTTAATTAACACGTTCGCTGGGACATTTTAATTTTTCAGAAGCGGACAGGGCTGCGGATGGGCATAACAAAGTGATCCATTAACACGAGTTTTAAGGTGAACCCTTCCCTCGTGTTCCGCATGTTGTTGACATGATCTGATCCTAATCGTATACACCATCAGCGTGCCGCAAAATTACATAGTTTTTTTGTTTTTTGTTTTTTGTTTTTTCCTTATCGATTTGACTCACGTAAACATAAAATGCATTAGTCAATTGGAGCAGTGGTCGCGTTATTTGAGGGGCAGTTACTTCAGTCTGGGCCAAGTGCCAATTTCTTCCCTCTTTGTCTTATCAAATTGCTGGGGCGAACCGGGGATTCGTATCATGGGCAGGACCCCGAAAACAGATTAGCCCTCAGAATGTTACAAATGCAGCAGAATGTCCTATTACAGGGACTGCCATTTGTCCTTATTAAGGGACCTTGTCATAGACAAGCAAGTGGGGCTCCAGTCCACTTACCACTCTCAGATCCGCCGTTCCAAGTTGGGTCTGGTCTGTCCAGGCGAAATGGAAGTGATAATTCAAAGCGTAATTCGGAAGCAAAGTAATTGACTTCGAAGTATCCCTCCAGCGACCCTTAGTCTGGGTTCCGGGTCCATCTCGCTCAGTCGGGATCCCACAATATCATCCTAGAGGAGTCCCTTGAAAAATTACCTCAGCAGCAATTACCTGTGTGTTCCCAATAACTGCTTAAACGCGCTCAACTTGCTTAACTTTTTTTGTGTTTTTTTCTGCCTTTCTTCATCGCCTGCGTGCTTGAGGCTTAAAGGAGTCCTAGTGAAAAAGCACGATAATATTTCATTTCACACAAAGCGGAGGAAGAACCGAGAATCCTTCTCCTCCTACCTGTGAACAGGACCCAGGACTACTTAACTCACCCGAGAAGTTGCAGTGCCCACTGTAATTTAGCTTTGTATTCCGCTCGGCAAAATTTGTGATTATTTGTAAGTAGCATGAAAAGAAATCCGCATAACAAAGCAATAATAAAGGCGGAGCACCGCGGCACTAGAGGCTCTTACTATTTATGGAGATTTCATTCCAGAGCGAGGAGCAACAGCAGCAGCGTCCTGGCGCCGCTCCTGAGGGACATAGACTTTGTTAGTTATATTCCGCACCGGTGGGCGGCGGCGGCGGCATCATCGCTAAAGAAGCTCGACCAGGACAAGGTAAACTTCCTGTGCCACCGAGAATCCTAACGTAGAAATATTTCTGTATTCTTATGTAAAACGACCGAAGAATACTTCATTTTTTTTTCCTATCCTCCTTTTCGCAGACCTTTTTCTTATTCTTATTTTTATTCTTATAGGTATATATTTTTTATTATTATTTTTCCTTTTTTTTTTTTTTTTTGCAGAACAGAGCACATAACACCATCTACAATCGTGTTATATAGTATCGCAGCGCGCATCCCACCACTGTTCAAGTGATACCGGCAGCCAGACAATCGAACGCATCTAATTTCCATAAATTTTTTTTGAAAGGATGAAATGTAGCAGGAGATGAAAGGAAAGGAAATGACGGTAACAAATTGAAGAAGAAAGGAAGGTATTTGATTGTAAAGGAAACAGGATGGGGATCCCGCGGGATTGTCTTAATGAACTCATCTTTTGCATGACTGTCTGGGGAAAATAAAGTCCACTACGTGTAAACAGTACCCCACTATTAAATTATGACCGATTGCATTTCGGTAAAATTATTGTAATATAATGTGTGCTTGCGCCAACTTTATTATTATTTTCTTGGAAAAATTACTAATTATGAATCTGTTGAGTATTACCTGCACCATTTACTCAGAAAATAGAAAATCACATTTTTCGGGATGCTTGTTCGGGATAGTTATTTGAGCAGGTTGGAAAAATTAGAGACTGTGAGTGAATGAACTAAAATGTAAGCAACATGGAACGTTATTGAAAAATGTGAAGTGAAAATTGTTGCTTTATTGAAATTTTGGGAATTTCATCCGTGGTGCATAGTTCAACTGAATTCAAATTAGCCGCTGGAAATAAACGAGCAAATTGTCCCAGACCGAGTAAAAACACAATGAAAACGGATAGGTGAATCATGCAGAAAACTTTAGGAGAGCATCGTGAGTAAAATCTGGTAAAATTGGGTAAGAGGAGAAGTGTTGCCAAGAGCTCAATTTTTCCCCTCCGTGAGGTTAACAGACACTTTAAAGCAAAAAGTTTTACCCATGAGTAAAAATTTTAGAGTTAACAGACAGACCTAATGTAACTACGTCTATGCGCCAAGCTCATGCATATGACAGTTGTAAACAAAAACAATTAGTCGATATATTGAGTTGAATTTCTCGCTATAACTTTACTCATGCTGAATGAGTTATTTCACTAAAAAAAAAAACCTTAATACTTATACTTACAGGTTAAAAAAACACTCCCGCAGGCTTTTTCTTGCTTTTGTTTTTGCATAAACTGACGTGCAGTTCATTTTGTATTGACTTTTTATTTTCTTGTTGTCAGTACAAATAACGTTATTAAAAGCTAAGAATAAATAAATGCACATAAATATACATTTTTCTGGAAAATTAATAAAATCTTACTTTTCGGTTCTTTGTTTACAAAAATATGAAAGCCAAAACTTTGCCAAAATCATTGAAGATTCAAGATAGCAAACATTTTTGGCTACGCTGTCATCGATATGCTCTCCTATAGGATGTCGTCTCCTTTAGTTCTCTCCTCAAAGGATCTGAACGACAGTTGCCTCAGAATATTGATGAGAACTTTGGGACGACCATTCAAAGAAAATAACCTTTCTTGTAGACGAACGGCAAAAAGGCTGAATTTAATAACAGCTATGCATCAAAAAATATTATATTGGGTGCAACTGCACAGAAGCAATGGAAGTGATTATTGGAATAAATTAAATCCTTTTATTTACCATATTTCATTTAATTTCTTATGCTAAAAAACACCCTTATGAAAGTTTCAGTAAAATCTATATTTCTAGAAGACTACCTTTAGTAATGGCTGTCGGTTGGAAACGATGCGTGTGAGTTCATGATTTGTTCGAAGAAGGACCCACGAAAGGTATTCAGTGGATTGTATTGTCCCAACGTTCAAACATCTGTCCTCATAATAATAATAATTTGGAGCTCCATTTTAGCTGAAGGACCAGGCCTCATTTATTTCTTCGAGTACACCAATGTTCTGAGGAATTTCCTTCTTCCATATTTGGAAACTCTTGAACAACCCAAAAAGGAATACATCTTCATGCAAGATGTTGCCCCATGCCACACAGGGAGGGCTAACATTGATTGCCTAAACTCCTGGCGATTAAAATGCACGCAGCTGTTATTTGACGGTGTTGTATTTTTTTTGGTGGGGCATCGTTAAAAATCCATGTTATGTAGTACAATATTGATCGAGCTGTTAGTGAAATTGGGTCCCAAATCATCGAAAATGTGCTGGAAAATTGGTTTGACAGGATGGACTACTGCCAAGCCAGCTGAGGTAGTCATTTAAATAAAATAATATTCCGTAACTAATTCCGATGTTTACTATTTTTAATCAATTAACAAAATTTCAGAAATATTAAACAGTGTTTATTTTATGTCATTCTTAAAAAGAAACCAGATAATGGCCCATCCTTTATATTAATTATCAACATATTTTAATTGTTTAAATCAAAACAGCGGATTAAATTTGATTCAGAAAAGTATTTTAAGTCCTTTAGGATTCATATTTTTAGCTTTTATTTTCTTAAGTCGTTTAAAACTATTACGAGAAGACTTTTTATTTTTAAATCAAAACTAAGAATTAGAGATTTGTATTTTTTCGATGTTTCATAAAAATTTTTCAATTTGTAGATTTGTGTAAAAATCCATTGCAATAAACAATTGAAACACATCCTATTAAAGAAAGCATAATGTTGAGAGTTAAAGAAGATATTACGAGTTCTTCGATTAGCTACTTGAGGAAGGAGAAGTTGAAAGGTCTAAGAATATGGTCACCATGGTATTAAACACTACCACTTCACTAATTACGTCTCCTTTATACCTACCGTTGTAAATTAACTTTCAGCTAAATTAAAGGTAATCTAATTGCCGTGGAAACTTCATCACGGTTTGTAAAATTATCATAAAAGACGCGTCATTAACTCCATGATATTTCCATTTTGCCCAAAAACCACCGTTGAAACAGTGGCTAGAAAGGTAGAGGGTGGGATTTTTGGGGATTGGTTAGTGGGTGGGTGGTTGGTCTGGTGGATTGGCAATGGTTCTGGCAGCTGTCTAGAGTATACTATAGCTGTTTTCTCTACCTGCACCAGACAGGTGATCCACGCACCGCACCCGCAATTGTGTCACCCGCTTAAAAAGCCCATTTAAAGTGAGTGCCAGAGTGTTTTCTTCAATTTTAATTGATTTTAATTGTTTTTGCGGGGTTTTTGCCCCTTTTTCAGTCAGACGAGGTCGACCACTTGAAAAGGCTGAATGTAGGGGCAAGCTGGGGGGGAATCGTTGGTTTGGCTTTGCGCAATTAACAAAAATTGCTGCTTATTTAAATACTCCACCTCTCGGTAAAAAACAAGACGACGACGGCGGCGGCGGGCAGCGGCAGAGGAGCGAAACAGAAGGGCATTTGAAATTCTGGATGCTGTATCCGGGATGGTTGCTTTGTGCTACAGACAATGGGACACACTTTCACTTCACGGGTAAGTGGGATTCTAAGAAATTTTCATCCCTCCCGGGAGCGAAGAAAGCGATAAAGAAATGAATTTCCCATGAAAAAGATAAATAACTCATTAAGCCGTATAATGGAGCTTAAGTGTCGTGGCTCTGCTGCTGGTGCTACTTTCAAGAGGTGTTTAACTCACCCTTATATTTTGCACCATCGTAAGCACCCATTCCGTTCCGTTCCGTTCCTTGGCGGCGCAGTGCCCCCTCTTGTGCTCCATATACAGAGAAAAGCGCTAAGTTTTATTTCTTGAAACTTTATCTGATTCCATGCAAGACGCTCTGCATCCATCTCACGTACTGGAGGTACCTCGGTCATAAATCTTAAATTGAATCGGATCTACGTGCTCATCCTGCTCGGGGCAATGATTCGCATATTTTTCACCTTTTTGAATTCTTATCCGGGGACAATTCGTTACCCAATTCGTTACCACTTATTAAGTTAGCATACCACCATACCACCTTCCTCCTTCCACCCAGTCTCCATTGTGCCGCGCCCTTTTTAAATATACCTATCCATCCCTAAGGGCTTCGGCTCTGGTTACAAAAGTTTGTATAGGAGTGAGAATGGGTGATCGATAATAAGAATAAGAGTCTGTTCAGTGCCCGTCTTCAAATCTGAAGCTGCACCTAATTAAAGGTTTTGATGTAGGTTTGGGATCTGTTTTTACGTCTTTATGATGAACGGGGAAGGTTTCAGGTTTGAGGAGGATAGAAGCAGATAGTACTCCCGATTTTCCTATCCAGAATTGAGATATCACAACAGAATCATGGATTTCTCATGAAATATCTATTAATGGTGAATTTTACGCTAATTGCGTATTTCTGTTATCCATTTTAAGTGATGGAAACTAGACCACGAGATCCAGCGGATTCAACCTTCAGGGGATGGAAACTTGTAGCTCCAACTCAGCTCTATCGTTCGATATAGGTCGATTTATATAGGATGGTATAGTAAAAGTAGAAAGTTTTCAAGTCCTCTACATTGGTGGTATGGTATAGCACCCCTTATATCCCTTCTAGCCCGTAGCGGGTGCCTGAAGTACTCATTCCTGATTTGATTCAGCCATTTAATTAGTACCCAGCATCCGCTGCGGTTAATTTAATTAGCTGCGGACTTGGTTGATGGCGAAAATGGCGATTTCGAAGGAAATACGCTCAGAATAATTGCCAATACGATGAGGCTACTGATGGGAAGTAAAAATGATTGGCAAGGTAAACGCTTACCGAACGTACTAATTATCTAGAGATTTTAGGTGCAAATCTATATATATGTTATATATATATCTACTATATATAGCTATTTTAAGTGAATTCGCCCGCTTGGCAGGCACTTTAGCAATTTTATTTCCTCTAAGGACATCAGGACGACTTCGAGCAGAAAGAAAGGTGAGGAAAAAAAAATACAATCAATTTTTTGTTTTTATTTTTTGTTGTTGAAATTTTTATTTGATTTGCGGGACACTAAACGAGTTTTCCTATCGACCAACCCACACAGACCCTGAAGTCTTCTATGCTTCCGTCGGGAAAACCTAGATTTCCATAAACCACATGCAAAATAATTCGCGCGCTTTTCGGTTATATTCCCATTGACTAAAGAGGGACTTAATCGACTTTGCATAAATTAAAGTAGCGAAAATGGCTTTGTCATTTCTCCCTTGCAAGGTCCAAAACATTTCGCTCTACTTTTAAGTCGACCCAGCGCACAGCCCCCGCCAGAAGGCGGGCGACGATGTGGTGAGTTTTTGGGGGAAGACCTCGGGCCAAAATGTTTTCAGTCGTTTAGGGCTTCCTTTTTAGCCAGGACTGCGCATCTTTTAAATTTTCACAGTATACTATAGTATATTATAGTATATGTAAGAGGGCGAGGTGAGGCCAAACGGGGGGCCCTTGCAAATGAATCTTTTTTTGCCATTTCGCTCCTCATCAATTCTATCCCAGTTGCGTTCTCTCTTCCTCTTCTTTCGGTTTTTGCTATGCAAATTGCCAAAGGGATTTCCCACTAAATCCAGGAACAAATCTGTGAAAATGCGTTTTACAGCTTCCCGCGCCACAGAGCGACCAGCCGCCAAATTTCTACCCTTACTCCGGAATTCTGGAGTTGGGGTGGTGACGGGTAGATGCTCCTCCCGCCCAACGCCCAACTTTGAGCGGCTATAACTCAATTATTCACATTCATTTCCTCTTTTGTGAATCTGTCCTTAGGGAAGATTTATAAAATCACAGGCGAGCTTTGGTTGTTGATGGTTTGGTTTGGCGCCGCCGCTGGCTAAACTTTCTCACACTATGACCAATGATGTTTGGATTTCCTTGCTCCCTTATTTTTTTAATCAATTTAATGCAGTGACTGTTATCTGTCGGGATATTTTAGGTAGTTTTCTAAATTTTCAAATTTATGGCATTACACCAGCGACATATCAGTGAGAACTCAAACACCATCATCAAGAAGGTGAAACTATTGACAACTATTTTAATGGTACTTCGTGAAAGAAAGAATTAGTAAACAAGTGTATTTAAGTAGATTTATATGACTTTTGTTACCAATTCAATTTTAATTAAGTCTTCTATACTTTAGATAAAGACTGTGATATTCAAGATGCTTTTACATTTTTAATAAAACAAGTTGTTCTAATATGTATTATATTCAAGTATATTCACTATAGACAACAATAAATTTACAATGTGAGGACAGTAACGGCTAGAGCTAGACTGTAGGTATTTCCAGAATTCCTAGTTTATCGATGACCAACTGTTATACAATGTGTTTTTCTACTGACAACTATTAATTTACGATCTAGTTATAATATAAAGTTTGTGGATTTTTATGGCAGAGAAGCCAATCGATTCATCGAAACACTAATCAATGTTTTTGAACTCGTCTACTTCAGTGGACAACAATAAGTAAAAGTGCTGAGTTCGAAGAATTTAATTTGTTTTTTTTTTTAAATTTTCAAATATTATTTAGCAATTTTACGCTCTAAGATGGAATGAACGTAGGAGTTTTTTTTATAAAGAAATTCGCAGAAAGTTTATTTTTAAGTAAGATTGACTTTTCACAAGATATATTTTTCTGTTTACTGTTTTCCAATAATTTTAGTTTAGTTTTGAAAGTAAGAACAGATTCTTTTAAGAATTTAATTTAAAACATCTTGTGGTATCCGCCATATTGGATTTAGAACGGTATTAGATATACTATATTATGTTGTCCCCAGATCTATACATGTGTGTACAATTTCAAAACTCTAGCTTAATTAGAACTAGTCGATATTTTGATTGCAAGATTTGTCCCAGAAAGAGAAAGTGAGTTAATAAAAGCGCTTTAATAACAAAATATGGAAAATCTTTCAATATTCTCCGCAATATTTTAAAGTCAATTTATTCAATCTCTTTTCCTGACTTAACACGAGGTCATCTTGTATTTTAAGATATCAAGAGAAGTGGCGACCAATCACTATTCTAAAGTTATTTACGATACCTGTGCAGGGGAGACGTTGAAATCAACCCTCACATTAAAGTTCACGGGACACATTCATTCTGGTAAAATTTGCATACAAAGTCTCGGTCATGTTAGCTCTAGTATAAAGACAAAGGAAAGGATCAGATTTTGTCTCTTGTGTGTAATCTGAACAATTCAGGGAGGGTTAGGCGAGTGGTAGAGAGCTAGAGTGGGTCTGGTTGTTTGCTATTCCTTGGACATCACAGCTTGACTTTAAGTGGTCATTTACATCAAAAGGCAGAAACATCACTCCGGTCGTCCCCCCTACACATTGTACTTAACAATGTTACCCCCGAAGAGGTTGGGGCTACAATTGCAGCACCCTTGAGGCAATCACCGTCTTTGAGGCTGTGACGCAAAAGAGGAGTAGTAGAAAGTAGCTGACCGAACCTATGAAAGGGATCCCCGATTCAACCCTGACGGTCAGCCCTCTATGGTTTTGTCCATTGTGCTACGAATAGTATGTGTGTATGTATTAAATGTATGTAAAGGACGTTCAAGTTCAGTTGCAGTGTGATACGAATAGATAGATGGTAAATGACTGTTCTGATTGTGAACATTCATCTTCACGTATGCTGCATCTAAAACCACTTGAGTGCGGTGGTGCATCCTTAAGATCTGTCCAAACCTGTGTCCTCTTGGTATGCGAGAGGATTTCAGGTGGGAGTAAGAAATTGGATATCGAAAATTCACGTAAATTTCTCAATAGAAAGGTATTTCTATGTTGACCTGAAAAATTTCGTGAAGAAATACGATATTCAAGATTTGAACCTTCTATAGGTCATTTCCACCTACAAAAGGTCATTGGGACTTATAGAAGAACGTGTCAGAGGTAAAGAGCCTCTTCTGATTGTCAGTGGCACAGAAATAGAATTAAAGTGGGAATTCTACGAAAAGGTATATTTGTAGGTAGAGAGATATTTTCGCTAGTGCTATACCAGGATGTTTTAAGGTAGGGTTAGGTTAGGTAGGCCGAAGTGTTTCGTTCACATGAGTGGCGTCTGATGGAATTGCAGCTGTGGCTGAGGCCGGATTTCGCCTTTGAATTTCCATCTGTGCTGTTGCCATATCGTGAAATGTTGTTAGGAATTGCTCATTCTGTGCCACTTTGTAGATGGGGGAAATGGCCATGAAATGAAAATCCCATAGCAAACTCCTGATGACTTCACTCGTCAAAGGGGATAAACTTTATCGTTATAATTAGTTAATATTTCTGTGGAGCAATGCACTTAGGACTTTCTATAATCATGTCGCGACGGTCGAAAATCTTAGTGACATTCAGCGATTACTACGACGTAGACGACGTCGACAACGAAAGGCGGCTCAAATATGTCTTAGTATAAACTTTTCGTAGAATTTCCCTCTTGAAAATGGTGCCAGCTGTTAAATAACTTTATGCTGCTGTCACGAAGAGTCCAAAGTTGTGTTAAGAGTTGCGCTACCGTTTCGGGGGTGCCTCTGTGCCTGGTTATGCCTGCGACTCCTTGTTATGGTTATTGCCGGGCAGACAAAGTTCCCTTCAAGGTGGTTAATTTTAAACTTGAAATTATTTAAGACTCATGTCCATACCATTTTCTGTCGAAAATAAGCCAACAACACTTCTCTTCTGTTTACCTAACTTCGACTTTCGAAACTCGAAAACGTGTCACCATCTGCGGCATTTTATGCTGTGACTTTGTTCGTTGCACTCTTCCCTTTCGACCTCCCAAAACTGCCTCATACTGAATCTCTTGCTGCAGACTTGCCAGGAAAACTATCAAGGCAAATTAGATAGTTGACATTATTAAGATACCTCTGGAGCCAGCCCTAGCTTCAGCCAACAGCAGCCTGGTTGGACGCGATTTTTGCCCTATTCAGTTCGCTGTCGCCGCCAGCACCATCCTATACGTATATCTCATTAGCTATAGCATATATATATATGAACGGACCTGGCCAGGCTCATAAATAAGGCACCCGGTTTACGTCACCTCTGCAAAGTACTTCATAATTCTTGGCCAATTAGTTAAAGGACGAAGGCTGTAAGCACTAACGTACTATGCGGGAGGGTTCGTTTCATTTCGGGTCCCGACACCATCAAGGGTGAAATTGAGGTAGCAGACTAAAGTGGTGTGCCGCGGACAATGAAAAGCCCTTGGAAAAATATTTACAGCCTCCCGAAAATGCTCGACGACATTCACACTATATAGTATAGCGAGGTGTACCCCGTTTATACCCCAGTTATAGTACTTACCCATCCACAACCCGAGGCATACAATTCACCCGCGCACCCCCCTCTTCCCCTCTTCCCTTCATTTTTGCACGAGACTTGTTTAAGGGATGATTAATTTTTGCATAGAAAATATTGCCTTGACGGGTGATGTTACTTTTCAGACAGGTGCCACGAAATATTTACCGCTGATTTATTGTCTACGAAGACGAGCGTTTAATTAAAATATCCCATATATCTCGCGACAGCAAAACGAACGTTTCGGATAGAGAGGGGTTGCAGGCGAAGGGGATGCGGTACGACTTGAATTCCAGGCGAGTTGGTTGTACCTCTTGCTATGTCTTATGTCTTAAAGGAGATGTAATTAAGACGCTTTTCTGGCACTTTTCAAATTGTTTATCTATTTAACCAATTATCCCGACCTTTCTTCCGCAGAATCCTACACTGGTAGACCACAAATATATCACAAACTCAACATACTTTTCAAGTGTAAACAAAATACTATTGTATATTTTAGAAATTTAGTAGCAGTTTTGTAGTTAATTTGGTAGTTTACCATACTCGGTCTTATATCATTTTTATAACATACTGTTTTTAATAGAAAAAGTAGACATACTCTTGAAAAAGACTTTTCGTAATTATCTCGGATTTTTTGTATTTTTCTTGTTAGTTATGCTAAAACAAGTTACTTAGCGCAAAAAACTCTACTCTATAAGCTTAATTTAAGAAACTCATTTTTTTACCTATAATATAATAAATGAACATGCAGAACTGAAAATTGCAGGTTTTATGCATTTGTCGTTTTAATTACTTAACTCAAAAAATCCGCTCTAGAAATTTTTTAAGAAATTTCACCTATAATAAACTGGAGTTAAAGAAATGAAAATTTGTTAAAAATCGTAAAAAACTTGTATTTTACAAACGATCCCAGTGACTGCAACCAAAGGACCGAGAAGTTTGAATAAATACTTTGGGTCAACATTGTTTCAGGAAAAATTATGAAGTTTAGCAATTTTATCTATTGAAAATGAGATTGATCAGCTGCTTTCCTATACAGATTTGATTAAAAAACTTGCAGGCTTTTGTTACTAAAATATGTCTACTTATACGGTATCGTCTTAAGGATGATCTAATTAAGACACCTTTCCGGTACTTTTCAAATTACTTATCTACCAATTAACCCGACCCTTTCCTGCTGAAGCCCTGCACCGGGATACCGCAAATAAATCAGAAGCGCAACGTAACAAGAATAAGTGTGTGAGTTTGGAAAGTACCCATAAATCCCGGAACTGTCCGCAAAAACCGAAGAGCAAAAGCAGGTTCACCACCTCCAGATAGGAGTTAAACAAATCTCGTTACAAGTCAAGAGTTAGAGGAATCACCAGGAGCCCTGTGGCCCACATGCATACACCACAGGGATGAGGATATCCAAAAGGAGTGCTTTCGTCCGACGACCCCATTCTGTTCGGCAAATATAAATGAGTAAGATAACCCGAGGGTAATAAGGTAACTCCAGCCAGCCCGAAAACAGATTGCCAGTCCCAAATTCCATTTTCCATAAGTAATCAAAGTTTGGGGCAAAGAGACAGGCGAAATCCTTTTCACTTCCTCCGATTTTCAAGACCTCCATTCTCTTTGTGCATGTGAACTTTTGAGGAATGTTTGTTTTATTCAGAACTGAAATCGAATTAAGCCCTTCTACTACGTGGTGGTATTAGGATCTGAGAAAATATCTACGGTACGCGCAACGCCCTCTGGCTGGTGTAGACCGGAGGAAATGGGACAGTAGACAAAAGTTTAAAGCCATTTTGGAGATATTTTGGACGTCCGGTGAAGTGCAAACAGGAAATTCCTTTTATCAAATGGTCCCGAGCGTTGTTGTTGTTGTTGTTGCCCCCGTATGCCACCTCTAGCACCTCGAGAGTTCGTTGTCAGCCGTTTGATGACGGCCAAGTTGCACTATGGCCTGACAGCAAAATTAGGGTACTAAAAGTGGATATTTCCCCGGGGAATATGTAGGAAAATGTGATATCCCTTGAAACCGTATCGTAACGGCCGGTATAGGACCCTCTCCTCTATATATCTTCCCCTTCCCCGTTCTTGGTGGGTGTCGCTTCAAATTCAATTTCCGAAACAATGCATTGCCTTTTGTCTCATACACACACACACACACTTCTTCAGTGGGATAAAAACACCGGAAGGGGGCGGGACAGACAGATTTAAATGGACCTCCAGTATAGAGAGGACAAAATTAATCAGATCAGCACAAAAGGCGCGAGAAAAAGAAAAGGAAACGAAATCTTTGAGAACGCCCCTATTTTTCACTGTCCGTCCATCTGCAAGCAGGTCCCGTCGTCGGAATAAATCAGACTAGAACGTTCGCTCCGGGGATATTATTAGTTATATCGCGGCGACGAAAACCGTCTGACTGCTTTTGAAAATATTAAAAATTCAATTTTCCCCGTAGTCTAGCACGGGAGTTACTCCTTTCTCTATTGTTGAGCCAACTTCTCTGCCTGTCGCAACCGCGCGCTGCGCCGTCTTCTACAATACTTCTTCTTCTAGTGGTATAGTATAGTATGCTAGTATCGTTGCGACGGGTACGGTCTAACCTTAACCCTATACCCTGTTTATATATATATATATATATATCTATACAGTCAAGCCCCGTCTTCCTCTGCATAATCTTTATCCCTCTATTATCCTCTATAGTCAATTTTACCACCCTGATAGAGAGCTGCCAAGTAAAATAACTGAAAAGGACTGAAGAAGGTTCGTTCGGCTTGGTGGTGGGGGGAGGAGTGGGCACTACAGCACTGTTAGGTGTACGGTACATTCGGGTCTCCATAGTGTTGCTTCCCTTCGCGTCGTACTATATACTATAGCTTGGTTTTCCGGCTAAAGTCGTGTGATAGGTGATGGTAGTGGCACAAAAATTCATGCCCGAAACATTTTTCATTCTACGAAAATTTAATAAACGAGTGGAAAGGAAAGGATTTCGCCTTGTACTTGTAATTTATAGGGACATGTGCCAATAGTCGGAGCCCTGAAAAGCGCTAGGGGAAAATTTTTCTGCTGCTGCTGTTTTCCAAGGGACGCCAGCACCAAAGATGTATAAGTATAGGGCGTTCTTCTTTGCAAAACCAATTTTTATTTTTACTCTCGCCTCTTTATTTTTTATTTCTTTACTTGCATCGAATTCTGTGCCTCTAGAAGAGTTATTGGCGTCTGGCGTACCATATTTCCATGTTTATGCAATTCAAGTTTCCGGCAAAGTAGAAGGCTTTGATTTCAAGGGTCTTACATATGTTTATGCGACTAATGACTAACATTTGTTCTTCTCCAAGCGTCGGGTCATATTTACTCTAGGTTTCAAACGTATACATCAAATTCAAGCGACTGAAAACTGAATAATTGCACTCTTAAATAAGTAAATATTAGAAATGAAATGGAGTTTGAAAATTATTATCAACTTACAAATTATAATTAACCATAATGTTTCAAAAACCATTAACAAAATTGACACACTAATCAGAATCTATGCCTGGACAAAAAGTTCTTAATATTTAAGATAGTACTAGTAGGTAGTACTGTAGCCTTCCAAAAGTTCTCAAAATAATTTTTAAATCTCCCTGGAACTATTTCCCAAATCAACTCTATTTTATGGCAGACATTGAGACCACCAAAGATAGACTAATAAGACATACTAAAAACTTTTCCGGAAAGTACAAGCAAATCCCCAACCCTTTAATTGGGCAACTTTGCCCAGTTTATAAAATTAATTAGTAATAAGATAGATAATAAGAATAAAAAATAATATTTAAATTTTTACTCGGAATACAATGTTTAAATATAACTCCATATTTTTGGCCCATATATATTTTTAAGATGTACAGAACTAACTAAAAGTTCTAAACACTTAAAACAAAAATTTGTAAATCTAAATTAAAATATGTTAAGATAATGAAATAAATAACGATGATGATGATGATGAAAATTATTAGCAGTACATGAAGTTGGCATGAAGAAAACATTTATCCATATAGAGCAATTGTTCGATTTCCTTGTGCGGTTTTTAACATGTACACGGAGAACACTTTGTATTTTTTCCCAAAAATAATTTTGGAAATAATTTTCTTACTTTATATTAACAAGGCGAAGTATAGTAATAATTACAAAACATTTGGCAATTACTTACATGTACTCTGTGAAAAAGTAGTTACTAAGGAGTTTTGTTCTCAATTCTTTTTTTTAATTTACAAAAAATTTAATAAAAATTATTAAACTCTTCACGTTGTTGCCTGCATAGAAATTTATTTTCCCATGATGCAACAATAAAACTAAAAAGGTACCATGAAATTGTAAAAATTCGACTGCGCATTGTAAATATTA
Organism: Dysmachus trigonus; assembly: GCA_949715965.1. Lineage (NCBI taxonomy): Eukaryota > Metazoa > Arthropoda > Insecta > Diptera > Asilidae > Dysmachus > Dysmachus trigonus. The sequence goes on from OX454320.1 coordinate 16,320,400, forward strand.
AATGAAACTATGTATTTTAATTTCTTTAATACAACATATTTAATTTTGTTACAAGTTCCTTACAGAACTTAAAATTCTTCTCATCATTTAGAGTTGCCTTTGTGTTATATCTTTTACGAACATGTGCTATCGATATTATAGTATTCCAATATTTTCCACCTAATACTGTGTCAACATCTAAACTATTATTTCTGACAATTGTTCGCAGCATTCTCGAATACTGCGCATCGGTCTGGTCACCTTATCACTTTAAGAAAGTGGATAGATTGGAAGTTGTACAAAGGAAATTTACTCGCAGTCTTTTGAGTAGATTTAATATATCCTTTTCTTCTTACTCGGATAGACTTTCTATTCTTAACCTTCCATCTCTTGCTAATAGAAGACTCTATCTCGATGAGTGCGCGCTCTATCGTATATACAACGGATTACTCAAAACATCACTGTTCGATGAATTGAGCCTAAGGGTGTCTACATTCAATAGCAGGAATAATAATATTTTCATGCCACCAAGTGCCTCGCTAGAAATATACTTCAATTCTCCAATTCTCGCCTTCAAAGAAACCATGACAGACTCCAAGTTGGTCCTTTGAACTGTCATTTTAGCAGATTCAAACAGATTTTCCTTGAAATGTTAAACGATTAAGTCAGTTTTCATTTAAAATTGTATACCTTTATCAGCTATTGTATAATTGGAAATTTTAATTTCTGTACAAAGCTTAATATAAATAAATAAATATACCATTTAGAGAACCTGATATATGCATACTATTGAGACTTTGTAAATTTTCTCCAAATCCAGGTGAGATTGGAATCAGCTGTCGTTAATTTCGAACATTTTATTTAATAAAGTGGAATCCAACAACGCAAACAAAAAATTTTGAAAACGAAAATGTTAAACTCCTGTCAAATAATCACATTTAAATTTTCATTTTTTCCCTTGCTGACTACACTCCAGATATAAACTATTTCGCATACTAGATTTATATGCGTCCCAGTTGTGAAGATATTATGATATTGCCGGCATTATGATATCGAAATTACAGTATTGATACCACATGTGTGTCATAAATATTATAGCAAATTGCATATTAAATTTTCTTTAAAATTTGTTGGTGTACTTATTATCGAAGTATGCACATCGTATATATTATAACAAAAATGTTATTAACAGAGATAAGAAAGCAATAAACGAAGATTTTAACTGTAATGATATTTGAAAGTTGTTATTATATGAATATTTTAGATTATTTCCACTCGGGTTTTTTGTTTTCATTGACATTTGAAGTAATATGAAAAAAAAATATAATTATATTATCTTTATTTTATTGAAGAAATATTTGGTTTTTGATGAGTACTGCAGTAAATACTCCTGAGCGAAAATATGGTTTTTATTATTTCTTTTATTTAGTTTCGTTTGCAGAGCAGCTATTTTGGAGAAGTAGTACACAAGGAAAAGAATTAATCAGACTCAATTCTAAAGCACGGAAGCTTATGAATATGGCTTGATAAAACGACTTTAGAAATTTATGAAACAAAATAATTTCATATATAACATTAATCATACAGAAATATAAAATTAAGCTAAAAGGTTAGTGTTAGAATGTTAGTTTGATACTTGCGGCTTGAAACTATGAATATGGCTTATTTTGGTATCATTCGTTGGCACCACGAAGCTTGATACTTCACCTTAGTACCTGCGTACCCGAATGTGGTTTTAACTATAATATTATAAAATAATAATCAATAATAACTTCGTTTTATTTTAATTTAGTTGCGTTTAACTTTAAAATTCCTTAATGGGATGCATAATTAAGCTTCAAAGTTTGCTACGTTGAATTATACAATTTTATGCGTTTGTGAACTCAGCCTATTTTTCATCATGATATAGATTTCAATTTGTATAACACTAGCAATATTAATAAAGCTGTAATAAAAAGTAATTTCACTCTTAATCAGTTAAAAATCCATCCATCATAATATCATGCCATAATCAACATTCACCCTTACTTTTCGAATATTGGATTCACTCCCACTTTACCAATTTCACTGCGGGCATGAATTGCATCATATTTTTTCATCTTTTTCCGAATTTTTTCCAATCGCCGATGACTAAAGTTCAATTTCGTGTAGTTTTTAAAAATTCACGCATTTCACCTGCTGACCCACCTGATACTCTCTGGTCCTTTCCTATGTATGGGTCTTCTCTGGTTTTACTCTTTCCTCAAATTGAGTTCACGTGTACAATTTGCAATACAGAACGAGATAAAAAAAGAAGAAAAAACCACCCAAACTCCTGTACATTTCTGGATCTGGGAAGCAGGACCCAGGCCAGGAGGAAGCGATATGAAAAATTGATCCGTCAAGGTGCATTAGTTCATCTTAAAACTGAAAAGGATTTCACCGGGAAATACGAGGAGGAGCACAATGCCATCAAGTTAGACGGGATTATATAGGAATAGGGATGAGAGTGGTGGCTCCTCCTTGACGGACTGAATAATAGTAGCTTTTGCCAGACGGTAGAAGTAATCTGTTGATCAATGCGAGAGGGTTCCGTGGGGATGGTGATGGCCATATGCCCATAATTCAGTATTTTAAGAATTTTGTCGGATAGGAGGCCATTAAAGAGGGTTGTAAAAAATCGAACTCAAATATTAAGATTAACTCAACTCAAGACCTGAGCTTGCATTGGTATTAATGGCAATAAAACTGCGGAATAAACGATTCGTGTATTAAGATAGTGTCAATCAGCTGTTTGAAACCATGGAAATGTAGTTAATTATTTTCAAAGCGATCTAAATATTTTCAGGTTTATTATAGGAATATTACGATAAGAAGCTTTAAAAATCGGTTATGAGTTTTTAATTATTTTTTTCGTTTTTCAGTTTAATTGTATTATTATAACTAATGTTAAATTAAATAAGGTAGTATGTTGGCTTAACTTTTAGCAGTCCGACCCGCCACCGTAATTATGTCCTTCCCTTTGTTCTTTATTCTGGTCTTCACCCTATTTACCCTCTTTCTTTTCCTTATACCTTTTATTTTTTGAGTTTAAGCTTTAGGTTAAGTTTGAGTTTTAGTTTTTTTTGTTGAATTGTGTAGCTTTTATTAAGTGAAATAATTAAATAAAATTACCCAATCCAACATACAATAATCCACATATTTTCAGAGCAAAAATAGCTTAAAATAAATTGAAAGATGATAGAAAGAGGATTTAAAGATACGAAGTTTATATAAAATAAATAAATAAAAAATTAGGTAAGATCGTAAACTAATCTAGTGTTTTTTAGTAAACTAAATCTGTAAAACGATCATGGAATGATAATCAACTTAGTGCAAGGAAAACAAATTCAAGGCACAATGGTTTGAAACCATCAGAGGACCGAACTGATCTAATATTATATTTTAAGTTATTCCAAATAGAGAAGGGTATTGAAGTGACATCAGAGCTAGTGAAATATAATACGCAAAGATGGAGAGACATTAGGAAAAATTAATATTAAATGCTTGTGAAAGTTTTCTTTATTTATTGCAAAGACAATTAATATAAGTAGCTCAGGCGCGATTACGAACAATTAGAATAATGAATATGAGGAATGAATTCAGCAAACATTTTTCAAGAAAAAAATAAAACTAAATTGTGCGAAGTGCAACATCAAGTTTCAATCCAATTTGCGTATATGTATGTATATGGGATTGAATTCAGACTCAATCTAGATTCGATCCTCCATTTATACATACTAAATGGCAATTTTAGGATTTTAATTACTTTTAAAATTTATTGCTGACCATAATTCGAAAGTTTTTATTTCCTTCTTTTAAATAATATCTTTAATAATAATTTTAATAAACGTTCTCTTAACAATTTCATTTTGGTAAGCTTACGTTTTTTACTTAGTATGTTCGTATTTGGAACCAATTGCCATCATATTGACGTAGACCAGTCTCTTTTACAGTCTACTTATATTTATAAAAAAATTCGTATATTTACGTTTATGTAAAATTCGGACTCTTATTCTTTTTTTTTCACTTTTTTTTTACAGAATAGTAAAGGTTTGCATTAATTCAAAATTTGATTCTGTTCAGGACTTAACTTTAGACATCTGAGTTAAGTACATGAAATTTGAGTGGCCTTAGTGTTTGAGTTGAACGACGAGTTGAGTTAGATTTTGGATTTTTACAACCGTGCAGACAGAATGGATACTTTAAAAGGGTGTAGATTTGTTCATCAGATATAAAAAAAAAAACATATACATCCTACACCTCCATATGGCAGTACCAAATAAAAGCAGGGATAACTGTCAAAGTGATTTTGCGATCCCTTTGAACTTTGACTTACATGATGAAACCCGTAAGCAGAGTGATCCCAGCAAAAAAGGAAAACAGGGAGCGTTTAATCTCTGTTTCCGCGGCGTGCTCCCGCGCCCAAACACTAAAAATTCTAGCTGGGCACATACCGGGCGATGTAGTATTACACATAGCAAGCAAAAAACTGTCTCCCCTGTTTATTTTTGCTTTTATAGCTGCAGCACGGATGTTACTTCCACTTACCATAGTCGGAGGAGGTTCCCGGATTCCATCCCCTGGACCAATTGAGCATCCCCTTTCTCTGCTGCCGCGCCACACCGGTGGCAGTGAAAACAGTGAGAAGACTTCGAACTTGTGGAGTATTACATCCGACCGTTGCGAAAGTCCCCTTTTTAAAAGGTTCCTGGTAAGCGGGAGCTCCTCGCCAGAAACTTTCCTGGACTTTAGCGGAGAGCACTTTCGTTTGGAGTTAAGCTTAGTTCTCTTCTGAAGATAGCAACAACAACAAAAAAAGGGAACATCAAAAAAGATGCATAAATTGAGGGTGGTTACCCTGTAAAATTAAAGCGCTTGGCGCACCTAGTGGGGGGAGGGAGGTAAACTAAAATATCAACTGGAGGATATTTCATTTTACTCCAGAAGGGGGATTTAATGAAAAGTTTCCGCGGTCCTCTGAATTAAATTGGTACTGCCCTGATGCTAGAGGCAGTGCTGCCCATAAGCCTAGTTGTTGTTGCACCACACCATGGAGAGGAGATAGAAGGGCGAAGCTGTTCCCGGCATTGCCGCATTAATCGGCTTTTACCTGTCCCACAAGGGACATTAGTCCTGCAGGAGAGCACTTCCTGGATTCTGCATTAATCGTGTTTTGATTTTTTCAATTTTATCCCCGAAAAACGGCAGACAAATCGGAATGGCTGTGGGCTTCACTGCTCGAAGTAATTTCACTTTTCCGTCTTTTAGGTATAGAATTCTGCAGCTATAAAATTATAATGAGTCAACTAGGGTGGGGCCACAATCTGGCGCGTTTCCTTCAACGTTTTCTCATTTTATTTTTTCATTTTTTTACTTATCTTTTCCTTTTTTGGTCTATTAAGTGCCTTGAAAAGTCTGAAAGGGCACTTAAGGGAACAAGAGCTTGTCTACAGTCGGATCTTGATTCGCTTTGCATTTTACTTCTTATTTTATTTCTATATTCTATTTGTTCGTTTCGTTTTTGTCAGTCTCAATTTTTTTTTTTTTTTATTTTTGTAACTGGAGATGGACTCAGACCACAGTCAGTAATTTACTTTCTGACTATCGTGCACTCAACTCTCAATAACTTCTCGGTGAAGTTTTATTCAGAAAAGAGTTCTCTTGAGTTAATGAATTCTAGACAAATCGTTTTTTACTGTATTGTCTCTTTGTAACTATTTCAACACTTTTAACTTCACGTTTAATTTCTTGAATACCGAAATGACGAGAAATGGAATGGTATTCAAGAATCCTTAAATTATATTCTAAGAGGGATCATATACTTTTAGTAAAAGGACAAGAAATAAGATCTCTAGAAAATTGTAAGTTCTTTTCTTTGGAAAAGTGTGGAATTTTTGGAGTAACAATTTGTTCGTTATGATATAACTACAAAAATAGCATAAAAATGTGTGAAATATTGTACCTAAATTCAAATTTGATGCCCAATAACTCGAAAGCTTTTCAGTCAACTTGGTGCTGCGAGACTTAACGTGAGATTTTTAAGGAGGCCTTTCCTTTTTCCATTTTAGAGAAGAAAATCTTGATCAGGACACTTCAAGGAATTATTTTCGTATGATACATTATAATAAATATTAAGTTTAATTTTTATTAGTTTAAACGAGAAAGTCAGTTAAAAATAATGAAAAGTAGGTTTGTTTTCAAATTAACGTATTTTAAAAATCATTAATAACTACATTTAACACTCATAATAATTTCCACTAACAAACTGATGAAAATTTGGAGGGAAACCAAGCCCTACATACGATTTTGCTTTGCTTGAAACTGGGAAAATTAAATTTTATTTTATTATAAATATATAAGAAATTTAAAAGGATATTCACAAAATAATTTTGTTAATAACATTTACCTGAGAATTTTCTTTAACGTCTTTTGTATATTGCAGAAGCTAAAACTACACTAAGCATCTTGACGAACAAGTTTACCAAAATAGTGCGCTAGATGCAAAACGCATGAAATAATCAATTTATGGAAAGATTTTCTTTCAAAGGGATATTGTGAAAAATTTTAAAGTCTTTTGGACTTTTATATAAAAGCTTAATGTTCAAACTTTGTTACAAGTCCGTATAATTATTCGATATTTTTAATTATGATTTTTCAAAAATGGCTGAAATACAGTCTTTTGTATCTACTTTTTAACTCTATTTTTCTCAACAATAGGACCTAATTGAAGATTTTCGATTGTACATTCGTTATCTAAGCAAAAAATAATATAGAACTTATCTGTCAATTGTTCAGGACTTAAATTTGTATTGACCACTGTTATTTGCGTTTTTTTTTTTTAATAATAATATTTTATTATGTTCAATCCAATTCAAATAACAACAACAATATCAATAGTTCTTATTTACATATTTACCTACAAGTTTTGTTATTGCATCTAGGTACCTTTGCTACTGCTGAGTTAGTAATTCTGGTATAAGAGCAGCTAGTATGGTATATTTCAAATTATAGTAATATATAATATAAGGTTTCAAGTTCAGCGATCCATTTCTTTAGCCTAGATTTAAATAGTCGTAGTGAGATATTTACAGATTAGTTAGATTTAGTTGTTGTTCGTAAGGAAATTTAGTAATCGTAAGGTTCGCATTTACTTGAAATTCAAAATTGGATTAAAAACCTTAGATTTTAAAATTGTCAAAGTAAAGTATTGGTTTACCATAACGCGGCTTTGAATCATTTTGGTATACATGGAACATATCAGCTTTTTCCTAATTCTAAAAATACTGGAAATTTAATTAATAAAAAATAACTTAGAAAGCTGATTTCATAATAAAAACAATTGTGGGATGAAACATGTCCGTGGTTGTGTAACAAAAAGAGAAAATATTTTGAATTATAATTAATTATAATTATTAATGTTAATATTAATTTATCTAAATTCTGACTATTAACCTATTTTGTTGTTATTGTATTTATTAATGCTTTTAGAGCATATATTGCCGACTGATTTTGTATTTGAATAGTCGAGTAATAATTTTGTTGAACAGTACCATCATTTTCGAAATTTTGTTTTGTTATATTTTTAGCTTCTTTTTGTGTGATTTAGCGCAGTTTTCCCAAACAGTAGATACATAAGTAAGAATGGGTTAGAAAAACAGATTGTACTTTAAAAGTTTCTAGTTTTCTAGTATTCAACGGAGAGTGACGCTTAATAAGGATATATAGTGCTTTTATTAATATTTATTTATTTTTACAATGGTTCTGTTTATATGTAGAGCCCAGGTCAGTGTTTTTTCTAAATAGACTCCGAAGTATGTTGAACATACAGGGTGACAAATGGAAAGTTGCCTAAAGTATACCTTCGTCTTTTCCCCCTCTAAGATGTCGTAGAAGATTGGGCCTCCTTAGTTATATACTAGAGTGTTGTCAGTTTCTTTTGAGATGTCATAAAGACAAATAAGTGTACTTTCAAATGAGTAAACTAACAAACTAAGAAAAATCGAGTGCTTTTATTCTGGAGGCAAAAACTATTCTGAAGCTTATATAGGCCTTCATACCAAGTTTGGAAGTAAAAATGTAGCCAGCCAAAACACTCCCAGAAGGTAAGAATTGAAAAAAATTATTTGATTTCATTATATGACCGCATTTATTAATAATGTTTTCAAGTATTTATGTAAATAGTTATCCCCTGGCCGAATTTTGTCGGAATCTCAATAAGTATCTGTCAAAAATGTCTGATTCAACTGAAACTAATTTCAAATAAAAATTACATCTTTACTGAATTTATACGCTTTATTATTATTTTTTTCTCCTGCACTGATTTTAAAATTATGAATGATAAGTTTAGGCAACCCTGTTGTATATCTTCAGTATTTTAAAAGCTTCTCTGATAGCAGTTTCTGGCTTCTTTTCCTAATAAAATATGCGCACGATGTTGTGGTTACGTTGGTTTTAATTTTCCACTTGTAGAAATAAGCCTGCAGGGAAACTAGATTTTTTTGCAGCTCGTTAATTATGTTAGTAGGTTCAATATTGGAATGGTATAACAGTTCATCTGAGGATTTTATATTCAGAGATGATTCTTGCAGAACCCCAGTTGTAATTCTCGTTGCGTCGGAGAACGTGTTGTTAATGAAAACGTAGAGATATCTATTTGTCGGAATTATATGGGCATCGACAACATTTGCACTCTGACCGGGTAGACTGCAAATGTTGTCGCGGATTTCCTAGAAATGCACCCAGCGTCAGGCTGCGACAACATTTGCACTCTACCCCGGTAGACTGCAAATGTTGTTGCAGATTTTCTAGAAATGCACCCAGCCTCAGACTGCGACAACATTTGCAGTCTACCCGGATAGACTGCAAATGTTGTCGCAGATTTTCTAGAAATGCACCCAGCCTCAGGCTGCGACAACATTTGCAGTCTACCGTTATATACCGTCACCCAAGTTATAATACCTATTTGTGATCAAATGTTATGTTCTAATACATTTTACTTCATTCAACACTGTTAGATAACAGATTATATTTTTAAGTAATTGTTTTCGAATACTTTGATCACTTAGTTAGAAAACAGCGTGAAAGTGCCGATGTTCAAAGCGAAAGTTTGATAGCCGAAGCAGACTCAATCGCCGGCGATCTTGCGATAGACGGATCTTGAGAATGCCACGGATTACAAATCGGCAGACAGATCATGCAAATTAATTAATTATGTCTCTAGAGCACCAGTTTTCTGAGGAAAATTTACCTGCGTACTCACTGCTTACATTGCACCCGCATATAATGATTCAAATGTCGTTCCAAGACTTTTTGAAAAAAAAAAAACAGAACCTTCTTGTAGTTATTATAGTTTAAGTGGTTTTCATGGTGAAGCTGTACTGTGGTATAATATGTGGAAACAAAAAAATGTGGTACATAGCGAACTAAAAGAAATGGAGCTAGTTGCGCTAGTTAAAGAAACACAACTATTTTATCGTGCCATAAAACAGAAATTCATATCTTACTTGCACAGCCCTGCACAATATGCACTATAGAAAGGTCCTTCAGTACTTTGCGCAGAGTAAAAACTTGGTTACGGTCAACAATGACAGAAAACTGGCTTGTCGGCCTCTGCATGATGAGTGTGCATAAGAAGAGGGTTTTGGAAGCACAAAATAAATTTGAAAAAGAAATTTTGAACAGATTTTGCCAGAACCCTCGCAGATTATTGTTGAGATAAGAATTTTTAAATTCCTACTACTTGTTGAGTTTCCTTACTTTTGCCCCACCTCTATGCAAATGCTGGGTACGCCCATGGGCATGGAAAATTACATTTTATATATTAATCCTTTTAAATCATAAGCAAATCAATTGAATTGAAGCCAACCGTGAGTATAATATTCACCCCTGTAATTTCGATGTCCAGTCTTTCCATCAATTTAATTGAAATGATACCAAAGTACATCAATCGGTTGCAATAAAAAAAAAAATAAAAAATAAGCATGTGGGAAAAAATACTCTCCCTATTCCGGTAGTTGGCATATCCTTCGGCTGGTGTCTCAATTGAGGCCGAAAATTGTACATTTTTGGGTTTACAGGAAGCACTTACAGGCCCATACGAGTCTCATCGGAATCCCCAAATGAAAATGAAATACACATATCAGCATCAGTGGTGTCCCGGCCGGGATCTGGAAGAGGAAATGATGTAAAGTGAGCATTGGTGGGCTGACTCCCAGCCGGGATAGTCGGAAAACCCCATGCTCACCGGAAGTACTAAATTGCGGAGTAGAGATATAAAAACGTGCAGCATCACAGGGTAGCAAGGCTAGGATAGGGCGAAACAAAATTCAAATGGCTGATCGCTATAAAAAAAACCAGGCGATTCCTAAAAAAACACAAATTCTACTCCATGCTTGTGTAGTAGGTTGGAATGAGTTTCTTAAATTTTCTCACGTTCCACATTAAGTTTATGGCTAACTAGGAACATTGAAAGAAGTATTCGGAATGCTTTTTTCACCCCTCTCCACGGAAATGGCTTTGAAATGTCTCTCCTCTGCCATAACATGGAAATTCTTGACTCTATCAGAGGCGGCTGGTTTCCGGGGAGGCATCCTAAAAACCCTTTTCTTCCATCATTATTCCTCTTGGGTGCATTCTGCGAAAAGCGGATTACTTCACCTCACCTGCTTGAGGGTGGCCAATGCGCCGCATTAAGCCCTTCCTGGGCTCTATAAATTTATAATAAAAAAAAAATTTTCAAAAAAAAAATTACTATACCGGAAAAAGGTTTGGAAGGGTATCAGCGGCAATCATAAAATTGTGGGCCAGGGATCTGTTATTTTGGAGAAGAGAAGCGATATTTCAATATTCGTCCCGGACAATGGGAAGCATCTCGCGCGCTCATCCAAAGGACCAATGATGGCCTCGAATTTCGAAACGACGGACAGGGCAATGTAGACGTTTATGTTCATGCCCTAACACCGATTCTAGGGTGGGGCCTTGAAGGGGATGATT